>OX101749.1:13007139-14307344 GCA_944452665.1 Stenoptilia bipunctidactyla | reverse complement strand
GGGGGTCAGCCTATCGCCCACAAAGACGTCAATAAATCCACTTTCCCTGGCACATTCTATGTTTTTCTTTCGCTCCCAGTCCAACGTGGAAGTTTATTAGTTTTTCAAAGGAAATAATATTTTTTTGATTAATTTTCAGAAAGCATCGAACTCATACGACATGTTTATGCGCGGAGAGGAGATATTGAGCGGCGCCCAGCGAATACACGACGCTGACTTCCTGATAGAGCGAGCCAAACATCATAAAATTGGTGAGTTTTGCCGGGTTTTTTTTTTTTATATAGAGCTGTTTTTCAATCACCGGCCAATTTCTTTTTCACGCCATTTTTGCTAAAAACGGAATGTTTTTACTACTAAATTAATATACAGTGGAATCCGTTTATAATGACATGGAAGGGAAATAAGAAACAGGTCATACTAAACGGACGTCATACAAAGCTTAGGTACTGCAAGAATAAATGAACTAGTATGTGATTTATTTTAATAGAAAGGAATAAAATAGAGATAAATCAAAGTAGATATTAATAAGTAGACTCAATAAGTAAATCTATGCTCTGAGACTCAAATCAAAAAAGCCTTTCAAGCGCCGAAAGTCTTTGGGTATAACGTGACTCTCCCGAACGCTGCCAAAGGTGTTAGAAATCATACGGTCGGTCACTATAGGCGAAGTCATTATATCCAGCTTAGTTATATGATTTATATGAAAAACAAACTTCACTGTGTAAACACGTCATAATGAGCGGTTGGTCAATATAAGCGGAGTCATAATAATCGGATTCTACTGTATTCGCTTACATTTCAAGCATATCAACATATCACTCTAAATTATGAATGAACACAAGTAGGAATAAAGACGACTAGGCGCTTCCAAAAAAGACATCTCGTAGTAGCTGTGTTCATCGTAATCGTAAAGAAATTGTTAAGCCATGTCTTTATATTTTTTTACTGAGAGATACTTAAATAAATATACAAGTATGTTTATATTGTATCAAAGAAAGTATCATTTAAATTTGGCCGATGTTTAAAAAATAACTCTATACTGTATAGCAAGGATAGGACGTTTGTCTTCCATGCCACCTGATGGAAAGTGCGCATGAAGACTATGGTGTTACACGTCCATCCACGAGAAACCTATTCACTCGACACTTAAAGTACCAAGACTGTATTTTAAAATTTTTCATAAAGTACTCCATCGATTTCGATGAAATTTATATGGGACCACCTGTGAAGTATCATCAATCAAATAAAACAAGAATATTTAATATAATTTCATAGCTGACCAAAAAATCGTGTAACAATGATACAAAACGAAAAATGAAGTGACGACCACTTTGGCGATGGGGTAAACCTGTCTGCCTCAGACGCCACTGGTTGCTGGTTCGATTCCCGCACGGAACAAGAAAAAAAAAATGTTCCGTGTCTGGGTGTTATGTATTTATATTCTAGGTTCCCCCCTAGTTCGCTACATGGTATCCCATAACACAAGCTATGCTTACTTTGGGGCCATGTAGTTGGTGTGATTGTCGGGGATTTTATTTATTTATTATTTAAAAAAAAAACATACACACGAATTGACAACCTCCTCCTTTTGTAAGTTGGTTGAAAATAGAAGTATTTTGTGTCTGTGTCTTTACATTGAGTAAACCCATGGTGTCTGAAAAGTCATCGAAACGTCAAAGACAATATTGATAGCTAGAGTCTGGCTAACGAAAGTAGACAGTGGGGGCTTTTGCAAACTTTTTATATGGCAGTACTAGCATGAATGTCAAAGTCGTGGCTTAAGGACCTGTATCCATGCCGTTAATAAATTTATTAAAAAAAAAAATTATGTCAAAGTCGTTTTTCTGGTGTCACTGTAGTCAATCGAACGGTTGTTGGTGGTTTTGGTAATTGAGATTTTGGAATTTTTATATTTGAAAATGAATAAAAAATGATAGTTTCATAATCAATGTTGGAAACAGCGATAACAGTGACCGATTCATTCCATATCGAATTGCTGGATTCAGATTTTGATTACAATGAATAAATATAAATTGTATTTTGTTCTTTTATTTTAAAAACTGATTAATACTAGTTGCCTATAGTTGCAACAATTTCATCAAAAAGTAGAACAGTACCAATTTTGTTATTTTTAAAGATACTTTTATAAAAAAATAATCAAGTATCAAGTTTGTTTAATCCATTTATTTCGTACTATTGTCGGGGTGACCACGATACTATTTTTTTAAATTCGCCAGGTTTTTCCAGTCTCTACTTTCATTAGAAAGACTATAGTTATTATTATAGTTTTATTCATACTTCATTGAACACAATAGAAGGCGCCGTGGTTACTGTGGGTATCATACGATATCACAGATTAAGCAACGTTCGGCGCGGTCGGTACTTGGATGGGTGACCGCCGACCATTCATTTCTCACGACGACTTCCGTGCTTCGGAGGGCACGTTAAGCAGTCGGTCCCGGGTGCTGTATACTGGTATACAGTAGTCGTTAGAGTTTGTCAGAAGCCATCTAGGCGCCCTGAAAATTCTGGCATCCACCACTCAGCACTGGGCCAGCTTGGTGGACTATGACCTATACCTCCTTGTCACCCAGGGGAGAGACTCATGCCCTGCAGTGGGCTCATTACAAAAAGTTGTGATGATGATGATGAACACAATAACAAAAGGAAAAAAAATACAATTAACAAAACCAAAATTAAATCAAATCAAAGACCGTAAAGCGATCAGTATGTAATCAAAGAATACTTGTTCTAATTTTATTTATATAGCTTCTTACTATACAGGGTTATTGGTGATTAAACCGGAATCTCTTTAGGTGACGCAGGAAAGGTGCCACGCCTACAACTAAATTTGAATCAGTCTTACGCTATGTGTGTATATTCAATGCTTTACTTAGCCGATTTAAATTATTGTCGACAAATAAATTGAAAACCAAATTGTCAAGGTGGTTAAAAGAAAAATGTTTTTACTCACTTAACGAATATTTTCAATGTAAATCGTAAATTTGTAATAACCTGAATTGCAAGGTTTTTTAAATCTAAAAGAATAATTTTCTAATTTGATCAATTCAATTTATATAACTTATCATTTAAATTTATTGATTACTTTTTTCTTTTGTTAAAATAATATTGCATGCTGATTACCAGTTTTGTATGTGGGACATTAATTATAAATTGTAAACAACTATTTTTTACCATACATTGAGCAATAAATGAATTTGAATTTGAAGGTCACTTCCAGTCATTTGAGCCCAAATCATGTAATCTTTTTTGATTTTGACAGCGAAAAGTTAGCGTAAGGACAGGAATTCCTTTGAAGGAATAAAAATGTAGTTTTATAGGCAGGGAGTTGTAGAAGTTTTTCCTAAAAAGTTTACGCAAAATTCATCAGACCTTTTTGGAGAAAAAAATATTTTTTATTTTATAAAACGTCCTATAGCTTCTGTTTTGAATCACACTGAAACAATTTTATTATGGTTTATTATTGATTTACTAAACATCTATCAAAAACTAAAAAGAACATTGAAATCGGATCATTAATTTTTTTACAATCGATATTTGAAGGAGTTAAACTTGATTTTCAGAAAAAAAAGGAATAACCCCAAATATTTTAAAAACGGTACACCTTGGGATTACATGATTTGGGCTCAAATTATTGGAAATGACCTCTCCTACGTTTCTGTACATCTAGGAAAGAAAACTTCATCTGATGTTTAACACAGAAAAATAATGTTTCTTCATATTTATAATGTAAATATAATAAATACGTCGTCGTGGCGCCATGGTCCATGTGTGTATCATACGATATCACATGTTAAGCAACGTTCGGCGCGGTCGGTACTTGGATGGGTGACCGCCGACCATTCATTTCTCACGACGACTTCCGTGCTTCGGAGGCACGTTAAGCTGTCGGTCCCGGGTGCTGTATACTTGTATACAGTAGTCGTTAGGGTTTGTCAGAAGCCATCTAGGCACCCTGAAAATTCTGGCATCCACCACCCACCACTGGGCCAGCTTGGTGGATTATGGCCTATACCTCCTCTTCACCCAGGGGAGAGACTCATAGCCCTGCAGTGGGCTCATTACAAAGAGTTGTGATGATGATGATGATTATTTTTCTGTATTAAACATCAGATGAGGTTTTCTTTCTTATATGTACAGAAACGTAGGAGAGGTCATTTCCAATATTTGAGCCCTAATCATGAAATCCCAAAGTGTACCGTTTTTAAAATATTTGGGTTATTCCTTTTTTTTGACACTGGGAATTGACGAGTTAATGTTTTTTTTTTATATTTATAATGTAAATATAATAATTTAAAGGAATTTAATGATTTTACATCGTAGGGAAGCTTATTCCACACACGCGCTGCTCATATTGTAAATGATTGACGAAAACTGTGTGATTAGTGCAGGGGCTCAGCATCAAATTGTCGGTGGCGCGTAATGTCATGTCGTATTTTCAAACGACTTCAAAAAAAGAGGAGGGTACTCAATTCGTCTGCATCTTTTTTTTAATGTTTGTTACCTCATAACTTTTGACTGGGTCATCCGATGTTGATAGAGGATCCGATGCTTGTTTCATATGATAGCGGATATTTCCCATTTGGTCCCATATAAATTTCATCGAAAGCGATTGATTACTTAGACGACCGGCTGGTGTAGCGGTAACATACATTGCCTTCTATGCCAGAGGTCCTGGGTTCGAATCCCGGCGGCGGCGGATATTTGTGTGATGAACACAGATATTAGTCGTCAAGTCATGGATGTTTATTTAAGTTTATTCTAATAAAAAAAATGTATTTATTCAATATGTATGTGTATATATTTCTTAAGTATATCAGTTATCTAGTATCCCTAACACAAGTTATTTAAGAAACTTAATTTGGGCTAGATAATGTTGTGTGAGTGTCAGAAATATTTATTTATTATTATTATTTATTTATTATTACTTCATGATTTTTTGTTTAAATATGTATGAATTCAGAGATCGTTTACCTTGACGACCTTCTACTTCGGCCAATTTTTTGACGTGAAGTCGGTTTTTTTAATGCTCTCCATTCTTTGATTATAATATTCCAGATATCCAGCAAATTGCGGCCTACATAGAGTCGTTCAGACTGGGATGCCCTCCGCACGCGGGTGAGTCACTATTACCTAAGATCATAGTTTTTGTAGAATACAAACATATTTTTAAGCCCTTATATGTTTATAGACAGATAACAGAGGCTTTAAAAACATCTTGATGTCACGTTTGACACATTTGGAGATATTATAATGGTGGAGCTCTCTCCATAAGCTGACCCCCTGTCTACTATTACAGTGACAGGGGGTCAGCATATCGCCAAAAAAACGCCAATAAAACCTCTGTGCCTTAACTGACTTTTACAGTATGCGCGGGAAGAGAAGCAGTTGGTACATTCTGTTTTCTTTTGCTCCCAGTCCAGCATGGTAGCGATCAATTCATTTTAGAATCGCTTAAATTTGAAGCCACTTTTTGTAATTTTGAATGTTCATTTTTTATTTATTCTTCATTGTACACATGGAGTGAGACATAATTTCACTAACAATATTATAGGTACAGTGCACGATAGGCGGCCTTATCATCTAAAGACAATCTCTTCAAGACATCCCTGGGTTGCGTTTAAGGATAATTTAAAGTAACATACATACAGACATAACGTCACGCCTGTATCCCTTATGGGGTAGGCAGAACACCAGAGGTTATAAGACCATCTGATGTCCCGTTTGACAAAATTTGGAGGTATTGTTAAGATGGAGAGAGACTATTGTAATGACAGGGAGTCAGCCTATCGCCCACAAAAACGCCTTTAAAACCTCTGTTTTTAAAGTAACAATTTAAAATATACATTTTAGAACTAAATACATCTATAGTATATTAATACATAAATGTACAGGTACATAAATGTTGTGTGTGCCTAAAAGGAGTAGATATCAGAATTTGTATTTTTGAAACCATGTTCTTGTATATGTAATAATTCATATACGTATTCATCACGTACGTATATACGTAAAATACATATTCTGGTTCGAATCCTGATGGAGTTGGATATATGATGAACACAGATATAAGCGGTCAAGTAATGGATTTATACAGGGTGACTTTTGACAAATTTTAGATACTGAAGGAGAGCACTCTGTACTCGATTCTGGTCATAATTATGTAATAAAAGTAGGTAATTAATTTTTCACTAGAATTTCCTTTAAATAAATAAAGTTTTGTTACTATTTACTTTACTTACGCCTGAGTCAATCGCGACACGTGACTTGTCGCGGATCGCCGCCCACGCTAGTGTAACCATGCGTTCCGTAGTGGGTTCTTTAACATTACTCAGTAAATAATTAATATGTATTTTTTATTATATTTTTTCTCTTCATGTGATCTCAAACTATCACGTCCTTGAATTTCGAAAGTGACCCACCAGTCACCCTGTATATTTCTTTAGCTTATTACCCATAACTTCACGCCTGTCTTCATTTGGGGTGGGCAGAAACAAAGGAACGTTAATTGCTATTTGCTACGATCAAGACATACCTCTCTCGCTTCCTCCACGTTCATAAACTTTCATACATATATCTATCATCTAGTATCCATAACACAAGTTCTTGAAGAAACTTAATATAGGCCAGATAATGTCACGATATAGAAGATATCTACAGTAATTCAACTTCATACAAACGGACGAAACGCCTTCACCTACGCGGCTCGATCTCGGCATGCGGCCAGTAATGAAACAATTGTTGATTGAGCTTTACGTTAATATGTGGATTGTTTATACTTTAAAATTTAATAATTCATCTTTTCGTACGTCTCAGTCGAGGCGCAAGTATTTTTCGGTCGCTAATTTATAAGACCGATTTGTTATTCAAACGTGAACATGGTTTTTTTTGACACGAAACGTATTTTTGTTGAACACTTCCTATTCAATTCACAAAGTATTTTATTTTTCATATAAAAAAGTATATTTGCAGTCACAAAACTAAATGGAAGTAAACACAAAGTAGGCAAATGTAATTTAAACGGTGAAGGCGGTCAGCCTTATCACATGTGAACGGACCTCGGCGCTGTAGGCATTTATTCCAAAGATTTTTCCAAAGAAAGTTGAATTACTGTAGAATATCTGTACTGTGATAATGTTGTGAGAATTTGAGAAATATTGATCTATTCATTTTTCTGTTCCACAGGTGGTGGTATTGGCATGGAGCGAGTAGTGATGTTATATCTTGGTTTGGACAACATTCGTAAAACATCCATGTTCCCTCGAGACCCGAAGAGATTGACACCTTAAGTCTATAGCCATAGAGTTTAAATCTTTGCAATATGGACAAATAAGTCTGTGTACAGAAAAAAAACAAAATTGAATGTTTTTACAATAAAATTTATATTTATCGGCTTTTGTAGTTTTTTTTATTTTCATTATTTTATTTATCTTCAAGAGAAATAAATAATTTTTTAATCACTATTACATACTTCACGCCTGTATCCCTTATGTGGTAGGCGGAACACCAGAGGCTATAAAACCATCTGATTTCCCGTTTGACTAATATGGAGGTATTTTAATAATGGAGAGAGACTATTGCAGTGATAGGAGGTCAGCCTATCGCCCGAAAAAACGCCAATAAAAACTCTGTCCCTTAACTGACTTTTACATGCCCAGGAAAAGACGCAACTGGCACATTCTATGTTTTTTGTTTCGCTCCCAGTCTACTATTACATAATAAAATATTTTATAGTACATGTAACAACTAAGCATCTTTAAATAAAATTTAATGATCACTTGAACCAAGCTGAATGAACTCGGTGTTCAAAAAAGTACTTTGGAGAAAAATAACCCACATAGGGCGAGTCTCTCCACTCGATTGCAAAAAATCGTAGGATCTTATTTGGAGTTAAAAATTTTCCATACAAAAAATGTACATTTAAAGGAAAGCGCGCGCGCGACCTTTCAACAGCATTGACCTTTCAATCGCATATTAACGAAATCGATGCGCGAAATAAACCCCTAAATTCATTAAACTTTATCACAACCATTGTTCAAAGTTGAGTGCATTGTGAGGAGTCGCGGTTAAATTACAAGTTTTAGAAAGGGAGGCCGCAATACACAGATACCTACACATCCCATTCTAACTTTACTCAAGTATCAAGTAGCGTATTCTGACGGTCCTAAGCCCGAACAAAGTAGGAAGGAAAATTGGAATTGAGATGAACGTGTACGAGTATATGCAAGTAAGCCCCTAAGTAGATGAGAAAAAGACGATTTTTAATACCCGACTGCGACACGCAAAGGAGGGTTGTGTTTAACTATTATGTAAATACCTCCCAGCTGATCGTAGAGCGCACGCGCTGTCTAGATAGGGGAAAGATCGAAAGCGCGCTTATCTTTAAATGTTTAATTTTTTTATGGAAAATCTATAAGACCAAATAAAAAATGGTATTTTGAAATCGAATGGGGAAGACTAGCCCTATCTGGGATATTTTTTTTCAAACTATTTTTTTTAACACCCTGTATGAGCTTGTGTTATGACGTGACCACACAGCGGAACTAGGGGGTATCCTAGTGTACACCCAGACCCGAGATAGTTTAGAAAAGCTCGTTTACTAAACTGGCCCGGCTGGGAGTCGAACCCAGGACCTCTCACGAACTCTCAACCAAAACATCACAAAGGCCGTCAAACTGTTGTTACTTTCACTTTTTTATCTGTGAATTGAGGTACCTAGTTTTCAATTGAAGTGAAGATGAGGTGGAAGATGGCTGCTTTTGGATCTGACTCTTCATAACATTTCCGGAACATATTCCCTTAATTCCATAGTCAATAAGGTTTCGAAACCTTTAACATAGAATCCATCTAACGTGGGCTGTCCAAGAAAAAAGGCGAGAATTTAAAAAAATCAAGAATGGGAAACCTTGGCTGGACGCTACTTATACGAAGTTGATACCATTTATTTATAATATAACAACTCTTTGACGTTCGTAAATGTTCGCAAATATGCATTTCAAGGGACAATGGTTGTCTAGCCAATGGGGAGTTTTCTGACAGCTCATTAAAAAAACAAAACTGTACAAAATTGGTACAAAAGGCTTCGATAGATGGCGCTTTACAAAAGGCGACGGCGAAGAATTTATTCCACACTGCGTTTTTAAAAGTAAAATAAATTAATTGACGTCTGTATCAGAAATTGAACGTATAAATAACCACAGATGGTACATACCACTAACCTACATTATAGTTTACAGACTTAACGCCTTCGGCTTTTTAAAAGTGCCATCTATAGCACGGCATTGACAATCAAAGGATTTTATTCAATTTCAAGAGTTTTGCCATAGCATCATTTTATCGTTTGGTGGCGCCACTTATTATTGGCAATAACAACTTAATATGAGTGAATTGAGTGAGTGATAGACAATCATTCGCCATTTGATCACAAAAAGCTGCCGGCTTGTGAAAGTTCTTTGTATAGCTGTTGTGAAATGCACATATCTGCCATGTTTATGTAATTTCCTGCAAACTCAAAAGTAGCGTCAAGTGAACTTAAATTTATCATTTATGGAACTGAATTGTTGTGATGCTTGATAGACTTCATGATTCCCATATTTCGTCGAATAACTTTATAAGTATCAAACATGCTAACAAGTGTTGGTTTTTGATTATTTTATTTAATGGTTCGTTAGTTCATTACCATTGTACTGTAAAATTAGCACCCTTTCTTTCAAATATGAAAATCAATATTTATCAACAATCATAATAAAAACCACTATAGTGCATAGTCCACCCAAAAAACCTCAAGCACATAAGCGCCGCCAAGTGGCAAAAAAGCTTGCATTCCAAACTTCTTATATATTGATGTGTCCTATCTGTACTTGTACATAATACTTTCTTATCTGTGATCTATAGAGGTTTTTTGAACTAATTTTTATGAGCTGTCAGAAAACTCCCCATTAGCGACGTGCATTGACAAATAAAGCCAATAACGCTTTCATCAATTCAAAGGAAACAACTATTCAAGTATAGGTGTTAAAAGAAACAAGGGTCATGTGTCAGAGATCTTGTTTGATGTTATACTATTCCATGCTTTTTTCGTTCTGATAAACATACACATACATGATGTCACGTTTTACAAAGAAGGCAGGCGAATTATGACCTGTCAACTGATTGAAGTGATTGATACCGAAAGGCGCGTCTTATTTTCAAATATATCGCAAAAAATCTTAGACTTTTTACTGATTTTAAACAATTAAAACCGTGATGAGAAAGTCCATGGAAAAAAAGAAAATAATTTTTAAATATTTTCGAGAAATATTGTTTTTGAACGCAGCCAATCTATTGTTTTAAGTTTTACAGAAATCAACCCTATGAAGGGCCGAAACTAAAAATGATATTACAACAAAGATCATGTAAAAATAAAAATACTATTATGTCTGTAAATACAACTATTTTTCATTGTAATTAAACATGAAAGCTGAACGTAGCTATAAGATATGAGATGTGAGTTCTGTCACACACATAGATCAATCAGACCTCAACGTCAGATTTGATTGATATGTATTTTCTTGCAGTACTTTGTGTGCCTTGTTTATTATGTTAATTCTTTTTTCATTGCAGTAGGCTTATTATTACGCAAGGATAAAGCTAATATCCTGATATTTGATACTATCCGGCTGCGAAACTAACATAATATTAGTTTTATAAGTCTGAGTCTGAATTGACGTCTGACATTGACGGGTAGGGGGCTATGTATTTATTTTATGATATAATTTTATTTCTGCATCGAATTCAAAAATATTGATAATATATTTAGATATTTAATACAATAAACAACAGTTTAAAGCACCAACGAATACAAGACGGGGTCAATAAAAGAATTAAAGTGACAGGTTTTTGAATGTATGGACGGTGACCAATATTCTTTGGAGGCATTGTAATGGTGTTGAGAGACTTGCATTGACGGGGGTTCAGTCTTTTGCCCACAAAAAGCCTCCAATAAAGCCTCTGTTTCTGAACGGACTTTTACAGGATGCCCGGGAAGAGAAGCAGCTGGTATATTCTATGATGGAAGCTGTTGTTACTTTTTATATCTGTGACCAAATGCCCTCATTCTCACCTGAAGTTGCAGATGAGGTCGAAGATGACTGCTTTAGGATCTGATTTTTCATAAAACATTGCCGTAACACATCCACTTACTTCCATAGTGAAGTGATGAGGCCGATAAGGTTTCGAAATCTTTTACATAGAATCCGACCAACGAATGCTAACCAAGAGAAAAGGCGGGAATTTCAACAAAAACCAAGATTGGGCAAACCTGCAGTGCGAGCACAGAACTTTATCGAATCGTGTTTTCACGAAAGTTCGTATAGTATGGAGCAAGGCTTGAAACCGGTTCAAAATAAACCGGTATTATAACGGTTAAACCAGTTTAATCGTAAAATTCCGTTCCGGTGCGGAACCAAAAAGGAGCGATATTTTGAACCTAAATAAACCGGTTTATTCCTAGATGCTTGCATCGGTTGCGAAGCGACTTGTTGTGACATGTTGAATTTGTTTAAGTAAATATTTCGTTCTCAAATATCAATTCAAATAATTTAATACTAGCAATTTTCAGAGGAGTTGAAAAGTGTAATTTGTTTATAATCTGTCTGTTGACCAAATGTTGTACTGTATGAGCGAAATGTTTAACCGGTTAGTGAAAAATACCCATATTTTTCCGAACCGGTTTAAAAACCGGTTCAAAGGAACAAAACCTTTTTCAAAAAGTTCCACCAGCAATTTCATCGAACCGGTTCAAAAAATGTACCGGTTTCCAAGCCTTGGTATGGAGTAGGTTTGTAAGCAACAATTGAAAACTAGCTACTGACCCAAGACGTTCAAAATTCAAACATTCAAAATATTCTTTATTTCTTAAGTATTTAAATACATTTGAAATAAGTCAAACAATTTACAAATTGAACTGAATCTACCACCACTTCGGACAGTCGATCTGTTGAGAAGAAGTGGCCAGAAACTCAACAGCAATCATCTTTTAAAAATGCACAGTAACAATTTACAACCAGGGAATCCCATCTTCTTGAATCCGGATATCTTATAGTAAACCTTTTCACATAACACCTATCCTGAACTCTTTCGAAGGGTATTTATTTAAAATATGTGCCTTGCTAATTCAAAATATTTTTGAACATGTTGTATTGTTAAATAAATGTAAAATAGATAAATTAAAATATGCAACCGACTTATAATAATAATAAAATCGTTTATTCGACGGAAAAAAGCACTTATCATAAAACTAAAACTAGGCTACACAAAAAAAAAAAACATAGAGTAATTTACAGTACTAAGTTTTACGCCGAAAAGGCTTGCACTCAGCATTATGCTGAAAATTTATTAATAAATTTCAGTGCACGCCTCACCTTATTGACTTCACGGACGCTTTACGCTAAGTTAAGTGAATGATAATTATTGTTATAAATAAAAATTATAATATTGTTATACATGGATATGAGATAAATATATAAATTAATATTATTATGTACATATATAAATGGGTGCGATAGATATATATATATATATATATATATATATATATATCTATCGCACCCATTTATTAATACATATCAATAAAAGAATCAAATACAATAATATAACACAATACAACTAATCAAATAAAAATGGTATGTTATATGGTACAGGTATTTCAGGAGGCTGCCTTTTGTTGTGCGAAGAGGTATTCTGTCAATTTATTTTAGAAATTGGTGATAGTCGATAAATTTTTAAGTGGTGGAGGGATGTTGTTCCAACATTTGGTGGCAGCATATTTAAAACTACCCCTGAAAGCAGAGGATTTGTGGGTGTGTCCTAAGTCTATTATCGTTAGATCGAGTGCAGTATTTATTATCTGACGAGTAGGTCCATTTTAGCTTATTGTACAAATACAAAGGAGTACCGCTTTTTATAACTTTGAATACTAGACATGCTAAGTGAAGTTTTCTTCTCACTTCCATTTTTAGCAGGTTGTGTGTGTTCATGATGGGTGTAACATGACCCCTGCGGTTCATGGTGATGCAGAACCGAACACAGGCATTCTGTAGCCTTTGCATGACCTTTTTAGTTCGAGCGAGTAACCTAGGGCCGTATACTGTGTCAGCGTAACTTAAGCGTGACAAGACCAGTGCGTCAACTAATCGTTTTCGCATTTCTACACTAAGAAAACTACGAGACATGTAAAAAAGTTTCAGTTTGTAAAAACAGGCCTGAAGAAGGTTCGCTATGTGAGCTTCAAAGTGCAGTTCCTCTTCCAAAATAACTCCCAAATTTCGTGCTGATGTGACCCGATCAATTGGAACACCGGATATTGTAACGGCGAAAAGCACTCGTGAGGCATTAGATATTTGCTGTTTTGATCCCAAAATTTAATATTTTGACTTATTGGGATTAAGTACAAGACAATGTTCTCTAGACCAACAAGCAATTCTATCTAAATCTGTGTTTAATTTCGTGATCGAGCTAAGGGTGTCAGAAGTATTTATGGGTGTATATATTTGTAGATCATCAGCGTATAAATGATACATGCAATGTTGGATGCAGTTAATTATATCAGCCGTGTACAATATAAAAATAAGGGGCCCGAAGATCGATCCCTGAGGAACACCTCTAGTTACTGGAAGAGCAGATGAAATTGATTTAGAACCATCATGCGATATAAGTTCCACTTGTTGCTTGCGGTTTTCTAAGTAGCTGCTAAACCAGTTTATGGTTGAAGTATAAAAACCATAAAAGCCATTTTGGAGAGCAACATACCTACTATACTATACTATATACCTATACCTACTATACGATCATTCGTAAACATACAAGTCGACAAAATTCTGTGCTCGCGCTGCTGGCTTTACGCTGCACATACGAAGTTGATACTATTAATAATAATTATAATAATAAAGAATTATTATTAATAGTATCAACTTCTGACCAACAGCATTAGGAACATTATGATACACATTTTTAAACATTTGCACAAAAACATAAACATAACCCCGACGACCACTTTGGCGTTGGGGTAAACCTATCTGCCTCAGACGCCAATGGTTGCGGGTTTGATCCCCGCACGGAACCAGAAAAAAAAAATGTTCCGTGTCTGGGTGTTTATCTATTTATGTATTTATATTCTAGGTTCCCCCTAGTTCGCTATATGGTATCCCATAACACAAGCTATGCTTACTTTGGGGCCATGTAGTTGGTGTGATTGTCTGGGGATTTTATTTTATTTTATTTATCCTCCTTTTTTGAAGTCGATAAATAAATGGTACCAACTTCGTTTAAGCAGCGCAGAGCCAGGGTTGCTATGCCCGCATACGCAGCAGGACCCTGTCTTTAAATTAATCTACAGGTACAATTTAACGTCCGTAGTATTTAGTACCTTCCAAAAAGTATAAATAAATAAAATGTAGGTACTTTAATGGCTGCAAAGATACCATAAGTTATTTTCCAGCAGGACCCTCAGCCGTCTGCAGTAATACTAGTGCTTTAAAATAAAAGTTTTCAAACATACTGTCTGCTAAAATACCAGCTATTTTGATTAAATGTATTTATTTCAAAATAAACCGGTATAATCGTAAAATTCCGTTCCGGTGCGGAACCAAAAAGGAGCGATATTTTGAACCTAAATAAACCGGTTTATTCCTATTATTCAACATTATTCCTATTGTTGAATTTGTTTAGGTAAATGTTTCGTTCTCAAATATCAATTCAAATAATTTAATACTAGCAATTTTCATCTAGAGTGGAGTTGAAAAGTGTAACTTTGGTTATAATCTGTCTGTTGACCAAATATTCTTCTAAAGAGGTTATACTTACCATATTCTTCATAATATTTACGTTTCATTGTTCTTATGTTAAGATACATATTGAAATTCACTCAAAATATCAATTAACGTTGTATTTCTGTTGTGATTATCGTTAAATATCTGATACGATACCATAATCTAACAACGTTATATTGAATAAAACAAACGCGCTCAACACTCGCAGATCTTCAAGAAGCGCCTTCACAAAGGTCGTTGTCCTGTATGAGCGAAATGTTTAACCGGTTAGTGAAAAATACCCATATAAAAACCGGTTTAAAGGAACAAAACCTTTTTCAAAAAGTTCCATCAGTAATTTCATCGAACCGGTTCAAAAAACGTACCGGTTTCCAAGCCTCGGTTTATGTAAAGTAATAATAAAAGGCTTATAAGAAATGTGACTGTCTCGGCTGAAAACGTTACAACATAAAAGGGACCTGCTGGCATGAAAAAGTCTCACAGGCGATTTCTCATAAAATAATAATAATTTCAAAGAAGTATAAATGATTTTTTAAGGTACTAAAATGCCTCTAATCGGGGCCGTATACTATTGGTCTGAAGACCTTCAAACGGCTGAGGGTCCTGCTGGAAAATAACTTATATCTTTGCAGCAATTAAGGTACAGTGTTTTTATTTACACTTTTTGAAAGGTACTAAATACTACGGACGTTAAAGTGTAGATGTAGATTAATTTAAAGACAGGGTCCTGCTGTGTATACGGGCATAGGGTTGCCTGATGTTGAAATTTTGAAACTCCCGCCCTTTTTTTTAGACAACTTTCGTTGATCATTCTCTACCATCGATAACAGCCTAACGACGATAGCAGCATTGTGTTTAGGATCTAAGGGCTCGATTCGACACAACTAGTAAGAAATAAAACCCAAAAAACAGTGTTACATAAAATATATTTCTTATTAGCTAAACATTAAAAGTAGGTAAACAACTATAATAATTTATAGTCCGTTTTCTTGCTTATTTTATTCAGTAAACTATATTGCAAGTATTTTTGTTGAAATAACAGCATTTAAAACGCAAATTACTTTAAAAAGATATCATTTTTAAATATTGTTTGATATTAGAATAATACAATTATTAGTTGTCCTATAACATAAGAAGTTTACTTACTTTAAGACTAGATGGCGTTGTGTGAATATATATCTAACAAATATTTATTTATGTAGACACAGCCCATCTTAGACATTTCATCTAGATATTTACGGAGGTTTTTTATTTTTAAATGACTAATCTCAATAAAAAATCATACTTACAATAATTTACTAAATAACACAAGTACCAGAAAGCGAACTATTCATGCAATATAATATTAAATATATTTCTCCACGCAATGCCATAAGCAATATTTATTCAGGTGTGACCAAAGCATATTTATAGATACATTTGTTCTTATTGTAATTGACATTTAAATTTTTTAAAAGGAATGTTACGTTTTTTATACAGTGTGTGATTCTAAATCATTATCCAGGTAAATATACACACATGCTCTCCTAAAGTCTAAATTTTCAGTTAAAAAAGAAAAAAATATATTAGCTTTTACAATTAAGCCAAAATTAACTTACATATGTAAGTAATAAGCGTAGATCCAATATATTTAGATATAAAATATCCATAATTCTTAAATTTCTTACCGCAACAACCAATATTGGTATTACAAACCCAAGTATAGGACCAATACGGAATTTAAACACAAGAATCAATATTTTCCAATCACAATAATTACAGGAGTTACATACAAAGATAATTTATTGGTCAATTACTAGATAATTTTAAATTGAAGACTTACTTAGATAACAAGCCGGTGCGATATTGTGGTGAAAACTCGATCATTCTCGAACAGTGCAAATACGAATCATTTAACAACATCAACTTATTAATATTTTAAAGTTTTTGCATTTAAAATGCTTAATTACTCTTAAATAAATGAAAAAAATTGTAAAATAAAATCACCCGACCAGGACTCGAACCTGGGACCTATCGTTTGCCGGACGAGGCCCCGGTAGCTCAGTGGGAGAGCACTCGTCCGGCAAACGAGAGGTCCCAGGTTCGAGTCCTGGTCAGGTGATTTTTATATAACACATTTTTTCATTTATTTAACATCAACTTATATATTTTTACGTTTTCAGCACTATCCAGTTACGTAGGTATATATTCAACTATATAGGACCACATAGGTATGTATATCCGCCATATTTTAGGACTCAAGCCCGCTGAGTACCTATATCTCCTTACAATCGTATTTTTTCTTGATTAAACGATAAAAGTAAAATAATCAAAGGCGGCTTGAACATTTTTTTTTTTTTATAAGTGACTAAACCCGCGTTTGACCTCAATCTCACCTGATGGTAAGTGACGATGAGGTCGAAGATGAAAGCACACGGGTTTAGGAAGGAACTGGCTCTTTATACAATATTGCCGGAACACATTACCGCCGGAGCGGTAACATTTGGCGGCAGACTTTATATGTTTATTATATATTTTATTTTAAGGGTGGTCGCTAGCCAGGCGGACCCAGAAGGGATCCTACCACCAAGCGAGTAAGTATAAATTTAATTAATTATAAGTATAAATTTGTCAACATATTTAAATTGAAGTTTGTTTAGTGTGCCTGTTTGCGCATGTAACCCGCTGCCTTATCATGTAAATATTAGCGATCAGCTATAATGGCGTAGTCATCACGCCATGGACGCTCGATCCATTGCTTTACATCGTATTATGTACGCGATAGCTGTTCATTCGTTCGTTGATCGCAGAATGCATTTATTGCTACGATACTCCAAAAACAATTTGGTAGTAAAAAAGAAACTAATAAAATGTGAAACAGATGTTTGCTTTTAAATTTTCGCAGAAAGTCACGAAAAGTATGAAAGTCAAAGGGATTATATGCACTTTTAGTACATCGATTGTACGATAGAGGCAGCACAGTCGTCGGATTGCTATGACTTTGTTTTTGCTGTAACGTAATACGAATTAGTTCTTTTTTAGCAAATCTTGCGCAATTCATGCCATCGCTTTGTTCTTGCAAGTTACGTGATAAGGCAGCCGGTCCTTTCGTATATTTGTTATATATAATTAACAAATATACGATATTTATATTGTTATATTAATTTTATAATTTTAATAAATAATTTATAATTAATAATTAATAATTTTAATTATTAATTATATAATAATTATATAAATAATTAAATTATTAATAATTTTGTTATATTCCGTAGAAGTATAGTATAGGGAGTCTTTTCACCACCCAGCACTGGGCCAGCTTGGTGCATTACGGCCTATGCCTCCTCGTTACCCAAGGGAGAGACTCAGAGCTCTGGGCTGGTTACAAAGGATAATGATGAGTAATACAAAGTCTTATTTATTAGTATGTGCACTTACCATGTAATTTTCCAGGGTTAACAAACGCACTAATAATTTCCTTTTTACATTAGTTTTGATTTAATATAAACTTTAAATGTCCAGATATCTCGCTATGACAAATACTACTAGTACCACAGACATACATCTACATAGATAACGCAAATGCATGTACTTCGCGTGTCCGATTCAGTCGCGCGTATGTATGTCTATAAATATAATAGTAGACTCCAGTAGATCACCAACTCGTTCATGGGTCAATTTGTACGCTTTTATAATAAAATTCCAAAATATTTAAGATTAACCCTTCGATAGATTTAAGAGTAAGTGTTATATAAAGTTTTACTATAAGATATCCGGATGCAAGAAGATGGGATTCCCTGGTTGTTAATTGTTATTGTGTATTTTTAAAAGATGATTGCTGTTGAGTTTCTTGCCACTTCTTCTCAACAGATCGACTTTCCGAAGTGGTGTTAGATTCAGTTCAAATTGTAAATTGTGTGACTTATTTCAAATGTATTTAAATACTTACGAAATAAAGATTCTTTTGACTTTTGACATTATTTCTGTTAGAAAATCAATATCACAATATCGACATCGTTTTTAATAATCGATTTCATCGGCGACGTTTGTATTTTCCATCACTAAATATCAGCTGTGACGTCACAGTAGGTGTTAAAAAGTCATCACGCTTGGTTTCAATACAAATCTACGTTAAATAAATGAAAAATGTGATAAATAAAAATTACCCGACCAGGATTTGAATCTGGGACCTCTCGTTTGCCGGACAAGTGCTCGTCCACTGAGCTACCGGGGGAGCTATTATTAAAAATTAAAACATTGCAGTGCTTCACTATAACTGGGATTCACAAAATCTGTAAAGAAATTGGTCTCGGGTGGTCTTAGCTGCAAAGCTATACCATTAGATGGAGCTACTTTTGCAATGTAACGTAAAAACAAAAATGTGTTAAGTAATTTCGAGGCGTACCGCCAGGCCCCGGTACCTCAGTGGAAGAGCACGCGTCCGGCAAACGAGAGGTCAGAGGTTCGAGTCCTGGTCGGGTGATTTTTATTTATCACATTTTTCATTTATTTAAGAATAATTGAGAATTTTAAATGCAAAAACTTAAAAACATTACAAATCTACGTTATCTATGTATATGTATGTGATTAGCACTAAAGGCCCACTGATTTCCAATAAATACAATTTAACGTCAACTACACAAAAGTCACTTCAATCACTGATAATATTCACCGCCATTTTTCTTTTTCTTCTTTCGCCTCCTCCTAACTTCATTGAGATTGCATTCCATATTCGTCCCACTCAAGTCTTGGTATCCATCATTCTTTCCCGAATCATAATTCGGAAAGTTAATCCCTTCAGTTTGTTGGTAGTTTTCGGAGAAACTTTCAGAGAATTTGGAGCTGAATGTTTCAGAGCCGAAGAATTTCGTGTTAAAAGTTTCCGTTGGTTGTTGTAGGTTTTGGTACTTTTCGTTTTGCGGGTAGATCGTGTTGATAATATTGCTTGCTATGGCGGCGGGCGTGGGGGGATAACCACCCTGTTGTAGCGGTCAGAACTTCAGGTCCTGTAAACGAAATCATCAATTAAAGACGACCGGCTGGTGTAGTGGTAACACACATTGCCTTCTATGCCAGAGGTCCTGGGTTAGAATCCCGGCGGCGGCGGATATTTGTGTGATGAACACAGATATTAGCTGTTTATATGTTTATTTAAGTTTATTTTAATAAAAAATATGTATTTATTCAATATGTATGCTTATATATTTCTTAAGTATATCAGTTATCTAGTATCCATAACACAAGTTCTTTAAGAAACTTAATTTGGGTTAGATAATGTTGTGTGAGTGTCAGAAATATTTATTATTTATTTATTAATTTTACTTTTATTATTAATTCGTATTTTTTATTTTGCTTTTGATTAATTCCTATTCGTTTTTTTATTTTAAGTATTTTGATTATTTTTGATGACCAATGTTTTAAAAAAATTGTGCTCATGTTTTAAAATCAATATGTAATTTTTTTTTCTGTTCTATAATTTAATTGTTACTATAGTTCGGCCGTTCAGAGAATGCGTTCCTGACACATCGCGATTGAACTGACGACGTAACTTTGTAATGGCGTTGCAGTTACGATTAAAAATATTTTTGCTGGTTGTTTACCGTTTTAACAATTGATGAGCATTAAAACAACATTATTATATCAATAATCAATTAATTTTATTATTTTGTGCCAAACTGAGTGTCAAATAACTTGGTAAACAATATATTTCAAAATCTATACAGCGCTATTACAAGGTTATGTCAAAGCTTTATATTTGTAGTGCTGTGCTAAAAATAATAGGCTATAACAGTATCGTAATCTGTTCTTAAACAGGTATACTTTATGAAATAATACGTTTTGTTTTTCTTTTTAAGAATTTGAAAATAATGGACTATAAGATAACTTTTATTAAATTAAAAAACAAAACTATGACCAAACCGAATGCGCGAAAAAAAGTTGGTTACAAGCAAAAGGCATTGACGCAAATATGCAGATGCTAAAAGCAGAGCTAATTAAATGAGTTAAAGAAAATAAAATGGCAAATGTGCGATACGAAATCGATGAACTGGCTCTGGAGTACGGTCATCGCGTTCTAAGAATTCCATCGTATCATTGCCAATATAACGCGATTGAGCTAATCTGGGCTAAAATAAAAGGTTACGCCGCCCGCCACTATACTTCCCCACCATTCAGCACGAAAAAGATGATGACCCTATTAAAAGAAGCCTGCGGGGAAGTCACTAGAGATGACTGGGCAAAGCTAGTTGAAAGACTAAAAACCTGATTATGGAACATTTTGACCGAGATATCAGGATTGATTCTGTTTTTGATAATAAAATAATTATACATGTAGGCGAAGATGATGATGAAGACACTACCTCCTCAAGCGAATCGGAGTCTGGTTAATATTCTGTACGCACATTCCATTCAATGTACTTTATTGCATAGAAATACAGATTGTAACTTTGTAACAAAAAATAAATAAAACAATTTTATTATATTTATATCACCATTTTTTGGTTTCCACTTAAATTACTAAAATATAAATTTGAAATGATTCCGCCAATTTAAAACGAAAATAATCTTAAAAATAACGCGGCGTTTCATTTTGGAGGAACGGTAACGAACTCAGTGTTATGTTGTGCCCATCACTAGTCGTGACTAACTGATAGGTGTCAGGAACGCATTCTCTGAACGGCCGAACTATATTCGCAAAACTATACTGCATGCTGTCTTCACCTATAAGTGTGGTGGTAAAATTGTATCACAATGCCATATGTTCTTTGTTAAACCTTGTTTTGGTGACCACTGCGTTGGTGACCTATATATAGATAAATAAATAAATCGAACCCGTGACCTCACGATTGGCACGAGAGCCTGTAGACCACTGCACCAAGGAGATAGTCATGAACAATAAATTATTTGATTTGATTCGGTAACAGGATTAATTTAAATAGGTAAGCGTATCATCTCTTGCAAGCAGCCTCTCTGTCATTTGTTCTACGACTTTTTAAAATTGCTAGTTTTTTAAATTAAAGTTTTCCCACACAAAATATTTATTGCCTCTAAATTAGCGTAACTCTACTAACTCTGTCGCTTTAGAATATCACGCACCTTGCGTAGACAAAATATCGCCACGTGCAGTGGGCAGACAATTTTTTTTTCTTTTTTTTGTATTATTTATCGAGATTTGTAAAAAGTCGTATAACAATTAATGTTGTTGGGATTTATGCAGAGAGGTTGCCTGAAAATGGTAATGCGGTAATTAAAATTAGACCTGTATAGATAAACACCCAGATACTGTTTTTTTTTGGTGTGTACGGGAATCGAACCCAGACCTCAAGACTGGCGCAGAAGCGTGTAGACCACTGCACCAAAGAGATCTCTACGAATGATAAATTACTATGTAAACTTCATTATTTATCAAATTGCATGATCATTGATTATTGAAATTGTTTAACGTTCGGTTTATTTTAAGTGACAATAAAAATATAAAAATTTAAAAATACTAATTAATTGTATAGGGTCGTCTTATAAATTTTAATAATAATATTTTTAATAATATTTTAATAGCAGATTAAGACTGATGAATGGGTCATAATTAGGAAAAAAATATATTAAAATTTCAAAATTATTCTAAGTGATCAAAATTTAAGTTAGGTCTGTAGTTTATGAGTATAAAAAATATATCCATCTAATTGTAAGAAGTCATAAAATGTAGATGAATCTTAAAATTTACTCAAAGAGAAATTTTGAAATTTTAACGAATGAAAAATATTTAAAATCAAAATATTTTTTTTTCGAAATTCAGATTCCAAATATAATTGAAATATAATTCACTATTATAAGCGGACTCTGTATTTTGTACCACTATGCCCAAAAAGTGACACATTATGTATAATGCCAGTCAATTTGATAATTAGAATAATTATTATCAAATTGCTCGTCTTATTGGGCATTATGTATAATAAATATAAAAATAAATAAATGCCTCATTTATCATTTGGTCCAACATATAAATTGCTTACCTTGATAGCCTGCGGAAGGTCGGGCAGTCTCATATCACGCAACTGTTGAGGCAAGTTCATGCTCTTGACCGCTGACACCGCCCGCGCCGGCGCCGCCGAAATACCCGCCTGTGTGGATATAAAATATACAATTGTAGCTGTGCATATTCAACTTGTGAAAGAATATGAAACAATAGTTTATCTACTCTCATATCATAATATTCAAAATATAAAACTCAGAACGAATTTATATTGACATACTTTTTAAAATAGTATAACGAAATGAAATTAAAAAATTAAATTATAACACACTACCTCGAACAATACAATGTTATAATAAAAAAAAAATTCATTTCGATACAGATAACAGACCATAGATTTCATTTTTTTATCTGTGTCGTGCGAGCGCCGCGCTGCGTTACATTCTGTGGCTATAAATAACAGTCTAAATCTCAATCTTTTATTTAATATCTTCAGTGTATGAGATTAGATAAAGTAGTGTATGAAACTGCACATAACTAGGTATTATGTGACAGTTTCATAAACTACTATTTTGTCTGTGTAGGGTTGAAATGAAATGAAAACTTTTTATTTGTAGTAGGTAATTTTATACACTTTACGAACGTCAAATGCTGGATGAGGGCGGCGCGGGTCCGGACGACATGACGAAGCCTGGGGAGGCCTCCGTCGAGAATTGTGCATCTAATGATCGCCCATTATCCACCAATATCTTGGTGTTGTCTACTACTACTTCTTCGGCTTTAAAAACGAAATGAAAGTAAAACCCTAGGTAGACCAAGAGGAAAAAGCCGGCGGAAAAAAAACTCTCGGCACTCTTCTGTAAAAAGTGCTTATTATAGGTACAATTTGGCAGAAATACAGCCTTGCTATGACATGAACAAACAAACAGAAGACAGCTATTCGTGCTTGCCAATATCATGTCGCAGCCAAGCTGCTTACATAGTGATTAATGTTTAATATTTGGAAATAACCTGTGGAGACATCAATCCCACGCTCTTTTGTCATCTAAATAATCTTTGAGTTTATAGTAGCCTTTTTTGCATAATGTTTCTTTGATAGTTCTTTTAAATGTATTAAACGTTAGGGATTGAATTGACTTTGGTATTTTATTATAAATACGTATTGACATTCCCATAAATGATTTGGTGCTTTTAGCCTGCCTCAATTTGGGAAACATTAATTTATGGTCGTTCCTTGTCATTGCAGGGTTGGCTGAGCATAGCCCTTCCAACCTGAAGGAACTAATCCGAGTGCCCCCCGCTTGGTGGTAGGATCCCGTCAGGGTCCCACTGGCTAGCGACCACCCTTCATATTAAATATACACATACATACATTACATAACTTTACGCCTATATCTCTTATAGTAAGCAGAACACCAGAGGATTTATCAGTTCAATTTGTAAATAATTTGACCTATTTCAAGTGTTTTCATGCACTATCGAACCAACTGAATCATGACCCACTTTGCTGATAATTCTTTTGAAACTGTCAAACTTGTATGGTCTATCGTGTATAATCATCATCATCATAACTCTTTGTAATGAGCCCAGTGCTGGGTGGTGGATGCCAGAATTTTCAGGGTGCCGAAATGGCTTCTGACAAACCCTAACGATTACTATATACAAGAATACAGCACCCGAGACCGACTGCTTAACGTGCCCTCCGAAGCACGGAAGTCGCCGTGAGAAATGAATGGTCGGCGGTCACCCATCCTAATACCAGCCGCACCGAGCGTTGCTTAACATGTGATATCGTATGATACACACATTAACCATGGCGCCACGACTACTTTCAAGCTGGTGATGTATAATGCACTCAGGACATTTTAGATACTGTACGAATTCTGTACTCAGTAAATGTTAGTGTCGAATGAAATGATAATAAGTTTGTCACCAAGGAAACCTATCTTCAAGAATAATATTTCGACCTAATTGCATTTAGACGTCTTATGGTGGGTCATACTCATGATTAAACGGGGTAGAAAACTGCCTACTTTTTCCACTAGAGGCGCTAATTACGCTTGACCAATAACAACTGTCAAATGCCATAGTAAAAGTTAATTTTATAGTGTCTTAGTCTATTAAAAAGAATAGAATTGATTTCACTTGATTTGGTTGTGGATGAAATTGATTTAAACTTTTGTGTGAATTTACATATTACGGTCCACATTTTGATAAAGAAAAACCAATTTTTATATAGATTTACCACAAAAAAGAATACTGAACAAGCAATTTCAATAACAACTTGTTCATTTGACAGTTTGTTCTGGGTCAAGCGTATGAGGCGACATCTATTTAGAGCTTTTCGTTTTCTTTCCCATAAATACATACATACATAACTTCACGCCTGTATCCCTTATGGGGTAGGCAGAATACCAGAGCTCATAAGACCATCTAATGTCATGTTTGACTTGGGAGGTATTATAATGATGGATAGAGACTGTAGCAACATGCGACATCAGCATATTTTATAAAACCTAACTTAAGCTTTATCAGTGGGCAGTCGTGTCCCTCACCCGCTCTGTAACGCTAGTCTTTTATATATTGTATCACACACGTAATGTTTTAATACAGTGAATATTCTATTTAATTGATTTTAATTTCACGCACCCAGTCTACATATTAGCAACCTTCTGATGAACTAGAGTTATACCTATGATCGAGTGAATTAGTGACTATCAGTAAATACCGTATACATAACGGTAAATTGCAGTGACAGGGGGTCAGCCTATCGCCCACAAAACACGCCAATAAAACCTCTGTCTCTTAACTGACTTTTACAGTATGCCCAGGAAGAGAAGCAGTAACATTCTATATTTTTCTTTCGCTCCCAGTCCAGCGTGGAAGATTCTTAGTGGAAGTTCTTTCCCGTTAGTTCTAAGAAAAGATTTTTTTGACTTTGGAGTTCTTTTTCTCACCTCAACCTTCTGCATCTTCCCCTGCTCCTGCAGCCTGCACAGGATGTCCGCCATGTTGGTCTGCAGCACCATGCCGCCCATCACCAGTTCATCTAGTACTTGGTGCGCCGCGTCCGCGTGGAAGATCAGGTCCAACTCGCACACGTTCTCGAAGCATTTGTCCAGGGTCTCTACGAATACCTGAAGGGAAAACATTTTTTTCAACACACTTGCTCGTAAAGTGAGCCTTATTCTATTGAATTTAGAACTATAAACTGGGCTATAAGTCACGTGTGCATAATATATTATACCCTAGTGCATAATATAATGAATCCTACAAAGTTGAATTGTACCTTAGTGCTAATATGCGAGTAAACAGAGCATATTTTATTGAACCGGGTTATACATTCCAGTGATTTGTCTATGTCGCCGACATAAACTCAGGACGAGCTGGCTAGCAGCTCTTCAAATAATAATGTAGAATATAAGTTTGTTAACTGTACCTTCAACAACTGCTTCAAATAAATTTTATGACCACCTATGTCTGTCTTTTACTCACAAGTGTGTTGAAAAACGTCGTATGTAACTCGTGAGTGTTGCTAATTACAGTCTCGGCTCATTATTAAGCCTGTAATTAGCAACTTAGCTCACTTGTTACATAATATACTATTATCTAATATTTTCAAGTTTTCACGATTCATAATTTAAAATAAACACATTTTTTTGACCGGATTTATCGCGTATGTTATCCCCTCTGGGGTAGGCAGAACACCAGAGGCAAAACCATCTGATGTCACATTTGACAACTTTGGAGGTATTATAAAGATGGAGAGAGACTATTGAAGAGACAGGGGGTCAGCCTATCGCCCACAAAAACGCCTTTAAAACGCCAATATCTTTTTAGAATGGTAAATTAGTGTTATGTTTGTGACTGTTTCTTATCGAGCCAATTTTCATAAATCATGTTTCTGTCACAGCGGTTGTTTATATGGTTAATTTTCGATTATGATAAGGTTCAAATTCCAATGAAAATGTACACATGTTATTGGAAGTGACTGTACACGTGCATCGACGATAAACCTTTTCTCACTCGACGCTTAAAAAGACCAGGATACTGGTCAGGAAAAACTGTCCTACTTAAATACCTATAGAATAATGAACAGAATCCGCACCCTATACATGAAAAACAGAATAAAAAAGTTAAGACATGAAAAACATTAACACACACTGTTAACGACTGTGAACTACCGGCTGGTGTAGGGGTAACGTACATTGCCTTCTATGCCAGAGGTCCTGGGTTCGAATCCCGGCAGCAGCGGATATTTGTGTGATGAACACAGATATTAGTCGTCAAATCATGGACGTTTATATGTTTATTTAAGTTTATTTTCTAATAAAAAATATGTATTTATTCAATATGTATGTTTATATATTTCTTAAGTATATCAGTTAACTAGGTTCCCCCCTAGTTCGCTTCATGGTGTATCCCATAACACAAGCTGTGCTTAGTTTGGGGCCATGTAGTTGGTGTGATTGTCTGGGGATTTTATTTTTTTATTTATTTATATGAAGTATGCTCGCTTCCTATGCTTGTTACCAAGCGGGTTCTTTTATTTAGGAGTCCATAGGCTTTAGGACTATTCTAACCCTACTCATGCAACTTCTCATTTGAAATTCTGTCAAGGATTTTCGTGTAGTGTTGGCTTAGATCAGCCCTACCGTCCCTGGATAAGCGTGACGTAAAAGGCGTCTAATCCGAGTGCCCCCCGCTTGGTGGCAGGATCCCGTCAGGGTCCGACTGGCTAGCGACCACCTTATACATTGAATCTGCCGCCAAATATTACCGCTCCGGCGGTGATGTATTCCAACAATATTTTTTGAAAAGTGAGTTCTTTCCTAAGCCCGTGTGCTGTCATCTTCGACCTCATCTTCACTGACCATCAGGTGAGATTGAGGTCAAAGACGGACGTAGTCTTGAATTAAAAAAGTATAGTAATTTTTGACCCTTGAGTGACTAAGCATTCTTAGTTATAAATAATAATAAATAAATATTTCTGCCACTCACAGATCATTATCGACTTATAGTCCAAATTAAGTTTCTTAAAGAACTTGTGTTATGGATACTAGTTAACTGATATACTTAAGAAATACATAAATAGATAAACACCCAGACACGGAACATTTTTTTTTCTTGTTCCGTGCGGGTATCGAACCCGCGACCACTGGCGTCTGAGGCAGACAGTGTTACCCCAACGCCAAAGTGGTCGTATAAACTCTGCCGTCAAATAAAATCAGGTCCAGTTCCCAGAACATTCCCGAATTATCTCGGATTACCACGAATAACTTCAGATGTGTGCGTTTATTTAGTAGCGATACTACTCGTATGTAGGTACTGCCTAAATTATATTATAATAGCAAATTAAAAACGACATACTTATATGAAACGACCGGCTAGTGCAGTGGCCAGAGATCCTGGGTTCGAATCCCGGCGGCGACGGCGGGTATTTTGGTGATGAACAAAGATATAAGCCGACAAGTCATGGATGTTTATATGTTTATTTAAGTTTATATTCTCATAAAAAAATATGTATGTATAGAATATTTCTTAAGTATATCAGTTATCTAGTATCCATAACACAAGTTCTTTAAGAAACTTAATTTGGGCTAGATAATGTTGTGCGAATGTCAGAAATATTTATTTACTTTACTGGAACATATCACCGCTGGAACGGAGCGGCACTATAGATGAAGTGCGAGCTAGATGAAATATTTACGCTATTGGCTGGGAGGACATTTAAATAATATCAAAAACAAGTCCATACCTGTATTAAATCCAGGATTCCCAATTCACTCTCCGACGAGTCCACACAGAACACAAAATACAGAGTAGCATAATGCCTGTAGATTAATTTGTAGTCAGAACCACCGATGAGACTGAAAGAAATTGTTCATTCAGCATTAGTAATTATTTTTTCAACACACTTGCTCGTAAAGTGAGCGTTATTCTATTGAGTTTAGAACTATAAACTGGGCTATAAGTCACGCGTGCATTAATATATTATACCCTAGTGCATAATATAATGAATCCTATAAAGTTGAATTGTAACTTTGTGCAAATAACATGCGAGAAAACAGAGCATATTTTATTGGTCCGGGTTATACACTAAATATTTTCAGAAACAACAAAGAGGTTTTATACCACTTCAAATCCATATACATTTTTAAATGTTTGCGCCTTATATTAGTAAAATAAATTTGTATATTAAACAAATTATTCACAATTTACAATCATTTGTCATAAAATATTAAAATATTTGCATTTACCACTCCAAATTAAACATTTTCACTTAAAATAGGCTGTATATGCTATACAGACATTGACACATTTGACGGAAAAAAAACCTACGCGCATGCGCGAGGTTCGGCGCCATTTTTCAATCACAATTCACAGCTTTGTTATCAAGTGTGTTAGTTATTTTATGATCACGTATGTCTGTCTTTTACTCACAAGTGTGTTGAAAAACGTCGTATGTAACTCGTGAGCGTTGCTAATTACATAATATACTATAAACTTATGATATCTGATATGAGAAATAAAGACTGTGTTATTATTATGGAGGAAATATATGGTTGATTTTCGTCACCAGCCAAATTTAAATGTTAGTTTCTTTGATACGATATAAACGTACTTTCATATTTATTTTAGCGTCGCTCACTACAAAAAAGTAGAAATATGGAACCACAAACTTTCCACAAAATAGTCGCTGTTGATGAATATAGCTACTACGACGCGGCATTTCATTGATAATACTACGACGTAGTACTACAAAATGTGTGTAGTAGCGCGTAGGCATCTTTATTTTAATGGTAATTTAGAGTGACTTGGTTATTATGTTAGCGGATAAATAAATTTCCTTGTAAAAAAAAACTCTTTTTTTGTAAAAATCGTTTCTATAAATAATACTTATTGTGTTAAAAAAATTTGGCTGATGACTACAAATCAACCCTGTTGTATAGAGGAATTGCCCTATCCAGTTTTCTCTAGGGACTCAAGAGAAGCTTACGGGCGGGTAGCGGGAGGAGTAAGCCTCTAGTGCGGAATAGCTTGAACTAGAGGCTGTAACGTCACGAAAACCCAAATTGAAGCTGTGCATCTTTGCTTACAGCAGCTCCATTTTATATCCTACTATTGTCCGTACAGTCTGATGGTTGGGTATGCACCTACCACCTGGGTATATGACATGACCCTTCCCCAAAATCATACATCTCAAATTGAAAACTCCAAGATAAGACGGACCAGTAAAAATAAATCCCAAAAAAAAGAAGATTCCATAATCTGAGAACTAAAAAATATAATCCATAATCCTGTTGATATGAGATATCAAATATCATCACAAAGTGAAAAGCTAAGTATAGATCGCGCCAAAAATTTAGTCCCCTCTGAAGTTGCTGCAAGGCGTTTCGTGCAGGTATTTTACTTAACCTGCCCAAAGCGTCTTGCGGCAACTTCACATTCCATGATTCTTTGAAAAGCCTAAAGCAAAACTTGTATAACAGACTAAAGCCTTCTCAATAAAACTGTAAACTTAGTACTGCTTCTTGTTAAACTGTAAGAAATAGTGTTGAATATTTATAAATTATTTTTGTAAATTAAGTTTTTTGGGCACTCCTTGTCTTTTGCTTACACAATTGTTGAAATTATATTCTCTTTTGTAAAATGTGTGACTGTTTTGTGTCAGAATAAATAAAATAAAATAAATAAATAAAATGAGACTACATTTTTGGCACAATCTATACTTATATGTAATTAAGGATTGTTTAAAATCTATATTATGAAATAAATAACATGTTTCACTTTAGTATGGACGTCTGGCCAGCACCTGTGCCAAATAAAATAGTTGTGGAATACCATTATGAAAACACTTAAAATAACTGGCAATTTAATCGTTTGTTACTTTTCGTGTACATTAAGAGAAACTACTTGAATCGACAGAGACCGCAGGTGACTGACGACGCCATATTTATGTCATATTTTCACTGACATTCCTATATTTTTGATTACTGCCTGGAAAAAAAAACTAGAAAAACAAACTGAATTCATAAAATATTGTATATTTTTGATAGATAAGTAGAAGTAGTGGTGAAATGTCACTTCCGTACATTATGTTCCTTTCAGGAGCAACTCTCATTAACCGTTATTAACTTTTTGTTTAAAAGGCGTATGCTTCGAAGTAGGTAATTATATATTTTAAAGTTTTTGTGTTATTTTTCAATACAGTCTAAGAACAAAAGACAAATCTCTAAAGGTTTGGAACACATTTTATTGATAGATTGAGTACGTACATACAGTAAGTACTTACGGCCATTTTGTAAAACTGTGGAGATTTATGGCAATAATGTCATTTTGTTTTTTCATTTGTACACGTAAATTAACTAATTCAACTTTAAATTTGGTATTTTTGTTTCATTTGTGAATAATTTCCATGATCCTAAAATTTGGCACAGGTTGCAGCCAGGACTGCTACGGAACCTTTGTATACTACTCAAAACAAAATAGGGGCCACCTCGTTTTTTTTCACAAAAAACGATTGTATGACACTTTAAACTTTATTTTAAGCTAGTTTAAGTGTCTTTGCATAAAATTGATATGTTTATGTACTATTAACATTATTCTGAACAAAGTTTTTCAATCATACCCTCAAGTGGAAAGACATAAACAAATCAAGTTAAAATTACCCCATTCACAATTTCTTATTCACTTGTGTTTAGACTATCGTTGCGAACGTTTCTCAATTTGTTTCACTACTTTTTTGAGTTTTTATTAGAACTCATTACAATGCCACGTATTTGTTCCATAAGAGCATAGAAACAGCTTCTAGAGCACTAGTATTGCTGCATGAGGGAGAATCTCAACGACCAGCAGCTCTACGCCTAGGTGTATCGCAGCGAGCTATCCGAAATGTTTGGGCTTGCTACCAGGACACTGGTAGAGTTGTTAGAAGACGCGGATCAGGAAGAACCCGGGCAACAACGACTAAATACAACCAATACATTTGTTTAATGCCGGTCGAGAGCGTAACATTAATGTTAGTGTTTTACAAAACCGACTACAGCAAGCCAATGATACAAGAATAAGTGACCAAACGATTCTCAACTGACTCCATGAAGATGGACAACGATCCAGATTACATGTGGTTCGTTACGGTACCTTCGTTTAGAAGTATTCAGCCATTAGTATATACATATAATAATTATTGTTACCTTCCCCCTTCAAGAAAGTTGCAGACATTATCATCTCTCTTGGACACTAACTGAAATGTTTCCTTAATAATCTGCTGCTGCATGTCTTCATTCTGAAATAATATACAGAACAGAACATAATTGGTTGAAGGATTGTTTCAAGGACCTTATGGGTCAGACCATAATTCAAAAATGTAAGCAAAATATCAGTAATTCTATGTATATGTTTTTAAGAAAAGGATTTTATCATGAAGAACAGTATTTAAATATCTAATATGTGAATAAAATAACAGGGCACTCCAAATATATATTATAAATTATTTATAAAACCTCTTGTTGGCCTCGTTTTATGGCCATTCAGGGGAATCAATTTTATAAATAGAATCATGTTATTAACTGGTCAAAAATATACAAAAACATAATTGTGTAGGTATCTAATCTTGTTTTATTAACTATGTACAACAGAGATCCTATATATTTCCAATATTGATGCACATATCACTTACTTTCCCCTCTTGATGTGTATCTATAAAAACACTTGGAAAATTATATTCTCTAAGATCTTTATAGTTATATGAGCGCCTCCCCGTGACTTCATATGCGCAAAAACTAAAAAGTCCTATATTTGCCTACTAAATAGGACCTATATTGGACATAAAATAAAATAAACAATTTCATATTCCAATACATAATAGTAAATAAACATAAGGATTAATTGCTTGTAAATTCAAAAAGTAAGTATGTTGTTAAATATACTTTTAAGAGTGTAGATTTTGAAAGAGATCTTATCACAATAACACAATTTTATATGTATAAATTAAATTATCTTTTAGTACCATATAAATCTCAATAAATAACACAAAAAAACTGTTTTGGAACCGAAATACATGTGTAGCATTCACCAATTTTATAAATCCATTACCTAAATAGCGAAGTAATTATTCTTGTGTTTTTCTAATAAATAAGAAAAGCATAACTACTTTCATTTTACTTACGAAGTATTGGTAGAACTTAGATAGACGTGGTTTCCCATGATTGTTGAATACTAAAATAGCCTTAATCATTTTTGCTGATAGACAAATACTAAACGATACTTATCATTTAAAATTCTAATACAATTACAACAAAAAAAACTATTTAATTCATGAAAGAATTAAAATAAAGAAAGTCGATCGATCTCAACTCAAATTCTTATCTGTTAGTTAATAGTGACGTGACAGTTGACAGATGACTGAGTAAATAACTTGTGTGTGACGCTGCCATATCTATCAATGACACTGACAATATTTTGACATAGTGTTACGGTCAAAGACATTTTACTACTAACAAGACGGAGGATATTCTTTTTATTGAATTAAATTCCACCATATTACAACAGCACAAAGTCGTTAATACTTTGAATCTCTACATCTCGAGTAAACGGAATGAGCGAGAGGGTAGGTATGGTTTTGTATCTTTGTCTAAAATCTTGCCATTCTTAAATATTGGTATTAGAAGAAATCTGGGGGAATGCTGGCTCAAATATTTTCAATTCCTGTTTGAACATTTCTTAGTATCAACATAATAGAGTATGGCTAACGAAAGTAGACAATGGGGGTTTTTGCAAACTTTGTATATGGCAACCTAATCTGGTGTCACTGTTGTCAATCGAACGAATGTTGGTGGTTTTGGTAATTGAGATTTTGGAATTTTCATATTTGAAAATGAATAAAAAAATAAAAATTTGATAGTTTCATTCACAATGTAGGAAACAGTGATACCAGTGACTCTGACGATTCATTCCATATAGAATTGCTGCATTCTGATTTTGATTACAATGAATAAAAATAAGTATTGTATTTAATTGTTTTATTTTTAAGCCTTATTAATAGTAGTTGCCTATCATTTTAATTATATACTTCTCATTAAAAAGTAGGACAGTACCAATATTGTTATTCTTTACATACTAAAATAATTTTATAAAAAAAATAATCAAGCATCATGTTTGTATAGTCTATATGTGTCGTATTTTTTTTTTTTTTTTTATATTTTATTTAACGGGCCTGGAAACGAGTCCTTTTAGCCACACAAATTAACAATATACAGTTTACAAATAAAGTTCACTTCTTAAATGTTAACACTTCTTAAAATTACAGTTTCATTTCTATGTTCAATAAAAATTGGAATAAAGATTTATAAAACTTCTTCTCTGAAAGTAAACTTTTCAACGATGTTTCTTCTTGTCGCTCTTGTCTGTCAGTGTCATTGTCGATTTCACTACACAATAACAATCTTTGTAGGTTATATTTTCTACATTTCATAACAACGTGTTCTAAGTCCTCTTCCTCGTTGCACTCCTCACATAGTCCACTATCCACAAGCTTCAGTCTGCACAAATGGGATTTTGTTTGGCAGTGCCCAAATCTCATTCTATTGATGGAAGCTATGAAGCTTCTCGGTCCAGAGATTTTGTGGTACCAGGGTTGGGCGGGCGGGACCTTTTGTATGTCATAGTACCATTTTCCCTTATCGGACGATACATTCCTCCAGTAATCATTGAAAAGTTCTCTGTGGCATTCCTTCATGGGAGCATATAAATCGGTAAAAGGTATGTGCATTGAATCACTATGATCTTCATCTGGATCTCCCCTTGCTATTTTATCTGCTTCTTCATTTCCCGATATACCGGAGTGAGAAGGGACCCACATAAATTTTACAAATTTACTATTTACAGACATATTATACAATACTTGCTTTATCTTAAAAATCAAATGATTGGTACTGAATTTTAAAATCCTATTTTCAAGAGCTTTAATAACACTAAGTGAATCGGTAAGTATTAAAAAATTATTACTATTAATATTACATAAATATAAAAGAGAACAATAAATCGCATAACATTCAGCAGTGAATATACTACAATTAGAATCTATTTTGATACACTTTCTGGATTTAGTTTGGGGGTCATAATATGCTGATGTAACAGTGCTCAAGGTTTTAGAACCATCAGTGTATATATTGTAATAATCAGTTTCATCAAGCATATTCAAAAGTTCTACTTGATTAATGACATCCCTCTTAAGTACTGCTACATCAATCATATTAGCATTATAATCTATATTATACAAAGGCCAATGGCTCTCTCGAAATACACTTTTACCAAATTTAAGATGTATTTGTATCATTATTCTTAAGAGTTCCGGTAATTTTCTTGATAAAATATTTGAAGAGTCCATATAAGTACCTACACAAGTGATATCTAATGGGAGCACAGGAAGTATTCTATTCATTATATGATTGTTATTAGAAGCAAAAACCTTTAAACAAAACCTTTCAGCTATTCTTAATCTTATCAAAGTTAAAGGAGGAATACATGTCTCTGCTTCCATAACATGTATAGGAGTAGAACACATAGCACCTGATATGATTCTTAGTGCTTTGTTTTGGATAATATCTAATTTTCTTAATAAAGTATAATTACAGTTAAAATAGGCTAAGGCGCTATAATCAAAGTGACTACGCACTAGACTTTTATAAAGTAACGATAAAGTTTTGGGATCTGATCCCCAGTGAACCCCTGCCAAAGATCTAATTATGTTCAGACCTCGGCAGGCATTTTTAATAATTTGTTCTATATGGTTATGAAATTGTAATTTACTATCAAGGTGAATTCCCAAAAACTTTTTACCTTCTATCCATTTTAAACTATTATCATGAAGTTTTACAATATTAATAGAAGTAGTGTATGTTTTAGAGAAAATCATTGCTGCACTTTTATTTAAACTTAGAGGTAACTTTAATTTACAGGTATAATAATAATGAACTTGTTGTAATGCATTATTTAAATTATTTACAGCAATATTTACATCCTTATGACTACTATATACAACCAGGTCATCTGCATACTGCAGGTATTTGACATTATATTGGGAAATATATCTATTTAAATGGCATGTGTACAAATTGTACAAAAGAGGTGATATAGTGGCACCTTGCATTGTGCCTTTAAAAACTTGTCTAGGTCCGTATAAAATATTATTAAATTTTACATACATTGTCCTGTCATACAAAAAATTAAAAATCCATTTACAGACCTTGCCTGGGATACTTATGTCAATTAAGACATCTACAAGAATGGACGGAATCACATTATCAAATGCCCCCTGTACATCAAGAAAGGCACAAACTGTAGATGAATGAGAAGAAAAGGATTGCTTTATATCTGATATCAAAGCAACAAAACTTTCTGCAGAGCTTTTACCTTTACGGAAACCATACTGTTCCTTTGGTAAGATATTATTAGATTCCACATACCAGTCTAACCTAACCTTTATCATATATTCAAATACTTTTCCAACACAAGATGACAATGATATAGGTCTGTATGAGTTACAGTGGCTTTCAGATTTGTCTGGTTTTATGATAGGAATGATGCATTGGGTTTTCCATGAAGTTGGAATTAGTTCATTATCCCAGAGTAAATTGAAAATATTGAGTAAAATCTTTTGAGCATTCTCATGTAAATGATTTAAAAGTTTGTAAGGAATATCATCCAAGCCTGGAGTAGTGTCTTTTCTAGATTTTAAAGCAGATTGAAATTCTTGCCATGTAAAAGAATTAGATAAGAATGCACTTTGTGAATTACCTTCTTGCATAAAAAAAGTATCTAACAAATTGCTGTCTACTAATTTTTCAGGTGGATCAGTGGGAGCATACTTATCAATAAAAGATGGAATCCATTCACAATTTTTTGGAGGTGCATTTGAAGATGCTCTTTTGAATCTGCGGATATAGTTCCAGACTACAGTAATAGGTGTGTATCTATTAAATGACTCACAGAGTTTTTTCCATCCATTCTTTTTCTTTTCTTTCAAAAGTCTTTTTTTAATGGCATCTGTTTTTTTATAATGTATGTAATTTTCTAAAGAGGAATGATTTCTATAATAATTCAAAGCTGCTTTACTCTTTTTAACTACTTCTGAGCATTCATCGTCCCACCAGGGAACAGGTTTTTTCATAATTGTTGGACAAGTTATTTTAAGTTTTGGTATACATTTTTCTTTAATTTGATTTAAGATATCACAAAATTGATTGTATGACAACAAAGGATTGCTAGGATCAATAGAGAATGATTTGAATGTTTTTTCTGTTTCAGATTCAAAAAGTTTCCAGTCAGCTTTGTTATACAGAAATCTTTCTGATGGTTGACCTACTTCAAAAGTTTGTGGTGATAGCTGTATGACTGTGATAGTGGGGTAATGATAGCTGCCCATTGGATCATCATGAACACTCCACTGACTTAGTGGAGCAATGTTGGGACTGACACAAGTTATATCAATGGAAGACTGTTTATTACGTACACTACCTACTGTGGTTGGAGCTCCAGAATTCAAGATACATAAATCACACTCATCTAACATGTTATATACATCTGTACCTCTGGGTTTTGTTGAAAAACACCCAAAGGCCACATGATGTGCATTTAAATCCCCAGATAGTAAGATAGGTTTAGGTAAACTATTAATTATTTGTTTAAGCTGTCTAGATTTAAAATGTCCTGGTCTTGGTGGACTATAGACACATAGGATGGATATATCACCTGTATCAGTTTTAAGAACTATAGCTGCAGATTGTAAATCATCATAAAAAGGCATATCTATACTATTGTATTTAAAATGATTCTTAATAAGTATACCGACTCCACCACGACCCTTAGGGCCATGTTGGAAAATAAAATTATAACCAGCTAATTTAAAATGCATATTATTTTTGAGATAAGTTTCATTTAACAGACATATATCAATGTCATTCTGTTCTAAAAAGGAAATAAGAAGTGGCTTTTTGCTATTGATACTTTCTACATTAAATTGGCAAATCTTTAAGAACTTATTATCCATGTTTTAAATTGTTTACTAATGTTTCTTTTATGAAAGATGTAGTCATATTTTTATTACTATTTCCTAAATTTACTAACGTCGCCACTAACGATTTTAAGATACTATCATTCTTTAAAATACCTTGAACTATTTCATCTGTTGTAATTTCTTTGGGTTTTGTAACCATGTTTGTAACTTTCTTTGGGAGTAATGTAGGGTAATCTGAGTTATAATGTGTTAAACTATATGTGTGATCTGTTTTTTTCATTAAATTGGCATATGTTACTTTATTCTTTTTATCTAGTATTCTTTTTTGTTTAACAGGACAATCTCGCGAAATAGCAAGGTGTTGACCACCACAGTTAGCACAATGCAAAGCCTGATCATCGGGGCATTCTAAGTAATGATGATCTTTGGCACAAATTGAACATTTTTGTTGAGACTTACATATTTTTGCATGATGATTGAATTTGAAACACTTGAAGCATTGCAATAAGGGAGGATCATATTCATAGACCTTAAAATTAAATAAATCCAAAGATACAGATTCTGGCAATGAATTAGCTAAAAAAGTTACGGAGACAGTTTCAAATGGTTTAGTTTTACCATTGACTTTTTTAGTGAACCTTCTCACTCCGATAATCTCACAGGATGAGATTAATTTCTTGAAAAGGTCTTCGTTGCTTATATTTGTAGGAACATACCTCAATACTCCAATTTTTTCTATACTTCTCGCTGGGATAAATGCCTTAAAATTGTGTCGTCTTTGGAATGTCTCGTTGAGTAAATAATTGTTTGCGTTACTTGCCTGGGAGAAAAATATGCCTATTTTATTTGCAGACATTCTTTTAATGCCTGTCACTCCTTTAACTTCGTCTTTAAAAAGTCCCGCCAAAGTAAGTGGGTTTCTGTTGCCAACATTTCCTTCAGTACTGGTACTCTCGGTAAAAACTACATATTCCTGGGAAGCAGAAGTTTCCGGAAAAAGTCTTCGATATCCTGGTTTTAGGAACGGTAAGAACATTTTTTCGTCTAAAGAGTCCATGTCGGCTGGAATAGGAGGCCTCCGCAGTCGCTTCCTATCGGGTCTCCCAGGGGACGACTCCCCTGGGTCCTCCTCCATGTCTGCACTTATTAACGGTTCGGATGCGATAAACTATCAATGAAATTTGCTTAACAGAACATAAAATAAATATTTTCTTTCAAAAGTTGAAAAAATGCGCCTATCTCTTAAAAAAGCCCGCCAAGCTATGTGTCGTACTATAGTCGGGGCTACCATGATGGGATTTTTTTAAATTTGCCAGATTATTTCATTCTTTACTTTCATTAGCCAGACTATAAAACAGGGTGTTTGGTAAGCGTTGGCCAAGTTGAAATGGAAGGTAGGTGGGACGGTTCTTAACATACTTGCTTCGAGTACTACTTGCGTATTTCTTATATTTTAGTAAATATAATAGTTTTTCATAATTTGCAGATAAACACAAAACAAAATTTCACTTTCTAATCTCTTTTTTCTTGTATGAGTAATATACTCAGAATAAATTTTATTCGTATTTTAGATACAGTCTTAATATAATTAAATGATTATTTGATGCAAAAATTCGAGAACAAAAAGTTATTAGGCAACAAAGTCTCGAGGGCGAGGCAAAATTATATCAGATATTTATTTTCACATTGCAATAAAAAAATAAAAACAAACGATGAGAGTTTTTAAAATACTTTTAAAAACTTCTTCGGTTTTTCCCCTTTCTAATGATATGCTGCAAATTATTACAAATCATCAAAACTCACGACTTTTTTGAAAGTACTCCGATAACTCCGAATTCTTAATAATGCATCATCAAGATAAAATGTACTCCATTGATGTTTTTTATGCTAGATAAAATGTACCCCAATGATACAATATGGTTGTGTTCCTTTGCCTACTCTTATATGAGGAAATTAAATCAAAAATACGAAAAATAAAACTTGAAATACCTTTACCAAAATATCAGTTTTTTTTTAAATACGACGATTACTACCAATTCTTAATTCGAGATAAAATGGGGACATGGTACACACTTTTCAGATGCCATGGAGCCGGCCACGCCACGGGTGGGTTACACGACGAATATAAAAAAAATATTGACTTTACGTCCTGATCAAATTGATTCCCCCCTATTTCTTATGCATGCCTATGACGTATTTCTACTGCAGTAATAGGCATCTCGTCTTTCATTGTTGCAAATGCTGCGTCAACTTTTTGAATTAAATCATCTCTATTTAGAACTAGGTACTTCTTTATAAGCTTTCAATGCGGATCAATCATTTTTATACAGAAGTTTTATAACTTTGTTTTGTATATTAAATATGAAATAGTATAATACTAAGTCTACTCTGTACACTACTGTATGTAAAATTCTATCTCTCAAAGACAAGTGAATTGTATTGTTTTATTTTGGGAAATAAAGTTCTTAAATCATAAACTTTTTAACAATTTTTGAAACATTATAAAAGAAAACCAACACTACGTTTAATCTGAAGCTTGATTCCTATTCCAATACTTATCATAAGTTTAGCTTAATTTGTAGCTATATGGTTGGTGTGATTGACTAGGGATTTGATTTTTATTATTATTTATAAATATAAATACGTACTTAACTTACCAGACTGTATTTTTATTTTCTTCTTCGTTTCTTTGTATTAAAGATCAAGTTTTATGGAGATATACACGTTATGTAAATAGTATGTATAGCATTTAAAGTTAAATCTTGTTAGTTTATTTTTTTTTATTGACTACATCTTACTTATTTATTTTTATGGGCTCTGTAAGCCTATTTGTTTAATAATAATAATATACGCTTATATAACAACACTAGCTGTGACCCGCGACTTCGTCCGCGTGGATACCGTTTATTAGAGTTGGATAAATACTATTATTATATCCTTCTTGAAGTTAAATTTACCTTTTTCTAAATTTCGTCAAAATCGACTCAGTAGTTTAGCTGTGAAAGCGTTACTGATAGATAAACAGACAGAATTACTTCAAAAACTGTTACAACAAAGCAGTGATCCGCAGTTTCACCTAGGTTTTGTGAAAAAGTATAGGTAGGTAGGTATATTACATAGATGATGCCCGCGACTTTGTCTGTATTGAATTAGTATTTCGAGTAGGTTATTTTGTTCTCCAAGGTCCTAACTATCTTTAATAACAAAAATAAAAATGAAGAATCTTCGCCCATATAATATGTATAACTCCTAACCACAAACATAGGTAGGTAACATAGCACCCGATTTGTTTATAACATAGTTATACATAGATATAAACAAATCGGGTGCCAAAGTGCCTTAAATTTTAATATTGTCTTAAGTTTTCGCGATAACTATTATGTATGACTATTAACTAAAACACTTTTTAACCGATTTTATCGCGTATATTTACATTTTAAATTTTAACAGTCGCTCGTGACCACGGGGTCTGCAAAGACACCGAAACGTCAAAATCGTCGAGTTAAAATGTAAAATATAAATTATACGCCATTAATCCGGTTAAAAAGTGTTTTATTTAATGCCTTCAATTTTACTTAATTCATGCAATATCTTCATTAATTATGCTTAGCTTATTGTTATTCTAGGTAAAGCTAAGTAGTTTTTGCGTGAAAGAATAGCAAAAATCCATCCATCCAACCATTATCAGTGTACATAGAATACTACCTATAGTTATGTATGGCTGCTTTTCACTGCGAAACGGCTAAGCCAATATTAATGTAATTTGGTATAGTAGTTAACACATACCTACGTTACTTTTTATTCCGAAGAAATCTACGGTTTCTGACTTCCAAGAGGCAGAAACGATCATGAAATAAACAAAACCTTGATTTCCATTTTATCTCTGTATGTACAGAAGGCAGTACATCAAGCGTTACAAATCTGTCAAAATTTTTTACTCCTTATATCATTCAGTATTCACGCGCGATGGGTTATTAGCGTATTTCATGTATAAGTTTGGTGTTTCTATACTGATTTCTATGATTCTTTTTTTATTGAATAGGTAATAATGTTAATTTTTTTTAATGAGTGAGAGTATTATAAACGTAAGAGGAAACAAATATAATCAGAAAGCTCCGAACTGCTAAGCTATCGGGATTTACACGTGTAGTCAACCATAAAATATAGACATATACTGTCGTGGGATATTTTTTATATAATTTTATGGAAACTATTCCTCTCATGCATGATTTCTATGTAGCTTTAAGGCTGCACACGCGACGGAAGTTTAAAAAATGAAGTAACTTCTCCCGTTTTTCTAACATTTCCCTTCACTGCTCTGCTTTTATTGATTGTAGCGTGATAATAAGTATACTATAACCTGCCCAGGAGTATGAAGAATAATTTTACCAAGTTTCGTTAAAATCCGTCGAGTAGTTTTTGTTTCTATAAGGAACATACAGACAGACAGACAGACAAAAATTTTACTGATTGCATTTTTGTCATCAGTATCGATCACTACTCACCCCCTGATAGTTATTTTGAAAAAATATTTCATGTACAGAATTGACCTCTCTACAGATTTATTATAAGTATAGATATAGATAGATAGAAGATAGATTACATTTAACAACTGTATAGGTGGTTATTTATTTATTATTATTTACAATAATCAATTTTACTATTTCAGTTACATTCAACGAAACAACTATTTCCGGGGGATTAGTCGCTACTATAAAGACCGTTTTTTGTTTTGTTTATGTACAGAATTAATGCACAATAGGAACACTATGCGCTCTTTATTTTTTCTTTAGTCAGGACATAAAGTTCATTGTTGTAAACGTTTAGTTTTTACTAATACCAATTCCATGGACAGCCCAAGGAAATTAAATTATTCACATGGACAAGTACAAAAACCATTTCATTCCATAACTCTAATGATGATATTTAGTTAAAGGTTTATTTTTAATACCTTTGTATTCACAAAACATAAAACAGGAAAAAGTAAGTCTGAAAAATACTTCAGAATTAAAATTAGAATTTTAAATGTTTGAGTTGACTTAATGTTTGCTGTTAGTTAATATTTTTTATTATTATTTGCCAAACCAAGTCTGAAATTATGTAAAAAAATAATATAGAAAAAATTTATAAAAAAACCTCATAAAACCTAAACCAAAATGAAAGCAAACTAATTATTTCTTTTTCAGATAATCAACGAATGCAGAGCATTAAAAAAACCGACTTCACGTTAAAACTTCGGCCGACTTATAATGTCATCCACGAAAACATTCTCCGAAATCATACATATTGTTTCAATAGTTTGAAATTCTCGATGAAGTACTAAACAGATTTCGATAAAATTTATATGGGACCAACTATGAAGTATCCTCTATCATATGAAACAAGAATTTTTAAAATCGATTTATAATTGTTTGAAATATCATGCAACAAAGACACAAAAAAAAACAGAAGATTTGAGAACCTCGGCCTATTTTGAAAATCGGTTGAAAAAGTGAACCACCTTCAAAAAACCAACCCACTAAAAATGTTTAAATAATTATTATATACGTCATCCTAGTCCTGTTCATATTCTTTCACTATTACTATCCCGGATAGCAAATTTCTGCCAAAAATGAACCTAATAATTAATAATGTAATAAGAACATTAATAATTTACCTGGGTAGGTATTTTCATAGTTTTAGAAGTCGGTGCCAAACCAAATTTTAAGGACAAAAAAGGAAACTATATAAGGTATACTTATAAAAACTTCGTGCTAAGAACTAGCTCAAAGTTATCACTAAAAAAACAATCACAAATATCTATATATATGGAAACTTACAATGAAAAAACTACTAGCTAGCCCAAAACATCAAGTAAATATTTAAATGAATGAAAAACAGAAAAAATCTGTAAAATCGATTCAGCCAAACGTCAGATAGTTGCGAAAAAACATACATACAGACGGATCAAACTTATTAAAGTCGGTTAAAATACAAATAAATTCTTCTAAATATGACAAATATCCGCATATAAATCGGTTCAGCCATACGCAAGATAATCGTTGATAAACATAGGTACATAATAATAATAATACTCTTTATTTGCAAATAAAATACAATTTTACAATTACTATAAATAATACAGATAATGACAATGAGGCGGCCTTATCGCTACAAGCGATTTCTACCAGGCAACCAACAAAAGGAATCCATTTAGAATTAAATTCACAAAAAGAAACAACATAAAAGAAAAATAAACAGAAATCTTTGGGCAGAGTATTTTGACGGTAAAACGTTAATCGTATACATTACATAATTAATAGTATAAAATATAAATTAACAATATAATAAAAAATAAACTTAAATAAATATAAATTATATATACCTATATAATAAAATATATATACATATATATACACAAATACATATATATATCAATTTATATAAAAAAAAAAAATAGTTAATTGTTTAATGCAGGAAAAGTATTTCAATGCGTTAATGACGTTGTTGGCGTAAATAGAACTCTTTCAGATTGCGTTTGAACGATAATTTTAGCTGAAAGTATAGAAGGAGGTACAGAGTTCCACAAGCATGCTGCGCGGACGGTAAATGACCTGTGAAATGCTTCCGAAGAGTGTTGTGGTGTGGATAGCAACAAGTTGTTACAAGACCGTAGGTTTCGGTCGTGACCTTCGTGTCGAAACCTAAAGCACCTCCTTAAGTACTCTGGTAGGCATGGGTTGAAGAGTGTTTTATAAAGGAGAGAAAGAATGTGTGTATTCCTGCGAAGGCGAATCGAAAGCCACTTGAGCTTATCGCGAAATTCTGAAATGTGGTCGTATTTTCGTAATGAAAATATGAACCGTATGCACAAATTTTGAAGGCGCTCAAGTTTATCAAGTTGCTCCTCGGACGAGATAGCTGACATCGGCATAATCCAGTATTGGGAGGAGAAGAGACTGTGCTAACGCAATTTTTGTTGGTATGGGTAAAAAGTTCTGTATACGCCTTAATGATCAAGCTGCAGCGAACATCTTTCTGCGCACAGTATCAACATGGTGTTTCCATGACAAGGTAGTGTCAAAATATACACCAAGGTTTTTAACTATATTGGCATAAGGAATATGCACACCGTCAAATTCAATATGTGGTAGCGAATTTACATTAATTTTACCTAGCAGTTTCGGACTACCTATCAATATGGTTTGAGTTTTGACTGGGTTTACTTTTATGCCGTAATGTTGACTCTATTCCAATATTTTATTCAAGTCGCTGTTCATCGTATGGATTGCCATGTGAATGTGATTAAGGTGAGCTTGAGTATATATCTGGAGATCATCTGCAAATAAGTGGTAGGAAGAAGCTAAGGAATTTGTGATAGAATTTATAAAAATAGAAAATAAAAGAGGAGATAGCACGCCGCCTTGAGGGACACCAGCATTAGTGGTACACCAATCGGATACACAATCCTCTAAGCGTATTCTTTGCCGGCGTCCTTGTAGATAACTACGAAACCAGTCAATTGTCGTCGGAGATATGTTAAGCGAATGTAAAACACCAAGAAGAACATCAAAATCCACCGTATTAAAAGCGTTACTAAAATCGAGCAGGGTTAACAAGGTTAACTGTTTGTTTTCCATGTTAACTCGCACATCATCAGTTATTTTTACAAGGGCAGTAACCGTGCTATGACCAGGACGGAATCCGGATTGTAAGGGATTCAACAGTTTATTGTTGTTTAGGAAAAGTTGGAGCTGATGGTGGATAAGGCGTTCTAGGACCTTCGAAAGGAAAGGAAGAATAGATATCGGACGAAAGTCGGAAAAGGATTCAGGGTTGCACTTTTTAGGTAAAGGAAGTACATTGGAGTTTTTCCAGGAATCAGGGAAAGTGGCTGAGGAAATAGAGTAATTAAATATTTTCGCAATAACAGGGGAAATAATGTCGAGTAAAGGAATAATCATAGCACGACTAATGCTGTCATGTCCTACGGCATTGGAAGTCATGGATAGGATATTTTTCTTTACATCACAAACCGAAAATTGACTAAACTGAAATTAAGGATAATCTGGACATGGCAAAGATGAAAGATGTTGAATGGTTTGATATTTATCTGATCTATCCATTAGAGTACTTGAGGAAAAATGCTTATTCAGGGCATTTAAATCTATTTTAGGATTAATACATGCAGGAGACTTGCCAATGCCCAATGTCTTTAAAAATTTCCAGACTTTTCCTGGAGTTTCATTTTGAACTGAATTATGAATGTGGCGGCGTTGTGCATCCCTACACATCTTATTGCAGAGATTCCTAATAGTTTTATATCGCTGTTGATTCTTATTACTCGGATCTATTTTGTATTTCGAGCGTGCAGAGTTCTGTTTCTTAATGAGAATTTTTATTTCATCAGTAAGCTAAGGAGCAGGCAGATGCTTTACTTTTACAGGTTGAATTGGAGCGTGGCGGTCGTAAAGATCTATCAGAAAGTTATTCAACAAATCTACCTGTTCACTTACACTTGTTAAGCGTTCGATAGATGACCAATCTATTGTAGCTGCATCCGCACAGAGTTTATCTTTATCCATACCAGCAAAATTACGTCGAAGGAGGACTCGGGGCTTGATTTTAGGAGAACGGATCTTATATGATAAATACAAAAGGTCATGGAACGAGAAAGCATCAGCAGTGTGCTGGCCATGTTTGGCAATATGATTGAGAGAAGAAACGATTATCAAATCTAAAAGTGATGGAGCACAGTTAGGAAAGAAATGCGTAGCATTCAAAGGGGCTAGTTGAAGATTACTGGATTGCACAGTTGATTTGAGCTTAATAGCTCGATGGTCGTTTTTTAACAGACAGGTGTTAAAATCTCCCATGATGATGGTGTGGCTATATTGAGAAGTGATGTCTTCTAGGAGCTTTTCAAACTCCACGAAATAATTGATTTGGAGTGAGGGGCTGTAAATAACTCCTAAAAGAAACTTAGTGTGAGTAAGAGCAACCTCAATAAACAGATACTCCAGACCTGAGCCTGAAGCCTCGTTAGACTGGCAAACAATATTAAATTTCATCCCCAATCTCAAATATATAGCCACGCCACCACCTGTTCTACTGGCTCTGTCATTCCGTATCAGCTGAAACCCAGGTATTGAATATAAAGTGGAGGGAAGACAAGGTTTAAGCCAGGATTCAGATACGAGAATGGCGTGGAGGTACTTAAAGTTGAAGGAATCAAGCATATCTACATGATGAGCAGGAATACTTTGTGCGTTTATGTGAACTACGTTAAAGTTATGCAGAACATCCGAATACTGTGACTGTAAAAAATCTCCAAGTGTTTGAGAGGTACTAAAAGAGCTCAAGTCACTTTCACCTGAACAAGGTTCGAAGCTAGAACTATCGCTCTTACTATCATTCATATGCAGCAAACTAAAATACTAAAATAGGAACAAAAATATGTAATATATAATAATAATTAGTATATATAATTAAAATATGTTTAAATAAATAAGTCTAAATACGATAAATACTATATCAAGATTAAGATTTACGTTTCCATTCAAATACCTGCCAGCATAAAAACTATGTATGAATAACATTAATAAATACTACTATAAACATAAAATTAAAATCAAAACAAAAAGTTAACAAACAAAAAAAAAAAAGAGGAAAATATAATGATGGACCGAAAGTGGACCGGGACATAACTAGCTGATGACATATGTCAACGACATTTGCAACTCTCAAATTTATCACGATTGATCTGAAATCACTTTGACTTTGACAGTCCCATGTTTACATGCATAATCAATCAGTCAGATACTACAAAAAGTAAATAATTTCTAGGACACATCCATCCGAACTGTCAAGTGAGCGTTGTTGCGTCATACACGTGTTTTGACTAGTTTCGTTTTTATATCGTGTTTTTGTGTAGGAATTGAGTTATTTGTACAATTGTGTGCGTCCTTTATATATTTGTGATTGTCCCTAAGTGTTTTTTTTGTGTGGTAAGTAGGCTTAATGTAGAATGGAGACGGACGACATACCGCCCGATCCGCCTGATCCAGTCGTCCCGAATATTATTATTGATGCAGATGGCCCCGTAACGTCTCAGACTCCTAAAGCTCCTAGAAAGCGAACCTCAGATGTCCCTGAACCCACATCCAACCCCAAAAAGCCCATCACCGACCCCGAAACTGCTACACCATCCATCCAGTCTACCTATGTCCATCCTAGTCTGCTGAAGAGTAGAATATACTCTAATGCAGACAAAGGTCCTTTTATTGTTCATGTCTCCCGGTCCAAATCCCATCCCTCATCTGGCTCTACTCTGAATCCCCTCAACTTTGGCAAATTCCTATCCACATCAGGCATCAAATTTATAAAAAGTGACGGTGTAAAAACCATTGGACGCAATAGGGTTTCTGTTGAATATACAACAGCTACTGCGGCCAATGATTTTAAGGAAAATCCCCACCTGTCCTCATACAAGTATGTGACTACAATCCCCACCTACAATGTAACCAGAATGGGCTTCATCCGTGGAGTCCCAACATCCTGGTCCATGGAGGAGCTTGTAGATGGTATCTCCTCCTCTCCCAATCCCTACACAATTTTAAAAGCTCGCCGACTGAACCGTAAGGTAGTTAACCCTAACGGCCCAACATGGGTACCAACCGGTTCAGTTGTTCTGACTTTTTCTGGACAATCTCTCCCTGATAGAATTTTAATTTTTAATACTTCCCTCCCTGTTGAAACCTATATCCTTCCATCAATCCAATACCTGAATTGTTGCAGATTCGGTCATGTTAAAGCCCAGTGCCGTTCCTCAGCCAAATGTTTCCGTTGCTCCCAAGCCCACCCAGGTGATTCCTGTACCGCTCCTTCAAATAACCCTGTTCAGGGCCACACTTGGCCACGGACAAGTCTTGCCCCGAACATTCCCGTCAAAAGGCAATCAAAATAGCCATGTCCCAGGATAACATTTCCTACTACGAGGCATCAGCTCGCATCCCTCCCTCCCGCAAATCCTATGCAGATGCTTCTAAAGTCCCAAACTCCAACTCATATAAAAAGACCACCTTTTCTAGTCCCAAGCCAAGGTCTCCACTCTCCCCTGGATATGACAGAGTTGCCCACCAGGAAATCATCTCTAACCCATCATCTTCCTCTAATGGTTGTGCATTAAATAACCAACATTCCCCTTCAAATAATGACAACCTTTTAGAATCACTAATTTCTACCCTTATGAGTATCATTTCCAGATTTGATGACTCCCCCCCTACCGCACCACGTTGCCATTAAACTGTTACCTCTCCTCAAGCTTATTAATAATGGCGACTCTGCTCCAGTGAAACAGTAGGAGCCTCCGCCCTAAGTCACATGAGCTTGCGAACCTGGTGCACCAATATGACCCCCTGGCTATTGCAGTTTCTGAGACATGGTTTGTCCCTGGTAGTCGGTTCCGACTGCCTGGATTTGCCTGCCTCAGGGACGACAGGTCGGATGGTCATGGTGGTGCTGCCTTGTTTGTAAAACGCTCTCTTCCCTATTCCCTCATCCAACTCCCTTCCCACTCCTTCAACATCAATATTGTAGCAGTAAATATCCTCCATTTTTCCCTAGTTTCTGTCTACATTTCCGATCCTACAGTCTCCCTTCTTAACGAGTTCCAGTCCATTATCACCTTAGTCCCTCATCCTATCATTATCCTTGGTGATTTTAACTGCCACCACAGTCTATGGGGTTTGTACTGCCCCACCCCGGATGATGGTCCTGGTAGGTGTTTGGCGGGCATCATTGATGACCTGGGTTTATGCGTCGTGAATGATGGCCGTCCTACGCGTATCGCGGGCCCTAACTGCCGGGATGGTGCAGTGGATATCTCCATCTGTTCTCCTCCCTTGAGTCTTTCCTCATCCTGGTCTCGTGCTGATTCCCTACACGGTAGTGACCACTTCCCTATCATCCTCCATATTCCCATATCAGCATCTATTTCTAAAAAACTTCCACCCCTCCTCCTGCACAAGACCGATAAGGCTGACTGGAGCGGCTTTTCCCATTCTACGAATGCCCTGTCCTCATCAATCCCAACTCCCACTCCAGACAATATCCTCTCTTGTTACGATTCCCTCGTATCCTGTGTCCTTACCGCTGCAAACACCCATATCCCCTCCAAAAATCCTGACCCTAAACGTCGAAGCTCCCCACCTTGGTGGGACTCAGAGTGCTCAGACATGATCCGGGATAGGAAACTTGCAGAAAGAACATACTACGCGTCAATGACCATAGAGAACTTCTTGAGTTATAAGCGAGTATGCGCCCAGGCTAGGAGGCTTTTTAAGAAAAAGAAGCGAGCTGCATGGCGAACTTTCTGTGAAAACCTAGGCCCACGCTCCCCTCCCTCCATTGTCTGGAAGTCCCTTAAACGCTTCCGTGGTTCATTAGCAATCCCCCCTTCTCCCACGTCATTCAATCCGTCCTTATGGCTCGACCCTTTCCTAGACAGAATCGCCCCTCCCTTTGTTCCACTTCGTGAGCAGTTCCCAGTCCCATACTTATCCCTTACCTCATCCAATCCCCTGGATAGTACCTTTACTATTCAGGAACTCAACCTCGTCCTTAAAAACCGCAAGGACTCCAGTCCCGGCCTTGATGGTATTCCTTACTCCTTCATAGCTAATGCTGGCTACCAGTTTCAGGTGGTTCTCCTTAGTATCATTAATACTATTTTCCTAACTGGTGTTATTCCCCCCTCCTGGAAACAGCACTTAGTAATTCCTATCCTTAAACCTGGTAAAGACCCTTCCGATCCAAATTCATACCGACCAGTGGCAATGGCCTCAACCCTCCTCAAAATTGCCGAACACCTGGTAAAACTCCGCCTCGTGTGGTTTGTCGAAAACCATTCGCTCCTTAGTCCCACCCAATATGGTTTTAGGAAAGGTTATAGTACGATGGACAGCCTGGGCATTTTCATCGCCGGTTTAAGATCAGCTTTGTCTGATAATGAATCGGTGGTGGGAGTGTTTCTGGATGTCTCGTCGGCCTATGACAATGTCCACCTCCCCCTACTCAGGCAGAAAATGCTCGAGCTGAGTATCCCGGAGAGACTGACATACTTTACCTACAACCTCCTTGCCGGCCGATATGTCCAGATTCGACATGAGCATGCCCACCTTCCAGCTCGTACAGTCTGGCAGGGCCTCCCTCAGGGCTCTGTGCTTAGCCCTCTTCTGTATAGCATATACACCTCGGATCTGGACAGATCGGTCATTCCTTTCTGCAACATCCTTCAGTATGCCGATGATATCGCCCTTTACCTCCGGGTAAGGGTAATTGAGGCTGCATCCAACCCCCTTAACACGGCCCTATCCTACCTCGGAAACTGGCTCCATGTCCATAACCTCACCCTCTCCTCTTCCAAGAGTAGTGTCTTGGTCTTCTCCAGGAAAAGACAATACTCACCTCCTTCTATTTCTTTCCTTGGCCAACCAATCCCAGTTGTCCACGAGGCCAAGTTCCTTGGAGTAGTCCTTGACTCAAGGCTATCAGGCTCGGGTCATCTCAAACACATTGTTAACAAATGTGAGGCAAACATCAACCTGCTCAGATGCCTTTCTGGCGTTTGGTGGGGCTCCCACCCGTACACACAAAAACTCTTATACAATGCCCCAAGTGAGAAGCGTCATTGACTATGGATCCTTTCTTTTGGAACCCTGCAATAAAGCAGGACTGGACGCTTTAACCAAGATCCAAAACAAGTCAATGCGCGTTATCCTAGGTGCAATGAAATCTTCTCCAACTGGTGCTATGAGAGTCGAGTGTGGCGAGCCCCCATCACACCTACGCAGGCAGTACCTGGCTGATAGATTTGTGACAAGAACTCTCCAACTTTCCTCCCACCCCCTCCACTCTATCCTTTCATCCCTCCAGAATTCGATCCCTAACTCACCATACTGGCGTAACAAAATCCCTCCCCGTATATTATCCAGCCTCTCTGCCTTAGTTCCCCCCACTACTCCAATTTTCCAATGTGATTCCCAATACCAGTACACCTTCCCTTATGAATCCCTAGTGTTCCCTCCCCCGGTTCTGACAGACTTTGGTGTTGCTAAGAATGACCCTAATACTAACGTCATATTTGATAGCATCATAAACAGTCAATGGCAGGACTGGACTCTTGTCTACACGGATGCCTCCAAACTCTCCGGCCAGGGCGTGTGGGGGCAGCCGTGTGGATTCCTAAATTCCAAGTCCTCCTATCCTTCAAATGTCCTCCCGCCACCACAGTATTTACTGGTGAGTCCATTGCTCTTCTGGAAGCAGTTAGGTATGTCCTAGATAATAGAATGAGCAACTCCTTAATCCTCTCCGACTCCCTGAGTTGCCTTATGGCTCTCAAAAGCAATCCCTTCCTCCTTGGTTCCAAATTCCCGACCATACTCCAAACCAAGCATCTCCTTTTCCTCTGCAATCTGCAGGGCATTAATGTAACTCTTGCCTGGATACCTGGTCACTCTGGAATAGTTGGAAATGTTACAGTTGACTGTTTTGCCAGGGATTCGATTGAAACTGGATCACTGGAACATTACCAATGCTTTTCCCACGACCTCAGTCTTTGGGCCAAGACTCGTTTACAGGAAGAGTGGAGCAGAGAATGGGAAAGTACCCGTAGTGTTGTGGGGAAATATTATGGGGACATCCAGCCCACAATCCCATCTAAGCCGTGGTTCTGTGTGCATAAGAAAATAACAAAAAAAGTCACCTCCATAATCAGCAGACTGCGGCTGGGTCACTGTTGCTCTCCAGTATTTTTGTATAGGATAGCAATTCGTGACTCCCCGTTGTGTGATTGTGGACTGGAACCTGGATCAGTCGACCATATATTTTTAACTGCCCCCTCCTCCCTGTCTCCTTATATGACATACTTCCCCCCCAGTTCCCCAGACCGACCTGCATGAAAGCCCTCCTCTCCTCTAATGATCCCTGGTTCCTTAAAATCCTGTGTAAATATATTCTACATTGTAATATATCTTTGTAAATATGTGTCTTATAAGTGTTGTATTATATCTTCGTGTCACTAATATTAATATATATATATATATATATAATGGGTATGTCTGTTATTGGTGGTGGAACTAACTGTGATGTCTTATTGTTTTAGGTAACTCAGTGTTCAGTCTTCGTCGCGCCTCACATGAATCTGTTTTTCCTAATACCGTGTCTGTCTCATCACGTGATACTGGCAGTAATAGCCTGTCGCTTAGTATCGACGGCTGCTTGCCACTCAACCCAAAAATTGAATTGAATTGAAATAATTTCTAGAATCTTCCAAACACTCAATTTAGGATTTACCTTCAAAATTTTAATTATTAGAAGTAACTTGAATTTAGATTAAGAAAAAAGTTAGAAGATAGCGGAAAACCTAGAAGAAACAATGGAAAAGAATGATAATAATAGTCTAAACAGTATAAGGAACATACTTTCATTTTTTTGCCGGAAGACGCCTTGACTTTGGAGGAATAACAGCCTTGGCTGGTTGTGCTGCTTGTTCAATTGCAACCGGAGCAGCGCTATGAGAGATGCTCTTCAAATCGCTTGCACTCAGAACTCTATGACGCTGCCCATCGCTTCCAATCACGAAGACATCACCATCCCTAGTCCAACACTGGCTCACACCATACTGAAGTCTGACTTGCATAAACAAACTGTGACGAAACTTTGTCAAGAATTCAGACACAGTTACTCCAGATCCCTTCAAAGACTTCTTCGACTGCCACACACTATCACGAGCTGCTATATTGTTAAATTTGATGAGAATAGGCCTTGGTTTGTCTTTTGTTTCCCTGGGCTTACCCAACCGATGGCAGTAGCGGATGTCAGCTTTACTCAGAGTCAGATTTAGCTGCCCTTCAGCAACTTTTAAGACTGCTGCTGATACATCTTCCCTTTTGACCTCTTCCACACCATGTATTAGTAAAACTTTCCGTCTGCCCTTCATCTCAAGATGGTCAGATTCCTGGATTAGTGCTGATACCTGCTTTTGAAGAATCTCCATTGTACTGAGAATGTATGTTCTGAATTCTGTGAACTCCGCAGTCAGTGAAATTAATGTATGTGAAGTTGCTGCTTGTGGTGATGTGCTTGTTTTGGTTAAGTCTTGTTGAAATCTTTCCATCTTTGTAGTGAAAAGAGCTTTAGGGGATCTTGCTGGAGGAAGTACTAAAAGTCGAGAGTGCGTCGAAGAATATGTTTATTGCCAAAAATACGTTTTTATATTTATTTACAAAACATCTTAACTAGTGTAAGCATAAAGGAGTTAGTTCCTAATTAATTTTAGTTCCGCACAATCACCGTCATGCTGTCGCGGCGCTTTCGTCGCCGCGCGTTCTCGCCGCGTGTTCTCGCCTCTATAAATACCCCGCGGGGCGCCGCGGTCCTTCCTTTTCGTCGATCGCTTCTTGAGTGCGGACGTGGAGTGAGCGCTCCTTGCGCTCGCGAAACAACGCCTCACTAAGCAGGATCGATGAGCCTTTTTCAAGGTTCGCCCATCTTTAATTCATTGACCTACGCAAAATCGTTCGATGTGTTTTCTTGATTCATTGACGCGTTCTTTTCAGAACGTTAATCGTGTGTTCGTAATTCATAGACTCGTTCTTATCAGAACGTTCAATCGTGTGATAGTGTGACGCAGCTACAGTGCTCCCCTTCAAGCGAAGCGTACCTACCGGAAGTTTGATGACGCGCCCGCGTTTTGTGACTTTGTTTTCAGTTGGCTCGGGCGTGGTAGCTGTGTCTTGGTTTAAATTTGGGTAGGTATTTTCGTTGCAGCGCAGAGTCGTGTCGCTTGGTTCCGTTTCTGTTAAGGTGTAGGCAGGTTTTAGTCGGTCGATTGAAATTGTGGCTTGTCTGTCTTGAAGTTGTATTGTGAAGTGTTTGCTTGATTTTTCTATGATCTTGAATGGGCCTTCGTAAGGTTTCTGTAGCGGAGATTTCACGGCGTCTACTCGAACAAACACGTGGCTGCAGGTAAGAAGGTGCGGGTGGATGAATATAGGCCGGTTGTTACTGTGAGATGTTACTGGATTGTTGGGTTTTAGGTTTTTTATTGTTTGCCTTAGTCTCTCAACGAACGTGTGGTCGGCGGCCGGCTCGGGTCTCTCTGTCGTGAAAAAATCGCTTGGTAGGCGCAAGTTGCAGCCGTAGGTTAATTCAGCCGCACTCACGCCGGTGTCAGTGCGAAGGGCGGAACGCAGACCTAGTAGCACAGTAGGTAGTTGTTCAGTCCAGGTACTGCTGTCGTCTAGTCTAGCTCTTAATGCCGATTTTAGTGAGCGATGCCAACGCTCGACGATGCCATTTGACTGTGGATGGTATGGTGTTGTTCGTGTTTTGTGTATTCCCATTGTTTTCATCAGCGAAGCGAACAGGTGACTCTCGAACTGGCGTCCTTGATCCGAGGTAAGTGTGGTAGGACAGCCGAATCTTGTAATCCAGTGAGTGTAGATGATTTTTGCTACCGATTCCGCAGAGATATCGTCCGTTGGGATTGCTTCAGGCCATCTTGTGTGTCGATCTATCATAGTGAGTAGGTAGCGATGACCTTCAGGTGACGTAGGTAGTGGTCCGACGATGTCGACATGGATGTGCTGGAATCGGTCGGCGGGCGGGAATGATGAAACAGTCTTGCATTGACTGTTGAAGTTTGTCCATTGTTTTGTTTTAGTACAGTAAGTAGTTTGTTTCAAGGAAATTTTTATAGCTGGCAGATAGTTGTTACTCACTTAGTTTATTACACATAAATTTTAATTAAAAACTATAATTTAAACTATTTAAATGAATAAAATCTTCAAGAGCAACTGTTTTTGTGTTTACTTTCCTACTACCCACTACTACTACATACATACAAGTTAAACTGAAAACCTCCTGTTTTTAAGTCGGCTAATAACAAAAGCCATCCATCCGTAATTGGCAAAATCTTACTATTATTATAAATGTGAAAGTTTGACATAGCGATAGTGTATAGCCTGGAATAGCCCATAGGCTACTTTTTATCCCTGTATTCCCGCGCAATTAGAAATTGCGTCGGTAAAACCGCGCGAAACAGCTAGTATTCGGAAAATCAACCAAACATTCGGCTGAATACGAATGTTTTAATATTATGCCGAATGTTACAGGTCAAACTGAGAACCTCCTTTGTTTGAAGTCGGTTAAAATTAGATACCGCTACTACATAAAGCAGTAAAGTCATGTTCGCCTACCTAGACATGAAAAAAACCGTGTGCGTCCGGCTGTCTGGACATTTTCTCGCAGAGCGTTGCTGCTTATCTAGGTGGCTAAGTCATCGTTTGTGACGACGATCTGTAAAGGTTTCATCGTTTGTGACGCTATAGTTTCCTCAAAAAATCGAAAAAACTTTGGCCAGCCAGCCAGAATTTCGCATTTTCCAGCATTCCAGATCTCAGCCCCCAGAGGGTTTTGAGGATCCAGCTGGTATATAAAGGTATGTGACGCGATATGTGACAGCAACTAAAGTGGTTTTATCAAGTAAAACACCATAATTTTCGAGTTAACACGAAAAACAAGTGGCCAGCCAGCCGGACGTTTCTGGCTGAGCCACTTTGTTTTTTCCTTATATCTCAGTAATTAAAGCCATTAGAACTGAGTCTTAAGTTTAAAAGGAATGTGACGCGATATGTGACAGACCTCATATAGTTTAAAACATACCTGACGCATGTGTTTAAGAGTTATTTCCATAAAGATTTTGATGACAGATGACAAATGTCCGGCTGGCTGAGCCACCCATCCCAGCGCTTGCAGACGGTCTAGAAAGCTAGATTCTTATCAAAAGGAATGTGACGGCGACGAAGACAACAAATCGTCGTATGTGACAGCTCTAAATACTGCCAAACAAAAAATATAAGCGATTGTTTATTCTTTCATACAAAGTCAATTAGGGTGACCATATTTTACTCCTGTACATTGTCATCCTTATAAAATACTTCCACAAAATTTGTCAAATAACTTGATCATTACGTTGCTCTAGTTAAGTGGGTAAATAAAAAAAATATTTCTTAATGCACCATGTATTTATTTTTTATTTTATTTATTTATTTCACAATTTATGTACACACTTATATAAAAAAAAATACATTTAATAAACTTAGCAAAAAAAGATTTGTACAAAGGTACAGCTTATTTCTATAGAAATATCTTCCAGCAGACCTGAAGAATGGAGAATTTGATAAAAAATACAATTTCAGTATGTACACTAAATATAACAAACATAAATAATATTATATTATATACATAACTTAATATATATATTTAAACACAATAAAATACTATACATAAACATAGATGAATATATAACAGATAATATATACTTATATATAGAAAATATGTAATATATAACCACATGAAAATGAATCTTGTGTGGGTAATCAATGTCTAATTATAGTTGAGAAAAAAAGTGCTCTCGTACTTTTTTCTTGAAAACAGATAAGGATTTTGACTTACGGATATCGTAAGGCAGCGCATTCCACAATCTGACTGCATGGACAGTAAAAGAGTAGGAAAAGTAGTTAGTTTTATGGGTTGGCATTTTTAGAAACGTACGTTTATGTGCTCTGCATAAACTATTCGGAGAATGAGTAAAAGAAAACCTTTCACGCAGATAGATAGGAGCTGATGGACTATAGAGGATATTATATAGGTAGGAGACATAGAATTCTAGCATTACGGCGTTGCCGAATCGGAAGCCATCGGAGTTGCTTACGATATTCGGAAACATGATCGAACTTTTTAAGGCCGAAGATGTAGCGTATAGATAGATTTTGCAAACGCTCGAGTTTATCTAGAAGTTCCTCCGTGGCATCCAAGTAGCAAGCATCTCCATAATCCAGAATAGGTTGAATCAGTGTCTGAGTAAGGGAAATTTTGGTCTTTAGTGGTAAAAAGTTTTGAAGGGATTTTAGGAATGGAATGAGAAGTGGACTTTGCGACTGACTTCACTGACGTACGCGTTCCAAGAAAGGAAAGAATCCATCATGACTCCCAAGTTCTTGACTGTATCAGTAAAGGCGATCGGAACATTGTCCATGGAGGCAGGAGGTAGAATGGAGAAGTCGAGTTTGCCACGAGTAAAGCGACTGCCTATAATCATGGCTTGTGACTTTTTGGGATTAACTAGGAACCCAAAGGATTTAGCCAAGTCACTGATTCGACCCAGATCTAAATTCATAGAAGCAATTGCTGATTCTATGACAGGAAGGGTGAAGTGGCGGTATAATTGCAAGTCGTCTGCGTAAAGGTGGAACTTGGAGGAAATGACTTTGGTTACGGAATTGATGATAATGGAGAATAGGAGAGGGGAAAGGATACCACCTTGGGGTACACCAGCAACAAGATCACACCAATCAGAGTAAGACTCATCAAGGCGGACCCGCTGCGAGCGGCCTCGGAGGTAGGAGTCAAACCAGGATATAGCAGGAGGTGAGATGTTAATGGATTTAAGAATGCCAATAAAGATATCGAAATCAACAGCATTAAAAGCACTGCTGAAATCTAACAGGATGAGTAAGGTCAGGGACTTATTTTCCATTGCACAGCGAATGTCATCAGTAACTTGCAAGAGTGCTGATATGGTGCTGTGGCCTAGACGAAAACCTGATTGGAATTGGGAAATAACGTTATTGGAAGACAGGAATGCGGATAGCTGCTTATGCACGATTTGCTCAAGAGCTTTTGAAAGGAATGGAAGGATAGATATAGGCCGGACATGGGTTATGAAAGTGGGATTGGAAATTTTGGGTAAAGGGATGATATGTGCTCGTTTCCAGGATGTAGGGAAAGTAGAGGACGCTAAAGAATAGTTAAAAATATGGGTAAGAGCGGGTAACAGGAAAGGTAAAATGGGAGTAATCATTCTCGAGGATAGGTTATCTTCACCTACTGCTGCAGAGGAGATGGATAGGATGGATTTTTTGACGTCATCTGACGAAACAGCGGAAAAAGAGAAAGGTGGATGTGTTATCGGAAGTTTCGACAGATGATTCAAGGTGGAAGCTTTAATTTGAGTCTGTAAAAGTGAAGGAGGTTGGGAAAAGTTACTGTTTAGAGCACTCAAATCAAAGTCTTTAAGGAAGGAATTAGGGGACTTGCCAATGCCAACGGATTTAAGGAATCTCCAGACTTCCGCAGAACCACGATTAACTAGAGAATCATAGAAATAGCTTCCTTTAGCATCACGACACATTTTTTTATTAATTTACTTTTTGTTTATATTAATTTACTTTTTGTTTGTGTTTACCAATTATAAAACTCAGTCTGGGATAAATGTAACATGTTGAAAAAACTAAGTAATTATACCCTTCTCGTATCTTCAACTTTTGACTTGATATATTATTTTATTATGTATTAATCTTGACATTAAACCACGAGAACATAAAACTTGTAAGTAGGTATACAGGGTGACTGGTGGGTCACTTTAGAAGTTCAAGGACGTGCCAGTTTGAGATCATAAATAAAAAGTAAAAATATAATCAAAAATAAATATTAATTATTGGCTGATTGACACTGACTGATGACTGAACCACTGGCCACGGACTAGCTAATAGCTATAAGATGTTCCGCCTTTTTCGCAACACTTAAACAACTTTATTGAAATGATGGTGCTAAAATAGCAATATTAAGTTTTAGTGTTCAATAAAATATTGATGTAGATTTCATTTTGACATTTGGCGAATACCAAAAAAAAACCGAATTAATCAAAAATTTATGAACTTACGTGTAACTTCTAATAGAGTGCGGCCATTGCGGGAATACTTTCCTGACAGCTCCTTATGTCCACTGAATAAAGTTTATTTCCGATTTGAAGGGGTAAAAAGCTATGATTTTGACAGCTGTCAGGAACGCAAACTCCCACCGGTCGCACTATAATGAGAGGTTTTCTGACAGCTCATTAAAAAAACAAAATGGTACAAAAGGCTTCGATAGATGGCGCTTTACAAAAGGCGAAGTGTTGTCTGTCATATAGCCATTGATTTAAAAGTAAAATAAATTAATTGACGTCTGTATCAAAAATTGAACTTATTAATAACCTTAGATAGTAGATACCACTTACCTACATCATAGTATACAGATTTAACGCCTTCGGCTTTTTAAAAGTGCCATCTATAGAGATTTTTTGAACTAATCTTTATGAGCTGTCAGAAAACTCCTCATTGTATGTATAAAATGGTCCTTAAGTGAATTTTGTAGAGGGCGCTAGATATAATGTGATTGAAATGGATGTATGGTATGCCACCTTGCCAGCTCGCATGAGCGAATGTTAACCAACAAGTAGATATCTATAAAAAATATCGTAATGCCTCCTTTAAGAAGGGTTTTTTGGTTATCAGGGTTTTTAGTAGGTAGAAGTTATTTATTTAGTTAAATTATTTATGTTTAACAAATAAAATGTGTTAAGGTGAGTGGGGGGAAGATGAAAAACGAGGAAAGACAGAAAGTCAACACTAACGCCACATCTAGCAGAGTTTTTTAAGTGTTTGTAGTACTGTTTAAGCCGCCATTTAATTTTCTCCTATGCCATGGTCAATGCTTGAAGGTTATTGCAAAGAAACATGTTTTTTTTTACAAAATTATACAATCTGACTTTTTGCGTGTTTCTTCAAGTATTTTTATCTTACCCCGCATCCTGTAACTTTCATTAAAAGCTAGGTACAACTGATTCTTTTGGATACTTAATAATTACTTTTTATTTACATTTGAGTTATTAAATAGATTTTTCGCCATTACTCGTATTGTAGGAATTGACACAATTTTCTATCTTTACCCATTACATTTTGATGGGGTAAGATGAACATAACAATTTTCGAGTAAGATATTTGGAAAAATATTATACTTCCAAATATGACAAATGTAACATAATCAGATTTTTTGTTTGTGGCTGATTTTGCCTTTAACTTTTATCATCAATTTTACTTTAAACAATCGCTCAGCAATGTTTGAGAACATCCACTTCGATCTTCCCCCGGTGGGGTAAGATTGAAATACAAAAATCAAAATATTTGTCTTGTCTTTGCTTCCTTAGGCGTTTTGACGCTTGAGCTGTTATGTTGTTTTCAGGGCATTACTTTCCATAGACTAGTATTGACCAAGAATGTATGTCATTCTCTTAAACGATTTTAGAAAATACTTTGATCTTTCCCCGTCACCTTTCCGTCTTTCGCCTGTTTTATTTTTGTCCATTGCAAATGATGCTTGGTGTGGTATTCATTACCTTATAGATTTAAATGAAATTTAACAAACTAGTTGAAAAATATAATCTCTGGTCGTCATCCACAAGTCATCAAGTTTAAATTTTGATCAATACGTAGTGTTTCACAAGGACTCAAAAACAACACTACTCATCTCATTAAAAAACCGTTCGATCTTGCCCCCACTCACCTTACATCAAGGTTCAACTTCAGTAACCGTGGTAAAATACGGTCTCTCTAATTTACTTTTTACGTACCTACATTAATTGTTACTTTACTACTTGTAACTGTAATTTGTTGCGTTATATACCTACTTACAAAGATTTAAATCCATAGATGCGCCCTTTCAGTACAAAGAACTAACGAAATATTGTCATTACTGAAAGAGGTGCATGCACAAGTCTTGTGACAGTCTATAATGAGCACTTGTCGTGCACGTTCACATAGATTATTTTGTTAAAAATATTTACATAAAGACTTAATTATGCTGTTTTGTTCATTTCGGGGGTTTTAAAATACAAGTCGCAATACAAACAAGGATAAAGGTGTTACTTTTCATGCGTTAATAATTATTATATTATTTAATGCATTTCTCGATTTCGTCGGGCAAGGAAGCGCCCGGCCCCCAAATAATAAGTAGTCAGAGAGTAAATAAAAGATCAACTCAATACTTAATGTAACCTATTAAAATATTATTAGAAAACCTTTGAAGTTGTTATTTTATGGGACAAAGCCGTCGTATTTTCTGGCTATTTTATGGAAGTAGAAAATATATTGGTTTATTTTATTCACATATTTTTTATCATAACAGGTTTTAAGTAATAATTTTCTTATTCTTAATTGTTGTAGACCATTAAAAAATATCAATGAAAGTACCAAGAAATATCTTCCCCGTTATATCGCGGGGAAGACATTTCTAGCACTATACTAATATTTACCCAATACGATATAAATTGCAAAACTATATCAACGTTTTAGATACAAATAATACATTGAAATTTCGAAGCAATTAGTAGGATACACAGGGTGACTGGTGCGTACTTAAGTTAACAATCCTGTTGGTATGTTTTTAATAAATAAACGATTTATAAATATTTATCTTTATTTTTGTTACTCTGTAATCCTTTATAACTGTTTAGGCGTGTTTCTAGCGTAAGTTACATCTGATCTTATTCTATGACGTTTGTTGTCGTGGACGCGCCGTGTTTGTGTGAGTAAAAATGACAACCTTAAGACACGTACGGGCAAATCTATGGATTTAAATCTTTGCCTACTTACACGTTTATGTTCTCGTGGTTTAATGCCAAGATTAATAATAAAATAATATATCAAGTCAAAAGTTGAAGAGTGTGTATACGAGAAGGGTATACTTACTTAGTTTTTTCAACATATTACATTAATCCCAGACTGATTTTATTAATTGGTAAACACAAACAAAAAGTAAATTAATAAAAAATAATTCCATGATGCATTATGAAATAATATTTTTATTTACCCACTTAATTAAAGCAACGTAATGATCAAGTTATTGGTCATGTTTGACAAATTTTGTGGAAGTATTTTACAAGGATGACAATGTACAGGAGTAAAATATGGTCACCCTAATTGACTTTGTATGAAAGAATAAACAATCGCTTATAGTTTTTGTTTGGCAGTAGTTAGAGCTGTCACATACGACGATTTGTTGTCTTCGTCGCCGTCACATTCCTTTTGATAAGAATCTAGCTTTCTAGACGGTCTGCAAGCGCTGGAATGGGTGGCTCAGCCAGCCGGACATTTGTCATCTGTCATCAAAATCTTTATGGAAATAACTCTTTAACACATGCGTCAGGTATGTTTTAAACTATATGAGGTCTGTCACATATCGCGTCACATTCCTTTTAAACTTAAGACTCAGTTCTAATGGCTTTAATTACTGAGATATAGGAAAAAACAAAGTGGCTCAGCCAGAAACGTCCGGCTGGCTGGCCACTTGTTTTTCGTGTTAACTCGAAAATTATGGTGTTTTACTTGATAAAACCACTTTAGTTGCTGTCACATATCGCGTCACATACCTTTATATACCAGCTGGATCCTCAAAACCCTCTGGGGGCTGAGATCTGGAATGCTGGAAAATGCGAAATTCTGGCTGGCTGGCCAAAGTTTTTTCGATTTTTTGAGGAAACTATAGCGTCACAAACGATGAAACCGTTACAGATCGTCGTCACAAACGATGACTTAGCCACCTAGATAAGCAGCAACGCTCTGCGAGAAAATGTCCAGACAGCCGGACGCACGCAAAAAACCTACGACAGACACATTGTTAATTAACTTCGATATCTCAGTTTTCAGTTTCCTAAAGATCAAAAAGCAGATCAGATGGCCAATATTGATCTATTATGAATTGAACTTGTGTTATTTAGCTAAAATATATATCATTGCGTTATCATTTCGTTCTCTTGTCGATCGATAATCTAAAAAGTACCTATTACATTAAAGCATTAAAGTATTTTGACGTTTAGGAGATGGCATTAATATCCCAATGTCATTTTGACGTGAAATAAATTAGCTGAATTGCCCCTCTGTCTAGAAAATGTACATACAGTGCCACCAACTTATCTGTTCAGGTGGCGGCGTCGCTGTGGTCGTATCAAGTGTTGCCATTTATATATATATTGATACTCATATAGACAGTATTGTGACTAAAGCCTCGCGCTCATTGGGTTTTGTGATGCGTCGTTCTAGCGAGTTTCGAGACATAAAAACACTTAAGATATTGTACTGTACGTACGTTCGTAATAATCTTGAATACGTGTCTCAGATCTGGAACCCTCAATATGAAGTGTATATTTCACGCATAGAACGCATCCAAAAAAGATTTATCCGTTTTTTATGTTTCCGTATGAAACAACAATATAATAGCAAAGACTACCAGCATATATGTAAAACTCACCATCTTCTTCCCCTATACATGCGCCGTCAGATAGCGGATTATATATATATTTTAAAAATAGCCCAGAACATGATTGATTGCCCTGAATTACTTTATAAATTAAACTTTTCGGTACCCTCGCGGAGTTTTAGGATTAATAAAATATTTGACACACCTGTAGTTTCTACAAATTACAGAAGGAATTCGTTTCTGCTGCGAGCTTGCAACAACATCAACAGACTTGTCAACAAAGTAGACATTGATATTTTCAATACTAAAGCTGCCACAGCGAGAAAGCTACTCAGCGATTTTTTGTTTAATACATAGGAATATATATTATAAGCAGAAAACAACTTAGTTATGTTGTGAGTCGCAGCGACCGCCCGACAACCTGCATAAATAGCGCGCGCGCACCGCGCCACGGGTATTTTGTTCGTTGTCTCTCGAGCTGTAAGGTTGTTGGTGGTCGGTGCGATTTGCAGTAAGTCCTTTACTTGTAATTTCAAAGTGATTCATATTGTGTTTTTTTTATTTGATATGTGATTTAAATTAATGGCTGTTTGTGAATTATTGTATTTTAGAGGTTATTTGATTATTTTTGAAGTAAATAATTTAAGTTTGTAAAAGTTGTTCTTTTTTTTATTTTATTCCTGCTTCTGATGCTAAAATCAGAAGTGGGATTCGTAATTCATTGCCCACACGTGATAAAAAGCCGAAAAACAGCCGTTAATTTAAACCATGCCGCGACCGTCTCGTTCGCTTAGCAGAACAAAGGAGTCGCACCGCCGAGAGGCTAGGCGATCTCGTAACAGAAGCAAATCGCGCCGATCCCATCATACACCTCGCTCGCGATACCGTCGTCGTACCCACAAATCAGGGTCTCGGTCTCGCGAAGGTTCCGTCAAGAACGCGTAAGGCTCTATAGTGGCGCGATTAAACGCTATCGAGGGTAGTATCAATAGTGGTCGGAGTGGCGTACATTCACTGTCACGACCTCCTCCCTCACAGCACCGCCAAGTACGCCGCAAAAAGAAGAGGAGTCCTTGGTTACAAACGTTGCAGAGCGCCTGCTGGCAGCCATAAATTGTGTCCCGGTGAGATCAAACCAATATTTTGTATCTGATTTTGATCCCAGTGTTCATGACATCGATACGTGGCTTAGTGAAGTGGATAAAGCGCGAAGTGTAAACCGTTGGGACGATATGGAGTGTCTTGCTCGCGTTGGAAACTGTCTAAAAGGCGAAGCTCGCACCTGGCTGAGCCAATGAACAAGTACTTGGTCTGCGTTCAAGTTAGAACTCAAGGCATTGTGCCCACGTAATATAGACGTCGCGAACATTCTATATGATGTGATGTGTGCAGAATCTGACAAATACTCCACTTATGCGGAGTACGCGCGTAAATCTCTTTAAAGGCTCAGAATAGTGACTGGGCTCAGTAACGAATTACTAACAAGTATCATTATAAGAGGCATTACTGATCCTCAAATTCGCGCTATTGCCATGAATTCTAAAATGACGCCTGACAATTGTGGAGTTTTTGTCAAATTTTGTTAAACCGAATTTGAATCACACAAAAAGAATAGTTCCTTATGCTAATAGTCAATTTAATTATTATTATCCTTACAACGAACAAAATTTTGATTCAAGAAGCTCAAAAGTTAATGCTATAAGTCTAGTCAGTTTGGGCATAAAAGTGTCGATTGTCCGAAGCGTTCGCGGACACAATATAGCGATAAAAACTTGTCATCGTCGGGACCGCAAATAAAAAGTTGTGCCTTTTGTAAAAAAGTAGGTCATTTAGAAACTGATTGTTTTGCTAAAGAACGTTCGAATACTACAGGTGTTAATTTTTGTCGTGAAATTATGAACCTTAAAAACGGTGACGTAATAACAGGTGTTATTTCTGGAATTCCTGTCGATGTTTTGATAGATAGCGGATCTTGTATTTCGTTATTGTATTCCGATTTATTAAAACACTTTCCTTGTAAATTAAAACCTACGCACCTATTGTTGCGTGGATTAGGCGGCATGGAAGTACAAAGTAAATTTTTCGTTACGTTGCATATTGAATTATACAACTTTAGAAGTTGACTTTTTTATTGCGGACGGTAAATATTTAAATTTCCCAATGATTATAGGTACCGATGTTTTAAACAGAAAAGGTGTAACTTATGTTCGAACTGGTGATTCGCAGCGTGTTGTTCATAGCGATTCTATAGTGCGTGACGTAATGCAAGCAAGTTCTTGTTCATTATTAGATAAATTAAGTACCCCAGTTACAGGTGATTACAAAGAACAATTATTAGGTGTTCTCTCAAAATATGAGAATATTGAGAAATACTTCCCGAGTGGTACGGCAACCACAACCGTTAACGATAGTGAAATGGAAATTAATCTAACGACTAATATTCTCGTCTATTATCGACCCTTTAAGTTATCCTACGACGAGAAATTACGAGTACGTGCAATCGTAAAGGATTAATCTTTAACTTATTAACTCGATAAATTTTCGGAAGTGTACTTTTCTCAGCACTAAGATATAGTACTTGGGGCGCGTTATTAGTCAGGGTCAGGTTAGACCGAGCGCATATAAAATTGAAGTTCTGGTTAAGTCCCCACAATCTAGCACAGTAAAACAAGTCCGCCAATTCCTCGGCCTGGCCGGCTATTTTCGTAGGTACATCTCTAATTACGCACTGAAAACTGCTTGCATTGCGTGGCTGACTAAAAAGACCGTAACGTTTCACTGGACTGAGGAACACGAAAAGGCATTCGTAGACGTAGGTGTAAAATTGGGCTTCATTTCCCGTCTCAGTGCGGCCACGACTGTGAGTGGCGTGCGTTTAGCACTTTGAGGATGTAAGTAATCGTGGTGTGCTTGCCGGAAAGGGGCAATGTGATGTGTGATGGTGCCTGCCGGATGGATATGCCCTATTGGTGTCTACCGGATGGAGGTTACCCGTGTTTGTGTTCTAGAGTATTGTATACTGCGCGATCTTGAAACCTTTATTGTGGCTTAATGCGTTTTTTTTTGAACCTTTAGTACCTACTTGGTATATAGTAATGATATCATGGTTGAGCGGGTGAAATTTTGTGGTTAAGCGGCATTCATAATGCCTTTTTAAATAGGTAGTCTGACTATTGAAGTTGTAGATTTTCTTTCTGATTATCGTGTATCCGTGACTCGGTAGAAATCGCTTTGTATCTTGCCAATCTTCGATTATTTTGTTGCGATTCTTAGGAGACACGTTTCCTTATGTTTTAGTAACAGTAAACTTGTTATTATTTTGGCAATTGAAACGTAATATTACGATAGTGTGTGTTTAATGAATCACGGAGATAGGTAATAACGTCGAGATTGAAAAGATTGAAAATTGAAAATGCGTTGAACTTGTTGCGATTGACAAAAGAGCTGGATTTTACTGTTGAACTGTTTGCAGTTGTCAAACAATTTTAATACTTTGTTGTTGTGAATTATGAAGTACAATGCAATGCTCTTATTGGTTTGATATATGCCATAACCGGATGGAGGTTATGAGTGTGAGGTGATGTAACCTAGTGGAGGTTACATTACGTTTTGTGACGGGATGGACGTCACTGCAGAAGAGCTTTGCATTGTTTGCTAATTAATTGGGTTATTCTAGCAGCTTATGCTTGCTTTGTTGTTTATTGTTACATTCAAAGTAAATTTCATTGCTTAATGTGCGGTTTTCTTATCGAAAGTATTGTGGTTCGTACAATGCGCTGATGTATCTCGGACTGACGGTCGATAGTAGCTCGGTATTAATTGAATTGGCATTGTAACTGACGGAACGGACTCGCGAATAAAGATTTTGTTGTGACTAAGCCAGGGTTATACCCAAGCCCATAGACTCGGTACTAAGTAACTGTCCAGTGATTAATTAATTCTATCGTGTTTTGTGAGTAACGCTTCTTTTCGTATGAGTATCGTAAAGCTATGAAATGTCATGGATGACGTTCTGTAAGAAGATAAGGAAGAGGACTGTTTTGCTAAAAATAGGACTCGAGGTCAAAAAGGACAGGGCGAAAAGGATTCTGTTCAGAGGGTGAATCTGTGCAACGAGCTCACGGCGGAAACTCTTTGAATGTGAGTTTAATGTTTTGCTTGTGTTTCAGAAGATAGTTACTGGCTTTGCGTAACTGTGTGTGCGAGTATGCAGGTCTATATGTGAGCTATCCGATGCGCACGCACTGCGACTGAGCGACCTGCCTCGCAGACGTGTCTCTGACGCGTGGAGGCCCTGCCTCGTGACGTGTTTCTGACGCGTGGAGGCCCTGCCTCGTGACGTGTCTCTGACGCGTGGAGGCCCTGCCTCTTGACGTGTCCCTGACGCGTGGAGGCCCTGCCTCGTGGACGCTTTTAGCGTGATAAAGCTCTCGGGGCCCTAGCTCCGTAGGAAGGGGCCCTCACCCCATAGACGCGTTCCTAACGTGTGTAGTAAATCGTTAGGGCATAAGTCAGGTAGGACGAGCGAGTGGTGGCCCGAGAGTTGCGCAGCATTTTTCGAAAGTAAGTTACTCTCGAAAGTTTTTAATGTTATCTATGTTTCAGTGGAACGTTTGGTTCTTGCGTGCGTATGAGCGCGAGACGGGCGTTTGTTTTGCTGTTCAACAATGGAGAACTGCGAGAACCAATGGCCGCCCTTCAAGACCAGCAACCTAGTGTTCCCGGCTTGGCAGACGTATCTGTTAGATGCGTATCAGGTGTTGTCCTGGGAGACGTGTCTTGTGTACACGTATCAGGCGTTGTCCTGGCAGACGTATCTGTTAGATGCGTATCAGGTGTTGTCCTGGGAGACGTGTCTTGTGTACACGTATCAGGCGTTGTCCTGGCAGACGTATCTGTTAGATGCGTATCAGGTGTTGTCCTGGGAGACGTGTCTTGTGTACACGTATCAGGCGTTGTCCTGGCAGACGTATCTTTCAGATGCGTATCAGGTGTTGTCCTGGCAGACGTATCTTTCAGATGCGTATCAGGTGTTGTCCTGGCAGGTGTTGTCCTGGTTTTTGTAACGGGTTTAAAACCTGTAGAGCTCGTATACGAGCTCGATTATGAGCATGTTAGAGATGTCAGTTTGAAGACGTGTGAATTAATCTGAAAGCGAAGTGAATTATCTCATTTTGTGAAAGTGTGACTTTGTTTGAGGGCCTTGAATGTGAGATGAATGACAGAATAGGCAACAGTGTCTGTTGATTTGATTAATTAACTGTCTATTTTCATTTAAGGTTGCGACGAAAACATCTCCGATGATGCTGATGAGCTCTCAGGTGTTTCCGCTGGCCCTGCTAATGCTTCTATTAGAGGCAAAAGTGACTCGGATGACAGTTGCGATAAGGACGCCTCTGTCGCGACAGCTCAAGTTGGAGGAGAAGACATCTTGGGTGCAGCCGAGGACGGTGCACATTCAGGAGTGGCCGTATAAACAGAAAACAACTTAGTTATGTTGTGAGTCGCAGCGACCACCCGACAACCTGCATAAATAGCGCGCGCGCACCGCGCCACGGGTATTTTGTTCGTTGTCTCTCGAGCTGTAAGGTTGTTGGTGGTCGGTGCGATTTGCAGTAAGTCCTTTACTTGTAATTTCAAAGTGATTCATATTGTGTTTTTTTTATTTGATATGTGATTTAAATTAATGGCTGTTTGTGAATTATTGTATTTTAGAGGTTATTTGATTATTTTTGAAGTAAATAATTTAAGTTTGTAAAAGTTGTTCTTTTTTTTATTTTATTCCTGCTTCTGATGCTAAAAATATATTTTTTTTTTGTATTACGAAAGTTAAGTAACTTAAGTACTTAATTAATTTAATTTGTTTCCTTTTTTTCAACTTTTGTTATTGCTTCAGTGAGTGCTTACATGTTTATGTTATATTATTTCTATAAGTGTAAACATATTTCACCTACACTATTTATGTATTAAGATAAATGTATTTAGTTCTGGTTTACCATGTTTAAAATAAAATAAAATAAAATAAAAAATAAAATAAAATATTTTGCAATGATTTGGTACAGTTTAATCAAAATTATGAGTTAAACATTTACTTTGTACTTACTTAAACAAATAGAACAAAAAATAATAAAAAAATCATAAAATGGGTCAACAAATTTATTTATATTTTATAACAGTATGTATGATCGTCATGACACATTGTCAGTGGACGAACCCCAGGGATACTGCTACTTATTGGATCACACTGCATATCGTCTTCAGAGTCGCTGCTCTCGCTTTCACTATCACTAAGCAATGTAATGATAAACGGCTCATCCAAGTGTGCATCTTTCTTTCTGTACTCTTCATGAAGATTTTTCACATGATGGCAGTATTTCATCCATTCAGCTGATGAGATCTTTCCGCACGCATCCGAAATTAAATCAGGCATGTTAGCACTTGACTTTGAAATATTTGTTTCTGCCACTTTTCGTTTCATTGAACTCCATACCATTTCTATGGCGTTCAAGTCACAGTGATACGGTGGGAGACGTAGTATTTGATGCCTATTTTCTTTTATTATTTTGTCAATCTCGTACTCTGGCACGGGCTTGTTATTTTTAATTAATTCATATAACTGAGGCTTTGTCATTTGTGCTGAAAATTCCACGCCCCTTTCTAAAAGCCACTTTTGCATATCAGCCTTATTGTAATTTGAGTTGGGGCTTCGGTTAATGCATATGCTACGGCGCGTTGTCCCTTACGATCAAAGACGGATGCTGCAAATTTTGCAATAACTTTTCGGTTAACCATTTCTTGAAATTCGTGCTATTCATTTCGTCGTGGTAGTCGCCACTTTTAGTATTGGATTTAAATACCAAAAGGGCATCCTTTACAAAGTCTTCTTCGCCGCCTGCATGTACAATGATCCATCTCTGACCTTTTGCAACTGGCTCTAAATCACCATCTTCACCTGAAATAAATGAGATAACTAAATATAAAAATCATTTAGAATTATCATTTTTTAAAGTTATTGGAATTAAAATGTCAAATTTGACGAGATTAGAAATACGGCTTAAATGTCAAATATCGCAAATTGTTTATTTAGTTAGTCATAATAACATAAATATTTTAATTGAAGCTTTAATCTTCCCATAATTTGTTTTTGATCCTCTTAGGAAATTGATTTTCTTGTATCTAGCAACACTGACCTGTCGCTGCAGCAACGCGTTCATACAGCTTTTCGAATGGTATTTTATGGTTGACTCACAATAACACGTGTAAATCCCTCTAGCTTAGAAGTTCGGAGCTTTCTGATTATATTTGTTTACTCTTACGTTTATAATACTCTCACTCATCCCTAATTAAAAAAATTAACATTATTACCTATTCAATAAAAAAAGAATCATAGAAATCGGTATAGAAACACCAAACTTATACATGAAATACGCTAATAACCCATCGCGCGTGAATACTGAATGATATAGGGATTAGTTTTGCGTAACGGTTGCCGCTCTCGACACGGCTCGCGGCGGGTGTCCGTATCGACCGCGCGGCCACGGCGTTTTTTCTTACATCTAACCATGCCAAGATTATGTAAAAATTTGTAAAAGTCGATTCCTAAAAACATAAATTTGTAAAAGGTATAGTTAAAAAGTTATAAGGGTTTGAACGTGGCCGCGCCATTGAAACAATGCGAACCGCGCGGCCACGTAGATCTTTAAAACTAAACATTGCAGAGACCTGAAGTTTAGGTATAACACGGATTGAATATGTAAAAAATTTTTAAAAATATAGAAAAAAATCCTGGATTTACATTTTAGAAGCTGTAAGCTTATAACACCATGGCCGCGCCATTGACCGGTATAAAATTACGTTATCGTCGATATCTCGCTGGAAAAGCATAGCAGAAGTCTGAAGTATTTTGTAAAACCAAGATTTAAATTTGTAGAAACCATTAAAGATGCACAAAAAACTCCTAGGGTCATATTTAAGGAACTGTTGCACTGAATCTTAAGAACGGCTTGAGTACGTCGATAGGGTGACCATGGTTTGTTGATGACAAAAATGTCCTATATAATATAAATGATATAAAACTACTTTTTAACCGGATAATCGCGTATAATTTATACTTTACATTTTAACTCGACGTTTCGGTGTCTTTGCAGACCCCTTGGTCACGAGATCAAATAATTTATACGCGATTAATCCGGTTAAAAAATTACTTTTATTTAAATTATAAATCGTGAAAACTTAAGACAATATTATAAATTATATCTAAAGGATTGTAAATTGAATAAAATGAATCGATAAAGTAAAAAATATATGTTTATTTCTTTAAAAACACAGATAATCTTAGTCTTCGTCTATTAGACCATATGTCAAATTAAGGATTGTCATAGGTTGTAATGAACTTGTGTATGTTCCGAATTTATTATCGTCGTAACAAATCATTTCAGAGGTATTTAATAAGCAATGACACTTGTAATGCCCAATGAGTCCTACAACCGGGGGAACATATTGTACAGCACCTATCAGTCTATATTTTTTTTGTTTTATTTTGATAAAATGGGGTATTTCTTCGAGTTTGATTTTATCTATGCCATTAAGATCAAATAAAATAATATTATTTAATTCGTATATATACCTCTTGGTTTCGTTGTTACAAATCAAACATTTATTTAAATTTGAATCGTCATCGATAATGACGGCATCTTCCAGTCCTCCGATTCCGAATAAATTTATAATTTCTAAATTAATTAATAAAAATACAATGGTTCTTTTTGACCGGTTTGCGCACGTTTCGGTTAAACATTCATTTACTACACCGGCACTATATAGGTCATCTAATAATATATGTTCGAAAATAAAAGCCATGTTACTGTCGCATCTATAACTATTGTTTTCGCTTTTATAATATTTAGCTACTATTTCCTCCCGTAGTTTGTAAGCACTATTTACATTTGAAGACTGTGTTAATGTTTTTATAAAGTCACATATTAATTTGCTTGCGCGTGTATCAATCATTTGTTCAATGTGAAAGTTTTGTTTGTATGCAAATGCTAACAAAAAAAAAACTGAGTCAAAAGCACATGTGTTACTAATTATCGTACTATTATTGATAGAATTTACTAAATTACCATTCCGCATAAACAATACAGAGATATTATTAGTAGAATATCCCTCTCCCCCCCAGTTTTCAGTATATGAAGGCCTCTCTGTAAATATGGAATCGGAAGAAAATTATTGTTTTGATTTGGTTTTGATCTTTTTACAGGGTGTGTATTTTTCCTTTTGTAACTTCCGTTTTCGTCTCTTGTTAGTTTGATGTTTTGGTATAGTTATGTGAAGATTTTTCTCGGCTATTTTTGTCTCCCCTAGAATAAAATTATAGTGAAAATTTATAAATTCATCCACGTTGTACTTATGTAAACGTGTTTCAAACAACAAGTGTTTTAAAGTTTTGAAATAACTTTCAACTGCTGAGGATGTTGGTGACTTATTTTTTGATTTATAAAATTTACACATGACATTGCCCCACAGAGGCAGTTTGATCATTAACCTTTTAAGAGTTGAAACTAGACTGGGTAAGTAAAAGTCATTTAGTTTTTCGGATTTTTTCTTTATTCACAAGTTCATCAAACCAATCTAAAATATTTTCATCGTCAGTAAATGAAACATAAGTCAGAGAAATCTTTTTTGTAGTTTTCTTCTACCGGGTCTTCTATCTTGTCCAACATAGATTTGAGGAATTTCATAGAAATTTTACATGTCTCATTGTTTGTGACTTCGTATTTGAACGTACAAATTTTTATAATATGACAAAGCATATTTTTTATAATCTCAAAATTTTCACATTCTTTCATAAATAGAATACTGCGAATGTAAAACATTTTAATGTTTATATCAACGTTATCAAAGCATTTCAAGTTGTATAGGTTTTTGACAAAGTGACTTGTGTCTAATCTTAGGAACACTTGAGGTATATCGTTGCTTTTACTCATTAAAACTAGAAACGATTGACGTAAATAGTCTCGTACTGTTTTATAAATAGTAAAAGCCCGAACGTTTGCTGCTATTATCGCTGAAGAGTCGTCAGTCACAAGCTCTTGAGGGGCAGTACGTACTTCATTGTGCCATATTTTCAACCACGACAGTATAGAATTGGTTGTGTGGTCATCAGCAATTAATTGGCAAATTGCTGTAGATTTAATAGTTGGAGACGTTACCATGGCGACATAGAGGAACATCCGTTTTGTTAGTAGAGATCCATCCGGGAGTTTGATCGTTCGGAGGAATGATCCAGTTGCATCTATGGTCATTGTAACATGAGAAGTTTTCTCCATGTACGCCTGGTAGTACTGAATTTGTTGTTGACTCCAATAGCACAGGCGAAAGCTCGGCACCAACATGAACTCTCGAATGAAATTTTGGTAAGTTGGCATTATAGACATCATGAGAATACTCATGATTGGTTCAGGGTGTACTCGACCACTTCGCCTTTTCTCGTACTTCACTTTTCTCAAAGCCTCCATCGTTGGTAACACTGGAGAGATTACAGTATCATCGTCGTTTATGACAGTGGATGCTATTTCTTTATGGACAACTGTTGCAGATTTAAATTGCAGTTTTTTCGCTAGTTGGTGCCGTTTGTACGGTGTGAGCTTCGTCTTTTTGCTTGGATCGTGGGGCATTCTATTATTATTTGCATTAAATAGAGTGCAGGTCATTGTCACTGTTTTATCGGATATAGCCTTGCTCGTTATTTCTGAAATACAATCACATTGTTAACACCTTCCTTTAATCAGAACATTGTTGTCCTCGTCGACGCGCTTGGTTTTGAAAACCCATGTGCATGGGAGCCTTGTAGATTCCCACAGTTTATCTCTTATTAAGCAGGCCCACTTGTTCTTGGGAAGTGTTTTGTATTTTTTATGTGTTGAGGAAGTATTAGGATCACGCCTGATGTAATTAACTGAGACAGGTTGCACATTTTTCCAATCGTAAACATCCAGTAAAAAAGTGAACTCTTTTACGGTTTCAAGTTCTTTTGAGCTAAATTTAACAGGTGAGGAAACTGTGCTATGGCACGAAGGAGAAGTTGAGGTGCTTTGTGTATGTGAACTTTCATTATCATATCGTTGGCCAAAAATTGTCTTGAAATTTCTCTTTAATGTGATGAACAACGAAAACGGCGTTACTTCATTGTTCAGTTCTTGAGCAATAGTAGTAAATATAGGATGTTTGTAGGATATTTTTTCATTCCTGCAAGTAGCTGCATACTTCAGAAATTTCTTATGCAGCAGCGCTGCATCAATTTTCGGTTTCCTACCTCTTGCCATGTTTCTGTAAAAAATAATTATAATATTGATCAACATGTCTTGAGGCTGTCGATAGGCGGTTGGATCAAGGGCCCAATTCAGAACGTAGTACCTACTTCTCAATACTGCACGCATTTTGAGTAGGTCTTTGCAGACCTTACCACTGACACCTCGGACAATGGTGCTAACGTCGGTAGACCATTTTTTTTACCTACATGCAGGTTAAAATCTTAATCCTCTTATTGAGATTTCTTTTAATATTTTTCAAAAATTAAAATTTTATTAATAGTTTTTGTGGACCAAATTTTAGTTTAATCAACAGTTTACAGCAACTTCACCAAAACAATAATCTTAGGCGGTTGGTGCCAACGCTGCATCATACAAAACTGCAACGTCCGTACCATACACGCGTTCGATACGGACGTTCGGAATGAGCCAAGCGCCGCGTATGATTCGCGCGAACGGTACGTAAAATGTTATGAAAGTTTGTATGTATGAATCTCTCTTAGTAGGCCTTATATAAATCTATGGATATGTGTGGCTATTTACTGATCACGCGCGCTGATCTCTAGACTGACTGACTTGCACCGACTGGCGTGCAGAGGGCGTGGCGTGGGTTTCAAACAAGGTAGCCGCTGCGCCAACTAACGAATAGCGAGACGTAAAGACACGGGTTACTTATTCGACTTTCGGCGAGTTAGACTTTGCTGTGCCGCCCAAGAAGTTATAGGTATTGTTTGTTTATGTAATTTATAACTCATTTCTTAACAGAAATAGATGAAAGTGTTTTATTTATTGCTATGTAGTCATAAATTGTAGGTTAAATTTAAAAATGATTGACTCAGAAAAATTTTAAAATTTTAATAATGAAAAATGATAGTAATTTTAACCCACACATCATTCTTAACCTGCTTCTGAACTAGAGGTCGTGGGTTTGAATCCCGGCTGAGGTGCATATTTGTATGATGAACATAAAATATTAGCAGACAAATAAAGGTTTTTATACATGTATTTAAGTTACTAACCCTGAGTTTCTAATAAAACACTCTTAAATAAAGTCCTTATGCCGATATCATAAAAACAAATAAGTTCGAGTACGTAAGAGTTTGAGATCATACATGAAAAGAAAATTTAAATAAAAATTAATATTGATTATTTACTGAGTGAACTGATTCGAAAGAGAATTCATTAGGTACCTACGTAACGAATAGTTACATTGCATTGAATGAGCACTTATTATTGAATTATTTGCCAGGGTATAGTTTATTTCGACACAATTTAGGGTTTAAGTAGGTACCTACTTCATTATTGGCCATCGTTGAGCATTATTATTTTTTGAGATTTAATGTTGCTGCATGAATTTGAATTTAAGGGACATTTATTTGTATGGTAATGATTTAATTTGATGGTTATTGTTACTCATAGGTAAATATACTAGTTTTGAAAAAAAAAACGGAGTTATATCTATTTTTCGTAGTAAAATTTGGCACAATAGTGGTAATAATTAAACTCATATGAAAACACTTTATTATTGTCATTGGTTTCCACGATTCGTTATATTAAATAAAAATAAGTTATTTACTTATCGTACCTTTTGATATGCATCTCTTCAGTTTTGGAATGGTATAAGAAGTTTACAAATTTCGGGGGTATTGCTAACATATTTTATATTCTATAAACATTCTTATTAGCCATCGTTAAGCATACTTATTTTTGAGTTACAATGTTAAATTATAATATCAAGGATGTTGATCTATATTTTGTTACTCGTATCTGTAGATTTGAACCTTTCTAATTTAATTATAATGATTATCCAAGCAACAGAAATACATCATCTTTGAAAACTGTAATTATCACGGTTCATGACATACAGCCTGGGGACAGACGGACAACGAAGTCTTAGTCACAATTTCGCCCTTCGGGCGCGGAACCCTAAAGAACATATCAAAGACACAATGCATAATTATAATATAAATAAAATAAGTAAAATCAACTCACCAGAATCCAAAGAGCACAAACTAATGTAGTCGTAGCGGCAAATCAAAGTCCAGAGTATCAAAGCCAAGTCACACAATCGGAGGAAATCAGAGTCCAGGTAGATAGCTTAAGGTCAAAAGAAATATCGCACTTAAATAACACACCGGGAGCACTGTACTAATCGCAAGCGAACAGCAAAGTGATTGAAATTAGCTATGCCATCTCTAACACACCCCCTCCTGCTAATGGAATAAAAGAATAAGGAAAAACGAGGTGTACAACCCTTATCTTTATGTTTTTTGTTTGAAAGTAAATGCCGCTCACTCAAAGGCTTGCCGGCCAATTATCAAACAATGTTATTCGTAGAAATATAGTCTTGCTTTTGTTTACTTGTTCCAAAAGTTTTATGACATCGACCAAAACACGCACCATAGTATATTATTATTTTAAAATTACATCAAAGTGTCGCAGAGATAAAGTGGTAACCTATAGCAAACTTATTGTCAAGGAAAGTTTTAAATTGAACTGTTTCCTAATTATTTTAACCTGACTACTGCACGCAAAGGAGGGTTATGTTTTCAGCGCGAATGTAACTATGTCTGTTTCTTGTTCATGGTAACAGGTAACAGGTCAGATGAGCTCTAAAATTAAATTAAATTTACTATGCGAAATAAATATGGATTTGTGATATAATTTCTATTAAATGGGTGGAAAGTTTTCTATTATCAATAAGCCATGGTCACCCTATCGACGTATTCAGGCCGTTCTTAAGATTCAGTGATACAGTTCCTTAAATATGACCCTAGGAGTTTTTTGTGCATCTTTAATGGTTTCTACAAATTTAAATCTTGGTTTTACAAAATACTTCAGACTTCTGCGATGCTTTTTCAGCAAGATATCGACGGTAAAGTACTTTTCTAACGTTTCGATGGCGCGGCCATGGGTTTTTGGTCTTACAGCTCCTATTATGTATACCTATGATTTTTTATTATATTTTTACTAGTTTCTACAAATTCAAATCCAGGTTTTACAAAAAACTTCAGACCTCTGCTATGCTTTTCCAGCGAGATATCGACGAAAACGTAATTTTATACCGGTCAATGGCGCGGCCATGGTGTTATAAGCTTACAGCTTCTAAAATGTAAATCCAGGATTTTTTTCTATATTTTTACAAATTTTTTACATATTCAATCCGTGTTTTACCTAAACTTCAGGTCTCTGCAATGTTTAGTTTTAAAGATCTACGTGGCCGCGCGGTTCGCATTGTTTCAATGGCGCGGCCACGTTCAAACCCTTATGACTTTTTAACTATACCTTTTACAAATTTATGTTTTTAGGAATCGACTTTTACAAATTTTTACATAATCTTGGCATGGTTAGATGTAAGAAAAAACGCCGTAGCCGCGCGGTCGATACGGACACCGCGGCGGTAGGGTATAAAAAGGCGGGAGGCGAGCGCAAGCTTTTGCGCGATTTAATATAGGTAGGTACACAAGGAACAAGCGTTACATTACCTGTCAAATTTCCCCAACCAATTTTAACTTATTATCGAGGGCATAGAGTTCAAATTCAAGTAAAAAAATTTGACAGATTTGTAACGCTTGATGTACTGCCTTGTGTACATACAAAGATAAAATGGAAATCAAGGTTTTGTTTATTTCATGATCGTTTCTGCCTCTTGGAAGTCAGAAACCGTAGATTTCTTCGGAATAAAAAGTAACGTATGTGTTAACTACTATACCAAATTACATTAATATTGGCTTAGCCGTTTGGCAGTGAAAAGCAGCCATACATAACTATAGGTAGTATTGTATGTAGGTACACTGATAATGGCTGGATGGATGGATTTTTGCTATTCTTTCACGCAAAAACTACTTAGCTTTACCTAGAATAACAATTAGCTAAGTATAATTAATGAAGATTTTGCATGAATTAAGTAAAATTTAAGGCATTAAATAAAACACTTTTTAACCGGATTAATGGCGTATAATTAATATTTTACATTTTAACTCGACGTTTCGGTGTCTTTGCAGACCCCGTGGTCACGAGCGACTGTTAAAATTAAAATGTAAATATACGCGATAAATCCGGTTAAAAAGTGTTTTATTTAATAGTCATACATAATAGTTATCGCGAAAACTTAAGACAATATTAAAATTTAAGGCACTTTGGCACCCGATTTGTTTATAACGCTATGTGCCTTTGTAATGTACCTAATAGATAGTTACCTACCTATGTTTGTGGTTAGGAGTTATACATATTATATGGGCGAAGATTCTTCATTTTTATTTTTGTTATTAAAGATATTTTGGACCTTGGAGAAGAAAATAACCTACTCGAAATACTAATTCAATACAGACGAAGTCGCGGGCATCATCTATGTAATATACCTACCTACCTATACTCCTTTATTCACAAAAACTAGGTGAAACTGCGGATCACTGCTTTGTTGTAACAGTTTTTGAAGTAATTCTGTCTGTTTATCTATCAGTAACGCTTTGACAGCTAAATTACTGACTCGATTTTGACGAAATTTAGAATAAGGTTAGTTTTAACTTCAAGAAGGATATAATAATAGTATTTATCCAACTCTAATAAACGGTATCCACGCGGACGAAGTCGCGGGTCACAGCTAGTCCTTCATAAAAGCTAATACTTTTAGTATAATTATTCGTGCATCACTTTTTACAGCCTTAGGCATTTTAGAAACACTTATTACCACAAAAGTAAAAAATAAATCACAAAGAGCCGTTTGTCAGTGTTTTTTCACTTAGTATTATTTCCCTTTCCTTAGAATTCGCTCTTGTGGTAAAAGTAATAATAATAATAAACACTTTATTGTACACCAGCATGGTTACAGAGCAAAAATTACATTAAATGATGACAGTAAAAAATACATTTGTACAAAGGCGACCTTATCGCTCAAGAGCGATTTCTACCAGGTAACCCAGGAAGTAGAGGAAATTGAGATGGATGGGTGCACGGCTTGTAAAAAAATAAATAAACTAAATACTAATAATTACATAAATACATAATGTACATAAATACTATATATATACAATATTACAATACATATATAGACATATATAAATAGTTAAGATTAACAGTGTTTTGCCTGGTAGTGTCGTTTAATCATTCGTTTAAAAATCCGTGGTGTGCGAGCTAAACGAATTTCAATCGGCAATTCATTCCAAAGTGACACCGCACGAATAAAAAATGACTTATTTAAAAATGTGGAGGAATGCAATGGCGTCGCAAGGAATAAATTGGATGACGAGCGCAAGTTACGGTCGTGATTGGTAAACCGATAGGTAAAGCGGTCTTTTAGATACACTGGTATCGCTTTGTCGTACAGAATACGGTAGACTAGTGAAAGTATGTGAGTATTCCGGCGAAGGCGAATGGGAAGCCACTTGAGATTAGTGCGGAATTCAGATATGTGGTCGTATTTGCGTAATCCAAATACAAACCTTATGCAGATATTTAGTAGCCGCTCAAGTTTATTTAGAAGTTCTTCAGTTAAATCTAGATAGCTGGCATCAGCATAGTCGAGAATAGGAAGTAAGAGAGATTGTGCAAGCATAATTTTAGTGGCAATAGGAAGGAAATTACGAAGACGCTTGAGCGAATTCGCCGCGGCAAACATCTTCCTGCTCAGCTCAGTAATTTGTGGTTGCCAAGACAACGTGCGATCGAAGATAATACCTAAATTTTTAACGGTCTCGCTATATGGGATCTTGATCCCATTGAACATTACTTGAGGAACTGAGCTCCAGTCAACTCGTGGAATCATTTTGTAACTTCCAATTATGATAGATTGAGTTTTGAAGGGGTTGACTGTGAGGCCATGATTATAACTCCAATCCGATATCTGTTTTAAGTCAGCGTTATGTTGAAGAATGGCGCTAGGCAGGTTCTCAAGGCTGGTTTGTGTATAAATTTGAAGATCGTCCGCATACAGATGGTAAGAAGAAGAAATATTGAGAGTAATCGTATTGATAAATAGAGCAAACAGGAGAGGAGACAACACGCCACCTTGCGGCACACCGGCTTTAATATCACACCAATCAGAGAGTGCCATCTCAGTAGAAATACGTTGCCGGCGCCCGTGCAAGTAACAATGAAACCAGTCAATAGTCGATGGAGATATGTTAAAAGAACGAAGTATTTGCAAAAGGATATCGAAATCTACTGTACTGAAAGCATTGCTGAAGTCCAACAAAGTCAGTACAGTAAGTTTCTTCTGCTCCATGCCCACGCGAATATCTTCAGTAATATTCAGCAATGCAGTGGTCGTACTATGCCCGGTTCGGAAGCCAGATTGGAAGGGATTCAGTAATTTATGGTCTTGTAAAAAAGTGCTGAGTTGATGATGAATCAACCCCTCGAGCACTTTTGAAAGGAAAGGTAAGATGGTAATAGGACGATAATCAGAAAAGGAAGAGGGATTGTTTTTTTTAGGGACAGGTATGACTTGTGCATCCTTCCATGCATCAGGAAAGACACTATTAACAATACAGTTATTCAGGATAGAAGTTATAACAGGGAGGATTATGTCAAGGATAGGGATGAGCATCTTACGACCAATGCAGTCCGAGCCGATGGCATCGGAGGCAATAGAGAGTATTTTTCTTTTAACACCGCATTCCGAAAATTGACTTATTGAAAAGGATGGAATATTTGGCATCGGCAAACTAGATATGCTATTCAGAGTATGGATTTTTGTGGTAGCGTCTATAGAGCTGGGAGAAGTGAAATGATCATTTAATGAGTTGAGGTTAACATTATTAAGAGAGTTGTCATTCTTAGATTTACCGATACCCAAAGTTCTAAGAAATTTCCAAACTTTAGCTGAATCGCCGTTTGAAACTGATTTATGAATATGGCGTCGTTGTGCATCCCTACACATCGTGTTGCAGCGATTCCTCAAATTTTTATACACCAAAGAGTTTGCCTCGGACGGATTTGACTTCATTTTGGCTTTGGCACGGTTTCTTTTGTTCATCAATTGTTTGATATCGTCTGTCAACCAAGGAGCAGGGAGATGCTTAATCTTGACAGGGCGTAACGGAGCGTGTCTGTCATACAAGTTAGTAAGAAGTGTATTAAAGCTCGTAATTTGGTCATTGACCGACAACTTATTGACAGCGTCTGACCAATCAATATGATTAGCGTCGTCAAGAAGTTTTTCTAAATTAATGCCATTAAAATTACGCCGCAGAAGGATTCTCGGCTTTGCTTTGGGTGGACGAATTTTATATGAGAGAAACAATAAGTTGTGATAAGAAAAAGCGTCCGCGTCTAACTGACCAAAAAGTGACACGTGATCTAAGGAGGAGACAATAGTTAAGTCGATAAGAGAGGGAGTACTATGAGGATAATAATGAGTGGCGTTAGATGGGACAATACTGAGGTTGGTTGATCTTATTAATGAGCGAAGTTTTGTAGATCGGAGATCTGTTTTCAGTAAACAGGTGTTGAAGTCGCCCATTAAGATGGTGTGATCATATGACGGTACCAAGTCCTCTAGGGTATGTTCTAAAGTCGAGAAGTAATTGATATTTGGTGGGCTATACATAACTCCTAGCAGCACTTTCGTATGGCACAGCGTGATTTCCAAAAATAAGTGCTCGACTGCGCTAGTTGGTGAAGCAGTTGAAGCATTGACCACGGTAAAAGGAATATGTGCTCTTAGATATATGGCCACGCCTCCACCAGGACGTTCTGGACGGTCGCTGCGGATTAGACAGAAACCCGGCAATGCATATGAAGCAGAAGAAAGACATGGTTTGAACCAAGTTTCTGAAACAAGAATAGCATGTATAGCTTTGCTATCAAAAGCTGCCAGCATATCGGGAAAGTGAGCTGGAATACTCTGCGCGTTAATATGGACAACATTAAAGTTATTACGAAAATCTGAAAAGTGGTTGTCAAGCGCAATATTTAAAGGAGGATTTAGACTGTGGTAGCTACCAGTATTCTGTGGTGAAGGTGAGGAACAGGAGACATAACCAGGCAAAGATTTGTCATCTTCGCTATCCGAAGTATACATAAATGCAAAATAAATAAATATTGCCTACTTAAATATTATATTAAACTACTTAATAAATACTTTACGATAAATAAAAGCTTAATAATAAAACAATAAAACAAGTTCTACCTCCGGCAAAATTACTAGAATTGAAACAAATAAATCAATTAATAAAATTAAAACATATATATTGTCAATAATATTGCAGTAGTAATATTGGTGAAGTATTCAATAAATATTATGCACTCTGTGTCTGTGGCAGCTAACACTGACAGTTAGATAGCAGATTTATGAAACTTAACATGACTGACAGACAATTATTTTGACGTTGGCAATAGAGATAGGTTGTTTATAAAATTATTAATAAATAGGAACTGTCAAGTGAGCGTTGTTGCGTCATACACGTGTTTTGACTAGTTTCGTTTATATATCGTGTTTTTGTGTCGGAATTGAGTTAATTGTACAATTGTGTTCGTCCTTTATATATTTGTGATTGTCCCTAAGTGTTTTTTTGTGTGGTAAGTAGGTTTAATGTAGAATGGAGACGGACGACATACCGCCCGATCCGCCTGATCCAGTCGTCCCGAATATTATTATTGATGCAGATGGCCCCGTAACGTCTCAGACTCCTAAAGCTCCTAGAAAGCGAACCTCAGATGTCCCTGAACCCACATCCAACCCCAAAAAGCCCATCACCGACCCCGAAACTGCCACACCATCCATCCAGTCTACCTATGTCCACCCTAGTCTGCTGGAGAGTAGAATATACTCAAATGCAGACAAAGGTCCTTTTATTGTTCATGTCTCCCGGTCCGAATCCCATCCCTCATCTGGCTCTACTCTGAATCCCCTCAACTTTGGCAGATTCCTATCCACATCAGGCATCAAATTTATAAAAAGTGATGGTGTAAAAACCATTGGACGCAATAGGGTTTCTGTTGAATTTACAACAGCTACTGCGGCCAATGATTTTAAGGAAAATCCCCACCTGTCCTCATACAAGTATGTTACTACAATCCCCACCTATAATGTAACCAGAATGGGCTTCATCCGTGGAGTCCCAACATCCTGGTCCATGGAGGAGCTTGTAGATGGTATCTCCTCCTCTCCCAATCCCTACACAATTTTAAAAGCTCGCCGACTGAACCGTAAGGTAGTTAACCCTAACGGCCCAACATGGGTACCAACCGGTTCAGTTGTTCTGACCTTTTCTGGACAATCTCTCCCTGATAGAATTTTAATTTTTAATACTTCCCTCCCTGTTGAAACCTATATCCTTCCATCAATCCAATGCCTGAATTGTTGCAGATTCGGTCATGTTAAAGCCCAGTGCCGTTCCTCAGCCAAATGTTTCCGTTGCTCCCAAGCCCACCCAGGTGATTCCTGTACCGCTCCTTCAAATAACCCTACATGTTCCCAGTGTTCGGGGCCACACTTGGCCACGGACAAGTCTTGCCCCGAACATTCCCGTCAAAAGGCAATCAAAATAGCCATGTCCCAGGATAACATTTCCTACTACGAGGCATCAGCTCGCATCCCTCCCTCTCGCAAATCCTATGCAGATGCTTCTAAAGTCCCAAACTCCACCTCATATAAAAAGACCACCTTTTCTAGTCCCAAGCCAAGGTCCCCACTCTCCCCTGGATATGACAGAGTTGCCCACCAGGAAATCATCTCTAACCCATCATCTTCCTCTAATGGTTGTGCATTAAATAACCCACATTCCCCTTCAAATAATGACAACCTTTTAGAATCACTAATTTCTACCCTTATGAGTATCGTTTCCAGATTTGATGACTCCCCCCTACCGCACCACGTTGCCATTAAACTGTTACCTCTCCTCAAGCTTATTAATAATGGCGACTCTGCTCCAGTGGAACAGTAGGAGCCTCCGCCCTAAGTCACATGAGCTTGCGAACCTGGTGCACCAATATGACCCCCTGGCTATTGCAGTTTCTGAGACATGGTTTGTCCCTGGTAGTCGGTTCCGACTGCCTGGATTTGCCTGCCTCAGGGACGACAGGTCGGATGGTCATGGTGGTGCTGCCTTGTTTGTAAAACGCTCTCTTCCCTATTCCCTCATCCAACTCCCTTCCCACTCCTTCAACATCAATATTGTAGCAGTAAATATCCTCCATTTTTCCCTAGTTTCTGTCTACATTTCCGATCCTACAGTCTCCCTTCTTAACGAGTTCCAGTCCATTATCACCTTAGTCCCTCATCCTATCATTATCCTTGGTGATTTTAATTGCCACCACAGTCTATGGGGTTTGTACTGCCCCACCCCGGATGATGGTCCTGGTAGGTGTTTGGCGGGCATCATTGATGACCTGGGTTTATGCGTCGTGAATGATGGCCGTCCTACGCGTATCGCGGGCCCTAACCGCCGGGATGGTGCAGTGGATATCTCCATCTGTTCTCCTCCCTTGAGCCTTTCCTCATCCTGGTCTCGTGCTGATTCCCTACACGGTAGTGACCACTTCCCTATCATCCTCCATATTCCCATATCAGCATCTATCCCTAAAAAACTTCCTCCCCTCCTCCTGCACAAGACCGATAAGGCTGACTGGAGCGGCTTTTCCCATTCTACGAATGCCCTGTCCTCATCAATCCCAACTCCCACTCCGGACAATATCCTCTCTTGTTACGATTCCCTCGTATCCTGTGTCCTTACCGCTGCAAACACCCATATCCCCTCCAAAAATCCTGACCCTAAACGTCGAGGCTCCCCACCTTGGTGGGACTCAGAGTGCTCAGACATGATCCGGGATAGGAAACTTGCAGAAAGAACATACTACGCGTCAATGACCCTAGAGAACTTCTTGAGTTATAAGCGAGTATGCGCCCAGGCTAGGAGGCTTTTTAAGAAAAAGAAGCGAGCTGCATGGCGAACTTTCTGTGAAAACCTAGGCCCACGCTCCCCTCCCTCCATTGTCTGGAAGTCCCTTAAACGCTTCCGTGGTTCCTTAGCAATCCCCCCTTCTCCCACGTCATTCAATCCTTCCTTATGGCTCGACCCTTTCCTAGACAGAATCGCCCCTCCCTTTGTTCCACTTCGTGAGCAGTTCCCAGTCCCATACTTATCCCTTACCTCATCCAATCCCCTGGATAGTCCCTTTACTATTCAGGAACTCAACCTCGTCCTTAAAAACCGCAAGGACTCCAGTCCCGGCCTTGATGGTATTCCTTACTCCTTCATAACTAATGCTGGCTACCAGTTTCAGGAGGTTCTCCTTAGTATCATCAATACTATTTTCCTAACTGGTGTTATTCCCCCCTCCTGGAAACAGCATTTAGTAATTCCTATCCTTAAACCTGGTAAAGACCCTTCCGATCCAAATTCATACCGACCAGTGGCAATGGCCTCAACCCTCCTCAAAATTGCCGAACACCTGGTAAAACTCCGCCTCGTGTGGTTTGTTGAAAACCATTCGCTCCTTAGTCCCACCCAATATGGTTTTAGGAAAGGTTATAGTACGATGGACAGCCTGGGCATTTTCATCGCCGGTTTAAGATCAGCTTTGTCTGATAATGAATCGGTGGTGGGAGTGTTTCTGGATGTCTCATCGGCCTATGACAATGTCCACCTCCCCCTACTCAGGCAGAAAATGCTCGAGCTGAGTATCCCGGAGAGACTGACATACTTTACCTACAACCTCCTTGCCGGCCGATATGTCCAGATTCGACATGAGCATGCCCACCTTCCAGCTCGTACAGTCTGGCAGGGCCTCCCTCAGGGCTCTGTGCTTAGCCCTCTTCTGTATAGCATATACACCTCGGATCTGGACAGATCGGTCATTCCTTTCTGCAACATCCTTCAGTATGCCGATGATATTGCCCTTTACCTCCGGGTAAGGGTAATTGAGGCTGCATCCAACCCCCTTAACACGGCCCTATCCTACCTCGGAAACTGGCTCCATGTCCATAACCTCACCCTCTCCTCTTCCAAGAGTAGTGTCTTGGTCTTCTCCAGGAAAAGACAATACTCACCTCCTTCTATTTCTTTCCTTGGCCAACCAATCCCAGTTGTCCACGAGGCCAAGTTCCTTGGAGTAGTCCTTGACTCAAGGCTATCAGGCTCGGGTCATCTCAACCACATTGTTAACAAATGTGAGGCAAACATCAACCTGCTCAGATGCCTTTCTGGCGTTTGGTGGGGCTCCCACCCATACACACAAAAACTCCTATACAATGCCCTAGTGAGAAGCGTCATTGACTATGGATCCTTTCTTTTGGAACCCTGCAATAAAGCAGGACTGGACGCTTTAACCAAGATCCAAAACAAGTCAATGCGCGTTATCCTAGGTGCAATGAAATCTTCTCCAACTGGTGCTATGAGAGTCGAGTGTGGCGAGCCCCCATTACACCTACGCAGGCAGTACCTGGCTGATAGATTTGTGACAAGAACTCTCCAACTTTCCTCCCACCCCCTCCACTCTATCCTTTCATCCCTCCAGAATTCGATCCCTAACTCACCATACTGGCGTAACAAAATCCCTCCCCGTATATTGTCCAGCCTCTCTGCCTTAGTTCCCCCCACTACTCCAATTTTCCAATGTGATTCCCAATACCAGTACACCTTCCCTTATGAATCCCTAGTGTTCCCTCCCCCAGTTCTGACTGACTTTGGTGTTGCTAAGAATGACCCTAATGCTAACGTCATATTCGATAGCATCATAAACAGTCAATGGCAGGACTGGACTCCTGTCTACACGGATGCCTCCAAACTCTCCGGCCAGGGGTGTGTGGGGGCAGCCGTGTGGATTCCTAAATTCCAAGTCCTCCTATCCTTCAAATGTCCTCCCGCCACCACAGTATTTACTGGTGAGTCCATTGCTCTTCTAGAAGCAGTTAGGTATGTCCTAGATAATAGAATGAGCAACTCCTTAATCCTCTCCGACTCCCTGAGTTGCCTTATGGCTCTCAAAAGCAATCCCTTCCTCCTTGGTTCCAAATTCCCGACCATACTCCAAACCAAGCATCTCCTTTTCCTCTGCAATCTGCAGGGCATTAATGTAACTCTTGCCTGGATACCTGGTCACTCTGGAATAGTTGGAAATGTTACAGTTGACTGTTTTGCCAGGGATTCTATTGAAACTGGATCACTGGAACATTACCAATACTTTTCCCACGACCTCAGTCTTTGGGCCAAGACTCGTTTACAGGAAGAGTGGAGCAGAGAATGGGAAAGTACCCGTAGTGTTGTGGGAAAATATTATGGGGACATCCAGCCCACAATCCCATCTAAGCCGTGGTTCTGCGCACATAAGAAACTAACCAAAAAAGTCACCTCCATAGTCAGCAGACTGCGGCTGGGTCACTGTTGCTCCCCAGTATTTTTGTATAGGATAGCAATTCGTGACTCCCCATTGTGTGATTGTGGACTGGAACCTGGATCAGTCGACCATATATTTTTTAACTGCCCCCTCCTCCCTGTCTCCTTATATGACATACTTCCCCCCCAGTTCCCCAGACCGACCTGCATGAAAGCCCTCCTCTCCTCTAATGATCCTTAAAATCCTGTGTAAATATATCCTACATTGTAATATATCTTTGTAAATATGTGTCTTATAAGTGTTGTATTATATCTTTGTGTCACTAATATTAATATATATATAATGGGTATGTCTGTTATTGGTGGTGGAACTAACTGTGATGTCTTATTGTTTTAGGTAACTCAATGTTCAGTCTTCGTCGCGCCTCACATGAATCTGTTTTTCCTAATACCGTGTCTGTCTCATCACGTGATACTGGCAGTAATAGCCTGTCGCTTAGTATCGACGGCTGGTTGCCACTCAACCCAAAAATTGAATTGAATTGAATTAATAAATAAGTCGGAGGTAGCCAAATTTAGGAAAAAAATAAGAAATATATATCTACACATACATAATTAGGCATATAAGGAAGGAAAAAGAACATTCTATTTACGTGTGGGACGCCTACTTCTTGCTGGTTTTGATTGCTTCGACACCGGAGATTTAATGTCTTCAGCCTCGCCGGACTTCAATGATATTGCGTCGAGATCAGCCATGGTGACGATCCGATGTCTAACATCATCCAGCCCCAGCACAAATAAGGAACCATCCCGTGTCCAACATCGCTTTACGCCGAATCTTTCACGGGCAGCAAGGAACGTGTCGTGTCTCACCTTGGTTAAGAACTCTGACACCGTTATACCGGAGCCCTTGAGGGCCGTCTTAGATTTCCATATTTTGTCCTTAACTTGTAGATCTATAAATTTAACAAGGACTGGACGAGGCTTGCCTGGCTTAACTGAGCGTCCCAACCGGTAACAGTTACTTATGACAGTTTTAGTGAATCCGGTAACTTTTATCTGCTCTGTTATAACTTTAGTTGCTGCACAGAACACGTCTTCATTGTCATGCTCCGGTATACCATGAAACAGTAGAAATTTTCTCCGGCCGTGCATCTGGATCTTGTCAACCTCAGTCGCCAGATATTGCACCTGTTTCTGCAAGTTTTCCAAAGCTGCTGTTATGAACATTTGAAACTTGTCGAAATCTTGAGTCAGTGTAGAAGAACTTGGGGCAGGGTTTTGTGAAGGATTCTTGTTGAGTTCCTTGCGAAATTCAGCCATTTGATTATTGAAGAGATCCGCCAGTGCCACAAATGAGTTTTGAATTGAGTCCATTGTTCAAAAATAGTGAGGTTATGAAGAGAAATGAAGTGAAGTGTAGAAGAAGATGGTGAAAATTAGCCACAGAGGTAGAACTTGCTTTTTACAAATAAAACATGTATTTTAAATTATAAATAACTCTGATTATCTAATTAAATGAATTTAATTATGCTGAGTGGATCTTAATGATTTCAAGCCTACCCTCAAAAAAAAAAAAAAAAAAAAAAAAGTATTGATGCTTTCCGATAGATGGCATTATTCTCAACACGGTAAAGATTATGTTCCATTTTAAACCAATAGATGTCACTTTTGCTCAACGGTTCCTGAAAAAATATATTGTGCTTTAAGTAGTTGATACAAAATTAATATTATTTTATCCGCTATATAAGATGATATATTGACTATTTAAATTGAATCATAAATACAAAAAAATCGTAGATTTTTCTAATTGGGTGCGTTCTACGCAGTTAGAGTAACTAATTGAGTGCGTTCCAAGCATATGAAAATGTCTTTTTATGACTGCAAAAAATACCTACCCAATACATTATTTAATCCACAATGGATAGTGACATGAAATAGATTTTATGCAATGATTTAAAGTTAGGAAAATCTTGAAGTTTTTAGTAATACTACTATATAATACTAGTTGTCAAAACATTGACAGCTCTACTATGTTGATGCACAAAATGTCAAAACGAAAGTGATTGAGAGACTGACATGAGTGAAGAATTAATTTTGTCATTCCGTTTCCTCCCGTGACTCGTGAATGTGCTCTGGATTGTGTTTTATAAATTTTCTACAACTTTGGCAAGCTCCAGGACTCTGAATTCTTCGCATAACACGTTGGACTTACGCACCTTACGAGGACACGGAAAAAGAAAACCTAATAAATCACGCAACTGCTAAATTGTTTTTTATTTATTTCAATACATAGACTTTGATTGAACTGCTGGATTCATCACACCCAAACCTGATTAACCCGTAATTTTATGAATCTAGCTATTCCAAAGTCTAAGTTATTGTTTAAAATTACCCTTCTTGAGAATACAAGCTAGAACGGAGCAGCTGGGTTTTGGTTGTCGAGGTACGGTTGTTTTCCGTTAGATGGCGCTAGTACCGAATTTGTTAGTGACGACTCTATACCAGTATATAAGTTACTCTATGCCGTTTGTCTACGCAAAGAGCACTCACACTAATCAAAACTGACAGCGGAATGACATTTAAAAATGGCGTCGCTAGTTCTTCATTTGGCCACCTGAACCTGAATTTGGTTGCCAAATTGTCAAGAATTGAATTGAATTGAACAGATAAGTTGGTGGCACTGTACATTTATGAGCATAAATGTACATATATCATTAACCTATTGCGGCTATTTAATTGTTTATAATATAGTTTTGTAAATTGTGTTCTTTGTCAACTGATTGTAAAGATGGTTAACCTTGTGGAATTAGTACACATAAAAATAAAATTCCGTCTTGTTTTTTTGAATTTTATTCATCCATCTTTTATGAATTTTGCCATCTGGCAAGTTTTTGGCTAAGCACGTTTTCGGTTTCAAGTTTTCAACCACAACGCGTCGCTCTAGTCGAGCTGTCACGCTCGCAGCACCCGCTGTTTTCTTTACTGTTTTGTGTCAGTGAGCACGTAAGAAAATATTGCTAAATCTACGAGAATCGTACACATTATACTTTATTTTTCTTTTACACGGTGTCCTTTGATAAGTGAACTCTGAAGTGATATTTAATTTTTGTACCGCCGGTGTTTCTGGAACATAAAACAGGTCAGTAATTAGCATGTTCTTTTATTGGACTTTCTGTAGTTTCTGTTGACTAAATTGGGATTGTGGAGAGCCGGTCCATGATTCTCGTATCATATTGCTCTCATGTTGATATTTGACCGCTGTTTTATCATCAAAAGTTAAATCACACGTGTTTCTATTTATAAACTTTCATATTTTGATTAGCATCTACGTTCTCTTTTTATTACTTCTGTTACGATGCTTTATTGATACCAATTTCGCTTAATAAGCTACTCCGTTGAGCGGTATCTTGAACATAACTGTTTTAGTTATTTAAGAATAACGAACGAAGAAGTTTTATCAAGTTTTTGTCATAATTTCGGTAACAATGGGATTCCGGAAATGTTTTTTGTCATTTACCAATGAATAATTGAATTGTGTTTACGTACAATTGAATAGAACTTTTGTAATTCTGATTATGGCCTTCCCTTTATAAGTAAGATATTATTAGAATATTATTAGTTCGTTTCCAACTGATGAAAATTTACATCAAATCCCATTAAAAATGTCCTTGAAAACTGCATAGAAAATGTGAACTACTAAAAATAAATTGAGAGACCTTGGATAGGCAAGAATTTGTCCAATTTGAAATTAAGTTTATTATCATTTCAGCAGTATTTTCTGTGATTTTGATTTAAGTCTGTTATATCTTACACATCTATGTAATTATTTATAATTAGGAAAAAGTCATGAAAGCATGAATTCATGGATATTATTTTACTTTTTTGAGATTTTACTCTTGCCAGACATTTGTCTCAGCATCTAGCTGGAAATCAATGAAAAAACATTTTTTAACACACCCCGGAAAATCTGTTTTAACTTTAATCACTTTAAGTCTATCTTTCTACATATTTTTGCTTGGTGGTAGGATCCCTTCTGGGTCCGCCTGGCTAGCGACCACCCTTTATATAAAGTCTGCCGCCAAATGTTACCGCTCCGGCGGTAATGTGTTCCGGCAATATTGTATAAAGAGCCAGTTCCTTCCTAAACCCGTGTGCTTTCATCTTCGACCTTATCGTCACTTACCATCAGGTGAGATTGAGGTCAAACGCGGGTTTAGTCACTTATAAAAAAAAAAAAAAAATTTAATTCCTCTTATTTCTTAAATGTACTTGTGATGTAAAATTTAAAGAATATGAAACTTGATTTGCAAGTTCTATTCATAGATTGAGATTGCTTCAGATATCAAAAATACCTTTATTTATACCCTTAACTGATCCAATCAGTGCTCATCTAATTGAGCAATGTCCGTTTGCTTCTATAACTGTTGAATATAACTACATGTACCGGTACATTACAAGAATTAACCATAATGAAATTGAATGTTGTCTGCTACACTGTTAAAGTACTTCTTGCGGACTACATTGATAAATTGTTTCTAATTTTATATAAACTCTTGCTCGTGATAAACATTTTTTTAATGATGATACAACCTATGTTGAGTATATTTATATACCTAATGAACATAGCCCCCAATTCCGCTTGGCTACAGTTATACTTTAAGATGTTGACGTCTTTGCATTTTTAATATATTCTAAGCAATATTTCCTGAATTCATGATGAAACCCTAACAGGATCCTACCACCAAGCGGGAGCCAGTCGGATTAGTCGCCTTTTCCGACTTTTTTTTTTTTTTTTTAAATAAAGGATTCCTATAGACGACGATGAATTATGATTCCCACACGAAACAAGAAAAAAAAATGTTCCGGGTCCAGGCGTTTATCTATATATGTATTTATATTCTAGGTTCCCCCTAGTTTGTTATATGAAATCTCATAACACAAGCTTCGCTTACTTTGAGGCCATGTAGTTGGTGTGATTGTCTGGGGATTTTATTTTAATTGTTTTAATATTTAACAACATAAACTGAGCTCCGAGAAGTACTCTTTGACTGGTTTAAACCAGATTAAAATTTGTACAATCTGTAGTAGAGTTTTATAAGATGAATAAGATGAAGTAAAATTCAGTCAAGGGATGGTGGTTTTATTGGCGTTTTTGCGGGCGGTAGGCAGGCGGTAGGCCCCTGTCACTGCAATAGTCCTTCTCCATCATAATAATACCTCCAAATTTGTCAATCGTGACATCAAATGGTTTTATAGCCTCTGGTGTTCTGCCTACCCCATTAGGGATACAAGCGTGAAGTTATGTATGTAGATTTATAAGATACAGATGATACAAAGTGTGTATCAAAGATACATAACATAATCTCAATACATAACAGATATGTATAATTTCACAGTTACTTATTGCATACTTTAATCTATTAGGTTGTTATGTTTGTAAACATTATCTTACAGAACTACAGCAATCACTGCGGAGATGTTATCTTAGTTCAATTCCAATTTATGTGAAACTGCCACATTGTTGTAAAAAGATTATTTTCAACCGACTTCCAAAAAAGGAGGAGGTTCTCAATTCGTGTTTTGTTTTTTTTTTTGTGTCTGTTACACGATATTTCGGACAATTATGAATCGATTTTGAAAATTCTTGTTTCATATGATAGAGGATACTTCATACTTGGTCCCATATTAATATCAACAAAATCGATTGAGTACTTCATGGAAAATTTAAAATATGTATGAATTCGGAGAATGCTTAAATTGACGACATTAAAATTCAGCCAAAGTTTTGACATGACGTCGGTTTTTTACCCGACTACGGCGAAGCAAAAAGGAGGGTTATGGTTTTGACGTGTATGTATGTATGTGGGTATGGATGTTCATCTGTTCCCTCAGAACTTCTAAACTACTACTCATAATTGGACAAAGAGGTGTCGTTGGAAGCCTCTTCACTGTCCTCTGGTTATAGGCTACATAAAGTTATGTTAAATTGACTACAGAGCCCTCTAGGGGACTTAGAGTGAAGAACTAAAAAAAATTTTTTCTTTTCGGTTTTTGTGGGGTATCACATGAAAGAGCTGTATTAGCACAGCTCAAATATGTAAAAATTATTACTCCAAAATAAGTGAAATAATAATAATAGTAAAGATTTAAAAAAAAATCTGGACGGTTTCATGTGGGATATCAAATAAAAGAACTTCGTTAGCACACCAAAACGTGTGAAAAAACATAAGTTCAAAAACTAAAACCCGACTACTAAAAACACGCTCTAAAAAGTAGGAAACAAGTAATAGTTTCCGCTGAAATATTTTAATAATTAAAGGATAGCCTTGGTCGTATGACACCTTTTATAGCAAAACAGATTCATTTCAATTATAACATAAAATCAAAATGGCGTACGATCACGGTTACCCTTTCAACATAACTCTATCAATATGACGTAATCTATACTAATCAATATATATAAAACTGTTCCGTTACTGACTGAGTGACTGAGGTACTGAGTGACTGAGTGACTGACAGACAACGTACAGCCGTAACTACTGGGCGTAGGGAGCTGAAATTTAGAACATACATTCTTTAGGGGATGTAGGGGTGCACTAAGGAAGGAATTCCCGAAATTCCCACGGGAACGGGAAATATAGGACTTTTTAGTTTGTATGAAAAATCTTATTCCTTGAGTGCACCGATGTGAAACTTGGTGCAAAGGTTTTTCAATGTGTGTCTGGCTGTTTTATGAAAGGAATTCCCGAAATTCCCACGGGAACGGGATATATATGATGTTTTAGTTTGTATGAAAAAATCCCATCCCTTGAGTGCACGGATGTGATACTTGATATAAAGGTTCCTCAATAAGTGTCTGTTTGTATAATGGAAGGAATTCCCGAAATTCCCACGGGAAGGGGTTGGACTTTTTAGTTTGTATGAAAAATCTTATTCCTTGAGTGTACGGATGTGATACTTGGCTTGAAGGTTCTTCAAAGAATGACTGGTTGATCTACGAAAAAAATTCCCAAAATTCCCACGGGCACGGGAAATATATGATTTTTAGTTTGTATGAAAAATACTTATTCCATGCGTGGCGTGGGTGTGATACTTGGTATAAAGGTTCTTTCAGTGGGTGTCTGGTTGTATAGTTTCTGAAATTTCCACGAGAAGGGTAGTTAAGCGCATACGAAGTTGCGGGATAAAGCTAGTAGGTATATAAAGCTGAAGAGTTTGTTTTTTTGTTTGTTTGTTTGAACGCGCTAATCTCAGAAACTACAAGTGGGATTTGAAAAATTATTTTTGCATTTGATAGCCCAACTCTTGAGGAAGGTTATAGGCAATATTTTATCCCGAAATTTCCACGGGATAAAAAGTTACGCGGGTAAAACCGCGTGCGGTGGCTAGTACATAATTATTTCAGCGGAAACTATTGCTTGTTTCCTACTTGTTCCTATTGACGACCACTTTGGCGATATTAAACCTATCTGCTTCAGACGCAAGTGATTGCGGGTTCGATTCCCACACGGAACAAGAAAAAAAAATGTTCCTAGTCTGGGTGTTTTTCTATTTATGTATTTATATTCTAGGTTCGCCCTAGCTCGCTACATGGTATCATTATGAGTCTCATAACACAAGCTATGCTTACTTTGAGGCCATGTAATTGGTGTGAATGTCTGAGGATTATATTTATTTATTTATTATTACTTTTTAGAGCGTGTTTTTAGTACTCGGGTTTTAGTTTTTTTTTTTGATGCTCTGTATTCCTTGATTATAATTCCTTTTTTTTATAAAGGTATATCAACAATAAACTCTATTACCAAGCCTTAAGCGACATCATTATACTAACATTTTGCATATGGATAAATGTATAGTTGCTAAGCATTGTACACTACTTACAAATCAATTGATTGGTTATGCCAAGTTATGTACCCACGTAATTGATTATTAATGATGCAGATTTAAATTGATTAACAAATTAATATTCAGAGTACAATATAAGGTATGGGTAAACGTTTGATTATTTCAACAGCAATTTGAATTTCTCAAAAGTATTTATTTTTCTTTATTATTTAAATAATTAATTTTATACAGGGTGTAGCCAAATGAACTATCGAACCAACCGAATCCGATAAGCTCATTTTGGAAAACCGTCTAAATGCTAGTAGGTCGAAATTCGCTTGAAAGTAAGTTTCCTTGGTGACGAACTTGTTATCAGTTCATTCGACACTGACATTTACTGAGTACAGAATTCGTACAGGATCTAAAATGTCCTAAGTGCATTATACGCGATAGACCTTACAAGTTTGAAAGTTTCAAACGAATTATCAGCGAAATGGGCCATGATTCAGTTGGTTCGATATTACCTAAATGCTTGATGAGACTGAGTGACGCTGTTGATTATTTATCAAATATATATAATGAAATTGCTATTATGCTTAGTTAACATTTCCACGCTGGACTGGGAGCGAAAGAAAAACGTACAATGTGCCAGCTGCTTCTCTACCCGGGCATACTGTAAAAGTCAGTTAAGGGATAGAGGTTTTAAAGGCGTTTTTGTGGGCGATGGGCTGACACTACAATAGTCTCTCTCCATCTTTATAGTGCCTCCAAATTTGTCAAACGTGACATCGGATGGTCTTGTAACCTCTGGTGTTCTGCGTACCCCATAAGGGATACAGGCGTGACTTTATGTATGTATGTATGGTTAGGTTCTTTTTGCAAATTTTCCAGGAAATACCCATTTTCACTGCTTAAACATTTTTATGTATCTATTGAAATGGCTAACAAATGATTAGAATCGCTGTCTCAGACATTCGTTAATTTCTGATAACCGTGACTTCTAAATAGTAAAAAAGCATAATATTAAGACAGTTAAAAATTTTACTAATTAAACTCAAGGCCTAATGTTATTAATTAGCCGTATTATATAGCCAAGCCCTCGCTCATTTGAATTTTCAACCGACTTCCAAAAGGAGGATTCTCAATTCGTGTGTATGTTTTTGTTACACGATTTTACGGACAATTTTGAACCGATTTTGAATATTCTTATTCCATATGATAGAGGATACTTCAGAGGTGGTCCCGAATAAACTTCATCGAAATCGATTGAGTACTTTTTGAAAAAATATGTGTGAATACGGAGGATATTTACATTGACGACCTCATAATTCAGCCAAAGTTTTGACGTGAAGTCGATTTTTTAATGCTCTGCATTTGTTGATTATCCGAACACCCTTTATAAACAGACAAACTGTTGTTTATGAAACAATACTCTAAAATCATACATTTGCTACTATAAAATCTGTTTTTAACCGGTGTATTGACGACCACTATGGCGTTGGGGTAAACCTCTGCCTCAGACGCCAGTGGTTGCGGGTTCGATCCCCGCACGGAACCAGAAAAAAAAAATGTTCCGTGTCTGGGTGTTTATCTATTTATGTATTTATATTCTAGGTTCCCCCCTAGTTCGCTATATGGTATCCCATAACACAAGCTATGCTTACTTTGGGGCCATGTAGTTGGTGTGATTGTCTGGGGATTTTATTTATTATTATTATTATAGTTTACTGTTAGTTTTAAATCAAAAATGCGATAGAACCCGATAAAAAATATCGTATTGGAAGTCGGTTGAAAGAAAATAACGTGTGCGGCGAAAGACCGTGCTCGCGATAAAATACGGAAATAATCTTTCTCAAGATGCCCGTATTGAATGCTTTATTCGTGCGCGCTTCACGTCCAAATACAACGAGCGCAGGATTTTACATAACCCTTACAGTAATCTGTACGCACCATATGAATCGAAAAAATCAATACATATCATAAAGGACTACCAGACGCAGACAGAACTATATGTATAACTACTGGATAAACATTTCGGCGGCGGGGAAGTTGATTTTAACTGTATACCACGGTTTTGGTCGAGAAAACAGTTTCGAATCCCGCGGAAATATCTAGTAGGCTATATGCTATTCTAGACTGTACACTATCACTATGTCAAATTTCATCTAAATTCGTTGAGCCGTTCTGCCGTGATTGAGGAACAAACATCCATCCGAACTTTCACACTTATAATATTAGGGAAGTTGATTTTTGATAGAAACTGCCTGCGTCCATATTTTCTGACCAATACAGTCCTGGTACTTTTGTACTATTGCAGTAATCTGTACGCACCATATGAATCGAAAAAATCAATACATATCATAAAAGACTACCATGCGCAGACAGAACTATATGTATACCTACTGGATAAACATTTCGGCGGCGCGGCGGGGCAGTTGATTTTTGATAGAAACTGCCTGCGTCCATATTTTCTGACCAATACAGTCCTGGTACTTTTTGCCTGACTACAGCGATGCTTAAAGCAGGGTTATCATTTTGATATGTATGTGGTATGGATGTACATTTGTTCCCTCATAACTTCTAAACTACGTTAAATTGACTTCAGCGCCCTCTAGGGAACTTAAAGTAGTTCTATGTTAAGTTCTATTAATGCATACACATGCAAGCGAGCGCTTTTGACTAAGCGCGTTCCCATTTTTCCGAACGATCGCGATGCGATTTGCGGGCGTCAGTCGCGCGCTTCGAGATGTATGAGCCGACATGTTCCTGTACATTTGAACGCGCGCTTTCGTGTATTGTAGACACACTTCAATTGAAATTGGGGATCGAACATGTCGATACTGATTTATTTATTGACGAAATACAGAAGCGATCAGTTATTTGGGATATGGAAAAGGGTGATTATAAAAATATCGTGTTGAGAAAACGAAAACGGTAGAAATTTTTGGTAAATCTGAAGATAGTTTAGAAAGAAAATAAAATTGGATGAGTACTTAATTGTTAATTTTTTTTGTACAACATTTTTTTTGTCTCTTTTATCGTCTTTTATAGCGCCGATAGAGAAGCCATACATAAGTAATCTCTGCGATGTCCATTTTCAAACTGAGCCAATGCACACCCTACTAACGCTAGCCAAACAACGCCCAAAGCGCGGTTTGTGTGCGATATTAACGCGCGCTCAACGCAGCGTCGAACGCCCAATCGGGTACCCGCTCTTAGAGCGTGTTTTTAGCAGCTGCGGGTTTTAGTTTTTATACTAAAACTAGCTTTATCCCGCAACTTCGTATGCGCTTAACTACCCTTCTCGTGGAAATTTCAGAAACTATACAACCAGGCACCCACTGAAAGAACCTTTATACCAAGTATCACACCCATCATGCATTAAGTTTTTTTCATACAAACCAAAAATTATATATTTCCCGTACCCGTGGGAATTTCAGGAATTTTTTTCGTAGCACAACCAGTCACTCTTTGAAAAACCTTCATGCCAAGTATCACATCAAGGAATAAAATTTTTCATACAAACTAAAAAATCCAACCCCTTCCCGTGGGAATTTCGGAAATTCCTTCCATAATACAAACAGACACTTTTTGTGGAACCTTTATATCAAGTATCACATCCGTGCACTCAAGGGATGGGATTTTTCCATACAAACTAAAACATAATATATTTCCTGTTCCCGTGGGAATTTCGGGAATTCCTTTCATAACACAACCAGACACACATTGAAAAATCTTTACACCAAGTTTCACATCGGTGCACTCAAGGAATAAGATTTTTCAAACTAAAAACTCTTATATTTCCCGTTCCCGTGGGAATTTCGGGAATTCCTTCCTTAGTGCACCCCTACATCCCCTAAAGAATGTATGTTCCAAATTTCAGTTCACTACGCCCAGTAGTTACGGCTGTACGTTGTCTGTCAGTCACTCAGTACCTCAGTCACTCAGTCAGTAACGGAACAGTTTTATATATATTGATGATTATAATTGTTGAGTGAATAGGTTTCTCGTAGATTGACCACCATAGTTTTCATGCGCAGTTTCCATAAGATGGAATGAAACACAAACATCCTATCCTTACAATAAAAAAAATCATATATTTACGACGCCTAAATAACTGCAAAATTACATATGATGTTATAAAAATAATAAGGAAAATCTTAAATTTCCTGGACTCCATTGGAGTGTACGGCGAGTTGTAGATGAGGACACAATAGATCTTCTAGGTCGCAGTGTGACGAGCGGACAACAATGCTCAAATAGTCCCGTAACCCCAAATAATCATCATCATCATCACAACTCTTTGTAATGAGCCCACTGCAGGGTATGAGTCTCCTCTGGGTGATGAGGAGGTTTAGGCCATAATCCACCAAGCTGGCCCAGTGCTGGGTGGTGGATGCCATAATTTTCAGGGTGCCGATACGGCTTTTGAAAAACCCTAACGACTACTGTATACAAGTATACAGCACCCGGGAGCGACAGCTTAACGTGCCCTCCGAGGCACGGAAGTCGCCGTGAGAAATGTATGGTCGGCGGTCACCCATCCAAGTACCGACCGCGCCAAACGTTGCTTAACCTGTGATATCGTATGATAAACACAGTAACCACGGCGCCACGACGACTTCTACCCTAAATAATAATAATGTTTATTTATCGCTCCATTAAAAAAATGTCACTTATAAACAACAAATACGCTAATGAAATTAATAATTATCATCTTACTAAGCGATTTTGACTATAAATAGATGCAGTGTGGGTGCTAACGTTCCACGCTGGACTTGGCAAGCCGGTGCATAGTTTAATATTAAACGGTTATGTATGAAACACTAACTTGTATACCACGGTTTCAGTCGAGTTTATTCCCGAAATCTCTCCAAGAAAACAGTTTCGAATCCCGCGGAAATATCTAGTAGGCTATGTGCTATTCTAGACTGTACACTATCACTATGTCAAATTTCATCTAAATTCGTTGAGCCGTTCTGCCGTGATTGAGGAACAAACATCCATCCGAACTTTCACACTTATAATATTAGTACGATGAGATTATTAGGTAAGTAAGGTAAGGTAACACAATTTCACCGCTGTAAAGATCTTATAAAAATTTAATAAAACATCTTTTCGTACGTCTCAGTCGAGCCGCAAGTATTTTTCGGTCGCTAATTTATAAGACCGATTTGTTATTCAAACATAAACATGGTTTTTTGACACAGAACGTATTTTTGTTGAGCACTTCCTATTCAATTTACAAAGTATTTTATTTGTTTATATCAAAAAGTTTGTTTGCAGTCACAAAACTGAATGGAAGTAAACACAAAGTAGGCAAATGTAATTTAAACGCTGAATGCGGGCAGTTCTATCACATGTGAACGGCCCGCGGCGCTGCTGTAGGCATTTATTTCAAAGATACGGTCGATTTGAATTACTGTAGATATCTGTACTGTGCTCACGTTGAAAGACTGATAATGTAATAAAGCTAAAGGCTTTGTATGTTTAAATACCAGAAACTTGTCATCATCATCTCAAGTCTTTGTAATGGGCCCACTGCAGGGCATGAGTCTCTCCTCTGGGTAACGAGGAGGTATTTATTTATTTATTTATTTTAGGAAGACCAACAGCCATTATAACAATAATAGAGATACAATAGTAATAGTGGGCCAATTATAGGTCCTCACCGATATGAAGCGAATTATAAATACAAATACGTTACCTAAACGATTACAAATACGTGACTTTTCTAATATTTAAAACTTAATATCTATAATAAAATATACATTAATAGGAAAGAAACCTTAATTCTGTCGTATTTGAATCAACATAACTAGCTATAAAAACATAATTTACACAAAAGCTATGAGGAAAAATAAAAGCGAAAATTTGAAAAATTAGTGACTGAAGAAAGCATTACTGATTAATCGCCTCGCTGACGCAACTATATATATTATATATATATATACTAGCTGCTGCCCGCGACGTCGTCTGCGTGAACGCTATGCAGCACCAAACGCACCTACGATTATAACACTGCTAGCGTGATAATATGTAGCCTATATGTTGACCCGACTTCTTAACTATCTTCATGCCAAATTTGAAGTAAATCCATGCAGTACTTTTTGAGTTTATCCCGGAAAGACAAACAGACAAACAGACAAAAATTCTAAAAACTATATTTTTTGTTTCTGTTTCGATTGTAGATCATACCCCAAGTATTCTTTTAAAAAAATATTCAATGTACAGTTTTGACTTTTCTACCATTTTATTATATGTATAGATATTATATTATACTATATATAAAGGTATAGGCCATAATCCAGCAAGCTGGGTGCTGGATGTCAGATGGCTTCTGACAAACCCTAACGACTACTGTATATAAGTATACAGCACCCGGGAACAACTGCTTAACGTGCCCTCCGAAACACGGAAACTTGAAAATCTATACAAATATTATAAAGAGGAAACCTTTGTATTTTTGTATTGAAAATGCTCAAAAACTCCGATTTCATTTTTTTTTTACCAGTACTTAGAGGGATTTTTCCAAATCCGTATAGCCTACTTTTTATCCCGAAAATCCCGCGGGAATCGAAATTGCGCGGGTAAAACCGCGCGCAACAGCTAGTAATTAATAAAACCGCGCGTAGCTGCTTGCTATCCAATAAATCAACTAATCCATTTCATACATACATACATACATAACTTCACGTCTGTATCCCGTATGGGTTAGGCAGAACACCAGAGGTAATAAAACCATCTGATGTCACGTTTGACAAATTTGGAGGCATTATAATAGCGGAGAGAGACTATTGCAGTGACAGGGGGTCAGCCTATCGCCCACAAAAACGCCTCCCATAACACCTCGGTCCCTTAACTGACTTTTACAGTTTGCCCGGGAAGAGAAGCAGCTGGCACATTCTATGTTTTTCTTTCGCTCCCAGTCCAGCATAGAAGTTTTTTTTCCATTTCAATTACTCCAATTGATAATAATATTGCATTTGTTATACGAATGCGAGTATAACATCGATCTTACAAGGAAAATATATGCTTAAACTCTTAAATTGAGCATTCATTATCAATTTTAACGATCACTGAATTACTCTTCATGTTTTGGTTATGATTTTCCTCTTAACGCACAGCAAAATATATAGTTTCCCTCCCTTCTTAGATCCCTTCTTGCCTGAGAGTTAACCTTGTTCAGGCACTTAGACACAATTGTGTTCTTTTATAAGATACTTGCTGACCCGGCAAACGTTGTTTTGCCATATAAAAAAAAAAAACTAGTTGTTGGCCGATTCTCATAGATACCGGATAAGCACAAAAAATTTCATCAAAATCGGTCAAGCCGTTTCGGAGGAGTATAGCAACGAAAACTGTGACACGAGAATTTTATATATTAGATGTTTAGATTAAGATTGTAAAAATGTGCAGATTATGAAAAGAAATAATTTTTATTATTATTATTGTATTATTCAATTTTTAAATACTCTAGATCTTACGAACGTTAATAGAATATCTTATTGATTAATCAAAATAATTTTTCAACCGACTTCCAAAAGGAGGAAGTTCTCAATTCATGTGTATGTTTTTTTTTGTATCTTTGTTACACGATTTTTTTGACAATCATAAATCGATTTTGAATATTTTTATTTCATATGATAGATAATACCTCAGAGGCGGTGGTCCCATATAATATCATCGTAAATGATGGAATACTTCATGATTTTTTGTTTTGAAAAAGTTTTGACGTGAAGTCGGTTGTTTAATGCTCTGAATTCGTTGATTTTATTCTACGTTTATAATATTAGTGGATTCAATAAAAGAAAAACGTATAAATAATCACGCCGCATGCATCAGTTGGCTATTTTTAACTACGCGCTACCGACCGGCGCGGCGCGGGCGCAGGCGGTAGTTAGAAATGTCAACAGCTACTGACGAGTGCTGCAGGAAAGTATCGCTCTCCCGAATATTCGAGAATTACTCGTCGTGACGCAGTGACTCTTATGTTCTCATATTTATCGATACATCATACAGCCATTATAGGGAAAGCAGAACACCAGAGGCTATAAAACCATCTGATGTCACGTTTGACAAAATTTGGAGGTTCCATGTTGGAGAAAGACTATTGCAGTGACCCCTGTCAGCCTATACCCCACAAAAACGTTAATAAAACCTCCGTCCCGTAACTGACTTTTACAGTATGCGCGGGAAGAGAACGTCATGCTCCCTCTGGCGGCATGGCTAGTGGTAGCGGGGGGTATCAGGTCACCCTCTTCCCTAAAATATGGTTGAGGAGGGCGATGGCTGGTGCTTGCGTTATACTCGTGAACGGGTGCTACTAGCGGTGCCAGGCCGTTTTGCTAATGATACAATGACTATTTTATTCCATTCTTGTTCAAATACTCTGGTCCCAGTTTGTCATGTTCGTATTGTGCATCCATAGCTCATTGCACCTAATATGTAAGCAATTTGGTTGTGGTATGACATTGGCTCTCACAATTAGCTGTCTTGTGTTGTTTTTTCATTTCACTTAATTTGATAATTCTGACTGAAAAAGAGTGCCAAGAGTTTTTTTCCGCCGGCTTTTTTTGTCTCTTGGTCTACTGTAATATCTTATTCAACAACTATGAACAACTGTCATCACAAAGCCGAAGTATGTGATGACTGACTTCATCAAGTGTTTTGTGAAATTCCGAAGATGAATAAAACTTTTTGGATTTTTTTTTGAGAAGCAGCTGGTACATTCTATGTTTTTATTTCGCTCCCAGTCCAGCTTAAACTGCTGTGTATATCAATCGATATCGCAGGTTAAGCAACGCTAGGCTCGGTCGGTACAGTCAAGTCTAGTAATATGTATACAGTTTCATTGAAATTTGAACTGTATCACAACCGAATAAGTCGCGAAGTGTACAAACATTCATACATAACTTCACACCTGTATCCCTTATGGGGTAAGCAGAACACCAGAGGCGATCAAACCATCTGATGTCACGTTTGACAAATTTCGAGGTATCATAATGATGGAGTGAGACTATTGCAGTGACAGGGAGTCAGCCTATCGCCCGCGAAAAACGCCAATAAAACCCTGTCGCGAAGTGTGTACATATTAAGGCACATGACTGTACAAGGATGGGTGACCGCCTACTATTAATTTCCCGCGATGTGCGTCGGAGGGCACGTAAGCAGTCGGTCCCGGGTGCTTTACAAGTATGTATACAATAGTCGTTAAGGTATTTTAGAAGCCATTTCGGCGCCCTGAAAATTCTGATAGCCAACCAGCACTGGGCCAGCTTGGTGGATTACGGCCTAAACCTCCTCGTCACACAGAGGAGAGACTCATAGCCCTGCAGCTGGTACTTTCTATGTTTTTCTTTTGCTCCCAGTCCAGCATTCTTTCACGACCACTTTGGCGATGGGGTAAATCTGTCTGCCTCAGATGCCAGTGGTTGCGGATTCGATTCCCCCTGCAGGGAACAAGAAAATAAAATATTCCGGGTCTGAGCGTTTCTCTACATATGTAGGTATTTATATTCTAGGTTCCCCCCTAGATCGCTACATGGTATCTCGTAACACAAGCTCTGCTTACTTTGAGGCCATGTTTTAGTGTGATTGTCTGGGGATTTTATTTTATTTTAGAAATAAGCAGTCATATCTTTGTTCGTAATTTACGTACTTTACAACGTTTCCTATTATTAGTTGAAGTGTATGTATGAAAAATAACTGTTGATGTTCCGTTGAAAGTATGATTTATAATGTCAATACTAGAAGTAAGTATAAACTGCTTACTCATAATAGTAAACTTTATACTCACTTACTCATGGGTCAATGTTTACGCCTTTATAACAAGGTTCCCACAAATATGCTAGATTTACCACTTGATAGAAATATTAAACAAAAGTTGTGTAGAAAAATGGTGTAAGTAATTGTTTTTATATCTGTCATGTTCGGTAAGTAGGTTCTTATTACCTTCAAATGGGGCTTGTAGGTGACTAATTAACACTCTAGGGTAATAATCTAGCTAGAAAAGTCCTAGGGCGGTAAGTAATTGAAAAAAAAAACACTTTCTTTCAAAAAGTTCGCGTACATCTAACTATCATACTGGCAATAGACATCATGCATTCAGCCCAATGACCAAAGAGGTCGCTTTGCTATTCAGCCTTGTGAGTATAATAGTCATCAATTTTAAATATCGAACGGCGAAGCTCAATTTCGATCTTGAAAAAAAATATTAAATAGTTCTTTACTTGATTCTTTTTAATGAAAATAGGCGGGAATAGAAAACACCTTGATTTAATGTATTTACGGGATTCTTACCACGATTTTCGATTTTATTTTCGCACGTCCGATATTTCGATGCTGTTACAAGCACCATGATCGCAGTCCGCGATCATAGTGAAAATAACCGCGATAGTTTAAAACAATTATTAGAAAACACCTGTCCCTAAAATTTGAAAATTGTTCTCGATTCACTATAAATTTCAACAAATAAAATGTTTTATTCTTGTAATGCCGGTTTTTTTCTACTTACCTCGCAATCGAGATGTAAAGCAGAATAGTTAGCTCGGGTGTAAGCATCAATTGCACCCTATCTAAATATCTCGGGCTGCAATTGATGCCTTACAGCCCTTGGCTGCTAAACTACTATTATCTATCGCGGTTAGTTTCATACGTATACATGCATAACTTCACGCCTGTATCCCTTATGGGGTAGGCAGAACACCAGAGGCTGTAAAACCATCTGATGTCACATTTGACAAATCTGGATGTATCTATAATAGGGAGTTCGCTGTTTCATACCAGGGGTTTTATACCAGTAGTATGAATCGGTGATGGAGAGAGACTATTTCAGTGACAGGTGGTCAACCTTTCGCCCGCAAAAACGCCAATTAAACCTCTTTCCCTTAACTGACTTTTACAGTATGCCCGGGAAGAGAAGCAGCTGGCAAATTCTATGTTTTTCTTTCGCTCCCAGTCCAGCATATAGTAATCATGGAACAAAAATTTTTCTACTTCGTTCATATGCGTCCAACTCAAAATTCGGAACTTCGAACCCCGGTTTCCCCTACTAAATATGTAATTATAAATAAATAAATAAATTAAATAAAATCCCCAGACAATCACACCAACTACATGGCCCCAAAGTAAGCATAGCTTGTGTTATGGGATACCATGTAGCGAACTAGGGGGGAACCTAGAATATAAATACATAAATAGATAAACACCCAGACACAGAACTTTTTTTTTTTCTTTTTCCGTACGAGAATCGAACCCGCAACCACTGGCGACTGAGGCAATTTTTGTAGTATTACATTTTTCTTATAGGTATTATCTTTGTGTATGTTAATTGTAGTTATATGTTAGTTGTAGTATAAATGATTTCCGATTCTGATTTGATAACGTTACGTGATTGTTTAGTAGTCAAGAACAAGGTGTATTGTTACTACGTGGACAATCTTTTCATTTTCCTTGTCTATACTTATTGATGAAGTTGAAGAACTTGACCTAATATTTCAGGATTCATAAAAATGAATCAAAATCTGTCTTAATAAGGTTTTTACTTCGTAATAATTATTTAACCCTAGCCGTTTCGCGTGGTTTTATCGCATTTCGAATCCCGGAGGAATAACGGGATAAAAAGTAGCTATTCCAGGCTGTACACTATCACTATTCCAAATTTAATCCAAATTCATTGAAACGTTTCGCCGTGATTTAGGATCGAACATCCATACATCCTTCCAAACTTTCACACCTATGTATGCTGCAGCAGTGCAAAGGCCCATAGCTCAGCTACATTAATTCTTCAATGAACAAAATGCTGAGTTTCAAGCCTAAGTAGGTTAGGTTAAGATTAAATTAAATATTTACTCAAACAAAGATACATTTAAATTGAATAACACCGTAATTATAAATTGAGTATATTAACATTATAAAGGGTGACTGGTGACAAATTTTAGATACTGAAGAGGGCACTCTGTATTCGATTCTGATCATTATTATGTAATAAAAGTAGGTACTTAATTTTACACTAGAATTCCCTTTAGATTAAAAAAGTTCTGTTACTATTTACTTCGCTTACGCCTGAGTCAATTGCGACACGTGACCTGGCACGCGGATCGCTGCCAACGCTAGTGTAACCATGCGGTGCTTAATCAATTCTTTATTACTCCCTAAGTAATTAATATTAATAGATTACAGTTAACCAAACCTGAATATAGTCTTAAGTTTTCGCGAGACACCGAAACGTCGAGTTAAAAAAAAATGAAATTATACGCGATAAATCCGTTTAAAATGAATAATTCAATAAATTACAACATTATCAAGACCAAATAAAAAATCTCGTCGTGACATACATACAAACAAAACAGCATACAGGATGAAGCGACCCTTCATATCATGTCTGTCTCCTAATTGAATCGAAACGGGGATTTATCCCGGAAATTGCCAATAAAGAGCCATTCTGCTTCCATGCTGGACTGGGAGCGAAAGAAAAACATAGAATGTACTAGATGCTTCTCCTCCCATACTGTAAAAGTTAGTTAAGGGACAGAGGTTTAATTGGAGTATTTGCGGGCCATAGGCTGTAAATACACAGTAAAAGTCTCTCTATCATTCATTATACTACCTTCAAATAGCCTATTCAAATTAGCTAAATCAGGGGAAATAATTCGTGTAGTTTTGAAAATTGGTATACCTTGTGCACTCCAGATAAACATATTAAAAGTCCTCAAGGGTGGGGGGTGTGCTGTTGGTGTATACTTTTTGTTTTGAGACGAATTGTTCGGAATAGATCGCAAGCCTAAAACGAAATCTGCGGGTAGAAAAATATATTAAAATTATTTTGTGATAATTCTACCGCAACCTTAAAATATTGAGCGGCCGAGTCGTCTTCGCTCGTCAGTGGAAGATAAAGGTTGCTTTGAGAGTTTGAGTGGTATGCAAGTGTTAGTCCCTTGCACAGTTTAAAAGTTATTATCGCGCCCGCGGTTGGTTTTATGTATTTCTATAAATGCGAAGATTTGGTTGCGCGCATTGTTTATAATAATCCAAGGCCCTACCTGTTTGATACACGAGTAAAAGTCTGAAGAAGGAAATAAGAAATTCCTTCATTGCTAATTCAACGCCTTATAGCTCCTAAAGTATGGCTCGTAGAGTGAAAACTAATAAAAAAAAATACTCAGCCAATCCCAACAACTACATGGCCCCAAAGTAAACGAAGCTTGTGTTATGAGATACCGTGTTGAGGACTAGGGGGAACCTAGAATATAAAATACATGTATAAACGCCCAGACCTGTAAATTTTTTGTTCTTGTTCCGTGCGGAGGTCGAACCCGCGACGTCACGATTGGTGTAGTAGCGTCTAGACCACTGCACCACGGATACCGAGATATTTAGATTCAATAATTATTAAATATCGGGGGAAAGTAGCCTATGTGCTATTCCAGACTGTACACTATCACTATGCCAAATTTCATCCGAATCCGTTGAGCCGTTCTGCTGTGATTGACGAACAAACATAAATCCATCCATCCAAACATTCACATTTACCATATTAGTAAGATGTAAAAATGCCTATCATAATATTATGAGTTTAATACTTTTGAGCCAGATCATATCGAGTTTAACTAAATCATACGCTAGCAACTCCACGCGGCTCCACCCGCGAGAATATTGATCTCGTAAGAATTTCTAGATCTAACCTTCCTCTAGTCTAGAGTAATTGATGATATCTTCCTTCTATCAACTGCAAATTTTCATTCAAATCGGCCTAGTAGTTTCAGAAGTTAGCGCGCTCAAATGATCAAACTCTTTTGCTTACGAGCGGTTATACGCAATTTTGGCGTTATTTTGACTTTTAGTTTCTTGATGTTCTGTTTATTAAATTACCCGTAACCGGCGATCATGGATGAAAAGATGAATGAACGTGGAGGAAGCGAAAGAGGTATGTCTGGATCGTAGCCATTGGCGTTCCCTTGTCTCTGCTTACCCCAAAGGGAGACAGACGTGAGATTTTGTATGTATGACGTTCTGTAGCTTCTCGATTCATCATCATCACAACTCTTTGTAATGAGCCCACTGCAGGGCATGAGTCTCTCCCCTAGGTGACGCGGAGGTATAGGCCATAATCCACCAAGCTGGCCCAGTGCTGGGTGGTGGATGTCAGAATTTTCAGGGCGCCGAAATGGCTTCTGACAAACCTTCACGGCCACTTTATACAAGTATACAGCAACCGGGACCGACTGCTTAACGTGCCCTCCGAAGCACGGGAGTCGTCGTTTGAAATAAATGGTCGGCGGTCACCAATCCAAGTACCGACCGCGCCGAACGTTGCTTAACCTGTGATATCGTATGATACACACAGTAACCACGGCGCCACGACGACTTCATTCTATTTAGTATTATGAATTGTAAAAACGTAGGTCAAATTCTTAAACTTTACCAATCATTTTAGACAAGGAAAAAGAAAAGATTGTCCGAATAGAAACCTCAGAACGTGCTCTTGACTACACCATCACGTAATATTATCAAATCGATTTGCCGACGTGACATACGAACAGACAAACGAACACACAGAATGTAAAACAGAACTGCCATTGATTTTTAACCGTGACCTCTTCGGTAAGGTCGGCCTATCATGATAAGATTTCATATTTGTATTTAAAGTTAATCACGTTTTTTTGGATTTTACTATAATAAGTCTTTGTTGCTATGATGTAATTGAGTAATTTTAAGGACTAATCAGAAATTGTAACGTTTAAAATTGTTTGATATCTTTGCTTATGATTATATATGAAGGCGCCGTGGTTTTTGTGTGTATCATACGATATCACAGGTTAAGCAACGTTCGGCACTGTACAGCACTGGTCCAGCTTGGTGGATTATGGCCTATACGTCCTCTTCACCCAGGGGAGAGACTCATGCCCTGCAGTGGGCTCATTACAAAGAGTTGTGATGATGATGGATATATTTGCTTCTGTGGCTTGCTTAGCTATGTACGTTCCAACTGGCGTAATGGGAAATGGATTTGATGACTAAGCAAAGTCCCTGCAAGAATGAATGATATTCTTGTTTTAGTAACAACAAAACACCAATTTTAAAATTTAACTCATTTGATTAACAAGAGGTGAAGATAATACTGGTTTTTTTTTTTGGAAGCATACATACATACATACCTTCACGCCTGTATCCTTTCGTATGGGATAGGTAGAACACCAGTGGTTCTAAGACCGTCTGATGTCACGTTTGAAAAATGGGGTATTATAATGATGGAAAGAGGCTATTGTAGTGACAGGGGGTCAGCCTATCGCCCACAAAAATGCCAATAAAACCTCTGACCCTTAACTGACTTTTACAGTATACCCGGGAAGAGAAGCAGCTGGCACATTCTATGTTTTTCTTTCGCTTCCAATCCAGCATGGAAGGTACTATTTAGTTTCTCAAAAACGTGATAATTGGGTTAAAATTTGAAATTCTCACTTTCATTTAAATTTTGACCTTACATCCTAGGTGATTAAATTCAATTTCCGTAGAAACGAAGAAAATCTCTGTTGCTTTAACAACTTTATTACTATTAAAGTTTTCTAAAACTAAAGGCGACAGTTATTCACTGCATACGTTATTCCAAAACTAAAATTTCACTTATGATTTTAATGACAGGCGGTTTATTAACATACCGTATTCGAAGCTTCCTTATGCATAGGACTAAATAGCGCCAAACATGTAATCCCTACGTTTGTTGCATGCATGAACGTGTAGCGAGCGCATGTCTATTACCTACCCTGCAGACGAACCGGACCTCCCTGCCCCGCCCGGGCACTGCCTCCCAACCCAGCCAGCGTAGTCCCAGCCAATCCCAAGTCCCCTATTTGTGGACCCCAATCAGTCTCCCGCGAGCTATCAGCTGCAGTACACGTACGAATTCTAATCCTGTCACGAGTCGTGGAACACCATGTTGAATACAATACAAAGGTTGAGGAACGACGGTCAGTTCCGTCCCCCGATCGATGCCCCCGTTGATCGAGTTGTTGATCAAATATCAAGAAGGGATTTTGGAGTTAGTTAATAATCCCGAGAGAAGCACAACTGAGGCAAGCAGAGTCTTTATTGTGAGCCAAAGTTGTGGTAAATCTTCAAAGTTAACACTTGATACTGTTTAAGTTTGGAGTCTTGGTGAGTGTTTATAATTTTTTCTTTGAACGAAAGTATTTGACCCGTGTCTTATGTTTCGCATAAACCAAAAATTACGTTGTATAGATTATTCAGGTCAATATATGTATTTAGCTATTCAAATATTCATTTACTTAGTAGAATGGTTTCTCTAGTACCCAATGCCGTAGTGTGCGTTTAAATTTATTTTGGCCGGTAAATGATTCCGAGGGCTACCTTGTGTCGTTTGAACTAAGTATTGATTGATACACGCATGCGTTCAAAACCGCTTTTAAACATTTATTCCACTCCGAAATATAACAAAAAATCGGCCATTTTGACTATCGTTGAGATTGATGTGTATGCGTCAAGAGATTTACGGGAAACGGTGACCACGAAGACTTTGCTTAATTTTGGGGAACGTAAAAAAACGTTAGGGCGTAAGTCAGGGTTTAAGGCGGATAATCTAAAATTTCGACATTTTGAGTGCTCAAAAGCATCTTTGTTGGGTGGGTGGTGCGCGAACATTCATTTTCATGGTGCAGTATCATACGTTTTTTTTTTTTTTTGAAATTCGTTGAGGAACTGCGGCAAACAAACAGTGGTATACCAGTCAGCGGTAACCGTCTTGCGATCTTCTAGTACAATGGTGGCGACGTGACCACCGTTTTTCACAAACGAGGCAACCATTTTTTTGAAGTACTTCTCACCTTAGTAGACCCAGACAGTTGAATGCTGCTTAGAATCTGGATCATAAGCATATATCCAAGACTCGTCATCACTAACCATATCATCAACATGCTTTGATTCTTGATGCTTTTGACACCAACTAACACGGGCTGTTTTTGGTCGTTTCCAAGCAAATGTGGTATCCAACGAGAGATCAACTTTGTTACGTCTAGTTCTTCGTGCAGTATTTTTTGGAAAGTGGTCTCTGAAATGCTCATGGAATGCCTCTATTTCTCGGTATGTCACATGACGATTTTCGACCGTCATGGCCGTTTTTTGGACGACCTTCACGTGGCTTGTCTCTGAGGCTAGAGTGCCTACATTGAAATTCTTAATACCAGCATTCTACAGTCCTAAGACATGGTGCTGCATCACTAAACGCAGAAGTGATCTCCTCAAAGTACTGAAGTCGAGATAATCCCCTTTGAAAGTTGTAGAAATTATCGCACGAAAATTTTCCTTACATACTTCCATTCTTACAACTGACTTGCCGCTCTTAAAACCAAGATTTATTGGAATTTTGCAAGTTGCAAATTTATAGTGGATATTCAAAATCTCGAACGAAACGGTCGGAATGAAAACTGTCTGCGCCTGTTGTTCCTGACCACCTCCGTGGTCATCTTCGACCTCTTCTTCTTTCACTTACCATCCTTTGATGGATTTGTTTTGGATGGACGTGTTTCACCTTAGCCTTTTTGTTTTGATGACTATCCACCAGGTGTTATTGAAGAAACATCACATTCTTAAAAATCTTACTAATATTGATAATATTATACCTAAATGGGAAAGTTTGGATGTATGGATGTTTGTTATTCAATCACGGCTCAACGGATTTGAATGAAATTTAGCATAGTGAATGATAGTTTTTATTCCGATGTTCCCGCGAGATATTCGAAACCGCGCGAAACAGTAAATTATAATTGCAGGTAAATTGCAAAAAATTCCCATAGATATTAGCTGTAGTACTCGTATATAGTCATCGTATATTGATAACCATCCAATATTACGATGAATCATTCAAAAATTTATAATGCAACGGTCCTCAAACTCGCAGCCTACCATCCACAACTATTCGTCCACATCACCACAGAGACAGTCAATAAACAAAGTTGATTAGTTCGTGATGTATTATCTCCGGGGGGTATTTCCATTAATAGAGTTTTATTATTAAATATAGGTCGGTGATATAATGGCTGTCGTATCGATCTAACAGACACTAAGGTTGGGCTTTAATTTATTTTTGTCTAGGCTTTGACGGATATTCTTGCTACTTTTTATTTAAAAGACTAGCGGTCGCGCCGGGTTTTGCCCTGATCCCGTAGGAACTTGTTACTCACACAAGCATACGTAACTTCACGCCTGTATCCGTTATGGGGCAGGCAGAACACCAGAGCTATAAAACCATTTGATGTCACATTTGTCAAATTTGGAGCTATTATAATAATGGTGAGAGGCTATTGCAGTGACAGGGAGCCAGCCTATCGCCCGCAAAAACGACAATAAAATCTCATGCCCGTCTGCACTAAACTCTACCTGTCGCCCACAAAGAAAAACCTCTGTCCCTTAACTTTTACAGTATGCCAGGGAAGAGAAGCAGCTGTCACATTCTATGGGGATTTCCTTTGCAATCAATGCAAAAATAAACAAATCAAAGGCAACGCAGGTGAATCAGCTGGCAGCTGCTAGTATAGAATAAACGGAAGCAAAAATCGTATATTTGGCAAAATGCCGATTGGGGCATCCGCTGTGTGTACGTCACACGTTACGTTATTAGCTCACGACGCATGGGTACAGTCGCCGCCAGCAAAAAATATTTATTTCTTGCATTTTCAAGGGTACCTATATAAAATACTAGTAGGTATCGTAGCGCGCGACCGATAGTCGGTTAAACTATGAAGTACCTAGTCTAATCATAAAATAAAATATAAATTATATTTAGCATGTAGCCTTTTATTCGTTTCGATCGTTAAATTCAATTTTCTAATACAAATATCGCGTATAAATACGAGTATGTAAGAAGGTGGTGGAGGAGCGTAGCAGGATCTCGGGATCCTTCTGCGTTCAGAGGAAAAACAATTGTGTAAAATCAAAATATTTTCTGACGAACAACCCGCGTCATTTTCTATTTTTTTTTAAATCTTTCAAATGGAATTCTTACATTTGCCGTAAGGTTGGTTTGCGCTTATAAACTCTTTATTTACAAACTACAAGGCGCACACAAACCTTACGATATGCATTACTCTATCCGTGTACTCTTGATCCCGTACAAAATCGATCTTCTTATTATCGTGTCGATGAATAATTTATTATTATAATGTTATATTTTTCCCGCCCAGAAACTTGCCACCTTTATCGTGTTGTCGGTGGCCAGTGTAAGGTCCTCAACAGTGCAGCTTTCTGGACACATAGCGCAGGAATTTTGGATCTCAGATATTAAGATCATGCCAGGAATTGCTGGACGTTGTTGACATTAAGTCACGATGCGTTTCTTCAACACATAGGACATTACATTTTGTTACGCGGTAAAGATCGGACAAGATGTCTGCTTTGTCCTTTGAAAATCCTTCGATGTTAACCGATATGACACGTAGAGCTACTTGATCGTGAATGGATGGCCCTGAGAAGGGCCTTTGTTGCTTTTTAGTTCGAGTATTTGTTAGTCTATTCATCGCGGTGAGAGGATTTGTCAGCCTAGGGCCTGCGTTACCGGGTCTAGGTGTGCCGCGGGGAGGCTCATTCCATGAACATTAAATATAACATAAGAGATTAATTAAAATCAATTTAATTAAATTATCATATACCTACAAAAATAATTGTACGCGCGAACTATGGAACTACCAGTCAGTAGAGTATCTGTGCTGTGGTTCCACGGCGTCGTGCACGGCGCGGCGCACCGCTCAGCGCATCATATCGATGGCCGCATCGAATAAACGTGCAATTGAAAAACGTCGACTTTACAGGAGAGAATAAAAACGTTTAATTCTTCCTATCTCGGGTATTATTATAAGTAGGTTAAAACAATGTAAAATGAAATTAAAGATAAAAAAATAATCTTTTAGCTGATATAATTACTTTTAAGTAATAGTCGTTAATTTACCCGATAATCATGAAAATCCATATTATATAGTTACTCGAGGGAAATTAGAGTATTCAGTTGACTGTTATAGATCATTACACCTTTATTCGTGTGAATTCAAACGATGTTAATGAACATAACGCAATGATACACTATTATTCTAGGGAAATCAAGCGTCTTTTGATGGCGGCTGCAATTGTTTGCACGCTTATATTAAAGAAATATTTGGTGATCTAGGGATGGTAATAAAAATTACATTTATATTCGTGACATTGAGTTAGCTTTACAGTGTGTTATGCATATTAACAATATGAATTCACGCTATGTATATTAAAATGTTGCATACCTAATCTTAAAAGGGAAAATAAACAAAACTTCTGTTTTTACATATTATTTTTATTTCTTATCATAATAACAACAATGAAACTATTTTATAATAATCAGCCTTTGACATTAATAGAGATATTTCTCATTACTATAAAAAAATAGTTTTTCCATCAATTAAGAAGGAACTTCGTGAAAGACGTGGCAAAGTTCCTGAAACAAATAAAAAAGAAATTAATAAATACTTACTTGGCTATATTTTCAAGTCCTTTATTCATTATTATTTCTTACCTAAAGGTAAATTAATTGATTTATCTTCAAGCTTACTCTCATTATTTTCAGAGACATCTGAAAATAAAACAACCTAAACAACAACTTGCATGTCTACTCCCGATGAACTTACTTTGTATATACAATGTACCTGTCCCTTTCACACTCACCGTGTGGGTATGACAAAGACAAGTACATCGTTCATCCGAACTAATTTCAATGGGAGTACATCCGCTGGCGCGGTCACTTCCCGTTTGCAACGGTCGTGTTTTCGGCCGCTCCCGAGTGTTCGTATTGAGCTGCCCTTGTTCCCTCCCCCGCACTCAATACTCAATACTCAATTCTTTATTGCTGCCTTAAAACATTTTTATACATGGTAACAATAATTAACCATAAAATGACAATTAAGGGCCTTGTTAGGCGCTGCAATTTTGGGAGAGAGGAGGAATTTGCATGACTAATGTACTTTGTTTAATTTAATATACAGTAAATTTAAAAATAAAATATTTCTCCGATCTATTTTAGTAGTTTATCGGTTAGAAATTCATCTAGAGTGTAGTAGCTTTTCATGATTAATATTTTCTTCAATGTTTCTAAAAAATGTTTAGTGTTTGTGATATTCTGTATGTGTTTAGGTAATTTATTGTAAATTTTTGCAGACATTGCAAGGGGACTGGCCGAATGTAACTGAAGTTTTGAGTGTGGAAACTGTATTTTATTCTTATGTCTAAGTGTGTATTTTGATTTGATATCTTCTCTTTTTTCATAGAGTTCTGGATATAAACGAACATACTTGCATATTTCCAGTATATATACACATGGTAGAGTTAATATTTTTAATTTTTGAAAATATGGTTTACAGCTTTGTCTATTTTTAACGTTTACTATAATTCTTATAAGTTTTTTTTGAGCTATGAATAGTGTTTTAAAATCAGTGCTATTTCCCCACAGTAAAATACCATAGCTAAACCATGAGTAAGCATATGCATAGTACATAGTGACAGCTGTTTCGAGGTCAGTAGTTTTTTTTATTTCTCGAAGAGCGTATGTGAAACTTGAGATTTTGTTTCTTATTTTATTTACATGAATTTTCCAATTTAAATTTGAATCAATGTCTATGCCAAGCAATGTAAATTTAGTTACGAGTTCAATGTTTTTGTTGTTAAATTGTATGTTTATATTTAATGGTTTTCGTTGGTATGGGTAAAATGATATTAATTTAGTTTTTTCTAAGTTTATCTCAAGGCTGTGTTCTTTTATCCAAGTGTTTATTGTATTTAAAGTAAAAAGTATCTTTTCATTTAGAGTTTTTCTGTCGTTGGATGAAACGAGGACAGAGACATCATCCGCAAATAAGACACAATATTCTTTTAAAATGTTGGGAAGTTCATTTATATATAAAAGGAATAGCAGACATCCTAGGACGCTGCCCTGTGGGATAGACCAGTTTATTATTTTTGGAGATGATCGTATGTGATTTATTTGTTTTTTATTGGAGTCGTAATATTTTATTTCAACATATTGTTCTCTATCTTTTAAGTAGGAGGTAAACCATTTATGAGCTTGTCCACGGATGCCAACTTTATATAATTTTAAAAGTAGAGTTTGATGTTTTACTTTATCATAGGCTTTAGTCATATCAAGCATGATTCCGATTGCGTGTTTTTCATCATTTAGAGTGTTTAGTGCCTCTTGGATAAATTTGTATGTGGCTAACACAGTCGATCGCTTTTTACGGAAACCATTTTGGCAGTCATTAAAAATTTCGTATTTTTCACAAAAACTGTATACTCGATCACACATTGCTTTTTCGAATATTTTTGAATCCGTCGGTAAATGGGAAATTGGTCGGTAATTGTTAGGGTTATCTTTTTCGTTTTTCTTATGGATTGGTTTTATAATAGCTGTTTTCAAAGGACACGGAAAAATTCCTTCTTCAAAGGATTTGTTTATAAGAATGGTGAGGGGCATAGATAGCTCATCTGCACATTGTTTATATAGAGTAGGTGGGAGCTCATCAATACCATAACTGTTTTTACTTTTTAGATTTCTTATTATTTTATGAACTTCTTTGCAATCTACAGGACGGAGAAACATTGTGTTCTCAATAGTATTAAAGCATGGGCTGTTTTCAAAATGTTTGGAGTTAGGGTTTATCTTTTGTGAGTTGTCGCATTGTTTAGGTTCACCGATAGTTGCAAAGTATGAATTAAATAGAGTTGCGATTTGTTTTGGATCTGTGATTGTGTTATTATTTATGTTAAGTTTTATATTAGAGGTATCTTGTTTAGATTTTTTATTCGTACGTTCATTTATTACGTTCCACATTGTTTTTGTTTTGTTTGATGAATTTTTTATTTGTTTTTTATACTGAAGTTTTTTAGCTATGTTTATTGATTTTTTAAGTATTTTTTCATATCTTTTATAGTAGTTGTTCAAAATATCATTATTCAATCGTAAATTGAAAACTTTTAGTAAACGTTTATTTCGGCATGATAGTTTAATCCCTGTTGTGAGCCAGTGTTTGTTGTTTTTATTACTTATTTTAATGTTTTTTTTCGGTATACAAGAATTTAAAATGTTGATGATTGTTTTATGAAATTCCATGTAATTTTCATTTATATTTTTTGTTTGAGTTAATTTGTCGTTCCATTCTATTTCTTGTAATTTAGATTTAAATAGTGAAATATTTGTTTTATTAAATATGCGTTTTTGGGTATACCAAGTTTGAAGAGGTGCTTTATTTAATTCTATGTGTATTATTGTCGCTGAATGATGTGAGAAACCTAGAGATTCTACAGTAGATTTGAAATTGTTATTCAAGGTTTTAAAATTGGTAAATATTAAATCTATACATGTTGATGATGTATGAGTTATGTGCGTTGCCTGTTTTATGTGTTGTTTAAAATTATATTCTAACATTTGTTCTAATAAATGGTCACTTTTAGGGTCCTTTTTTAAAATATTTATATTGAAATCTCCTCCGATAATAATATTTTTCTTTGAATACTTGTTATTGATGTGATTTAAAACTAGTTTTAATTGATTGTAAAATAACTCTTCCTCTCTGCCATTCCAATATAGGGTTATTAATAATAAATTTTCCTTAATTAACTCGGCCGCACATAATTCCAATACATATTCGATAGACATATTTGAAATTTCCCTCAGTTCTCTGTGTTCTATTTCTTCTTGAAGTAGTATGCATACTCCGCCGCCGACTCTATGTTTTCTGCAGAATGATGCAGCGATTTTAAATCCTTGGAATTTAATTAACTCAATTTTTTCCTCTGTCAACCATGACTCTGACATGCATATTCCTTGGTAAATTGGATTATCCTTTATGAAGGATTCCAGTAAATGTTGTTTATTATAGATACTCTGGAAATTTTGAAAAAATATTTTAAATTGTGGATCAGTTTTCTCGAAAGGACTCCTCAGTGGCTACGCTGTCAGTAGGTACACTTAGAGTCTGATTTTGAGTTGTTGTGATGTTATTTTTTCGTAGATTTATTAATTTCCCTTCTATATATAATTTTCTATTAGTAATTATAGCATGGTATCCTTTTTTTCTAGCGTTAAACATTTCTTCTCTCATAAGTTTCAATTCTTTTTGTTCTGTTTTACTCATAAATTCTGAAATGAAGAGTCCGCTTCCTCGTAGTATGTTTCTATTTGTAATAATATATTTCGCCATTCTTTTGCTTATCAATTCGATAACAAGTGGTCTATTTTTTTTTATTATATTGACCTACTCTATATGATTCTTCTATGTAGCCTTCCAGATTTATATTAAATATTTCTTGAAAAACTTGCTGTATTCTACTGTTCAGCTCCATTTCAGTTTCCTTGTAGTGTTCGGCTAGTCCAAAAATTATTATTTTCTTTTTATTTGTTTCTGGCATTGAATTGGTGTCTGAAAATTCTATTTTATTTTGAAGAATTTTAAGCTCAGTTTTTAATTTTTCGTTTTCTTTTTTAAAATTTTCAATGTTTTGATTTAATTCTCGTATTTCTATTTTCCTAAGATTATTTTCTTTGTTTAAAGCTAAATGTTCATTTTTGATTTTTTCCTGTAGTTTTTGGATTGCTCTATTTACCTCTATCTCTATTGTATTTTTTAATTCTGCAATTATTTCCTTATTATTCTCTCTTAGTTTTTTTTCTATAATAAAACTTAGTTTTTCAAGATTAAGGTTTGTAGGATTAGTTTCCTCTTCATTTTGTATGGTATCATCACCTAAACTTGAATCCTCTGAGCTGATAGAGTTCATGAGGTTTGTGCTTTTTTGTCTTTTCGTTACTTTACTAGGTGTAGAGACCGGATGGTGGGTGGTATCATCCCTTTTTGTTATTGGTGTATTTGTGTTGTCTTTTTTGGGTGTTTTACTAATACATGATTGGCACTTCCACGCATTTTTATGTACAGATGTCATTGTGTTATAAAATCGTTTGCTTGATACATTGGCACATTCTAGGTCGTATTTGTCTTTGCAGATCTTACAAGTAAGGTATTCTCTATCCGGAAGTTTTCCAAAACACCCTGAGCATAATTCGGGTGCAGAGGACATATTAGAGTTCTTTCTTATCATGTATTTATATTTTCATAGATAAGTACTACTAATCACCAGTAGATGTCTTTAGTGTAGTATTAGGTTTTCTACTAATCAATAGATGGCGTTTTTGTATTTAGGTGTCTCTATTCTACCACAGATGGCGTTATTGTTTATGTTCCGCTATTGTACCATAGATGGCGCTAGTTGTCGGTGCCAACGTTTAACAGCTTATATTTGCCTTTTGTTTGTTTTCTTTTTAGGTTATGTTGAACAATATGTTATGTTGAACAATATAAAAAACTCTACCTTTAATCCAGCTGTAAGGTTCTTGGAGCAATCACAAAATGATTTGTTTCACTTTTTTACGAATGAGTTATGTGTAAAATCACAATGTTTTTGTTTTTTTTGGATGCAATAATGTTGTAATGTTGTTTTAATTTTTACACTGTTTTTTGCTTTCCCGCACTTTAATCTTTTAAACTTTTGTTGCTGTAGGCTTTCTAGTTGTTATTAAATCACACAAATAACTTTTTTTTGGTTTATTTGGCACTTTAACTATTTTTAGGAATTAATATAACGGAACTTGAACTTTGACGTGAGGTGGCGCCTCTCTTCGGAAGTTTTCTCTTCGCACTCGTGCGAGTAAGGTCCCAAGACAAGCTCTTTTCGGAAAGTTTTCTCTTGTGGAGGCTGTGTGGTGTCGGGGCTAATTCATCTGCCCTTTTCAGGGCGGACCCGACTGCTGCCAGCCGAAGCATCGCTGATCAGGTGGATACGTAACCCTGACAACTAAGCCTGATCGTCCGCCGTTCATCCGCAATAGGTCCGAACTAGGTTGTTCTCTTTTACAACGCAGCTTCGTTAGTCTTCTCTCACAGCCCAGCATCATGCCTCGTCACCCTGAGTGTACCGAGCATAATTGCGAAATCAATCGTCGTCGTATCCGAAATCTCCAAGATGATAAGAGTGCCCTTCAGGGATGGAAGGAAAAACTTTTAAGACAGATCGATTCCTTACAGGCAGAATTATCTGCTCGCCCTCAGTCTTCAGAACTCAGTCAGCTGTCTTCAGAACTCAGTCAGTTGTCCAGCGATAAACAAGCACTGGAAGCTCAACACGCGGCCGAGAAGGATCTCCTTCTCGCTCACATCAAGTCCTTGCAAGAGCAATTATCCACTCGCCCTCAGGTCACTCCGGTCGCATCCATTTCACAAGGATTCCAAACCGATACTCCGGCGTCTCCAGATCCATCTGAGTACGTTGATCCCTTTTCAGACTGCATGTCGGTAGATTCCACCGCATGCAAACGGAAAACTACCCCACCAGGTAGTGAATCCGACTCCGCTTCTTTAGTTCCAGAATCTCCTGCTCAGTTCACAGAGGTTTGCAAAAAGTCAAAGTCTAAGAAAAAGAAGCAAGACGCCTCTTCAGTCTTATTTTCATCCGTTTCAGCTGTTCCTGCATTACAAAATGTCGCACCGGCGTCTGCCCCTGCACCTTTTGTTTCAGCGATCCCGGCGTCACAGCCTGCGTCGCAATCAGTTTCGGCTCAGCCGAAAGTCAAGTCTCCGCCCCCCGTCTTTCTACGGGACAAGAGCCGCTGGACCGAGTGGCTGGCTCTCTGCGGTAGGCACAATCCCAAGATCCAGTATAGTAAGGCATCCAACGTGGGTGACTCTATTAAGGTCGTACGTAGTCTGTTCCATTTCCGATTTCAGGAATCTTACTCGGCTTCTTGCTGATCAAAAGCTCGAGTACCACACTTACGCCCTCTCTGAGGAGCGTAAGATTCGTGCCGTCCTCAGGAAAGTGCCGTTCGAGTTCTCCAAAAAATCCAAGAGGACTTGTCTGCTCAAGGCTTCTCCGTCGAATCTGTGCACAAAATGCACAGCCGTCGAGGCAAGCAGTTGCCATTTGCGCTAGTAATCCTAGCGAAGAGCCCACAAGGGCAGTCCATTTTCAGAGGCAAGCCCACCGCGTGCGGTCTCTCCAACATCTCTCCAACATCCGCGTCGAAATACCACATAAGCGTGGTTTCCCCGGTCAGTGCCACCACTGCCAATTGTATGGTCATGCGGCGGCAAACTGTTTTGCTTCCCCTAGGTGCGTCAAGTGCTTTGATCCGCATGGAACTAAGGAGTGCTTTTGCACTCCCGAATCGCCCACCGATCCGTCCTGCGTCTTGTGCAGCCAGTCAGGCCACACAGCAAACTTTCGCGGCTGCCCCAAGGCACCGCGTGCTGCCAGGGCTACCGTGAAGCCCATCGAAAACTGAAGAGAGCGACCTCAGCCCAGCTCGAACGCTCCTCCAGCTATCTCAAAGGCCCCCAAGGCCTTTACTTCTCTCGTTTCAGGTCAGAGCAGCCAGAGCAACTCAATCGCAACTGGCTGCTAAACCGGCTTCCCAGTTCCAGAACGCAAATGGGTCTCTTGACCGCATGGCGTTCTGGATCCAGCTCGCTCCCATCGACGAGATCCTGGCTTTCGGCGCCGCTCTCGACGCCAGCCCTGAGGGTCTCAACGGTGCTCTTCCGGTTCTAACCAAGTTCGCTCCCCTCATCAGGAAACTCCAGCAAGCTCAACGTTTCTAAACGTAGTCCTTCTTTCAGCGTTCCATCTTAGAGTGAGTCTCGTCACTCAAGATAATTTCTTAGTTTCAGCTTTGTCACTCCTGCTAGTCTTAGCTTCGTAATTTTTCGCTTTCAGTTCCTTTTGGCAGCCGTCAGGATGCCACTCACTGCGCAGCCTCTTTCACCAATTGGCTGTCGCTCCGACGATGATCAGGGGCCTTAATCAAGGCGGGTCAGTAAAGGGGGATGTTTAGTGTGTATGCTCAGCCGGATCTGGGTGAGTCTCGTGGCCGAACTTTCGGTCCCCACACTGTCTGGGCACTCTATAGTCCGTTAGCCACTGGGGTTAACAGCATATAGAATGCCCATTCGTCCATAACAGGATTCATCCTCCTCCCGCTAGAGCTTGCTTGGTGCCAAAGACTTTTCTTAGCGGAAAAACAAGTTTTGTGTCGAATAAAACCTTAACATACTCATTTTATATCATTAGTTTGAACCCTGGTTAACGAATTTTCCACTAACTTGTTAAAAATTTAATATTTATTACACAAACTAGATATTCATCTTATAATAATACAGTTTTTATTTTTACTCACCTTTGTTTAGTTCATAGTTCACTAATTCTAATATTCTTGGGCAGGGGCTTACTCCGGGTCCTGTGTTTATACTCATATTTAAGGGAGATCGCGATTTGAGGAATAATGCGCGCGCGCGTCATGTAAGCAACAATAATCACACAAAATCATAACATGATACTGTAACCCGCACACCCTTTATCCTGCGAGACCCGATTACAAAAATTGATTGTCGTTTATATTTGGTTAAGGCACTTTTACTCTACTTATTATTTTATTAAGAATAATGGAATACTGGTGCTTGATTTATAGTAATAAATGATAGAAATTATCTATTATGGTAAGCAGCAATGCAAAATGATTTGCTAAGTTACTTCTCGTGCAAGACTCATTACTCATAAAAGCACCAAAAAAATATACACGAATAAACGTGCAAACGCATATTGCCTATACTAAACAACAAAGAACTAACAATGTCAAACGTTTTGCTGTTTGTACACGTCTATTCTTGTGTAACAGAGAAAGCATGAAGCATGTAATAGTCACTTAAATTAATGTTCTTGTGACAAAAAAATATATTATTTCCGTGGAAAAAAGGATTTAAATGCAATTACAGACATATTTCTGTTCTAAAATTTCTAAAAAAAATTGGGGAGTAAGAGGAGGGGCTAAGGATACGAATAAACAAAAAAAAATTTTTTTGTGCAATGGCTCTTGCACGTTTATTCGATGCGACCATCGATATTAGCTCTTAAAATTATCTCCATCATGCCGTGCCGTACGGTGCAAATCAATGCTTTTCTATAATGAACCATGATGGAGATAATTTTAAGATCTAATATGAAGTGCTGCACGGTGCGGCGTGCACGACGCCCTAATGTATACAGATCCTAGTGGTTGTATAGAGTCCTTACCGGCCATTCTACCGGCAAACTTGAAATCAGTCACATAATAAACAAATTGAAAGAGTCTACCAGAACTTCATAAATTCGATCTGCTATGAAGAAGTGCCGGGAATAAGCACATGTCATACTTTCTTTCGAGGACTGGGTCCTTCTATTTTGTGTTTTTATTTATATCTTGGATAATTAATATATAAGTGTATAAAACATATATGTGTTAGTGATAGCTAAAGCGTTGTCTTCTTATTTGTACAATTGACTTGGAGCTAAAGAAAACATACAATGTACCAGCTGCTTTTCTTCTCAGGCATACTGTAAGAGTCCGTAAAGTAACAGAGGTTTTATTAACGTTTTTGTGGGCGACAGGCTGACCCTCTGTCACTGCATTAGTCTCTCTCCATCATTACAATTCCTCCGAACGCGTCAAACGTGACATCAAATGTTTTTATATGGTGTTCTGCCTACCCCATAAGGGATAAAGGCGTGAAGTTATGTATGTATATTTTTCTGTTGTATTATATGTGTGAAATCTTGTTAATAGCCTTCTTTTTGTATATTTTCACGATTACATAGTAACTATCTCTAAGTTTTGCTTTTAAAATAAAATAATTACCCCAAACATACATGTAGGTGTTTTATAAGATGTAGAAATCTATTAAATAGACGAGTGTAAATCTTCATATTCATAAGAATTAGAGTCATTTGTGGTCACCCTTAAGGCTTTTCATTATTTAACATTATTTCTTAGAGCATCACCAAGAAAACAGTACTTCCACTACCTACTTACTAATAAAGCATCGATTGATGATCGACAAAAAAATAACTAGGTCAAATTAACTCCGGCTTTTTCATTGCAACACAAAGCAGTTCATTCATTCTGAATCCAACATTTCCTGTATATTTTTTGCACATGGCAACTTATACTTGAAGCAAATCATTTTCATTACTGAAAAGATTTCAGTAAAAACGACGTTGACAAAAGACGATCTGAACTAAACAACTAATGATTAGGCTGGCTAGTCATAAAAAAAAAACGAAAAAAAAAAATGTTTCCGGCTTCCGTATTGGTCAGCTTTTCCCGCGCTGTTTTTGTTTGTGTTTATTATAAATGGCAAGGTTCTGTTGTAGCGTCTTCAGTACGGGGGTGAGTGCCATCCGTGCATCATCTATTCTGTTGTGTAAAGTTCAGTGTTGTGATAAGGATTGAGGTGTTTTTTTACGATCTAAGGTAAGAAATTGGATTAGATTTCTTGTGCCGAACGGTTGCAGTGAAATTTCTGGCTACCGAACTAAATATGTGTATATTTTCCCTTATTATTATTTAGGTGTCATCGTAATTTGATTTTTCCAACTAGTTTAATAAAAGTCGACGTAGGTATACTTAACTTAAAAATAAAGTATACTTAACTTAAAACTCACTATTTGGAAATAACCTATAATCGTAATAATACACGTAATAACGATGCTTCATTATATTGCGCGTTTTGCGTATGTCCTTAAGGTCGATATTCCGATACTTAAGCTCAAGGCATAAATTAATTATGCAGTGTCGTATGCCGTCGTATGCCTCAATATACACTAATGGGCCTTTACATTTTATAACGTATTTGTTTTATACAGGATGGTAGACTTTTTTTTTATTTTAGTTATTTACTTTTTAGGGTTGAGTTGATTGAAATCGCGATTAAAATCAATTGTCTTTATTTATTGATTTGATTTGAAATTACTTGTGTTTAGTTAATAGCAAGGACTGTATACCGGTATGAATTTCAGTACAATTTTTTTCTGTATGACGTCATACCGTTAAATTAGGTGTATTTAAAAATAACAGTACAGGAATTCATACTAAAATAAATCTTGTACCTTTTTTATTATTGTAGCATAACTGATTTTTTTCAGTTAACTGAAATTTTCCGGTATTAATATTAATATTATTCAAATTTTATTTTTAAATAACTGTAGAATGTTCGATAGTTTAGTTGAAAGCGTAAGTACATATGCTGACCTATACATTTCGGTACAGAAATTAAATAAGTTAAAATATTTCTGTACTTAAAATATCTACAGAAATTAATCCGGTATACATTATTTGGGTACTGATATAATTAATTTAGATTTTAATAACTTGTACAGTTATTGTGTTTGATGAAGCAGTACACTTATACTATAAGGGTACTGAAATTTTACTAGTACTATTAAAAAATTTTATACTGATATGCAGTCCCTGGTTAATAGTGAGACTATGCTCTCATACTGGACTGGAAGTAAGAGACATCATAGAATGCTCTCTTCCGGGCATACTGTAAAAGCCAATTAAGGGACAGAGGTTTTATTTGCGTTTTATGGGCGATAGCCTGACCCCCTATCATTGCAATAGTTTCTTTCCATTATTATACCTCTGAATTTGTCAAACGTGACATCGGACGGTTTTATAACCTCTGGTGTTCTGCTTACCCCATGAGGGCTAAAGACGTGAAGTTGTGTATATAATAGTGAGACTACAATCAAATATGAGTCTAGCTTTTGAAAAGACTAAACTCAAAAGATCAATAAAAATATAACATCTAGGTATAATGGCCTCTGTAGCGTTGTGGTCGAGTTTTCGGCTGTGGCCTGAGGGGTTCGAGTCTCAGCCAAGCCAGTTTAAGATATTAACTCTTCCTAACTGTCTCGGTTTCGGGTTTATAATAGGACAAGCTGCTCCGCGATAAAAAGTAGCCTACGCGCTCTTCCAGTCTCTACATTATCACTATGCCAAATTTAATCTAAATCCGTTGAGCCGTCTTGTCGCGATTGAGGAACAAGCAGCCATAGGTACAGAAGCCAGCAGATCAAGTGTTACCTGTCAAATTTCCCCAACTAATTTTAACTTAATGTCGAGGGCATAAAGTTCAGATTCAAGTAAATTTTTAGATTTGTAACGCTTGATGTGCTGCCTTCCCATCCATCCAAACTTTTACATTTATAATATTATTAATATTGGTTTTATACAGGGTGGTCGAAATATATATATACATATTTTTTAAGGTAACTAATCTTCAAGATCAGACTGATTTGAATCAAGATTAAAATCAGGGGGTTTCTTGACAGGGGTTCGAGTCCCAGCCAAGCCAGTTTAAGAAATTAACCCTTCTAAAGGATTAGGGTTGCCAACTTATTTTTCTAGAAATAAAGTATATTTGAGTTTGCAAAGAATATCAAACGGTATTTTTGAAAAATAAACAGTACCTATTCAATTTATTTTATGTTTTAAACACATATTTTTAGAACTTCTTGCACAAATTATTAATTAAAGTCTAGCATATAAAGTGTTTAACTTTTTATGCTGAAAACTGTATTTTGTATTTTTCAACAGTAAATAGTATACCTAATGTAGTGAAAAACAGTATAAAAATAATTTGAAATTTTCCAAGAAGTACTAAATCGATGAAATTTATATGGGACTGACTCTGAAGTTAAGAGTCATTATCAATAATTTTTAAAATCGATTCATAATAGTCCAAAATATCGTGTAACAAAGACACAAAAAAAAGAACATACACACGAATTGAGAACCTCCTCCTTTTGGACGTCGGTTGAAAAACAGACTTCGCTAACATTTTCTAGTCTTTATCCATGCATTGGCTGAAGTAAAACGTCATATTCGTACATATTTTATGTTTTCACTAGCTGCTGCCCGCGACGTCGTCTGCGTGAACGCTATGCGTGAACGCTACGATTATAACACTGCTAGCGTGATAATATGTAGCCTATATGTTGACCCGACTTCTTAACTATCTTCATGCCAAATTTGAAGTAAATCCATGCAGTACTTTTTGAGTTTATCCCGGAAAGACAAACAGACAAACAGACAAAAATTCTAAAAACTATATTTTTTGTTTCTGTTTCGATTGTAGATCATACCCCAAGTATTCTTTTAAAAAAATATTCAATGTACAGTTTTGACTTTCCTACCATTTTATTATATGTATAGATTTATATTTCTTTCTCTTCCATGCTGGACTGGGAGCGAAAGAAAAACGTAGAATGTGCCAGCTGCTTCGCTTCCTGGACAAGTCCTGTAAAAGTCAGTTAAGGGAGGTTTTAAAGGCGTTTTTGTGGGCGATAGGCTGACTCCCTGTCACCACAATAGTCTCTCTCCATCTTTATAATACCTCCAAATTTGTCAAACGTGACATCAGATGGTCTTGTAACCTCTGGTGTTCTGCCTACCCCATAAGAAATACAGGCGTAACGTTATGTATGTAGTATGTTTTCTTTGGAAAATTGCAATTTTTTTAAAAAGTAAGTACTTTATATAAAAATTATATGGGACTTTAAATTCGAGAGCGTTATGTGGTATGCGGCCCATTGTTATCTTGTTTTTTAAGTTTAATGTAATAGTTTTAAGTTATATGTCATAAGCTGTGTGTTCATAATGTTTGTGTTTTGCTATTTTGGACGCAATGATTGCTTTTTGTCTTTTAAGGCCGGACATTTCAATCTTCGTATAAAAGTTCTGTAACGAATAATGTACAGTATGGGGACATTGATAATATGATTGGCTTTTAAAGAAAGACAGACAACAATGAGGAAGCGAGAAAGTGAGATTATAATTTATTGATGATTTTGAAATTGTATTTTATGACGTTAACAATAAGTGCTATATTTTGTTGCACTGCAACGACTTTTTATCGAAGTGCAATGTTTCCGTCACCAGTGTCACCAGTGCCAAACACGACGTCATAAAGAGTGCATACAATGTCAAATAGAAGTAAGTAGGGATTCAATCTTTTATAATTTCAACCTTATGCTGAACGCCATAAGATACATTTTTATGTGATAATTTTCAAAACTAATGCTATAAATTATTCAGCTATTTTCGGTAATCGGATATACTCTTCTTACTCATTGATTTGCTGTCTTTCTTTAAAAGCCAATCATATTATCAATGTCCCCATACTGTACTACTGCTTGGTGAAACAAAGTTGTTTAACAATTTGTTTGACAATGACGTAGAATGACAATAAACTTGATGCGAGCTTAAAGCTGTCGAGTAATACTTTATACATTAGATAACTTTTGTCTGACCATTGAAAACTTGGGCCTTAATCTATCTTTTATCGTGTATTTTGTACAATTGTCGAATTTTTTGTGATTATTTCTTTCTGACATTAAACCAACTACAGACACTAGATATTGAAGAGAATATCTCGATTGACATCGCGGAAGAGAAGAAAGAAGAAGAAGAAAGAAGAAATAAGAAGAAGCAAGAAGGAGACGCACTTGGTTTTTCCCGCGCTACTTTCGACCCCAAGGTCAAAAGTAGCGCGCGTTAAACTTAGCTGCTGTTCACTAGACGAAGCCGTCGTACAAGATTGCTGTAATTTGGCAACCTCAGCAACTTGGAAAACCTCAATTCAAGAGCCTCATTTAGACATAAGCTCAACAATATAAATATTGTAACGATATCTTCACTTTTAGAAAATCTTATATACAGGGTGATTTTGCAATCTTTGAGCTCAAATTGTGTACCATTTTTGAAATATCTGAGTTTTTTACCTTGTTTGATAGCCAGAAAGATTTAACGTGATTAAGCACTTTTTCGAGTAAAAAGCTATTAAAAAGGTTCCTCCCAAAAAATCATATTTATTTTTTTGTTTAGAATTACATTGAACTTTTTAAATTATTGTTTATTAATCACCAAATAAACACCTATAAAAATCTGAAAAGATCATGGAATTCGTTCCATTCGTTTTTTACTATCGGCATTTGAAAGTGTAAAACTGGGTTTTCGGAAAAGAAGGGAAAAACCAAATATTATAAAAATAGTAAACTCTCGAATTTCATGATTTGGGCTCAAATAATTGAAAATTAGTCAAATTTAACCTCCCTTATGTCGCCTAAAAGAGTAAAATTTAAAATTTAAAAAACCCCCCGACACAAAAAAAGACCTTAAAAACTAACAAATAATATTTTAAACCTATTCTAATTATTATCGTCCCATATATAATTGACTGTAAGACTTGTACTTTAAAATATTTTTATTTTCCGAGCGTCGTCGCCGCGTCGGGGACCGGGGACGGTACCAAATTTCGCATCGATAGGACATATGGAAGGTAGTCAGATCCCCTCATCAACTAGAAAAGAGCTGATGATCTTCAAACGGCTGAACAGATTTTCATGAAACATGGCTAACAACACTCGGGATAAAATTATCTATAACACAAAAAAAACTAAACGAAAATCGGTTCATCCGTTTGGGAGCTACGATACCACAGACAGATACACAGACACGTTAAACTTATAACACCCCTCTCGTTTTGCGTCGGGGGTTAAAAACGGTCTTATCACCGATAACCCTGTATATTATTTTAAGAGGTAGCTGTTGAGTTTCTTTCCACTTCTCAGCAAATCGACTTTCCGAAATGGTGGTAGATTCAGTTCAATTTGTTATAAATTTGACATATCTCATATTTCAATGTACCTACAAAATAAAGGAAATTTCGACTCTGACACCTACCTTTCTTAGAAATTCCATCTCTGTATCATATTCAGCTATTCAGTCCAATTAAGGTGTCTTGTCAACAATATGATGATATAGTTAAAGTTACAGACAGGTGATGCGCAAGTGATATTAATATGTCTGAGTATAATAAGTACATACATACATACATAACTTCACGCCTGAATCCCGTATGGGTTAGGCAGAACACCAGAGGTAATAAAACCATCTGATGTCATGTTTGACAAAGGAGGCATTATAATAGTGGAGAGAGACTATCGCGGTGACAGGGGGTCAACCTATCGCCCACAAAAAAAGACTCGCATACCACTATTATGTATTTACACTATATATTCTATTTATTTCTTTCGCTCCCAGTCCAGTATGGAAGAACTGAAATTATAGGGATAAAAGCTTGTTTAACCGACTTCAAAAGGATGTCTATAAGACATGATTTTTATTTGTATGTTTAATTTTGTACGCGATTATTAGGTCGTCCAGTAGTTATTTGCCTAATTATAAAAAAAAGAACATTCTACTGGCTTCCTAATAGAGTTCACCGAGTAAAATGCATTGTAGAAAATTAATACGCAATATTAACTTGACTTGTTTTCGGAATGTTGAATCGGAATTCTAGGAATAGCGCTCCAGCTCCAAAAGAAGCGTGGCGTGAGCGACTAGTTAAAGTAAAACTCCTTTAATTGTTCAGGATTCGCTTGGATAACAAGCATCGTCAAACTCGTGGTTAGTTCAAAATAATAAAAAAAAAAACAATTCTTCACCAAAACTGCCAGAACTCAATGCGTTTGATTTGTTTCGCTTAAAAAGAGAAGAGTTTGTTTTGAAATTCGAACGTCTGTACATCACAAACGAAATTCGCGGCATACCAGAGATTGATAACGAGTAAAACTGTTTTAAAATGTAATATCATACATACATAACCTCACGCCTGTCTCCCTCTGGGGTAGGCAGAGACAAGGGAACACCAATTGCTTCGATCCAGACATACCTCTTTCGCTTCCTCCACGTTCATTTATCTTTTCATACATGATCGCCGGTTACGGGTACTTTTATCTAGGCCCTTTTTAAGAACGTCGCCAATTTGATCGGCATATTTTCGCCTAGGGCGGCCCCTTCCGACAGCACCATCCATTCTTGCTCTGTACAGCTCTTTCGTAAATCTACTTTCACTCATCCTTTCCAAATGTCCAAACCATCTATTTATTTATTTATTTACACTTTATTGTACCGTAACAAAAATGGGAAATAGAAAACATGGAACAAAAGGTACAAAAGGCGGTCTTATCGCTCTAGAGCGATCTCTACCAGACAACCTTTCGTTGTCTGCGTTGTCTGCAAACCATCATAGCATACCCTTTTCAATCTTAGTCACTACATCTTCTTTCAATCCGCATCTCTTTCTTATTTCACTATTGCGCACCCTATCTCTCAATTTCACTCCACACATGCTTCTCAACGCTCTCATCTCCACAGCATTGATCTTGTAATAACCACTACAGTCCTGGAACTTTTAAGGTGTCGAGTGAATAGGTCTCTCGTGGATGGACGTGTAACACCATAGTCTTCATGCGCACTTTCCATCAGGTGGCATGGAAGACAAACGTCCTATCCTTACAATGTAAAAAAAAAAAAAACTTGACTAAGATCATACCTGTCGATTACTGAGTAACGCCGGGTCAATACACTTGAGTTATTCGACGTCGTACAGTTTCGGGTATTGTATTTGTCAAGGGCAAAGACAGACAAACGATGTTTTTTGTTTACCTTGTCCGAGATTTGCAAGAACTGATTTTACTTTTTATGCTACGATTATAATAAAGGTTTTCTTTTTCTTTTTTTTTTCTTAACGACGAAGTTAAGCGCGTTTGACCTCAGTGTCACCTGTGTGCCTAGTGCGAGTTGCAAAACGTTTTGCGAATAACTTTACCATCGCGTTAATCGAGCTTACTTTACACGTATCGACTATCGAAAACTTGCGAGTGCGAGTTTCAACCCAAGCTAACCAATCGAGTCGCGTTTACTCACTGTGAAATGTGATGTCCGTAAGCAGGGCTTGTTACCGGTATCAAATTCCCGCAATTATATTGTTAACTAACGTTACTTTCATAATGTTATAATTTTACCGGTAATACAGGTACCGGTAATTTAGTATCCATTTAATTTAACAATGTTGACGATTAACGTTAAAAGTATCGGTACTTTTTTCGTTATGATGCGTTGTTGCCAAACCATGCAGCAAACCTTGCTGACTGAGACAGGCCAGCGTGGCGCGGCGGCCGGCGTCGTGCGACGCTATATAACTATTGTGACTGAGTGGCAACATAGCATCCCCTACCGATAGATAGGCATGAGTAATGATTTAATTTTTTTTATAGTTTGGCCACAGTATCTACAGTAATTCAACTCGGCCGCATCTTTGAAATAAATGCCTACAGCGCCGCGGTCCATTCACATGTGATAGGGCTGCCCGCCTTTAGCGTTTAAACGACATTTGCCTACTTTGTGTTTACTTCCATTTTAGTTTTGTGACTGCAAATATACTTTTTTTATATAAACAAATAAAATACTTTGTAAACTGAATAGGAAGTGTTCAACAAAAATACCATCGTGTCAAAAAACCATGTTTATGTTTAAATAACAAATCAGTCTTATAAATTAGCGACCGAAAAATACATGCGCCTCGATTGAGACGCACGAAAAGATGAATTATTAAATTTTAAAGTATAAACAATCCGCAAATCTGTCACAAGCTATAACGTCTATAAATCATGACCTCGATAAAATTTCTAACTGGAGTCACAGCCACGGGCTGACTGTTAACCCAGCCAAATCGCAGACTATCATAATTGGCAGCTCAAAACAAACTAGCCAAATTGACTGGACTTTGTGCCCACGTACTATGGTAGATGGCGTCACAGTTGAATTTAGCAACCTGAACCTGGAAAACTCAAATCGATGCAGTGAGAAAGAAGATGTTTGCAGCTACATTTTCTTTAAAACGTTTGCGCAATTTCCTACCGACCTCCACCAAAATTTCTATCGCACAGTCCTTATTTTTTCTTATCCTTGACTACGCAGACACTTGCTATCTCGATATTACGGAAGACCTACTTAATAAACTTGAGCGGCTTCAAAATCTATGCATAAGGGTCATATTCAACCTACGTAAATGTTTCCGAATATTGCACCAAGCTCAAGTGGCTTCCAATTCGTTTTCACCGGAATACTCACCTTCTTTATCTGATATATCGTATACTGTTCAATCCTGCCGCACCAAGCTATTTAAAAACAAGATTTTCATATCGCTACACTCAACACGACAAACAGCTACGATCAACCGATAATTTTATGCTGACGACACCTGTACATACAATAAAACCGAATTTTATAATAAATCTTTTGCGGTTTCAGCTGTGTCCCTGTGGAACGAACTGCCTCTAGAAATCAAAAAAAAGCTCAAACAGTTCAGCAATTCAAAACGCTAGTCAAATCACATTTCGATGCAAAATCTATCTTATAATATGTTCTTATTTAGTATATTTTTACCATATGTATGTTTTTAAATAGTATATCATGTAGATATATGTATGTATTTATATATCCATGTACGAGCGGCGTGTGTGAGAACAGCCCTACCGCGCCAGGATAAGCGTGTCGTAGAAGTCAACTATTCCGAGGGACACCCGCTTGGAGGTAGGACCCCTTCAAGGTCCGCCTGGCTAGGGACCACCTTTCATATAAAATCTGCCGCCGAATATCAAAGCTTCGGCGGTGATGTCCACTGGCAATGCTTTATGAAAAGCCAGTTCAATATGTAGGTAAATATCTATACAGTATATAAGTAGTTATATATGTGTAGCTTTAAATTTACTTGTTATTACTAAGAAAATTGTCCTTATTTTGTCGAAAAGGTTGCCTGGAAGAGATCATATTTTGTTGATAAGGCCGCCAATTGTACTCTTTTGTATTTTTGTAAACTTACTATGTAAATATAATTTGTACAATAAAGAATAAATAATTAAATATTAACGTAAAGCTCAATCAACAATTGTTTCAGTATGTAGGTAGACAATCGCGTATGACCGCACACCGAGTGCATGCCGAGATCGAGCCGCACAGTTACCTATAGCTCGCGTTTCTTCCGTTTGTATGAAGTTGAATTATTGTAGATATCTGTACCGTGGTTCGGCTTAACAAACGCGACGTGACGTGGAAAACTATATGAGACGAATAATACCAGAGAATGAAGAATACGACTTCAACGAATAAAAAGACCACGTGTTTAAAAGAGAATTTTAGAAAAAAATCTGGTCTCACAAAAAACGTACACTACCTTAAAAAAGAAAAGAGACGGAAACAATAACATTAAAATTACCGATACTACCATGTTTAACGTTATCCTAATTTAACGGTAAATTGCTATAAAAGTAACAATACTCAAGAGTATCGTTTCTGCAATTTACCGGTAATAGAATTCAAAAGTAACGATACCAGTGGTACCGTTATCTCTTCTGTTACCGCTACCTGTGCTTGCAAGAAGTATCGATACCAGTTTTTTACCGGTATTACAAGCCCTGTCCGTAAGCTTCGTGAAACAAACCGACCATTTTTAGGAGACTATTTCTCATATTGGGTCTTATAGAATACGAATATCTGTTTAAATCGTTGGGGTTATAGCAGTTTGTTTATGTTAGCAAAATTGTTTATGTTATGAGTTTTGAAGAATGGGTTACAGTGAGCCAAGTATGTTGTCCCATAAATGAAAAAAATATCAAGTAAGGTCTAGAAACGTTTAACTTTCATAAAAAAAATTTTTTATTTTATTACTTAAATACAAAGGAACCCGTCGTCGTGACGATTTTAGACTTGTTCTAAAATAAAAATTTTAACATCTTTTTGAACAAACGATATCGAGCCTTATAGGTAATTTAGGTTAAATCTACCAATGGATTATTAATGCGCGAGCTCTTTTTCCAATATTTTTCATTATAATTGCACTCAATTTGTCCTTAAACATATTAAATAAGTATAACACGCAAAACAAAACTAATAAACTTATGTTTTCACGACCATCTCACTGCGAGAATACAAGTGAGAAGTTTTCGAACGCGTTTACGTTTACGTTACTATTCGAAACGTCAAAAACACAACTCGCACTCACAAAACATTTCAAACTACCAATCACGTGCAATATCGTTCTCACTTTCGAATGCGAGGGAGTCGATTGTTTACGATGTAAAAACTCACACTCAGGAATTAAGTTTCCCATTTGTGCCACTAGTTGGCGTTGTTTCGATCCCATACAAAACGAAGTTTACGTAAACGAGATGGTGAAGTTAAAAAAACTCGCACTAGGCACACTGATGGCAGGTGACGTTGAAGTCAACGGTGACAGCACACTAGCTGAGGAAGGAACTTTATAGTATTTAACAAAAAGTCGAACAAAACGCTTCGATAGTTCCTTCTTGGTACAGATTGCAAAGGTGTGGAACGATCTGCCTGCGTCTGTTGTTCCTGACCACTACAGACAGTCCTGGTACTTTTAAGTGTCAAGTGAATAGGTTTCTCGTGGATGGACGTGTATACCACCTTATTCTTCATGCGCACTTTCTATCAGGTGGTATGGATAGGGTTTTTTTAGAAATAAAGTATATTTGAGTTCGAAAAGAATATCAAACAGTATCTACCTATTTTGGAAAAATAAACAGCAATACATTAAGTCGTCGTGGCGCCTAGGTTACTGTGCATATCAAACGATATCGCAGGTTAAACGCGCTCGGTGCGGTCTGTATTAGGATGGGTGACCGCCGACCATTCATTTCTCTCGACTACTTCGCTGCTTCGGAGTGCACGTTAAGTCGGTCCCAGGTGCTGTGTACTTGTATACAGTAGTCGTTAGGGTTTGTCAGAAGCCATTTCGGCACCCTGAAATATCTGACATTCACCAACCAGCACCGGGCCAGCTTGGTGGATTACGGCCTAAACCTCCTCGTCATCCAGAGGAGAGACTCATAGCTCTGCAGTGGGCTCATTACACGGAGTTGTGATGATGATGATATAACACTATTCAATTTATTTAATGATTTAAACACATATTTTAAGAGCTTTTTGCACAAGTTTACCTCAATTAATTTCTTTGTAATACTTAGCCACGATGTCTTTTAAGTAAAAACAATTTTGGACCACTATAAACAGGCCACCCGGTAGAATTTTTCTCGAGAACTGTCCCAATAATGAGCAATGGCATCTAAATACTTGCAATCTAATGGCATAAATATTGCGCAGTTAGTATTTTAAACTTTTCCGTTCGGAGAATGACGTTTTAATCCAATGTTTTTCAGATTGCAAATTTTTCTCAAAGACTTTGAAACGAACGAACTCAGGGGTAACAACAAGTCATATCTATTAATGGTTGTACAGAAGGCAGCAAAACAGGCGTTACAAATCTGTCAATTTTTTTTACTTGAATCTAAACTCTATGCCCTTGACATTAAGTTAAAATTGGTTGGAGTAATGTAACGCTTAATCTGCTTTTGCACACACATCTAAACTTTTGCATTTATAATATTAGTAAGATAAGAAGTGAGATATCCTTCATATCAATATGCTATATTTTGATTGGCAGAAGTTCATGATACAGTTAAAATAATATTTTTCGCGATATTTGTGTTTTCGCAGCTTTTTTAACTGTTTAGTCACGGGTAGCCATCATGAAAAAACGATGATATAGCGTTGCTAAAGTTTTGTTCTTCATACAATAAGACAATACGCCTGTTTTTCACGGTTTTAAATGTTAATTAACGTAGTCAAAGAGTATGACGAGTGACATTCGTCAGAGGAAGCTCAAAAGAGTTGTTTTCTTTACTGACAAATCGTGAACTCATAGCCTAAAAAAAAATATAGCTGTTTCACGCTGGTTTATCGTCGTATTTTCTAATCCCGCGGGAAGATATTGGGATAAAAACACAATAAAACGTATCCTTGACGACCACTTTGGCTATGTGGGGTAAACCTGTGTGCATCAGACGCCAGTGGTTGCGGGTTCGATTCCCGCACGGAACAAGAAAAAATAATGTGTCTGGTCTGGGCGGTTATCTATATACGGTCGCCACATAATAGTCAATTATATTTTGATAGCAGATTAAGAGTGATGAGTGGGTCTGAATTTCGATAAAAAAAAAAATTGTAAACATTTTTCATAAATTTAAATTAAAAAATTCTTCTAAGTGATCAAAATTTAAGTTTAATCTGTAGCTTTTACCTATATTCCATCTAATTGTATGTAGTCATAAAATCAAGATTAAACTTAAATTTTACTCATTGAGAAGAATTTAGAAATTTTAACTTAAAATTTTTTTTTAGAAATTCCCACCCACTCATCATTCCTAATCTGCTATTAAAATATAATTGACTATTATAGGTGGACCCTGTATATGTATTTTATATTCTAGGTTCCCGCCTAGTTCGCTACATGGTATCTCATAACACAAGCTTTGCTTACTTTGAGGCCATGTTGTTGGTGTGTCTGTCTCGGGATTTTATTCATTATTTTAGACTATAATCTATATTTATACCAAATTTTATCCAGATTCGTCAACTCGTTTTTGCATGAAAAACTTACAAATATACGTACATACAAACTTGCGCCTCTCATAGAAATTAAAGTTCTAAATAATTAAAAAAATTGCCCAAACTGACATGCCTATGTAGCCCCCAAAATAGCCATACAAGAGTTAGTTCTATAGAGGCCACACAGCTGTACCAGTAAAATAACGTTCGTTTCCTAAGCAGGGCTAGCTGGGACTCGAACTTCGGACTTTCGGTTACCATCTTTTTTTTCTAGAAAGAAAGTATAATTGAGTCTATAAAAGAATGAAAAGAATATCAAACAGTATTTTGGGAAAATCAACAGTATTCAATTTATTTAATGTTTAAAAAACTTATTTTTAGCGCTTCTCGCACAAATTATTAATTTAAGTCGAACACATAAAATGGACGTCTCCTGGCTGAATGATGATGATGATGTCATAAAAATATTTAGCATTTTATGCTGAAAACAGTATTTTGTATACTTTATGTTTGTTACACAGTAAAAAGTATAATGTAGTTAAAAACAGTATGATACTGTAATGGTTGGTAACCCTACCTGAGGGTGACCTCGGCAGCTATTTATAAAAAAATCAATTGAATAAATAAATTAGATGTAGAGGCATTTAAATTCTATTACTTACATACACACCTAATAACTACTTCTATTATCTTGGCTTCATTCGCCTGGTTGTGTATTCTTATTATTTGCGTGTATGTAATAGAATCAAAAGTTATGTATGTGTCACTGACGACCGGCTGGTGTAGGGGTAACGTACATTGCCTTTTATGCCAGAGGTCCTGGTTTCGAATCCCGGCGGCGACGGATATTTGTGTGATGAACACAGATATTAATCGTTAAGTCATGGATGTTTATATGTTTATTTAAGTTTATTTTCTAATAAAAAATATATAATTATTCAATATGTATGTTTATATGTTTCTTAAGTATATCAGTTAACTAGTATCCATAACACAAGTTCAAACTTAATTTAGGCTTGATAATGTTGTGTGAGTGTCAGAAATATTTAGGTATTTATTATTTATTCCGGGGTTTGCCCTACTATGTGCGAAATTTCAACGCAATACGCTTAGCCGTTTCAGTATAATACACTGATTAGTAAACATACATACATCTGACGACCAATTTGGCGTTGGGGTAAACCTGTCTGCCTCAGACGCTAGTGGTTGCGGGTTCGATCCCCGCACGGAACAAGAAAAAAAAAGGTTCCGTTTCTGGGTGTTTATCTATTTATGTATTTATATTCTAGGTTCCCCCCTAGTTCGCTACATGGTATCCCATAACACAAGCTATGCTTACTTTGAGGCCATGTAGTTGGTTTGATTGTCTGGGGATTTTATTATTATTATTACGCAATTATTATTATCTTTCACGTTTATTACGTAAGTAAGATAGAAAGTAGCATAGAATTTGATGACGATCTTTTTCCCTAATTGTGGATTTCCAAAAAAGGTCTCAAGTAAGCTTATAATAAGAGCACACATTAGAATAACATCACACTCCTTCTGACGATAAGTCGGGTAATAAGGCGATCACGTGCCTCATAACTTTCCCTATACTTAAGTTTCATGCGTCTTCAAAAAAGTTCCATCCAATCACAAAGACAATAATCTTCGCTACTTAACAAGCTATCCATTAAGTAAAAACAATTTGAAATCGGTTCATTAATTCTCAAGTTAAGTGCATTCAAACAAACACTCTTAAACTTAATAATAAGTAGGATAGAAAAGATAACTGAAAGTAGCTATTGGGTGTCTGTTTTCTGAGGTGTCTGGAATTATCTTATCTTAACGGGCTGTCACTTACCACAGCATTAAACGGAGACATAGAACATTTCTTAGATACCATATCTGATGTAGATACGACACCTCGAAATAATCAATGATTGCACGGAATTAAAAAACAGAGTTCAAGTACTTACTTACCAAGACTAAAGTGAAACTTCATCAACTTAAAAATATTAAGTTGTTTTCATAGATTAAAAAATATATATTTTTGTTACATACATACATAACTTCACGCCTGTATCCTTTACGGGGTAGGCACCAAAGGCTATGAAACCATCTGAGGTCTCGTTTGACAAATTTAGAGGTATTATAATGATGGAGAGAGACTATTGCAGTGACAGGGGGTCAGCCTATCGCCCGCAAAACTGTCAATAAAACCTCTGTCCCTTAACTGACTTACGGCATGCCCGGGAAGAGAAGTAGCTGGCAAATTGTATGTTTTTCTTTCACTCCTAGTCCAGCATGGATTTTTGTTAATTTTAATTAAATTTATATGGGACCGTCTCTTAAGTATCTTCCACCAATTGAAAGAAGAATCAACAAAATGGATTAATTGACGAAATTTCCTTTATATGCGAAATGTTAATAATTTATCTTTTAGCGTAAATATCGTAATTACATAATAATCCCGCCAATACCATTTATCTTTCTAGTATCCCATCCTAAATTACTATATAGGGTGTTTTTTTTATGAAGATAAAAATATTTTCAGAGAAGTTTAAGAATTCAATGGGTGGATTCAATTTATGAAAATATTTTTTTTTTGTTTCGTAAATTGATATTTTTCAATTCTCATAAGTTAACAAGATTTTAGTTTAGTCTGTTATTTACGACTAAATAGCAAGAAATAAAAGCGTTTTTCAAAATATTTCTATTAAGGAATACGTAAAGCATCGATTTTTCAATACTCATTTAAAAAAATTGTAAAATTTCGATTAAAAAAAATATACATTTTTTTTTGTCATAAATTGAATCCACACATCATGCTAAAATATTTACCTTCTCCTAAAATATTTTGATCTTCAAAAAAATGATCCTGTATAAAAGATTTATATTTTATATTTAACTATGTGCTGTTTAGTTAAAAGGAAATATTTATAAAGCAAGTCAATTTTTGTCTCTCATAATGTGAGTGTCGTTTCCTAAGTGAAATTACTTCCAAATTAACAAATGAAAAAGAGAGAAACATTGTATATTCTAGGTACTAGGTGTTTCGCGCGCAATTTCAAATCCCACGGGAATATCTACATAAAAATTTGTTTAGATATGTGCTCTCTGGAACAAACATCCAGACATCCATCCAAACTTTCACATTTATAATATTAGTAATAGCCCGTTCACACATGGTCCGTTTTACTGGATACGTTTTACCGGATACGTTTTTTTTTCATCAATGGCGCATGGAGTTGTATGAATGACTTCACATATGACACAGTATTCAGTATACGTATTTACGATACAAAAAAGGTATCCAGTAAAACGTATCCAGTAAAACGGATCATGTGTGAACGGGCTGTTAGATAGTAAGAAGAGCTACATGCGTCTACTCTTTATAAAATTCCACTCTATTTTCATAATGGCACATACAACGAAACGAGCACATATTGACCACCGTAGAGGCTATGGCTCAATACATACATACATAACGTCACGCATGTATCCCTAATGGGGTAGGCAGAACAACAGAGGTTGTACGACCATCTGATGTCACGTTTGACAAATTTGGAGGTATTATAAAGATAGAGATAGACTATTGTAGTGACAGGGGGTCAGTCTATCGCCCACATAAACGCCTTTAAAACCTCCGTCCCTTAACTGACTTTTACAGTATGCCCGGGAAGAGAAGCATCTGGCACATTCTTTCGCTCCCAGTCCAGCATGGAAGCTATGGCTCAACTCTTGTCTTATAGGCTAGTGATTGCCGGTTCGATGTTTTACAAAATTTTATAAATGAACTTCATGAACATTTCACTTTGGTCTGGATATATTTTGATAATACTTATTTGCTTAAAGTATGAAGTTGTTACACAAGCTCAATGGCGCAAAAAATATTGATTATACAAGAATAGCCTTACCGCCTGAGGATAAGCTCTTCGTTAGAGGTTTATTTTTAGGATCCCTTATAGTCTAGCTCGATAGTACCTACCTAGCTGCCCCAAAATATAATTTTTACGAAGTTGGTAAGTTATTATGTAACGAAGGGTTGTGCAGTTGAGATCAACCGCGGCATTAATCTCCAAAAATGTTAAAAAATGTTTCAACTGACTTCCAAAAAGGAGGAGGTTCTCAATTTGTAAATTTTTTTTTGTGTCTTTGTTACACGATATTTCGGATAATTATGAATCGATTTTGAGAATTATTGTTTCATATGGTAGAGGATATAGTTGGAGGATCAAAGTTGGTCCCATATAAATTTCATCTAAATCTGATAAAACTGTCTCTTCATAAAACCTTTCCGGAAGGCATCACTGTCGAAGCGGTAATATATGGTGGCAGATTTTATATACAGCCAGGTGACACCTGAAATTTTCAAAGTTGCTATTCACCATATTGTGCCTAAATAACGACTAATATTAAAATAAAATAAAATCCCCAGACAATCACACCAACTACATGGCCTCAAAGTAAGCGAAGCTTGTGTTATGAGATACCATGTAGCGAACTAGGGGGGAACCTAGAATATAAATACATATATAGATAAACACCCAGACACGGATTTTTTTTTCTTGTTCCGGGCGGGAATCGAACCCGCAACCACTGGCGTCTGAGGCAGATAGGTTTACCCCTTCGCCAAAGTGGTCGTCTTATTAATTTCTTATATTGACTAACTTCTATGTATAGTTGTAATAATAAAACATAGAAATTAGTCGTGATTTTTAGGCACATTATGGTGAATAGCGACTTTGTAAAGGACGACGCATAACTTTGTATGTGAGCTGGTACCCGCCTCAATAGACATGTGTGATATATCGTTGAAAAGAGTTCATCTTCTAGAAGAAGAAGTGGTATGGCGCCTGTCTTGAATCTGAGTCCAAGCTGATAACCAACCTAATAAAATTAATCAAAATCTCCAAAGACAAAATTAAAAAAAAAAACCTTAATGGGGAGTTTTCTGACAGCTCATTAAGAAAACAAAACTGTACAAAATTGGTACAAAAGGCTTCGACAGATGGCGCTTTACAAAAGGCGAAGGCGAAAAATTTTACCCACACTGTGTTTTTAAAAGTAAAATAAATTAATTGATGTCTGTATCAGAAATTGAACGTATAAATAACCATAGATGGTAGATACCACTTACCTACATTATAGTTTACAGACTTAACGCCTTCGGCTTTTTAAAAGTGCCATCTATAGAGGTGTTTTGAACTAATTTTTATGAGCTGTCAGAAAACTCCCCATTCAGGTGTTGTGCAACAGATAATAAGAGCGGAGGTGTCGCTTACTATCTATGCTTTAGGTGACCCTGCTTTTTTACTTTGAACGGACTAAAGATCGGAAGTTGTCGCGCTAGTAACTTTGATTCAGGTTACTAAGACGTATTCCACGGCGTATCTTACATGGCTATTGGAGGTCGATACCAAAATTATAGTCCGACATTTAGGACCTCATAGCTCTGAACGGACTAACGATCGGAACTTGGTGCCATAGTAACTTTGATACAGGTTACTAAGACCTATTCAACGGCGTATCTACCATGGCTAGTGGAGGTGGATACCAAATTTATAGACCCGACATTTAGGACCTCATAGCATAAAACAAATAGATAAACACCCAGACACAGAACATTTTCTTTCTTGATCCGTGCGGGAATCGAACCTGCAACCACTGGCGTCTCAGGCAGACAGGTTTCATCTTCAAAGTGGTCGTCGACCTTACTCAGTCAAGTCAGTCAAATCAGTTCTTTTAGTTTTTTACGTTCACTTAAGAAATAGTGAATAATGATTTTGTTTGACGTGCTATAAATAATTAAACAAAACTCTGTAATCTTTTACAAATTTCAATCATCGTATCCGATTCGCGCCATCTTAAATGTTAATCTTTGACGTAAACAATAACAACACAATATAATGGCTACATAGTTATGTGACGTATGCGACTAGCAGACGATATCACGCATTATTTGCATAATTACTTAACTAACGTGAGCTCCCTTCTCCTTCTTCTGTATAGCTCTGTCCTTCTCCGGCGGTCATTGAGAGCTAGGAAGTACGGAAATAGACGTTTTCATTCATTTCGAATGTAGTTTCCTTTGCATTTTAACTTTAATGTGAATGGTTTTTTTTATTACGATGCAGTATTTTATTGCAGAAAGTAAACTTATATTAAACGAGCGTTTGCCCGCGACTTCGTACACGCATAAACCTAAAAGTCCTATATTTTCCGTTTATACCAAGTATCACATCCATACACTCAAGGAATAAGGTTTTTTCATGCAAACTAAAACATCATATATTTCCCGTTCCCGTGGGAATTTCGGGAATTCCTTTCATAAAACAACCAGTCACTTTTTGGAAGAACCTTTATGCACTCAAGGAATAAGATTTTTCATACAAACTAAAATGTCCAATAATTCCTGTTCCCGTAGGAATTTCGGGAATCCCTTTCTTAGTGCACCCCTACATCCCCTAAAGAATGTATGTTCCAAATTTCAGCTCTCTACGCCCAGTAGTTACGGCTGTACGTTGTCTGTCAGTCACTCAGTCAGTAACAGAACAGTTTTATATTATGTATATTGATGATAGAATTGTAAATTAACGGAATCGTGAGAAATTTAATAGTCTTATTAACTTCAAAACAACTCGGAATGTAAAGTATATTTGAATAGGTAATGGTATTAGATATTAAAGTCTCTAAGTTGTTGATTTTTTAATACCAAACTTAGAAAGTTCTAAATCAGTATATTTGAATAGCAAACGGTACCCTAATTTGACATAATTATGAGAGAGCTAAAATAAGATAGTGTTAACTCGAATTAAGCTCAGTGTCACAATAATTCTATACTCAAACATTCTTTCTAATAAATGAAAAATCAACGGATTTCCATGATATGCAACTTTTGTCTTCTTTTTTACCGTAATGCACTTGTTACATGACACCAAGACATTGGTGAATAATGGCGATCATTATCTTCATGAGCCGAGATATGCACACTTCTCGACGGAGGCCTCCCCCAGGATTCGTCATGTCGTCCGGACCCGCGCCGCCCTCATCCAGCGTTTGACGTTCGTAAAGTGTATAAAATTACCTACTACAAATAAAAAAAGACGTGTGGCACTCGGAGACTGCCGCGGCAAAGCTATTGCATAGCATATTTTATCAACTTATGCAATTATAATTATTTATTTATTTTATTAATGCAGTAATTTTTGATCTAATATGAAGTTCCACAAGTTCCTAGTAGATGGCGCTGATTGTTTATTAAAGCCCGCATGTAAAGTTATGAAATCAAAGTATCACCGCTGTGCCGGTCGGAGTGGGGGTGTTAGGTTTTTTTCGTTACGGAATTTCTGGATTCGGTCCCCACGCTCAAGGCCCGCGATAGAAGCTATGCATTAGCTTAAAAGTTTTCATTTTCGTTATTTTGACCACTCTTACATTACATAATTAATAAGTCTTTCAAAACTATCATTCCTATAGTTTATTATGAGGCTGGTTGACTGGTTTCTACATCATTCATAGTCTTCGACTATCATTCCTTTCAAAACTATCTTATATTGTTTTTTATAGACTAACCTTCAGTCATGAACAGATAACTCAAAGGAAAAGCATTTATTTTCCTTTGATAAAAGTAACTTGTATTATGTAAGTTGATTCAGATTTAAACTCAACTTAAGTACAGAATATTTGACAGTTCACAACGGAGAATTGACAGTAAATCTGTGCTTGAGTCATAATCAACACTTAAGACAGATTTCTCATAATTCTTCGCTGCCAAATGATACAAATATTCCCTACCTGATTCATCCGATTGTCGGTACTTCTGAGATTTATCGCTGCACTTCCGACAGTCTAGCCGAGCCAAAATGACTAATGGTCTTTAAATGAAAACATATGATCAACCAATAGTTCTATTATAAATATAATAAACGTATAAATGAAGTATATCATGCGTTGTAGCAGGTTAAACAACGCTAGACGCGGTCGGTACGAAGACGGGTGCATTCGTTTCTCACGGCGACTTCTGTGCTTGGGAGGTTTCGTTAAGCAGTCGATCCCGGATGCTGTATACTTGTTTACATTCGTAGGTGTAAAATGTCAAAAATAAAACATTTTGACACCCTATAAATTCTGACATCCAGCAAATCAGCACTGGGTTAGCTTGGTGGTCTGGCCTTAACTTCCTCGTCACCCAGGGGAGAGACTCATAGCTCTGCAGTGGGCTCATTACAAAGTGGTTTTTATGTAATGGAGCTTATAAACTTGATATTTTTTTAGACTGAGAGGATATTTGTTTGCCTTTCACACTTAAAAGGCTCATTTTAAGTGTGAAAGGCAATTTGAGCTGAATTTCCGATACGGGATAAACATTTTCGTGTTTTATAATAATATAAATAAAAAAATACATTTTATTAACAATCTACGAAAAATATTGCCGTTGAAATAACTTGAAAGTTATTTCTTCTAGGCAACCCGTTGAACAAAACTTGATTTCAGAAAAGCGATAGTATTTTAGCTTACTTAATTAATTTTAAATTGTATTAAATATGGGTACTTATACATGGTAAATTACCTAACCACATAATATACTCTTACCTACATAAAATATAGATAAAGACTTACAACAGCAGTAGTAGTAACTTGTATTAAATATAGGCACATATAAGACAATTATTCAAAAATAGTGCCGTGTCATATCTACGACGCGTTGCTTACTCTATGCCGGCCGACGACGTTACGGCTAACGTAGGTGTAACGAGAATTATCGGCCTTATCACATAGCGGGCGTTGTTTCTGCGCACGCGTTGTTGTTCGTTTGTTCTTATTTCGAAATTCGTACGTGCTTACATTACGATTGTCGTAAGTTTTTTTTTTTATGTTTATTTTTTTTGTTTGTGGCCAGTGTTGTTTTATGCAAAGAGTTTCTATTTTTGTGAGTTGAGTTTTGACTTTTTTTTTGGTTGAGTCAAGCTGTGTATGAAATGAGGATTTATTCGAATTATTGTTTAGTTTTTTATGTGCCGTTGATTTTATTTTCTTTTTATTGGAATACTGTTGTAATATGCATTCCATTTGTTGATTGAAAACATGGTTATATAAAAGTTTTGTATCATTACGTAGGAAAACTAATTTAATAAAAGACCATAAACGTGTTTAGAAAAGCGGGGTAGGTATATTCGAGAAGGGTTGTTTAGTGGACCCCTACCCCTCCTCCCCCCAAAACTGCGTATATGTATGTTTCAAAATTCAATCAATTCGAGTGACCCCTGCTTTGGGGTACTCGGATTATGGGGTGGAACCTTTTAGGGTCCGACTGGCTAGCGAACACCCCTTGTTTAATGGGAATCGCCTAAAGCCTATTGCTATTAATTATCTTTCCATCAATCATTTGATCTGTCTAGACAAATATTATTACTTCGTCAATAATTCATTTGAAAGAAGAAAACAATACATTAGCCTCTTCGGCGTGAAGAAAGCGTTAGTCTCATGATTCATATCAAGTTTGTCATCGTATGCAATAGGAAATTTCACTTATATCTGTACAGTCGTTTCAGAGAAAAATGGTAACAAAAAAATTCTATCATCCACAAAAACTAAGATTATTCTCATAATATTAGGAGGATACGATGTAGATAGATAAAATGTATTGATTTTGAATAATAGATAAAGAAATATCTGTAATAATCAACGACAAAATATGTCTCAATTTATTTATTTTATTATTTGACGACCGGCTGGTGTAGCGGTAACATACATTGCCTTCTATGCGAGAGGTCCTGGGTACGAATCCCGGCGGCGGCGGATATTTGTGTGATGAACACAGACATTAGTCGTCAAGTCATGGATGTTTATATGTTTATTTAAGTTTATTCTATTAAAAAATTGGTATTTATTCAATATGTATGTTTATATATTTCTTAAGTATATCAGTTATCTAGTATCCATAACACAAGTTCTTTAAGAAACTTAATTTGGGCTAGATAATGTTGTGTGAGTGTCAAAAATATTTATTATTTATTATTTGTATTTTATTTTGATTAATGACATCATGATTTTACTGTAAAATTTTCGCGATTACGAAACTTCTAAACGAATACGATTTACTTAGAAAAACAAATAAATGCACAAGTTTACCTACCTATAGATAGGTATCGTAATCTAACGATACACGGGTGGCGATAACGTATACCTACTATTAGGTTGGCACCTAAATCTTAGGCCTCGTTCACAACATACGTCTTTAACGATTTTTCAAAAAAACTCTTAAGTCATTTTTTATATTATATTTATAGAATTTTATACGGGACACGTTTTTAACGACTTCCCAAAAACATGTAACTAAGTAATTTTTTTTGAGATAATTTTTTCATGCCGCCGTAAAAAAAAGGATGACATGTTTTGTCTTAAGTTTTTGCGATTCTTACTATTAAATAAAACACTTTTTAACTGGATTTATCGCGTATTTACATTTTAAATTTTAACTCGACGTTTCGGTGTCTTTGCAGACCCTGTGGTCACGAGCGACTTTTAAAATGTATATTTAAAATGTAAAATGTTGTAAATGTAAATATACGCGATATACTTACATTTTATAAGCCGCTACGCGCTACAATGGTGGAAAAACACGAATGAGTGACATGACGCTGGCTCTTACAATTGTCTTTTGTGTTTTTTTTTTTATGTCTCGCCCAATTTGCACTGTGCCAATTTGTATTAATTCGTAGAGGTATTTCTGAAGTCATTATTAAATCTCAATGGTCTTATGATGAATAAAACTTTTAGATTTTTTAAAAATAAATAACTAGATCCCCAGACAATCACACCAACTACATGGCCCCAAACTAAGCAGAGATTGTGATATAGATACCATGTAGCGAACTAGGGGGAACCTTTCTTTTTCTTGTTCCGTGCGGGATTCGAACCCGCGACCGCTGGCGTCTGAGGCAGACAGTGTTACCCCACCACCGCCAAAGTGGTCGTCATAATAATTCGTTTTTTTGAATCGTCATCGTGTGTACGCGGCCTTAGTTTTACATAATATCAGTAACGGGCCGCCTAATCGCAGACGTAACTTTCGTTACATTGCTTATTGCTTATTTTTGGGTGTGTTTACAAGATAAGTAACTATGACTGCCTTTTTATCGATTTACATACATACATAGCTTCACGCCTGTATCCCTTATGGGGTAGGCAGAACACCAGAGGTTATAAAACCATCTGATGTCACGTTTGACAAATTTGGAGGTATTATAAAGATGAAGGGAGACTATTGTAGTGACAGGGGGTCAGGCTATCGCCCACAAAAATGCCTTTAAAACCTCTGTCCCTTAACTGACTTTTACAGTATGCGGGGGAAGAGAAGCAGCTGGCACATTCTACGTTTTTCTTTCGCTCCCAGTCCAGCATGGAAGTATATAATATTAGTAAGATAAGATTATGTTTTGATGTAATATAATCAGTCGCCACGTGTATTGAAAGTGTGTGTTCGGCTTATATCAAAGTATATAAGCTTATGTTTATGCCAAGTAGATAGGTATTTCTATTTATAATCAATCACAATTAAGTGTCTCTTAATGGTGTGTACAGATTGCTGTAATGGAACTTGTAATGTAACATTCTTATTCAAATGGGAATCTATAATGTGCAGTCAGCATCAAAAGTTCTCAATTTGTTAGTATATAAATGCTTACAGACTATGTTAATAAATATTGAACTAGGTACATATAAAACTTTAAACAAAATAATTTACAGTCTAATTTACAAAGGCCACTCCTGCACCATTCCCTCCGAAATGGCACAGGAATGCTTTAAATACGTCGAATCTAATCTATTTGAGATCATATTCAGGATGCTGTTACCGCTTGCCCGCACCCGCCGCACCAAGGACGCGCATCGTTTGCGCATTGTTGTATAGAAACAGTCAACTGTTGCTACGGCAAACATCCCTATCGCACTGCAGAAGCGGGGCAGTCGTAATATAAAATAAAATTATAAAATATGTATGTAAGACTACGGAGAACATTTACATTGACGCCCTTATACTTCAGCCAAAGTTTTGACGTGAAGTCGGTTTTTTTAATGCTCTGCATTCGTTGATTATACTACAGTCTTTTCATGTTCGAAACTCGAAACTGAAATTCGTTTTATAACACCCTATCTAAAAATAGACTTCACCTATCACTTTTAATGAGTTCTATTTTCGAATACTAAAACCACTATCTGACTGGCATTTCTATCAAGTTTTCCACTGATCAGCCCCATGCATGGTGCTGCCTCGTACGGCCTTCAAGGCCATCAGGCCTTTATGGCCTTGATAGGGTAGTAGGGTTGAAAATGGCAAAAGATAGGCACATGTTTGTTTTATTCGCATATTGAAACTTTTATGTAAATTACGTGTTATTTTGGAAAAATAGTCTTTGGGACTATATGAATCATTCAAATTATACTAATATAACACGTGTTAAATAAAACACTTTTTAACCGGATTTATCGCGTATATTTACATTTTAAATTTTAACTCGACGACGTTTCGGTGTCTTTGCAGACCCCGTGGTCACAAGCGACATTAAAATGTAAATATACGCGATAAAACCGGTAAAAAAGTGTTTTGTTTAATAGTATGAATCGCGAAAACTTAAGACAATATTATAACACGTGTTTTAATCAAAACATTTTTCGTAAATTACAACAAATGGAAGAAAAACGAACATAACTTTTTCGTATAATATTCAGAGAAAAGGAAGATTCTATAATTCAATAACACTATTGTGAGTACGCGAATTTATGTTTTTTTATATTAATTTTTCGCATTTTTTTTTTCAAATGTAACATGCACGGAAAATACTCCTTAACAATTCGATGAAAGTTTTTGTATTTTATTGAAATACAAATTTCGCGCGGTTTTGCACTGGAAAATTTTGAATTCCGCGGGAACATTATGATGAAAAGTAGCTTATGTGCTATTCCAGATTTTATAATATCACTATATCAAATTTAATACAAATCCGTTGAGCCATTCTTCCGTGACTGAGGTACAAACATCCATACATCCATTTTATAATATTAGTAAGAGAAAGATAGTTTCAACGCTGAATTTAAATATTCTTGTATTTTACATGTGATTTTCAACCTAATTCAAGGTTGCAAAGGCTTTCAAGGCCTCATTTACGCTATTGGGCCTGTGGGTGTTTGTTTGGCAACATTATGGGACAGGCTCACGAAAGCCGTGTCTATTTTTACGTTTTTGATATTTGACCTTTTGCTTACTTACCTGCTAAGTTTATTTTTTATTTGGGAAACAAACAGTTATAAAATATATATATACAAAATACATAAATAGATAAACCAGACACGGATTTCTTTTTCTTGTTCCGTGCGGGAATCGAACCCGAAACCACTGGCGTCTGAGGCACACAGGTTTACCCCATCGCCAAGGTGGTCGTCAATAATTGAAATGGGAAATAACTCGTTTTTAACTTCAATAACATGTTAATATTTTTTTATTTATATTTAATTAATATTATTGTTATAAACAAAACAACAATATTAAATTAAAATTACGGATAAGGTGGTATCTTAATTTTTTCCCTTCTGAGCACTTGCTACTGCTATTGTGAAGAATTCAAAATAATATTTACACGCAGGCTTCGAAATGTTACCTGCAAAAACTCAAAAATTACTTTATCTTTCTAAACCCGTGTCATTTCCAACCTCATGATTACTAACCATCAGTTGACATTGAGGTCGAACGCGGGCGCAGCCTCTAATAATAAAAAAGATAAATAATTAAATTATCATACAATACGGCTGCAAAGTGGACGGCAGCGACAGCGACGCGGGGAATCTGGGCCGTTCTCGAAGCCAGCGGGCGTGAGAGCGATTTGTCGCGGTACAGTACAAACTCAATACTTTCTATCGTGTCGCGGAAATCGCTGCCCGCGCCGCTGTCGCTGCCGTCCAGTTTGCAGCCTAATAAATTATGTAACAAAACAATTACGCTGACAATAAATAACAAGAGTATCCTTGGTATCCTTAGAACCTTATATTATATTGATGAAGCGTTTGTTTCTTCTCAGAAATTACCAGTCGCATTTTAATTTTTTTTATTAGTAAAAGCAAAGGTCAAAAATTCTTTATTTCGTAGGTATTTATACAGGGTGACTGGTGGGTCACTTTCGAAATTCGAGGTCGTGTTAGTTTGAGATCATACATGAAGATGTTGAACAAATCGAAATAAATTATTGTTTATAGCGGCAAAACAAGTGCAACACAGGAATAATTACGGTACTTTACCGGACTAGATCGATTTTTTTATCCCGTGGGGTGTTATCAAAAAATCTCACCAAGATCATATCCTGTAGTTAGATTCATATTATTTATATCGAGCGCTTCTACAGTTCACTTATGGAACGATCTGCCTGGGTCTGTTTTTCTTGGCCACTATAGTCCTAGTACTTTTAAGAGCTCTTATTTCGTACATTTTTCCATAGGAGCCTCATGGCGTCAGTATTTGCAGTTAGACTCCAAAAAATAAGTATAATATAATTTGATCTTGTCAATGTTTGAGTTTGTTGCTAGTCGACATATTGGTTAAAGAAAACATTAAAAGATTATGATCATTGAAAAATTCATATTTCAACACCAATTTTAATGCAACTTTTGACGTACAGAAATCGTATTTGTACAAGAACATATTAAAATTATATACTCCACGTACCTGTTTATTTATCACTTACTTTAAATAATTATTTTTATTTGGATATGAATAAGCTAATTTTGTCATACGAACACAAGTCCCAAAAGCATTTTAAGATATTTTGAGTATCGATATCTGTATGAATATGTCGTGCGTCTCACCAAACATGTCAACCTGTGTGTGGAGCTGAGTGAAATAGCAAGATGTTTTTGCCAAACCCAATGACAAGTTTGCACTTCTAACACCTTGCACTTCCTGATCACTTAACCCAGGTGTCATGGACGACCATCTTTATTCGATATCGTAATCGTATTATGATAATACATAACTTCTCGCCTTAATCCTTAGGCAGAACACCAGAGGTTATAAGACCATCTGATGTCACATTTGACTTTGGAGGTATTTAAATGATAGATAGAGACTATCGCAGTGGCAGCGAACAAAAAAAACTTTTTTCCGCCGAATAATGTATTCGTTAGATAACTATCTGACGTTTGAAAAATATGGAATAAAATAAAGACCATTTAAATAAGTAAGTACCTAAAAATAATTTAGGGACTCTTTATAAAACTTCTGCCGGTGCAGTGATATTTGGCACCGAAATTTATACAGGGTGATGATAGAAGGATAACTGAAGTACTCCTAAGGAGTTGCTCGAGGCTGAAATCGATCTATTTTTTTCTTTATTTCTAAAGGTTTTCATAAGCAATGTAACTCGTAACTATTTAACATCACTGCCAGTTGTCCACTCTCCCTTTTTAATACATACCTACCTTATATTCCATTCATGCCGCTGTCGCAATGTACAGTCAGCTACACATGTGATGGTGACGGAAAATTCATATTAGGTAAGGCGAGTCATTGAAAAAATGCATTGACTCTCATTGCGTACTATTAGAATATAACAAGACGAGTGGATCTGAAATTTTGATATGTGTAAATTCATATCTTTATCTATAGGTACTTTCAAGTTTTTTTTTTTTTGAAAACTGATTTTAAAAATACTATTTCCTAAATTACCCACCAAGTATTTATGAAATCCATATACCTAGAAATAACTTAAATACAATCTTCACATTATTGTTCGAACTTTGGTTGATCAAAATTTACATAGCATTTAGGATTTCAATATCTGAGCGGTGCCGATGGTCGAGATTTCTGTGCAATACGCGACCTTATGTCACCGTGTTAAAGTGCTAACATTTAAAAAAAAATTTCAATGTGCCGTCTTAATCTGAATTTCCGATGAATTCTTTTAACTGTAACTTGAGGCCGAACTGTCACTGCAATAGTCTCTCTAGTATAATGCCTCCAAAGTCAATGGTGAGATCAGATGGTATTATAAGCTCTGATATTTTGCCTACTCCATAAGGGATACAGGGGTAAAGTTATGTATGAAACTTGAGATCCTGGGTTCAAGCCCCGGCCCTGTTTTGAAAACGAACTTTTCATGACTCGTTCGGATCTGAGTGTATACATACATACATACATAGCGTCACGCCTGTATCCCTTATGGGGTACGCAGAACACCAGAGGTTACAAGACCATCTGATATCGCGTTTGACAAATTTGGAGGTATTATAAAGATGGAGAGAGACTATTGTAGTGATAAGGGGTCAGCCTATCGCCCACAAAAACGCCTTTAAAACCTCGGTCTCTTAACTGACTTTTACTGTATGCCCGGGAAGAGAAGCAGCTGGCAAATTCTACGTTTTTCTTTCGCTCCCAGTCCGGCATGGAAGTGTATACTAGAACTTATATCGTCTAGCTAGTTCCTCTCTGTGGCCTCGTAACAAAAGTTTAGAGACTACATAGCCTGTGTCAGAATCAGGCGTGGTCGCAGACTGACATTGGGGGGGGACAACTGAATTTTGGCGGGTCACTAATACAAAAATATATCAAGTAAATTGGATTTTATCACACAGTTAACAAAGTTATGGCATAGTCTTATAGGTTTAAAACGATCTTTACGCTGTTTTCTTATTTTTTTTCTCTTTTTGATGATGTCTCAAATACATTATCAAAAAATACTTGTCTACAAATACTTTGGCGATGGTGTAACACTGTCAGCCTCGGACGCCAGAGGTTGCGGGTTCGATACCCGCACGGCACAAGAAAAAAAATGTTCCGTGCCTGGGTGTTTATCTATTTATGTATTTATATTCTAGGTTCCGCCCTAGTTCGCTCGCTACATGGCATCCCATAACACAAGCTATGCTTACTTTGGGGCCATGTAGTTGGTGTGATTGTCTGGGGATTTTTTTTATTATTATTATTGAGTTATTATTACAATTTTCTATCAAAAAGAATCTTACAACTACAAATTCTAGCTTACATCGTAACTTGAAAGTTATCATGTCTGGTTGTACCGGACCCATTTCACTCCCATTAAAACGCTCCTTAACAAGAAGGACACAAAGTCCAAAGTACTACAGCAAGTCAATGACCCGCGGTGTCTGTCTGCACTTTCACCCGCCATATTGGATTGTGGTGCAGCTTGGCGGGAAATTGCAGACTGACAACTGACTTCCTAAGTGACTCTGATTCACATAATTTATTAACAAGAAAACTTACAGCTAGACACATAATAAACAGAAAAGATAGGAAAATGATAGCCAATTAAAAGTTTTCACATATATGTGACAAAATAAATAAGGAAAGAACAATTACAAAACTAAAACTGAAATATTTGGTAGTAGCCTTCTAGTTCCGTTTAAGGTAACTACCAGCTGGTATTCGGGTGCTGATTCCCGAATAAAAGACGGTGTAATAAGTTCGAACGTATGAATGAGGTTGGTTTAGAATAGCCCCATCATCCGAATGACCCGCTTGGTGGTAGGATCCGACTTGCTAGCGACCACCCTTCATATCAAATCCGCCGCCAAATATTACCGCTCATCATCGTCACCGTTATGGTGCGTACAGATTGCTGTAATGGAACTATTAATGTAACATTCTGCACACGTCCAAATACGCAACGTGCGCAGAATGTAACATTACATGTTCCATTAAGTGTCTACTGACATTTTGTTCAGTAATTATTAGTCTAGCTGTTTCGCGCGGATTTACTTTTATTTCGAATTCCGTATCCCATAGGGATAAAAAGTAGCCTATATGTGTTATTCCAAGGTATACACTATCATAACGCCAAATTTCATCCAAATCCGTTGAGCCGTTTCGCCGTGATTGAGGAACAAACATCCATATATCCAAATTCCATAATATATCTATATATTTTAACTTTCATATTCATATCATAGATATGAAAAAACTTTAAAAGATATCGAAAGTACAACTGTGTAAAATGACATGAATAACTGTTTCATAATAAAATGACAAATACATACATACATAACATCACGCCTGTATCCCTTATGGGGTAGGCAGAACACCAGAGGTTACAAGACCATTTGATATCACGTTTGACAAATTTGGAGTTATTATAAAGATGGAGAGAGACTATTGTAGTGACAGGGGGTCAGCCTATCGCCCACAAAAACGCCTTAAAAACCTCTGTCCCTTAACTGAATTTTACAGCATGCCCGGAAAGAGAAGCGGCTGGCAGATTCTACGTTTTTCTTTCGCTCCCAGTCCAGCATGGAAGCAAAATGACAAATACTTACCCAAAATTTTTACATTTTTCTCATACGAGTACATAATACTTTCAATGCCTATATTCATATTATTAAAGCAGACAAAGTATACTACGCTTTATCGAAATCGAAATGATTAAATAATGGCCGGACAATTAAACGAACCGAGTAATAAGATTCAATTCGATTCGATAGAGATCGTTGTAATCGATTAGCTTGTTGTCGACTCGGCACGTTCTGAGTTCGATTTGTTGATAACTCTCTTGTGCTGATAAATAAATAAATATTTCTGACACTCACACAACATTATCTAGCCCATATTAAGTTTCTTATAGAACTTGAGTATCCATAATACTAGATAACTGATATATTTAAGAATTATACATATAAACATACATTGTATATTGAATAAATACATATTTTTTATTAGAATAAACTTAAATATATCCGTCGCCGCCAGGATTCGAATCTCTGGAATAGAAGGCAATGTACGTTACCTCTACACCAGCCGGTCGTGAAATGGTATAAATAATAAAAGGTTAAAGAATATGCTTGATATAATATTTATTTACACAGCGATATCTAGCTAGCCCTAAACTGATAAAAGGAAAACAAAGTAACAGACTCCATTCTTGTTTTATTCTATTCTTGTTTAAATACTTTGGTCCCAGTTTGTCATGTTCGTGTTGTACATCCATAGCTCAATGCTCCTACTATATAAGCAATTTGGTCGTGGCATGACATTGGCTCTCACAATTAGCTGTCTTGTAGTATTGTCTTAAGTTTTCACGATTCATAATTTAAATAAAACTACTTTTTAACCGGATTAATCGCGCGGATTAATCACGAGCGACCACGGGATCTGCAAAGACACCGAAACGTCGAGTTAAAATGTAAAATATAAATTATACGCGATTAATCCGGTTAAAAAGTAGTTTTATTTAGCTGTCTTGTGTTGTTTTTTTTCCATGTCATGATCAATTTGTACTGTATGTACCTATTTGTATTAATTCGTATAATCCTGACTGAAAAAGAGTGCCAAGAGTTTTTTTCCGCCGGCTATTTTTGTCTCTTGTTTTACTGTAATATCTTATTCAATAACTATCAACACCTTGTTAAAGCCGAAGTACAAAATTGTGACGTCATTTAGGGGCAATTCGATGGTCTTATGATGAATAAAAAAAAATCATTTCATTTTCAGACGGAATATTTTTTTCCTGTAACTAAACGTGACTCCAGTAGCGGTAAAAACCATGCCAGAGTTCCTGGGTTCGAATCTCGCTTGGGGCAGAAGTTTCACACACACACAATATTTTGGCCGTCAAGTCGATATTATGTTTATGTCAACTTATTTCATTCCGGTTTTATTTGCCAAAGATCCATTGAATAGTAAAAAGAGGAATGAAGCTACTGAATTCGAGTTCAAGGCCTCACCGGCCTTCAACTGCTAAACAAGTAAAAATAAACGTCTTAGTGCCAACGATGCGTTACGCGTTCGAACGCGCGTACCGATATTACACAACAGAAAAAAAATACAAAGTAAAACAAACATGGTACAAAAGGTGGTCTTATCACTAATAAGCAATTTCTTCCAGATAACCTTTGGGTGAGAATTGGAAAATAATTTATAGGGTGCCTAGGCGTATATATACTAAAATTTAACTAATATACAAATACTATAGTTATAATATAGTTATTTCATAAACTTGCATACGAATAATACATAAATATAAAATATATACATATATCCACTAACTATAATGCTTAATATATATACTAAATAAATTAAATTCATTGTACTATAATATCGTGTCTTTAGAAAGGTTGACCAGTCTTTTAAATGTGTCAATTGATTTGGCAGACTTAATCTCCAGTGGCAAATTGTTCCACAGTGACACAGCATGGACTGTGAAAGATTTCCCGTAAAAGTTAGTTTTATGCGGGGGTGTTGAAAGCATTAAGTTATCAGCATAACGTAGCTGTCGTAGGTGCTGTGAGTGTCTATAATTAAAACTATTCCTTAAATACTCCGGTGAGGCCGGATTGAACAGTAAGCGATACAGCAGACATAGAATTTGGGTATTCCACTTGAGCTTAGTGCGATAATCTGAAACATGATCTAATACTTAATTTGGCGCATTTCGAACGTCCGTATCGAACTCGCGTATGGTACGGACGTTGCAGTTTTGTATGGAACGCGCGTTCGAACGCGTGACGCAGCTTTGACAATTAAATGATATTATAACGAAGTTTACAAAGTGTTGTTTCTTTCACTCCTATACAAAATGAAAGAGAGCGAAGTACTGTACCCTAGTTAAAAAGACGTGTGTTTTAAGTTTGATACCTATGTGTATTTGTGTCTATCTATGGAATTGTAGCTCACAAAGAGATGAAAGTTATCTTTTCAACCAACTTAAAAAAGGCGGAGGTTCTTAATTCGTGTTTATGTTTTACTTTGTATGTTTGTTATACGGTTTTTTTGCACAATTATGAATCGATGTTGAATATTCTTGTTTCATATGACAGAGGATACCTCAGAAGTGGTCCCATTTTAGTACTTCTTATGAAAAAGTATTGTTTTGAAAAAATATTTACTTATCAATCGGAGCAAATTTATAGATTGACTAGCCACCGCGCGCGGTTTTACCCGCGTAACTTTTGATCCCGTGGGAATTTCGGGATAAAATATAGCCTATAACCTTCCTCAAGAGTTGGGCTATCAAATGCAAAAAGAATTTTTCAAATCCCACTTGTAGTTTCTGAGATAAGCACGTTCAAACAAATAAAAAAAAAAACTCTTCAGCTTTATATATTAGTATAAATTATTATGGAAATAATATTTTGAGTGCCCAAACAAAATAAGTTTTTGTATAGCTTATGAATGATGTTGTTTAATCATAAAACTTTAAAATTCCCGAAACATGTTTAACTCTAGAACATTCACAAATCTCATCAATGCCCTAACCAGGTGTATTGAAAGGGTTACTCAATTGCGACCTTCAAGGGTATAGATAGACCCTTCCGGCTTTTGTACGGTGACCTTGTACTACCCTTCTACCACCCTAAAACCTAGGGGCTGCCACAATTAAAACCTACATTAGAGGGGCACTCAAAAGATTATTTCCAAAATAATATGTGAATGGCCGGCTTATACGCAAAATTGCATTGCAAATGTTTGTGTTATATGTATAAAATTGCATTGCAAATTTAAATTAACTTTAGAAACGGGATATTTACCATGTTTTTCATTTATTTTGAGTTCTCGATATTTCGGCACTGTTACAAGCGCCATGATCACGACGGTACTGAAGATGCGGGTAAGCGTGTATTTTTATTACGCTTACCCGCATCTTCAAAATAAAAGCGGGTAGACAGATTTGTTTGCCCGTGAATAAAAATACACGCTTACCCGCATCTTCAGTACCGTCGTGATCATGGCGCTTGTAACAGTGCCGAAATATCGAGAACTCAAAATAAATGAAAAACATGGTAAATATCCCGTTTCTAAAGTTAATTTAAATGTTAATGACCATGCCAGTTTAAAAACTTATATTGCATTGCAAATGTTTGAGTTTATTTGTAAGTATTTGTAAAGGGATATTTTTCTTTGATAAGTTTTGAATTAACCAAACAACATTTTAGCTACCTACCTACTGGAATATCAGGTTCACATTAACAATCTGAGAAAATCCTGCTGATATGCAAAACTGTAGTGCGATCACAGAACTTTATCGAATCGTATATTAACGAATGTTTACGAATGCTCGTATAGTATGGAGTCGGTTGCAAGTTTTGAGTAACATTGTAAGTAATTTTTTATTTTACAGATATTTATGAGTACAACATGTTGACAAACATTCCAAATTAACAAGGCACACATTTATTTAAGCTGGTCGTGCGGCAATGTATATATTTCAATTTTTTCTTAAAAACCGTCTCCATACTATACGAACATTCGTTAACAAACGATTCGATAAAGTTCTGTGATCGCACTGCTGCATTGCAAATGTTTGTGTTATATTTGTAAAGTAAAATAAATAAGTATTTGTAAAGGGATATTTTTCTTTGTAGATAAGTTTTTAATTTACCAAACAACATTTTAGCTACCTACTGGAATATCAGGTTCACATTAACAATCTGAGAAAATCCTGCTGATATGCAAAACTGTATCGCAATTGTTTGTATTATATGCTAATACTAGCTTTATCCCGCAACTTCGTATGCGCTTCACTACCCTTCTCGTGGTAATTTCAGAAACTATACAACCAGACAACCACTGAAAGAACCTTTATACCAAGTATCACACCCATGCACTCAAGGAATAAGTTTTTTTCATACAAACTAAAAATCACATATTTCCCGTGCCCGCGGGAATTTTGGGAATTTTTTTCGTAGCACAACCAGTCACTCTTTGAAGAACCTTCATGCCAAGTATCACATCCGTACATTTAAGGAATAAGATATTTCAAACAAACTAAAAAGTCCAACCCCTTCCCGCGGGAATTTCGGGAATTCCTTCCATAATACAAACAGACACTTATTGAGGAACCTTTATATCAAGTATCACATCCGTGCACTCAAGGGATGGGATTTTTTCATACAAACTAAAACATCATATATTTCCAGTTCCCGTGGGAATTTCGGGAATTCCTTTCATAACGTAACCAGACACACATTGAGAAACCTTTACACCAAGTTTCACATCGGTGCACTCAAGGAATAAGATTTTTCATACAAACTAAAAAGTCCTATATTTCCCGTTCCCGTGGGAATTTCGGGAATTCCTTCCTTAGTGCACCCCTACATCCCCTAAAGAATGTATGTTCCAAATTTCAGCTCTCTACGCCCAGTAGTTATGGTTGTACGTTGTCTGTCAGTCACTCAGTACCTCAGTCACTCAGTACCTCAGTCACTCAGTACCTCAGTCACTCAGTCAGTAACGGAACAGTTTTATATATATTGATTGATTATCAACAACGGTCTGAATATTTTTATATGTTCATTTACTTTTTAATAAGCACACTAGCTGACCCGGCAAACGTTGTTTTGCCATATAAATAAAAAAAAAAATAGATGTTGACCGATTCTCATAGATACCGGATAAGCACAAAAAATTTCATCAAAATTGGTGAAGCCGTTTCGGAGGAGTATGGCAACGAAAACTGTGACACGAGAATTTTATATATTAGATGTACTTGTTTATTTACCAAATAGTTGTACACACTCCAACAGAATTACCTATACCTACCAGTCTTACGTACGCACAGGGTACGCACATGCGTGCACTAAGGTGGTACACATAATTTCATTGCAGTGTGTACTTACTTGAATTATCTGGTTTTCTCATACTTATAAGCTCCGTTTAGCTTTTGGCTAAAAGATGGCACTGTTTGCAAGTAACAGACCAGCCGCCAGCGTTATAATATAAAATAAATCCTAACTCTTTTCTTATCTTTGTCCACAGATCGTAGACTATGACATCGTAACCCAAACTCAACAATCAACCAATGGAATAACTCAACAAAACTATAAAATAAGCCTTAAAAACTTTAGATTAAGAATCAAAATGTCTCACCACATAGTAACGGTATGTATGTTCTGTCTACTCTGCGCCGCTCACACTTGCGCGTCTCACATAGACCTAACAAACGACGTTATTGTCACCAACGACGCTAAACTGGAAAGAATAGATCATGTAACAGACTTAGAGGAAAAGAGAAAGATAGATACAAGGCTGCGTTACCAGCATAAACTACAGAAGATAAGACAGAGAGACAGGACTAAAAGAGAAGTGAAAGATTTGAACCCGAATAGTTATGTGGAGCAGATATTCAGGTTGTATGGAGATGTTGATAGTATGACGATGAATTTATCAGGGTTCAATGAGATGCTGAAGAGGCTAGATCTTCATAAGCTGGTGGAAGGTGGAGTTCAGAAGACTGAGAGTAAGAATTATATATATGGACAGGCTGAACCTAAAGAGGAAGTTATTAATGTGAGTATTACGGCTTTGAGGCGATTTTTTAGTAATATTGCAATATTTAAGTTGCTATAATTTAATAGAAAAGGGTACTTTAATTTGGTTAATTTGTCGTGTGGTGTCGTCCTGAGAATAGCGCTACCCCATCTCCTCTCGTGGGTATGTCGCCTCTTACGGGAGGCCTATGTCCAGGAGTGGACGTCTACAGGCTGCTGCTGATGATGATGACGTTAATTTGTGCACCGGTGATTAAACCATCGATTGATCTCAATCTCAGCTGATGGTCAGTGAAGATGAGATCGAAGTAAGAAACTGGCTCTATAAAACATTGCCGGAACCACAGACATACATCTACATAGATAACGCAAGTGTCACGATTTATATTGAAACTAAGCGTGCCGTGGTTTTAACACCTACTATGACGTCACAGCTGATATTTCGTGATGGGAAATACAAACCGAGTCAAAGACATCGATGCCGCCGATAAAGTTGATTATTAAGAACGATATCGATTTTCTAAGACATACATACGCGTGGACTGAATTTAGCGGCGACCAACCTTGGTCGGGGCTCGGACACGCGAAGTACATGCATTTGCGTTATCTATGTAGTTGTATATCTGTGGCCGGAACACAACACCGTTGGATCATATAAAGTAGACTTTACATGAAGGGTCATCTCTAGCTAGTTGGACCTGAAAGGGGTCGTACCGGCAAGCATGGCTCCAATGAATCTTTAAAAATTAGACAATATTATAACACACCTATTTTATATTTTACAGTGCGTAAGTAGCTCCGAACTAATAAACACAGTGAACACAAGGTTAAAACCACACAGTCACGAGCACAGCGAGAAAGACCACGAAAGTGAAAACAGCATATCAGAAGACGCATTCAGAAACCTCTGTCCCATTCTAATATACCAGAAGATCGCTAATACTAGTATAGAACGCGATGGATGCGTGAAAGAGACAAACTTACCCAGCAGAAGAATAGACCGCGTCGCAAGTCTGAGTGAGAAAGAAAACGCGTATTCGAAGAATATGGTTTCAGTCTGGCTGTACTCATCTTTGAGTATCGCAGCTATCAGCGCTTGTGGGTTATTAGGTGTAGCTGTGATTCCAATAATGCATAAAACGTATTACAACCATTTACTACAGTTTTTAGTGGCCTTAGCTGTTGGCACTTTATGCGGTGATGCCTTATTGCATCTAATGCCGCATGCTATGAGTCCGATGGAACATGATCATGACGATATTAACGCTATAGATGTCAGAAGTTCTCATGATGACGGAATGTGGAAAGGATTGGCAGCCATGATGGGCGTTGTCTTCTTCTACTTCACAGAAAAAGGCCTAACAGTTGTCGCTGAATGGAGGAAACGACGACAGAAGTTGGAGGATGGTAAATTACCTTCAAGAGTTCGCGTTTTGAAAGACGAAACAGTTGGAGGTTGTTCCGGCGGTGTAAAAGCACAAAACTCCGCTTCGAACTCCCTAATCAAAATTTTCAAGAAAGATGATAAAAATGATGCTACAACTAAAACTTGTAAGCATAAGTACTCTGAGTATCCTTATTGTTATGATGAGATAGATACAGATACACATGATGATCATCATATGAGAGACGGTCAGATACCTCCAAGTCCTAACGCTAAGTTACATAATAACTCTGTTAGTGTGGTATCATCGAATGCGCTTAACTCTGAAGGGAAAGACGAGCCCACAGCTAAAGATTGGCTGTTGAAAGCGGAGTCTACGCCGGCGGTCGTCGAAATGAACAATATTAAACATAAGGATGACAGCTCGAAGAATTTGAAAGATGGCGATAGTTACACTGTTATTTTAAGGTAAGCTGTTGTTTTTTCTAGCTGTAGTATAAAGCTGAAGAGAAAGGTTACTGGTTATTTTATCCAGAAATTTCCACGGTAAGTATCATAAGTTGCGTGAGTAATACCTCGCGAACCTGTGGTTTAGTAAATAAATTGTGAATATTTCTAATATTAACGAAGCATTTGTCACCTTTTCATAAAGACTTAGAAAAACGTAATTACATAAAAAAATAATTACAAATAAAATAATTTCTTTACCCTACTATAGATTCCGGAGTATTTTGGTTAAAATGTAGCGTGTCCGCAAGACTTGACTACCAATGACACAAAAAAGTCAAATCCATATGGATCGTTCTTTTTTAATGAAAACAATAATTCAACACAAAACTCGAACAAAGGATCTCTGATATATACCTACCCTGGCAAATAATTATTGTATTTATGTTTGTTACTCAATTTCATCGATGAAAATTTTGACCTTGACGACCTTATACTTTAGCCAAAGTTTTGTCGTGAAGTCGGTTTTTTGCTGCTCTGCATTCCTTGATTATGTTGTGTAGTCTTCATAATAAAAACTTCATATCATATCAAGCTTAATTTGGTGTAATTATAGCTTGTGGGTGAGTTTGAAAATAAATAGTATGTCTAAAATATTACCTAGTGAAGCCCCAGAACCAAAATTAGTACCATTTTAGAAGCGAAAAACGACTTTTGGTTATGTTAGTTTACAGTTTTATTTTAAAGATCAAATAGTAAGTGCATTTAATTAGTTTTTTGCTATGAATCTTTCTTGAGCCTTAAATTCAACAATGCCGCGACATTTTCTTGAATATTAAATTAAATAAAACGTTATATGATATAGTATCCCATATCACAAGTTTTACCAAGTGTTGGTGTGATTGTCTTGGTATTTTATTGATTAGCATTGTCGTCGTAAGGTTGCTTGTTAAACAATATTTTATCGGCTACATTTTATTGAGTGTACCAATGCTCTTTTTGACTTAATTGAATCCACTCTCTTTTACCACTGGACTACCAGACGTAGACAGAACTTCCATCCCTATACATATAGTTGATTTACCAAAAAGTCGATCAAAAAGCTTCAATTGTTCCTTTCTGGTACGGATTGCAAAGGTGTGGAACGATCTGCCTGCGTCTGTTTTTCCTGACCACTACAGTCCTGGTACTTTTAAGTATCGTTTCTCGTGGATGGACGTGTAACACCTTACTCTTCATGCGCACTATCCATCAGGTGGCATGGAAGACAAACGTTCTAAACTTATCATACATAATAACTTCACGCTTGTATCTCTATGGGGTCGGCAGAACACAAAAGGCTAAAACCATCTAATGTCACATTTGACAAATTTGGAGGTGTTATAATAATGGTGAGAGGCTATTACAGTGACAGGGAGTCAGCCTATCGCCCGCAAAACGACAATACAACCTCTGTCTCTTAACTTACTTTTACAGTATGCCTGGGAAGAGAAGCAGCTGGTACATTCTATGTTTTTCTTTCGCTCCCAGTCCAGCATGGAAGCATATAAAATAAAAATTGATTTATTTACTTTCCAGAGAGCATTCGCGCGCGCACCACGGTCACTCGCACTCTCACGGCCACGTGCACGCGCCGCCATCTTCCATGTCCTCCGTGGCGTGGATGGTTGTCATGGGAGATGGACTGCACAACTTCACCGACGGCATGGCTATTGGTAAGTCAAGGTTCTATAGTTGAATTGTTTTCAAATGATTTTCGTGACAGTTAAAAATTGACAACCTCAGTGACGTTGCCGCAACGAATTTGTTCGATCTTCTATTCGATTGCTTTTACATATCGAATCAGTTGGTGAAAAAAATGTATTGAAACTTACGATTACAAGATGGCCGCTCATATTCAGCGATTCAATGATGATTCCGTAGTGTCAATCCCTATGATCTGTACGTTCCGTTTCTTTGAATATGTCAATTTGAGATGAATATTTTTTATGACATTTACTTAATTTAATACAGTTAAATAAAAATTACACTTGATTAATAGTTTAATTTCGAATCTCAGTATAAACAATTTTATTTACATAGTTTTTATTTTTTATCGCGCCTATTAATATTTAATTAGTTGTAAATAGTTTGCGCGGAATGGAAAATGAGAACTGTCAGGAAAATCATTTGAAAACAATTCAACTATAGTTGGATATCCTAGGACAAAGTATAAGAGACACAAGGGAACATACAGTCTTTTCCACGGTGAATGATTTAATTACCTAACTGTTGAGGGCGCCGAAATTGCTTCTTAGATACCCTAATTATAGGAAGGCCTACGGGATGGGGTGGCTTTTGGTAAGTGAACTAGGTGGTATTCAAAAAAAGAAGCGTTTTTCAACGAAAACAAAGCTTAAAAAACAGGCTTTCCATAATTTTTGTCTGAAAGGACCAAGGGAACAAGAAACATCAAACAGTTATCAAGTTTGGTACCTTTACATTTTCAAAAGGAAACATTTGGCTGGAGGTACTAATGGAACGTAGTATTCGTAAAGTACAGACCATGGATGGATTATATTTTATAGAGGACGACCTGTACAACAATTTTTATTCACTTTGCAGCGATAAATCAACCGACGAAAAGCATTAAAAAATATACTTCGGCCACATTTTTAAATATTTACGAAAAATTTGTCTGGAAGGTCCAATGGCGTAAAGTATAGGCCATAAACCACCTAGCTAGCCCAGTGATGGTCGATGGATTCCAGAATGTTCGGAGCGCCGAAATGGCTTCTTACATACCCTTATTATAGGAAGACCTGAACAATTTTACTGACGGGCATGGCTATTGGTAAGTGAAGGTTACTTTCACAGGCATAACTTCACGCCTGTATCCCTTATGGGGTAGGCAGAACACCAGAAGCTGTAAAACCATCTAATGCCTCGGTTTACAAAATGAGAAATATTATAATGATGAACAGAGACTATTGCAGTGAACGACTAGGGCAGCCTATCGCCCAAAAACGCCAATCAAACCTCTGTCTCTTAACTGACTTTTACAATAGGCCTGGGAAGGGAAGCAGCTGGTATATGCTATGTTCTTCTTTTGTTCCCAGTCCAGCATCGTTATCCACTATCATTAATTAACTGTTTATTTTCAGGAGCGGCCTTCGCGTCGAACATCGCAGGCGGGTTTTCCACCGCTATAGCAGTGTTGTGCCACGAACTGCCCCATGAACTAGGTAAGGCGTACAATGGAGAAGAAAACGAAAAGCTTTAAATAGATGTCGCTTCATACGCTTGACCCATTACAAACCGTCAAATGAACGAGTTGTTATCGAAATTGCTTGTTCACTGTTCTTTTTTGTGGTAAATCTATATGATCATTTGTTTTTCTGTATGAAAAAGTGGAAAATATGGACCGTAAATATGTGCATTTCCATAAAAGTTCAAATCAAGTACTCAAGTATTTGCTTGGTGGTAGGATCCCTTCTGGGTCCGCCTGGCTAGCGACCACCCTTTATATAAAGTCTGCCGCCAAATGTTACCGCTCCGGCGGTAATGTGTTCCGGCAATATTGTATAAAGAGCCAGTTCCTTCCTAAGCCCGTGTGCTTTCATCTTCGACCTCATCGTCACTTATCATCAGGTGAGATTGAGGTCAAACGCGGGTTTAGTCACTTATAAAAAAAATAAAAAAAAGTACATCCACAACTTCCACATGTGTATATCCTCAGAAAAACTGTGGTATCCATTTTCTATAAAACTTAAGACAACGCAATGATGCATTTCTATTTTTTGATAAAAAAACAGTACTTATAAAATAACTTTTACTATGGTATTTGACAGTTGTTATGAGTCAAGCGTAATTAGCGCCTCTAGTGGAAAAAGTAGGCAGTTTTCTACCCCATTGTAATCATACTTATAAACGTATAGCAGCTTCAACTCCCGTAACTTTTGATACTGTTATAAAAACGCGTAATTTGTTAAGACTGAGCATTCTTTCAGGGCTGATAGGTGGCACAAAAATATGAACATATTTATTTATTTATATTCTAGGTTCCCCCCTAGTTTGCTACATGGTATCGCATAACACAAGCTCTGCTTACTCTGAGGCCATGTAGCAGCTGTGATTGTCTGGGGATTTTATTTTATTATTATTATTTATAATAATAATGATAGAGCCATTTTAACTGACAGAACAACACACTTTATTAGACCTGACATTACAATAGTAGATAAAATAAACAACACAGCTCAATTAGTAGACATAGCAATCCCAAATACTCATAATATACAGAACACTATTTCTGAAAAGCTAGCGAAATACGTTCCGCATAAAGATGAGATAACTAGGATGTGGCGATTAAAAAATGTAGTCATAATACCAGCCGTTATCTCCACAACAGGTGTTACACCGATCACTTAAAGAATTAGAATTACCAGCCCATTTCACCTTATTAAAGATGCAGAAATCTGTAATTCTCAACACCTATAGATTAGTCCGCAAATTTTTGAACAATTCCGAAGATCCCACACAAAACAATACCCTTTTCAGTACCTAACTACTCAAGGTGCACACTTGGTTTAGGCCCGTGTGTACTTTTATGCCGGTGCTTACCTAGCACCGAGTACACTTAATGTTATAAATAAATAATAATAATATTTTTTTTTTTATCCCACAATAATATTTTACTTACTATAATTAAAAACTACCTATATTATAAGAGGTAATCCAATGTAGGTTTTGAAGTGGAAGACTGGTGCCCCATTTAGGTTTCCCTGTACTAGGGGATCACCAGGCTCTTCCCTCGTGCCAAGTTCACGATACAATAGTTCTTAAACTAAGACTAAACAATGACTATTATGCTACATTAAGTTTATTTTACATTACGTTGACAGGAGATTTTATCTTAAAAGCTAAATGTGTGCTATTTATTTGTGAGTGTGTATATGAGTTTGTGTTAGTGTATGTGATGATGTGACTGGATGTGTGTGTGTGTATGTGTGTGTGTGTGTGTGTGTGTGTAGGAATTGAGTGCGATGTCTCTAACTATTGTAGTCGTTCAAAAATATTTTCAGTTTCTAAGTAATCTATTGATTTAAGCCAGTTGGTTAATTTGAATTTTGTTTTATATTTTATTTATTTTATCTCTCTTTCAGGTGACTTCGCAGTGCTGCTAAAAGCGGGTATGTCCGTCCGTCGCGCGGTTTGCTACAATCTTCTGTCTTCTGCACTGTGTGTGCTTGGAATGTTCTGTGGAGTTTGGGCAGGTGAGTCGGGGGAGATCGGAGGAGATGACCTGTTTAAAGAATAGAAAAATATAGTCAATAACTTCACCCAACCGGGACTAGAATATAGGTCTCCAACTTGCTGGGCAGCACTGCAAATTGAGCTACCGGGACCTGGTATATTATTCACATTACTTCATCACAACTCTAATGTAATGAATAAATCTGTAATGAAACCAGAGCAGGGCTATGAGTCTGTCCCCTGGGTGACGAGGAGGTTAAGGCCGTAATCCACCAAGCTGGCCCAGTGCTGGTTGATGGATGTCAGAATTTTCAGGGTACAAAAATAATGCGCGGAAATTAAACTAAGTAGTACAATTCAGAACTTTTATATGAAAATATAAATATTGAATGTATTCTTTTCACTAAATAGCTTTCTATGTGCAAGCCAGTTCGAAATTTAAATATTTTTTTTTTTTATAAGTGACTAAACCCGCGTTTGACCTCAATCTCAACTGATGGTAAGTGATGAGTAATGATGTGAATTAAACCTTTGATAAGTTACCTCTTTGGTCGCCATGTCGCCGAGTAGAAGATCATTCCATTTTTAAATTACACGATAAATCTGATTTTATATAGTAATTTATTTGGCCGCTAAACAGGACAGATATGGATTTTCGTATAACTATTGCCGGCCGCTGCTCGACCACTACAGCAAGTTCTATTTATCTCGAAGGAAAATTTATATTGGAGCAGTTCTGCCGTGATTGAGGAACCTCTTTTTACAAAAGAGTGCCGAGAGTTTTTTTTCCGCCGACTTTTTTCCTCTCGGTCTAGCTAGGGTTCTACTTTCATTTCGTTTTTTAAAGCCGAAGAAAAAGTAGTAGTAGACAACACCAAGACATTGGTGGATAATGGGCGATCATTATCTTCATGAGCCGAGAGGCGCACACTTCTCGACGGAGGCCTCCCCCAGGCTTCGTCATGTCGTCCGGACCCGCGCCGCCCTCATCCAGCATTTGACGTTCGTAAAGTGTATAAAATTACCTACTGCGAATAAAAAGTTTTCATTTTCATCCATCCATCCAAACTGTCATTTTTTATATTAGTTACATAAATAATTAATTAAATGTAATTATTGTATTTTCCAGGACACGCCCCTACTGCTACACGGTGGTTATTTGCAATAGCCGCCGGGACCTTTTTATACATCGCTCTTGTTGATATGGTAAGATATATTGCTAATTATTACCAAAAAAGAACCTCCAATATAACCTTTGTCCCTTAACTGACTTTACAGATGCCCGTAAAGGGAAGCAGCTGGTGCAGAAGGCAGCACATCAAGCGTTACAAATCTATCAAAAAATTTTACTTAAATCTGAACTCTATGCCTTCGACATTAAGTTTAAATTGGTTGGGGAAATTTGACAGGTAATGTAATGCTTGATCTGCTGCCTTCTGTACATTATATACTTTTCCTTTACTCCCAGTCCAGTATGAAAGAATATACATACATAACTTCATGCCTGTCCCTTATGTATGGGGTAGGCAGAACACCAGAGGCTGTAAAACTGTCTGATGTCACGTTTGACAAATTTCCTAATTGGGAAGTATTATAATGATGGAGAGAGGCTATTGCAGTGACAGGGGGTCACAAAAAAACCTCCAATAAAACTGACTGACTACAGTATGCCCGAGAAGAGAAGCAGCTGGCACATTGCAGCATTGTATGTCTTTCCTTTGCTCCCAGTCCAGTATATCCATCAGAAATTTGACTTTTGTAATATTAGTAAAATCCCATTATTTGAACTTAATTTTCGTTTCACAGATGCCCGAGTTGAGTTCATCGCATAGCAACGAGGGTACACTTTGTCAATGCATTCTCCAACTCATGGGACTGTCCACTGGAGTGGGCATCATGCTGGTCATAGCTCTCTATGAGCATGACCTTAAGACCTTATTCAGTTAGACGAGTGAAGTGAAGTGACCAATGCGACCCGTAGAGTGGATAGAAACAGTGCAACCTTGAAATATTTGATTTGTTGTCTAGTTTTCATAAGGCGTTAGTAAAAACAGAAATAAAATTTTAAGTTATTAGTGGGCTCGATTCGAGAATTGCTAACAAAAACTGATTTTGAAGCTTGTAAGTTTGGAATTAGAGTCTAATGTTGAATAATAGCCCATGTATAACTTCAATTAATTGTAATTCAAAGTTTGAAAGTGTCTCAAATTTCAATATTGATGTTGATTATCAAGTTTTTACCGAATTCAAGGTTAAATTGTTCCTAGTTTCAATATTTATATAATTATAATTTCAAGTGTAATCGATACTTGCTTCTGTTATGAAATATATAATACAGTTGAATTTTGATTTGTGCTCGGTTAAATATTAAAATCTTTTTATACGTAAAAGTAGAATGGAAAAATGATTTATATGTGAGAGTTTGCCTTTACTTAATCCAAGAAAAAAGCCGTATGAGTATTGATGAAAATTGTAAATGTCTATATGTAGGTATTGTGATCCAAAGCAAAGATGTAAGATATCTACTCTATGGGGTCTGCGTTCGCTAACTGTGACTTACAGTGCATAGTGATAAGTTAATTAGTGAATTTATATTGCAAAAGTGTTAAAAGTGATTGCGGAGTGAAGTGAATCGTTCCTACAGGTAGTGAGCTGTGTCATTTAATGACACATTTTTCTTTTTTTTGTTGTTCGCTGGAATTGAGTTTCTTTTGGAGCACAGGTTTGTAACTTCGACGGTTAGTTAATGTAAGTTCTCGCTATTAATTTAAAGAAGGAATCGCTTCAAAGCGATAAGGCTGGCTAAACTACTTATTCATGTCACTTATGTATGTCGCATAACCTTTTTTTTTTTGTAAATAAATCAGTTTTAAAGTTCTAATTTTGTTGATTTGAAATTTGACTTGCTGTTTCTGCAGTTTTGTTTTGTGTACAAGTTTCTTTAAGAATGCAAATGTCGTCTCTAATATTTGTTTAAATGTATATTGTTTTACATAATATGATGGCTCACTTGTAAAAAATTCATCTATAGTTCATTAAAGTGAAATTTTTGTTGAATTACTAATACAGCTTACATATACATTAAAACAATTGTAAAAAAAAATATTCTGTGAACACCTCATTATGTATAATCTCAATTTGTGAATAATTAAAAACCAAGTTAACATAAATACGGTGTCAAACACTTGCTTAGTATTCCCAATATAGACCACCTTCGAACCCACTCTAATAATAGCTTGCATAACTAACATACACTTACAATAATATACATTTCCACTATTTCAAATAAGCAGCAACTACATTTAATGTGCGAGCTTAGAACTATCTGTTGATTTCATATTGCATCCTCGAATAATATCAACAGTATTGTATTATTTAAGATGTGTCAGTCACATATTGTAACTAAATTAAGCCAATTTATATGCATCTCTTTTGCACCATGCTAAAAGTTAAATCTTTTCATATTCACATCGCTGTAAGCATGATTTGGTTATATCAAATTCAAAGTTATAAGTATATAAATGTTGCAACGGAGTAACTAAAGAAGTCAAACTTTATTTTGGCTGTATGCCTTAATAACACTAAATTGTGAAACTAATTTGGAGGCCAAATAGTTCTTAATCTAGAATATTCATAGTTTATATTTAGAAGCCAATTATGGCTTGTAAATATAAACCATGAGGCAGATAGTACACATAGCCACAGATTTCTATAAAAGTTACTTATGCAAGGTGACTGGTGATAAATTTTAGATACTGAAGGAGAGCTTCACTAGAATTCCATATAAATAAATACTACTATGTTACTATTGACTTTACATACAACTGAGTCGATCGCGGCCCGTGACTTGGCACGCGGATCGCTGCCAACGCTAGCGTAACCATGCGTTTCGTAATCAATTCTTTAGCTTTCGGTTAAGTTTGCTCAGTAAAAATCACGTTCTTGAATTTCAAAAGTGACCCACCAGTCACCTTGTATATTTAACGAGGTACACATGCAAAGGTGAGAAAGACTTTTGAGATATCTGCGTGATGGTATGATGTATTTTACGTATTGCTCAGTTACTTAGTTTTGAGCTCGAGCTGAGCTCAAAGGATTATGAGGAGCATTTATTGCTGAGTACCTTTTATATTAATCTGTGACAATATTAATTGAAAATTAATAAAAAAAACCTGTGACTTAACGAATCTGTGCTTGCATTTTATTGTTTGTGCTAGTAGAGGTACCTAAATTTAATGTTAAGTATTATTAGAGACCATAATATCATAGAGGTAACTTAGATTCTATATAACCCTACTTAACGATAATGTAAATACTATAAAAAAACTAACTCTTAAAATCTGTAAAATGAAAACTATTTTTAATATTTTCGTAGATATCAATTTGTAATTATGATAGGATGAGGATGAAGAAATCTGTGAGATTTTTTTGTAAAAATCGAATAAAATTTTCTACGCTATATTTTTTTGTGGAACAGTCACGAAAATTTGTACGGAAGCTTTTTAGTACTTAACTGCAAGACGATTTTGTAAACTATACATAGTTTTTTATGTATGTATGTGTGATCAAAACCCCGCTGTGTTAACAATGAGTTTTTTGTTTGGGTGCTATATTTAAGCGGGCAATAATGATTCTTTATTCCTTGTATTTAAGTTCGTAAAACATATAAGCGATCTTGTAACTTAAATCATAACTCAAGCATTTATTAACTGTTAATTTTTTCTTAAAAAACTGACTTAAATTTATGCTTGAGAGGATTTTAATGAGCTTCGTTCTGAATATGGACTGTAACTTGTACTTAAGTATTATTTACCCAATTTTCACCTTCCGGAGATTATGTTACTTATTGAAACAGTGAGCCCGCTTGTACTTTGTTCCTAAGTACTTATTTTTCATCTTCTTTAGTGTGTAACTTGTAATTTAAGTATGTTAAGCATATTATTTCTATATCATGAAAAATCAAATAAAAAGATTAATTAATTACATTATTAATGTTTTTTATTTATTGATTGTAGGAAATTATTTAAAGACAACTTACTAAGTTGGCCAAGTTCATATGCAGTCTGTATAGCCTGAAAATTTTGCTTTCAAGAATCTTCAAAAAAAATCCCCAGGCAATCACACCAACTACATGGCCCCAAACTATGCAGAGCTTGTGATATGGGATACCATGTAGCGAACTAGGGTATAATACATATATGTATAGTTGTATAGATAAACGCCCAAACCCGGAACATTTTTTTTCTTGTCCCGTGCGGGAATCGAACCCGCGACCTCTTGTGTCTGAGGCAAACAGTGTTACCCCATCGCCAAAGTGGTCGTCAAATGCTGTATACCTTATGACTTTGAAATAAGCTGCTGTATATATTGAACTTCAATGCTCTTAAGATTTAAGAGACTGATTATGCATACATTTTTCTTGGCGAAAAGCATTCTTAAGTAGTGTGTACTCTGTGCCCAAGCAAGGCTACCGTCCATGAACGCAGTTTGATTGATTTTTATTTAAAAGTTTCGATTAAAACGACTGATTGGTTTTTATTTCTGCTGCAACTGAATATTTGTTCTAAAAAGGAACTTTAACGACAGCATTAATAATAAGAAAAAACTGATAAAAATATCAATCTTTTGCGTGTGTTTTTGAAATTATATTCTTTTCACATCCACAGTTCACTCAGATCAATGTGCTTATTTTTGTAAATTATTAACCAAAAAAGAAAGGCCAACGTTACGCGGTGTTCCCAGGCGGTCACCCATCCAAGTACTGACCGCGCCCGACGTTGCTTAACTTCGGTGATCGGACGAGAACCGGTGTTTTCAACGTGGTATGAACGTTGGCGTTAGCTGAGTGTAAATAACACTACAAATACTCACAGTATGACGTCACATCATGAACATACGCGTTTCAAATGAGAATAGGACTCCCTTAGCGCCATATTGTGACGTCATAGCTGTCAACTCGAACCGATTCAGTAGAGTCAGCAAAATAATATTGTTTAATTTAGAATTTTCTTTTATTTAGATACTAGCTGTGACCCGCGACTTCGTCCGCGTGGATACCGTTTATTAGAGTTGGATAAATACTATTATTATATCCTCCTTGAAGTTAAAACTTACCTTATTCTAAATTTCGTCAAAATCGACTCAGTAGTTTAGCTGTGAAAGCGTTACTGATAGATAAACAGACAGAATTACTCGAAAAACTGTTACAACAAAGCAGTGATCCGCAGTTCACCTAGGTTTTGTGAAAAAATATAGGTAGGTAGGTATATTACATAGATGATGTCCGCGACTTCGTCTGTATTGAATTAGTATTTCGAGTAGGTTATTTTCTTCTCCAAGGTCCTAACTATATTTAATAACAAAAATAAAAATGAAGAATCTTCGCCCATATGTATAACTCCTAACCACAAACATAGGTAGGTAACTATCTATTAGGTGCATTACAAAGGCACATAGCGTTATACACAAATCGGGTGCCAAAGTGCCTTAAATTTTAATATTGTCTTAAGTTTTCGCGATAACTATTATGTATGACTATTAAATAAAACACTTTTTAACCGATTTTATCGCGTATATTTACATTTTAAATTTTAACAGTCGCTCGTGACCACGGGGTCTGCAAAGACACCGAAACGTCGAGTTAAAATGTAAAATATAAATTATACGCCATTAATCCGGTTAAAAAGTGTTTAATTTAATGCCTTCAATTTTGCTTAATTCATGCAATATCTTCATTAATTATACTTAGCTTATTGTTATTCTAGGTAAAGCTAAGTAGTTTTTGCGTGAAAGAATAGCAAAAATCCATCAATCCAGCCATTATCAGTGTAGATACAATACGTCCTATAGTTATGTATGGCTGCTTTTCCAAACGGCTAAGCCAATATTAATGTAATTTGGTAAGTATAGTAGTTAACACATACCTCACTTTTTATTCCGAAGTAATCTACGGTTTCTGACTTCCAAAAGGCAGAAACGATCATGAAATAAACAAAACCTTGATTTCCATTTTATCTCTGTATGTACAGAAGGCAGTACATCAAGCGTTACAAATCTGTCAATTTTTTTTACTTGAATTTGAACTCTATGCCCTCGATAATAAGTTAAAATTGGTTGGGGAAATTTGATAGGTAATGTAACGCTTGTTCCTTCTGTACCTACCTATATTAAATCGCGCAAAAGCTTGGCGCTCGCCTCCCACCTTTTTATACCCTACCGCCGCGAGCCGCGTCGAGCGCGGCAACCGTTAGGTACGCAAAATAACTCCTATATCATTCAGTATTCCCGCGCCATGGGTTATTAGCGTATTTCATGTATAAGTTTGGTGTTTCTATACCGATTTCTATGATCCTTTTTTTATTGAATAGGTAATAATGTTAATATTTTTTAATTAGGGATGAGTGAGAGTATTATAAACGTAAGAGTAAACAAATATAATCAGAAAGCTCCGAACTGCTAAGCTATCGGGATTTACACGTGTTATTGTGAGTCAACCATAAAATATAGACATATACTGTTGTGGGATATTTTGTATATAATTTTATGAAGAATATTTCTGTCATACATGATTTCTATATAGCTTTAACCATTAAGGCTGCACACGCGACGGAAGCTTAAAAAATGAAGTAACTTCTCCCGTTTTTCCAACATTTCCCTCCACTGCTCTGCTCCTATTGATTGTAGCGTGATAATAAGTATACTATAACCTGCCCAGGAGTATGAAGAATAATTTTATCAAGTTTCGTTAAAATCCGTCTAGTAGTTTTTGTTTCTATAAGGAACATACAGACAGACAGACAGACAAAAATTTTACTGATTGCATTTTTGGCATCAGTATCGATCACTAATCACCCCCTGATAGTTATTTTGAAAAAATATTTCATGTACAGAATTGACCTCTCTACAGATTTATTATAAGTATAGATAAAAAAAAAATATTCCGCGTTTTCGATTACTTTCATTCCACTTAATGATCAAGATTCATTTTCTGAAGATTCAACGTCGTCGTATAGTGCTGGCATGGTTTCCGCGCTTTTTCACCTATCATCCTCGAGTTTTTTTTTTTTCGCTATAATACTTTGATAAACGAAACAAGTAAAATAAATAGAACAAATAACACCAAACGACTGCCGTAATAATTTTTTGAGATATTCTTAAAAGAAAAGTAAAATGTAAAAAAACTACAGATTTTTTGAACTTCCAATCGCTCAGAACTAGGTATGTATTTAGTAGGTACCTAATCTTATGTAGGATTTTGGTTACTATAAGAATAAGAATAAGACAAAAATTATAAAATAAAGACCCCAGTTTTCCCAGACCCCAATTTTCAAGTGACTTTTGACAGATAGAGGTCATTGACGTTCCTATTCTCATTAAAATCGTATAGTACTTACGTACATTTGAGGCTTAAGAGTATTTTGGAAAAATAAACAGTACCTATCCAATTTATCCCACCAAAAAACATAAATGTAAAAAAGGAGAGCCAAGTTCAAAAGAAAAAGAATGGAGATCTAAATGAGTGCCAAGTTCTATGCAAAATCGAAAGACGTTCGACAAAGGCTACGTTCGACTAGGCTAATTTCAACGCCAGAATAATAAGAAAAAACTGATAAAAATATAAATATAGAAAAATATAAATATAAAAAAATAGCAAAAAGCCAACATTACGCGGTGTTCCCAGGCGGTCACCCATCCAAGTACTGACCGCGCCCGACGTTGCTTAACTTCGGTGATCGGACGAGAACCGGTGTTTTCAACGTGGTATGAACGTTGGCGAATGATGATTGAAAATAACACTACAAATACTCACAGTATGACGTCACATCATGAACATGCGCGTTTCAAATGAGAATAGGATTGCCTTTGCACTATATTGTGACGTCATAGCTGTCAACTCAAACCAATTCGGTAGAGTCAGCAAAATAATATTGTTTAATTTAAAATTTATTTTATTTAGATATAAAAAAAAATCCGCGTTTTCGATTACTTTCATTCCACTTAATGATCAAGATTCATTTTCTGAAGAGTCAACGTCGTCGTATAATGCTAGCATGGCTTCCGCGCTTTTTCACCATGCATCCTTTTCAAAGTTTTTATTTTTTTTAAAGCAAAATAAATAGTTGTTTTTGGTTCTGGAGCATATCCAAACCAGCTATTTTGCAGTGGGTTCGTTGGATGCAATAAGTAGCAGATTCATTAAGTGTATACTTACCTATAAGATTAAGTAACACTATTACTACATTCAATTTTGTGTACCTACCTATTCGAGTTATTGTCGTTTTAAAAAGGAACCCAGTCTTCGCAGCATTTACTGTAAAAAACATTAGTGACGTATTTTATAATAGAGGGTGGAAAACAGGATTGTAAAAATCTAGTGTTTTTGAGAACGTTTTAATGAGGTGTCCAGTTATTATTTTATTCAACATAAGATTCAGTCCATCTGAAAGTTTTTTTTAATTTGTTTAATATAAAAAAATAACATTGATACACAATGAACTTGAAAACACAAGTACCGTCTTAAGACATATAATCACAGGGATATTTTCGAAAAAAAAAAACATATAGAAAGAAATACATATTTGCAAAAAGCCAACATTACGCGGTGTTCCCAGGCGGTCACCCATCCAAGTACTGACCGCGCCCGACGTTGCTTATCTTCGGTGATCGGACGAGAACCGGTGTTTTCAACGTGGTATGAACTTTGGCGAAAGAAGTTTAGTGTGTAAATAACACTTTAAATACTCAAAGTATGACGTCACACCATGAACATACGCGTTTCAAATGAGATAGGACTGCCTTAGCGCCATAATGTAACGTCAAAGCTGTCAAATTGCAACCGATTCGGTAGAGTCAACAAAATAATATTGTTTAATTTAGAATCCATTTTTATTTAGATATAAAAATTATTCGGCGTTTTCGATTACTTTAATTCCACTTAATGATCAAGGTTCATTTTCTGAAGAGTCAACGTCGTCGTATAATGCTAGCATGGCTTTCGCGCTTTTTCACCAATCATCCTCTTCAACAAAACAAGTAGAATAAATAGTTACTTTTACAAAAAATATTTTTTTCTTGCAGACCCCAATTTTCAAGTGACTTTTGACAGATAGAGGTCATTGACGTTCCTATTCACATTTGAATCGCATAGTACGTACATTTGAGGCTTAAACTAGGGTTGCCAACTTTTTTTCTAGAAATAAAGTATCAATTACTTACTAGAAATTAAGCTCATAGGTACTAGCCGCGATGGTCGAATAAGTGATTCTAGTCCTAAATTTCTTAACGATTAGATATGTATTTGCTTTTATTTGTAATTTATTTTGTATTGTTGTTTACTTGTACTTGTATCTTGTTAAATTAAGTTTTTTATTGGAAATTAGCACACGATGATGAATGCAAGTGTACGTACAAACCTAAGTTGGTTTTTGTTACCCTTTTGTTTGTAAAAGTTTTATTGTATCTTCGTTTAATAACAAATTAATAAATTTAAAAAAAATGGAGTCTTAAAAGATTTTCAACAGTATTTTAGAAAAATAAACAGTAGGTATCCAATTTATCCCACCAAAAAACATAAATGTAAAAAACGAGAGCCAAGTTCAATAGATAAAGAATGGAGATCTAAATGAGTGCCAAACTCTATGCAAAATTGAAATACGTTCTACAAAGGCTTCATGATCAAGGTTCATTTTCTGAAGAGTCAACGTCGTCGTATAATGCTGGCATGGTTTCCGCGCTTTTTCATAATACTCTGATAAACAAAACTAGTAAAATAAATAGTTATACTAAAATTATTTTTTTTTATGCAGACCTCAATTTTCAAGTGACTTTTGACAGATAGAGGTCATTGACGTTCCTATTCTCATTTGAATCGCATAGTACGTACATTTGAGGCTTAAACTAGGGTTACCAAGTTTTTTTCCTAGAAATAGACTTCATCATGATTTCTAGAAATAGACTTACTAGAAATTAATTTATAGGTATTAGCCGCGATAATCGAATAAGTGATTCTAGTCCTTAATTTCTAAGCATTTAGGTATGTGTTTGCTTTTATTTGTAATTTATTTTGCATTGTTGTTTACTTGTACTTGTATTTTGTTAAATTAAGTTTTTTATTGTAAATTAGCACACGATGATGAATGCAAGTTTACGTAAAAACCTGAGCTGGTTTTTGTTACACTTGTTTTTTTTAAGTTTTATTGTATCTTTGTTTAATAAATAAATAAATAAATTTAAAAAAAATGTAGTCTGAATAGATTTTCAACAGTATTTTGGAAAAATAAACAGTACCTAATAAAATCCAAACTTACTTATATCTATACACCTATGAAGACACACTCACACACTCATTCTGATTCAATAATTCACATAAATGCCACATAAATTACTTAATTAAAAAAAAAAAATTATAAAATTCTTTATGATAGAATATATGAGGCTATCTAGTTTTAATACGAAAATGTAAATCCGTCATTAGACGTAAGCTTCTTACCTCTTGTGTGAACTATCTAATTATACTTAAGGTCTGTTGTTTTTTTATCAATATATATAAAACTGTTCCGTTACTGACTTAGTGACTGAGGTACTGAGTGACTGAGTGACTGAGTGACTGACAGACAACGTACAGCCGTAACTACTGGGCGTAGAGAGCTGAAATTTGGAACATACATTCTTTAGGGGATGTAAGGGTGCACTAAGGAAGGAATTCTTGAAATTCCCACGGGAACGGGAAATGTAGGACTTTTTAGTTTGTATGAAAAATCTTATTCCTTGAGTGCACCGATGTGAAACTTGGTACAAAAGTTTATCAATGTGTTTCTGGTTGTGTTATGAAAGGAATTCCCGAAATTCCCTCGGGAACGGGAAATATATGATGTTTTAGTTTGTATTAAAAATCCCATCCCTTGAGTGCACGGATGTGATACTTGATATAAATGTTCCTCAATAAGTGTCTGTTTGTATTATGGAAGGAATTCCCGAAATTCCCACGGGAAGGGGTTGGGCTTTTTAGTTTGCATGAAAAATCTTATTCCTTGAGTGTACGGATGTGATACTTGGCATGAAGGTTCTTCAAAGAGTGACTGTTTGGGCTACGAAAAAAATTCCCAAAATTCCCACGGGCACGGGAAGTATTTGATTTTTAGTTTGTATGAAAGAAACTTATTCCTTGAGTGCATGGGTGTGATACTTGGTATAAAGGTTCTTTCATTGGGTGTCTGGTTGTATAGTTTTTGAAATTTCCACGAGAAGGGTAGTTAAGTGCATACGAAGTTGCGGGATAAAGCTAGTTGATAATAAATAAATAATCAATAAATAAATACTTAGTAATATTGTCTTAAGTTTTCGCGATTCATACTATTAAATAAAACACTTTTTAACCGGATTTATCGCGTATATTTACATTTTAAATTTTGACTCGACGTTTCGGTGTCTTTTCAGACCCCGTGGTCAGTCGCTCGTGACCACGGGGTCTGAAAAGACACCGAAACGTCGAGTCAAAATTTAAAATGTAAATATACGCGATAAATCCGGTTAAAAAGTGTTTTATTTAAATACTTAGTATTCAATTTAACCTAAGAAAAAAACATGAATGTAAAAAAGGAGAGCCAAGTTCAATAGAAAAAGAATGCAGATCTAAATGAGTGCCAAGTTCTATGCAAAATCGAAATATGTATTAATAGAAATAAAATAATATTACGAACAAGTATTAAACTCTACTTCTTTGCTTTATTGGATACCTATAACAATTGCTGTTGTTTAAAAATGTGAGATCTCAAAGTAGGTTAGATTTGACTGGGCCAGTTTTGAAAATTCGTTACGCACCGTTGGTTGTTTCGGGTCTGGGTGTTTATACCTAAGTATTCTGTGTTCCTCCTTTATTCAATTTATGGTATCTCAAACTCACAAAATCATCTCACAATTATTTGGTTGACAGCGAAGCTCTCAACGTCTGGGGGCATGTTGATGTTTGAAACATCTATTACGTATTATTTCTATTTCTTACGTAGTTACATCACTAGATAAGTTTAAATTTAACCTAAGTTTGTGTCATAGCAATTCTGACTGGCATGGTAACTGCTCAGTATCTTAGTAGTAGGTTAATGATTATAGAAATTCTTATATTAAGTAAGTCACATTAAAGTTGAGCTCCGAAGCGATCACACTAAAGTATTTTATTTGTCCTTATATAATACAAATTAAAACAGCGGAAGTCAAAACAGTATGAATATAGTATAATACAGTTGATACACAGAATACAGAATACAGTTGAAAAATAACAGTATTCAGTTTATCCCACCAAAAAACATAAATGTAAAAAAGGAGAGCCAAGTTCAATAAAAAAAGAATGGATAACTAAGTGAGTGCCAAGTTGTTTGCAAAATCGAAATACGTACCTATTAATAAACTCTTCTTGTTTGCTTTATTGAAATGTGAGATCTCAAAGTAGGTTAGATTGGACTTGGCCAGGTTTGGATATTCGTTACGCACCGTTGGCCCTAAGGCGCTATAAGTAAATCGTAATGTGACGGGTTCTATCCTGCACGGAGCAACAAACAATGTTTCGGGTCTGGGTGTTTATAACTAAGCATTCTGTATTCCTCCTTTATTACATTTATGGTATCTCAACGGGGCATGTTGATGTTTGAAACGTCTATTTCGTATTATTTCTTTTCCTTAAGTGGGTAGATCACTAGATACCTACGTTTAAATTTAACCTTAAGTCGGAATAATTGAAATTCTGACTGGCAGCGTAACTGCTCAGTATCTTAGTAGTAGGTTAATTATTAAGTATATAAATTCTTATGATATATGAAGTATTTTCATACACCCATCCAAGTACTGACCATGCCTGACGTTGCTTAACTTCGGTGATCGGACGAGAACCGGTGTTTTCAACGTGGTATGAACGTTGGCGACAGTTGAGTGTAAATAACACTATAAATACTCACAGTATGACGTCACATCATGAACATACGCGTTTCAAATGAGAATAGGACTGCCTTAGCGCCATATTGTGACGTCATAGCTGTCAACTCGAACCAATTCAGTAGAGTCAGCAAAATAATATTGTTTAATTTAAAATTTATTTTATTTAGATATACAAATTATTTCGCGTTTTCGATTAAGTACTTGCATTCCACTTAATGATCAAGATTCATTTTCTGAAGAGTCAACGTCGTCGTATAATGCTGGCATGGTTTTCGCGCTTTTTCACCAATCATCCTCTTCAAAGTTTCTATTTTTTGTCGCTTTAATACTCTGATAAACAAAACAAGTAAAATAAATAGTTATTTTTGGTGCTGGAGCATATCAAAACCAGCTATTTTGCAGTGGGTTCGTTGGATGCAATAAGTAGCAGATTCATTAAGTGTATACTTACCTATAAGATTAAGTAACACGATTACTACATTCAATTTTGTGTACCTACAGGCCTGGCTCACTCCGCGCGGTACATCTTTTGGGAAGGGTGACGTTGGTTAAATAAAACGTATTTTAGTTTCACTCAGTCTATAATTTATAGTCCACAAATCACAATTATTTAACACACATAAAGTAGATACAATTAGTCCTATCAGTACGTAGTGTTAAGGGAACCTAGTTAGGCGGTGCTCCGCAGACGACTGGCGGCTCTACCGCTCGATACATTCGTTTAGGGTTGCTGACTTTGCTTACAACGTATGACCGCTACATCACACCCCTTCTTTTAAAAAAATTTTGTCAAAAAAAAAAATTTTACACAAAAATAAAAATGAATATAAAACTTGTAAACAAACATTCTGCCTCTCATAGGCGACATTTAATTAATTATATTGGAAAGATACAATAAAACCCAAAAAAAATTTAACCATTTCTATCATCTGTGACCCACATAATATTATCTAAAATTAAACTTACTATAAAAGTGTACAATGCAACGTTGATTCATCGGAATTGCTGACTCTATGTCTACATACAGGTCACTGGTCAATAGGAACTGGCATCGCATACCAACGCTTTTACAATCTATTTATAGAATATGTTAAGGCGATGCTTCGTACAACTTTGTTCCTGTAATTAAATAATTTTTAAAATTAGCACTAAGTAGTAGTAGTTACTTAGTAACAGTAATTTACTCTACTCGGTCTACCATATTGTATAAAATGAAATAAAAGTGAATTATTCAGTTAACTTAATCAATATTTAACATATATGAATATGAATTATTTTGAGAAGAAAAAAAATCTATAATAGGAAAATAAACTACATTTTTGCGGACACCTGTTTTCCAAGGGCCGACTTGAGGTACTTAATCTAACTCACTACGTATAAATTAATAAAATATTTAAGGGTATATTGCCCGAGAGGCCGGTCTGCAATAAAAAAAAATAACGCCCTTTAGGACCCACCTTGCCTCCTCTCGCGACAATAGCCAACAAGCTCCTTCCTCAACCTCCGGCGGTGACTATGCCGTGCCATTTGCGTCATTAGCCGCTTTCCATATGGCTCTTATTCTGTTATCCATCCAGCTACGAGAGTTTTTACGACATTTTTGAATGCAACAGTATACGAAACTTAATGCCATCATTATGAACATTGCGAACAAGATTGCTCCATAGAGCTTAAACTGCGTTATCACTTCGCTATTACTGGCGTTATTTGCACCGTTTTGTGCTATAATAATTTCTTCTTTTTTACTACTCGTTGTGCCCATTTTGAGTTGAAATATCACAAGCTACTTTTTGTAATTGAAAACTTTAAATGATTAACAGACGATTACAATTAACTGTTTACACTATGGGGCAAATTAATATGATAAATAACTGAAAACTGAAACGAATCTAGTTCAACACGGAATCCGCAAATCGCACCGGCTGCTTAACTGCACGGCCACTGCGCGTGGTGCGAGTCTTAGGCGGTTGCGATTTTTGAACCTGTGGAATTACTTATATTAATAAATTTTTGACTATTCGCACTACTATTATTAAAAAAATCACATTCTTTATTTGCAAGTTCATAATTGGCTTCAGTTTCATTTAAACAGTAAGCGGGTTTTCTATAGAAACGGTTGTTTGACGGCCTCCTATTTCGATTTTCATAATCTTTGGTGCTCTACTTATTACCAGATACGGTCCACTGTAACTAGGCATCAATGGTCTTTGCACTAAATCATTTCGTACGAAAACATGACTACATGATTTCAAATCCTTGTGAACAAAAATTTTCCTAGAATCGCTATCTTCTCGTGTCTGGGGCCGCAGGCTTTGTATAATTTGGCGTAATTTACTTACGTATGTTTCGTCCGATATTCCTAAATTCGTGCGATCGACATAAAAATCACCAGGTAGGCGTAACGTTTGACCTAACACCAATTCAGCTGCGCTGACGCCGCTGTCGCTTCGACATGCTGCACGCAGCCCCAGCATGACCGTAGGCAGTTCATCAACCCATGATCCATTTTGATTTTGTAACAAGCGGGCTTTTAAAGCGACCTTCAGAGAACGATGTAGTCTTTCTACCTTGCCGTTACTTTGGGGATGATACGCTGTAGTTCGTAATTTATTAATGCCTAATATTTTCATAAGTTTGCTAAATAATTCACTTTCGAACTGCCTCCCTTGATCGCTTGTTAACCTACTTGGGCATCCGAAACGGCAAATCCAATTTTCATATATTACTTTAGCGACGGTTTCGGCTGTTATATCGGTTACTGGAACTGCTTCCGGCCAGTTTGTAAACCTGTCTATCATTGTAATTAAATATTTAAACCCTTCCTGCGTGGTCGGCAGGGGGCCCACGATGTCTACGTGTAAATGTTCGAACCGTTCTGCCAGTGTAAAAGTACCTAATTTCGAATTAGTGTGCCTATGCGTTTTTACCTTTTGACAGTGTATACACGCTTGGGCCCATGTACTAATATCTTTATTCATACCTGGCCAAAAATATTTATTTGTAACCATTCTACGCGTGGTTCTAATTCCAGGGTGGTTATTATCATGAACTACATTGAAAGCTATTTTTCTAAATTGCTGAGGCAGGTAGGGCCTTACACGGTTCTCTGAAGCTTCGCAATAAATCGAACTTTTACACAATGGCGATTGTATTTTTTTAAGCGTTAACCTACCTTGAGACTCCGTCAGCATTTCTGCAAGCTTATCGTCTGTTTCCTGCGCCCGGGCGACTTCGTCGAAATCTAAAACCGTTGGACAAACAATGGTCTCTATTACTCGAGACAGCGCGTCAGCAATTGCGTTATCGTTACCTTTGACGTATTGTATGTCGCTCGTAAATTCGCTAATATACAATAATTGTCGCGCTCGCCTGGGCGTTTCCTTATTATCTGAACCTATTTTGGAAAAAACATGTGTTAACGGTTTATGATCCGTCATTACCGTGAGCTGCCGGCCTTCTATCATGCTACGAAAATGTACTATGGCCAAGTATACTGCCAATAGTTCTCTATCGTATGTGCTATATTTCTTTTGAGCCTCCGATAGTTTTTTTGAAAAATATCCAAGCGGCTTCCAAACCCCTTTTACCTTATGCTGGAGGACTGCGCCGACGCACGAGTTTGACGCGTCACACATTAAATATAGCGCACCTACGTCACCCGGGTGAGATAGCGTCACTGCGTTTTCTAAAGCTAATTTACAGTGTTCAAAGGCGGCTATCGACTTATCCGTCCAATTAATCTTAGACTTATCTTTCTTTTTGGCGCCATGCAGGAAGTTGTTCAATACGGCCTGATGATCTGCCGCACGCTCCAGGTGACTCCTGTAAAAGTTAACCATACCTAAAAATCGGCGTAGCTGCTCGATTGTTTCAGGTCTAGGAAACTCTTTGATAGCCTCCACTTTGCTCTTTGTGGGTTTGATACCTTCCGCGCTCACTTCGTATCCTAAAAACTCAATATTACTCTTACCAAGACAGCATTTTGCCAGGTTAATGGTTATACCGAATTCTTGAAACCTTGCAAACACCTGTTTGAGATGCTCCTTATGTACAGCATGACTCGTGCTAGCTATAATGACGTCATCAATGTAAGAAAATAGATTGGAATTCTCAATCATTCTATTATTCATCTGATTACCATTTTCATTTTTACCTTCGTTCCCGAGGGTGCAGGTTTCGATTCCCTGCAACACGCTATTGTTCATGAACCTCTGGAACGTTTGGGCCGCATTTCGCAAGCCGAATGTCATTCGAGGGAACTCGAAAAGGCCAAACGGTGTTATAATAGCAGTTTTTTCTACGTCTTCCGGTGCTATGCAAATATTATGAAAAGCTCTATTAATGTCTAACCGGGAAAAAACTAACTTACCTGCCAATCCGTATGTAAAGTCTTGGATCCTTGGAATCGGGTACCTGTCCGGCTTCGTGATCGCGTTGAGTGCACGATAGTCTCCACAGGGCCTGATTTGGCCGTCCTTCTTTGGCACTACGTGCAAAGGGCTGGCCCAAGGACTCTTTGATGGCCTGCAAATACCTAATTCCTGCATTAACCTAAACTCGTCCCTTGCAATTTTATACCTTTGCGGCGGTAATGGTCTTACTTTAGCAAAAACCGGGGGCCCCTTAGTTTCTATATAATGTAAAATACCGTGTTTACTGGGCTCCTTAAAACAAATAGGCTTAGTTATTTCCGAATATTGCTCTAAAAGTTCGCGATACGGATTATCACATTGGATGCTAGTTACTGTGGGCTCGTTACTCACTACAATTATACCTTGTGTATCTAACTGTGTACGACCGTCTAACAACCTTCTATTATGTAAATCAACTATTAACTCATGTGCCTTTAAAAAATCTGCCCCAATTATGGGTTGTTTTACGTCAGCTATAATAAAATTCGATCTAAAACTACGGCGTAAACCAAGATTAATATCTAACGATTTTACACCATAAGTCTTTATTTCCGTATTGTTCGCGGCGTATAGTTTATAAGGGCATTCGTTTGCCTTACTTTTGTCCGGCACTTTAAACACTGGAATCACTGACACATTTGCCCCGGTATCCACCAGGTACACTAAACCGGTTTTCTGCTCTCTGACGCACAAACGGTGATTACCCGCAGCACAGTCGCTCACCGACGCTGACTGCACTGCTACTAGTTTTCCGAGTTCAACCGAGCTGATTGTTTATTTACCCAGCCACAAGGTTGCTCGCATTGCGTCGCTTTTTCTCTTAACCGGAAATGATGACGACACAGCCACACTCGGTTCTCTGGCTCTCGCTGCCGTGGCGCTGTTCTGCTCCTGGATCGTGGTCTCCATCGATCTCCATCGTAACTTCTGCCTTGCCGTCGCCCGTAGCTCCTACCTCGCGACCGGATTTCTTCTATATCTCCTCGGAGCTCCTTTAACTCTAGGGACATGTCGCGCATGTATTTGACCATATCTGACTCCATATCGGTAGCTGCTGGCGCGACGCTGGAGGAGGCTACCGCTGCTACCTGGCCGTTGCCTAAATTTTCCAGGATCTTGTCTGCCATGGGTGCCAAACTGTCCAGACTCACGCCTCCACTCACTGTGAGTACCGCTCTAACGCTGGGTGGCAGGTGGCTTAGCCAAAGTTTTCTTAAGGGCTCGTCTGTTATCCCGCAGTTCTTTGCTAGATCTGTCATATTTCTTAGCAATTGTGATGGCTTTTGCGTACCCAGGTCCATGTCATTCACTAGCCGTTGAAATTGGGCCTCTGCACTTTCTTCAAAAACTGTTAATAGACGCTGTTTCAATTTTTCATATTTATCGGTTTCCGGCGGAGATTGCACTATGTCGCTAACTTGCCGTAACGCATCCTTATTTAATTTTGCCAATACCAGGTCGAATTTTACATTGTCACCTTGTTTTTGTGGCGCTATTATCGACTCAAATCGACAAAACCACATTCTGGGCATATCTTGCCAAAAATCCGGTGTTCGCATTTGCACCGTCACCATGGACACGTCTGCCGTGTCTTCTGCCTTTGGGCTTTTAGCCCCACTAATATTGTGAGTTGGCAGCATCTTAAAAACTTATTCACTGACTACTTGATAAATATTTGCACTCGCCAGGTTCCCGTGCCACGTGAGTCGCCTACGTGTCGTATTTAACCAAATCACGTCGGGTTCACCACTTTTGGGAAGGGTGACGTTGGTTAAATAAAACGTATTTTAGTTTCACTCAGTCTATAATTTATAGTCCACAAATCACAATTATTTAACACACATAAAGTAGATACAATTAGTCCTATCAGTACATAGTTGGGCGGTGTTCCGCAGACCATGCTAGTTTGTCTTCCATACAATTGGGAAATTCTGATATAAACTAACGGCACCATACCCTTGGGCGCGGAACTATTACGAGTAGAAAAAATGCGTTCAAATAGCGTTCATAATAGAGCTGCCACTCAAAAAAAGTAACAATTAATAGTAGATTTAATAACACACTATTAAGCTATTCACTTTAATTCAAATAAACCTATTGTAGCTTGCCTAATGCAAAACACGTATTATTACTCACCTAATTATTGAGTAGGTAATATTTGTTTTACTAAAATCTTGAATAAGCATATCTATGCCTACAATTTTACAGATCAACATGGTCTGAGTTGTCCCTTAGTGTTTTTTTCATTTTTTTCATCAACTCTGGTGTTTTTTCATATGTTTCCTGTAACAACTTTTTGTGAGCAAATAAAAAAAACTACTAAACTGAATGAGTATCAATAGCTGGGAGGAATGTTTTTTTAAATCCTGGCAACACAAATTTTGTGTTGTACGTACTATGCGATTCAAAGACGTTGTATCACTGAGAATCCATTGGTTTTCAGTGTAATACGTTTGCGTTTTCAACATTTTACCAATTAAGACTTTTTGTTGTTCGAGGATAAATTTATTCTTAAGTTCGAGGATTATTTCCATTTGGCTGAAGTTCTGCAAGTAGTTCTAAAACTTTCTTCAATATTTTAGATGAAGCATCTCCCGCCCGTACCCTTTCCCCGCTTTTTAGTTCCGGTCCCGGGGCCTAGTTGGCGCCCTAGTGCAAAATCGGCGAGACGGCCATCTATACTTTAGTACTTATTTTCATCTATGCCGCAGACGACTGGCGGCTCTACCGCTCGATACATTCGTTTAGGGTTGCTGACTTTGCTTACAACGTATGACCGCTACACATCCGTTATTTACCTACAGCGAAGCGCTCCGCCAGCGCATTTCGAATAGGTCGTGTGTCACGCGCGCGCGTTGTAGATACCTACCTACCTAATTACCTACCACAGTAATTCTATGATCGAGGTCGCAAATAGTATTTAAAAATGGACATAAAAAGAAACAAATATTCAATAAGATTAATGTTTAGATTTGAATATGTTCAATTTAGTAAACAAAACATAGGTAGTATTACTAATTATTCGTCGTAACTTTTTTTTCATTTTGTACTCTAGGTAAGTTGAAATAATATTTTTACAAAGGTAGAATAACAGTAATACCTACATCGGAAGATACTTAATAACAAATAAGGAGATTAATTATTCTTCACTAGGCAGCAACCCTAACAGCGTAAGAAAAGATAAGAGGCATGCGATAGAAAGAGACAAAATTTCTAGGTATATAAATTTGCAGGTACGTAATGCTGAGCGAGCTGAATTCCACCGTATCGCGTCGTAGCAAGACTCGAATTTATTTAGATCTTCTTGCGGAGTAATTCTTCTGTACCAACGGTACTATTACTTATTCTGTGGTACCTATTCGAGTTATTGTCGTTTTAAAAAAGAACCCAGTCTTCGCAGCATTTACTGTATAAACATTAGTGACGTCTTTTATAATAGAGGGTGGAAAACAGGATTGAAAAAAATCAAGTGTTTTTGAGAACGTTTTAATGAGGCCTATAGTTATTATTTTATTCAACGTAAGATTCAGTCCATCTAAAAGTTTTTTTTAAATTTGTTTTATATAAAAAAATAAGTAACATTTATATACAATGAACATGAAAACACAATTACCGTCTTAGACATTATTATTCGAAAAAAAAAACATATAAAAAGAAATAGGTGCAAAAAGCCAACATTACGCGGTGTTCCCAGGCGGTCACCCATCCAAGTACTGACCGCGCCCGACGTTGCTTAACTTCGGTGATCGGACGAGAACCGGTGTTTTCAACGTGGTATGAACGTTGGCGACAGCTGAGTGTAAATAACACTACAAATCCTCATAGTATGACGTCACATCATGAACATAGCATACAATGCGTTTCAAATGAGAATAGGACTGCCTTAGCGCCATAGTGTGACGTCATAGCTGTCAACTCGAACCGATTCAGTAAAGTCAGCAAAATAGTATTGTTTAATTTAGAATTAACTTTTATTTAACATTACGCGGTGTTCCCAGGCGGTCACCCATCCAAGTACTGACCGCGCCCGACGTTGCTTAACTTCGGTGATCGGACGAGAACCGGTGTTTTCAACGTGGTATGAACGTTGGCGACAGCTGAGTGTAATTATATTTCACAGCTTCTTTCTTTGCGATTGAGGTTTACTTTATGTAGTAGTGCCACCTACTGCTAGCCTTTGCACGGATTTTAGAGTCTATGATAAGGGTTCTTTTCTTTTTTTTTTTTTTTTTTTAACAACTGTCACGTTTCGCTCCCTACGTCAGCATCCAGTCTACAGAACTCATTCTGCGTTTCCGTGCTGTAGCCTGCGCACGTCGACTAAAATATATTAATTAGCTAGTTAAATTTTAAAAGTTTAAATGGTAAAAATTGTGCATCGAAGGAAGAGAAAATTCTCAAGAAAATAATTCGAGGAGGTTGAGACATCAAATTACAAATTCCGAAGAACCCAACGGTGTTGGGACTTATTAGAAAAAATGTCGTTGACACAAAAACTACCCACATTGTATGTGCGTGTAGTCATCGAGGTTCGATGCATACAATTAATTCTCCTATTTAGTCCGTTACTCGATAATAATATCGTCGTTGGCGATTAATCTGATGTACGGTGGAGAATCTCTAATATAATTTTAATAAATATTAGAAAAAATGTCGTTGACACAAAAACTACCCACATTGTATGTGCGTGTAGTCATCGAGGTTCGATGCATACAATTAATTCTCCTATTTAGTCCGTTACTCGATAATAATATCGTCGTTGGCGATTAATCTGATGTACGGTGGAGAATCTCTAATATAATTTTAGTAAATATTAGAAAAAATGTCGTTGACACAAAAACTACCCACATTGTATGTGCGTGTAGTCATCGAGGTTCGATGCATACAATTAATTCTCCTATTTAGTCCGTTACTCGATAATAATATCGCCGTTGGCGATTAATCTGATGTACGGTGGAGAATCTCTAATATAATTTTAATAAATATTAGAATAAAAAGCTTTTTAACAAAAAAAAAAACCGACTTCAAAACTCTTTTAGCACTAAAAAGATTAAAATAATACTAAATCTAATCAATCAAAACTGTAGCCTATATAACCTAACCTATAACAATTTTTTTCAACTTTTGGAGTCGGTGCCAAGTATTCAACTTTCTAAGTAAGCCTTGGGCTCCATGGATCATAATCGTCCTTACGTCGTGTGATATCTAAAATTCTCTTACTTTAGTTTCACCTTCCGACACTAGATGCATAGATGAAAATAAGTACTAAAGTATAGATGACCGTCTCGCGGTTTTTGCACTTTAGCGCCACACAGTATCCACTCTAGGAACCTTTTTGACCAAAACAACCCTAGAATGCAGCCCGGCCGTGCCGCCACTTTCAAATTTTCAGAAATTTGTAGTACCAGTTATTACTATTGTGCAAACTGCGCAATACTAATAAGTTGAAATATACTGCACAAAGCATGATACTATGCGAGTGGGGGGTAAAAAAAAATATGCATCTCAGACAATTATTTATTTTTTCTTTATTCCTTGTGTTTGATATAATAATTATAGGCCATAGATTTATTCGGGTCGTTTTCGTCAAACTCAATGCTTTTGCCACACAAATTGTTCACCTCCTTGCACCAGTCATTCAAAATCAATGCACTTCCTTTTCTTAACTCACTATCTCACTAGAAAGTCAGCATCCTATGTAAAAATATCACTTCACAAAAGTAAAATCTTTGATTTGAGATCGTAAAAACGCGAGGGGTGAACACTCCACTCAACTTACTTTGTAGAAAACACTAACAAAAGAATTCAGCGACAAAAAACACACAGAAAAATAAGCAAATCCAACGAGTGCAATTTGATTGGTTGAATACTATACTATAAATACGCTGTCTGGTACTATAGATATATCGATATCGAACGCAGAAAAAAATACAAAAAGTTCCAGTAGTGCCCGGCGCGTAGCGCTAGTAGTAATAGAATTTTGGTATTTGTATGGAAGACAAACTAGCATGACTAGATGGTGTTAGTTGTATATTAAATCGCGCAAGCACTGTTTTTAAATAGTTGTATAAGTGATTAATGAAGAATGGTCGTTCAATGGTGTCTTTGGTTCGTAAGGTTTCGTAATTGGTAAATGGTCGAAGTTCGTAATTGGTCGTTGTTGTTCTGAATTTTTTTTATTCTCTTTACATTATAATCGAAATTAATACCTTATAATAAATAATCGTTAGCTTGACGCAGTTACTTAGATTTATGTAATATATTGTTTGTGTGTGTTAATTTATAGTAGTTAAGTCGTTCAAATTCGATTGTTATTGGGCAAAGTTAGCTGATCTGATAACTCCATTTGGTTCTCTATTATTTTTTTTTTTCTCTTACTTAATTTTTTACCTAGTACCTTATAATCATTATATTTCATTTTGATTGCATTAAGTTTCATGTTATATTTTGTGTATGTATAGTAGTTCGTATTCGTAATATTGTGATCTATTGCGTAGGGCTTGGCTGGCAGTTGGCACCGACTCCAAAAATTGAAAAAAAATGTTATAGGTTAGGTTATATAGGCTACAGTTTTGATTGATTAGATTTAGTATTATTTTAATCTTTTTAGTGCTAAAAGAGTTTTGAAGTCGGTTTTTTTTTTTGTTAAAAAGCTTTTTATTTTTAAATTTTTAGTGCTTTAATTTTTATACGTAGGTATTACAAAATATGGGTAGACCTAGTAAAGATGCTGCTCGTATGAGAAAACTGCGTCAAACTGAAACCGGAACCGCAAAAGGAAAACGGTTAAAAGCTAATAGGGAAAGAAAATCTCTAAGCATTTCAAAAGAGAGGCCTGACCAGCGCGAAATTAGATTGTCAAAAATGAGATCTTATATGTTACGTAGATTAAATGACGAAAATCAAGAGGATTACAATAATCGTCTTAGTTTAATTCGCACTCGTTTGGCTAATGAAAGTCAAGAAGATTATAATCATCGTCTATCTTTAATCTGCAACCGATTAGCTAATGAGAGCCAAGAAGACTACGATCACCGCCTTTCTTTAATACATGCTCGTTTAGCGAATGAAACTGACGAGCAACGATCACAACGATTGAGCGTCCTACGTGCTCGTTCCAGTCAGAGGTTGCTTAATGAAACGCCAGAAGCCAGAGTCGAAAGATTAAATGTAGTTCGAGAAGCGGCAAGAAATACAAGAAATATATTAAGTGCTGAACAATTTCGGGAAACAATCAATATTTTTGCAGACATACCATGCGCTGTATGCAATAAAGCTTTGTATCCACAACAACGTCGGTTAAAAAGTTAACAGGTTGTGCGTAACTACGCATTATAATATTCTTGTTGGAATTAAGATTATTTTTGACTTTTTAGTGATTTGGTTTTGAATAAAATAGCAAATCTTAAAGATTATGAGGTGTACGATGCATGTGATATCAGAATCAGGACACCTCTTAGATATGAGGACGTTGAATAGCAGATGCTGCCGCTGACGCTAACAACAAGGTTACACAAAGCCAAGATGCAAAAAAAATATCCTAACATATTTCCGATACGGGTCAACTGCCATAGGATCATGTGGATATCAGTTATAAACTACAATGAAAGGTCAAAACATGCTGAAAAAGTATCCATAACTTCTTACCGTTGTGGAGACGTAGTTACCCTCCATCATCAGCTGAGCAACGTGAGCTGATGTCTCTGATATTTTTTTAAGAACTACATACAATCTAATAATACCACAAATATAAATTCATCAATATAAGTATAGAAAAAACAACTAATGTTGTTTACTAATAATTGAATATATTTTTTTGGTTTTTGTCGTTTTTTTCAAAAAGTTGTGAACCGAATGCCATAAAAATTATATGGGACCATTTCGGAATAATTTCCTTTCGAACAAAAAAATAATTTTGCAAATCCGTCTATATTTGACAGAGTTATGAACGAACATACATAAAAAAAAAAAATATAAACATCCGAATTGAGAACCTCCTCCTTTTTTTTGAAGTCGGTTAAAAAATGTCGTTGACACAAAACTACCCACATGGTATGTGCGTGTAGTCATCGAGTTTCGATGCATATAATTAATTCTTTTGATTAGTCAGTTACCAGATAATATCGCCGTTGGCGATTAATCTGATTTGCGGTGGAGACGATCTTGCACGCCGAATCCAAGATTTGAAGTGCCCGAGCTACCTCCGTCATTATCAGCCTTTTTTTTTTGATACGATTAATGTCCCGGAAGAGGTCTAAAAACCAGCAGTTGTCGGCTGAAGATCTAAAGAATCTAAAGATAAGCCTGTTGAGGACTATCTTGTACCCGCAATTTGCAAATATTTACTTGCTCCCTTTATTAAATTTAGAAGCAAAAGCAGCATTGGCTGAAACTCTTACCAAACGAGATTCTATACATCAACAAAAAAAAAAAAAGGGCAAATTGGAATCGCCTTGGCAGCTTTATCGCAAGCGATGGTAATGAAACTTTGAAGCAAAAACTTTTAAAACTGCTGAGTTACGCTTGTCGCGATAGCCAGAATAGGGAAACTAAAACTCATCGTAACATAATAATGAGTTCCATAAACGTATGCCTGCGTGACACGCTGACCAATACAAGTTGCGATGATTATCTATTGGGAGGAGATGTTGCTGAAACGCTGCAAATTGCAAAAAACGACGACGTCATCTCCGCAGCCACAGCTGCCGGCTCGAGCTCCACAGCAGAGCTACACGTACCCGCCACGTAGGACCTACCACGAACGGTCGTGGAACACTAGCAACCAGCGGAAATAAACCACCAGGTGCAGTGCGATGGACGTTTACGATATTTTCATCAAAAATGGGCTTAGATAACGAGTGATCCATTAATATTATCGTGAATAGCTGGTTACTAAAGACCTTTTAAATATCTGCCCGCTAAACAAAGTAGCTCTTGTGTTTACCCAAGGTCAATACATGGCCATAAAGATTATATTTTAGCGTTGGATAAACTATTAAAAATAAATGCTATATTCGTATGTTCTCATGAGCCAGGTAAATTTTATCACAAATTTTTTCTTGTGCTCAAGCTATACGGTGAAAATCGCTTCATACATAATTTAAAATCTTTGAATTAATTTACTACAAAACACTTCAAAATGGAAGATTACAGAACCGCTGATAAGTTAACAAAACAATGCTACATGTTATTTTTTCATCAATGTTGATAAGTCTTTCCGAAAGTACCTTCGATTTGAATATAACAACGTTTTATATGAATTCAAATATTAAACGTTTGACTTATGCACCGCTCTTTATATAAGTATTTACTAAAATATTAAAACCAGTCATGGAATTTTTACGTCGGGATAATTTTTTCATCCATAATATATCTAGATAATATATTTTACATTGGCAAAGATTGTGATGATTGTAATGAGAATGTTTGGATTACAAAACATATTTTAATAAATTTAGGTTTCATAATGCATACGAAAAAAGGTTGCTTTGTTCCTAGAACACAATGTAAATTCCTTGGGTTTATTTTTGATTCAGAGAAAATTATTTTAAAACTACCCACAAAAAAAAAAAAAAAAAGTTCTTAAAATAGAAAAAATAATACACAAAGTTATTCGAGCAATTTAAAATATTGTCACCAAATAAAAATCCTACTTATGATCAGGTAGTGAATTTACCCAGATATAATAAAGATGATTTTACTTGGTGGTTAAATTATCTAGAAGAGGGCTTTTCTCCTCTTAGAACAGGCCAATACACTAAAACTATCTATCCTGACGCATCATATACTGGCTAGGGCGGGTTTTGTGATGGAAAAGAGGCAGCGGGTCATTGGAAGGAAAGCGAGTCGTCGCTACACATTAATACTCTGGAATTAAAAGCAGTTTTTTCGGACTTAAAACATTCGCATAATTATGGTAGTTACGATTGTGATATATTGTTAAGAATAGATATTACCATTACCTGTATAAATAGAATGGGTAGTGTTCAGTTTTCACATATGGATCATATTACCCGAGACCAATGGAAATAGCGTGAAATGCGTAAGATCAATATCTTTACATCTTATATTACTTCAAAAGATAATATAGAAGCTGAGAGTTTGTCACGAAAACAGTTTAATGACACTGAATGGGATCTAAGTGACTATACCTTTAATAATATAACAAATAGGTTTGGAATACTATCGGTTGATCTTTTTGCAAACAGATGCAACTTATAATGTCCTATTTATGTAACCTGGAAAAATGACCCAGATGCAAAAACTCTTCAGAAAATTGTTAGTGAAAAGTCTGTGGGTATTGTGGTAGTACCATACTGGCCCACGCAACTATGGTTGCCATTGTTTAAAAGGTTGTGTTGTGATTGTATTTACTAAATACTAATTCGCTGAAATCTCCTTTCAGATCTGCGCACAACCTTCATTAAACATTAACCTTGGTTGCCGCGAAATTGTTCAGAAAGCGTTAGTAAAAAGACCACTGTCTTCAAAGTCCGTTGAAATTATGTTGGCATCTTTGTTGGATAATTCTTACCGAGACAGTGTGAAGGAGTTATGAAAGCCTGGATTGAATATTGCAAAAATAATAATTTTAGTTTTACTCAAACTTCTAAACCAATAATTGTTCATTTTCTAACTGAAATTTTCGAAAAAGGTGCTAAGTACGGTACTATTAATAGCTATAGATCTGCATTATCATTAATATTAAACATAAATTCCCAATATGACAGGTTAAAAAGTTTCATGAAAGGAGTCGTTATGTGAAGACCAACCACATCAAGTATGATCTTACCTGGGATCCAGCAGTTGTATTGAGCTACTTACCTACAAAATTTCCTAATGAAGACCTTGACTTAAAGACTCTTTTCCAAGAAAACTGTTACACTAATAGCTCTTGTAACGGAACATCGTGTTCAAATTTTATCCGTGACAAAGATTAAAAATATTTTAATAACTAAAAAAGGTACTTATAAAAGGGTTTATAAAAACCTCTAAATTTAATAGTAAACAGACCTTGGTAAAGTTTCCGTTTTTTAATATTCGTCCAGAAATTTGTCCAGCAAAAACCTTACAGATGTAGGTATATAAATAAAACGAAAATTTAAGGAAACCTGATAATTTGTTTATTAGTTTTAAGAAACATATAGGTTTCCAAACTTTAAGTCACTGGGTTAAAAACACTTTAACTCTCAGTGGTATTGATGAAAATATTTTTAGTGCACATAGTACATGACATGCTGCTACATCAAGAGCTATTTATTTAGGAGTTTCTATTGACCTATCAAAAAGACTGCAGGATGGTCGGATTCTTCCTCAGTCCTTGCTAGAAATTATAACAAACTTTGTAACGAAAAATAATTTGCCTAATCATTGTTGAATTGTTTTCAATAAGTATGTTTATTTACTATTGAAGAGTTTTACCTTACTACTCTGCCAATTCATTTCACTATAACTAATCTTTAAACATCCTACATAAAGTAAACCTCAATCGCAAAGAAAGAAGCTGTGAAATATAATTGAGGATCAAACGAACTTCTAAAGTGAAGTTCGATCCTAATTATGTGAACAGCTTCTTTCGAAGCGATTTAATATAAACCCACCCGTTATTATGCTTTGAAATAAGCATAATATGAATATGTTTCAACATGGAGTAATTTCAATTTATATTTGTATTTTACCCAACCCCAATATAGTGAAATGAACAAACAGGAATAAGACAGATTGACTTTAAACAAAATGAGTTCTGTAGACTGGATGCTGACATAGGGAGCGAAACGTGACAGTTGTTAAAAAAAAAAAAAAAAAAAAGAAAAGAACCCTTATCATAGACTCTAAAATCCGTGCAAAGGCTAGCAGTAGGTGGCACTACTACATAAAGTAAACCTCAATCGCTTCGAAAGAAGCTGTTCACATAATTAGGATCGAACTTCACTTTAGAAGTTCGTTTGATCCTCAAATAACACTACAAATCCTCATAGTATGACGTCACATCATGAACATAGCATACAATGCGTTTCAAATGAGAATAGGACTGCCTTAGCGCCATAGTGTGACGTCATAGCTGTCAACTCGAACCGATTCAGTAAAGTCAGCAAAATAGTATTGTTTAATTTAGAATTAACTTTTATTTAGATATAAAAATTATTCCGCGATTTCGATTACTTTCATACTACTTAATGATAAAGATTCATTTTCTGAAGAGTCAACGTCGCCGTATAGTGCTGGCATGGTTGCCGCGCTTTTTCATAATACTCTGATAAACAAAACTAGTAAAATAAATAGTTATTTTTACTAAATTTTTTTTTTTATGCAGACCTCAATTTTCAAGTGACTTTTGACAGATAGAGGTCATTGACGTTCCTATTCTCATTTGAATCGCATAGTACGTACATTTGAGGCTTAAACTAGGGTAAAAACTCAGTCACTCGTGGGTCTGAAAAGACACCGAAACGTCGAGTCTAAATTTAAAATGTAAATATACGCGATAAATCCGGTTAAAAAGTGTTTTATTTAATAGTATGAATCGCGAAAACTTAAGACAATATTAAACTAGGGTTACCAACTTCTTTTCTAGAAATAAAGTATCAATTACTTACTAGAAATTAAGCTCATAGGTGGTTGAATTTCAACAAATGGTGTTTTTTGTATCATATCGGTGAACTTTTTCATTTATCTGTTTTTTGTATATTTTTTAGTTTTTACGTGTTTTTTAGGATAAAAAATATCCCCACCTTCATCAACATCAACGTATTATTCAAGACTAAGGAAAAAATTAAGGTTGAATTTTGGTTGCCACGGATATGATAAACCGTCCACCGAAAAAAAAATCTGTACACCGATATGAAAAGGCTGATCACCGAGATGATTAGTCTATCCACCGAAATGATAAGTATACCCACCGATATGATAAATCCATCCACATCTGAACACCAAAACGAAAATAGGTGGTACCTAGGCATTTTTACAACCGTGAAGTTGACTAAGACCAGAGGTCTTATCACAACCAACGAGAACAGATTTTTATATTATAAATAATTAAAAAAAAGAATGGTTATTTTGATTATAATTTTCTTTATTCAAATTAAATTAACCACCGATACGATAAAAAGACTCACCGATCTGATAAAATGATTCACCGATATCATAAAGCAATTCACCGATATGATAAAACTGTGCGTCGAATCATGAATTAAGACACCGATAAGAGAAACAAGCCACCGATTCAAAATTTCTTATGATATCGGTGAAAATTATCACATCGGTGGGAATAAAAGACCACCGATTTCACCGATTTGAGAACACCGACATGATAAAAATCACCCTTTTTTGAAAATAAAAAAAAAGTTATTATATCTATGATAAGTTCAATAACAGTTTATCAAACTAATTCATTAACTACCTTTGTAAGAAGCAAACAACCACAATTTAACTACTCATTAGACCAGATAAAGCGATCACCGATATTATAAAAATAATGTCCGAGAGCAACTGAAATGGCGTACTTACGTTATTGGTGGGAATATGCAGTGATTTGGCAAAAATCCGTCCTGACTGCGTACTAGCACGTTACTAACGTGAAATAAAATCGAAGGCGGGGAGGCTGTCGGACTCGTTCATAAAAAGTTAAGTTTAAATTACTTTAGGTCACCGAAATGAGAACATTTTGCAGGACAAGTACGTTTGTGCCTCTAATAAAAATAAACGTTACTTTATAGAATAAAACATGCTATTTATTCATAATAAGACTAATATTCCATCAAATTGAATAGGTTGTAAACTTGATTTACATATAGTTACGTGCGTATAAGCTTTTTTGTCTGTAAAAAAAGTAGAGGGACAGCACCGATATGAAAAAATTCGGAGTTTATTTATTTATTTCTGCCTTTAAATAAAGTTTAACATAAATGCTATTTTTGCCAAAACCCAATAATTACCCATTCTATTCTAAAAAATATTATTTATTGCAATATTCTTGCTGTAAAATACGAATTTCACCGAAGACAAAAAAAAAAGTCATTTGGGAAATTCACTCAGGTACTAGCCGCGATAGTCGAATAAGTGATTCTAGTCCTAAATTTCTTAAAGTTTAGATATATATTTGCTTTATTTGTAATTTATTTTGTTTTGTTGTTTACTTGTACCTACTTGTATAATGTTAAATTAAGTTTTTATTGTAAAATAGCACACGATGATGAATGCAAGTGTACGTACTACCTAAGTTGGTTTTTGTTATACTTGTTTTGTAAAAGTTTTATTGTTTTTTTGTTTATTTATTAATCTTTGTTTGATTAATAAATTAATAATTTAAAAAAATCTAGTCTGAAAAGATTTTTAACAGTATTTGGGAAAAAAAACAGTACTTACTTATTCAATTTATCTCACCAAAAAACATAAATGTAAAAAAAGAGAGCCAAGTTCAATGGAAAAAGAATGGAGATCTAAATGAGTGCCAAGTTCTATGCAAAATCGAAATACGTATTAATAAGAATAAAATAACATTACGAACAAGTATTAAACTCTACTTCTATGCTTTATTGGATACCTATAACAATTGCTGTTGTTTAAAAATGTGAGATCTCAAAGTAGGTTAGATTTGACTTGGCCAGTTTTGGACATTCGTTACGCACCGTTGGTTGTTTCGGGTCTGGGTGTTTATACCTAAGTATTCTGTATTCCTGCTTTATTCAATTTATGGTATCTCAAACTCACAAAATCATCTCACAATTATCTGGTTGACAGCGAAGCTCTCACCGGCTGGGGGCATGTTGATGTTTGAAACATCTTTTTCGTATTATTTCTATTTCTTAAGTAGTTATATCACTAGATAAGTTTAATTTTAACCTTAAGTCTGTATCATAGCAATTCTGACTGTCAGCGTAACTGCTCAGTATCTTATTAGTAGGTTAAATAATATAAGAATTCTTATGTTAAGTAAGTCACATTAAAGGTGAGCTCATTTAATACAAATTTAAACAGTGGAAGTCAAAACAGTATGAATATACATTTGTTTGTTTAAATGAAATACTCTTATGAGGTATTTAGGCTAATATGAAGATGACAAGTGAAGGAAATAGGTAAGTAGTTTTACATTAAATGTTGCAGAAAGACATTAAATAAAAGCATTCTTAAGTAGTGTGTACTCTGTGCCCAAGCAAGGCTACCGTCCATAAACGAAGTTTGATCTATTTTTATTAAAAGTTTCGATTAAAACGACTGGTTGGTTTTTATTTCAGAAGCTGCAAATGAATATTTGTTCTTCAAAGGCTTTGAATTTCAACGCCAGCATTAATAATAAGAAAAAACCGATAAAAATATCAATTATTTGTTTGTGTTTTTGATATTATATTCTTTTCACATCCACAGTTCAGTCAGATCAATGTGCTTATTTCTGTAAATTATTAAACAAAAAAGCAAAAAGCCAACATTACGCGGTGTTCCCAGGCGGTCACCCGTCCAAGTACTGACCGCGCCCGACGTTGCTTAACTTCGGTGATCGGACGAGAACCGGTGTTTTCAACGTGGTATGAACGTTGGTATCAGCTGAGAGTAAATATCACTACAAATACTCATAGTATGACGTCACATCATGAACATACGCGTTTCAAATGAGAATAGGACTGCATGCATTAGCGCCATATTGTGACGTCATAGCTGTCAACTCGAACCGATTCGGTAGAGTCAGCAAAATAATATTGTTTAATTTAGAATTTATTTTTATTTAGATATAGAAATTGATCCGCGTTTTCGATTACTTGCATTCCACTTAATGATCAAGATTCATTTTCTGAAGAGTCAACGTCGCCGTATAGTGCTGGCATGGTTGCCGCGCTTTTTCACCAATCATCCCCTTCAAAGTTTTTATTTTTTTCGCTATAATACTCTGATAAACAAAACAAGTAAAATAAATACCTACCTGGTTATTTTTACTAAAAAAATATTTTTTGCAGACCCCAATTTTTAAATGACTTTTGACAGATAGAGGTCATTGACGTTCCTATTCTCATTTGAATCGCGTTGTACGTACATTTGAGGCTTAAACTAGGGTTACCAACTTTTTTTCCTAGAAATAAAGTATCAATTACTTACTAGAAATTAAGCTCATAGGTACTAGCCGCGATAGTCGAATAAGTGATTCTAGTCCTAAATTTCTTAACGATTAGATATGTATTTGCTTTTATTTGTAATTTATTTTGTATTGTTGTTTACTTATACTTGTATCTTGTTAAATTAAGTTTTTTATTGGAAATTAGCACACGATGATGAATGCAAGTGTACGTACAAACCTAAGTTGGTTTTTGTTACCCTTTTGTTTGTAAAAGTTTAATTGTATCTTCGTTTAATAAATAAATTAATTAATAAAAAAAAATGGAGTCTGAAAAGATTTTCAACAGTATTTTAGAAAAATAAACAGTAGGTATCCAATTTATCCCACCAAAAAACATAAATGTAAAAAACGAGAGCCAAGTTCAATAGATAAAGAATGGAGATCTAAATGAGTGCCAAGTTCTATGCAAAATCGAAATACGTTCTACAAAGGCTTCATGATCAAGGTTCATTTTCTGAAGAGTCAACGTCGTCGTATAATGCTAGCATGGCTTCCGCGCTTTTTCACCATGCATCCTCTTTACTGTCGCGAGTAAATAAAGTTTATAAATAAACTAATTAGTTACTAAGACAAAAATAATAAAATAAAGTTTTTATTTCTTTTTGCTACAATACACTGACAAAAAAAACAAGTAAAATAAATACCTAGTTATTTTTACTAAAAAAATATATTTTAGCAAATCCTAATATTCAAGTCTCAAATGAGAATAGGACTGACTGCCTTAGCGCCATATTGTAACGTCATAGCTGTCAACTCGAACCGATTCGGTAGAGTCAGCAAAATAATATTGTTTAATTTAGAATTAACTTTTATTTAGATATAAAAATTACTCGCGTTTTCGATTAATTTCATTCCACTTAATGATCAAGATTCATTTTTTGAAGAGTCGACGTCGTCGTATAATGCTGGCATGGTTTCCGCGCTTTTTCATAATACTCTGATAAACAAAACTAGTAAAATAAATAGTTATATTTACTAAAATTATTTTTTTTATGCAGACCTCAATTTTCAAGTGACTTTTGACAGATAGAGGTCATTGACGTTCCTATTCTCATTTGAATCGCATAGTACGTACATTTGAGGCTTAAACTAGGGTGACCAACTTTTTTTCCTAGAAATAGACTTACTAGAAATTAATTTATGGTATTAGCCGCGATAATCGAATAAGTGATTCTAGTCCTAAATTTCTAAGCATTTAGGTATGTGTTTGCTTTTATTTGTAATTTATTTTGCATTGTTGTTTACTTGTACTTGTATCTTGTTACATTAAGTTTTTTATTGTAAATTAGCACACGATGATGAATGCAAGTGTACGTAAAAACCTAAGCTGGTTTTTGTTACACTTGTTTTTTTTAAGTTTTATTGTATCTTTGTTTAATTAATAAATAAATAAATTTAAAAAAAATGTAGTCTGAATAGATTTTCAACAGTATTTTGGAAAATAAACAGTACCTAATAAAATCCAAACTTACTTATATCTTTACACCCATGCAGACACACTCACACACTCATTCTGATTCAATAATTCACATAAAATACCTACTTACATTATTTTTTTAACAAATTTTATCAAGCCATATAATTTATGTTTAGATGATTTGCATTTTTCCCTACTTTCATATTTCCTTTTTTAGAACTAATTACTTAATTTAAAAAAAAAAAATGTATAACATTCTTTATGATAGAATATATGAGGCTGTCTGGTTTTAATACTAAAATGTAAATCCGTCATTAGACGTAAGCTTCTTACCTCTTGTGTGAACTATCTAATTATACTTAAGGTCTGTTGTTTTTTTATTGATAATAAATAAATAATCAATAAATAAATACTCAGTATTCAATTTAACCTAAGAAAAAAACTTGAATGTAAAAAAGGAGAGCCAAGTTCAATAGAAAAAGAATGCAGATCTAAATGAGTGCCAAGTTCTATGCAAAATCGAAATATGTATTAATAGAAATAAAATAATATTACGAACAAGTATTAAACTCTACTTCTTTGCTTTATTGGATACCTATAACAATTGCTGTTGTTTAAAAATGTGAGATCTCAAAGTAGGTTAGATTTGACTGGGCCAGTTTTGAAAATTCGTTACGCACCGTTGGTTGTTTCGGGTCTGGGTGTTTATACCTAAGTATTCTGTGTTCCTCCTTTATTCAATTTATGGTATCTCAAACTCACAAAATCATCTCACAATTATTTGATTGACAGCGAAGCTCTCAACGGCTGGGGGCATGTTGATGTTTGAAACATCTATTACGTATTAATTCTATTTCTTACGTAGTTACATCACTAGATAAGTTTAAATTTAACCTAAGTTTGTGTCATAGCAATCCTGACTGGCATGGTAACTGCTCAGTATCTTAGTAGTAGGTTAATGATTATAGAAATTCTTATATTAAGTAAGTCACATTAAAGTTGAGCTCCGAAGCGATCACACTGAAGTATTTTATTTGTCCTTATATAATACAAATTAAAACAGCGAAAGTCAAAACAGTATGAATATAGTATAATACAGTTGATACGCAGAATACAGAATACAGTTGAAAATTAACAGTATTCAGTTTATCCCAACAAAAAACATAAATGTAAAAAAGGAGAGCCAAGTTCAATAGAAAAAGAATGGATAACTAAGTGAGTGCCAAGTTGTTTGCATAATCGAAATACGTACATATTAATAAACTCTTCTTGTTTGCTTTATTGAAATGTGAGATCTCAAAGTAGGTTAGATTGGACTTGGCCAGGTTTGGATATTCGTTACGCACCGTTGGCCCTAAGGCGCTATAAGTAAATCGTAATGTGACGGGTTCTATCCTGCACGGAGCAACAAACAATGTTTCGGGTCTGGGAGTTTATAACTAAGCATTCTGTATGCCTCCTTTATTAAATTTATGGTATCTCAACGGGGCATGTTGATGTTTGAAACGTCTATTTCGTATTATTTCTTTTCCTTAAGTGGGTAGATCACTAGATACCTACGTTTAAATTTAACCTTAAGTCTGAATAATTGAAATTCTGACTGGCAGCGTTACTGCTCAGTATCTTTAGTAGGTTAATTATTAAGTATAGAAATTCTTATGATATATGAAGTATTTTATTTCTCCTCATTTAATACAAATTTAAACAGTGGAAGTCAATACAGTATGAACATATATTTGTTTGTTTAAATTAAATACTCTTATGAGATATTTAGGCTAATATGAAGATCCCAACTGAAGGAAATATGTTAGTAGTTTTACATTAAATATTGTGGAAAGACATTAAATAAAAGCATTCTTAAGTAGTTGTGTACTCTGTGCCCAAGCAAGGCTACCGTCCATAAACGAAGTTTGAGATCGATGACTGATTGGTTTTTATTTCAGAAGCCGCAACTGAATATTCTTTTGACATGTACAGTTCACTCAGATCAATGTGCTTTTTTTTGTAAATTATTAAACAAAAAAGCAAAAGCCAACATTACGCGGTGTTCCCAGGCGGTCACCCATCCAAGTACTGACCGCGCCCGACGTTGCTTAACTTCGGTGATCGGACGAGAACCGGTGTTTTCAACGTGGTATGAACGTTGGCGACTGATGAGAGAAAATAACACTACAAATACTCACAGTATGAACATAGTATACAATGCGTCTCAAATGAGAATAGGACTGCCTTAGCGCCATATTGTGACGTCAAAGCTGTCAAATTGTAACCGATTCGGTAGAGTCAACAAAATAATATTGTTTAATTTAGAATCCATTTTTATTTAGATATAAAAATTATTCGGCGTTTTCGCATACTCTAATTCCACTTAATGATCAAGGTTCATTTCCTGAAGAGTCAACGTCGTCGTATAATGCTGGCATGGTTTCCGCGATTTTTCACCAATCATCCTCTTCAACAAAACAAGTAGAATAAATAGTTATTTTTACAAAAAATATTTTTTTCTTGCAGACCCCAATTTTCAAGTGACTTTCGACAGATAGAGGTCATTGACGTTCCTATTCTTTTTTGAATCGCATAGTACGTACATTCGAGGCTTAAACTAGGGTGACAACTTTTTTTTCTAGAAATAATGTATCATAAACTAACTAGAAATTAAGCTCATAGCCGCGATAGTCGAATAAGGATTCTAGTCCTAAATTTCTTAACGATTAGATGTGTATTTGCTTTTATTTGTAATTTATTTTGTATTGTTATTTACTTATACTTGTATCTTGTTAAATTAAGTTTTTTATTGGAAATTAGCACAAGATGATGAATGCAAGTGTACGTACAAACCTAAGTTGGTTTTTGTTACCCTTTTGTTTGTAAAAGTTTTATTGTATCTTTGTTTAATTAATAAATAAATAAATTTAAAAAAAATGTAGTATGAATAGATTTTCAACAGTATTTTGGAAAAATAAACAGTACCTAATAAAATCCAAACTTACTTATATCTTTACACCCATGCAGACACACTCACACACTCATTCTGATTCAATAATTCACATAAAATACCTAGTTAGCTACTTACATTATTTTTTTAACAAATTTTATCAAGCCATATAATTTATGTTTAGATGATTTGCATTTTTCCCTACTTTCATATTTCTTTTTTTAGAACTAATTACTTAATTTAAAAAAAATGTATAAAATTCTTTATGATAGAATATATGAGGCTGTCTAGTTTTAATACTAAAATGTAAATCCGTCATTAGACGTAAGCTTCTTACCTCTTGTGTGAACTATCTAATTATACTAAAGGTCTGTTGTTTTTTTATTGATAATAAATAAATAATCAATAAATAAACACTTAGTATTCAATTTAACCTAAGAAAAAAAACATGAATGTAAAAAAGGAGAGCCAAGTTCAATAGAAAAAGAATGCAGATCTAAATGAGTGCCAAGTTCTATGCAAAATCGAAATATGTATTAAGTAATAGAAATAAAATAATATTACGAACAAGTATTAAACTCTACTTCTTTGCTTTATTGGATACCTATAACAATTGCTGTTGTTTAAAAATGTGAGATCTCAAAGTAGGTTAGATTTGACTGGGCCAGTTTTGAAAATTCGTTACGCACCGTTGGTTGTTTCGGGTCTGGGTGTTTATACCTAAGTATTCTGTGTTCCTCCTTTATTCAATTTATGGTATCTCAAACTCACAAAATCATCTCACAATTATTTGATTGACAGCGAAGCTCTCAACGGCTGGGGACATGTTGATGTTTGAAACATCTATTACGTATTAATTCTATTTCTTACGTAGTTACATCACTAGATAAGTTTAAATTTAACCTAAGTTTGTGTCATAGCAATCCTGACTGGCATGGTAACTGCTCAGTATCTTAGTAGTAGGTTAATGATTATAGAAATTCTTATATTAAGTAAGTCACATTAAAGTTGAGCTCCGAAGCGATCACACTGAAGTATTTTATTTGTCCTTATATAATACAAATTAAAACAGCGGAAGTCAAAACAGTATGAATATAGTATAATACAGTTGATACACAGAATACAGAATACAGTTGAAAATTAACAGTATTCAGTTTATCCCACCAAAAAACATAAATGTAAAAAAGGAGAGCCAAGTTCAAAAGAAAAAGAATGGATAACTAAGTGAGTGCCAAGTTGTTTGCAAAGTCGAAATACGTACCTATTAATAAACTCTTCTTGTTTGCTTTATTGAAATGTGAGATCTCAAAGTAGGTTAGATTGGACTTGGCCAGGTTTGGATATTCGTTACGCACCGTTTTGGCCCTAAGGCGCTATAAGTAAATCGTAATGTGACGGGCTCTATCCTGCACGGAGCAACAAACAATGTTTCGGGTCTGGGTGTTTATAACTAAGCATTCTGTATTCCTCCTTTATTAAATTTATGGTATCTCAACGGGGCATGTTGATGTTTGAAACGTCTATTTCGTATTATTTCTTTTCCTTAAGTGGGTAGATCACTAGATACCTACGTTTAAATTTAACCTTAAGTCTGAATAATTGAAATTCTGACTGGCAGCGTTACTGCTCAGTATCTTTAGTAGGTTAATTATTAAGTATAGAAATTCTTATGATATATGAAGTACTTATTTTATTTCTCCTCATTTAATACAAATTTAAACAGTGGAAGTCAATACAGTATGAACATATATTTGTTTGTTTAAATTAAATACTCTTATGAGATATTTAGGCTAATATGAAGATCCCAACTGAAGGAAATATGTTAGTAGTTTTACATTAAATATTGCGGAAAGACATTAAATAAAAGCATTCTTAAGTAGTTGTGTACTCTGTGCCCAAGCAAGGCTACCGTCCATAAACGAAGTTTGAGATCGATGACTGATTGGTTTTTATTTCAGAAGCCGCAACTGAATATTCTTTTGACATGTACAGTTCACTCAGATCAATGTGCTTTTTTTTGTAAATTATTAAACAAAAAAGCAAAAGCCAACATTACGCGGTGTTCCCAGGCGGTCACCCATCCAAGTACTGACCGCGCCCGACGTTGCTTAACTTCGGTGATCGGACGAGAACCGGTGTTTTCAACGTGGTATGAACGTTGGCGACTGATGAGAGAAAATAACACTACAAATACTCACAGTATGAACATAGTATACAATGCGTCTCAAATGAGAATAGGACTGCCTTAGCGCCATATTGTGACGTCAAAGCTGTCAAATTGTAACCGATTCGGTAGAGTCAACAAAATAATATTGTTTAATTTAAAATTTATTTTATTTAGATATACAAATTATTTCGCGTTTTCGGTTAAGTACTTGCATTCCACTTAATGATCAAGATTCATTTTCTGAAGAGTCTACGTCGTCGTATAATGCTGGATGCAACAAGTAGCAGATTCATTAAGTGTATACTTACCTATAAGATTAAGTAACACTATTACTACATTCAATTTTGTGTACCTATTCGAGTTATTGTCGTTTTAAAAAGAACCCAGTCTTCGCAGCATTTACTGTATAAACATAAGTGACGTCTTTTATAATAGAGGGTGGAAAACAGGATTGAAAAAAATCAAGTGTTTTTGAGAACGTTTTAATGAGGCCTATAGTTATTATTTTATTCAACGTAAGATTCAGTCCATCTAAAAGTTTTTTTTTTATTTGTTTTATATAAAAAAATAACATTCATATACAATGAACATGAAAACACAATTACCGTCTTAGACATTATTATTCGAAAAAAAACATATAAAAAGAAATAGGTGCAAAAAGCCAACATTACGCGGTGTTCCCAGGCGGTCACCCATCCAAGTACTGACCGCGCCCGACGTTGCTTAACTCCGGTGATCGGACGAGAACCGGTGTTTTCAACGTGGTATGAACGTTGGCGACAGTCGAGTGTAAATAACACTACAAATACTCACAGTATGACGTCACATCATGAACATACGCGTTTCAAATGAGAATAGGACTCCCTTAGCGCCATATTGTGACGTCATACCTGTCAACTCGAACCGATTCAGTAAAGTCAGCAAAATAATATTGTTTAATTTAGAATTAACTTTTATTTAGATATAAAAATTATTCCGCAATTTCGATTACTTTCATACTACTTAATGATCAAGATTCATTTTCTGAAGAGTCAACGTCGCCGTATAGTGCTGGCATGGTTGCAGCGCTTTTTCACCAATCATCCCCTTCAAAGTTTTTATTTTTTTCGCTATAATACTCTGATAAACAAAACAAGTAAAATAAATACCTACCTGGTTATTTTTACTAAAAATTTATTTTTTGCAGACCCCAATTTTTAAATGACTTTTGACAGATAGAGGTCATTGACGTTCCTATTCTCATTTGAATCGCATAGTACGTACATTTGAGGCTTAAACTAGGGTGACAACTTTTTTTCTAGAAATAAAGTACCAATTACTTACTAGAAATTAAGCTCATAGGTACTAGCCGCGATAGTCGAATAAGTGATTCTAGTCCTAAATTTCTTAAAGTTTAGATATATATTTGCTTTATTTGTAATTTATTTTGTTTTGTTGTTTACTTGTACCTACTTGTATAATGTTAAATTAAGTTTTTTATTGTAAAATAGCACACGATGATGAATGCAAGTGTACGTACTACCTAAGTTGGTTTTTGTTATACTTGTTTTGTAAAAGTTTTTTTGTTTTTTTGTTTATTTATTAATCTTTGTTTGATTAATAAAAAAATAATTTAAAAAAATCTAGTCTGAAAAGATTTTCAACAGTATTTGGGAAAAATTAACAGTACTTATTCAATTTATCTCACCAAAAAACATAAATGTAAAAAAAGAGAGCCAAGTTCAATAGAAAAAGAATGGAGATCTAAATGACTGCCAAGTTCTATGCAAAATCGAAATACGTATTAATAAGAATAAAATAACATTACGAACAAGTATTAAACTCTACTTCTATGCTTTATTGGATACCTACCTATAACAATTGCTGTTGTTTAAAAATGTGAGATCTCAAAGTAGGTTAGATTTGACTTGGCCAGTTTTGGACATTCGTTACGTACCGTTGGTTGTTTCGGGTCTGGGTGTTTAGACCTAAGTATTCTGTATTCCTGCTTTATTCAATTTATGGTATCTCAAACTCACAAAATCATCTCACAATTATCTGGTTGACAGCGAAGCTTTCACCGGCTGGGGGCATGTTGATGTTTGAAACATCTCTTTCGTATTATTTCTATTTCTTAAGTAGTTACATCACTAGATAAGTTTAAATTTAACCTTAAGTCTGTATCATAGCAATTCTGACTGTCAGCGTAACTGCTCAGTATCTTAGTAGTAGGTTAAATAATATAGGAATTCTTATGTTAAGTAAGTCACATTAAAGGTGAGCTCCGAAGCGATCACACTGAAGTATTTTATTTGTCCTTATATAATACAAATTAAAACAGCGGAAGTCAAAACAGTATGAATATAGTATAATACAGTTGATACTCAGTATACAGAATACAGTTGAAAATTAACAGTATTCAGTTTATACGAAAGATTTAAATCCATAGATGCGCCCTTTCAGTACAAATAATTAACGAAATATTGTCATTACTGAAAAAGGTGCATGCACAAGTCTTGTAACAGTCTCTAATGAGCGCTTGTCGTGCACGTTCACATAGATTTTTTTGTTTAAAATTGTGCAGGACAGTGACAACAAAACGTAAAAGACAGTTATATAAACTTAAAACAGTGTATATAGATAGTGTTATAGTGGTTTATAAGACTCTTAAAGAGCTAAGAACGTTTAAAATAGTGTTTCATAGTGTTTTTATAGTGTTTATAGTGAATAAGTGTCCCATACAAGTGTTAGTTTGTAAGAAGTTCATAACAGTTTTTATTAGCTTGAGAAAGTGTTTGCTTAATCGTTTGTATCTTTGTAATTTGATTGGAATTTGATTAATTAATAACCGCTATGATAATGAATTTACGCATAGCTAACAGCTAACAATGAAATGAAACTTACGTGATTATAGCTTAAAATAGCTCGATTTGTATTAGGGTTGATTTGGAAATAAAGAAATGGTTTTGAAAGTCTTGTCATTTCCGCACATAGAGAGAGATCTAAATAGATTTCATAAATAGTTTTCCTATTAGAATATAGTAAAGATCTAATAAGAATAATCGAATCTAGTCAGAATCTTATTAGAAAAATCTAGAAAGTTCGAATTAGATTCGAGCGAGACAGACATATGTGTGTCCCGCTCGCACGCTTGCATTACTCTCTCTTGTGCGGTACCCTTGCGCGCCTGCACCGAATCACTTAAGGATGCGCCACACTCCGCTAGCGCCGGATTCGCCGAAAAGATCCCGAAGAGAGAAGATCTCCGGAAGAAAGAAGCCTCCGAAGAAAGAAGCCTCAAGCAACAGTGAACAGTGAAACTCTCAAGCCCGAAGACTCTCAATAGAAGCCCGAAGTCACAAGACAGAATACAGAAATACAGAAGACTGAAGGCAGAATACAGTAATAGAAGAGCGCGGGAAATAGAGTGTGCCACAAGCGTATTCGCGAGTGAAATAGTGCCGCGCGGCTGGACTTTCACGACCGTGTTAAGTGGTGAATTCGCATTTTCCTTTTGCCCCTCGCATCGATTCCAGCTAATAGAGTGGGTGGATAGCGCATCATTTGACTAAATCGTTATCGAATTCATAGACTATACAGTCCACTGGAGCTATCCCCCACAAAAATATTTACATAAAGACTTAATTAGGCTGTCTTGTTCATTTCAGGGGTGTAAAAATACAAGTTGCAATACAAACATGGATAAAGGTGTTACTTTTCATGCGTTAGTATTTAATAATATTATTTAAAGCCAAAGAATAAGTAATCAGATAGTAAATAAAAGATCAACTCAATACTTAATGTAACCTATTAAAATATATTAGAAAACCGGTGAAGTTTTTATTTTACTTTACAAAGTCGTCGTATTTTTTGACTATTTGGAATGGAAAATGAAAAATATATTGGTTTATTTTATTCATATATTTTTTATCATAACGGTTTTAAATAATAATTTTCTGATTCTTAATTGTTGTAGGCCATTAAAAAATATCAATGAAACTACTAATATTCGCGTAAAAGATATTTCTAGCACTATACCAATATTAACACAATGTAAACTGCAAAATTATATCGAACATTTTAGATACAAATAATACACTGAAATTTCCAAGCAATTCCTAGGATATACAGGGTGACTGTTGCGTACACTTTTGGAATTCGAAGAGAGTGATAGTTTGAGGTCATACTGAAAGAGAAAAAAAAAAAATATAAATTTTAATTATTTAATGAGTAAACTTAACCGAAAGTTATAGAATTCAGTACGCAACGCATAAAACACTGATACAGACGTACGCATGGCGTTATCAACACCGTGTAGATAGTTAGGTATAGACGGCATCACGAACGGTCCTCGATCTAGTAAAACTTTTTATTTATTTATAGTAGGTACTTAATTTACATAATTATTATGCTCAGAATCAAGTACAGAGTGCTCTCCTTCAATATCTAAAATATGTCACCAGTCACCCTGTATACTAGGCACTTAATTTTTCACTAACATTGCCTATAAATAAATAAAGTTTCGTTACTATGTACTTTACTTACGTCTGAGTTAATCGCGGCACGTGATCTGGCACGCGGATCGCTGCAAATGCGAGTTTAACAATGCGTTGCGTAATGAATTCTTTAATTTTAAAAATAAATTTAATTTAAAAATTAATTTATTTATTTTAAAAATAAAAATAAAACAAAATGCAAATGTGGGTTGGATTTAACTGTATATCATCTGTTTGAGGAATGTCAAGTTTATGAGACTGAGAAAAAACAATGTAATCTCCCGAATAATTTGACACAATGTTTGAACGATTTTGGTTGTGAAAGAACACTTAATTTCCTTAAAGTTATCAAATTATATAAATGTATGTAAACCACTGTGGTCGCTAATGACCTTTGCTGTTGTAAAGCGACTTTAAATAAATAAATTTAAAAAAAAATAAAGTTTCGTTACTATGTACTTTACTTACGTCTGAGTTAATCGCGGCACGTGATCTGGCACGCGGATCGCTGCAAATGCGAGTTTAACAATGCGTTGCGTAATGAATTCTTTAATTTTCGGTTAAGTTTACTCAGTAAATAATTAATATTTATTTTTAAGCTATTGCATAGCTTCTATCGCGGGCCTTGAGCGTGGGGTCCGAATCCAGAAATTCCGTAACGAAAAAAACCTAAAACCCCCTACTCCGACCGGCACAGCGGTGATACTATGATTTCATAACTTTACATGCGGTCTTTAATAAACAATCAGCGCCATCTACTAGGAACTTGTGGAACTTCATATTAGATCAAACATTACTGCATTAATAAAATAAATAAATAATTATAATTGCATAAGTTGATAAAAAATGCTATGCAATAGCTTAACCGTGGCAGTCTCCGAGTGCCACACGTCTTTTTCATGTATGATCTCAAACTATTTTTGTATGATCTCAAACACCTTTTTCAAAAGTCACCCGGTATATCAGGTTGGGGAGCAAAAGAAATAATAAAAAACTAAAATGCATTAGGTACATATATTGTCGCACTCATGTCTAACCAAAGGCTAGAATTTCATAAATTAATCTCTTTAAAAATATGGGTGGGTTAGTCGTTCCTGCTTGCGATTTGTTTGATTTTTGTCTAAAATCCGAAAAATTCATACGAACCCATATAAAAAAAATCAACTCCCTACTTTAATAGCGAAAACAAACTAAATTCTACGAAATGACATAAAACTAGCCGCAACTTTTAATCATAGAATAATAATTGATAATTATATAAATGTAAGACTGTATCATTTACATAAACAAACACAAACCACAGAACGCCAAAAATTTATAAGTAGGTGCTTTTTGCTGGTACTTAAATTAACAATCCAGTAGGTAAGTTTTTAATAAATGAACGATTTATAAATATTTATCTTTATTTTTATTACTCTGTAATCCTTTATAACTGTTTAGGCGTGTTTCTAGCGTAAGTTACATCTGATTTTATTCTATGACTTTTGTTGACGTGAACGCGCCGTGCTTGTGTGAATAAAAATGACAACCTTAAGACACGTACGGGCCAATCTATGGATTTAAATCTTTGGTTTATCCCACCAAAAAACATAAATGTAAAAAAGGAGAGCCAAGTTCAATAGAAAAAGAATGGATAACTAAGTGAGTGCCAAGTTGTTTGCAAAATCGAAATACGTACCTATTAATAAACTCTTCTTGTTTGCTTTATTGAAATGTGAGATCTCAAAGTAGGTTAGATTGGACTTGGCCAGGTTTGGATATTCGTTACGCACCGTTGGCCCTAAGGGGCTATAAGTAAATCGTAATGTGACGGGTTCTATCCTGCACGGAGCAACAAACAATGTTTCGGGTCTGGGTGTTTATAACTAAGCATTCTGTATTCCTCCTTTATTAAATTTATGGTATCTCATCGGGTCGGGGCGTGTTGATGTTTGAAACGTCTATTTCGTATTATTTCTTTTCCTTAAGTGGGTAGATCACTAGATACCTACGTTTAAATTTAACCTTAAGTCTGAATAATTGAAATTCTGACTGGCAGCGTAACTGCTCAGTATCTTAGTAGTAGGTTAATTATTAAGTATAGAAATTCTTATGATATATGAAGTATTTTATTTCTCCTCATTTAATACAAATTTAAACAGTGGAAGTCAATACAGTATGAACATATATTTGTTTGTTTAAATTAAATACTCTTATGAGATATTTAGGCTAATATGAAGATCCCAACTGGAGGAAATGTTGGTATGTTAGTAGTTTTACATTAAATATTGCGGAAAGACATTAAATAAAAGCATTCTTAAGTAGTTGTGTACTCTGTGTACAAGCAAGGATACCGTCCATAAACGAAGTTTGAGATCGATGACTGATTGGTTTTTATTTCAGAAGCCGCAACTGAATATTCTTTTGACATGTACAGTTCACTCAGATCAATGTGCTTTTTTTGTAAATTATTAAACAAAAAAGCAAAAAGCCAACATTACGCGGTGTTCCCAGGCAGTCACCCATCCAAGTACTGACCGCGCCCGACGTTGCTTAACTTCGGTGATCGGACGAGAACCGGTGTTTTCAACGTGGTATGAACGTTGGCGAATGATATTTGAAAATAACACTACAAATACTCACAGTATGACGTCACATCATGAACATAGTATACTATGCGTTTCAAATGAGAATAGGACTGCCTTAGCGCCATATTGTAACGTCAAAGCTGTCAAATTGTAACCGATTCGATAGAGTCAACAAAATAATATTGTTTAATTTAGAATCCATTTTTATTTAGATATAAAAATTATTCGGCGTTTTCGATTACTTTAATTCCACTTAATGATCAAGGTTCATTTCCTGAAGAGTCAACGTCGTCGTATAATGCTGGCATGGTTTCCGCGCTTTTTCACCAATCATCCTCTTCAACAAAACAAGTAGAATAAATAGTTATTTTTACTAAAAATATTTTTTTCTTGCAGACCCCAATTTTCAAGTGACTTTCGACAGATAGAGGACATTGACGTTCCTATTCTTTTTTGAATCGCATAGTACGTACATTTGAGGCTTAAACTAGGGTTACCAACTTTTTTTCTAGAAATAAAGTAGAATAAAGTAGAATAAAGTAGTGTTAGAGATCTATGTGTTGTTATCATATAAGTCTACGAGATAACCTAACTGTGACGTCATATTGTGAGTTAATTTTGTCTATGAAAACGTAATTGTAGCACTATTTCTGATATTGCCTCGCCAACGTTCATACCACGTTGAAAACACCGGTTCTCGTCCGATCACCGAAGTAAAGCAACATCGGGCGCGGTCAGTACTTGGATGGGTGACCGCCTGGGAACACCGCGTATTGTTGGCTTTTTGCTTTTTGTTTAATAATTTACAAAAATAAGCACATTGATATGAGTAAAGTGTGGATGTGAAAAGAATATAATATCAAAAACACAAACAAATAATTGATATTTTTATCGGTTTTTTCTTATTATCAATGCTGGCGTTGAAATTCGAAGCCTTTGTAGAACAAATATTCAGTTGCAGCTTCTGAAATAAAAACCAATCAGTCGTTTTAATCGAAGCTTTTTAATAAAAATCGATCGAACTTCGTTTACGGACGGTAGCCTTGCTTGGGCACAGAGTACACACTACTTAAGAACGCGCTTTTATTTAATGTCTTTCTGCAATATTTAATGTAATACTACTTACAGATTTCCTTCAGTTGTGATCTTCATATTAGCCTTAATATCTCATAAGAGTATTTCATTTAAACAAACAAATGTATATTCATACTGTTTTGACTTCCACTGCTTAAATTTGTATTACATGAGGAGAAATAAAATACTTCAGAGTGATCGCTTCGGAGCTCAACTTTAATGTGACTTACCGAACATAAGAATTCCTATATTAATTAACCTCCTACTAAGACAATGAGCAGTTATGCTGACAGTCATAATTGCTATGATACAGACCTAAGGTTAAATTTAAACTTATCTAGTGATGTAACTACGTAAGAAATAGAAATAATACGTACGTAACAGATGTTTTAAACATCAACATGCCCCGAGCCGGTGAGAGCTTCGCTGTCAACCAAATAATTGTGAGATGATTTTGTGAGTTTGAGATACCATAAATTGAATGAAGCAGGAATACAGAATACTTAGGAATAAACACCCAGACCCGAAACAACCAACGGTACGTAACGAATGTCCAAAACTGGCCCAGTCAAATCTAACCTACTTAGATCTTACATTTTCTGTTATAGGTATCCAATAAAGCAAAGAGGTAGAGTTGAATACTTGTTCGGAATGTTATTTTATTCCTATTAATACGTATTTCGATTTTGCAAACAACTTGGCACTCAATTAGATCTCAATTCTTTTTCTATTGAACTTGGCTCTCCTTTTTTACATTTATGTTTTTTGGTGGGATAAACTGAATACTGTTAATTTTCAACCGACTTCCTAAAAAGGAGGAGGATCTCAATTTATCCGTATGTTTTTTTGTGTCTTTGTTACACGATATTTCCGACAATCGGTTGAGAAATTCGTTGAAAATTTCAAATATTTGAAAAAATGTGTACGATTTATATTAAATATGTACGTTTACGTGGATGACTTTATGACTCAGCCAAAGTTTTGACGTGAAGTCGGTTTTTTTAATGCTCTGCATTCGTTAATTATTCCACAATACAGTTAAAAATCTTTTTAGACTCGAATATACTTTATTTCTAGAAAAAAAAGTTGGCAACCCTAGTTTAAGCCTCACATGTAGGTACGTACTATGCGATTCAAATGAGAATAGGAACGTCAATGAACTCTATCTGTCAAAAGTCACTTGAATTGCTAAAATATTTTTTTTTAGTAAAAATAACTAGGTATTTATTTTACTTGTTTTTTTTATCAGTGATTGTAGCAAAAAGAAATAGAATCTTTATTTTATTATTTTTGTCTTAGTATCTAATTAGTTTATTTATAAACTTTATTTACTCGCGACAGTAAAGAGGATGCATGGTGAAAAAGCGCGGAAACCATGCCAGCACTATATGACGACGTCGACTCTTCAGAAAATGAATCTTGATCATTAAGTGGAATGAAAGTAATCGAAAACGCGGAATATTTTTTATATCTAAATAAAAGTAAATTCTAAATTAAACAATATTATTTTGCTGACTCTACTGAATCGGTTCGAGTTGACAGGTATGACGTCACAATATGGTGCTAAGGGAGTCCTATTCTCATTTGAAACGTGTATGTTCGTACTGTGACGTGATACTGTGAGTATTTGTAGTGTTATTTTCAAACATCATTCGCCAACGTTCATACCACGTTGAAATCACCGGTTCTCGTCCGATCACCGAAGTTAAGCAACGTCGGGCGCAGTCAGTACTTGGATGGGTGACCGCCTGGGAACACCGCGCAATGTTGGCTTTTTGCTATTTTTTTATATTTATATTTTTCTATATTTATATTTTTATCAGTTTTTTCTTATTATTCTGGCGTTGAAATTAGCCTAGTCGAACGTAGCCTTTGTCGAACGTCTTTCGATTTTGCATAGAACTTGGCACTCATTTAGATCTCCATTCTTTTTCTTTTGAACTTGGCTCTCCTTTTTTATATTTATGTTTTTTGGTGGGATAAATTGGATAGGTTCTGTTTATTTTTCCAAAATACTGTTGATACTATTTTCAGACTCAAAAATACTTTATTTCTAGAAAAAAAGTTGGTAACCCTTGCTTAAGCCTCAAATGTGCGTAAGTACTATACGATTCTAATGAGAATAGGAACGTCAATGACCTCTTTATGTCAAAAGTCACTTGAAAATTGGGGTCTGGGAAAACTGGGGTCTTTATTTTATTATTTTTGTCTTATTATTTAATTAGTTTATTTACAAGCGACAGTAAAGAGGACGCATGGTGAAAAAGCGCGGAAACCATGCCAGCACTATATGACGACGTTGACTCTTCAGAAAATGAATCTTGATCATTAAGTGGAATGAAAGTAATCGAAAACGCGGAATATTTTTTATATCTAAATAAAAGTAAATTCTAAATTAAACAATATTATTTTGCTGACTCTACTGAATCGGTTCGAGTTGACAGGTATGACGTCACAATATGGTGCTAAGGGAGTCCTATTCTCATTTGAAACGCGTATGTTCGTACTGTGACGTGATACTGTGAGTATTTGTAGTGTTATTTTCAAACATCATTCGCCAACGTTCATACCACGTTGAAATCACCGGTTCTCGTCCGATCACCGAAGTTAAGCAACGTCGGGCGCAGTCAGTACTTGGATGGGTGACCGCCTGGGAACACCGCGTAATGTTGGCTTTTTGCTTTTTTGTTTAATAATTTACAAAAACAAGCACATTGATCTGAGTGAACTGTGGATGTGAAAAGAATATAATATCAAAAACACAAACAAATAATTGATATTTTTATCGGTTTTTTCTTATTATCAATGCTGGCGTTGAAATTCGAAGCCTTTGTAGAACAAATATTCAGTTTCAGCTTCTGAAATAAAAACCAATCAGTCGTTTTAATCGAAGCTTTTTAATAAAAATCGATCGAACTTCGTTTACGGACGGTAGCCTTGCTTGGGCATAGAGTACACACTACTTAAGAACGTGCTTTTATTCAATGTCTTTCTGCAATATTTAATGTAATACTACTTACAGATTTCCTTCACTTGTGATCTTCATATTAGCCTAAATATCTCAAAAGAAGATTTAATTAAAAAAAAAACAAATATTTCTTCACACTGTTTTGACTTCCGCTGATTAAATTTGTAATAAATGAGGAGAAATAAAATACTTCAGTGTGATCGCTTCGGAGCTCAACTTTAATGTGACTTACTTCACATTAGAATTTCTATATTAATTAACCTACTACTAAGATACTGAGCAGTTACGCTGCCAGTCAAAATTGCTATAATACAGACTTAAGGTTAAATTAAAACTTATCTAGTAATCTAACTTCTTAAGAAATAGAAATAATTCGAAATAGATGTTTCAAACATCAAAACGCCCCCAGCCGTTGAGAGCTTCGCTGTCAATCAGACATTTTGCTTGGTGGTAGGATCCCTCCTGGGTCCGCCTGGCTAGCGACCACCCTTTATATAAAGTCTGCCGCCAAATGTTACCACTCCGGCGGTAATGTGTTCCGGCAATATTGTATAAAGAGCCAGTTCCTTCCTAAGCCCGTGTGCTTTCATCTTCGACCTCATCGTCACTTACCATCAGGTGCGATTGAGGTCAAACGCGGGTTTAGTCACTTATAAAAAAATAATAATTGTGAGATGATTTTGTGAGTTTGAGATACCATAAATTGAATAAAGGAGGAACACAGAATATTTAGGTATAAACACCCAGACCCGAAACAACCAACGGTATGTAACGAATGTCCAAAACTGGCCCAGTCAAATCTAACCTACTTTGAGGTCTCACATTTTTAAACAACAGCAATTGTTATAGGTATCCAATAAAGCAAAGAAGAAGAGTTTAATACTTGTTCGTAATGTTATTTTATTCCTATTAATACGTATTTCGATTTTGCAAAGAACTTGGCACTCATTTATATCTCCATTCTTTTTCCTTTGAACTTGGCTCTCCTTTTTTACATTTATGTTTTTTGGTGGGATAAACTGAATACTGTTAATTTTCAACCGTCTTCCTAAAAAGGAGGAGGATCTCAATTCATCTGTATGTTTTTTTGTGTCTTTGTTACACGATATTTCCGACAATCAGTTGAGAAATTCGTTGAAAATTTCAAATATTTGAAAAAATATGTACGATTTATATTAAATATGTACGTTTACGTGGATAACTTTATGACTCAGCCAAAGTTTTGACGTGAAGTCGGTTTTTTTAATGCTCTGCATTCGTTAATTATTCCACAATACAGTTAAAAATCTTTTCAGACTCGAATATACTTTATTTCTAGAAAAAAAAGTTGGCAACCCTAGTTTAAGCCTCACATGTAGGTACGTACTATGCGATTCAAATGAGAATAGGAACGTCAATGAACTCTATCTGTCAAAAGTCACTTGAATTGCTAAAATATTTTTTTTTTGTAAAAATAACTAAGTATTTATTTTACTTGTTTTTTTTATCAGTGTATTGTAGCAAAAAGAAATAAAAACTTTATTTTATTATTTTTGTCTTAGTATCTAATTAGTTTATTTATAAACTTTATTTACTCGCGACGGTAAAGAGGATGCATGGTGAAAAAGCGCGGAAACCATGCCAGCACTATATGACGACGTCGACTCTTCAGAAAATGAATCTTGATCATTAAGTGGAATGAAAGTAATCGAAAACGCGGAATATTTTTTATATCTAAATAAAAGTAAATTCTAAATTAAACAATATTATTTTGCTGACTCTACTGAATCGGTTCGAGTTGACAGGTATGACTTCACAATATGGCGCTAAGGGAGTCCTATTCTCATTTGAAACGCGTATGTTCATACTGTGACGTGATACTGTGCGTATTTGTAGTGTTATTTTCAAACATCATTCGCCAACGTTCATACCACGTTGAAAACACCGGTTCTCGTCCGATCACCGAAGTTAAGCAACGTCGGGCGCGGTCAGTACTTGGATGGGTGACCGCCTGGGAACACCGCGTAATGTTGGCTTTTTGCTATTTTTTTATATTTATATTTATATTTTTCTATATTTATATTTTTATCAGTTCTTCTATTATTCTGGCGTTGAAATTAGCCTAGTCGAACGTAGCCTTTGTCGAACGTCTTTCGATTTTGCATAGAACTTGGCACTCATTTAGATCTCCATTCTTTTTCTTTTGAACTTGGCTCTCCTTTTTTATATTTATGTTTTTTGGTGGGATAAATTGGATAGGTACTGTTTATTTTTCCAAAATACTGTTGATACTATTTTCAGACTCAAAAATACTTTATTTCTTGAAAAAAAGTTGGTAACCCTTGCTTAAGCCTCAAATGTACGTAAGTACTATACGATTCTAATGAGAATAGGAACGTCAATGACCTCTATCTGTCAAAAGTCACTTGAAAATTGGGGTCTGGGAAAACTGGGGTCTTTATTTTATTATTTTTGTCTTATTATTTAATTAGTTTATTTAAAACTTTATTTACAAGCGACAGTAAAGAGGACGCATGGTGAAAAAGCGCGGAAACCATGCCAGCACTATATGACGACGTTGACTCTTCAGAAAATGAATCTTGATCATTAAGTGGAATGAAAGTAATCGAAAACGCGGAATATTTTTTATGTCTAAATAAAAGTAAATTCTAAATTAAACAATATTATTTTGCTGACTCTACTGAATCGGTTCGAGTTGACAGCTATGACGTCACAATATGGCGCTAAGGGAGTCCTATTCTCATTTGAAACGCGTATGTTCATACTGTGACGTGATACTGTGCGTATTTGTAGTGTTATTTTCAAACATCATTCGCCAACGTTCATACCACGTTGAAAACACCGGTTCTCGTCCGATCACCGAAGTTAAGCAACGTCGGGCGCGGTCAGTACTTGGATGGGTGACCGCCTGGGAACACCGCGTAATGTTGGCTTTTTGCTATTTTTTTATATTTATATTTATATTTTTCTATATTTATATTTTTATCAGTTCTTCTTTTATTCTGGCGTTGAAATTAGCCTAGTCGAACGTAGCCTTTGTCGAACGTCTTTCGATTTTGCATAGAACTTGGCACTCATTTAGATCTCCATTCTTTTGCTTTTGAACTTGGCTCTCCTTTTTTACATTTATGTTTTTGGTGGGATAAATTGGATAGGTACTGTTTATTTTTCCAAAATACTGTTGATACTATTTTCAGACTCAAAAATACTTTATTTCTAGAAAAAAAGTTGGTAACCCTTGCTTAAGCCTCAAATGTACGTAAGTACTATACGATTCTAATGAGAATAGGAACGTCAATGACCTCTATCTGTCAAAAGTCACTTGAAAATTGGGGTCTGGGAAAACTGGGGTCTTTATTTTATTATTTTTGTCTTATTATTTAATTAGTTTATTTACAAGCGACAGTAAAGAGGAAGCATGGTGAAAAAGCGCGGAAACCATGCCAGCACTATATGACGACGTTGACTCTTCAGAAAATGAATCTTGATCATTAAGTGGAATGAAAGTAATCGAAAACGCGGAATATTTTTTATATCTAAATAAAAGTAAATTCTAAATTAAACAATATTATTTTGCTGACGTCACCGAATCGGTTCGAGTTGACAGGTATGAAGTCACAATGTGGCGCTAAGGCAGTCCTATTCTCATTTGAAACGCGTATGTTCATACTGTGAGTATTTGTAGTGTTATTTTCACTACACAGTCGCCAACGTTCATACCACGTTGAAAACACCGGTTCTCGTCCGATCACCGAAGTTAAGCAACGTCGGGCGCGGTCAGTACTTGGATGGGTGACCGCCTGGGAACACCGCGTAATGTTGGCTTTTTGCACATATTTCTTTTTATATGTTTTTTTTTTCGAAAATATCCCTGTGATTATATGTCTTAAGAGGGTATTTGTGTTTTCAAGTTCATTGTGTATCAATGTTATTTTTTATATTAAACAAATTAAAAAAAACTTTCAGATGGACTGAATCTTATGTTGAATAAAATAATCGCGGTAAAGAAAATTCGCTCATTGACTGATGTTAATACAGCGAAGCTGGTATATTTTAGTTATTTTCATAGTATGATGTCCTATGGCATCCTACTTTGGGGCAATGCCGCAGATATTGACACGATATTTACACTGCAGAAAAGGGCTATTCGTGGAATGTATAAACTTGGAAACAGAGAATCTCTTCGAGAAAAGTTTAAAGAGATTGGTATCTTGACCCTTGCATCACAATATATTTATGAAAACATTATGTATATTTATAAGAATAGTAATAAATATAAAACTAGGAAAGATAATCATGATACAAATTACTCTTTAAGGACTAGGAACGACCATAAGTTAGCGTTTCCTAAATTAAGGCTGGCTAAAAGCAGCAAATCATTTATTGGAATGTCAATACGTATATATAACAAAATTCCGAAGTCAATTCAATCCCTGCCATTCAATAAATTTAAATCAATCATTAAAAACACTCTATCTCGAAAAGCTTATTTTAAAACTAAAGATTACTTAGATGATAAAAAGGCATGGGATTAAGCACAACAGGATATTTCTAAAAGTTTCTAATTACTTAGTAATTATGTTTACGGCTTGGCTGTGCAGTATATGTATGACATGCTGGTGACTGTCCCACTCACTTATTTTCTTGTTAAGACATCAGCAAGAACGTCATGCTCCCTCAGGCGGCATGGCTAGTGGTAGCGTCGGGTATCGGGTCACCCTCTTCCCTAAAATATGGTTGAGGAGGGTGATGGCTGGTGCTTGCGTTAACTCGTGAACGGGTGCTGCTAGCGGTGCCAGGTCGTTTTGCTAATGAATGATACTATGACTATTTAATTCATTCTTGTTCAAATACTCTGGTCCCAGTTTGTCATGTTCGTATTGTGCATCCATGGCTAATTGCATCTGCTATGTAAGCAATTTGGTTGTGGCATGACATTGGCTCTCACAATTAGCTGTCTTGTGTTTGTTTTTTTCATGTCACGGTCAATTTGTACTGTACCTATTTGTATTAATTTGATAATTCTGACTGAAAAAGAGTGCCAAGAGTTTTTTTCCGCCGGCTTTTTTTGTCTCTTGGTCTACTGTACCTAATATCTTATTTAACAACTATCAACAACTAGTTAAAGCCGAAGTATGTGATGACTGACTTCATCAAGTGTTTTGTGAAATTCCTAAGATGAATAAAACTTTTTGAATTTTTTTGAATTTGAATTTTAATAACTGGACACCTCATTAAAACGTTCTCAAAAACACTTGATTTTTACAATCCTGTTTTCCACCCTCTATTATAAAATACGTCACTAATGTTTTTTACAGTAAATGCTGCGAAGACTGGGTTCCTTTTTAAAACGACAATAACTCGAATAGGTACACAAAATTGAATGTAGTAATAGTGTTACTTAATCTTATAGGTAAGTATACACTTAATGAATCTGCTACTTATTGCATCCAACGAACCCACTGCAAAATAGCTGGTTTTGATATGCTCCAGAACCAAAAACAACTATTTATTTTGCTTTAAAAAAAATAAAAACTTTGAAAAGGATGATTGGTGAAAAAGCGCGAAAACCATGCCAGCATTATACGACGACGTTGACTCTTCAGAAAATGAATCTGGATCATTAAGTGGAATGCAAGTACTTAATCGAAAACGCGAAATAATTTGTATATCTAAATAAAATAAATTTTAAATTAAACAATATTATTTTGCTGACTCTACCGAATTGGTTCGAGTTGACATCTATGACGTCACAATATAGTGCAATGGCAGTCCTATTCTCATTTGAAACGCGTATGTACATGATGTGACGTCATACCGTGAGTATTTGTAGTGTTATTTACCCTCGGCTGTCGCCAACGTTCATACCACGTTGAAAACACCGGTTCTCGTCCGATCACCGAAGTTAAGCAACGTCGGGCGCGGTCAGTACTTGGATGGGTGACCGCCTGGGAACACCGCGTAATGTTGGCTTTTTGCTTTTTTGTTTAATAATTTACAAAAACAAGCACATTGATCTGAGTGAACTGTGGATGTGAAAAGAATATAATATCAAAAACACAAACAAATAATTGATATTTTTATCGGTTTTTTCTTATTATTAATGCTGGCGTTGAAATTCGAAGCCTTTGTAGAACAAATATTCAGTTGCAGCTTCTGAAATAAAAACCAATCAGTCGTTTTAATCGAAGCTTTTTAAAAAAAACCGATCGAACTTCGTTTACGGACGGTAGCCTTGCTTGGGCACAGAGTACACACTACTTAAGAACGCGCTTTTATTTAATGTCTTTCTGCAATATTTAATGTAATACTACTTACAGATTTCCTTCACTTGTGATCTTCATATTAGCCTAAATCCTATCTATATATCCTATTCACGTGCTTTTGCCAAGCAAACTTTTAATTTAACTTTAAAATAAAAACTTTTTAACAAAGCAAAGCTTGTGATATGTTTGGTGTGATTGTCAGGGGATTTTATCGTTTATTACAATTGCGAGAGTCAATTGCTGAATATAACCTAGGTTACAACCAAGAAATCCAATCGAAAAAAAAATCGAATACATCGGAAGAGTCTACTAGTAAAATGACGAAGATGTGGTTGATTCATCGACCAAATAATAGATACTTACTTAAATTACGTATGATACATGTTGTAGCGCACCAAATATAAGATGAAATTAGAAGCATAATATATAAAAATCTTGTATGCCCTCCAGCATATCACAACTAGCTATTTTGCAGTAGGTTCGTTGGATTAAGTGTATACCTATAAGATTAAGTACTTAACACTATTACTACATTCAATTTTGTGTACCTATTCGAGTTATTGTCGTTTTAAAAAGAAACCCAGTCTTCGCAGCATTTACTGTATAAACATTAGTGACGTATTTTATAATAGAGGGTGGAAAACAGGATTTAAAAAATCAAGTGTTATAAGCAAGTGATATAAAAAGAAATAGGTGCAAAAAGCCAACATTACGCGGTGTTCCCAGGCGGTCACCCATCCAAGTACTGACCGCGCCCGACGTTGCTTAACTTCGGTGATCGGACGAGAACCGGTGTTTTCAACGTGGTATGAACGTTGGCGACTGATGAGTGTAAATAACACTATAAATACTCACAGTATGACGTCACATCATGAACATACGCGTTTCAAATGAGAATAGGACTGTCTTAGCGCCATAATGTAACGTCAAAGCTGTCATATTGCAACCGATTCGATAGAGTCAACAAAATAATATTGTTTAATTTAGAAATTATTTTTATTTAGATATAAAAAATATTCGGCGTTTTCGATTAATTTCATTCTACTTAATGATCAAAGTTCTTTTTCTGAAGAGTCAACGTCGTCGTATAATGCTAGCATAGCTTCCGCGCTATTTCACCATGCATCCTCTTTACTGTCGCGAGTAAATAAAGTTTATAAATAAACTAATTAGATAATAAGACAAAAATAATAAAATAAAGCTTTTATTTCTTTTTGCTATAATACTTTGATACACAAAACAAGTAAAATAAATACCTAGTTATTTTTACTGAAAAAAATATATTTTAGCAAATCCTAATTTTCAAGTGACTTTTGACAGATAGAGGTCATTGACGTTCCTATTCTTATTTGAATCGCATAGTACGTACATTTGAGGCTTAAACTGGGGTTATCGACTTTTTTTTCTAGAAATAAAGTACCTATATTTGAGTCGGAAAAGATTTTCAACTGTATTGTGGAATAAATAACGAATGCAGAGCTTTAAAACAACCGACTTCACGTCAAAACTTCGGCTGAGTTATAATGTCATCCACGTAAACGTACATATTTTTTCAAATATTTGAAATTTTCAACGAATTTCTCTACCGATTGTCGGAAATATCTTGTAACAAAGACACAAAAAAAAACATACAGATGAATTGAGATCCACCTCCTTTTTTGGAAGTCGGTTGGAAATTAACAGTATTCAGTTTATCCCACCAAAAAACATAAATGTAAAAAAGGAGAGCCAAGTTCAAAAGAAAAAGAATGGAGATATAAATGAGTGCCAAGTTCTTTGCAAAATCGAAATACGTATTAATAGGAATAAAATAACATTACGAACAAGTATTTAACTCTACTTCTATGCTTTATTGGATACCTATAACAATTGCTGTTGTTTAAAAATGTGAGATCTCAAAGTAGGTTAGATTTGACTTGGCCAGTTTTGGACATTCGTTACATACCGTTGGTTGTTTCGGGTCTGGGTGTTTATACCTAAGTATTCTGCGTTCCTCCTTTATTCGAAATTCCTCAAAATTTCTCAAAATTATCTGGTGGACAGCGAAGCTCTTAACGGCTGGGAGCATGTTGATGTTTGAAACATCTATTTCGTTTTATTTATATTTCTTAAGTAGTTAGATCACTAGATAAGTTTAAATTTAACCTTAAGTTTGTGTCATAGCAATTCTGACTGGCAGCGTGACTGCTCAGTTTCTTAGTAGTAGGTTAATTATTATAGAAATTCTTATTTTAAGCAAGCCACATTAAAGTTGAGCTCCGAAGCGATCACACTGAAGTATTTTATTTCTCCTCATTTATTACAAATTTAATCAGCGGAAGTCAAAACAGTGTGAAGAAATATTTGTTTTTTTTTAAATTAAATATTCTTTTGAGATATTTAGGCTAATATGAAGATCACAAGTGAAGGAAATCTGTAAGTAGTATTACATTAAATATTGCAGAAAGACATTAAATAAAAGCGCGTTCTTAAGTAGTGTGCACTCTGTGCCCAAGCAAGGCTACCGTCCGTAAACGAAGTTCGATCGATTCTTATTAAAAAGCTTCGATTAAAACGACTGATTGGTTTTTATTTCAGAAGCTGCAACTGAATATTTGTTCTACAAAGGCTTCGAATTTCAACGCCAGCATTAATAATAAGAAAAAACCGATAAAAATATCAATTATTTGTTTGTGTTTTTGATATTATATTCTTTTCACATCCACAGTTCACTCAGATCAATGTGCTTGTTTTTGTAAATTATTAAACAAAAAAGCAAAAAGCCAACATTACGCGGTGTTCCCAGGCGGTCACCCATCCAAGTACTGACCGCGCCCGACGTTGCTTAACTTCGGTGATCGGACGAGAACCGGTGTTTTCAACGTGGTATGAACGTTGGCGAATGATGTTTGAAAATAACACTACAAATACTCACAGTATCACGTCACAGTATGAACATACGCGTTTCAAATGAGAATAGGACTCCCTTAGCGCCATATTGTGACGTCATACCTGTCAACTCGAACCGATTCAGTAGAGTCAGCAAAATAATATTGTTTAATTTAGAATTTACTTTTATTTAGATATAAAAATTATTCCGCGTTTTCGATTACTTTCATTCCACTTAATGATCAAGATTCATTTTCTGAAGAGTCAACGTCGTCATATAGTGCTGGCATGGTTTCCGCGCTTTTTCACCATGCGTCCTCTTTACTGTCGCTTGTAAATAAACTAATTAAATAATAAGACAAAAATAATAAAATAAAGACCCCAGTTTTCCCAGACCCCAATTTTCAAGTGACTTTTGACAGATAGAGGTCATTGACGTTCCTTTTCTCATTAGAATCGTATAGTACTTACGTACATTTGAGGCTTAAGCAAGGGTTACCAACTTTTTTTCTAGAAATAAAGTATTTTTGAGTCTGAAAATATTATCAACAGTATTTTGGAAAAATAAACAGTACCTATCCAATTTATCCAACCAAAAAACATAAATGTAAAAAAGGAGAGCCAAGTTCAAAAGAAAAAGAATGGAGATCTAAATGAGTGCCAAGTTCTATGCAAAATCGAAGGACGTTCGACAAAGGCTACGATCGACTAGGTTTATTTCAACGCCAGAATTATAAGAAAAAACTGATAAAAATATAAATATAGAAAAATATAAATATAAAAAAATAGCAAAAAGCCAACATTACGCGGTGTTCCCAGGCGGTCACCCATCCAAGTACTGACCGCGCCCGACGTTGCTTAACTTCGGTGATCGGACGAGAACCGGTGTTTTCAACGTGGTATGAACGTTGGCGACATACGAGTGTAAATAACACTACAAATACTCAGAGTATGACGTCACATCATGAACATACGCGTTTCAAATGAGAATAGGACTGCCTTTGCACTATATTGTGACGTCATAGCTGTCAACTCGAACCAATTCGGTAGAGTCAGCAAAATAATATTGTTTAATTTAAAATTTATTTTATTTAGATATACAAATTATTTCGCGATTTCGATTAAGTACTTGCATTCCACTTAATGATCAAGATTCATTTTCTGAAGAGTCAACGTCGTCGTATAATGCTGGCATGGTTTTCACGCTTTTTCACCAATCATCCTTTTCAAAGTTTTTAATTTTTTTAAAGCAAAATAAATAGTTGTTTTTGGTTCTGGAGCATATCAAAACCAGCATTTTTGCAGTGGGTTCGTTGGGTGCAATAAGTAGCAGATTCATTAAGTGTATACTTACCTATAAGATTAAGTAACAATATTACTACATTCAATTTTGTGTACCTACCTATTCGAGTTATTGTCGTTTTAAAAAGGAACCCAGTCTTCGCAGCATTTACTGTAAAAAACATTAGTGACGTATTTTATAATAGAGGCTGGAAAAAAGGATTGTAAAAATCAAGTGTTTTTGAGAACGTTTTAATGAGGTGTCCTGTTATTAAAATTCAAAATTCAAAATCAAAAAAATTCAAAAAGTTTTATTCATCTTAGGAATTTCACAAAACACTTGATGAAGTCAGTCATCACATACTTCGGCTTTAACTAGTTGTTGATAGTTGTTAAATAAGATATTACAGTAGACCAAGAGACAAAAAAAGCCGGCGGAAAAAAACTCTTGGCACTCTTTTTCAGTCAGAATTATCAAATTAATACAAATAGGTACAGTACAAATTGACCGTGACATGAAAAAAAACAAACACAAGACAGCTAATTGTGACACAAACACAACCAAATTGCTTACATAGCAGATGCAATTAGCCATGGATGTACAATACGAACATGACAAACTGGGACCAGAGTATTTGAACAAGAATGGAATAAAATAGTCATAGTATCATTAGCAAAACGACCTGGCACCGCTAGCAGCACCCGTTCACGAGTTAACGCAAGCACCAGCCATCACCCTCCTCAACCATATTTTAGGGAAGAGGGTGACCCGATACCCGACGCTACCACTAGCCATGCCGCCTGAGGGAGCATGACGTTCTTGCTGATGTCTTGACAAGAAAATAAGTGAGTGGGACAGTCACCAGCATGTCATACATATACTGCACAGCCAAGCCGTAAACAAAATTATTAAGTAATTAGAAACTTTTAGAAATATCCTGTTGTGCTTAATCCCATGCCTTGTTATCATCTAAGTAATCTTTAGTTTTATAATAAGCTTTTCGAGATAGAGTGTTTTTAATGATTGATTTAAATTTATTGAATGGCAGGGATTGAATTGACTTCGGAATTTTGTTATATATACGTATTGACATTCCAATAAATAATTTGTTGCTTTTAGCCAGCCTTAATTTAGGAAACGCTAACTTATGGTCGTTCCTAGTCCTTACAGAGTAATTTGTATCATGATTATCTTTCCTAGTTTTAAATTTATTACTATTCTTATAAATATACATAATGTTTTCATAAATATATTGTGATGTAAGGGTCAAGATACCAATCTCTTTAAACTTTTCTCGAAGAGATTCTCTGTTTCCAAGTTTATACATTCCACGAATAGCCCTGTTCTTCAGTGTAAATATCGTGTCAATATCGGCATTGCCCCAAAGTAGGATGCCATAGGACATTATACTATGAAAATAACTAAAATATACCAGCTTCGCTGTATTAACATCAGTCAATGAGCGAATTTTCTTTACCGCGATTATTTTATTCAACATAAGATTCAGTCCATCTGAAAGTTTTTTTTAATTTGTTTAATATAAAAAAATAACATTGATACACAATGAACTTGAAAACACAAATACCGTCTTAAAACATATAATCACAGGGACATTTTCGAAAAAAAAAACTTACTAAGACATACTAGATACTTACTAAGACAAAAATAATAAAATAAAGTTTTTATTTCTTTTAGCTACAATACACTGATAAAAAAAAACAAGTAAAATAAATACCTAGTTATTTTTACAAAAAAAAATATATTTTAGCAATTCAAGTGACTTTTGACAGATAGAGGTCATTGACGTTCCTATTCTTATTTGAATCGCATAGTACGTACATTTGAGGCTTAAACTAGGGTTGCCAACTTTTTTTTCTACAAATAAAGTATATTCGAGATTTTTAAAAGATTTTTGTAAAGATTTTTAACTGTATTGTGGAATAATTAACGAATGCAGAGCATTAAAAAAACCGACTTCACGTCAAAACTTTGGCTGAGTCATAAAGTCATCCACGTAAACGTACATATTTAATATAAATCGTACATATTTTTTCAAATATTTGAAATTTTCAACGAATTTCTCAACCGATTGTCGGAAATATCTTGTAACAAAGACACAAAAAAACATACAGATGAATTGAGATCCTCCTCCTTTTTAGGAAGTCGGTTGAAAATTAACAGTATTCAGTTTATCCCACCAAAAAACATAAATGTAAAAAAAGAGAGCCAAGTTCAATAGAAAAAGAATGGAGATCTAAATGCGTGCCAAGTTCTATGCAAAATCGAAATACGTATTAATAAGAATAAAATAACATTAAGAACAAGTATTTAACTCTACTTCTATGCTTTATTGGATACCTATAACAATTGCTGTTGTTTAAAAATGTGAGATCTCAAAGTAGGTTAGATTTGACTTGGCCAGTTTTGGACATTCGTTACATACCGTTGGTTGTTTCGGGTCTGGGTGTTTATACCTAAGTATTCTGTGTTCCTCCTTTATTCGAAATTCCTCAAAATTTCTCAAAATTATCTGGTGGACAGCGAAGCTCTTAACGGCTGGGAGCATGTTGATGTTTGAAACATCTATTTCGTTTTATTTCTATTTCTTAAGTAGTTAGATCACTAGATAAGTTTAAATTTAACCTTAAGTTTGTGTCATAGCAATTCTGCAGTGCTAGCACGGATCTTTTGTCGATCGTAAGTTTACGAATGCTCGTATAGTATGGAGTCGGTTGCAAGTTTTTAGTAACAATGTAATTTTTTATTTTACAGTTATTTAAGAGTAGAAACTATTAACAAACATTCAAAATTAACAAGGAACACATTTATTTAAGCTGACCGTGCGGCAATAGATAGATTTCAATTATTGCTTGCAAAAACGTCTCCATACTATACGAGCATTCGTAAACTTACGATCGACAAAAGATCCGTGCTAGCACTGCAGCACTGCTGACTGGCAGCGTGACTGCTCAGTTTCTTAGTAGTAGGTTATAGAAATTATTATCTTAAGCAAGCCACATTAAAGTTGAGCTCCGAAGCGATCACACTGAAGTATTTTATTTCTCCTCATTTATTACAAATTTAATCAGCGGAAGTCAAAACAGTGTGAAGAAATATTTGTTTTTTTTTTAAATTAAATATTCTTTTGAGATATTTAGGCTAATATGAAGATCACAAGTGAAGGAAATCTGTAAGTAGTATTACATTAAATATTGCAGAAAGACATTAAATAAAAGCGCGTTCTTAAGTAGTGTGCACTCTGTGCCCAAGCAAGGCTACCATCCGTAAACGAAGTTCGATCGATTTTTATTAAAAAGCTTCGATTAAAACGACTAATTGGTTTTTATTTCAGAAGCTGCAACTGAATATTTGTTCTACAAAGGCTTCGAATTTCAACGCCAGCATTAATAATAAGAAAAAACCGATAAAAATATCAATTATTTGTTTGTGTTTTTGATATTATATTCTTTTCACATCCACAGTTCACTCAGATCAATGTGCTTGTTTTTGTAAATTATTAAACAAAAAAGCAAAAAGCCAACATTACGCGGTGTTCCCAGGCGGTCACCCATCCAAGTACTGACCGCGCCCGACGTTGCTTAACTTCGGTGATCGGACGAGAACCGGTGTTTTCAACGTGGTATGAACGTTGGCGAATGATGTTTGAAAATAACACTACAAATACTCACAGTATCACGTCACAGTATGAACATACGCGTTTCAAATGAGAATAGGACTCCCTTAGCGCCATATTGTGACGTCATACCTGTCAAATTGCAACCGATTCAGTAGAGTCAGCAAAATAATATTGTTTAATTTAGAATTTACTTTTATTTAGATATAAAAAATATTCCGCGTTTTCGATTACTTTCATTCCACTTAATGATCAAGATTCATTTTCTGAAGAGTCAACGTCGTCATATAGTGCTGGCATGGTTTCCGCGCTTTTTCACCATGCGTCCTCTTTACTGTCGCTTGTAAATAAAGTTTTAAATAAACTGATTAAATAATAAGACAAAAATAATAAAATAAAGACCCCAGTTCTCCCAGACCCCAATTTTCAAGTGACTTTTGACAGATAGAGGTCATTGACGTTCCTTTTCTCATTAGAATCGTATAGTACTTACGTACATTTGAGGCTTAAGCAAGGGTTACCAACTTTTTTTCTAGAAATAAAGTATTTTTGAGTCTGAAAATATTATCAACAGTATTTTGGAAAAATAAACAGTACCTATCCAATTTATCCAACCAAAAAACATAAATGTAAAAAAGGAGAGCCAAGTTCAAAAGAAAAAGAATGGAGATCTAAATGAGTGCCAAGTTCTATGCAAAATCGAAGGACGTTCGACAAAGGCTACGATCGACTAGGTTTATTTCAACGCCAGAATTATAAGAAAAAACTGATAAAAATATAAATATAGAAAAATATAAATATAAAAAAATAGCAAAAAGCCAACATTACGCGGTGTTCCCAGGCGGTCACCCATCCAAGTACTGACCGCGCCCGACGTTGCTTAACTTCGGTGATCGGACGAGAACCGGTGTTTTCAACGTGGTATGAACGTTGGCGACAACCGAGTGTAAATAACACTACAAATACTCAGAGTATGACGTCACATCATGAACATACGCGTTTCAAATGAGAATAGGACTGCCTTTGCACTATATTGTGACGTCATAGCTGTCAACTCGAACCAATTCGGTAGAGTCAGCAAAATAATATTGTTTAATTTAAAATTTATTTTATTTAGATATACAAATTATTTCGCGATTTCGATTAAGTACTTGCATTCCACTTAATGATCAAGATTCATTTTCTGAAGAGTCAACGTCGTCGTATAATGCTGGCATGGTTTTCACGCTTTTTCACCAATCATCCTTTTCAAAGTTTTTAATTTTTTTATAGACGGATATAGTAATATCCTGAAGGGGAACTGCCTCAGGCCATCGAGTGAAGCGGTCGATGACGGTAAGGCAGTACCTGTAACCAGAAGATAGTGGTAACGGGCCCACGAGGTCCAAATGGATATGGGAGAACCTCGCGGAGGGGGTAAGGAAAGAGGAAAGAGGAGATTTTGTATGACGGGTGACTTTGGCTTGTTGGCACTGTAAACATTGCCTAGCCCACTCTCTACAGTCACTACGAATCCCTGGCCATACAAATCTTTGTGTGACCAGTCGCACAGTAGCTGAACATCCTGGATGGTGTAAGTTGTGCATCATCTTGAAAATTTCTTTACGCATTTGTGGAGTTATGTACGGACGTGGCTGACCGGTAGATATATCGCAATATATAGGTACATCGCTGTCAATATATTTGACCTTCTGTAACTTTAAGCTGGAACCGTTTTTAATCAAGTCTTGCAGTTCGGGATCGGCAGTCTGGAATTGTGCAAGAGCTAAATAGTCTACACCTGTTATCTCGGAAACGCGAGAGAGAGCATCAGCGACGACGTTCTTCTTGCCAGGTATGTACCTAATGTCCGTAGTGTATTGAGATACGAAATCTAAATATCGAAATTGTCGAGGAGAACAACTTTCTTTGTTTCGAGAGAAGGTAAACGTCAGAGGTTTATGGTCAGTGAAAATTGCGAATGTTCTAGCTTCGACCATATGTTTAAAATATTTGATAGATTCATAGATAGCCAGAAGTTCTCTATCATATGGGCTATACTTTGATTGCGATGTTGAGAGCTTGTGAGAGTAAAATCCTAGAGGTTGCCAGTCTGAATCTTTGCGTTGCTGCAAAACAGCGCCAATGGAAGTATCTGACGCATCAGTGACTATTGCCAGTTCTGCAGAAACGTCAGGATAAGCAAGTAGAGTTGCATGTGACAAAGAAGATTTACAGTCTTCGAAGGCCTGTTGAAATTTGCCAGTTATCTCCACCGGATGTGAACCTTTGACCTTAGGACCAGCAAGTAAAGCGTTGAGAGGTGCTTGTAGTTTGGCTGCATCTGGAATGAAACGTCTGTAGAAATTCAACATTCCAAGAAAACGTCGCAGTTCCTTTACAGTCTTTGGAGTGGCATAGTTCAAAATAGCTTCAACTTTGGATTCTGTTGGACGAATTCCCTTAGCCGATACGTTAAATCCTAGAAATGTAACTTGAGGTTGACCAAGAATACACTTCGAAGTATTTATGAGAACTCCGTACTGCTTCAAGCGCTCAAACAGCTGACGTAGATGTCTTCTATGGTCAGCTGGAGTGGGGGAAAATATCAATAAATCATCGATGAATCCGTAGCAGAAATCTAATCCCAAGAGCACTTCATCAATAAATCGCTGAAATGTCTGAGCAGCATTTCTCAGACCAAAAGTCATGTACTCAAATTCGAATAAGCCGAAGGGAGTTGTAATGGCTGTCTTCGGTACGTCACTAGGGTTGACTTTCAATTGATTGAAGGCTTTCACGAGGTCTACAGTCGAGAATATAGTACATCCTGAAAGCTGATGAGTAAAGTCCTGAACGTGACGGATGGGATACCTGTCAGGTATCGTTCGGGCGTTTAGTGCACGGTAGTCGCCGCAAGGTCTCCATCCATCGTCCTTTTTCTTAACCAGATGTAAAGCAGATGACCATGGACTTTCAGAACGTCTGGCTACTCCACTAGAAAGCATGTCTTCGAATTCGTTTTTAGAGGCCTTGAGACGGACTGGATCTAAACGACGTGGCTTACATGAAACAGGAGGTCCTGGAGTTGTCCGGATATGATGAAGAGTGTTATGCTTTGGAGGAGAAGGTACACCAGCAGGTCTTGTTATTTCTGGGTACTCCTTTAGTATTAAGTGGAATTCTGAATCACCTGTCACAGCCTTAATTGATGCAGTGTTCTCAGGCAAATCAGAACAGAGAGCATTGACTGATAAAGTAGTAACTCCATCAACGAGACGATGTCTTTGGCAGTCTACTAAAAGTCCATAATGTTTGAGGAAGTCAATACCTATTATGGGTTTTGAGATATCTGCGATGGTGAAATTCCAGGTGAAAATTCTTCTAAGGCCAAGATCGAGTTTTAATTGCGAAAAGCCATAAGTGTGTATAATAGTGTTGTTTGCAGCAGTGAGAGAGTACTTAGACTTATAACAGGGCGTTTTGACAGCCGAACGCGGGAAAACACACAAGTCTGAACCAGTATCCACAAGAAACTGCATTTTCGAGGTGCGGTCGGTGACAAAAAGACGGCCTGTTGTAGAGGAAGGGCAGTCGTGGGCCGCTACTTGCGACCGCCCTGGGAGTTTACCGATGTCTTGAAATTGCAGGGTTCCTTACATTTATTGGCTTTCATTCCGTAGTTGTAATGGTAGAAGCAAACCTTTGAATCCTCCGGGGGCTGGTGAAGTCGCGGTTGTGAGCGTGAGCGAGAGCGTCGGCGGAAGTTTGATTTGAAAAACTGTTTTGGACGGGATCTGTCACTATTTGTGACATGTTGGGTCAGCTTCGCCACCTGCTTAGTCAATTCACATACCTGTCGTGCTAAATCGTCATAAGAGGCCGCTGAAGAAGTTCCAGCAGTTGCAGCACTAGCCACCTGTGGAGTTGAAGGTGCAATTTCATATACCTTGTCGGCTATGTCACTCAGTTTTTCCAGTGGCAGGTCGGTTTGGGTAGCGATGACAGTCTGTATGTTAGCAGGGAGTCGGCTTGTCCAGATGGTGCACAGAAAATCCTTAGGAACGCCTGGACCAGCGAGGCTCTGCAAATGGCGCAGGTACTGGGATGGCTTTCTATCCCCAAGCTCCTCATGCATTAAAAGTTGTTTCAGTTTATTTTCCTGCGAAGCTGAGAGTCGTTTAATTAATTCAGATTTTAATTTCTCGTATTTGTCAGTAGCTGGCGGGTTAGTGATAATATCCTTTACTTCGGCTGCATACTGATGATCAAGCTGTGAGACTATATAACAGAATTTTGTTTCGTCTGTAGTTATTTTCGACAGTACAAATTGGCCCTCAATTTGCGCGAACCATAGCGCAGGTTCTTGAGGCCAAAATGGTGGGACTCGAACACCAACTCTGAGTACTTCATGGCTCGGTATATTATCACTACTACTTTGCATTTCAATAGAATTTTCCAAAAATAATATTTAAAAAAAATTGCTCACGTCGCTCACTTACAACCTTCTTGATTATTGCGTGTCTCCGTATGGAAAATTTCAAACTGCGTGAATTCTTCACTGTAGGTCACCACTTTATAGTGCTTTGACTATAATATTTAAAAAGAGTTTATAGATTTCAATAAATAGTTCATATAGTGATAGTACCTTTTAGTCCAGAGTTTAAAAAAAACACGTAAGCACTATCACAATAGGTTTTAATTCTAGTTCTTCAATAAGATGGTAATACACAAATTAATTAGTTTTCACACTGTACACTGAGTTTCGTATATCACTACAAAGTATTAAAACACTGTAGAACTATAATTATAATGATAAACAAAAGATTTACGTAAATTAATTCAAGAGCAAAGAGACACAGGTTCTCCGCCAAACATCTAATTTCGACTGAATTAGGATCGCTCATCGAACGCGATCCTGCTGCGTAAACGCAATACAATAGAAGACGGTTCACGTGAAAAAATTAAGTAGTGACATTTTTCTTACAGATTTAACAGATATTTAATTGAGATTGTTTTATATGAAAGTTTGGAAATGAATTATTTTACATTACAAGATTATGTTTAGTTAATAGATTATATTTTAGGTATTAGTTAGGTTTTAGTTTTAATTTTATGACTTTTGTTTAGTGAATTACAATTTTATTAAAATAGAAAATAATTAATTTAAATTAGAGACTAAGCAAGTACGCCACAGACTGATTTGAGACTCATCAATAACACCTTTAATATTAGTTTAGAACAAGTTTAGATTTTGGTATCCACGAGTTTTCAGTTGACGACAACCCTAACCATTTCACTAAGACCTTTTTCCCTTTAGTTTTCAATACTTTTTCAATAAGACATAAATTAGGGTTCCTAGTGTTTTGAAGTTCTTCAGCGTAAAATGATCCGAGTATAGGCTGATTCCTTGAATCAACTAAAATATATGTCACAGGGGAGGTGCTTTTTATTTTAATAATTTTAAATATTTCTGTGGACCAGTTGGGTGTATATCCTTTTTCAAATATACTTTTATATTTACTTATTCTAACATAATCTCCAATTTTAAAACGCTTTGTTTTATTAGACTTACACTCATTTTTTTGTTGTCTTATGTATCGATTTAATATATATTTTTTATTGTTCTCATTTACTTCTATAGGCTTACATCCTATAGTTCTGTGATTAGAATTATTATAATTGAAAATAACCTTATCCAAGGTCCCATCATTCCAAACGTAGTTACCTTTTAATCTAAATTCTTTAAAAAGCTTCGATTTTATAGTTCTGATAAGTCTTTCCACAATAGAAGCTTTTTTTGTTGAGTATGTAGAATAGTGATTGATTGCAAATGATTTCATTAAACTTCTGAATTTATGATTATAGAATTCAGTTCCTAAATCAGTTTGTAATTTTTTCGGATGTCGATCATTTTGTAACAGGAAAGAAAAAGCAATGTAAACATCATCTTTGTTTTTACTTTTTAAAGGATATGCCCAAGCATATTTTGAAAAGGTATCTATAACTATAAGAATATAAGAATATGAATGTTTAGCATTTACGCTGGAAATATTATGCATATCTATTAAATCAGCTTGCCATAAATCATCTAAATCTTTCATGATTACATGCCTTCTAGGAAAATTTCTTCTAACAGTACGATGTATTTCATTAACAACATCTTGTTTACTAATTTTTTCTGTTTTTTTGCTTGAATTTCTTTATTTATTTTCACAAGTGCTTCTGCTAGTGTGAGTTCTAATGAGTTTATTTTTAGAAAACAACTGTTAACAGATCTGTCAACATAGTCCTTAGTAGTACAATCATATGGATCAGAAGGTTCTTTAAGATTTTTTATTATTCTATTTGATGCATCTAACTCTCCATTTTTTGTATAACTCAATAAACAATCTTTACAAATATTGCTTTTTTGAAATCTTGTTTTGTTTAAATGATGACCAAATTTATCAACACTCATCTTCCAGCGCTGTTGATAACTGAAAGATTTATTCTCGTGCAACTATTTTTATTCTTTAATGATACCGGCTTCCTTTAATTCTTCTATAATAGCAAGAATTTCATTATCGTGATTACTATTTCCCGCTAGAATCTAGAAGATATATTCATGATATATGAATATATCTTCTAGATATTCGAAGATATATTCATTTACCAAGTAGTCCCTTTGACTCACACGGTAGCACGCACGAATTTAAGAGTTATGAAATGACTAAAAAGGTCAAAACACGTGTTTTCGATCGTTTTAGTTAAAATTTTTCACACCAGTCTGGATCCATAGGATGCGCCTATGTCGAGCTCATTATTTTAGAGTTCTTCATTTTATAGTTATGGCAAAACTTTAAGGGCAATAGTTTACTACATTGACAGGGCGGGTGGGACCTTAATATATCTTCGAATGAAGCAACTCATATAATATCGATCGAACTTCACTTAAGAAGTTCGTTTGATCTTCTATTATATTTCGTTGCTTCATTCTTCAGATATATTCATTTACCAAGTAGATGTTCAGAGCATAAGGTAAAGTTTTGCTTTATAAAAATTCATTAACTAATATTCAACAGTTATTTAATCAACTCAATGTAAATGTATAACTTTGAAACATTTTATTTACATGCATACTGAACAAAATTACTTAAAGTAAATTAATAATTAAGGATCAACAAAGGAGTTTACTTCTACATTTGATTGAAAAACTGCCCTTCCAAAATTACTTTTATTGATCGACCATGGGGCGGTTATAAAACTTAGCGAATGTTTGAGACTGAGCGGTCCTGCAGGCCGTGCTGCGAATGGCTAGCAACGATAGGCCGCCACGCGCTCTGGCCGCGGACGTTGCTACGCGTGCCGCGTGCTGTGAGCGCTGAACGCCGCGCGCCGCCGCCACACCCGCGCCGCTAGACCCCATGACATGCTTTATCCAGCGACTGATAGACGGTGAGTTCGTTGTTTTGTAAGGTCGCTTTGGTTTCATTACAAGGCAATCTACACGCTCTGGCCTAAGTTAACTCGTTACAAATAACTAATCTTCTAAAGCTAATGCAGGGCATATACAGGAATGGCATGTTCATGGAAATATGGCAAAACTAGACTTGGTTACTTGCAGTAGCTGAAATTATAATCAAATCCAAATTCCCTATTTTGATTTCATTTGCAAAAATTATAAGAGAAATTGCACACGGTGTGCTAGTGGCCTAAAAGCCAGTAAAAATACCAGTTACTGTGTGTGTACTTTGCTCAAGAGTTAAATAACTATTGGGATACCATTTTGAAATATAATCTTAAAACGACTTGAAGATCTTAATCTTAAACCAAGTGTAATTGTGTTATGTTGGTAATGGCCTTAACCTAAGGTAATGGATTAATTAGTTCATGTGATCCTATATTGTTTCCTAATAATAAGGCCAACCTATGACTATTTACTATATCTATTAACTGTTTTTATTAGTTTTACTTTAATTGTTCCTTAAAAAATGATAAAATTCAGTGAAATCGAACGATTAAAGATATCTCCACTGTTATTGTGACAATAATTCTAGTACCGATACGTTGTACTATGCTACGTTGTACTGAGCTTAAGTTTTGTTAGAAAGCGACGAGACCACGACTAGGTACTGTGGTGACCGCCTACACGTCTTCTCTTAATGAAACCGAGCCGGGAAGCCTCGCTGGTTCGTTCTGGAAAGATAAATAATTTCTTTTCAAAATCGTTAGCTCAGTAAAAGAGCACTCGTTCGGCAAGCGAGAGGTCCCAGGTTCGTGTACTGATCGGGTCTTTTTTTTTTTTAATGTATTTTCCCCTTTACCTATTTAGAATAATTGAGCATTATTAAATGCAAAAATTTCAAAACGGCTTGAATGTTTTAATTTAAAGCAATTTGGAGAGAGAGTAAACGCGTCTATAACCGTAGCTTCAAGATCTCGTTACCAAGAAACCTATTGTGAGCATTTAACATTGGTGCGAGAAGCAAACAGATTTACTTGAGGTTGACTGAAAACTTTGATACGCATAATTGGGTAGTGCTGTATTTTTTCCCGGTTGATATACGGAGCAAATAGTCAAATATTCATTTTCTCAAACTATTACCAAATACTTTTAGCTGATGCATTTAAATGAGGAAATCGAATTCCTCCCATTAAATGAATATAGATAGTACCTACATACAGCGCAAACGTGTTTATCCTTTGCAAAACACTGTAACCCATTAAAAGCTGAAAACATGTCTCACTATTTTTCCAGTTTCCATTTGCATGATTATCTTTACAAATTACCCCCCCCCCCCCATCAGGCTGTGACGCAAATATTCGCTAAATATTTCTATGACAAGATGTCTTTCACATGTTTTTCCACCACTGTAAATCTTCTAAAATCTTACTATGTATTTGTATTTTTGTATCGTTATTATTGCTATTTTTGAGAGCTTTGTATCTATCCTTTCGAAAGTTTGAGTGGTAGTATAATCACTAATATTTAACCGTTGTTAATGTAATATATGGTACCTATATTACGCTCTTTAAAAAGTTTGAAATAAAAACAAAATAAAAATTTTGAAAAACCCACGACGCGACGGTTAAAAAGTAATTGAAAAAGAATAAAATAATTTAAAATCCCCCGACTGAAATGATTCATGTGACGAGAGATAAGTAACGTGAAAAGCTTTTTTAAAAGTTCACTTGATCTCACACAGAGATTACCTATTCGGTTCTCGAAGATGTAGATGTCGCAATAACATAGGTATTCAACTCCCTATGCACTTTATAAGAAGAGCAAGAAAATCCGTCGAGGGCTGCCATCAATATTTTAAATTTCAATATAAAACTACAAAACGAATTCATTTTAAAAAAGCTTTTCACGTTACTTATCTCTCGTCACATGAATCATTTCAGTCGGGGGATTTTAAATTATTTTATTCTTTTTCAATTACTTTTTAACCGTCGCGTCGTGGGTTTTTCAAAATTTTTATTTTGTTTTTATATTTAATGTCGTTCTGCAATATTTAAGTAAAATTACTTACCTACCTATTTACTTCACTTGTCATGTTCATATTAGCCTAAATATCTCATAAGAGTATTTAATTTAAACAACCAAATTTATATTCATATCTAGTGATCTAACTACTTAAGAAATAGAAATAATACGAAATAGATGTTTCAAACATCAACATGCCCCCAGCCGTTGAGAGCTTCGCTGTCCACCAGATAATTTTGAGAAATTTTGAGGAATTTCGAATAAAGGAGGAACACAGAATACTTAGGTATAAACACCCAGACCCGAAACAACCAACGGTGCGTAACGAATGTTCAAAACTGGCCAAGTCAAATCTAACCTACTTTGAGGTCTCACATTTTTAAACAACAGCAATTGTTATAGGTATCTAATAAAGCACAAAAGAAGAGTTAAATACTTGTTCGTAATGTTATTTTATTCCCATCAATACGTATTTTGATTTTGCATAGAACTTTTCACTCATTCAAATCTCCATTCTTTTTCTATTGAATTTGGCACTCCTTTTTTACGTTAATGTTTTTTGGTGGGATAAATTAAGTACTGTTTATTTTTCCAAAATACTGTTGATAATCTTTTCAGACTCAAATATACTTTATTTCTAGAAAAAAAGTTGGCAACCCTAGCTTAAGCCTCAAATGTACGTACTATGCGATTCAAATGAGAATAGGAACGTCAATGACCTCTATCTGTCAAAAGTTAATATGGCGCTAAGGCAGTACTATTCTCATTTGAAACGCATAGTTTATACTTTGTTCATGATGTGACGTCATACTGTGAGTATTTGTCCGTGGTATTTGTAGTATTAGTTAAACTTGACTATGGCCAACGTTCATACCACGTTGAAAACACCGGTTCTCGTCCGATCACCGAAGTTAAGCAACGTCGGGCGCGGTCAGTACTTGGATGGGTGACCGCCTGGGAACACCGCGTAATGTTGGCTTTTTGCTATTTTTTTATATTTATATTTTCTATATTTATATTTTTATCAGTTTCTTCTTATTATTAATGCTGGCGTTGAAATTCGAAGCCTTTGTAGAACTAATATTCAGTAACAGCTTCTGAAATAAAAACCAACCAGTCGTTTTTATCGAAACTTTTAAATAAAAATAGATCAAACTTCGTTTATATGGACGGTAGCCTTGCTTGGGCACAGAGTACACACTACTTAAGAATGCTTTTATTTAATGTCTTTCTGCAACATTTAATGTAAAATTACTTACCTATTTCCTTCACGTGTGATCTTCATATTAGCCTAAATAGCTCATAAGAGTATTTAATTAAAACAACCAAATATATATTCATACTGTTTTGACTTCTACTGATTAAATTTGTATTAATTGAGGAGAAATGAAATATTTCAGTGTGATCGCTTCGGAGCTCAACTTTAATGTGACTTACTTAACATAAGAATTCCTATATTAATTAACCTACTACTAAGACAATGAGCAGTTATGCTGACAGTCACAATTGCTATGATACAGACCTAAGGTTAAATTTAAACTTATCTAGTGATGTAACTACGTAAGAAATAGAAATAATACGTAATAGATGTTTCAAACATCAACATGCCCCCAGCCGTTGAGAGCTTCGCTGTCAACCAAATAATTGTGAGATGATTTTGTGAGTTTGAGATACCATAAATTGAATAAAGCAGGAACACAGAATACTTAGGTATAAACACCCAGACCCGAAACAAACAACGGTGCGTAACGAATGTCCAATACTGGCCAAGTCAAATCTAACCTTTTTTTTTTTTTATAAGTGACTATACCCGCCTTTGACCTCAATCTCACCTGATGGTAAGTGACGATGAGGTCGAAGATGTAAGCACACGGGTTTAGGAAGGAACTGGCTCTTTATACAATATTGCCGGAACACATTACCGCCGGAGCGGTAACATTTGGCGGCAGACTTTATATAAAGGGTGGTCGCTAGCCAGGCGGACCCAGAAGGGATCCTACCACCAAGCACCTACTTTGAGATCTCACATTTTTAAACAACAGCAATTGTTATAGGTATCCAATACAGCAAAGAAGAAGAGTTTAATACTTGTTCGTAATGTTATTTTATTCCTATTAATACGTATTTCGATTTTGCAAAGAAATTGGCACTCATTTAGATCTCCATTCTTTTTCTATTGAACTTGGCTCTCCTTATTTACATTTATGTTTTTGGTGGGATAAATTGAATAACTACTACCTACTTATTTATTTATCCAAAATACTGCTGAAAATCTTTTCAGACTAGATTTTTTAAATTATTTTTTATTTATTTATTAGACGAAGATACAATAAACTTTTACAAAACAAATGTAACAAAAACCAACTTAGGTTTGTACGAACACTTGCATTCATCATCGTGTGCTAATTTCCAATAAAAAACTTAATTTAACAAGATACAAGTACAAGTAAACAACAATACAAAATAAATTACAAATAAAAACAAATACATATCTAAACGTTAAGAAATTTAGGACTAGAATCACTTATTCGACTATCGCGGCTAGTACCTATGAGCTTAATTTCTAGTTAGTCTATGATACATTATTTCTAGAAAAGAAAGTTGGTAACCCTAGTTTAAGCCTCGAATGTACGTACTATGCGATTCAAAAAAGAATAGGAACGTCAATGACCTATATCTGTCAAAAGTCACTTGAAAATTGGGGTCTGCAAGAAAAAAATATTTTTTGTAAAAATAACTATTTATTCTACTTGTTTTGTTGAAGAGGATTATTGGTGAAAAAGCGCGGAAACCATGCCAGCATTATACGACGACGTTGACTCTTCAGGAAATGAACCTTGATCATTAAGTGGAATTAAAGTAATCGAAAACGCCGAATAATTTTTATATCTAAATAAAAATGGATTCTAAATTAAACAATAAGTATTATTTTGTTGACTCTACCGAATCGGTTCGAGTTGACAGCTATGACGTCACAATATAGCGCTAAGGCAGTTTTTCTCATTTTCTTTTCACTATTCTCATTTGAAACGCGTATGTTCATGATGTGACGTCATACTATGAATATTTGTAGTGTTATTTACAATCGGCTATCGCCAACGTTCATACCACGTTGAAAACACCGGTTCTCGTCCGATCACCGAAGTTAAGCAACGTCGGGCGCGGTCAGTACTTGGATGGGTGACCGCCTGGGAACACCGCGTAATGTTGGCTTTTTGCTTTTTGTTTAATAATTTACAAAAATAAGCACATTGATCTGAGTGAACTGTGAATCTGAAAAGAATATACATAATATCAAAAACACAAACAAATAATTGATATTTTATTATCGGTTTTTTCTTATTATCAATGCTGGCGTTGAAATTCAAAGCCTTTGTAGAACAAATATTCAGTTGCAGCTTCTGAAATAAAAACGAATCAGTCGTTTTAATCGAAGCTTTTAAATAAAAATCGATCAAACTTCGTTAACGGACGGTAGCCTTGCTTGGGCACAGAGTACACAACTACTTAAGAATGCTTTTATGTAATGTCTTTGCGCAATATTTAATGTAACTACTAACATATTTCCTTCAGTTGGGATCTTCATATTAGCCTAAATATTTCATAAGAGTATTTAATTTAAACAACCAAATATATATTCATACTGTTTTGACTTCCGCTGATTAAATTTGTATTAAATGAGGAGAAATAAAATATTTCAGTGTGATCGCTTCGGAGCGAATCTTTAATGTGACTTAGGTAAGTACTTAACATAAGAATTTCTATAATCATTAACCTACTACTAAGATACTGAGCAGTTACCATGCCAGTCAGAATTGCTATGACACAAACTTAGGTTAAATTTAAATTTATCTAGTGATGTAACTACGTAAGAAATAGAAATAATACGTAATAGATGTTTCAAACATCAACATGCCCCCAGACGTTGAGAGCTTCGCTGTCAACCAAATAATTGTGAGATGATTTTGTGAGTTTGAGATACCATAAATTGAATAAAGGAGGAACACAGAATACTTAGGTATAAACACCCAGACCCGAAACAACCAACGGTGCGTAACGAATTTTCAAAACTGGCCCAGTCAAATCTAACCTACTTTGAGATCTCACATTTTTAAACAACAGCAATTGTTATAGGTATCCAATAAAGCAAAGAAGTAGAGTTTAATACTTGTTCGTAATGTTATTTTATTCTTATTAATACGTATTTCGATTTTGCATAGAACTTGGCACTCATTTAGATCTCCATTCTTTTTCTATTGAACTTGGCTCTCCTTTTTCACATTCATGTTTTTTTCTTAGGTTAAATTGAATACTATTTATTTATTGATTATTTATTTATTATCAATAAAAAAACAACAGACCTTTAGTATAATTAGATAGTTCACACAAGAGGCAAGAAGCTTACGTCTAATGACGGATTTACATTTTAGTATTAAAACTAGACAGCCTCATATATTCTATCATAAAGAATTTTATACATTTTTTTTTAAATTAAGTAATTAGTTCTAAAAAAAGAAATATGAAAGTAGGGAAAAATGCAAATCATCTAAACATAAATTATATGGCTTGATAAAATTTGTTAAAAAAATAATGTAAGTAGCTAACTAGGTATTTTATGTGAATTATTGAATCAGAATGAGTGTGTGAGTGTGTCTGCATGGGTGTAAAGATATAAGTAAGTTTGGATTTTATTAGGTACTGTTTATTTTTCCAAAATACTGTTGAAAATCTATTCAGTCAGACTACATTTTTTTTAAATTTATTTATTTAATAATTAAACAAAGATACAATAAAACTTAAAAAAAACAAGTGTAACAAAAACCAGCTTAGGTTTTTACGTACACTTGCATTCATCATCGTGTGCTAATTTACAATAAAAAACTTAATTTAACAAGATACAAGTACAAGTAAACAACAATGCAAAATAAATTACAAATGAAAGCAAACACATACCTAAATGCTTAGAAATTTAGGACTAGAATCACTTATTCGATTGTCGCGGCTAATACCTATAAATTAATTTCTAGTAAGTCTATTTCTAGGAAAAAAAGTTGGTCACCCTAGTTTAAGCCTCAAATGTACGTACTATGCGATTCAAATGAGAATAGGAACGTCAATGACCTCTATCTGTCAAAAGTCACTTGAATTGCTAAAATATATTTTTTTAGTAAAAATAACTAAGTATTTATTTTACTTGTTTTTTTTTATCAGTGTATTGTAGCAAAAAGAAATAAAAACTTTATTTTATTATTTTTGTCTTAGTATCTAATTAGTTTATTTATAAACTTTATTTACTCGCGACAGTAAAGAGGATACATGGTGAAAAAGCGCGGAAGCCATGCTAGCATTATACGACGACGTTGACTCTTCAGAAAATGAACCTTGATCATGAAGTGGAATCAAAATAATCGAAAACGCCAAATAATTTTTATATCTAAATAAAAGTGGATTCTAAATTAAACAATATTATTTTAATGACTCTACCGAATCGGTTGCAATTTGACAGCTATGACGTCACAATATGGCGCTAAGGCAGTCCTATTCTCATTTGAAACGCGTATGTTCATACTGTGACGTGATACTGTGAGTATTTGTAGTGTTATTTTCAAACATCATTCGCCAACGTTCATACCACGTTGAAAACACCGGTTCTCGTCCGATCACCGAAGTTAAGCAACGTCGGGCGCGGTCAGTACTTGGATGGGTGACCGCCTGGGAACACCGCGTAATGTTGGCTTTTTGCACCTATTTCTTTTTATATGTTTTTTTTTTTCGAATAATAATGTCTAAGACGGTAATTGTGTTACATACATATTTATTGTGTATAAATGTTATTTTTTTATATAAAACAAATAAAAAAAAAACTTTTAGATGGACTGAATCTTATGTTGAATAAAATAATAACTATAGGCCTCATTAAAACGTTCTCAAAAACACTTGATTTTTTTCAATCCTGTTTTCCACCCTCTATTATAAAACACGTCACTAATGTTTATACAGTAAATGCTGCGAAGACTGGGTTCTTTTTTTAAACGTCAATAACTCGAATAGGTACCTACACAAAATTGAATGTAGTAATAGTTTTACTTAATCTTATAGGTATACTTACACTTAATGAATCTGCTACTTATTGCATCCAACAAACACACTGCAAAATAGCTGGTTTTGATATGCTGGACGGCACTCCTTATTAAATTACCATTGCAAATGTATACAAATTAAAGTGTTTGTTTTGTCCAGCTAGTAGGTGGTTCTACTCAAACTGCTGCATTGTGGCGGCAATGGGCAGCCGAAAGGTGTTGTTATCATATAAGTCTACGAGTTAACCTGACCGTGACGTCATATTGTGAGTTAATTTTGTCTATGAAAACGTAATTCTAGCACTATTTCTGACATCGCATCGCCAACGTTCATACCACCTTGAAAACACCGGTTCTCGTCCGATCACCGAAGTTAAGCAACGTCGGGCGCGGTCAGTACTTGGATGGGTGACCGCCTGGGAACACCGCGTAATGTTGGCTTTTTGCTTTTTTGTTTAATAATAATATACAAAATAAGCACATTGATCTGAGTGAACTGTGGATGTGAAAAGAATATAATATCAAAAACACGAACAAATAATTAATATTTTTATCGGTTTTTTCTTATTATTAATGCTGGCGTTGAAATTCAAAGCCTTTGAAGAACAAATATTCATTTGCAGCTTCTGAAATAAAAACCAATCAGTCGTTTTAATCGAAAGTTTTAAATAAAAATCGATCAAACTTCGTTTACGGACGGTAGCCTTGCTTGGGCACAAAGTACACACTACTTAAGAACGCGCTTTTATTGAATGTCTTTCTGCAATATTTAATGAAAAACTACTTACCTATTTCCTTCACGTGTGATCTTTATATTAGCCTAAATATCTCAAAAGAATATTTAATAAAAAAAAAAAAAACAAATATTTCTTCACACTGTTTTGACTTCCGCTGATTAAATTTGTGATAAATGAGGAGAAATAAAATACTTTTGTGTGATCGCTTCGGAGCTCAACTTTAATGTGACTTACTTAATAGAATTTCTATATTAATTAACCTACTACTAAGATACTGAGCAGTTACCATGCCAGTCAGAATTGCTATGACACAAACTTAGGTTAAATTTAAACTTATCTAGTGATGTAACTACGTAAGAAATAGAAATAATACGTAATAGGTGTTTCAAACATCAACATGCCCCCAGACGTTGAGAGCTTCGCTGTCAACCAAATAATTGTGAGATGATTTTGTGAGTTTGAGATACCATAAATTGAATAATGGAGGAATACAGAATACTTAGGTCTAAACACCCAGACCCGAAACAACCAACGGTACGTAACGAATGTCCAAAACTGGCCAAGTCAAATCTAACCTACTTTGAGATCTCACATTTTCAAACAACAGCAATTGTTATAGGTATCCAATAAAGCAAAGAAGTAGAGTTTAATACTTGTTCGTAATGTTATTTTATTCCTATCAATACGTATTTCGATTTTGCATAGAACTTGGCACTCATTTAGATCTGCATTCTTTTTCTATTGAACTTGGCTCTCCTTTTTTATATTTATGTTTTTTGGTGGGATAAACTGAATACTGTTAATTTTCAACCGACTTCCTAAAAAGGAGGAGGATCTCAATTCATCTGTTTTTTTGTCTTTGTTACACGATATTTCCGACAATCGGTTGAGAAATTCGTTGAAAATTTCAAGTACCTACTCATTTGAAAAGATTTTTGTACGATTTTGGGGAACGTTTACGTGGATGACATATAACTCAGCCAAAGTTTTGGCTGAGTTATATGTCAAAAAATTCATCCAACGAACCCACTGCAACATAGCTGGTTTTGATATGCTCCAGCACCAAAAATAACTATTTATTTTACTTGTTTTGTTTATCAGAGTATTATAGCGAAACAAAATAAAAACTTTTAAGAGAATGATTGGTGAAAAAGCGCGAAAACCATGCCAGCATTATATGACGACGTTGATTCTTCAGAAAATGAATCTTGATCATTAAGTGGAATGCAAGTAATCGAAAACGCGGAATAATTTCTAATATAATGATAGTGATTTGTTTTCAAATTCAAATTATTTTCATACCACTTTTCTCTCGTCTCCGTCTACTTCTCAAAACAATATTGACAGATCCGTAAACAAGCTCTCCGATATAAATATTAACGTTAACCGTACCATAGGCGATATATATATTGAATCAAATAAAATATATACACTGCTTAAATCGCTTGATTTGAACAAGGGAGCTGGTCCTTATGATATTCCACCCATACTTATTGTCAAATGCGCAAAATGTCTAACACTTCCTATCGTCGTTTTATTTCAAAGATCTTTAAAAGAAGGGAAAGTACCAAATATTTTGAAATCTGCTTTCGTTTCCCCTGTTTACAAAAAAGGAAGCAAAAGCGATGTCAAAAACTACAGGCCAATATCAAAGTTATGTCAGTTCGCAAAAATATTAGAAAAAAATATAAATGTGTTAGACAATGCATTGTCTAACACATTTTTACCGGAACAACATGGTTTTTTTAAAAATATATCTACAACAACCAATGTTCTTTCTTTTCTCGAATACGTAACGTCTTCAATGAACTCGGATGCACAGGTAGATTCTATCTATACTGACTACAGTAAGGCATTTGACCGCATTGAGCACCAAATCCTGCTCAAAAAGCTATTACTCGCAGGCATACATGGGAATCTATTCCGATGGTTTACCTCATACATAGAGAACCGATGTCAATCAGTAGCTTTGAATGGCTATTGTTCTTCATGGCGCTTGATCCCCTCTGGAGTTCCTCAAGGATCTTTGCTCGGGCCGTTATTGTTTAATATCTTTATCAACGACGTTGATCGCTGCTTTTTAAACTCGAAATTTCTTCTTTATGCGGATGATATGAAAATATATAGGGATGTTGTTAGCACATTAGATTGTAAATTACTACAGGAAGACCTAAAACGATTCGAAGAATACTGCGTTGAAAACTATTTAGATCTAAACATTCAAAAATGCCATGAAATAACTTTCACTCGAAAACCAAAACCAATTATATTTTCATATAATCTTAAAGACCAAGAACTGTAGCGCGTTGATAGGATTGCGGACCTTGGATTGATATTAGATTCCAAACTTACTTTTGAAGAACATATAGACCATATAGCTAAAAGAGCTAACAAGGTATTGGGATTCGTAATAAGAGCTAGCTCACAATTCAAAGGTGTAAAAATTGCGAAGATCCTTTACTGTAGCTTAGTACGTAGTATTTTAGAATATTGTTCACAGGCGTGGAACCCGCAATATGAAATGTACATAAACAGACTAGAAACCATTCAGCGTAAATTTCTTAGATATTTACAATTTAAATGTATGCACCACGATGAACATTACGAACTAAGGTGTCAAAGACATCACCTCTTGCCGTTGAAAGAAAGACGTAAGATCGCAGATATATCCCTGATGATCAAAATAGCACAATCAAAGATAGATTCTATATTTCTGCTTTCAAAAGTTAGTCTTAGTGTTCCAAGGAAAACTGTAAGGCACCCCGTGTTTCTGCATATTCCTTACAGTCACACAAATTACCGAAAAAGTTCATTTTTTATAAGAACAGCGCAACTTTTCAGCGGTCAGATTTTGACCTATTCTTATCGAGTCCCGGCAATGTTAACCGTTCTTTGTCAAGGTTGTGGTTAGAGAATGCTAAAGGCATACTTTAAATCTTGCTTTCTTGATTTGTATTTAGCTCCTCAATTACCGTGAATGCATGACTTTTGGGGTTGATTATAGTTTTGTTTGTTTTGATTGAGTTTGTTTCTTGTTTCTGCTTTTTTTTTATCTCTCTGTTACTTAGATTATTTTTGTTTTATATAAGTTTCTTTTTCTACTGTTTTGTAAGTAATTTGCGGCAACATTGAAATTGTGTTAAATATTTTTTTAAGATATATGTTTAGCAATTATATCACTGTTCGTTGTCCAACAAAAATAAAATAAAAAAAATTAAATAAATAAATAAAAATAAATTCTAAATTAAACAATATTATTTTGCTAACTTTACCGAATCGGTTCGAGTTGACAGCTATGACGTCACACTATGGCGCTAAGGCAGTCCTATTCTCATTTGAAACGCATTGTATGCTGTTCATGATGTGACGTCATACTATGAGTATTTGTAGTGTTATTTACACTCAACTATCGCCAACTTTTTTGTTTAATAATTTACAAAAATAAGCACATTGATCTGAGTGAAGTGTGGATGTGAAAAGAATATAATATCAAAAACACGAACAAATAATTAATATTTTTATCGGTTTTTTCTTATTATTAATGCTGGCGTTGAAATTCAAAGCCTTTGTAGAACAAATATTCAGTTGCAGCTTCTGAAATAAAAACCAATCAGTCGTTTTAATCGAAACTTTTAAATAAAAATCGATCAAACTTCGTTTACGGACGGTAGCCTTGCTTGGGCACAGAGTACACATTACTTAAGAACTCTTTTATTTAATGTCTTTCTGCAATATATAATGTAAAACTTCTTACCTATTTCCTTCACGTGTGATCTTCATATTAGCCTAAATAGCTCATAAGTGTATTTAATTTAAACAGCCAAATATATATTCACACTGTTTTGACTTCCGCTGATAAGGTTTGTATTAAATGAGGAGAAATAAAATACTTCAATGTGATCGCTTCGGAGCTCAAGTTTAATGTGACTTACTTACTTAGCATAAGAATTTCTATATTAATTAACCTACTACTAAGATACTGAGCAGTTACGCTGCCAGTCAGAATTGCTACGACACAAACTTAAGGTTAAATTTTAACTTATCTAGTGATCTAACTACTTAAGAAATAGAAATAATATGAAATATATGTTTCAAACATCAACATGCTCCCAGCCGTTAAGAGCTTCGCTGTCCAACAGATATTTTTGAAAAATTTTGAGGAATTTCGAATAAAGGAGGAACACAGAATACTTAGGTATAAACACCCAGACCCGAAACATTGTTTGTTGCTCCGTGCAGGATAGAACCTGTAAAATTACGATTTACGTAGTAGTGCCTTAGGGCCAACGGTGCGTAACGAATGTCCAAAACTGGCCAAGTTAAATCTAACCTACTTTGAGATCTCACATTTCAATAAAGCAAACAAGAAGAGTTTAATACGTGTTCTTAATATATTTTAATTCCTATTAATACGTATTTCGATTTTGCATAGAACTAGGCACTCATTTAGATCTACATTCTTTTTCTGTTGAACTTGGCTCTCCTTTTTACATTTACCTATGTTTTTTGGTGGGAAAAACTGAATACTGTTAATTTTATTTATAAACTTTATTAACTGACGACGGTAAAGAGGATGATTGGTGAAAAAGCGCGGAAGCCATGCCACTATTATACGACGACGTTGACTCTTCAGAAAATGAATCTTGATCATTAAGTAGAATGAAAGTAATCGAAAACGCCGAATAATTTTTATATCTAAATAAAAATGGATTCTTAATTAAGCTTTGACGTTACAATATGGCGCTTAGGCAGTCCTATTCTCATTTGAAACGCATAGTATACTATGTTCATGATGTGACGTCATACTGTGAGTATTTGTGGTGTTATTTATATTTGGTTGTCGCCAACGTTCATACCACGTTGAAAACACCGGTTCTCGTCTGATCACCGAAGTTAAGCAACGTCGGGCGCGGTCAGTACTTGGATGGGTGACCGCCTGGGAACACCGCGTAATGTTGGCTTTTTGCACCTATTTTATGTTTTTTTTTTTTCGAAAATAACACTGTGATAATAATATCTAAGACGGTAATTGTGTTTTCATGTTCATTGTGTATCAATGTTATTTTTTTATATAAAACAAATAAAAAAAAACTAAGATGGACTGAATCTTATTTTGAGTAAAATAATAACTGGACACCTCATTAAAACGTTCTCAAAAACACTTGATTTTACAATCCTGTTTTCCACCCTCTATTATAAAATACGTCACTAATGTTTTTTACAGTAAATGCTGCGAAGACTGGGTTCTTTTTAAAACGACAATAACTCGAATAGGTACACAAAATTGAATGTAGTAATAGTGTTACTTAATCTTATAGGTAAGTATACACTTAATGAATCTGCTACTTATTGCATCCAACGAACCCACTGCAAAATAGCTGGTTTTGATATGCTCCAGCACCAAAAACAACAATTTATTTTACTTTTAAAAAAATAAAAACTTTGAAAAGGATGATTGGTGAAAAAGCGCGAAAACCGTGCCAGCATTATACGACGACGTTGACTCTTCAGAAAATGAATCTTGATCATTAAGTGGAATGAAAGTACTTAATCGAAATCGCGAAATAATTTGTATATCTAAATAAAATAAATTTTAAATCAAACAATATTATTTTGCTGACTCTACCGAATTGGTTCGAGTTGACAGCTATGACGTCACAATATAGTGCAAAGGCAGTCCTATCAGGCCTGGCTCACTCCGCGCGGTACATCCGTTATTTACCTACAGCGAAGCGCTCCGCCGGCGCTACTCGAATGGGTCATGTATCACGCGCGCGCCCATCGGGACGTTGTAGATACCTACCTACCTAATAGCACTCACAGTAATTCTATGATCGAGGTCGCAAATAGTATTTAAAAATGGACATAAAAAGAAACAAATATTCAATTAGATTAAGTATGTTTGGATTTGATTATGTTCAATTTAGCAAACAAAACATATGTAGTATTACTAATTATTCGTCGTCACTTTTTTTTCATTTTGTACTGTAGGTAAGTTTAAACAATATTTTTTACAAAGGTAGAATAACAGTAATACCTACATCGGTAGATACTTAATTACAAATAAGGAGATTAATTATTCTTCACTAGGCAGCAACCCTAACAGCGTAAGAAAAGATAAGAGGCATGCGATAGAAAGAGACAAAACTTCTAGGTATATAAATTTGCAGGTACGTAATGCTGTGCGAGCTGAATTCCACCGTATCGCGTCGTAGCAAGACTCGAATTTATTTAGATCTTCTTGCGGAGTAATTCTTCTGTACCAACTATTACTTATTCTGTGGTCCTATTCTCATTTGAAACGCGTATGTTCATGATGTGACGTCATATTATGAGTATTTGTAGTGATATTTACTTAACCGACTTCAAAAAAAAGGAGGAGGTTCTCAATTCGGATGTTTATATATTTTTTTTTTATGTATGTTCGTTCATAACACTGTCAAATATAGACGGATTTGCAAAATTATTTTTTTGTTCGAAAGGGGATTATTCCGAAATGGTCCCATATAATTTTTATGGCATTCGGTTCACAATTTTTTGAAAAAAACGACAAAAACCAAAAAAGTATATTCAATTATTAGTAAACAACATTAGTTGTTTTTTCTATACTTATATTGATGAATTTATATTTGTGGTATTATTAGATTGTATGTAGTTCTTAAAAAAATATCAGAGACATCAGCTCACGTTGCTCAGCTGATGATGGAGGGTAACTACGTCTCCACAACGGTAAGAAGTTATGGATACTTTTTCGGCATGTTTTGACCTTTCATTGTAGTTTATAACTGATATCCACATGATCCTATGGCAGTTGACCCGTATCGGAAATATGTTAGGATATTTTTTTTGCATCTTGGCTTTGTGTAACCTTGTTGTTAGCGTCAGCGGCAGCATCTGCTTTTCAACGTCCTCATATCTAAGAGGTATCCTGATACTGATATCACATGCATCGTACACCTCATAATCTTTAAGATTTGCTATTTTATTCAAAACTGCTTTGCTATTTTTTCAGTAATGTCTATGTTACTAATAAAATGCGGACGGACGTCACTGTACAAAGCGTTATTAGTGATTAACCAGTTCAAAGCTGTATTTAATCTATTTAAATCAATAATGAACTCTCTGGAACGTTGAACATTTTCTAAGCTTTCCACAACTAAAATTAGTCCAGCCTGATTAGGCCGAAGTGGCAACTGTTCCGCAATTTCAACAACATCTTGAGCAAATAATATTGCTTGTCCTTTGCACCAATACTGACTGAAACGGTTTTGAAGTTTCATTATTTTAAGAAATGGTACTACTCTACACAAAAATCGTTTTTCGATTTCCGTTAAATTAGCTACTTCCTGTGGAATGGCAGCAACAGTCAACTTATTCCAAAATGCTTGAGGTGGCGTTTTACGTTTCTTAATATTATTACAGCAACGAGAACAAGTTATTATTTTACCTTCAGATACCAATTCTGCAGGTAAAATCGAGCTGTAAATCGTTATCTGCAAATTGACACGTTGTTGTGGATACAAAGCTTTATTGCATACAGAGCATGGTATGTCTGCAAAAATATTGATTGTTTCCCGAAATTGTTCAACACTTAATATATATCTTGTATTTCTTGCCGCTTCTCGAACTACATTTAATCTTTCGACTCTGGCTTCTGGCGTTTCATTAAGCAACCTCTGACTGGAACGAGCACGTAGGACGCTCAATCGTTGTGATCGTTGCTCGTCAGTTTCATTCGCTAAACGAGCATGTATTAAAGAAAGGCGGTGATCGTAGTCTTCTTGGCTCTCATTAGCTAATCGGTTGCGGATTAAAGATAGACGATGATTATAATCTTCTTGACTTTCATTAGCCAAACGAGTGCGAATTAAACTAAGACGATTATTGTAATCCTCTTGATTTTCGTCATTTAATCTACGTAACATATAAGATCTCATTTTTGACAATCTAATTTCGCGCTGGTCAGGCCTCTCTTTTGAAATGCTTAGAGATTTTCTTTCCCTATTAGCTTTTAACCGTTTTCCTTTTGCGGTTCGGGTTTCAGTTTGACGCAGTTTTCTCATACGAGCAGCATCTTTACTAGGTCTACCCATATTTTGTAATACCTACGTATAAAAATTAAAGCACTAAAAATTTAAAAATAAAAAGCTTTTTAACAAAAAAAAAAACCGACTTCAAAACTCTTTTAGCACTAAAAAGATTAAAATAATACTAAATCTAATCAATCAAAACTGTAGCCTATATAACCTAACCTACTTATAACAATTTTTTTCAATTTTTGGAGTCGGTGCCAACTGCCAAGCCCTACGCAATAGATCACAATATTACTAATACGAACTACTATACATACACAAAATATAACATGAAACTTAATGCAATGAAAATGAAATATAATGATTATAAGGTACTAGGTAAAAAATTAAGTAAGAGAAAAAAAATAAATAATGAAGAACCAAATGGAGTTAATCAGCTAACTTTGCCCAATAACAATCGAATTTGAACGACTTAACTACTATTAATTAACACACACAAACAATATATTACATAAATCTAACTAACTAAAAAAAGAACAACATTGACCAATTACGAACTTCGACCATTTACCAATTACGAACCAAAGACACCATTGAACGACCAATTTTTTTTTTTTTTTTTTTTCTGGGGGGCTAACATCCACACGGATGTTAGAGAGGCCGCACACTGTGCTGACCTCGAAAACGGCCTTGGCGGCTGGGACGTTCTGGAGTATGACCAGCACAAGATGGAAGCGTTTGCCGCGGCTGTTGTGCATCTTGTGCACAGCCTCCACGGGCAGGTTTTGGGATTTGAGGTCCTGCAGGACCTCCTCATTGGGGAGTTCGTAGGGAACTCCCCGAAGAATAACTCGTTTCTTACGCTCCTCAGGGAGGGCGTACGTGTGATAGGCAATGTGCCTATTGGTGAGGAGTGAAGTGAGGCTTCTGAAGTCCTCAATCGAAGGGACCTCGATCTTAATAAAGTCGCCCGTATTGGACGCCTTAGTGTATTGGGTGCGCTGTTGCGCGCAGAGGGCGGAGATCTCAGACCACCTATTCTTCTCCTTTAGGAAGATAGGTGGGGGCTTCTTAGCCTTGGGCGGGACGGGGGTGCAGCGGGAGGCTGGCTTGTTGGGGGTCGTGGCCCGGGGAGCCGGGGTCGGTTGGGGGGCCTGAGGGGCCGGGGGGGTGGCCTGAGGGGCCGGGAGGGAAGCCTGAGTGGCCGGGGGGGAGGCCTGAGCGGCCGGGGTGGGGGAGGTCTGAGTGACCGTTGCGGGGGAGGCAGCGCCTAGGCTGCGCTGCTTCCTGTTTCGCTTTTTCTTTGGCGAAACAGTGATGAATCCGTCCTCGTCTAGGGACGCGACAGGATTCATCACTGTTGAAAAGGGGCCGGACTCGGTCGCACTAGATGCAGTGCGCTTGGTGCCGAGGGACTCGCAGCCGGAAACATAGAAGTCTGTTTCCATCGCGGACTCAGATTCAGAATCTGAGAAGGGGGTGGGCGGGAGTGCCTTATGGGCTCGGGAGAAGCCCGGGGGGGTGCTTACATCCCTAGTTTCGTCGGCCTGGGAAGGCAAGGGGCCGTGAATGATACCCGCAGATGTAGGGGCCAAATATTGATGAATGGCCTGAGGGGCCGGGAGTGATGGTGAGGCCTGAGGGGCCGGGAGGGTCCATGTGCCCTGAGGGGGCTGCTGGGGTGCGAGGGCCTGAGGGGCCAGGAACTGCACAGGGAGCTGGGGCATATTAGCGATCAGAGTCTGGAAGTCCAAGAACTGCTGTCGCATGACCTCCATTTGGGCCTGAATTGGGGCTATCATGGCGGCCATCGTGGCCTCCGTGATTGGATCCCGGGATTCGATGGTGGACGCCATCGAACCCGGTGCACAATAAAGAGAAATTGAGGTCAGAACTCACAAGCCTGAAAAATAAAAGACCGTGCCGCTGAACGGCACGAACACAAGGAACGAGGGAGGGGGGAAAGGCGCGTGCTCCTAATTCGAGCAGGCGCCGACCGTCTCCCTGGGAAGGCCCAAGTGCAATGGGTTCGGGTCTGCCGGATTACTAGCCCAGGAGGGCTAGCAGCGTTCCGGGTCGACGCTGACAAGCTTCGTTGTCACCGTAAGGTTTCCACTTGTCCAACGCGAAACTAAAAAATTTGCTTAAAGTTCGCTCTGAAAAGAGCGAAAGTTAATCAAACTTTCCAGTTATTGAAATACGAAAGTTCACGAGTGCGTCGCTAGCACGCGAGTGGCGCCACTGTCGAAAACGGGTACTAGAAGCGAGCAATACCGTAGCGAGAGCCGCGGTCAAAATTTGGTAAGCTAACACGGCAATACCGTCCGGAGAGCCGGGACGATAAGCGCGAGAGTCGATAAAAATCTTATCGAGCGAGTCGACAAGACTTTTACCGAACGGTAAGGGAGCACTGAACACACGATTGGCACAACCACTGCGTACGAACGATGAAAGCGAACTGACGACCAAATTCTTCATTAATCACTTATACAACTAATTAAAAACAGTGCTTGCGCGATTTAATATACAACTAACACCATCTAGTGTCGGAAGGTGAAACTAAAGTAAGAGAATTTTAGATATCACATGACGCAAGGACGATTATGATCCATGGAGCCCAAGGCTTACTTAGAAAGTTAAATACTTGGCACCGACTCCAAAAGTTGAAAAAAATTGTTATAGGTTAGGTTATATAGGCTACAGTTTTGATTGATTAGATTTAGTATTATTTTAATCTTTTTAGTGCTAAAAGAGTTTTGAAGTCGGTTTTTTTTTTGTTAAAAAGCTACATATATATTTTTTTGAGGAATAAATTAAATACTGTTTATTTTTCCAAAATACTGTTGAAAATCTTTTCCGACTCAAATATACTTTATTTCTAGAAAAAAAAGTTGGTAACCCTAGTTTAAGCCTCACATGTAGGTACGTACTATGCGATTCTAATGAGAATAGGAACGTCAATGACCTCTATCTGTCAAAAGTCACTTGAATATTAGGATTTGCTAAAGTATATTTTTTTAGTAAAAATAACTAGGTATTTCTTTTACTTGTTTTTTTTTTATCAGTGTATTGTAGCAAAAAGAAATAAAAAAAAAACTTAATTTTATTATTTTTGTCTTAGTATCTAATTAGTTTATTTATAAACTTTATTTACTCGCGACAGTAAAGAGGATGCATGGTGAAAAAGCGCGGAAGCCATGCTAGCAGTATACGACGACGTTGACTCTTCAGAAAATTAATAAGTGGAATGAAATTAATCGAACACGCTGAATAGTTTTTATATCTAAATAAAAATGGATTCTAAATTAAACAATATTATTTTGCTGACTCTACTGAATCGGTTCGAGTTGACAGGTATGACGTCACAATATGGCGCTAAGGGAGTCCTATTCTCATTTGAAACGCGTATGTTCATACTGTGACGTCATACTATGAGTATTTGTAGTGTTATTTACACTCGGCTGTCGCCAACGTTCATACCACGTTGAAAACACCGGTTCTCGTCCGATCACCGAAGTTAAGCAACGTCGGGCGCGGTCAGTACTTGGATGGGTGACCGCCTGGGAACACCGCGTAATGTTGGCTTTTTGCACCTATTTTATGTTTTTTTTTTCGAAAATACCACTGTGATAATAATATCTAAGACGGTAATTGTGTTTTCATGTTCATTGTGTATCAATGTTATTTTTTTATATAAAACAAATTAAAAAAAAACTTTTATATGGACTGAATCTTATGTTGAGTAAACTAATAACTGGAGGCCTCATTAAAACGTTCTCAAAAACACTAGATTTTTTACAATCCTGTTTTCCACCCTCTATTATAAAATACGTCTCTAATGTTTTTTACAGTAAGTGCTGCGAAGACTGGGTTCCTTTTTAAAACGACAATAACTCGAATAGGTACACAAAATTGAATGTAGTAATAGTGTTACTTAATCTTATAGGTAAGTATACACTTAATGAATCTGCTACTTATTGCATCCAACGAACCCACTGCAAAATAGCTGGTTTTGATATGCTCCAGCACCAAAACTAACTATTTATTTTACCTACTTGTTTTGTTTATCAGAGTATTATAGCGAAACAAAATAAAAACTTTGAAGAGGATGATTGGTGAAAAAGTGCGAGAACCATGCCAGCACTATACGACGACGCTGACTCTTCAGAAAATGAATCTTGATCATTAAGTGGAATGCAAGTAATCGAAAACGCGGATCAATTTCTATATCTAAATAAAAATAAATTCTAAATTAAACAATATTATTTTGCTGACTCTACCGAATCGGTTCGAGTTGACAGCTATGACGTCACAATATGGCGCAAATGCAGTCCTATTCTCATTTGACATGCGTATGTTCATGATGTGACGTCATACTATGAATATTTGTAGTGATATTTACACTCAGCTGTCGCCAACGTTCATACCACGTTGAAAACACCGGTTCTCGTCCGATCACCGAAGTTAAGCAACGTCGGGCGCGGTCAGTACTTGGATGGGTGACCGCCTGGGAACACCGCGTAATGTTGGCTTTTTGCTTTTTGTTTATTAATTTACAAAAATAAGCACATTGATCTGAGTGAAGCGTGAATGTGAAAAAAATATAATATCAAAAACACAAACAAATAATTGATATTGTTATCTGTTTTTTCTTATTATTAATGCTGTCGTAGAAATTCGAAGCCTTTGTAGAACAAATATTCAATTGCAGCTTCTGAAATAAAAACCAATCAGTCGTTTTACTCGAAGCTTTTAAATAAAAATCGATCAAACTTCGTTTATGGACGGTAGCCTTGCTTGGGCACAGAATACACACTACTTAAGAATGCTTTTATTTATTGTCTTTCTGCAACATTTAATGTAAAACTACTTACATATTTCCTTCACTTGTGATCTTCATATTAGCCTAAATATCTCATAAGAGTATTTAATTTAAACAACCAAATATATATTCATACTGTTTTGACTTCCGCTGTTTAAATTTGTATTAAATGAGGAGAAATAAAATACTTCAGTGTGATCGCTTCGGAGCTCATCTTTAACGTGACTTACTTAACATAAGAATTTCTATAATAATTAACCTACTACTAAGATACTGAGCAGTTACGCTGCCAGTCAGAATGGCTACGACACAAACATAAGGTTAAATTTTAACTTATCTAGTGATCTAACTACTTAAGAAATAGAAATAATATGAAATATATGTTTCAAACATCAACATGCTCCCAGCTGTTAAAAGCTTCGCTGTCCAACAGATATTTTTGAAAAATTTTGAGGAATTTCGAATAAAGGAGGAACACAGAATACTTAGGTATAAACACCCAGACCCGAAACATTGTTTGTTGCTCCGTGCAGGATAGAACCCGTAAAATTACGATTTACGTAGTAGTGCCTTAGGGCCAACGGTGCGTAACGAATGTCCAAAACTGGCCAAGTTAAATCTAACCTACTTTGAGATCTCACTTTTCAATAAAGCAAACAAGAAGAGTTTAATACGTGTTCTTAATGTATTTTAATTCCTATTAATACGTATTTCGATTTTGCATAGAACTTGGCACTCATTTAGATCTACATTCTTTTTCTGTTGAACTTGGCTCTCCTTTTTACCCACGACGGAACGGAGACGGTATATGCGTTTGGGGTGAGAGGGTGTTTGTGCAAACCAATGTTACCATTTATCTCCAGAACCACTGGTCCGATTTTAGTGCGGTTTTCAGTAATCGCTATGAATTTGATTGGTGCATGTTCTTAGATAGGTGTAGCGGTAACAACTCACCAGGGGGCGCTGCAGTAAACATTTGTTTGTAAAAGCCAATGTTACCGTTTATCTGCATTGGTCCGATTTAAATGCTGTTTTCAGTGATCGCTTTGGATTTGATTAGCACATGTTCTGAGATAGGTGTTACGGTAACAACTCACCAGGGGGCGCTGCAGTAAATATTTATTTGCAAACCATTGGTCCGACTTGAATGCCGTTATCAATTATCGCTTTGAATTTGATTGGTATAATGTTCTTAAATAGGTAATGAGGAACGAGGCGTTGTATAATGTAATGTATGGTACCTATATTATGCTCTTTAAAAAGGTTGAAATAAAAACAAAATAAAAATTTTGAAAAATCCACGACGCGACGGTTAAATAGTAATTGAAAAGAATAAAATAATTTAAAATCCCCCGACTTGTCGCAGTAACATAGGGGCTGCCATTGAATGAATTCGTTTTGTAGTTTTATATTAAAATTTAAAATATTGATGGCAGCCCTCGACGGATTTTCTTGCTCTTCTTATAAAGTTCATAGGGAGTTGAATACCTATGTTACTGCGACAAGTCGGGGGATTTTAAATTATTTTATTCTTTTCAATTACTTTTAAACCGTCGTCGGGTCGTGGGTTTTTCAAAATTTTTATTTTGTTTTTATTTACATTTATGTTTTTTGGTGGGAAAAACTGAATACTGTTAATTTTATTTATAAACTTTATTTACTCACGACGGTAAAGAGGATGATTGGTGAAAAAGCGCGGAAGCCATGCCAGTATTATACGACGACGTTGACTCTTCAGAAAATTAATCTTGATCATTAAGTAGAATGAAAGTAATCGAAAACGCCGAATAATATTTATATCTAAATAAAAATGGATTCTTAATTAAGCTTTGACGTTACAATATGGCGCTTAGGCAGTCCCATTCTCATTTGAAACGCATAGTATACTATGTTCATGATGTGACGTCATACTATGAGTATTTGTAGTGTTATTTACACTCGGCTGACGCCAACGTTCATACCACGTTGAAAACACCGGTTCTCGTCCGATCACCGAAGTTAAGCAACGTCGGGCGCGGTCAGTACTTGGATGGGTGACCGCCTGGGAACACCGCGTAATGTTGGCTTTTTGCTATTTTTTTATATTCATATTTTTCTATATTTATATTTTTATCAGTTTTTTCTTATTATTATGCTGGCGTTGAAATTCGTAGCCTTTGTAGAACGTCTTTCGGTTTTGCATAGAACTTGGCACTCATTTAGATCTTCATTCTTTTTCTATTGTACTTGGCCCTCCTTTTTTACATTTATGTTTTTTGGTGGGATAAATTGGATACCTACTGTTTATTTTTCTATAATACTGTTGAAAATCTTTTCAGACTCCATTTTTTTTAAATTTATTTATTTATTTATTAAACGAATATACAATAAAACTTTTACAAACAAAAGGGTACCTAACAAAAACCAACTTAGGTAGTACGTACACTTGCATTCATCATCGTGTGCTATTTTACAATAAAAAACTTAAGGCCCAAATAGACTGTTGGAAACAAAACATCAAACCAAGGTGACCTTCCTAGTTTACAACGTGTTTCCAACAGTGAAGATGGCTGTTGACAACCAAATTACATGACCTTGGCGGGTTGGAAACGGCGGTGTTTAGAATCACAGACATACATCTACATAGACAACGCAAGTGCCACGATTTGTATTCGAACCAAGCGTGCCGACTTTTTAAGACCTATTGTGACGTCACAGCTGATATTTATTACTGGAAAATACAAAAAGATTCAGAGACACCGATACCGCCGATGTAATCGATTATTAAGACCGATATTGATGTTCTTGACTCGATTTTCTAACAGACATACATACACGCATATTACAATACATATTAAATCTAGAGGCGACCAACCTTGACATTTGGTTGGGGTTCGGACACGCAAAGGACATGCATTTGCGTTATCTATGTAGATGTATGTCTGTGTTTAGGACTGTGTACGCTTGTTATTGTAACTATAACTATAAATGACTCGAGTTTTGTAGCTTTTTATCCTGCGTTTCAACCTTTCCTTCTTTGTATCCTCAATTGCATACAAAACTGCCATCGCGAAGATGTTGTCAACGCGAGAGATCAGAGCACACTGACGATTAAGGGGCGTGGCCTGGCGTGACCTTGGCTTGTGTTCTTGTTTGTCTCCTTGTTGGAAACCACCGTTTGTAACAGTGTGGATGACTCGGAATTGGTTGTCAACAAGTTAACCTTCCTTAACCTTGGTTGGAAGCATTGGTTTTCAACGTGTTTTCAACAGTCTGGCGGCCCTCTTAATTTAACATTATACAAGTAGGTACAAGTAAACAACAAAACAAAATAAATTACAAATAAAGCAAATACATATCTAAACGTTAAGAAATTTAGGACTAGAATCACTTATTCGACTATCGCGGCTAGTACCTGCAAAATATTTTTATTAAAAATAACTATTTATTTTACTTGTTTTGTTTATCAGAGTGTTAAAGCGAAAAAAAATAAAAACTTTGAAGAGGATGATTGGTGAAAAAGCGCGGATACCATGCCAGCATTATACGACGACGACGTTGACTCTTCAAAAAATGAATCTTCATCATTAAGTGGAATGAAAGTAGGTATCGAAAATGCGGAGTAATTTGCAGGTATATCTACATAAAAATAAATTCTAAATTAAACAATATTATTTTGCTGACTCTACCGAATCGGCTCGAATTGACAGCTATGTCGTCACAATGTGGCGCTAAGGCAGTCCTATTCTCATTTGAAACGCGTATGTTCATACTGTGACGTCATACTGTGAGTATTTAAAGTGTTATTTACACACTTCTTTCGCCAACGTTCATACCACGTTGAAAACACCGGTTCTCGTCCGATCACCGAAGTTAAGCAACGTCGGGCGCGGTCAGTACTTGGATGGGTGACCGCCTGGGAACACCGCGTAATGTTGGCTTTTTTCACCTATTTCTTTTTATATTTTTTTTTTTTCGAAAATATCACTGTGATAATAATGTCTAAGACGGTAATTGTGTTTTCATGTTCATTGTGTATCAATATTATTTTTTTATATAAAACAAATAAAAAAAAACTTTTAGATGGACTGAATCTTATGTTGAATAAAATAATAACTGGACACCTCATTAAAACGTTCTCAAAAACAGTAGATTTTTACAATCCTGTTTTCCACCCTCTATTATAAAATACGTCACTAATGTTTTTTACAGTAAATGCTGCGAAGACTGGGTTCCTTTTTAAAACGACAATAACTCGAATAGGTACACAAAATTGAATGTAGTAATAGTGTTACTTAATCTTATAGGTAAGTATACACTTAATGAATCTGCTACTTATTGCATCCAACGAACCCACTGCAAAATAGCTGGTTTTGATATGCTCCAGCACCAAAAACAACTACTTATTTATTTTGCTTTAAAAAAAATAAAAACTTTGAAAAGGATGATTGGTGAAAAAGCGCGAAAACCATGCGACCATTATACGACGACGTTGAATCTTCAGAAAATGAATATTGATCATTAAGTGGAATGCAAGTACTTAATCGAAAACGCGAAATAATTTGTATATCTAAATAAAATAAATTTTAAATTAAACAATATTATTTTGCTGACTCTACCGAATTTGTTCGAGTTGACAGCTATGACGTCACAATATAGTGCAAAGGCAGTCCTATTCTCATTTGAAACGCGTATGTTCATGATGTGACGTCATACTGTGAGTATTTATAGTGTTATTTACACTCAACTGTCGCCAACGTTCATACCACGTTGAAAACACCGGTTCTCGTCCGATCACCGAAGTTAAGCAACGTCGGGCGCGGTCAGTACTTGGATGGGTGACCGCCTGGGAACACCACGTAATGTTGGCTTTTTGCTATTTTTTTATATTTATATTTTTCTATATTTATATTTTTATCAGTTTTTTCTTATTATTCTGGCGTTGAATTTAGCCTAGCCTAGTCGAACGTACCCTTTGTCGAACGTCTTTCGATTTTGCATAGAACTTGGCACTCATTTAGATCTCCATTCTTTTTCTTTTGAACTTGGCTCTCCTTTTTTACATTTATGTTTTTTGGTGGGATAAATTGGATAGATACTGTTTATTTTTCCAAAATACTGTTGATAATATTCTCAGACTCAAAAATACTTTATTTCTAGAAAAAAAGTTGGTAACCCTTGCTTAAGCCTCAAATGTGCGTAAGTACTATACGATTCTAATGAGAATAGGAACGTCAATGACCTCTATCTGTCAAAAGTCACTTGAAAATTGGGGTCTGGGAAAACTGGGGTCCTTATTTTATTATTTTTGTCTTATTATTTAATTAGTTTATTTACAAGCGACAGTAAAGAGGACGCATGGTGAAAAAGCGCGGAAACCATGCCAGGACTATATGACGACGTTGACTCTTCAGAAAATGAATCTTGATCATTAAGTGGAATGAAAGTAATCGAAAACGCGGAATATTTTTTATATCTAAATAAAAGTAAATTCTAAATTAAACAATATTATTTTGCTGACTCTACTGAATCGGTTCGAGTTGACAGGTATGACGTCACAATATGGCGCTAAGGGAGTCCTATTCTCATTTGAAACGCGTATGTTCATACTGTGACGTGATACTGTGAGTATTTGTAGTGTTATTTACACTCGGCAGTCGCCAACGTTCATACCACGTTGAAAACACCGGTTCTCGTCCGATCACCGAAGTTAAGCAACGTCGGGCGCGGTCAGTACTTGGATGGGTGACCGCCTGGGAACACCGCGTAATGTTGGCTTTTTGGTTTTTGGTTTTGATAATTTACAAAAACAAGCTCATTGATCTGAGTGAACTGTGGATGTGAAAAGAATATAATATCAAAAACACAAACAAATAATTGATATTTTTATCGGTTTTTTCTTATTAACAATGCTGGCGTTGAAATTCGAAGCCTTTGTAGAACAAATATTCAGTTGCAGCTTCTGAAATAAAAACCAATCAGTCGTTTTAATCGAAGCTTTTTAATAAAAATCGATCGAACTTCGTTTACGGACGGTAGCCTTGCTTGGGCACAGAGTACACACTACTTAAGAACGTGCTTTTATTTAATGTCTTTCTGCAATATTTAATGTTATACTACTTACAGATTTCCTTCACTTGTGATCTTCATATTAGCCTAAATATCTCAAAAGAAGATTTAATTAAAAAAAAAAAACAAATATTTCTTCACACTGTTTTGACTTCCGCTGATTAAATTTGTAATAAATGAGGAGAATTAAAATACTTCAGTGTGATCGCTTCGGAGCTCAACTTTAATGTGGCTTGCTTAAGATAAGAATTTCTATAATAATTAACCTACTACTAAGAAACTGAGCAGTCACGCTGCCAGTCAGAATTGCTATGACACAAACTTAAGGTTAAATTTAAACTTATCTAGTGATGTAACTACTTAAGAAATAGAAATAATACGAAATAGATGTTTCAAACATCAACATGCCCCGAGGCGTTGAGAGCTTCGCTGTCAACCAGATAATTGTGAGATGATTTTGTGAGTTTGAGATACCATAAATTGAATAAAGGAGGAACACAGAATACTTAGGTATAAACACCCAGACCCGAAACAACCAACGGTGCGTAACGAATGTCCAAAACTGGCCCAGTCAAATCTAACCTACTTTGAGATCTCACATTTTCAAACAACAGCAACTGTTATAGGTATCCAATAAAGCAAAGAGGTAGAGTTGAATACTTGTTCGGAATGTTATTTTATTCTTATCAATACGTATTTCGATTTTGCATAGAACTTGGCACTCATTTATATCTCCATTCTTTTTCTTTTGAACTTGGCTCTCCTTTTTTACATTTATGTTTTTTGGTGGGAAAAACTAAATACTGTTAATTTTATTTATAAACTTTATTTACTCACGACAGTAAAGAGGATGAGTGGTGAAAAAGCGCGGAAGCCATGCCAGTATTATACGACGACGTTGACTCTTCAGAAAATGAATCTTGATCATTAAGTAGAATGAAAGTAATCGAAAACGCCGAATAATTTTTATATCTAATTAAAAATGTATTCTAAATTAAACAATATTATTTTGAACATCCATGACTTGACGACAAATATCTGTGTTCATCACACAAATATCCGCCGCCGTCGGATTCGAACCCAGAACCTCTAGCATAGAAGGCAATGTATGTCACCATTACACCAGCCGGTCATCATTTTGACGTCACAATATGGCGCTAAGGCAGTCCTATTCTCATTTGAAATGCATAGTATACTATGTTCATGATGTGACGTCATACTTTTTTTTTTTTTTTTTTTATATAAGTGACTAAACCCGCGTTTGACCTCAATCTCACCTGATGGTAAGTGACGATGAGGTCGAAGATGAAAGCACACGGATTTAGGAAGGAACTGGCTCTTTATACAATATTGCCGGAACACATTACTGCCGGAGCGGTAACATTTGGCGGCAGACTTAATATAAAGGGTGGTCGCTAGCCAGGCGGACCCAGAAGAGTACTGTGGTACAGGAATACTGTGAGTATTTCTAGTGTTATTTTCTCTCATCTGTCGCCAACGTTCATACCACGTTGAAAACACCGGTTCTCGTCCGATCACCGAAGTTAAGCAACGTCGGGCGCGGTCAGTACTTGGATGGGTGACCGCCTGGGAACACCGCGTAATGTTGGCTTTTTGCTTTTTTGTTTTGATAATTTACCAAAGTAAGCAGTTTTATCTGACTAAACAGTGGATGTGACATAGAATAGATAAATGAACACGCAAAATCATATCTGATAATTCTGCTGTTTTTACATTCATAGCTGATATACATGTACAGGCGGTGAATTTCGCAACCTTTATGAAATTACACATCTTCTGAAATAAAAATCAATTGTTTTTGTCGAAAGATTAAAATCAACAATCGCTAATGAACCGTAGTCTTGCTTGGCACAGATCGTACGAAAGCCTTTAGTGTTTTGTTGCAATATTTAAGAACTAATTATTTCCTTAACTTGCGATCTTCAAATCAGCCTAATTATTACATAAGAGTATTTGAGTTGAACGAATGTTTAATAAAAATTCACACAACAGTTGACATAACAATTAAAAAATATGTATAAAACTTGTATTAGATAAAACTAATTAATATAAAAATCACATGTGTTATAAGCGCCATCTGTTACTATATTTAAAAACTAACATAATACTTGTTGCAGCTACTCATCAATAGATGGCGTAATTGAACTGACATCGAATAATTTTAAAACGTGTAGTCAAAATATGTTCTGCTATTCGATAGTAGATGGCAGGAGCAGTAGTTTAATTGAAGTAAAACATTACTTTGTAATTTTTTATAGTAAGTTTGTTACAAAGTCAGTTTTTCGTTTAGTCTTAAACTAGTAAAATCCTCTTTATATCGAACTTGAAATATTCATACTTAGTAATTTAAAAAGAGTTATCTTTGCTGATTAGCAGGGTTTGCCGACATATATCAATTAATTTTTATCTTTATATATTATATCAATTTATTTTTTCCTGTCTTCTGAATGGATATTTTGGAGATCAACGTTAACCCTGGCAGGCAACACGTAGCGAAAAACTGCAATTAAGAATAATTTAGATTGTTTTTCAAATAATAAATGTAGTAATTATTTAATACCTATTTTATTTTAAAAATACCTTTCTAATAGTATGAAATTCGCTTCTTTTTCAAAGAAAGCACTGATCATACTTATTTTTTTACTGAATATTCTACGTATGGTATAGAACTAACCCTTAAGTTTTATCTCTCCATTTTGTTACACGTTGTATATCGGATAAATATAAAAAAAATCGGATTTATGATAAAAATCGGATTTTTTCGAACCCTGCTGATTAGCCATTGCTTATTAATTGTCTAGTAAGCCAGCAGACTTATTAACAGTCATCAAGTAAGAATATCATTAACTTGTATGAATTAAGTAGAAACTTAAGTAAGTAGCGTAAGTTATCATCATAGCAAATCCAGTCCGAATCCAACTTCATTAACAACACATAATTAAACATAGGTACTTCATGTTAAAATACCTACTTCTTGGCTTTAAGTACGTCTATTGAGCTTGTTAATTAGCCTTAAAATAGGTATTCTTGAGAAAATAAAGCCTAGATCTCTATTTTTTATAATCTTTTGTAGAGAAAGCTGACTAACAAACGGATTCCTAATTCTCAAATAAATCCTTGATGTGTTAAAAAACAAATTAAAACTTGATTTTTGTTATTTAATAAAAAAAAATTCAATAGGTACTTTTTCATTTAATCGGAAAAAAGCAATCTATAATATTGTAGGTAAATGAATGTAGGGTTTTTATTTACTATTATTTATTAACGCAGCTATTTAATCCGCAAGAATCAAATATTTTCTTTCTTGACAAACGCACCGTAATTGTTTCAAATCCTCAAACTCAAACCTTATTAAAAAAAAACAATTATCCCGGGCCGCCCACAATGGCCAACAATTAATGTCAAAATATTTTCAAAATTCGAAAACATGCTGAGCGCAAAAATCTTTGCCAAAAGCCGATTTTAAAAGTCGTTCTTGTTCGGGAACGATCTATTTGAATTTTTTCTGTTGTTTTTTTTTGCAGCACCGTTGGAGACATACTTTTGCGTGTGCCGCAATGCAATGAAGGTTGGCCCACCTGACTGAATGTTGTGTTAACGTGGGATTTAAAAAAAAAGCTAGAACGGTATTCGATTTTTGAATTTATTGATTGAAAAGTAAATAGATTGTGCAAAATAGAGTATTTTTTAGCAGTTTTAAACACTTTTGAATAAAAAAGATGGTATATTTCGAACATTAAGTACATATTTAAATAAATACTTTTTACAACCGGATTCATCACAAACTTACAATAATTTTAGAGACTCGTAGTAAGTATATTTCATTTGCAGTCGCTCATGACACCGGGATCTGTGAAAACCCCGAAATAAAACTAATCAAATTCGATTCAAAAGTGCCTATTTTATTTAAAAGATATTCAAAACCTAACAAATTGTTTAGAATGAAGACTTTCATCTCACCTTTTCAAAAGCAAATAATAACGGAGATAATTGCTTAGGCATTTACTTACTTAAGAAATGCGTGACTAATCTAATTAGGTGTGGCTTAATTAGTCGATAGTACCTAGTAAAAAACCAGCACGTTCCTCACGAGGCGGCGATATTTGGCGGTGATATGTTCCGGCAATGTTTTAATAATAGCTAGTTTCTTCCTCAGCCCGTGTGCTGTCTTCGACCTCATCTGCACTTACTGTGATTGAGCAACTGGATTGACGCAGGAATGGTCATGGTAAAAGACTGTAGAGGCATTTGCTTGTAGACATAATTTCTGTAAATAAAACTATTTTTTAACCGGATTAATCGCGTATGATTTATATTTTACATTTTAACTCGACATTTCGGTGTCTTTGCAGACGCCGTGGTCACGAGCGACTGAGGTGTCAGGCGTCAGATTGATAGTGGAAAAAGTTATACATCATCTACATATGTTTATTTAAGTTTATTCTAATAAAAATATGTAAATGTCGATATGTATGTTTATACATTTCTTAAGTATATCAGTTATCTAGTATCCGTAACACAAGTTCTTTAAGAAACTTAATTTGGGCTAGATAATGTTGTGTGAGTGTCAGAAATATTTATTATTATTATTTATTTATTATTATTTCAGTTCTGAATTGGCGCCATTACTTATCATCATCGTCCGGGAGACGTCCACTGTTGGACAAAGGTTTCACGGCGACTTCCGTGCTTGGGAGGGCACGTTAAGCAGTCGGTCCCGGGTACTGTATTCTTGTATACAGTAGTCGTTAGGGTTCTTCAGAAGCCATTTTGGCGCCGTGAATATTCTGACATCCACCACCCAGCACTGGGCCAGCTTGGTTGATTATGGCCTATACCTCCTCGTCACCCAGATGAGAGACTCATGCCATGCAATGGGCTCATTACAAAGAGTTGTGATGATGATGATGATGAATTGTGTACCGAATTTTTTGCTGAGACTTATTCTTTGAGCCACACACAGACATAAGTTACTCCCTTTGTTGTAAAAAGATGCCCCTTGTAAATTCACCCTACATAAAAAAATTTAATACAATTAAATAAAACCTACTTACATGGTAATTCAAATATACAAAATAGTAAAAAAAAAACAAAGATATAATTCCAATTCAAGTACTTTATAACGACAAAATTTTAAATTCGGAATTCTGATTAGCATGTTTTTACCTATCTTTGTCTGTATCGCTATAAAAAATAAATAAACCTACATAATATTGATAGTAAACGGAATCAATTATTTTTCTAATAGCCTACCGGATGTTCAGTAGGAGCATTATGGCGAGATTATACGAAAAAAGTTACTTACTTCCGCCCCAAAAACAGTGTGACCAGAATAAAAATTGTAGAATTAAGTGTTGCCATGCCATTATTGAATGTGCTTCGGATTTGTACAATGAAATCTATGCCGATTAAATGGGCGATAAAAAACTTTGTCGCAGTTAAAAAATGTGCAAGGAATATTGGGTTCTGCAGGTTATTTTTTTGTATTTATTTTTGTGTAGATAAGAAGGCGGGGTCTCACCTGAAAATAAAGGGTTATCTATTAATAACATGTTTATTTCTATTTACAAAAGGTATCTACTTCACTTATTATTAAAAAAAGAATATTTTGTTACCGTAAGATTTAATTTTAAAAATCTTCAGTCCTGAGACACGATGATTGCAAGTTCGTATGGGGTTAGCTAAGAATTGCGCTACGACTAGCAGGAGGCATGGTGTAAGGCCCCTTTTAGAATCCGTCTAGATCCCCATAATCATCAGCGATTTATATCGTGCAATCAACAAAATGAGTCACAAAACAGGTCGATACAAACTAAATACTTAGTCGTTTTCCATACGCAATAATGAATCCCCAAAAGGATTGAAAATAATTCGCTTATCTGTGCTGGCAGAAACCGCGGCAACTCGAATGTCATCGTGACATTTGCAATAAAATGGCGCAATCAAACCCTATCGGCCGGGCAAGGGTTACACCCGTACAGCATTGTTTGTTTTCTAAATCCGATACAGTAAATCAGGTTTATGCTCTTTGATTTTTTTAAAAACAGAATAATTTTGATGTGTTTTTATTACAGTTATTTTTAAAAGAAATTGTTAACTAGAAGCTGCTTATTTTCGTGTAAATAAATAACATTATTTTTTAGTTATAAATGAATGATTAGTCTATTGAGGAGTTTAAATAATTCATATCTGTTTTAATAATTATAATCATGTTCACATTGCTGGTTACCATATAATGCTGTCAATGTGATTAATCGTCGACGGTTACTTCGATCACAAAGCTTCTTTTGCCGATTTCCACAGACTCTACCTACCCCCATTGATTTTGTATTATTTTATTTGTAAAGAGAGCTAATATTTTGGGAACTTCGGGACTTACTCGCTAAACCATTAGGTACTTTAGAGACTTCTAAGTTTGGAGAGAATATTAAAAGTAGTTGGTTAAAGCTAATATTGGCGCATGGCTCCTGTGTACCTATATAAGTCGATATCGCAGGTTGAGCAACGTTCGGCGCGGTCGGTACTTGGATGGGTGACCGCCGACCATTCATTTCTCACGACGACTCCCGTGCTTAAGCCACGTTAAGCAGTCGGTCTTGGGTGCTGTATACTTGTATACAGTAGTCTTTAGGGTTTGTTAACAGCCATTTCGGTGCCCTGAAAATTCTGACATCCACCACCCAGTACTGGGCCAGCTTGGTGGATTTTGTTGATGTTTTTGGTTTTTGTTGTATTTGATTATTTTTATTATTGAAGATTAATAATTTCCAAATAATTTAATGTATCTTTTATTGAGCTAGCCCGTTTATCCTTAAATTTATTCTCAAAAAACAAACTAGTATTCCAAATATGCTGCAGTTCCTCTATACAGTGGTCGTTAGGGTTTGTTAGAGGCTCTTTCGGCTTAGAATATTCTGACAACCATCAACCAGCACTAAGCCAGATTGCTGGATTACCTACGGCCCTAACGTCCTTGCCACCCAGAGGACTCATAGCCATGCAGTGGGAGAGTTACACAGAGTTGTGATAGGCCAACAATGCTGTTTTTCTCTACATTATACTATTGAACAAAAATAAAGTATACAAAATACTGTTTTCAGCATAAAAAGCTAAACACTTTATATGCTAGACTTTAATTAATAATATTCGTAAATAGGAGGTTTAGGCCTTTATAACACCAAGCTGGCTCACTGGCGGTTTTTAGTTATTTGTCGGACTTTTTAAGCAATTAAAGTAAAACCAAGCCATGCCTAAATAAGTATGCGGAAGTCTTAGCCATTGAACCAGTACAGCTGAGATAGTTTACAATATTAAGTTCTCACGTAAATAAATTGTTGACAAATAAAAAAACAGGTGCTCACAGCGGAAGTAAATCTCAAAAAAGACTGTTATATCTTCATCATTACTTCACTTCCAAAATTCACGTTCAATAGAATATCTTGTTTGACAGTTCTTTTTTCGAATTAAATTGTTTTTTTCAACTAGCAACACTAATAGGCCTCTTTCAGGAGCGGAACGTGCCTAATCGCGCCGTCTACATATTTGCGCAGTTCTACGTGTGCGGTCGGTTCGCACCACGCCCGTGTCGCATACATTTGTTTTTATTTTTAAATTTAGAATAGAATAGAATGAGAATTTTGATGCTGTATAACTTTTTTCGTTTGCTACGTAAGGTAAATGCGCCTATTACCGACAGTTTAAGCAGTCTTAAAATTCAATTTAAATAAATAGGTACCTATATCCTGTTATGTTAGCAAAGGTTTCCTAATTATTTATTAATTTAGTGAAGTATTCTATGACATTCAGTACTTCAATTTAGTATTATAACATACAATATTTTTTAAATAATATTTTTATCCAAAATATCAGTTGTTTCCCATAACCGACCTATGGATGTGGATATATTCTATTACCGATTTTTGTGCTTCTATTACCGACCCATAAGAAATAGCCCCTTTTACTATCATAATTCAGCCAGGAGACGTCCACTGCTGGACATAGACCTCTCCCAAGGTTCTCCTCACAAATCGGTCTCGTGCTGTCTCATCTAGCGTTTACCGATGACTTTGAGCAGATGGTGGGTCCGCCTTGTTGGGGGGCCTACCCACACTGCATCTACTAGTACGTGGTCGCCACTCAAGAACTTTACTGCTCCAATGGCCATCTGTTCTGTGAGCTAAGTGCCCTGCCCATTGCCACCTCACCTTTGGAACTCTTCTGGCAACGTCGTTGACTTTGGTTAGCATGCTAATCTCCTCATTTCTGATTCAAACCCACAAGGGAACTCCGACAATAGCCATTTACATTGCTTGTTGAGCGACTTTAAGCTTGTTTATTAAGCCCATAGTTAGCGCCCAAGTCTCAGTATTATACGTCATCGCTAGCAACACACATTGGTCAAAAGCCTTTGTCTTCAGACACTGTGGTAATTGGGACGTGAAGATTTTATGGAGATTTCCGAACGCTGTCCAGCCGAGTTTTTTGCTCAAAGTATGCATAATCGTCTACAACTTCGAGCGTAGAGCCTCCTGATATCACAGGAGCAACTTGGACATAATTTTCGTCTTGTCCATGTTCATTTTAAGACCCACTGTGAGGATCCACTGAGGTCATTGAGCCTTTTTACTTTAGACATAAAACGATTTTTTTTAATATATTACCATATAATACTAGGGAATTTGGCTCTCACGGCCAAATTACTGTGTTCGCTGACCATTTACACACGTAAACTTTATTCTGTTCGCAACCAACAAAAATACCTAATAGATTTTTAAGTAAGGAGTTTGATGCAAACTTAATTAAGTCTAATATGAAAAATTTTAAAAATAGGTCGCCAAAAGAGACAGATTTTAGTAGGTCGTTAATAGCAACGTTTACTTTATTTTTTAATCAGTTTACCTCTGTGGGCGGCGATATACCTACTAAGTAAGAGTCTTTAGGGCAATTCTTAGCCATCTCTATATTGTGCTTATCACTGAAATTTCATCATTAGTTACCACGGTACATTTTTTATAGTAGTTATTTAAATTAACGTTCTATGGCTTGGTTACTAGAGCTCTAAGCCAAGTCTCCTTTCTCTTCGTAAATTTTTGAACCTAATTATCTGTCAATTTCAAATTTAGAGCGAACGTGACTATTAAAAAAGAAGTCAAATTATAAACATTCTTTCCATCCGGTTTTATATGCGTCCAGTGACATACGTAAAAATGGGTGTAATTAAGTTTATCCTATTCTCGGCTCTAAATTCCGGGGAACAATGGGCCATTAGGGGCAGTGATAAAATCTGAAACACTCGATTTCAGTTTTTTAGCTATCAAATATTTAGGCTGCATTCACGTGATGGAAGGATCTATTTAGATAATTTTATTTTGAAATTGGAACACAAAGTTTTGAAGCTTAGATATTTTTTTTTAAATTCCCTATTTCATTAAGATTGTGATTGAAAGGAATATAAAATACACCTTGAACAGTTTCATAAATTTTATACAAGATATTTACAAAATTAAGGACTTGTTAAATAAATATACCTTATTAAAATTTTAATTAGTTCCAAATATTTAGCACTTAGTCAGTTATTGAAACTCACACAATATACCTACAGCACCTAACACTTAAGATAATAATCTTTTAGATTAACTGTGTAATAAATTATTTCTTTGCCAGGCAATTTATAAAATGGTATAATTAAAACTAGATTTTATCGCTCTTAATTAAATTATACTTGAAGTTTCGGCGTCTTTACAGACACCATGATCTTGAGTGACAGCTACGAAACGTCAAGTTAAATAATAAAATACTTAAAGTCGTTTTTATAAAAGACGTCCCGTGCATTGCTCTTATGAAAATCGCGGGATTTCTTTCTTAAAAAGGACTCTATGTTAAAACGCGACAAAATTTTGAAACACGTAGTTTTTTTGTACACTTAGACACAATTTGTGTTTGGAAAAGTTACTAAATATTGCTTTTGTTATCAGTTACAATCTAGTAGGTACGTTTATAGTAAACGCTAGTTAGCTCAACAATAATAAAAACGCATTAAAGAAAAACTGAACTATTTAGAAATTACCGTATTTGTTTCCGTATAAATTATTTAGAATATATCGTATACGTTAAAATCGCTTTTTTATCCTGACACCTTAAACTGTTCCTTAGTATAAAAATCTGTAGATAAAAACATAAAATTATCAGTCCTAAATAAGCCAACGAAAAATAAGCATATTCAACAAAATTCGAAATTCAAAATTTACTGCCTCCAAAGCCTCTTAATAATGTTTTTGAAAAAAGAACAAGACTATCAATCGGTAATTTCTTATTGGAGCCTTTTAAAAAAAACCTTTTTGTTTTGTTTTAAAACGTTGAGTTTGCCCACTGGCAGGCAACAAGATATTTTTAAAGTGCTGTTGAAAAAAATATTTTATGTTTTTTTTTAGAACTACCTACTTAAGGTATTAAGTGTTTGGAAATAAGTGGCAAAGGTTTTGAGTTATAAAGGTGAAGGCAGATTAGGTGCAGCATGTTTCAATTAATAATGCGATTGCCAAGAAAATCCATTATCGAGGTAGTAGTTTGAGTGTTGTATATTAAATAATAAAGTTACTGGTCCTTTTTAAATTGCTAATAAACTTTGGTGTTGATGTTGTGCGGGCGATTTCGTATAGGCTATTCTTAAGTTATTGAATTTATGTGTACGTAAGAAAGAGGTCCTACCTGGGTACTCGTGCTTTCGGAGATAAGTTTCCTTCTACCAGACGCTTATTCAGGTTAGGTCGGGTTATTCTATTAACCCACTATTAGCCCACGACTGGACAAAGGCCACCCTAAGGTTCTCCAAGTCACCCGGTCCCTTAAGTTTTTATCCTATACCTAAAGGGAATAAAAAGAATATTCATTTTTTTTTATTTTAAATTTCAAGCAGCTTCAAGCGGTTTTCTCCGCGGAACTTTTAATCCTTTAAAACATCTAAAAAAAATTTCTTAAAAGCTATCAAATGAAAATCATATTTTTCAAATTATTGTGATTTCAGAGATTCAAACAGGGAAAAAATAATAAATCATAAACCCCCAGACACAGCAACTACATGACCCCAAAGTAAGCATAGCTTGTGTTATGGTTATGGGATACCATGTAGCGATCTAGGGGGGGAACCTAGAATATAAATACATATATAGATAAACACCCAGACACGGAACATTTTTTTTTCTTGTTCCGTGCGGGAATCGAACCCGCAACCACTGGCGTCTGAGGCAGACTATATTATAAAAACTATATTATAAACATTACTGACTACAGATAACTCAACCTAAAAATACATAAGTACTTCCAGTTACTTAAATAAATAAAAAAAAAACAATGTCTCCAAATCCTTGGTACGTGCTTTCCAATTATCCACGGTAGTTTTCTAAGAAACTGCTTTTTTTGGGTTTTCTCGTAAGTACCTACAACAAAGGATATTCCCGAATTGACAGACTTCAAATGTTTGACGTTTTTTGTGTATTGTGACCACGGGGTATGTAGAGACATCGAAACGTCAAGTTAAAATGTAAAATGTTCTATAAAATTCAGTTAAATGGATTCAATTTGGTTGATTTTATTTTTAAGCTAAATTGAAAATTATTTAACTTTTTGTCTCTTCTTTACGAGAAAAATATGGACGTATTTAATTTTAAACTACTTTCCAATATTTTTACTATGTACCTAAGCGTGTCTTTTTAAAGGAATAATTGAAAATTGAAAAAAATAAAATATGTGCAGCACAAAGAAAATGCGCTGTTTTATAGTAATGTTATATATCGTTAGTTCAAAACGGTCTATGTAAATATCGGAGTAGATTGTTTAGTAACAAAATTGTTCATAAAAACAATCAACGAATGCAGAGCATTAAAAAAACCGACTTCACGTCAAAACTATGGCCGACTTTGACTGTCATCCACCTAAACATTCTCCGAAATTCTACATATTGTTTCAAATATTTGAAATTTTCAATGAAGTATTCAACTGATTTCAATTAAATTTACATGGGACCAACTATGAAGTATCCTCTATCATATGAAGGATTTTTAAAATCGATTCATAATTGTCCGAAATATCGTGTAACAAAGACACAAAAAAAAACATACGGGCGAATTGAGAACCTTTTTTGGAAGTCGGTTGAAAAATTCAAAAGAAGCAGAAGAATCTAGAGTTCGTAATTCAAATTTATAATATGACTAGCTGTTGCGCGCGGTTTTACCCGCGTAATTTCGATTCCCGCGGGATTTTCGGGATAAAAAGTAGCCTATACGGATTCGGAAGAATCCCTCTAAGTAATGGTAAAAGAAATTTTGAAATCGGTCCAGTAGTTTTTGAGCCTATTCAATACAAACATACAAAAATACAAAGGTTTCCTCTTTATAATATTAGTATAGATTACAATGTTCTAAAGATTTATTTATTTATTTATTTATCGACACTTATATCTATCAAGATGTATGTTACCGGGGGCTTATATTGCGGTGTGGCGCCGCCGCTGACATGACAATGTCAGAATGACATTATGTCATGTAATTTTTAAAAATATTGTCTTAGGTTTCCACGATTTTTTTATAATAGATGAAAGACTTTGAAATCTGTTCGCGTATTTTCATAATGAATAAATAAATGTGTAACTGCCCCAAACTAAGCAATGCTTTTGATATGAGATAGGCACAGAAGGTGGCACATAAAGCGTTACAAAAAAAAATACTTGAATCTTAACTCTATGCCCTCGACATTAAGTTAAAATTGGTTGGAGAAATTTGACACGTAATGTACCGCTTGATCTGCTGTCTTCTGTACCTATACATGTACCGAACTAGGGGTAACCTAGAATATTATAGAATATATAGATTATAAACATATACATCTATATGTTTTATTATGCAAACATAATAGTACAATCATATGTATGTACATTTTACCAAAATTCTATACCTAACCATATTTTACCTATACCGAAATGTCCGAATGACATAAACTCTTTTATTTAATGACATTATTTATTTATTTGCTTACAAATCCGTCAGACTGTCATAAATCAAATAGTCGTAAAATTGTTAAAAGCCACTATAGTATGACTTTATGAATAGAATTAGCATAATTAGAAAATAACTGAGAGGTTTGAAGATTAGAAATTAATAAAGAAGTTTTTCACTGTAGCGTTCAATATCACAACCAGTCAAATACTGTGAATACATAAAATGGTTTTTTTTTTATGCTTAACGCGGTTTTACAAACGTACATAACAAACCCCCAGAACAAACACACCAACTACATGGCCCCAAGCTAAGCAAAGCTTATGTGTAATGGGATACCATGTAGCAAACTAGGGGGGAACCTAGAATATAAATACTTATACAACATACATTTTTGTTCATGCGAAATCCAGTACTTGGGTCGAATATTTTTGAAAAACAAAAAAACATTTACTACATATAATTTTGTGAGGAACTGGTGTCTGAGATAGGCATAAGCCTGAAATACAGATCACCAGGTCTCACCCCCCCAGACTGTGCATAAATAAAATTTGTGTGAAAGGAAAGTAAAACAAACAATAATAAGTAATTAGTAATGACCATTTAACCAAAGGGGTTTGTGTGTGAGTGTGTATATGTGAGTGTGAGCGCTTATGTGCGTTTGTCTGTAAGCAAAGTGAAGAATACATTCATTAAAGGTCTGTCAGTAATAGTTTTTCTGTTTCACTATAATTCAGTGTTTGTAGCCAATTAGCTACCAATGACTTGGCCTTCTTTTAGGTTAATGAATATATTGAGAGCGCTTTATTTAACTTGTTATAAAGAGTAGCACCCTGGTAGCAGAAAAATCGTTGTGAGAGCGACGTATTGAACTTAAGCACTTTGCAGACGCGGTCTTTCCTGCGCTTTTTATTTTGTGTGACAGGATTATATACAACGATGGAGTGCTGAGTTAGAACAGTATGTAGAATGTACAATTGAAATTGGTGTACGAAAAATTATGGTATTATCTTAAAACCTCAGCAAGTTTCAAGCCTCTTGTAGTGTCTTGCATTTGACGCGCGAGTGAGGACACCACGCTCGCGGCTCTCGCTCGCTACCGCTTCATACAACGTAGGTACCTACTTGCATCCAAGGTTCACGTACGATATGCGTGCGAGTGACAGCCCGTTCACACATGATCCGTTTTACTGGATATCTTTTCTGTATGGTAAATACGTATACTGAATACTGTGCCATATGCGAAGTCGCTCACACATCTCCATGTGCCATCGATGAAAAAAAACGTGTCCGGTAAAACGTATCCAGTAAAACGGACAATGTGTGAACGGGCTGTGAGTGTGTAAATAATTTAAGGCTCTGTAAAGATTATTGAGTTAAAATATAACATGGTATAAAAACTATTGCAATTGATTTTGCTACCGATTCTAAACAAACTGTTGCCAGGTTTCGCATGAACAAAAAATAACGTTATATAGATAAACACCCAGACCTGGAACATTTTTTTTTCTTGTTCCGGGCGGAATTGAACTCGCAACCACTGGCGTCTGAGGCAGATAGATTTACCCCATCACCAAAGTGGTACCTACATACATAACTTCACGCCTGTTTACTTCATGGGGTACCTAGGCAGAAAACCAGAGGCTATAAAACCATCTGATGTCACATTTGACAAAATTTGGAGGTATTATAATAATGGAGAGAGACTATTGCAATGACAGGGTTGTAGGGGTCTATGCCCAAAAAAGGCCAATAAAACCTCTGTCTGTAGTGGTCAGGAAAAACAGACTCAGGCAGATTGTTCCACACCTTGGCAATCCGTACCAAAAAGGAACTATCGAAGCGTTTTGTTCGACTTCTTGGGAAATCCAAACCATGTAGGTGAAGAATTTTATGGTGTATCCTCGTACCTTTACACGCGCCTCCCTCTTTGCGGCATAACCTCTTATAGGTTCAACCTGCCTATAAAATCACCCACTAAATATCACTGCGATTCTCACAATGTAGAGTTTCATACTAAAACCGTGTGTTGTAATATGAGTGCATCGTGGATTATCAATTATCATATTGCTTCTAGACAGAGTGACTAGTGACAAATTTTAGATACTGAAGGAGAACACTGTACTCGATTCTGATCACAATTATTTTAAAAAAAAGTAGGTACTTAATTTTTCACCAGAATTCCGTATAAATTTTTGCTTGGTGGTAGGATCCCTTCTGGGTCCGCCTGGCTAGCGACCACCCTTTATATAAAGTCTGCCGCCAAATGTTACCGCTACGGTGGTAGTGTGTTCCGGCAATATTGTATAAAGAGCCAGTTCCTTCCTAAACCCGTGTGCTTTCATCTTCGACCTCATCGTCACTTACCATCAGGTGAGATTGAGGTCAAACGCGGGTTTAGTCACTTATAAAAAAAAAAAAAATACTACTATGTTACTATTTAGTTTACATACAAATGAGTCAGTCGCCGCACGGGACCTGCCACGCGGATCGCTGCCAACGTTAGCGTAACCATGCGTTGCGTAATCAATTCTTTAACTATCAGTTAAGTTTACTCAGTAAGTATAATTAATATTTACTTTTTATTAAATTTTTTCTTTTCATGTATGATCTCAAACTATCACGTCCATGAATTTCAAAAGTGATCCACCAGTCACCCTGTATTATGTATAAGCGTTAATTTTAATTACTTAGCACATCATCTCTAGCGGGCAGCCTCTCTACATCAATTTCAACAACATTTGTACTACGACTTTTTACAAATCTTGATAAATAACACAAAAATTTTAAAAAAGAAAAGCATTTTTTCCTAACTCTACATTTTGTAAGAAGTGCGTATTATTATTTTGAAGCGATATTTTATTACGCAAGGTGCGTGACATACCTACGCTCAGAGTAAATAAAACTACGCCACTAAACCGAGGCTATAAATATTTTTTGTATGGGAAAACAAATGTTTTTAAAACTATGAATTTTAATAAGTTGAAGAACAAATGTTATTGGGATTGATGTGGAGAGAAAATTAACCCTGTATATTCTATAAATTGCTTCCACGCTGGACTGGGATCGAAAGGAAAACATAGAATACACCAGCTGCTTCTCTTACCGGGCATACTGTAAAAGTCAGTTAAGGGACTGAGGTTTTATTAGCGTTTTTGTGGGCGATAGGCTGCACCCTATCACCGCAATAACTCTCTCCATCATTATAGTACCTCCAAAGTCAAACGATCACATGATTTTATGACCTCTAGTGTTCTGCCTACCCCGTGCCTACAAGTGTCGTATATATGTACGAGAATTATCATCAGATTGAGGTTAAACCGCGGGATAAGTCAACAACAAATAATTCAGTTTAATACAGAAATATCTAAATAGTGTCGAGCTTTCTGGTTTAAAATGTAAAGTTATCACCACGAAAAACGTCTTTAGACTTAAGGTTTTAAGTTTATTTATTAACACATTGTAATTAAAATCCCTCCATTTCAACAGCGCTACCAACTCTCCGACAAGAACATAATTCTATATTCGAAAAGGCCATCGCACCGCAGCGATTAAGGCACACAAATTAATGTTTTTTTTTCTTCATTTCTTAACCAGTCTCGTCCCATGAGATAATTTAGGAAAGTCAAAGAAATAAAACTATAAAGAATATACGTTTGTCTGGCTGTGTGCGTGATCTCCGAAGTAAATTATCACATTTTGTAACGCTATAGATTGGTTTGTATAGGGTGTTTTGGAATGGAAAGTAACTAAATTTTTTTATAATAAATTTATTTTCTATGTATGTACATAACTTCACGCCCGTATCTCTTATAGGGTAGGCAGAACACCAGAGGTTATAAGACCATCTGATGTCAAGATTGACTTTGTAGGTCTTATAATCGGATACGCACAAATCTCTGAGTTTATCAGTGAGATATGAAAAAACTTTTTGCATTTGCTAGCTTTAACTTTAGCCAGGTAAGTTGCTTTTTGTTGATACGACTATAGTTTATGAGCGCATTCAAACAAACAAATAAACAAACTCTTTTGATTTATTATAATTGATTGAATCAGGCGTTACTTTGCGGAAATCCATGATAACTACTTTAACAAAGTTACCTTGCTAATTCCGTGACTTGTACTTGCACTAGTGATGCAGGATTTTCGTGCGTTGGTTCACCGCCCTCCCTCCCTCAAGCAAGAAGCAAGAAATGCAATGAACACATACTTGGAAAACTGTAACCCACACCACAAGCTACCACCGACACGTGTTTCGCTTCAACCAGAAGCATCGGTGGTGGTCGTTGCATCTTCAGGGTCATCACTAGTGCAAGTACAAGTGTCGGAATTAGCAAGGTAACTTTGTTAAAGTAGTTCTTTTGATTTATATTACTATTATATATTATGTTAGTATAGATTTATAGATAATTTTATGTTGTAAGCATCTATAAGTAGTTTTAAATTTCAATAATTACTTTTTAAATATAGGAATTTAAATATAGATACGAATAAATTATGTAATTTACGTTTCTGTAGGTTATGTATGTAAAATCACTTAAAATGTATTTTTAGTAATAATTATCACACCCTGTATATAAAAGCATAATCACCAACCGAATACCGCCTCGAACATCTTCAAATTGAAAAATAAAACACATCTCTCCTTTTCTAACACTCGTTAATTCCTTTTCTCTCTCTTTCCTACCCAAATATGGACCGGTGTAATAAAATTAATATCAAAAAATAGACTAGATTACTGAGACCCCTGGTTGTTGGCAACTTTGTCGGACTTCGAGGTCTTGTTATACTAGAAGTTCAAGTGTTGCTAGCTCCCATACTATGTCTATATAATTTGGGTTGTTTCGTAAAATAGTAATTATGTTTTGGGATCATTTTGGTTTTTTACGGAGCTGTCAAAACGTGTGTAGGGTCAGTATGAATTTGTAATGAAGGGAATATGTTTTACATAAGCAACAATTGTAGAGAAAAGTGTAATTTGGTCCTTTTTTAGTTTTGATTTTATTGTTATAGATAAGTAAATGCTGCAGGATTGGTACATATACTACCTATGATTTTAATTTATCTTTAAGATTGCTACTTGCTTCGTAGTCATTATAACATACATACATACATAACACCTGTATCCCTTATGGGATAGGCAGAACATCAGAGGTTATAAGACCATCTGATGTCACGTTTGACTAATCTATTCTAATATATAAAGCTGAAGAGTTTTTTTATTTGTTTGTTTGTTTGTTTGAACGCGCTAATCTCAGAAACTACAAGTGGGATTTTAAAAATTATTGTTGCATTTGATAGCCCAACTCTTAAGGCTATATTTTATCCCGAAATTCCCACGGGGTCAAAAGTTACGTGGGTAAAACCGCGCGTGGTGGCTAGTGAGGTATTATAATGATGGCGAGAGGCTATTGTAGTGACAGGGGGTCAGCCTATCGCCCACAAAAATGCCAATAAAGTAAGTACCTTAACCGACTTTTACAGTATGGCCGGGAAGAGAATCAGTGGCACATTCTATGTTTTTCTTTTATAGATAAGTAAATGCTTCAGGATTGGTTCATATACTACCTATGATTTTAATGTATCTTTAAGATTGCTACTTGCTTCATAGTGATTATTACATACATACATAACTTCACGCCTGTATCCCTTATGGAGTAGGCAGAACATCAGAGGTTATAAGACCATCTGATGTCACGTTTGACTAATGAGGTATTATAATGATGGCGAGAGGCTATTTTAGTGACAGGGTGTCAGCTTATCGCCCACAAAAATGCCAATAAAATAAGTCCCTTTACCGACTTTTACAGTATGCCCGGGAAGAGAAGAGCTGGCACATTCTATGTTTTTCTTTCGCTCCCAATCCAGCATGGAAGTAACTGATTATTACTGAATTCATAATTAATCGAATGGTATTAATAATATGCTCTAAATTAATAACTATACTGTATGAAGTCTTACTTTAATACACAGAGGTTTCAAAGATTCAAAATTCTAGTTAAAACTAGTAGTGTTTGTAAAGTTATCACTCCTTAAGATTCCAATAAAGTTATTAAAAAATAATGAAAAGCGATGTTTAATACCTACTTAACAAAAGGTTTAAACCGTTTTTCATTGCGTTTACATACATACATACATAACCTCACGCCTGTCTCCCCTTGGAACAAGGGAACACCAATTGCTGCGATCCAGACATACCTCTTCATTGCGTTTAATTGAATTACATACATACATAACTTCATGCCTGTATCACTTACGTGGTAGGCAGAACACCAGAGGCTATGAAACCATCTGAGGTCTCGTTTGACAAATTTAGAGTTATTATAATGATGGAGTAGTAGTCGAATGATGGATTAAGTAGTCGTGGCGCCGTGGTTACTATGTGTATCATACGATATCACAGGTTAAGCAACGTTCGGCGCGGCCGGTACTTGGATGGGTGACCGCCGACCATTCATTTCTCACGACGACTTCCGTGCTTCGGAGGACACGTTAAGCAGTCGGTCCCGGGTGCTGTATACTTGAATACAGTAGACATAAGGGTTTGTCAGAAGCCATTTTGGCGCCTTGAAAATTCTGGCATCCACCACCCAGCACTGGGCCAGCTTGGTGGATTGTGGCCTATACCTCCTCGTCACCCAGGGGAGAGACTCATGCCCTGCAGTGGGCTCATTACAAAGAGTTGTGATGATGATGATGATGATGATAATGATGGAGAGAGACTATTGCAGTGACAGGGAGTCAGCCTATCGCCCACAAAACTGTCAATAAAACCTCTTTAATTGAATTATATTATAAAAATAAGTTTATAAACATCTTGTTATTAATATATTGTTATTAATAATCGAGAAAACTTATTACTAGTGTTTACTACTTAAGATTCAATTTAAATAAATAAATTGTGTTCAAGGCGAATGAAATAAAGAGATTGAATTGTATAAAACCAGCTGTTTAAACTTGAAGGTCATCCAGGGAATTTTATTTATTTCTGTGTTTAATTGATGTTCTATATAGGCAACGATAATATTCACTGTAGAAAAGTTACCCTGCTCATTATTTTAGTTTTGAGCAGTTAGCTTTTGCGCGCAACTTATTTCGAATAATATTTTCGAGTTACTACTCAAACTGCTTTTCATATTCTTAGTTTAATATTCTATAACTGACACATACTGCCTAGTATTGACAAAAAAGAAGATACCGATTTCCAAATTTAGACCCTGTTACAAATTAATAGGCTGCGATTTCAAAAAGAAAAAAAAATCCAAACTGTATCTGGTTTGGTCATTTTATCTTTTATTTTATCCATATCCAAAGCAAGAAAACCTGAGAATTAAATAGGTTATTAGTCATGCAAAGTAATTTTATATATATAATTTTAATATTGTAAGTACTTCAAAATCAAATATGGTATTCTATGTAATAACGTACTTATTTGTACCAAACTTTTATCACAATCATAGTCACCGCATCACGAAAACGTACCGCCGCCATATTGAAATATTTTTTATCTATAATAATGGCGCACATAATCCGTAGCCGCGGGATGACTATATAATCTATGGTCGAAGATGACTCTATATTATCTACGGTTTTTTGGTAAACTATATTTTAATGGGACTGTTCGTGGTTTAAACTAAAACTAGGTTTTTATTTAGTTGTTGGGTTGGATGATTCTTTCCCATGCTTGATGGGAAGTTGTTTTGAAGAAGATGTAGAGTAAGTTAATTTATGTCTATCATAATATATGAACACATTTTATGTACATACTCAAAGAGACTAGTAACAAATCGCACGATGAAAGTGCAAAGGTTCAGCTCAAGCAATGTGGAGCTGTGAGAGTGTGAGAATGTGAGAGTTTAGTTAGAATGTTATGTTTTTGTGTACTTACTTCCTTATAATATATACCTTACATACATAAATAATAACTTACAATATTAACTTATTAATATACACTAATAAAGGTGAGAGTATGTACTGAGAAGTGCAAGGCAAGGCGCAGCCACGATTACTTACACTCTTCGTTGATGAAGGACTTAAGGGCTGCACTTCATCAGAACTCTTTGTATCGACCTCTGGGCAGCGATGCGCGACTGCGAATGATCATGTCAGTCGAATAAACTACTAATACTAACTTGAATATTTAACTTGAACATTAGTAATGTACTAACTATTTATTAGTGGTTGCTTAATGGAAGAAATCTCCGAAATTTCCACGGGCTCAGAAAAAATAAGACTTTTCTGTTTATGCGCGTACGAAGTTGCGGGAAAAAGCTCGTAATTTTATGAATGTGAAAATTTGGATGGATGTATGTTTGTTCCTCAATCACGGCAGAACGGCTCAATGGATTTGTATGAAATTTGACATAGTGATAGTGTATAGTCTGGAATAGCACATACACTATTTTTATCCATATATTGCGGCGGGATTCGAAATCGTGAATATTTATTATAGCGTCGCTCAGTACAAAAAATAGAAATATGGAACCACAAACTTAAAAATAAAATAGTCGCTGTTGATGAACATACCTACTACGACGCGGCATTTCATTGATAATACTAGGTGTGGAACGATCTGCCTGCGTCTGTTTTTCCTGACCGCTACAGTCCTGGGACTTTTAAGTGTCGAGTGAATAAGTTTCTCGTGGATGGACGTGTAACACCATAGTCTTCATGCGCACTTTCCATCATGTGTGGAAGACAAACGTCCTATCCTTACAATAAAAAAAAAGACGTAGTACTACAAGATGTTTTGTAGTAACGCGTAGTTGCCTTTGTTTTAATGGTAATTTAGAGTGACCATGGTTTGCTTGATATGTTAGCGGATATATTTAGTTTTCACAAAAATCGTTTCTATAAATGATACTTATTGTGTAAAAAAAAGACGTGTGGCACTCGGTAAAGCTATTGCATAGCATTTTTTATCAACTTATACAATTATAATTATTTATTTATTTTATTAATGCTGTAATGTTTGATCTAATATGAAGTTTCCACAAGTTCCTAGTAGATGGCGCTGATTGTTTATTTAAGCCCGCATGTAAAGTTATGAAATCAAAGTATCACCGCTGTGCCGGTCGGAGTGGGGGTGTTAGGTTTTTTTTGTTACGGAATTTCTGGATTCGGTCCCCACGCTCAAGGCCCGCGATAGAAGCTATGCAATAGCTTAAAAATTTGGCCGGTAACGACAAATCAACCCTGTATAAATAAACGCTCAGACCCAGAACATTTTTTTTCTTGTTCCATGCCCACGCTTTCTCGATTGGCGTAGTAGCGTGTAGACCACGGAGATCGTCGATTTTTTGGTGGCAGAAATAAGCAGGACCGTGGTTACCACGCCACGCCAAACTGGCAAGGTTCACTAATGAGGTTATATTCTACTACTATTCATCCTTAAAGCCTAGATGATACCTGCAAAAAAACATATCAATAAGTAAACAAAAATACCTCAACTGCATAGAAAATTAATTTATCAAAACATATCAAAACACCAACAAACAACGCCCACTGGAAAAAGATGATAACTCCAAAAAAACATATTTTATAGTCAACGAAAAAAAGAATCGAATTTTGTCACTTTGGACCACCCAGGCTTAAAAAGGCCGGCTCGTTTTGTACAAGTGATATATGGAATAACAGGTAAACCTATTTTGATTGTTACGGAAAAAAAAATAAAAAAAAGTTCGGTATCCAAAGTTGCCGCGCGCAATAAATTGTCAAAGTCTAAGACCGTAGTGAAATGTCAAAACATTATATCAATCAAATGGTTGATTGTAGCTGCTTTTTTGGGGATCTATCCTTTGTTATGGTTTGAACTGTAATGGGTTTAGTTAAACAATTCATGTCCGAACTATCTGTTAGATATCTTGAGGATTTTGTGTTTGTGTTGTATTTTGCCGCCGTGCAGCCATTTTTGCTGTGTTGCAATTTATTTTGAATAATTATGGTTGGCCGTGAAGCTAACTATTGTTACATTAATAAATTTCTATAGATATTACGTAGATATTAACTACGTAGTCTCAAAGTAACATTAAATAAGCTTGTGTTATGCAGAATATATAGTAAAACTAGGGGGTAACTTAGTGCGTATACACCCAGACCTGGGCCAGTTTAGAAAGTGTCCAAGTAACTTCATAATAAATAAATTCATTAGATTAACCCTGTCTGAAGAGTTACTCTATCAAATTTAAAACGATTTATACATCCGACGGCTAATGGCAAATTAGCGCGTTCAAACGAAGAGATTCTACATCTTACTAATGAATTAATATTATAAAAGTGAAAGTTTGGTTGGATGGATGCGTGGATGCATGGATTGTCGTTCCTCAATCATGGCAAAACGATTGCACGGATTGGGATGACATTTAGAATAATTATAGTATACTCTGGAACCTACTTTTTATCCTGATATTCCTGCGGAATTTGGAATTAAAACCGAGCGAAACAGCTAAATAAATGTTTCTTTTTTTAATACTACGTTATCGAGCACAAAATAATCATTAATAATGAATAAATATTGTTGTCTTTTCATAATTGACTAGTTACGCGCGGTTTCACCTGCGCAATTTTGAATCCCGCGGGAAGATTTGGATAAAAAGTAACCTGTGTGCTATTCCAGACTGTACACTATCATTAGGCCAAATTTTATCCAAATATGTTGAGCCGTTCTGCCGTGATTCAGAAACAAACACCCATACATCCAGGCATCCATCCATCCAAAGTTTCACACGTATAATATTAGTAAGATGACCAAGAAAAATATATGTTATACGACCACTTCAGCGATGGGGTAAACCTATCTGCCTCAGACGCCAGTGGTTTCGGGTTTGATTCCCACACGGAACAAGAAAAAAAAATCCGTGTCTGGGTGTTTATTTATTTATGTATTTACATTCTAGGTTCCCCCTAGTTCGCTACATGGTATCCCATAACACAAGCTATGCTTACTTTGGGGTCATGTAGTTGGTGTGATTGTCTGGGGATTTTATTTTATTTTTATTAAAAGGCCTATGTCCAGCAGTGATGATGATGATGATTATATAAGAATTAAGTACCAAAATAGACTATAAGTTAGCATTTTCACAAACCATGTGGTATTATTTAAACAACCTACCAGTTAAGTAACAATTTTTATTACAATAATAAGTGCAAACAAAGACCACAATAAATAAGAAAGACCGAAAAAGGATTTAAATAAGCTCCTACATACTAAATTACTATGGTAATCACTTAAACCTATCATTACGTATGTCCATCGGTTCATTAAGTGACCACATAACTACGGTTTAACTTTGTAACTAACTTATGGGTGAAAGTTTTAACTGTCAAAATATTTTGAGTGGTGAAACTGACCATCTTGTGACCGGTGGTGGTTGTGGTCAGCAACTGTTGGGGAAATTAGGTCAACTGCTTTTTGTGGATCGGGAATTTGCTTTGGGAATTTAATAAAGCTTTTATAAAAAGGTGGAGGTTCTCAATTCATGTGCTATTTTTTTTGTGCCTCACGATTTTTTGGACAAATTATGAATCGGTTCTGAATATTCTTTCATATGATAGAGTATACTTCAGAGGTGGTATCATATAATTTTCATCAAAATCGATTCAGTATTTCATGAAAAATATTAAATGTTTAAAATAATATGTATGACTACGGAGAATATGTACACTGACTGGGTGGTGTAGTGGTAACATATATTTAATATTTCTGTAGTATAATAGTTATCTATAGTAAAATTAAACAGACTAAATTTGAAAATTATATTAATTGCTAACCACACACACATACACATATTATGAAACTCATTGTATGGCTCAACAAGAAAAATGAACTAATATGGGAAGACACTGGTCTCCACATCACAGGGAATCCTAGGGTGGAGTCCAGAGTTACTGCTAAATAACTTGCATTGTATAGCATTATATAATCATCAATATAAATAAAATCAATATAAAACTGTTCCGTTACTGACTGAGTGACTGAGGTACTGAGTGACTGAGGTACTGAGTGACTGAGTGACTGAGTGACTGACAGACAACGTACAGCCGTAACTACTGGGCGTAGAGAGCTGAAATTTGGAACATACATTCTTTAGGGGATGTTGGGGTGCACTAAGGAAGGAATTCCCGAAATTCCCACGGGAACGGGAAATATAGGACTTTTTAGTTTGTATGAAAAATCTTATTCCTTGAGTGCACCGATGTGAAACTTGGTGTAAAGGTTTTTCAATTTGTGTCTGGCTGTGTTATGAAAGGAATTCCCGAAATTTCCACGGGAACGGGAAGTATATGATGTTTTAGTATGTATGAAAAAATCCCATCCCTTGACTGCACGGATGTGATACTTGATATAAAGGTTCCTCAATAAGTGTCTGTTTGTATTATGGAAGGAATTCCCGAAACTCCCACGGGAAGGGGTTTGACTTTTTAGTTTGTATGAAAAATCTTATTCCTTGAGTGTACGGATGTGATACTTAGCATGAAGGTTCTTCAAAGAGTGACTGGTTGTGCTACGAAAAAAATTCCCAAGATTCCCACGGGCACGGGAAATATATGATTTTTATTTTGTATGAAAAAAACTTATTCCTTGAGTGCATGGGTGTGATACTTGGTATAAAGGTTCTTTCAGTGGGTGTCTGGTTGTATAGTTTCTGAAATTTCCACGAGAAGGGTAGTTAAGCGCATACGAAGTTGCGGGATAAAACTAGTTAAGTATAAGATCATTGTGAAAAAATTGTTTTGTACTGAAATAAATATTTCATTTCATTTACTTCTATGTCAGAGGTCCTGGGTTCGAATCCCGGCGGCGGTGGATATTTGTGCGATGAACATAGAACATGAACACATATCTTAAGTGTTTTATCCGTTATGGAATATCCATTACGATAGTTCTTCAAGAAACTTAATTTTGGCTTCATAATGTTGTGTGAATGTAAATATTTATTGTGTCAATTATTCGCAGCTCTGCGAGGTTTCGCCACAATAATCATCACAACGATATGTAATGAGCTGGTTGGTGGATGTCAGAATTTTCTGGGCTCCGAAATGGCTTCTGACAAACCCTAAAGACTACTGTATATAAGTATACAGCACACGGGACCGACAGCTTTATGTGCTCTCCTAAGCACGGAAGTCGTCGTGAGAAATGAATGGTCGGCGGTCACCCAACAACTTACCGACCGCGCCGAACGTTGCTTGAACCCACAGAAACCACGGCGCCACGACGACGTTAATATCGACGTATAAACGACGGCCGTTTCTCAAGAGATTGACTGTCAGAAGAAAAAATATTTTTCTAATTATTATGGCTGTATCCGTGAACGCAAACAAACTTCAAAAAAATAAACAAATACTTCAGATATATACAACGTGCTTTGATTGAAACTAAAAATTAAAAAAAAATTGTTTAATAATCTAATATCTTATCTTACATACATACATAACGTCACGCCTGTATCCGTTATGCATCCCTTATGGGGTAGGCAGAACACCAGAGGACAAGACATACAAGACCATCTGATGTCACGTTTGACAAATTTTGAGGTATTATAAAAATAGAGAGAGACTATTGTACTGACAGGGGGTCGGCCTATCGCCCACAAAAACGTCCTTTAAAAACTCTGTCCCTTAACTGACTTTTACAGTATGCCCGGGAAGAGAAGCAGCTGGCACATTCTACGTTTTTCTTCCGCTCCCAGTTCAGCATGGAAGCAATCTTATCTTATATTATTGAAAAAAGAACATGGGTAAAACCAGGCAAAATTGCTAGTTTATAATATTACCATTATATCTTCAGAAGCAGTTATGAATTCTAAATAAGTAATTGTTCCATTCAAGTGATTTAAAAATCTTTTCATTTTTTTACTAAAAACATCCGGTCACTCATTAGTTACAGGTACCTAATTACTACATTTCGTAACCTATATTTGCATCTTCTGTCGTGAATTGTCCATTATGACATATGTCATAATATCATCACCAGATGTCATCCGGTCACCGTGGTAACAGATTTTTCTGGTGGTAAAATTTTACATTCCAAGAAAAAACAAAGTTGTCCTCAAAAATGCTATTTTTATAGTTGCACGGTTGTTTTTTAGAGGTTCGCTTTTGGTATTCGTTCAAGGGTTTTTTGACTGAGTCAGTAGTCAGTTTTTTAATTTTACTCTTAAAATTCTTTTTCATTGAAAAATAAGTTTACTAGAATAGCACAAAATGTTTGGATTGTATGGGAATCGAACCCACATCCAGTGGTTTCTGAGGCAGTTATTGTTAGCCCATCGGCATAGCAGTCGCAACTTACATACATTGTAGTACCTACTTAATTTAAATCTATTGAAATCTACTGACTGTCGGGTGGTATATTGATCTGCTAATTTTCTTATTGAAGACTTAGTCCGCATTTGACCTCAACCTCACCTGATGGTAAGTTAAGATGAGGTCGAAGATGGCATCACACGGGCCTAGGAAAGAACTGGATTCCTCTTCTTAAATATTGCCGGAACACATCACCGCCGGAACGCGAATATTTCACGGCAGATTTTATATGGCGGGTGGTCGCTAGCTAGTCGGACCCTGACGGGATCCTGCCACCAAGCGGGGGGCACTCGGATTAGTCGCCTTCTTATCCAGGGACACTAGGGCTATTCTATATTAAATTAATTATTATGCCTACTAACACTAGTCTTTAAGTTTCTACAATGTTTTACTAACAAACTATGGATCACTGGTCTGATAATAAACGTTTTATTATTATTATTATGGGGACGTTTTGTCTTCTCAGCTCTAGGCTGGTTATGACTACATTTACGGGTTACACCAAGTAAATGTAGTGGATGAAAGAGTTCAGATTTGTGATGTGGTTTCTAGTTGCATGAACTTTCTCACAGTGCGACATGTATTTAAAATTGCGGCTTTTTGTAATTATTATTATTATTATTTATACCTAAAGCTACACGCCTACAATCCGACTATACCGACCGAAATCGTTGTGACGATACCGCAGGTGAAGCGACGTTCGGCGCGGTCGTAAACAGGATGGGTGACCGCCGATCATTTATTTCTCACAACGCTTACGTGTTTCGGAGAGCACGTTAAACAGTCAGTCACGGGTGCTGTATACTTGTATACATACCTGGTCGTTAAGGGCCTCTTGTAGCGCGGTGCGTATTTCCATACTTCCCGCCCAAATAACTCTAGCGAATTTCGGCGACGCGGCGTGAGCAAGCGAAAATACGTTTAAATGGTTTATTTTTCAAAAATTAGAATTTATTATGAACTAGCCACCGCGCGCGGTTTTACCCGCGTACCATTTGAATTTCGGGATAAAATATAGCCTTCCTCAAGAGTTGGGCTATCAAATACAAAAATAATTTTTCAAATCCCACTTGTAGTTTCTGAGATTAGCGCGTTCAAACAAACAAACAAACAAACAAACAAACAAAAAAACAAACTCTTCAGCTTTATATATTAGTATAGATTTTGCTTTACCCATCGGTTAAGCGAAGTTCATTTTATATTTTCATATAACTTTTACATGAATCTATTATGGCATTTCGTAGCAATATCCGTTTGAAATGGTAAATTAGTGTTATGTGTGTGACTTTATTTTATCGAGCCAATTTAAATAAATCATGTTTCTATCTATACACAGCAGTTGGTTTTATGGTTAATTTTTGTGAATATTTTTTTAGATATATCATGTAAACGTTACTGGGTATGTAAAAGTATAAAAACGCTGCATCCTCGCCTTAAGGTTTGTCAGAAGTCATTTCGGCACCCTGAAAAATCCATCAACCAGCACTGGGCCAGCTTGGTGGATTACGGCCTAAACCTCCTCATCACCCAGGGGAGAGACTCATAGCCCTGCAGAGGGCTCGTTACACGGAGTTAGAGAAGAAAAACTTTGGACGGTCTTCGTGGTGCAGTAGTGTAGACGCCATTACGAAAATCGGGAGTACGATTCCTGTACGAAAAAATAAAAAAAAACTGGATCTGGGCAAGGTAATTTTTTTGAAGATCACAATATTTTAGGAGAAGGTTAAGAATGATGTGCGGATTTAATTTATGTTGAAAAATAATTGTATATACATTTTTTAATTGAAATTTTACAATTCTTTTAAGTGATCAAATTTTTCTGAGTATTGAAAAATCGAGGCTTAACGTATTTTCTAATAGAAATAGTTGGTAAAACGCTTGTATTTGTTGCTACTAAATAGTCGTAAATAACAGATTTAACTAAAATGTTGTTAACTTATGAGAATTAAAAAATATCAAATTATATAACAAAAAAAATTTTTTTTCATAAATTTAATCCCCCCTTCATTTTTAACCTTCTCCTAAAATATTTTGATCTTCATAAGAAAGACCCTATATATAGGTATAGGTGTGTATTTTATATTCTAGGTTCCCCCTAGTTCACAAATTAAGAGTTAGAGCATTGCGATACCTTAAGGTAAGATATTATAGTTAAAACTAGATGTATTAAACTTCGCATAGTTTGCACGACTGTACGTTTTATGTATTTTTCACTAATATAAAATTCGGGCGAGTTGAATACTACATTTTTTACGAATTTTTAAAGGGATAATTCGTCCTCGAACAAATGCCATTCGGGTATGTAGTTGTTGTGATTGTCTGGGGATTTAATTAATTAATTTAATATTTTTCTGCGACCAGTAAAAACTATTCGTCTCAGGCTTCAGTGGTCACCGGTTCGATCTCCGCACCATCCAAATATTTGTGCGTGTGAACACTTGTATGAACATTTTTTTTTACAGCATATGTTAATGTTAGGGGTTCATTATGCATTTACGAAAATCAAAGTTTGAGTAGGTATGTTTATACTCCAATTAAGTATAAAGATAGTGTTATAGGTATGTCAATATTTATACTTAATTGGAGCCTAGATGGCATTGTGAGAATATGTGTCTAAAAACATTGATTATTATTTTTAATTATAATTAGTGGCACACTTTTCATGAAGGTTGTTGTTTACTAGCTAAGTGCACCCTGAAAGGAGTTTTATTGAGAGTTAGTTTCGTTATAATAATAATGATTTGAAAACCAATTTAGGCAAAACACAAAAAATACACATAAAGCTATATATGCAACGATTTCAAAACAATTTTTGACTTCAACCGTCGACCATTAGTACCACCTGGCGCAGCAACAAAGGTTTAAAACTTGTTGATTTTCTTAACACGTGTTCAAACAATTTCACATAATACCACACCATAGAACGCGCCTACAAGATCACCTACAGGAAATGGCTGACCACTACACCGCAACAATGCCTTTGCGTTTCTTCATTCTAAAAAAAAACAAGAGAAAATGACAGCTGTCACTTTTCCCGCCCGCCCGCACGCTGTGACAGCACAAGCGGCGCGGAAAGTTGTCGGCACACAAGAATGGAAAAGAAAAAAGAATTAGTTTTGTAAATAAATAAAAGGACGATCAGCTGTCAACCGCAAAAGTGACCAGTGTAATAAAGCCTATTAGTTTAACCTAAAATACAATATAAACAATTTGTATTGTGTTTGAAACTGGCGATTCTGTGTTACCAGAACCTGAAGACCTCCGTTTTATAGGAACGATCATAGTAATCAGGGATCTTTATGTTGGTTTGGTTTGTTAAAGGATGGTTAAAGTAAAGAAAACAATGAAGTTTGTAACCAGTTTGAAAAGGACTTTCGAAACTTGAGTATTCTTTTCGAAGGCGGATCATTGTAAATTGGTTGTTCTTTGTACTGATGGCTCGTGCTTCAAAGGTTTTGTTACAATATTTATAAATAAGAGGCATTTTTTTGAGTAATTGTTTGTGTAGGTACGTGATGCTATGAGCTACTGGTTTTGGTTGGGCACAGTTTTTTGCTATAGGAAACAAGAAGATCTTAAGTACTTATCTGAGCTTAGTTTTTTGCGGTGTAAGATATTTTAAACAAACAGTTTTTGTTTCCCATTTTGCTTTGAAGAACCTTTTGTTTCGGATATTTGTTTGAAGATATTTTATCTTCAAGATTGAAGATAATTTATTTATTTATTGTAACAACTGATTATTTCTATATATATTTAACAGTTCAAAAGATATCGAATCAAAACGATCTATTCCAGACAAAATTTAATAGGGCAATTTATTCCACGTTTCAGGTGCAATTTGGTCGCATAGGACATAACACTTTAATTTTTTTATTGAGTTATTACGAACACGCAACCTCACAAATAAAATAAAATAAATAAATAAAAATCCCCAGACAATCACACCAAATATATGGCCCAGAAGTAAGCAGAGCTTGTGATATGATATCATGTAGCGAACTAGGGGGGAACCTAGAATACATTGTATAAATAAATACCTAGACCCGAAACATTTCTTTTTATTCCGTGCGGGAATAGAACCCACGAACTTATGATTGGCGTTGTAGCGGCTAGACAACTGCACCAAGGAAATCAACAATAGAGTCTGGCTAATGAAAGTAGAGACGGAAAAAACGCGGGAAATAAAAAAAAATAATGGTAACCCCGACAATAGTACGAAATACACGGATTAATTAAACTTTATACTTGAATATTTTTTTATAAAAGTATCGTAAAAAATAACAAAATTGGTACTTTCCTTTTTTTTATGAGAAGTATATTTTTAAAACGGTAGGCAACTAGTGTTAATCAGGTTTAAATATAACACAATAAAATAAAATAATTAATTTTATTCATTGTAATCAAAATCGGAATCCAGCAATCCCATATGGAATGAATGGTTAGTCACTGGTATCGCTGTTTTTTACATTAATAATGAAACCGTCTAAATTTTCAAATTTTAAATTCTTTTTTTAAATACGAAAATTGCAAAAACTCAATTATCAAAACCACCAACAACCTTCCGATTGACAACAGTGACACCAGAAAAACGACTTTGACATTCACTAGCATGAATGTCAAAGTCGCCTTATAAAAAGTTTGCAAAAAAATCCAGTGTCTACTTTCGTTAGCCAGTAGGGATGCAAACTTTTTTTTCTAGAGATAAAGTACATTTGAGTCTGAAAAGAATATAAAACAGCATTTTGGAAAAATAAACAGTATTCAATTTATTTAATGTTCTAAACACATTTTTTTAGAGTTTCTAGCTCAAATTATTAATTTAAGTCTGGCATATAAAGTGTTTAGCTTTTTATGCTGAAAACAGTATTTATTTTTCTTCAACAGTAAACAGTATAATGTAGTGAAAAACAGTATAATACTGTTAAAAACAGTATAGTTGGCAACTCTATTAGCCAGACTATAGTTATTAATTCACTTATCCACGTGTGAATACTCCCGAAAATACCACAAAACATAATATTCCCTCTCCGCCCCCGAACAATAAAACAATTATAACCCCATTGAGCAAGGGATGTAATGGGATAGACTGGGATATGAATCCCGCAAATCCTGTAACAAGCTATCTTGTGATTGTTCATGTCACACCCTTGTAAGGGGTAGGGTGGTGTAAAGCTGCAGTCACATTGAAGTGATAACTATTTATTTATGAATTTAAAAAATTGAAAAAACTCGTGAAGATATTATTTTAAAACGTTTTCATTTAACAATGCTTAATTACTCTTAAGTAACTGAAAAAATAAGCTAAATTAAATCATCACCCGACCTGGACTCGAACCTGGAACCTCTCGTTTGCCGGACGAGTGCTCTTCCACTGAGGTACCGGGGTCTGGCGACAAGCCACGAAATTACTTAGCATACTTTTTGTTTTAAATTTTTGCATTTAACAATGCTTAATTTCAACTCGAAGTTTTGGTGTCTTTGCTGTCTGTGCAGTTAAAAAGTATTTTATTTCAATTTTTGACTCTATTGTAATTAGTTTTTTTTTATTTTGATTTTTTTTTCTTTTTACACAGTAGGTACCTATTCGTATCATCGCTAACGGTGCTCATCATAAAATACAGAAAAAAATCATATTCAGCACTATTACTTTCGATCAATCAAAGAAAATTATTCTCTCAGTCGAACAGCGCTAGTATGGCCTAGGCTTTACAAGTAAAAAAGTGATTTTTTTATTTCTATTTGTATAGTTTTGCACAAGGAGGTGATAATCCTTAGTTTGTATGCAGTACGTTATTTCGGTTTTTTAATCTGTGGCAGTAAAAGATTTGGATTTAAACGATAGTTTAAATATGGAACTGACAGTTTGTGTTTTATTGTAGAACACCATATCAATGAAAGATTTTTGAACGGGCATATCAGGCACAAACCGTTGGGGTAAAAAAAGAAAAAAGTACTACATTATATAACTTCCTTTCTTTCTATTTTTATATGGCAATGATTTGACTTTTTAACGTTACATAATAAACAATGACTTGATTCGTAAATCTATCTAATAATATGAATTGTGAAACCTAAGAATAAAACCTAAGAACTGTGCAAATAACATCACAAATAATTTCAGAACGCCCTGATTAATAAAGATACAACAACTAAAACCAAAGATTTAACTAGATTTTTTAATTATTAGCCGATATCCTGTAAATATTTATAGAATTCACTACCGCACATTATACGTGAATCAAAATCAATATCTGTTTCAAGAAAAAAGTTAGAGAGCACTACTTTTAAATAAAACTACTTTTTGACCGGATTAATCGCGTATAATTTATATTTTACATTTTAACTCGACGTTTCGGTGTCTTTGCAGACCCCGTGGTCACGAGCGACTGATTGGTGAGTCTTATTTTATTTAAATTATGAATCGTGAAAACTTAAGACAATAGCACTACTTTTCTCAATGTTAAAAGTATATTAGTAAATATTAGATATTGTATGTATGTATTGGTATGTTTAACTATCTATATTTAGGTATATTTGTATTGTTTACATAATATGTAATTAAATATAATTATTCTGCGTACACACTACTTTTGCATTTTTATCAAACTCAGTCTCAGGTCTGCTGGAAGAAATTTCTTTAGGAATAAGCAGTACCTTTGTACTAAATCTATTATAATTTTCTTATGAACTATATCGTAACTTGTGTACATGAATTGTTAAATAAATATTTTCAATGAAGGCGACCGGCTGGTGTAGCGGTAACATAAATTGCCTTCTATGCCAGGGGTCCTGGGTTCGAATCCCGGTGGCGGCGAACATAAATATTAGTCGTCAAGTCATGGATGTTTATATGTTTATTTAAGTTTATTCTAATAAAAAATATGTATTTATTCAATATGTATGTTTACATATTTCTTAAGTATATCAGTTATCTAGTATCCATAGCACAAGTTCTTTAAGAAACTTAATTTGGGCTAGATAATGTTGTGTGAGTGTCCCATCTTCTTTAATTACAAAACCGCACTCAAAAAAGTTCATTCCTATCCATCTCGGAGCTATGATGACACAAACAGAAACAGATACAATATTATAACACCCTTCTTTAGCGTAAAAAATTGTCATGAACTAGGTATAAACTCGCACCACGTAGGCACTATGTACCTACTCCTTCAAATTAAAAGCACGTCACATCATATACTTAAAAGGTACAGATTTAAATTTATAACATCAAAATGAATTGACAATCGGGGTAGTAGTGCAGTATGGAAGGAATATTGTATAACTAGCCACCACGCGCGGTTTTGCCCGCATAACTTTTGATCCCGTGGGAATTTCGGGATAAAATATAGCCTATAACCTTCCTCAAGAGTTGGGCTATCAAATGCAAAAAATTTTCAAATCCCACTTGTAGTTTCTGAGATAAGCGCGTTCAAACAAACAAACAAACTCTTCAGCTTTATATATTAGTATAGATATACTCTTACTAGTTTCAATAACTTCCACTAAAAAGCTAAAAACTAACTTTACTGAAAAAACCGCGCTCAAGAAGTTATGAAAAGCTGGATGTGTGATACAAAATAAAAAACTTAATAATAAAATTTATAAACTACATAGTAATAGGTATCATACCGTCCTCAAATCACGTAAGCTCTGAAATTAAGAGCACGTCACATCATCTACCTACAGAGTACAGATTTAAATTAATAACATGAAAATGAATTGACAATACCGCGGAGTAGGCTGGTGATACAGTGTTAATGGAGGAGGTGGTTGACGTTGTAGACGCTCCCTCCTGATGAAATGGGTTTTCTGAGGAGGGTGCGTGAAGGAGGTTAAGTTGGAGGAGGTCGCGTTTGTTAATTATTCTTATGTCATGTAAAATTTCATTTTGATTGTTAACATTGCTTTAAATATAAAACTTTCTAGACTGACTATGATGTGTTTTTTTTTATCTCTGCTTAAGCCCGCGTTTAACACATATAACATATAACAAGGAATTTTCAGAAATTAATCTTTTTTGCAACGATGCGAAAGTTTGAAAAAACTGTATAACAAAATTTTGTAGGAAAACTTTAAAATTGCTATTTGAAATTATGTTTGTATAAATATGGTTTTGTGTTATTTTGATTCTGATTGATAAAGTTGTTTTGTTTTGTATCGAGACCGTTGTCACTAATTTGAATTACTGTATAATTATTACTTAACTCACTTTATAAAAGTATCTTAATAGAATATTATGTAACAAGTGAGCTAAGTTGCTAATTACAGTCGAGGCTGTGATTAATTTTAATTGTGATTAATTTAATAATGAGCCGAGACTGTAATTAGCAACGCTCACGAGTTACATATGACGTTTTTCAACACACTTGTGAGTAAAAGACAGACATACGTGGTCATAAAATAACAAACACACTTGATAACAAAGCTGTGAATTGTGATTGAAAAATGGCGCCGAACCTCGCGCATGCGCGTAGGTTTATTTTTCCGCCAACTGTGTCAATGTCTGTATAGCATATACAGCCTATTTTAAGTGAAAATGTTTAATTTGGAGTGGAAAATGCAAATATTTTAATATTTTACAACAAATTATTGTAAATTGTGAATAATTTGTTTGATATACAAATTTGTTTTACTTATATAAGGCGCAAACATTTAAAAATGTATATGGATTTGAAGTGGTATAAAATCTCTTTGTTGTTTCTGAAAATATTTAATGTATAACCCGGATCAATAAAATATGCTCTGTTTACTCGCATGTAATTTGCACAAAGGTACAATTCAACTTTGTAGGATTCATTATATTATGCACTAGGGTATAATATATTATGCACGCGTGACTTATAGCACAGTTTATAGTTCTAAATTCAATAGAATAACGCTCACTTATATAATATATAATAATCGACGAGCAAGTGTGTTGAAAAATGTTTTTGTTGTCCACTTCGAACTCACCTTTTACTATTATTATTGGGCACTGTTGGTCTTTTAATGTAAACCTTTTTTTATACATTACTTTTTTCTGTAAATGACTGTTTGTAGCCAAAATAGAAATAAAAGAAAAAAACATCAACCTCACCTGATGGTAAGTGAAGATGAGGTCGCAGATGACAACACACGGGGCTAGGAAAGAACTGGCTCTTCATAAAGTATTGCCGGAACACATCAGCTTCGGAGCAGTACCTAACTAATATTTGGCGGCAAATTTTATAATATGAAAGGTGGTAGCTAGCCAGTCGGATTCTACCAGCAAGCGGAAGTCGCCTTTATCGACACGCCTACCAAGGAGCGGGAGGGATATTCTAGACCAACATTACATTCAACGAAAAAAATGGAATTGTAGACTTGAAAATGATCCAAATCTAACATCCAGCAAGCTGCACGACCTGAAACTCAAGATACTGTCAGCTCGTTTTGTGTCAATCCAGAACGCTACGCTCGCAGACTGAGAAACAGATGGAGATGATGATGTATAACTTTTTCAATCTATCAATCCGACGCTTGACACCTCAGTCGCTCGTGACCACGGGGTCTGCAAAGACACCGAAACGTCGAGTCAAAATTTAAAATGTAAATATACGCTATAAATCCGGTTAAAAAGTGTTTTATTTAATAGTATGAATCGCGAAAACTTAAGACAATATTATGACCCAAAGGAGATTTTAACTCGAAGAAATTAAGTAGCACCACAGACACCCATCTACATTGACAACGCACGTGTCACGAGTTTGTATTAAAACCAAGCCTGCCAACTTTATAACACCTAACTGTCACGTCAGTTGATTTAGTCACAGGAAATACAAACCGATTCACCGATTCCGCCGAAGAAATTCATTATTAAGGAAAAATATGGATATTTATTTATTTATTTAACAATTTATGTACACACAGTTGAGATACAATTAAAAGAGACAATGAATAAAAATAAGTACAGCTTATCTCTTACGAAATTTCTTACAGCAGACCCATGAGAGATATAATTGATTGATTCAGGCGCTACTTTGCGGAAATCCAGTAGTTGCCATGACTGAAGAGTTTGATTTAAAAAGCAATAATAGTGTGCACTAAATATACATACCAATATACATACATATGTATACACACAATATTATACATATACATCTTATTTTATATATCTTAATATCAATAATGTTTTTCGGTTTTTTCAATTAAAATGCTAAATTATTCTTAAATAAATGAAAGGTTTTTTTTATTTATCAATTTTTTTTCTTTTATTTATCTTAAATTAATTAAAATAGTAATGTGGGTAACATAGCTTACAGTAGCGAATAGTAGTGATCTTTGACTTTCTTTTTAAAAATAGATATCGTTTTGATATCGATTTTCTAAATGACCTACGCGCGGATTGAAGCTAGCGGCGACCAACCTTGACGCTTGGTCGGGGTTCGAACACGCGAAGTACATGTATTTGCGTTATCTATGCAGATGTATGGTTGTGGGCAGCACATATCTTCGATCATTTAATTTAAATTTTCACTTTTTGGTGTGTTTTTTTTTTATTAAGCTATTGCATAGCTTCTATCGCGGGTCTTGAGCGTGGGGCCCGAATCCAGAAATTCCGTAACGACACCCGACCGGCACAGCGGTGATACTTTGATTTCATAACTTTACATGCGGGCTTTAATAAATAATCAGCGTCATCTGCTAGGAACTTGTGGAACTTCACATTAGATCAAACATTACTGCATTAATAAAATAAATAAATAATTATGATTGCATAAGTTGATGAAAAATGCTATGCAATAGCTTTACCGCGGCAGTCTCCGAGTGCCACACGTCTTTTTTTTATTTTAATAATGATGTTTTGAAGGAATTAAAAAAAAATATACACGCTTTTAAATGATATGTTTAAAGTCGGTATTTTAATGCCCTACATTCGTTAATTAGGTACATAGAAACTTCATAATCTTATAACTTGTGCCGCACATACCTTTTCAGTTATAAGGTGTTGCCCTACGCTGAGATTGTTAATATTACCCGGGAGGGTGCAAAGTGCTTGTCAATGGACGCAAAGTACGCGGAGTGCCAACATGACGGGGATACGAGAGTTCTTTTTTTAATTTTCGAAAGTAGCAAAGAGGTTTTTATGTGTTAAATACTTTTTGAAGGTTGTCTTTGGTTTTCGATCTTTAACCGTGAATAATTAGTTAGTGGTCAAAAGTCACTCGTAATATTAGAAATTAAATTTTGAATTTAATGAAAAAAAAAACAAATAGTTTCATTAAACAGTATAATATGGTCGCAGGACTTCTGGTAGAAACTTCAGTAGAAATGCGTAGGTACCTTTGTACAGCTTATCTTTTAGTAGGATATTTTTTACTTTTTTGTAAGTACCAACATAAGTTGTTATATAAATACATGCATAAATATAGAGTTTAATGAAAAATACGAACAGTGAAAATATTGAAGTCCTAATATTGATGTTAAAAATATTGACCACAAAATCTTTATAACTATTAGTGTTATATTTAGTGCATCGAAAAATAAAATTGTAAAATATATATTATACATACCTACTTATTGTTAAATATTATAACCATCCCTGAATTGGTGATTAAATAAATTTTATTATTATTTATTATTATTATAGTTTTATTATTTATCGCATTTCATTTGATTGATACTTTAAGGAACTGGGCTAGAGTCCTTAATACACTTTCTAATGACAATAGAAAGACTTATATTATCAAATTAAGACTTCAAACTCAAAAGTTGCCGGCAAAAACTAGTTTTGAAGCCAGTTTGACATTTACGAGACTTAAAATTAGAGAGTGCAATTTCGAATAGAACCCAATACTACAACTTTAAGTCACCTAGTAGTACGATAAAATACATCACTTGTTGTTTATGTTTTAATTTAAATTAAACACAACAGTACAAAAGGTAGTCGTTGAAATATTTCCATTCCAATTTGAAAAGCAAGCAATCAACTCACGAAATTATCTTCGCTCCAAAGATATAAAACTTCTTTTCACATTACCTTTTTTTCAAACTATACATCCTCTTTTCAACTGTCACCGAAGAAAAAAAAATAACCCACGGGCGCGGGCGGTTACAATCACAAATTACAGCAACAATTTACATAGGAAAAGTGACAACGCACGACGCAAAACATTTGTTATACCCATTGTATTGTAAAGTATTATATCCATACACCTTTTTTCACCTTATTTTTATTTATAAATTGTTCGTATTTGGTGCGTACTAACAAGATGTTTTGCGGTGTCAAAGTTACCGCCAAAATGTATGTTGAATGGATGCGGCATTTTTGTAGCCATAGACAATTTGACTTTCTTTTTTTTCGGCAAGGCGTTATGGTATACATCCATGCGGTAGGTAAGTCCCAATGGAGAATGAGAATAATAACATTGTGTAATGTCCGTATGTGTATAATCAGATTTTATTGTCATTGGATTAGTCCAATTTGACGTAAAATTGTTGTTGTGACTTTGAGAAGTTAAAGTGGATTTATTTTAAGCCTCTTGAAGAAAAGTGTTTGAGAGTTTAAAATCTGTCTTTTAAAGTTGTAATGAAAAAAACAATATTGTGGTAAGTATAGTCTGTTTACGTTACATGTTTGTATGCAAACAATTCTGTATTACCAAATCCTATCAATTGCCTTTGCTCAGCAGCGCAAAAAATAAACAAGTTCTAGATTAAAAAGCTTTTAATGTTATACTAATTTTAGTAAGTAGTTAAATGTTTTATTTTTTAATTAATTGGCTCAATTAAAGAACTTTTTTTTATGGATTCAAATTACGGAAGTTTAAAAAATAAATGTAAATATTAAAAAAAAAATATTTAAAATAAAAATAAAATTAAATCTTCAGACAATCACACCAACTACATGGCCCCAAAGTAAGCATAGCTTGTGTTATCATGTAGCGAACTAGGGGGGGACCTGGAATATATGTAAATACATAAATAGGTAAACACCCAGACACGAAACATTTTTTTTCTTGTTCCCTGCGGGAATCGAACCCGTACCAGAACCAGAACCTGAAGCATACTGGCTTACCTCATCTCCAAAGTGGTCATCATAGAATGTACCAGCAGCTTCTCTTCCCGGGCATATTGTAAAAGTCAGTTAAGGGACAGAGGTTTTATGAGCATTTTTGTCGGCGATAGGCCATCTCTATCCATCATTATAATACCTCTAAAGTCAAACTGGACATCAGATGGTCTTAAAACCTCTGGTTTTCTGCCTACCCCATAAGAATTATTAATATTTAATATATTATTAATTAATTAGAATTATTAATTTATAATATATTAAATATTAATAATTCTTAATTAATATTATTATATTAAATTAATTATTATAAATTCTGCCCATAAGGGATACGGGCAGAATTTATTTTCTAATTTTTAATATTTAGAAAATAAATTTATTATTAAGAATTTTTTAAAATTTCTTTCCCCACCAAAACACCCTGTATAAACCAATCTATAGAGTTACAAGATGTGGTAATTTAATTGAGTTATTAAACTTTTGTCATTCGCAGTCCTAGTCCTCTAAAATCTAGTTCGAAATTATCCAAATCGCCGTTATAATGACATGCCAAGAACCAAAGATTTAAATCCATAGATGCGCCCTTTCAGTACAAAGAACTAACGAAATATTGTCATTACTGAAAGAGGTGCATGCACAAGTCTTATGACAGTGTCTATTGAGCGCTTATCGTGCACGTTCACACAGATTATTTTGTTTAAAATATTTACATAAAGACTTAATAATGCTGTCATATTCATTTCGGGGGTGTAAAAATACAAGTCGCAATACAAAAAAGGATAAAAGTGTTACTTTTCATGCGTTACTAATTATTATATAATTTAATGCATTTCTCGATTTAGTCGGGCAAGGAAGCGCCCGGCCACCAAAGAATAAGTAATCAGATAGTAAATAAAATATCAACTCAATACTTAATGTAACCTATTAAAATCATATTAGTAAATCTTTGAAGTTTTTATTTTACTTTACAAAGCCGCCGTATTTTCTAACTATTTTATGGAAATAGAAAAATATATTGGTTTATTTTATTCACATATTTTTTATCATAACAGGTTTTAAGTAATAATTTTGTTATTCTCAATTGTTGTAGACCATTAAAAAATACTTAATTTACTTAAGTTACTTAATTTACATATATGATCAGAATCGAGTACAGAGTGCTTTCTAAAATATGTCACCAGTCACCTTGTATACTGGGCACTTAATTTTTCACTAACATTGCCTATCAATGAATAAAGTTTTGTTACTATGTACTTTACTTACGTCTGAGTCGTTCGCGGCACGTGACCTGGCACGCGGATCGCTGCAAATGCTAGTTTAACCATGCGTTGCGTAACGAATTCTTTAATTTTCGGTTAAGTTTACTCAGTAAGTAATTAATATTTATTTTTTATTATATTTTTTCTCTTCATGGATCTCAAACTATCACTTCCTTGAATTTCAAAAGTGACCTCGTATATCAGGTTGGGTTGCAAGAAAAATAATAAAAAAAAAACTAAAATATGTTAGGTACATGTATTGTCGCGCTCATGTCTAACCAAAGGCTAGAATTTCATTAATTAATCTCCATAAAAAATTTGGGTGGGTTAGTCTTTCCTGCTTGAGATTTGTTTGATGTTTGTCTAAAATCCGAAAAATTCATTCGATCCCATATAAGATAAAAATCAACTCCCTACTTTCATAGCGAAAACAAACTAAATTCTATGAAATTACATAATGTTAGAGTCTTTTTTTACACAGTAATATACATACACATTCCCAAGAACAGCCCGCGACTTTTAATCACAGAGTTTAAATAATGAAAGTAATAATTGATAATTTGTATAAATGTAAGACTTCATTATTTACATAAACAAACACAAACAACAGAACGCCAAAAATTAATAAGTAGGTATGTTTCTAATAAATAAACGATTTATAAATATTTATCTTTATTTTTATTACTCTGTAATCCTTTATGACTGTTTAGGCGTGTTTCTAGCGTAAGTTACATCTGGTCTTATTCTATGACGTTTGTTGACGTGGACGCGCCGTGCTAGTGTGAGTAAAAATGACAACCTTAAGACACGTACGGGCAAATCTATGGATTTAAATCTTTGCCAAGAACGTTTATAAATAGAATCAGTTCCAAAAACGAATTCTATTTATAGATAGTTTAAGTGAAACTATACATAAGGTATGTAACTATCCCCAGGAGCTGCTTTAGGGAAAAACAAAACTTTTCTGTTTATGCGCCTACGCAGTTGCGGGAAAAAGCTGGCTTCTGGAAGATATCTACTACCATCCTTCCTATTTCATTTACTATTATATATTGCGTTCCTGGAATAAAGGGAAAGATATACTAATATCTATACTAATATATAAAGCTGAAGAGTTTGTTTTTTTGTTTGTTTGTTTGAACGCGCTAATCTCAGAAACTACAAGTGGGATTTGAAAAATTCTTTTTGCATTTGTTAGCCCAACTCTTATCCTAAAATTCCCACGGGATCAAAAGTTACGCGGGTAAAACCGCGCGCGGTGGCTCGTAAATAAATCGTCGTCGAACTTACTCCTGCGCATCTTCTAAGAGTAATTCGATACAAGAAGGTTAAGCAACGTTGGGTGACCGCCGCCGATCATTCATTTACGAGTATCAAGACGAGTGTACCAATTTGTATTAATTCGTATAATTTCTGACTGAAATCTTTTTCACAGATAAAAACTCTTGTTCCGAGAGTTTTTATCTGTGGCATTTTTTTTGTATCTTGGTCTACTATAATATCTTATTCAACAATTATCAACAACTTGTTAAAGCCGAAGTACAAAATTGTGACGTAATTAAATGGCCCTTCGGTGGTCTTTTTATGAATAAAACTTTTTGAATTTTGACTTCCTTGCTTCGGGAGGACACGATAACTTGTTGATCCCAGGTGTTCTGTAATAAATAGATACAGTAATCATTAGGGTTCCTTTGAAGCCAATTTGGCACCCTGAAAATTTTGACATCCACCAGCCAGCGCTGGGCCAGCTTGGTAGATTACGGCGTAAACCTCGTCTTCACCCAAAGGAGAGACTCATAGCCCTGCAGTGGGCTCATTAAAAGTCTAGTGATTTTCAGTTAAATGACCGGAACAATGGTTTTTCTAAGTATAAGTATTTTTTTGCTTGGTGGTAGGATCCCTTCTGGGTCCGCCTGACTAGCGACCACCCTTTATATAAAGTCTGCCGCCAAATGTTACCGCTCCGGCGGTAATGTGTTCCGGCAATATTGTATAAAGAGCCAGTTCCTTCCTAAACCCGTGTGCTTTCATCTTCGACCTCATCGTCACTTACCATCAGGTGAGATTGAGGTCAAACGCGGGTTTAATCACTAATAAAAAAAAAAACGTTGTCTTTGAATCGATAATCCCAATCTATTGACCGACTTCAATAACATTGAAAAAAGTATGTAATTTATACTTAATGATTTTTGATATTAATAATGAGAACTGTCTTTTTAATATTCTAGACTCTTAGTTTGCCCTGCCTGTTTGGGAACATAATGTTTAGTATATTTTTTTTAGCGACCACTTTGATGATGGGATAAACCTGCCTGCCTCAGACGCCATTGGTTGCGGGTTCGATTACCGCACGGAACAAGAAAAAAAATGGGTTCCGTGGCAGGGTGATTATCTATTTATGTATTTATATCCTAGGTTCCCCCCTAGTTCGCTAAATGGTATCCCATAACACAAGCTATTCTTACATTGGGGCCATGTAGTTGGTGTGATTGTCTGGGGATTTTATTTATTTGTTAAATTTTTAAGTATAAGCCATTAATAACTAGACAATATGTAAGTACGTTTAAATTTAGCTTAGCGGTAGAAAGCAGGATACAAGTTTGACTTACTTCCACTAAGAAAATAAGTAAAAAATTTGTTTATCAACTTTTTCATACAATTCATCATAGGTAAACATTTACTGACAGAAAAGTTTTATTCAAACTTTCAACTCGGCTCTACAAATATTTCTGTAAGAATATTTATAACAGTAAGAGATCCCACCATCTGTACCAAAACTTATTCATATATCTTCAATTCCATTCCCTACATAAGCTAAAAGTGACGATATTAAATCTTACTCAGCGACTTTGCGCAATAACGGGCCATGCCGCCTCCTTGCAGGCAATAAAAAAAAAAGAAAGATTTGACAGAAGCGCGAACGCGGCAAAGCAGTTGAAAACATATGTCGTCACGAGGAGACCAATGGATACCGTTTTCTTTAATATTGCTTTTGACAATAAGTGTTCTGGAAATGTCTTTTCATGTTATATGAAAGTGGAATATAGGAGATTATGTACGTTCCTTTGTTGTTTGCTATTTGATAAACGATTTTGGTATGATGTATGTTAGTGTCGAAGTAAGAGGGGAGGTTGTTTAAAAAGTAGATGTATGTCCTTTTGTTTTAACTTGCATTTTTAGTGTCTTATTGCTGTAGGGTTAGGATACTGTTTATTAATGGCATATCTTTCAGAATGTCAGCGACTCAGTTCTTTGCTAACTGTACTATAGCTCTATGCTTCATGACTTTGTCCGCTGTCTTCCCTAACAAAGAGTAACCGATTTTGATGTACTCAAAAAATGTAGTAAATAAAAAGAGTTGTCATCATTTAAAGTCTTTTATTTAGCCATATAGCTTTGCATTAGAATACCTACCCCCACATAATCCCTTAGCGCTTGCCTACCTAAAATGCCTGCCCAACTAATTTGCGCCCTCTCGCTGGATTTCAGGAACTCCCGTGGGAGAAAATTTTACGAATAAAGTCATAAACATTGACTGGCTGGACCAAACACCATTCGCCTGAACGCTGCAGAGGACACCGCAAGGCCAAGGAGAGTGTGGTACCATTGACCAGTAAGGAGCGACGCCCCAAAGACCGGCCTTACCCCCCCCTGTATCTAACTATCTTAGAATATATTTTTCTGCCTTATTCTCATTTTTATTTTTATTTCACTTTCTTATTGTGCACGTTTTAAAAGCGTGGGAACGTAGGGAACCTACCGCCCTTGTATAAATGAAGCATGTTGTCAGGACAACGAATCCGAGCGATCCCTGCTTGGTGGTAGGATCCCTTGAGGGCCTGTTTAGGCCTGGTTAGTGACCACCGTTCATGTGCTCCGGTAATGCTTTATGTAGAGTCAAGTGCTTCCTAACGTGTGCTTTCACTATCGAATAGAACGTGGGTTCAGTTCCAGAATTAAAATTATATATAAAAATGAAATTTCAATACTAAAACCCGAATAACTACTAATACAGTTATAAAAAGCACGAAAAAAGAAAATAGTCATACTGATAGAGTTATGTTTAAAGGATACATACTTACATACATACAGGTCAAAATCATAACCAAAATCATGACGACCGGCTGGTGTAGCGGTAACATACATTGCCTTCTATGCCAGAGGTCTTGGGTTCGAATCCCGGCGGCGGCGGATATTTGTGTGATGAACACAGATATTAGTCGTCAAGTCTTGGATGTTTATATGTTTATTTAAGTTTATTCTAATAAAAAATATGTATTTATTCAATATGTATGTGTATATATTTTCTTAAGTATATCAGTTATCTAGTATCCATAACACAAGTTCTTTAAGAAACTTAATTTGGGCTAGATAACGTTGTGTGAGTGTCAGAAATATTTATTATTTATTATTATTATTTATTATAACCCTCTTCTTTGCTTGGGCATAGTCGGGAAAAAAATTTAATCAAAATTCACTTATCAACGCATATCATTCTACTTTATTAATAATAGGGGAACATTGTATCGATGTAATCATATTTTCTCATTAACAGCTAATTGCTTCAACAGTAAAATCTTAATTGAATGATCCGTTGGTAAATGCATTAACATAATTGTCACATAAACTACAGTACCTTAGTATTACAACCTTATATTTGCATGTTTTAATACAGAATCAGCTAATATGCAATCTGTAAAATACGAATATTATCGGAGATTATCACAGGGGCTTAGTTAGTACAATTTTTGTGGCATTTAAAATAAGTCTTGCCATAATCAGTATTTACTTGAATATCTTTAAAAGCTTTGACTTGTAGTTAGCCTCTAAATTATAGTCTATAGTAAAATACAGATAATGTATCTTCATGTGAATAAATAAATGAAATAATAAAATAAATATTTCTGACACTCACACAACATTATCTAGCCCAAATTAAGTTTCTTAAAGAACTTGTGTTATGGATACTAGGTAACTGATATACTTAAGAAAATATATAAACATACATATTGAATAAATACATATTTTTTTATTAGAAAATAAACTTAAATAAACATATAAACATCCATGACTTAAGGACTATATCTGTGTTCATCCCACAAATATCCGCAGCCGCCGGGATTCGAACCCAGGATCTCTGGCATAGAAGGCAATGTATGTTACCGCTACACCACCCGGTCGTCAATACCTCATTTTAGCGCTTTTAATGTTGTATATTTTGAATTGATGTTTTGGTGTTTTTTGGGACAGCACGACAAGAACTAATTTAATAAATACAGGGTTAATTTTAATTAACGCATCACCTGTTGTGGGTAACCTCTCCACATTAATCCCATCAACATTCGTTCTACGACTTTTTACAAATCTTGATAAACAAAACAACAAAACAAAAACAAAAAATGTTTTGCTCCTTACTCTACATTTTGTAAGAAAGAAGTACCTACTATTATTATGAAGCGATATTTTACTGCGCAAGGTGCGTGGCATACTGTACGCTTAGAGTAAATGGAGTTACGCCTCTAAACAGGGCTATAAATATTTTTAGTATGGGAAAACAAAAATTTTAAAAACTTTTAATTTTAAAAATTTGTAGAACTAATGTTGTTGGGATTGATGTGGAGAGGCTGCCTGCAAGATGTGATGCGTAAATTAAAATTAACCTTCATATAATGAATCTTGAAAGGTGGAGTTAGGTAGCTACTACGTTTTTATGTAAATCAATATATATAAAACTGTTCCGTTACTGACTGAGTGACTGAGTGACTGACAGACAACGTACAGCCGTAACTACTGGGCGTAGAGAGCTGAAATTACATTCTTTAGGGGATGTAGGGGTGCACTAAGGAAGAAATTCCCGAAATTCCCACGGGAACGGGAAATATAGCACTTTTTAGTTTGTATGAAAAATCTTATTCCTTGAGTGCACCGATGTGAAACTTGGTGTAAAGGTTTTTCAATGTGTGTCTGGTTGTGTTATGAAAGGAATTCCCGAAATTCCCACGGGAACGGGAAATATATGATGTTTTAGTTTGTATGAAAAAATCCCATCCCTTGAGTGCACGAATGTGATACTTGATATAAAGGTTCCTCAATAAGTGTCTGTTTGTATTATGGAAGGAATTCCCGAAATTCCCACGGGAAGGGGTTGGACTTTTTAGTTTGTATGAAAAATCTTATTCCTTGAGTGTACGGATGTGATACTTGGCATGAAGGTTTCTCAAAGAGTGACTGGTCGTGCTACGAAAACAATTCCCAAAATTCCCACGGTAACGGGAAATATATGATTTTTAGTTTGTATGCAAAAACTTATTCCTTGAGTGCATGGATGTGATACTTGGTATAAAGGTTCTTTCAGTGGGTGTCTGGTTGTATAGTTTCTGAAATTTCCATGAGAAGGGTAGTTAAGCGCACACGAAGTTGCGGGATAAAGCTAGTTAGATATAATAGTGTAAATATGAGGACAAACATCTAATTTATTTCGATTGAAGTTACAGATATGTACAACAAAAGTTAATTTGGAGATGCGTTTCTGAACGAAACTAATCAAAACAGACCCCTTATACATCAATCTACAAAAGAACAGACATAATTTACAAGAAAAATTCAATTTCCCCCTATCAAAATAACATCATCATCGCAGTCACAAATCATCGTTGCCAGGAAAAAAAAACACATTAAAACCCCACAGGCCGACATCTTTCGAATGTTCACCACAAAGTATATTATAAAAAGTACCAATAACATGCGTTAATACTGGCCGAAAACCCGCAGCTGTTGCTGTCCTATGAAAAAAGTTATGCGTGCTTCTGATTGGTCGAGAGCTCTAGCGGAAACATTAGGCGCATCTGTCAGATTTATATTGTCTATAGGCGCTCGGGGCGGGAATCCTATTCCGTGTTTTGTCCATATGCTGGATATGTGTTTATGTGAGAAATTGCAATAAAACTTAATGTAACATTTGGTCATGGGTTTCTTTCTTTGATGAACAAATTTATGTAGCCTCGGTATGGTGAAATGAGGTGTTCGTAATGTGATGTTTTTATAAAGTACCGCCATTTTGTTTTTTTTTGTTTGTTGGTCATTATTACAAACTACCACTTAAGTAAATGTTAATTACACGAGGGAAAAAAAGGATTGTAATTATGGCATTTTTGCATTAAGTACCTCTTTGCAAAGGTAACATTTATATCTTGGTCTGCATTTAAGTCGTAATCGACTACGTAGGTACAAACATTAATTTCAATATAGAACTATAAATAAACTAACCATAAAGTATATCGTGATTAATACCTTTATTATTTTAACTCCCAAAAAAGCCCAGTAGATTGCCCGCTTGTTGCAAAATAATACCATTAATATTCTTCTTATTATATCTTCGAGTTACCGACGGCGATACAAAGGTAATGAACCATGATGCATTGTAAATGATGGGTATCATAGGGATATTTTTGAATTAAGCGTTGATGTGTTCAGATGTGATTTTACTTATACACTTTGTTATATAATAGGTACCCTAAATCTGATTGCATAGGTGTGCGAAATACAAATGTGTGAAGTGTACTATTGTAATACATTAATATGATTGTCTTAAGTTTTCACGATTCATAATTTAAATAAAACTACTTTTTAACCGGATTAATCGCGTATAATTTATATTTTACATTTTAACGTCGAGTTAAAATGTAAAATATAAATTATACGCGATTAATCCGGTTAAAAAGTAGTTTTATTTATTTACATTAATATGATTTTAATGAACAGTTGGCTTTTAACATTCGAATGTTTCACTTGTCTCCTTGTGCTAAGTAAGTTAAGTTAAGCGACGACACCATGACGTCACAATGTTTAATATTAAGGACTCCAAAATTGTGTAAACGGTTGTCTTAGAAGAAACCGCTTAGACGATAAGGCAGCCTAAATTGTCTTAAGCCCTAATTGTAGCGTAAATTCTGTTATTTTTTATCTGTTCGAGTTTAAAAGAAAATAAATATTATTTATTTATTATTAGGATTAAAAAAGAGCACTAAAATGAATAAGTAATGCAAATAAGAAAAACAGAACTTGATGAAAACTTTAAACAAAAGAAAATCACTGAATAACCAAAATCTTAATACTTGAAAAATAAAGAATCGTTCATAATTTAAAAACAATTTTGAACAGCTATACATAGGTACTCAAAAAAGGATTTTCATAAATTAAAAAAAAAGTATCTGCACCACTCCGCATAGAGTATGTATATCTTGTCATCCATGGCGTGTAAACTTCAGTATTAACATACAAATTGTTATTTGTTGTTTTGCGCGCGGCACAGAGATAAGTCACGTCCATGATGCCAGTAATTTGGGTGGAGGGCGGGAAAATCACCTGGCGAAGATTTTCGTGGAAATTTATGAAATATGGCGGTAATTTTAAGTGAAATTGTTTTTATTTTTATTTTTGATTATGATTGTGGTTTAATATTGCTGTATCATTATGATACAATTTAAGTCCTTGAAATAATCTATTATGGTTTAGAATTGCTATATTATGTTATTACCCTTGAATTTACATGAATCAAAATCCTTAAAGGTACCTAATACGATTTCGTTTAGATTTTGGGTAACAGAGTACTAGAAAAAATACTATTTTACATCTTTTAAGTTTACAAACTGTATATTTTGTGAAACAAAAGTGTTTGATCCTCTAAAGAAACTCTACTTACAAATTAAAAATCAACTATATTAAAATATAAATAAAATAAAATAAAAAATATATGTATAAAAATTCATGGTTTTCCATTTTTATATAATAGATTCGACTCAATCTGTCTATTATCACTGGCCATTTTCATCACCCTTCTGTTCTTCATTTCAATTTGAATTCGAACTCGAATTTCAAGAAAAAAAAAGGAATTTCATCGATTTCTAAATTTGAATTTTTGATTCGAATTTCAAAGCTCAAAAAACAACGCGGCCTTGTGCTCGGTTCAAATATCCTTTGACTTATAAGGGTGCCGTTTGGCTAACTCAACTATTTGCATAGTTTTTGTTTTACGGTTAAATGTCCTACAGTGCGGAGCGGAGGGCGTTTAGACGTAGATAATACAGTATTTCTACGTTCCTTTTCCATACCGAGTTATAAATAGGTTGAAATGTTGTAATAAGTTTGTTTTTTTATAATATGACCTACTTAATATAAACATAAGATAGCTCATATGAACAACGTATCATAATTAAACTGAGTTTTGAATGGAAATGTACCTATTTCCTTTTGTCCTTCAAATAAAACGCGGGTTTAGTCAATAATAAATAAATAATCCACCGTTTACTAATTAAGTTTTACGTTTACGTATCTATTAAATAATAATTTTATGTTGATGATCCTATCAAAAAGGCTTTGTTACTTACAGTTTTTTGTGTCTCCTGAAAACTTTAGTAAAGTGAATTAGTGTCCTTTCAATGCCCTTTTTTCCTCTTTTTACCAAAGTTTCTAATTTTATTTAGTTTTTTAATGCCGTTCTTATTTTAATTTTGGCATTTATTTTCAGACGAGAGACGCACACTGCTGGACAGAGGCCACCACCTCGTCGTCGCCTCATCCAGCATTTGATAATCTCCAAATGTATACATGTATACCTACCTACCAGTGAATAAAACTTTCTATATCGTTTTATATAATCAACGAATGCAGAGCATTAAAAAAACTGACTTCACTTCATAACTTTGGCTGAGTTATAATGTCACCAAGGAAAACATTCTCCGGAACCATAAATATAAAATTTATTATAAATTTGAAATTTTCAATGATGTACTCAACCGATTTCGATGAAATTTATATGGGAACAACTCTGAAGTATTTTCTATCATATAAAATAATAATTTTTAAAATCAATTTATTATTATGTTTAATAATGTTTATTAATTTTATACACATAAAAAAAATAAAAAAATATGTTTATTAATTTTTATGATGTTAATATTAAACATTAATATTTTATTTTTTTAAATCTTTATATAAAAATTACTAAACATTATTAAACATTGCAATGCTTCACTTTAACTAGGATTTGCAATTTCTATATACCTACTATAGATGAAGCTACGTTAGCAATAAATGATTTCGAGGCGTAGCGCCAGGCCTCGGAAACTCAGTGAAAGAGCACTCGTCCGGCCAACGCGAGGTCCCAGGTTCGAGTACTGGTTGGGTAATTTTTATTTATCCTTTTTTCCGTTATTTATCGATTCATAATTGTCTGAAATATGCTGTAACAAAGACACAAAAAAACATACACACGAATTGAGAACCTCCTCCTTTCGAAAGTCGGTTAATAAATGATTCCATTATAAATTGACTTAAAAATATAAGCCATCACCGTTCCGCTTCACTCTAATGCAGCTTTAGAAGTGAAGGAATTTTCTATCATATTATCTATATTGGATAAGGTTGTCTTTCGGGTTCGTTTTATTTAAGTAACTAAAACATTTAAAATTATTACAAATATACAAAAAAAAAAATATCTTCCACGCTGGACTGGGAGCGAAAGAAAAACATAGAATGTTCCAGCTGCTTCTCTTCCCGGGCATACTGTAAAAGTCAGTTAAGGGACAGAGGTTTTTTACTGGCGTGTTTTGAGGGGGATAGGCGATAGTATGTAAGTTTTTGGTTTGTTTGAATGCCCTAATCACGAAAACTATTAGATGGATTTGAAAAAAAATGTTTTGCATTCGTACATTCGCTCTACAGAACAAGTTTCATATTTTATATTAATACCTGGGAAGGTTGCATTCCGACATAAAAATATTGCTAGTAATTCTAGTCCTACGGCTCCATTATGCCACAAATGTTCTCGTTGTCGCGATAAAACTTCGTGTTCGATCTGCGACGTCGCGATAATCTAGAACTTCGCGATAATCATTTAGCAAGAAAACATGGAAGAGGGGATTGCACTTTATCAACTGGCGGCAAATAATTATTTGCTGCATATTTATTATTTGAATAAAAATAAAAACCATGAAAAAAATAAAAACCTCAACCGTAACTGACCAGCTTAAATTAACTTTATTTCTTATGCATGCGTCGTCATTCAAATGTTTTTTCTAGTGGTTTGGATCTTCAGGGTCAACCTGGCTCAGATTTATATTTTTGTATGACTTCTAATACCTTCTCATTAACACCATTACTCCAATCAATTATGTAGGTATTAAGTTTAACACGTTCAAACCGCTCGGCGTCTCGCTGTCAACTAAAGCTCGCGAAGTGTAGCCAACCGCACGAACTTTGTCGCGATAAAACCCTTTGATGTACGGCGATTTACCGACAGCGCGGCGCGAAGTGCAAAAGTTATCGCGATGTTGTATCACGATAGGACGAATTACATGGCCAGACGTGTCGCGACAAATCAAATATTCGCGTTATAATATTTATATTAAAATATATTTATTTTCAAAGTTGGCATACCAAATGATCGTGAATATTTTTACATCTGCTTTAGAAAAATAATTAAACGCGCCAAATTAAAAAAGCCGTTGGATCAAATACTCTCGGTACGTTTTTGTCAAAAATGCTCATTTTTGAAAATTCAAATGCACTACTCGACTGGTACATAATTCAAACTAATACTTATAATATCAAATAGACAAATAAATCGTGCGTTGTAATGTCAGGTCAAAGCCGATTTTAAATGAAAGGAAGCTTGTACAAGGAAAACGAAATAATGAATAGAATAATTAAATCTGTACAGTCTGCAACACAATTATGTATACCACCCAGTCTCCCGCACACATACAATACACATGCATATTGTATTCGTGCGGGAGACTGGGTGGTATACATAATTGTGTTGCAGACTGTACATTTTCTTTGACATATCCTTAAAAAATATTGTTCATCATCATCACAACTCTTTGTAATGAGCCCACTGCAGGGTATGAGTCTCTCCCCTGGGTGATTTGGAGGTTTAGGCCATAATCCACCAAGCTAGCCCAGTGCTGGGTGGTGGATGTCAGAATTTTCAGGGTGCCGATACGGCTTCTGACAAAACCTAACGACTACTGTATACAAGTATACAGCACCCGGGGCCGACTGCTTAACGTGTACGAAGCACGGAAGTCGTCGTGAGAAATGAATGGTCGGCGGTCACCCATCCAAGTACCGACCGCGGCGAACGTTGCTTCACCTGTGATATCGTTTGATACACACAGTAACCACGGCGCGGCGCCACGATGACTTCTTAAATTATAAAAATATTGTTTATTTCGTAAGTACTTCTATAAACACTTACGAAATAAACAATATTTTTCTAATATTTATTTTCTATAAACTATCACATGGCGACCATTTTTGCGATGGGGTAAACCTGTCTGCCTCAGACACCAGTGGTTGCGGGTTCGATTCCCGTACGGAACAAAAAAAAAAGTTACGTGTCTGGGTGTTTATCGAATTATGTATTTATATTCTACGTTCCCCCCTAGTTCGCTATATGGTATCCCATAACACAAGCTATGCTTACTTTGGGGCCATGTAGTTGGTGTGATTGTCTGGGGATTTTATTTTATATTTATTTACTAATTGAAACGACTCCCGTCAGGGTCCGCCTGGCTAGCGACCACCCTTCATATAAAATTTGCCGCCGAATATTACCGCTCCAGCGCTGATGTGTTCCGGTGATATTTTAAATGAAGAGTCAGTTCCTTCCTGAACCTGTTTGCTGTCATCTTCGACTTCATCTTCATTTAGCATTAGGTAAAATTGAGGAGGAAAAACAGTAAATAGACCGTCCATCAACGGCAAATCAAGTTAAATAGGTCCGTAGTTCTTTTTCGCATTTTTGAGTTTTTCCTTAACATTTTCAAAGTATACTAGCTGACCCGGCAAACGTTGTTTTGCCATATAAATAAAAAATTTGAAAAATAGATTTTGGCCGATTTTCATAGATACCGGATAAGCACTAAAAATTTAATCAAAATCGGTCAAACCGTTTCGGAGGAGTATGGCAACGAAAACTGTGACACGAGAATTTTAAATATTAGATTATTCATATATTCAACAAAATGTGATCTATGTATCAAAATACGAAGGTATATATATACCTACCTACACTATACAAACTAACTGAGTCTTATTGTTAGTGTGTGTATACGGTAGGTATCTAACATAAGGCTCAAATAAAAAAAAACTTAAACGATTTTCCTCGAATCTCAATAGCAGAAAGACAAATTCAAATTAATTAAGACGATACAATCTTTATAGCAATAAAATAACTCCTTCGAAGAATCATTTACAAAACGATTAGAAAATATGCACCATAACCTCTGACTAACATTGATCAACCGATCGCGGCATGTGGTCACACAGTTTGGAAACAGCCTATTGTGTTACCTGTCAAAATGAAGTTTTAGTCTTTTTTTATTTTATAAATGCCGCACAGCTAGCATCTTTTGCCGAGAAAGTTTGTAGTAAAATTGAATTTTAAATTTCGAATGTTTTGGTTGTGTGATTAATATGAGTTGTGTTTTACTGTTTTTAAACGACTGTAGGCTAAAACTTAATAAAGGTTTTGTTTTTTGACAGTATTTTTCTATAATAGACTAATCACTACGGAATAAATATGACATCAGTCGCAAACCCTGCTAAAACAAACTAATTATGAATTAAAATAATATCTCGAGTTGTCACGATTGACACATGCCTGTCACACGAGACCAAGGTGTCACTGAAGACACTAAAACATCAGTTAGACCGTCATGTAAGTATATTTAAACGCGAAAATGCCAGTTAAAGACATAATTTATGTTAAAATAAAATGTTACATTTTAGCATTTGGCAGCTCAATTCTTGAGGAAAATAAAAAAAAATCCTACGGGATCATAAATTTTTTCGTTCTGCACTCCTTATCTATATGAACTGTAATTATCCTAAATGTCACTTGCGACCGTGCGCACAATGTGCTTAAAAAGGTTATTTTTCTCATATTTTATAAATAGATGCCATTTTATACAACGATAAATAAACTCATACAATATAAAAAAACTCAGGTACTGACTAAAATAATATGTAAAAACAGTAAAAATAAACCATTCGTGTACAAATCGTTTTATAACAAACACCGAACTGAAATAATGGAAATAATCGAAGCGAAGTATAAAGCAATTTAAAACCAAAAAGGGCTCGTACTCGAATTCGAAATACGAATGTTACAGTTATTATTATCAACCACATACAGGCACGTTTCAAAGTAATGACTATGTCTTAACAAAATCGCTCTACAATTAAAACACTCTCTAATAAATGAAAATAAAAGGTTTAATTACTAAAAAAGACCCAAATTACCGTTTGGGAACACTACGGCCACCATATTGAGTCTTACTGTTACCTCGAAATGTCAATAATTAAAAATTTACATACCGAAAACAATTACAGACAATTTTCTACCAATTAACTCCATCATCAAAACATTTTCAATTTTAGTACTCTCGCATACCAGTGTTCGGAAAAATCCTCATTTTCATATTAAAGAAAAATAAGTTGTAGCTCTATAGATGTAGAGATGAATTTGCTTTGTGGTTTATAGAACTCGGACCACACACGTTGAAGCGGCGAGGCTTTTAAAAAACGAACGCCCCAGCCGCGCCATTTCGTTACCTCATCATCAGCTTTTTCTTTTTTTTTTCAAACCTGCGGCAAAGACTAGCTTTATACCTTTTTATACATAAAGCCAGGCACACACGCACGCCTCTTATATCGGGCTGCCAGTTAAAAATGCTATAACCAGAATAATGTTGTTGTGGTCGTGTTATTATTGAGGATTTCGGACAAGTTTCGGTCCGGAGTATAAATTAGACTGTTTTATTAGGTCCGCTGGTCTCAGATGTACCGACGTCGTCGGCGGGTTAGGTAGGTTGGATTTTATAGTTTTTTAAATATTCTTTTAAAGGTAACCTTCTTTAAAGATTAGTTTGTTATCTGCCAGTAATAAAGTAGGAGACGGTACTGATAGGTTATTTTTTTTTGTTTTCGGAGACCGGAATACGATACTTTTGGTGAGAATTTTCGTGATGGTCCTTGATAAAGTCAACAGTTAAATTAACAATAATGGTAGTTTAATTGTGGGTATAATTTAAGTAAAATGGGAGATATCGTTTAAAACGAAAACGTATCAATGTTTGGCTTTTTATAAATAAGTAGTTTTCGTATTTTGTTTTGAAATTCGAACGCAATTACATTTATTATTGTTATTGTCCTTGTATTGAGCCTTTATAAACATTAAATCTCTACATAGCCCTAAATAAAAGGTTTAGTCTTCATATTATGACGATAGTGTAGTGTTAGTATAATTATTCAAGTGATTTCTCATAAATTAATGGACACGGAAGCTTATTTTGAACACACGATGTTGTTATTTTTAGATTATAGCAAATTACCGTAATTTTCACGATGGTTCGCACTATTTTGGTTTAATAAGCGTTCCGTCTCGGCTGCGCACGAGTAGCTACAGCAATCATCGTCAAATTTCAATCAATTAACACAAAACCTTTAATTGCTCATTAATTACTCTTACCGATGGGGAAAATAACGTTTTTTTTTGTGATATGATATTTGTGTTAGGTTTCAGTTTTAACGATTACTTACAAAAACATTGTTAGTAAAGTATTTTCAGCTTTTTTTGTTGAAAAATCCCGCGCTTTATGTTTAATTATTATTACATGGGGCACACTAAAAGTCTTACACTTCTAGGTAGTCGGAACTATGTATTTAAATTTCGAATGTTATATTTTTTTAAACGACGTGCATGGAACCTTCTTAGTATCGAATAAAGAAAATTGGCGGGAAATCATTCGTCAATTGTTTTTTCAACACACTTGCTCGTAAAGTGAGCCTTATTCTATTGAATTTAGAGCTATAAACTGGGCTATAAGTCACGCGTGCATAATATATTATACCCTAGTGCATAATATAACGAATCCTACAAAGTTGAATTGTACCTTAGTGCAAATTACATGCGAGTAAACAGAGCATATTTTATTGATCCGGGTTATACATTAAATATATGAGCGCGCGCGTCCAGGCGGCGCGGCGTGCGGACAGGCGGCACAGTAGGCACAGCGGCAGCGGCACGCGCAGCGCCTCCAAGCAACAATAGCGTGTGTACGTGTCATGGCATAAATTTTATGACCACGTATGTCTGTCTTTTACTCACAAGTGTGTTGAAAAACGTCGTATGTAACTCGCGAGCGTTGCTAATTACAGTCGAGGCTGTGATTTGAGCCCGAGCCGCAGGCGAATAATGAGCCGAGACTTACGAGACAACTTAGCTCACTTGTTACATAATATACTATTTATCACACATCAAAGTTCTACGTACGCAACGAAAATGGAATTCAGACGAAAAGATTTTAGAACGGTGATTTTTTATGATTTTAAAAGTTGTCTCTCTCGGCAAGACTGTGCCGCTTGTCTTCAAAACAGGGACTGCATATAGGTATAACATTTTTAAATAGTACTAGTAAAATTTCAGTACCCTTATTACTGTACTGTTTCATCAAACACAATAACTGTACAAGTTATTAAAATCTAAATTAACTAAATCAGTACCCAAATAATGTATACCGGATTAATTTCTGTAGATGTTTTTATTACAGAAATATTTTAACCTATTTAATTTCTGTACCGAAACGTATAGGTTAGCATATGTACCTACGCTTCATAGGCTAAACTAAACTATCGAACATTCTACAGTTATTTATAAATAAAATTTTAATATTAATATTAATACAGGAAAATTTCAGTTAACTGAAAAAAAATCAGTTATGCTACAATAATAAAAAAGGTACACGAATTATTTCAGTATGAATTCCTGTACTGTTATTTTTAAATACACCTAATTTAACGGTATGACGTCATAGAGAAAAAAAATGTACAGAAATTCATACCGGTATGCAGTCCTTGCTTCAAAATGTTTTTGGGAGAGAGTTTGAGCACCGTTGAGCAATGGTTCGGTGAATTTGAGAGAGATCTGGTGTCTATGACGTATTTCCTGAAGAGCGGCTTTCAACTGTTGTCAACGGAAATAATGGGGGGAAAATAAACCCGCGGATTTCCTATGAGACAATTCGAGGACTATTGGGTATTGGCGTGAGCCAAATGCAGAAAAAAAAAGACGTGTGGCACTCGGAGACTGCCGCGGTAAAGCTATTGCATAGCATTTTTTATCAACTTATGCAATTATAATTATTTATTTATATTATTAATGCAGTAATGTTTGATCTAATATGAAGTTCAACAAGTTCCTAGTAGATGGCGCTGATTGTTTATTAAAGCCCGCATGTAAAATTACGAAATCAAAGTATCACCGCTGTGCCGTTCGGAGTGGGGGGTGTTAGGTTTTAATGATACTATGACTATTTTATTCTATTCTTGTTCAAATACTCTGGTCCCAATTTGTCATGTTCGTATTGTGCATCCATAGCTCATTGCACCTACTATGTAAGCAATTTGGTTGTGGCATGACATTGGCTCTCACAATTAGCTGTCTTGTGTTTGTTGTTTTTTCATGGCACGGTCAATTTGTACTGTACCTATTTGTATTAATTTGATAATTCTGACTGAAGTGCCAAGAGTTTTTTTCCGCCGGCTTTTTTTGTCTCTTGGTCTACTGTAATATCTTATTCAATAACTATCACCAACTAGTTAAAGCCGAAGTATGTGATGACTGACTTCATCAAGTGTTTTGTGAAATTCCTAAGATGAATAAAACTTTTTTTTTTTTTAGTAAGTCGTAAAGTTATTTTTCTTTTGCTGGCGACTGCACTTATTAGGCTTTAAATAAAATGTTGTACATGAGGGTAGTTCACTAAATTGACTAATAAAGCTCATGGGGGCGTTACAATGCATTTTGTAATTCGATTAAATTGATAACAAGTTCAAAAAGTTACAATTAACATTTCATCAACATAAATCCTACTACTTTTTTAGTTTCATGTTTCTTAATACCTTTTGAACTGCAACGCTATTCTCCTAAACAACAGCGTTGAGTTCATTGATGCAACAGCGACGAGTGACATAATTAGTATTCACTTATATCGTAACACGACACCAGCGCTCGTCGCTAATGACCGCGTGAGTAAGAACTATTATTCGTCGAACTGTTTGAAATTTTTCTTTAGGTTTTGGTATTTTGCACTGTGAGAGAAGAAATCTTTGCCATCTCGTCGACGAGCTCGTCTTCGAGCACGGCGCTGTTATTTTAGTTACGCGAACAGCCGTGCTGATATTATTTCTAAAAGACTGAAAGAAACAGACATACATAACTTCACGCCTGTATCCCTTATGGGGTAGGCAAAACACCAGAGGCCATCAAACTATCTGATGTCACGTGTGACAAATTACGAGGTATTATAATGATGGACAGAGACTATTGCAGTGACAGGGAGTCAGCCTATCGGCCGCAACAACGCCAATAAAACCTCTGTCCATTAACTGACTTTTACAGTATGCCCGGGAAGAGAAGCAGCTGGCACATTCTATGTTTTTCTTTCGCTTCAAGTCCAACATGGAAGCAATGAAAGAAACAGATGGAGAAGATAATATTGATACATTTCAAGTGACAGACGTCAGCGTACAGTCTCTCGTGCGTGACCAAGGTGTAGACACTGAGAAGTATAAAATTTGTTAGGATATGCGATAAAATGTTTTATCGCGTATGTTTTCAATTAAAGATCCATTACAAATCTTTGTAATGAGCCCACTGCATGGCATGAGTCTCTCCCCTGTGTGGCGATAAGTGTAGGCCATTATCAACCAAGCTGGCCCAGTGCTGGGTGGTGGATGTCAGAATTTTCAAAGTGCTGAAATTGATTCTGACAAACCCTATCGACTACTATACAAATATACAGCACCCGGGAGCGACTGCTTAACGTGCCTTCCGAAGCACAGAAGTCGTTGTGAGGAATAAATAATCGGCGGTCACCTATCCTTAAACCGACCGCGCCGAACGTTGCTTCACCTGGTGATATCCTATGACACACAGTAATTAACCACAGCGCCACAATGACTTCTTAAATTATGAAAATTAACGTATGTTTTAAAAAAACCGACTGTACGTCAAAACTTTGGTTCAATTATAATGTCGTCAAGGTAAGCATTCTCCAAACTCATTTTTCAACTGACTTCCAAAAAAGGAGGAGGTTCTCAATTCGTCTGTATGTTTTTTTGTGTCTTTGTTACATGATATTTCGGAAAATTATGGATCGATTTTTTAAATATTTCATTTGATAGAGGATACTTCATAGTTGGTCCCATATAAATTTCATCGAAATCGGTTGAGCACTTAATTTAAAATTTTAATTTTTTTAAAAGATATGACGTATGAGCTCGGAGAATGTTTACGTGGATGACATTATAACTCAGCCATAGTTTTGACGTGAAGTCGGTTTTTTAATAATCTGCAATCGTTGATTATTTAAAAATTCAACAATTCAACTCAAACAATACAAAAATTCAAATCAATAAAAAAATATAATAAGACATGAATTACTCAATCGATTTAGATAAAATTTATATGGGACCAACTCTGAAGTATTTTCTATCATACGAAACAAGAATTTTCAAAATTGATTCATAATTGCCCGAAATATCGTGTAACAAAGACACAAAAAAAACATCCACACGAATTGGAAACCACCTCCTTTTTTGGAAGTCGGTTGAAAATTAAATTAAAATTAAAGATTTTAAAGTGGTAACTAAGTCAATATCATTCAGATCTATTTGCAACACTTAAACATAAACTTAAACTAGAATCAGTGCCTTCATAACACTTATATTAAGGCTTACTTGTCACTTTGGTCATTTTTTAATAATTTTACTCGTTTCGTTCGTTGGGCCGTGAGAGCGATTTGTCGCGGTGCAATACAAACTCAATACTTTCTATCGTGTCGCGGAAATCGTCGCTGCCGATGTCCCTCTCGCCCTCGCTGCCATAATTCAAGGCTAATAGAGCTTTTCTAAACTGACTTTTCATGGACAGAAAGAAAATAACTTCAAAAATAACGAGTATAACAACATAAAAATATTATTTGTGCGGCTTTTCGTTTAGAGCGATTTCTTCCAGGCAACTCAATAGCTACTAAGTGTCACTAGCAAATATTATGAATTAATGCAATTCTTCGTTAACTAACTGCTTCTTCGAAATAAAGACTGATTTTGAAAAATGAACAAGATGCATATCCTTGTTCGATTTTCAAATTTAAAAATGATACAATCCCAGCCAAATATACCAACATATCATCAAATCGGCTCAGAAAATTTTTCATGATCAGTGGGCCTATAGATATTATTAGTTTTAGATGATGATAATAATGCATTACCAATTAAATACATCTGGATAAGCCGATTTTAAATGCAATATTAATGGCTGATATTTCTGTGAATCCAAAACACGACTATGGTGATTAAAATAGGAAGGAAAATTGTCCCACCTAAACACCCGTCTCCGACCACAAAAAATTTCCGATAAAGGAAACCAATTAGTTTTAAATAATTCCTTCAAAGATAATTAAAAAGAAAACATGCGACTAGACAAAACAGGCCAACTACAATTTATCAACTTAAGTAACAACCTCCTTAGATATTTAAAAAGTTTTTCTATCTGTCAAGTTCGTTGACAGATTGTCAGCAACTATTTTCAAACATTATCTATAATTAAGCCAGTTTTACAAATAAATTAACTGCAACTTAGTCTGGCAGAAGTCAAGCTGTAATCTTGACATTAATTACTCAAATGATTCCATGACAAGATGGCCATATCAAGTCACACCTTTCATTCTGACAAAGTAGCCCTAATCCTCATACATCAACTTTATTGCCGCGAAAAACGTGAAAAAAAAACACATTGCGCGTAACTTTTTAATAAAATAATAACCGGTGTTGCCGAGCTATCAGTTGAAATGCCATAATTAAATTCCGCAATTTTCCTAACTGGCAAGATGGGGCTGATTAAGGTTGTTCTTTTTTTAAATTGCACTGCTCATAATTGTTTGATCAATGGGTATTTTCATTAATTGTTGTTTATTTGACGGTACCTATCGAGTTTGTTTTATTGGTATATTGTCTTTATTATAATTGGCGGTAAGTTGGTAGTTTTTCTTTTCGCAGCTGTGCTGTTGAAAGATGTATTTATTTTATTGCGTTTATACTTCTAAATTTGAATTCAAGATTATTCCAAAGTTGCCTTTTAAAAATATATTTATTGACGTAAAAAATAATCATAAATATTGTGCAAGTACTTTTGAATGTAATACAATATTTTATTTTGGTTGCGTTATCGTATTTTTCCCAATAAAAAACATAACTACTTTTGAATGTTATATTTCAGAAACAAATATATATTTTAATACGATATTTATACCCGAACCAAGCGGAATAATATAATTTTTTCAGAAGATTGATAAACTTACTTTTGTGGTGTACCTACTAATCATATTTAAGCAACTGAATAATCGTATTTTTCATTAACTTGTATACGTATTAGTATGCAAGTTTCTTTCTTGTATTTTTCGGTACGGACTTATGTTTTAATAACAAAAGAATTTATTTAAAAATAGAATAAAAGAAAAACAATAAACAAATTTTAACCGATATTTAATACTGACACTTTTTGACTCTAGGACCCTGTCAACGATAAGCTGGCTAGCGACCAAGCTTCATGAATTAAATCCGCCGCCAAATATAACCGCTCCGGCGGTGATGTGTTCTAGAATTGTTTTATAAAAAGCCCTTTAAATTTCGAACTCGTGTGCTTCGACTTCATCGTCCTTTATCATCAGGTTAAGCTGAGTTCAAGTGCAGGCTTGTTCACCAAAAAAATGATGATTATACGCAGCTGCCGTCAAGTGATTCCAAGAGAGGTTTGTTTTAAAAGCTTCATAAAATTGTAGGAACGATTGTTTGTTCCTACTCTCAAGAAAAGTGATGGCAGGCCGCGGCTCAGGGTCCAACAACGGTTGCTGTCGGGAAGTCTTATAGAATCTATGATAGCGCGATGAAGGGTTAAACATCTTGTTGTCATCGTTGTTGCTATGTAGCGTCGCTAGATGTCGCTACAAGTTAGTTATAGTAATGAGAAGAGTTAAAAAAGACGTGTGGCACTCGGAGACTGCCGCGGTAAAGCTATTGCATAGCATTTTTTATGAACTTATGCAATTATAATTATTTATTTATTTTATTAATGCAGTAATGTTTGATCTAATATGAAGTTCCACAAGTTTCTACTAGATGGCGCTGATTGTTTATTAAAGCCCGCATGTAAAGTTATGAAATCAAAGTATCACCGCTGTGCCGGTCGGAGTGGGGAGTGTTAGGTTTTTTTCGTTACGGAATTTCTGGATTCGGTCCCCACGCTCAAGGCCCGCGATAGAAGCTATGCAATAGCTTAAAAAACTAATGTACTCGCAATTATTATATCCAAATAGGCATAAAACTTGCTTAATCCTTCACAGAAGTCGTCGTCGCCTTGTGAATTCTGTGTATATCATACGATATCACAAGCTAAGCAACGTTCGGCGCGGTCGGTACTTGGATGGGTGACCGCCGACCATTCATTTCTCACCACGACTTCCGTGCTTCGGAAGCACGTTAAGCAGTCGGTCCCGGGTATTGTTTACTTGTATACAGTACATACTCGTTTTATCAGAAGCCATTTCGGCGCCTTGAAAATTCGGACATCCACCAACCAGCACTGAGCCAGCTTGGTGGATTACGGTCTAAATCTCCTCGTCACTTAGGGGAGAGACTCATAGCCCTGCAGTGGCCTCGTAAAAAGAATTGCGATGAGACCCTTTCACGGACATACGAAACTATAGCAATCAATTGTCATTTGTTGTTAGTTTTTAAAGAGTTCCATTGTCTTCGAAGATTTTTAATAGAACCTCATACATACATACCTCTTGAATTCAATATTACAACACTCGATATAAAAATAAAAACAAATACAAGATAGCTTTTCTTGCGTGCCAGTTGCAACGTAGAGTTTTAATGTCGATGTAGACATCGAACTCTCGCTCTGTTATCATTGACTTACTCTTTCATTTTAGGTAGGTATAGAAAGTAGAGAATGAGAGTTTTATCTCTCCATTTTGTTACACGTTGTATAATTAAAATGATAGGCAGCAAGTATTAATCAGGCTTAAAAATAAAACAATAAAATACAATAATTATTTTTATTCATTGTAATCAAAATCTGAATCCAGCAATTCTATATGGAATGAATCGTCAGGGTCACTGTTCGCTGTTTCCTACATTGATTATGAAACTACTCGTATCAAATTTTTTATTTTTTTATTCATTTTCAAATATGAGAATTCCTAAATCTCAATTACCAAAACCACCAACAACCGTTCGATTGACAACAGTGGCACCAGGATAAGTTGCCATATAAAAAGTTACAAAAACCCCCATTGTCTCCTATCGTTAGCCAGACTCTATAATATATTTTTTAAACATTGTTTTATAGTAGATATCGATGGTAGGTAAGTATACCGTAGTTACCTATAGATGTCATACAGAAAATTATAGATCTATATACTATGCAGTGAGCATGTCATTTCAAATGTATCTACATCATATACCTAATCATTTTATTTGCTTGTTACAATGCACAACGATTAGGTACGTAATCTTTCCATAATTAAACGTTCTGTATTACTTTGATATTAAGGTACAACATATGGTTGTTAACTGCGCTTTCTTAGGTTTATTGAAAATTATGGGTCATACAAATGTAACCAGTAGAGCAAAGAACCGGCTCTGAAGTCCCCTTAGTACTTAGTTAAAAGTAAATCGGTGATCAATATGAAGGATTTATATTTTTAGGCTAATGTACGTATGAAGTCGTCGTGGCGCCGTAGTTACTGAGTGTATCTTACGATATCACAGGTTAAGCAACGTTCGGCGCGGTCGGTACTTGGATGGGTGACCGCCGACCATTCATTTCTCACGGCGACTTCCGTGCTTCGGAGGGCACGTTAAGCAGTCGGTCCCGGGTGCTGTATACTTGTATACAGTAGTCGTAAGGGTTTGTCAGAAGCCGTACAGGCACCCTGAAAATTCTGACATCCACCACCCAGCACTGGGCCAGCTTGGTGGATTACGGCCTAAACCTCCTCTTCACCCAGGGGAGAGACTCATACCCTGCAGTGGGATCATTACAAGGAGTTGTGATGATGATGATGAATGTAGTTACGTATTATCAAAGCTTTCTCAAGTGTCAATCATTAGGTAGGTACAGTCACGTCTAATAATATGTATACACTTAGCAACTTTTTACGTTGTAATTAAGTTCAAAGTCCAATGAAAATGTCAAAATGTCAAAAATGTCAAAATCATTCTCAAGTTTTCATAATATGAATCTACGTTATGCGCATTAAAATGGTTTATAAAGCCTTATGTGTAAACGAAATGTGTCCAACACCACATCGCAGAATTCGATTGATGATGGTAGATATAGACTCTAAAAGATAATTGCATCTTCCTTTTATCATTCAAAACTATATTTTTAATTCAAAAATAGCATCCTTCGTGCCTGAACAAAACAATCCAGAAAACAAAAAGAATAATAGACGAAAACGGCCACAACATCTCACAACACCTGATAATCAATTTCCCGCAAAAATGTACGCTAAATCAATTACTCCAACATACAAAACACAGTACCAACTATACAAAAAAAAACAATTGTCGAAATACTAAGTGTGTACACATAATTCAACAAAACCTTTTCAAAATAGTCGCAGTCACAACAAAATATTCAAACCGATTCATTAATTTCAAGCGTATCTTATTAGGCATCCGTAATAAAAACAAAATATAAAATCGCATCTATTTAACCCGCAATAAGGTTTACTTTTAAATTACGAATTCGTATAATGTAAGCACTCTCGCTGCGTTGCTAATCGCGCCAAAATATTGACGTTAAGTTTGACAGATTGTAGAAAAAGTTTGTCTATTTCTGTCACCTGCTCAAAGATGTAAAATGTTCATAGAGCGTCGCGAATTACCTCTTTGATTCAAACCTCCTTTGTTTTCCTTTCCAGCCAGGTACAGTTTCGTTTTGTTTCCATTGTTTATGTTGTTGAATATCTTTGTTGTATTGTTTGTAAATAGTTTGATTCTACTGTTTTCGATATTACGCGTGCAACCGATGCTCAATATAACATTGTTTTCTTTTATTTTCGTTTGTTTACATGCTGGTTGTAAATTTTATGGAGGACCTACCTCGTAAAAAATCGAAAGAGATTGTGATCGCGTTTTATTGTGCTATCTTCCTTATTATTGAGACTATTAATACAATTTGATCAAATTGAAATGGTTAGGTACAATGCGTGTATGACAATTAAAGGATTCGTTTTATACCTAAGTATTAGGTGTTTAATTCCTTTATTTTTTTCATTATCAAATGAAAGTGATTTTGGTTGGGTTCACGACTTATAGTATATCTCGAGCCTACCGTAAATTAAAAAAGACTGAAAGACTTTCATTGAACTCAAATAAATCGAACCAAAACGAATTTTATTTAAAATTAAAAGATGTTCATAATTGTAGGCATAAAATTAAAATGCTTGAGTAGGTACCTAAAGCTCTGCAGTTTATTCAAGTATCCAGGCATCTATCTACTTTATGTTCAAAATAATATCTCCAGTAATCTCAAAACCGGTAGATAAAGGATCCAGCTCTAAAAATCTCACTAACGAATGCAAAAGCTATCAATAGTTATTACGATTTGTAATTCTAATGAAATTACAACATGTTATCGCGCCTTTATTCTAACCAATAAGCACGTTTCCAAGCCATGAAAACGAACAAACACAATAATCAACAAAACTTCTCATAAAATTAAAATATGCAAGAAAATTTATACATTAAAATCTTAGCAATTAAATACGAATTACAGTGGCTATCGCTGACTAGTTAACCCGAGACCAAGTTATAAACTAAATTAAAATATGGCCATAGAAAATGGCGGACCAAAACAGTTTAATTACAAGAAACTCGAGCCTCGCGGACCACACACGCAGAGCATTAAATCCAGAATCATAACAACAATAATTATATTCAGGGCTTATAATTTCGCGCGCTTACGGGCTCGAGTGAAAAAAAAGGATATTAAAACATAACCTTACCTTATTAATGTGTCAACAACTCAATTTATGGCGGGAACACGATGGCAACGCCCTCTAGCAGGAAATTTTAACCAATGGCGGGCCCACCGCATCCTAAAGAAGGACCCTTAAAACTATATCTGTCTCTTTTTATTATGTAGGCGCGGTATGTGATAGAAGGGATAGATGGAAAACTAGGTTCTTTTAGATTTGAGTTTAGAAGGGGGTAGAAGGTCAAGAAAAACTGGTAGGGTGCAGTTTGTTATCCAAGGAGGTTGCGTGCTGGTTTTTTTCACAGATAATATTTAACATCTTTGCTCTTTGCGGCGAAATGTTTAGTCTCTATTCCAAGGAAACAAGGTATGTTTTAGTTTGACAATGGATTCAGAGTTAATGAGTACAGGTTGGTAACATTTATGTCTTGCTGTAGTGCGTGCCTTGTTTATTTTTAGCGAATAATTAATTGGAGTTTCGCTCCGGGTTTTCAGTTTGTTTTGTTTGATTTTAAATAGTTTTTGAAATAAAATCTGATTATACTTTTGTTTGAAATACAAGTAGGTAATTTATTAAACATATCTTTAAATGTTCGATTTGTATTCCTCAAACGTTTTAAAAACTTTTTTCTCAACGGGTAGATAATGTAAACAGCTTTTAAAAGAGTCATGATGGAGGTTCAATAATAGATTCAAAAGCGAATGAATACTTTATTACGTTAAAAATAAGGTCTATTTATTAGCATCCCTAATCGTCAAAGCCCATCGCTCCTATTTCATAAACTATAATAAATCTAAAACTTTCGTGCCCTATAATTATGGCGCCAACAAAAAATAAGTATATTTCGGGCGGCCATCTTGTTTCTCTTTTGAAATCGTGATTAGGTAATTTTTTTTAAAGGTGTTGTGAGTTAAAAGCTTAATTTTTGTTGATGGAGTCTGTGATAATTTATTATGTTATTACTAGATACATAAAAAGTTTGACTTTTAATTAATACTTAAAAAGGGTCTTTTATTCTATCTATTTCAATATTTAGAATTTAAATTAGGAAACCTTTGTAAAGCTTTTTTGTTGAAGTGATCATCCAATTGCCAAATGTTGCATCATGAATAATTTAATTACGTATGTAGGTAGGTAGCAGATTTTTTTATAATAGTGTCTTTAACCTCAACCTCAACCTCAAGTGATGATAAGAGAAAATTACCTTGATGACGACAGCACACGGGCTTTAAGGACTTAGGTACATGTATCGTGTCTAATTATATTTTAATTAATCTGCCATTCGTGACAGGGACGTGACGATGTCTAAAAAGAAACCCAAAAGACGAGTCAAAGTAAAAGGCGTTAGATAATATCGAAATGTATTCGCTTTAAATAATACTTATAAGTACTTGTATAGTGAAAACTAGTGAAATTATTGATTGTACTAATAAAATAATAATTACTAGAATTAGTAGGAAGAAATTTTCAGATATCTCACAAGTGTAAAAAAGAATTTCAAGGACTAAATTAAAGTCAAACCTACTCGGAAATAAAATAAAGCTTTTATTATTATTTTATTAAGTATTCCAGAGACTCGGTCCGGCATTGTATGTAGTAGGTAGAGTTTGTAATATTTATTCACAAACATTATCTGTGTGACTCAAACTTAAAGGGTCTTGAAAACTGAAACAGTAAAATATCGCTTCATAATAATAATAGGTAAGTAGGTACGTACTTTTTACAAAATGTTATAGAGTAATGAGCAAAGTTTTTTTAGGTTTTTATTTTTTGTGTTATTTATCAAGATTTGTAAAAAGTCTTAGAACAAATGTTGTTGGGATTGATGAGGAGAGGCTACCCAAAAAAGGTGAAGCGTTCATCATCATCATCATCACAACTCTTTGTAATGAGCCCACTGCAGGGCATGAGTCTCTCCCCTGGGTGAATAGGAGGTATAGGCCATAATCCACCAAGATGGCCCAGTGCTGGGTGGTGGATGCCAGAATTTTCAGGGCGTCAAGATGGCTTCTGACAAACCCTAACGACTACTGTATACAATTCTACAGCACCCGGGACCGACTGCCTAACGTGCCCTCCGAAGCAAGGAAGTCGTCGTGAGAAATGAATGGTCGGCGGTCACCCATCCAAGTACCGACCTCGCCGAACGTTGCTTAGCCTGTGATATCGTATGACACACAGAGCAACCACGGCTAATTAAAATTAACCGTGTATATTTTATCAAGAATCACACGGTCAATTACTACTTTTTCCTACTCGTTAATTACTTTGGTATTTCTATCGCTTTTCTCTCAGTCTTTCTATGTAATTTTTGATATGTATCAACATCGCCTTAACAACGCACAAGTTTAACTACAACTAATTATCTTTACCCATATAGGTACGTCCACGAGAGGATTATAATTTAAAATCAAACTCGATGGGGGTCGACAAAAAATATTATTATGACTTACACATAAACAACATATTTTAAAAATTACGATTAAATTAATACATTTAAGATTCTTCCGTCTCGTGCTCATTTTTAAGGTAGGGATGTGCAGGTTATCGATGTTTTGTGTTAAATAAAATGCGGTAAAAACCGGATTTTAATGCGTTTTCTATGATTTAATAGGTTATAATCTTAAAGCCCAGTTGTTAATGTATGTATTTCTAAATAAGATAACTAGCTACTAGGGGTTTATATTTACAAGTATAGTATTCTGTAAAAAAACCAGAGGTTAGATTTTTAAATTTGGAACAAATTACGCCTTCCAATTTCAAGAAATACCTATTAGTAAGTTTAAATATATTTGAATAATTTAAACAATAAGCCGACTTTTATACGGTATGCGATCGTAAAATTCTAATTTTAAATTCACTTATATTACGCTTACCTACATATTTCGATATCGATTCAACACAAGCTTATATAAACTTATCCCTATTTATAAGTACCTACATCTCACATATTTTTTATTTTTTTAAATTCATGAAGGTAAAGAATTAGTACCGCTGTTTCATCTCCCGCGTCCCATTTGGTTTTAGAACTTTTTTTCCTTTTAAAATCGGTTTGAAAGCGGCCATGATGTCGGTCTTTTTTTAATTATATTATCTGGACGAGGATAGATACTTACTAAAGCGCCGAGTTCTTTTTTCGAAAAGTTATGGTTTTCGGTAGAATGTCATTTGGTAAATTGCGACTTCGTGTAGTAAATTTATATACAGGGTAGTTCTTTTTTTGAATAGATTTTTAAGTTTTATATTTTATTGATTTATTTTACAGTTGATGTCAGAAAAAAATAATAGACATATTTTGAATGCGTTTTATGTAGAGCTTAATCTAAATATATGCAGATTGGTTTCGGTTCAGTCAATGATAATTTAAGAGACTTATTATATGAATAAGTTTCTCGTGGATGAACATGTCTTCATGACCACTTATCATCAGATGACATGGAAGATAACTTCCAAGTTGAACTAAGCGCACTGCAGGGTTAGGTATGACTCTCTTCACTGGGTGACGAGGAGGTAACCCAAGAGGCAGTAAGTCAAGAAGCTGGCCCAGAGTTAGTCAGGGCGTCGAAATGGCTTTTGACAAACCCTAATGGTGCATACACGCAATACGCAACGTGCGCAGAATGTTACATTACTAGTTCCATTACAGCAATCTGTACGCACCATTACCGGGACCGAATGCTTAACGTGCCCTCTGAAGCATGGAAGACGAGAGCAATGAATGAGTATAAAATAATTAGGCATAATAAGTGATTTTTATAATGCGGTATCTAGTTATTGTACTCATCAAATCTTCTAAAAAAGGTATTCCTCACCTCACTTATCATATAATTAAACTATTGTATTTACATAATTAAGTATATTATTAGTAATTATTAAGGACAATACTTAGATACCAACAAAAAAGTACGCCACCTATTTATGTTTTAAAATTAAACATAGCTAAAGTTGCGCAGCGATTGATGATAATATCTAGAAATTACTATAACCTAAAACCTACATTTTTATGTAAATTATAAATAGGTAAATGGCAACTGGCATGCAAGGATTTCCTCTATTTTTGCCATTTTTAATTATTTGAATACCGTCAAAGCTGTATTGTCTTGTCTTCTAATTAAGACCAACTCTATTCTTTGAAAAGGGTTATGGTCTTCATATACAGGGTTTAACTGAAATTAAGATATAGGTATGTTAATAATGGGCTCTACTGGACACTCGGATTTTAGGTCACTCTTATGTAGATTCAAAACTCAAATGTTGCTGGAAAAAAATTGAGAGTGTAAAAGCACTTTTTAAACGAATTTTATAAATAAAGAAATATTTCTGACACTCACACAACATTATCTAGTCCAAATTAAGTTTCTTAAAGAACTTGTGTTATGGATATTAGATAACTGATATACTTAAGAAATATATAAACATCCATGAATTGACGACTAATATCTGTGTTCATCACACAAATATCCACCGCCGCCGGGATTCGAACCCAGGACCTGTGGCATAGAAGGCAATGTATGTTACCACTACACCAGCTGGTCGTCAAATCTCATCGGATTTATCTCGTATAATTACATTTTAAATTTTAACTCGACGTTTCGGTGTCTTTGCAGGCCCCGTGGTCACGAGAGACTGTGGTGTTAGGCGTCTTGACAGTGGAAAAAGTTATACACAATTAACATTGTTTCCAAATATCCTCAACAATACCTACCTACAACCAATTTACACACTTTTATACACCTACCTAATAATTAATCAGGGGATGCGTTTATTATTGGCGGAAATTGTAAGAAAAAACGTTTTAGGTTATTTGAAGTTATTGCGTAGTTAGGTACCTACAGACAGACGAATAGAAACGCATTTTACTTTATATTGTACTACTTTACACCCAAGAAAATTCTAATTTTGTATATTTTAACTTGACGTTTCAGTGGAAAAAGTTATACCTACATCGAAACGTCGAGTTAAAAATTAATGTAATTATTCGCGATAAATCCGGTTAAAAATTGTTTTAGTTAATAGTATGAATTGCGAAAACTTACGACAATATTACACGAGAGTGTATTGTCAAATGAGTGTCTTTTGTCCGTGCTCATAATTCAGCCTCAGAACCCAAAGAAAAGAAAACTAATACGGATATTGTAATAAGTAAATAAATAAAAAAAAAAGCATTGTGTTCTGCCAGTTTTTTATGAAAAGCCAGTAACTTCCTTAACCATCAGGTATGATGGTGAGATGAAATACTCAAATCTTTTAGTGATAACTTTGTGTTTGAACATAGGTATTTTCTTTTCTTCCGAGCTCGTAAATCAGCCCCAGTACCCATGAAAAGACAAAATCTAAATTGCTCACAAACTATTATTATTTGTTAATATATAATTTATAATTAAAATAGCTACACCCTTTATTCATGATGGTTTCATCCAACTTCTCCCGAAACCAAATGATTACTTTTTTTTAAACTTAGAATAGGGACGGCGCGGCATGGCAGATGTTATTTTTTAAACAAAATACTTAAACTAAGACATCCGTTGATATAAATTATTTTGATGATCATGTAGTTTCTTTACATAGTAACGTGTAAATAGTTTTAGAAAAAAAATTTGGTATATAAGTAGATACTGCGTATTTAAACCACAGAGACACAATTCTTTTTATTAATACGTAATAATAAATAAATAAATAAACATTTCTGACACTCACACAACATTATCTAGCCCAAATTAAGTTTCTTAAAGAACTTGTGTTATGGACTGATATACTTAAGAAATATATACACATACATATTGAATAAATACATATTTTTTATTGGAATAAACTTAAGTAAACATATAAACATCCATGACTTGACGGCTAATATCTGTGTTCATCACACAGATATCCGCCGCTGCCGGGATTCGAACCCAGGACCTCTGGTATAGAAGGCAATGTATGTTACCACTACACCAGCCGGTCGTCCATGGTGTCATAGGTGTAACTTATTAATCTCAATAATATTATAAAGTGAATAAATATAATACATACATACATACATACATAACGTCACGCCTGTATCCCTTATGGGGTAGGCAGAACACCAGAGGTTACAAGACCATCTGATGTCACGTTTGACAAATTTGGAGGTATTATAAACATGGAGAGAGACTATTGTAGTGACAGGGGATCAGCCTATCGCCCACAAAAACGCCTTTAAAACCTCTGTCCCTTAACTGACTTTTACAGTATGCCCGGGAAGAGAAGCAGCTGGCACATTCTACGTTTTTCTTTCGCTCCCAGTCCAGCATGGAAGCAGTAAATATAATAAATAAATATAAAATCCCCAGACAATCACACCAACTACATGGCCCCAAAGTAAGCATAGCTTGTGTTATGGGATACCATGAAGCGAACTAGGGGGGCACCTAGAATATAAATAAGTACATAAATATCTCATAATGTTTAGATTGTAAATAAATAAATAAAATAAAATCCCCAGACAATCACACCTGGATGTATAGATGTATGGATGTTTGTTCCTCAAGCACGACAGAATGGCTGTAAGGACTTTATGATATTGTGCATAGAAATATTTTATATTCTAGAATAGCCCAAAGGCTACTTCTCATCCAGAAAAAAAATGTTCTTACGGGTTAATTATGTTTCATGAATTTAACTTGCACCCTTTATACTAGATGGCAGGTTGAGTATTTTTAATTTGCGTTATCTTTATTGCGATTATATTTGGCGGCAGATTTTATATGAAGGGTAGTCGCTAGCAAGGCGTAACCTAAAAAAAAAAACATTTTTAAGCTATTGCATAGCTTCTATCGCAGGCCTTGAGCGTGGGGACCGAATCCAGAAATTCCGTAACGAAAAAAACCTAACACCCCCCACTCCGACCGGCACAGCGGTGATAATTTGATTTCATAACTTTACATGCGGGCTTTAATAAACAATCAGCGCCATCTCCTAGGAATTTGTGGAACTTCATATTAGATCAAACATTGCATTAATAAAATAAATAAATAATTATAATTGCATAAGTTGATAAAAAATGCTATGCAATAGCTTTACCGCGGCAGTCTCCGAGTGACACACGTCTTTTTTTATTCATCATAAGACCATCGAATGGCCGCTTAATGACGTCACAATTTTGTACTTCGGCTTTAACAAGGTGTTTATAGTTATTGAAAAAGATATTACAGTAGACCAAGAGACAAAAAAAGCCGGAAAAAACTCTTGGCACTCTTTTTCAGTCAGAATAATACGAATTAATACAGTTACAGTAGAAATTGACCATCGCACCTGACGGGATCCTTGAGGTATTTGTTAGTCCAGCTCTTGAAAGGATACCTATGAATAGGTACCTACTTGATAAAAAAAATCTTGTAAGATCAAAAGTGACGCGGTTACAACCGCTTACACCGAATAAACCACAAATATTTTCAACCAAATATATTTCGTAAATTAACCACATACTCACAAACCTCAATATTTACTAAGATGAGTTGGCTATTACCTAACTTAGATCTGTTCTTGTAATTTGAACTCAATACATAAGAGTATAAAATAGTTATTTGTTTGACGTGCGGACATAAAGGTTATTACACATAGGGGTGATGTAGCGAAGGCGGTAACGTTGTTGCTTATTGTGAAAACACCTGGCGTGTCCCAGGGTATAGGGTATCTATGATATGATTTATTTATTACAATTTATTATAATATATTAATTAGCTTTTTAATATTTCAAAATATAAAAAAATTAAGAAAACCTCATCGTAGTATAATATAAAAATTAACTTAACATAAAATAACAATGAATGATACCTATATCTTAGATATGAATCTTTGATGTCTCATAAATAAGGCTAGGAAACAAATCGTCGGACCCGAATTTGGATTACAATTTCACTCAAATCGGTTAATCCGTTAAGGAGCTACAATTCCACAAAAACTTGGTGGTTAAACCCCATTCAGGGTCCGCTTTGCTAGCAGCCACACTTATATATTAATATAAAATCTTTAGCCATTTTCTGCATGTATTTATTATTGTCATTTTAGTTAACAGTTTGTTTCCATTTACTTAAACATAGCTAGTTATATGCTGATGATCATTGATTTTTCTGTACAGGGTGACTGTGGGTCACTATTGAAATTCAAAGACGTGATAGTTTGAGATCATACATAAGGAAAAAAAATATATATATATTTGAATTATTTCTAAGTAAGCTCAACCGAAAGTTAAAGAATGTAAGAAAGTAAATGGTAACATAGTAGTATTTATTTATAGAGAATTCTAGTGAAAAATTAAGTTCCTACTTTTTAACATACTTATGATCAGAATCGAGTAAACAGTGATCTCTTTTTTTTTTTTTTTTATAATTTATGGATGGGACGTTTGTCTTCCATGACACCTGATGTTAAGTGAACATGAAGACTAAGGTGGTACACGTCCATCCACGAGAAACCTATTCACTCGACGCTTAAAAGTACTAGGACTATATTGGTCAGGGAAAATAGACGCAGGCAGTTCATTCCAAACCTTGGCGACCCGTATCAAAAAGGAACTGTCAAAGCGCTTAGTTCGACTTTTCGGAATATCTACCACATACGGATGGAAGTTCTGTCTGCGTCTAGTAGTCCGATGGTAAAAGGGTGAGGGTTCAATTTTTTTGGTTGTAAGGTCGACGTCGTTAATAAGTTTACGGGCTCTTCGGTCAACGGAGTCCAGCGCTTCTAGTTGATACTTGGCTGAACCATCCCAAAGATGACTGCAGTACTCCATGCATGATCGCACTTGAGCTGTGTATAAGTTTAGAAGCTGTGCAGTGCCGAAGTACCGCCGCACCTTCGAGATGATTCCCAACTTTTTCGAAGCTACTTGAGCCATGGACACAATTTGTTGACTGAAGTTCAAACTGGATGTTACAGTTACGCCTAAAAGCCCTAGATGGTCAGTGATGGGGACAGATACTTTATTTTATTTTATTTTATTTGGGATAAAAAACAGTTATACAGTGACAGATTTATCATTTAAAAGTTATACAAAACAGTGGTAACTGTATAACCAGCACCATTATCCACATATGTTATTTAATAAGTAAAAACATTTTGGAAAGTGGGCGTAAATGTGAAGGTGCTCTTTTTTGCGGAGAATAGACACGCCTGAGTTTTGGACGCGTTGAATTTGACCAAATTCGACTCACCCCAATCGGATACTTTTCGTAAGGTCAAATCAACGCGCTCAATCATTGACTTTGACTCGCTCGCGCATTGGATACGTATCTCTCTACAACAGTGCTGTCATCAGCATAACCAATAATGCCCGGTGTTAAAAGGTCATTAATGTGCAGCAAGAATAATGTTGCAGAGAGAACAGATCCCTGAGGTACCCCGGCATTAATTGCCATTTGGTCGGAGGAGTAGCCATCTAAGACTACTCGAATTGACCGTTTCCTCAGAAAATCAGATATCCAGTCGCAGAGCCTAATCGGTATGCCATATGCTGGAAGCTTACTTAAGAGACCATCATGCCAGACCCTGTCAAAGGCCCTGGAAATGTCTAAGGATACAGCTATTGCTTCACAATGACCCTCCAAGGCCTCACTCCATAAGTGAGTGGCATACACGAGAAGATCGCCGGTCGAGCGTCCGTTGCGGAAACCATATTGGCTATCGCTTAGGAGCCCGTTGGTCTCGAGGTATGCCAGGAGTCGATTATTCAATACACGTTCTAAAATTTGTAACTGTAAAAACCCTGTAAACTGTAAAATTATAAGAAAAATATTGCTCTACTTTCGAGGGCTTATATTTTATTCTGAGAAAAAAGTCTTTAATAAACCTACCACCCACACACACACACCTATTTGCCTAAAAGGGTGTCATTCTCATACTCTCAGTATCACATATGTGTACTCTTTTCCCGATTATTTTTCCTACTCTTTCTCTGTCCATGCAGTTAGGCTGTGGAATTTACTTCCTCAAGTAATTCTGAAGTCCCAAACCCTATCTATTTTACAAAAGAAAGTAAAAGATCACTACTTTTCTTTAGTAAATGTTATGTTAACACTGTTTATCTTAACAATAGTTTGACAAAGTAATTTATGCATGTTTCTTCCATGCTGGAGTGGGAGCGAAAGAAAAACATAAAATGTACCAGCTGCCTCGCTTTCCGGGCGTACTGAAAAGTAAGTTAAGGGATAGAGGTTTGATTGGCGTTTTTGCTGGTGATAGACTGACACCCCTGTCACTGCAATAGTCTCTCTCCATCATTATAATACCTCCAATTTTGTCAAACGTGACTTCGGATGGTTTTATAGCCTCAGGTGTTCTGCCTACCCCATAAGGGATACAGGCGTGAAGTTATGCATGTATTATAGACACACACATATTGTTAAATAAAATAAACAAAAATCCATGTCACCCTACTCAACCCCTCAACCGCGTTATTATTTGTAATCTGTATAACATTTTTCTTAATTCACGATGTAGGCGGGTGTGTTGGTGGGGGCGCGCTCTTTGTGTAAATGCCCTTATTATTTGGGGGTTTTGGGGTTTTGATAACACAAATAATCACTGTATACAGTTCATGTGAAGATGGAATGACGGTTTGTGCTGACGTGTTCTAATGACGCGGGAAATCGTACTTTTAAAAAACATCTATCCTTTTTCCTCTCGAAACTTTACGTTTAAATATGACTAGAGAATTAATGAAAATTATTACCTATTGTTTAACAGATTTGAAGAAAGTAATTTTAAGGCAATATTCGATCAATTATTATGTTTTTAATAGTTACTTCTCAATCTAATATATAAAATTCTCGTGTCACAGTTTTCGTTGCCATACTCCTCCGAAACGGCTTGACCGATTTTGATGAAATTTTTTGTGCTTATCCGGTATCTATGAGAATCAGCCAACATCTATTTTTTTTATTTTTTTTATTTTTTATTTATATGGCAAAACAACGTTTGCCGGGTCAGCTAGTTACCTATAAAACACGTTCTTAAATACGTTCGGCGCGGTCAGTACTTGGATGGGTGACCGCCGACTATTCATTTCTCACGACGACTTTTGTGCTTCGGAGGGCACGTTAAGCAGTCGGTCCCTGGTGCTGTATATTTGTATACAGTAGTCGTTAGGGTAATTTTAATTAAACCATCACCTCTTGCGGTCAGTTTCTCCAAATCAATCCCAACAATATTTGTTCTACGACTTTTTACAAATCTTGATAAATAACACAAAAATTAAAAACAAAAAATGTTTGCTCCTTACTCTACATTTTGTAAGATGTACCTATTATTATTTTAAGCAATATTGTATTGCGCAAGGTGCGTGGTATACCTACGCTCAAAGTAAATAGAGTTACGCCTCACAGAGGCAATAAATAATTTTTGTGCGAAAACCAAAATTTTAAAAACTATTAATTTTATAAAGTTGTAGAACAAATGTTGTCGGGATTAATGTGGAGAGGCTGCTTGCAAGAGGTGATGTGCTATTTAAAATTAACCCTGTATACCTATGTGTAAATTACTATAGGAGAATAAATCAATGGGACTATGAGAGAAAACACCTCTTTAAGATGGTTGAGCTTAAGCAAATCTGAAAAACTACAATATCCTGTGATGTTATGTGTTCCTGGTATTATCAACGTAACTTTCGAAATAATTTAAAAATTATCGACAAAATGTATCGATGAACTTATAACTTTAATTCCAGCCTTGACGCAATGGGTGCACGGGTAAACGCGAATTACCCCACCACCCACTGGTGGGTGAAGGCGGTGGGTGGTCGGGTCATCCCCCGGCTTCTCAATTACAAAGCAGTGTTAAATTATTTTTGACGGACCCCTGAGACATGCGATAGATATATCCGTCTAAGGATATCTCACTCACCCAAGTTTGTCAAACTAACTCTGGCGCAGGTCTTTGTGTATACTGGGATACCCTTAGTTCCGCTGTGTGACAAGCGTATTTAACCTTACAGGCGTTACAAACCAGTCAAATTTCTTCAACTAATTTTTAACTTAACGTCCAGGACATAGAGCTCAGATTCAATTACAATTTTGTCTGCTGCCTTCTGTACATATCAGTTTGGATAAATCATTTATTTATTACATTGTGAAAGAAAGATTAGTTAAATATAGTCAGTCCCCCTTCGAAAGTAACAACTTACCCCTATCTATTCCCATGCGTGTCGTCAGTGTTGCCTAAGGGATTACTTATCACAGCATGAGCAATATCGATATTTTTAAGAAGATACTTACTATAAAATTATAAACTAAAAATAAAGGCAACCTCTGAAGAAAGTCAGTTTGAACAATTCTCAGGGAAGCCTTTAATCAAGAAAATTTCTTCAGCGAGTTACACAAGCAAAAAAACATACATACATACATAACCTCACGCCTGTCTCCCTTTGGGGTAGGCAGAGACAAGGGAACACAAATTGCTTCGATCCAGACATACCTCTTTCGCTTCCTCCACGTTCATTTATCTTTTCATACATGATCGCCGGTTACGGGTACTTTTAACTAGGCCCTTTTTAAGAACGTCGCCAATTTGACCGGCGTACGTTCTCCTAGGGCGGCCCCTTCCGACAGCACCATCCATTCTTGTTCTATACACCTCTTTCGTAAATCTACTTTCACTCATCCTTTCCAAATGTCCAAACCACCGCAGCATACCCACTTCAATCTTAGTCACTACATCTTCTTTACACAAGTAAATCCACATGCAATTGCTAGATGTATGAAATGTGAGGTTTGTTTGAAATCTCCAACTCAGCGGAGGCATTTCCATATTGAAACTCATATTGAAAACTTTGTTCGAGTGTTTAGTTTATCCTTCTAAACCTAGTTTAAAAGTACCTCAATCACAAAAACAAAACACTGAGTTTGAAATTAGATTAACACGGTTTTCGAATAAAATTTGAGTTTCGAATGGCACGTCTATCCACCGATAATTAAATCTGTAAATGCCGTTTATTAAATCTCAACAGGTACCTACCTAAGTATTCGAAGTTAGTAACTAGTAAATTCACGTCGCCTTTAAGAAAATTTAAATCTTATTTTCTCAAGAATTTCCACGCAATTTTTTTTAAATGCAGTTTTTAATTTCAAAGATAAGCAATAGTTTTTTTAAACTATTTTTTTTTATTTTTTTTTATTTTAAACTTTTATAAAATACAATTTTTAACTTATATATAAAGGTACAACATAAACTCATATGAATTTTACCGTGTTCCAGTGAGTCGTCATTAAACAACTTATCTGTTTATATGATAGTCTGTTCTTTTCAACTTATCAATTGTCCTCATCAATTCAACTTAATTAAATTAATGCTTTAGTACTATTTTATTAAATTAGTAGCTAGATGTCTTGTACCTCACTTTTGTGTGTACAAGGATTGGTGACCAACCATTCATTTGTTACGGCAGGTTAAGCAGATGGTCTCAGGTGCTGATACAGTAGTCGTTAAGGATTTTCAGATGCCATTTCGGCGGCGTCTTGAAAATTCTGACATTCAACTACCAACACTGGACCAGCTTGGTTTTACGGCCTAAACCTCTTCATCACCCAGGGGAGAGACTCATAGCCCTGTAGTTGGCTGTGACTCTTAAACATAATAATAATAATAAAAACTCTTTATTGCCATGAAACTTAAAAAAAATGATAACAAAAAAATAATAATAAGAAAGATGACAATTTCGGCGGCCTTATCGCTTTAAGCGATTTCTTCCAGGCAACCAAAAACAATTATAAAAGAAATCACAAACTTAAACTAGGGCAGAGCATTTAACTTGTAAGAATAAACATAATAACTAAAAATTACTAAAATTACAAACTATTATACATGTATTAAACATGTATAATGTTTGAACATTTTGAACATTCTTCCATGCTGGACTGGCAGCGAAAGAAAAACATAGAATGTGCCAGCTGCTTCTCTTCCCAGGCAAACTGTAAAAGTCAGTTAAGGGACGAAGGTTTTATTGGCGTTTTTGCGGGCGATAGGCTGACTGCAATAGTCTCTCTTCATCATCATAATAATACCTCCAAATTTGTCAAACGTGACATCAGACGGTTTTATAGCCTCTAGTGTTCTGCCTACCCTTTTAGGGATACAGGCGTGAAGTTATGTTTGTGTTTTGTTTTGTTTTAATGTTTGAACATAATTTTGACGCTGACTGTACTTCCTAGTATTTTCACTAATAGGTACCTAATTACATATTGCGACTTCCGGTCCCTTTGATGTTCTAACGTAAATAACTAATAAGTCTCGTTAGACAATGCAAATACAAAACTTAGTCAGTCTGTGTGTCTTTCACTGTATTAGAATCATCAAAAGCTTTATGCTTCAAAAATCAATATTTTTTTTTTATTTGTGATTAAACCCGCTTTTGACCTCAACCTCACCTGATGGTAAGTGACGATGAGGTCGAAGATAATAAAAATAATATAATAAATATTTTTAACACTCACATAACATTATCTAGCCCAAATTAAGTTTCTTAAAGAACTTGTGTTATGGATACTAGATAACTGATATACTTAAGAAATAAATAAACATACATATTGAATAAATACATATTTTTTATTAGAATAAACTTAAACAAACGTAAAACATCCATGACGTGACGACTAATATCTGTATTCATCGTACAAATATCCGCCGCCGCCGGGATTCGAACCCAGGACCTCTGGCATAGAAGGCAATGTATGCATATGTTACCGCTACACCAACCGCTCGTCAATCATCTAAGCAAAATCATTTAAACCCGTGTTTGACCTAAATCTCACCTGATGGTAAGTGATGATGAGGTTGAAGATGAAAGCACACAGGCTTAGGAAGGACCTGGCTCTTCATAAATCAGTGATAAATGAAAAATGTGATAAATAAAAATTACCCGACCAGGATTCGAACCTTCGACCTCTCGTTTGCCGGACGAGTGCTCCTCCACTGAGCTACCTGGGCCTGGCGGTACGCCTCGAAATTACTTACCACATTTTTGTTTTTACGTTATATTGCTAACGTAGCTCCATCTCATGGTATAGCTTTGCAGCTAAGACCACCCGAGACAAATTACTTTACAGAAATTGTGAATCCCAGTGAAAGTGAAGCATTGCAATGTTTTAATAATGTTTTTAAGTTTTTTCATTTAAAATGAGTCATTTATATAAGAATAATTGAGAATTTTAAATGCAAAAACTTAAAAACATTATTAAAATCAGTAATATTTTATGATATTGTACTTAGCGGCAGGTTTTATGAGGGTAGTCGCTATCCAGGTGAATAGGTCCTACCACCAAGCGGGGGTCACTCGGATTAGTCGCCACTTACGACACACTTATCCAGAAGTGGTAGGAATATTCTAAGCTGTTACCGGATCAATCGATCGATAAACAAATAAATAAGACTTCACATATATGTATCTACTCACCCACACTTTCACAGACACCCACGATACGTCTTCCTACTTTTTTTTATATATTACTTTTTATGTCCAATAATTATGTAAAAGCTTCCATGCTGGACTGGGAGCGAAAGAAAAACATAGAATGTGCCAGCTGCTTCTCTTCCCGGGCATACTGTGATAGTCAGTTAAGGGACCGAGGTGTTATGGGAGGCTTTTTTGTGGGCGATAGGCTGACCCCCTGTCCCTGCAATAGTCTCTCTCCACTATTATAATGCCTCCAAATTTGTCAAACCTGACATCAGATGGTTTTATTACCTCCGGTGTTCTGCCTACCCCATACGGGATACATGCGTGAAGTACATGATGTATGTATGTAATTATGTAAAAATTTCAATACTTAATACTTATGTAGTAATAATACTTCTTTTTGAGAAAAGTAATAATTTTTGTATTATATTCATCATACTCGAACATAGGTAATTTTTGTCTTGAACCGAAGGTACAAAATATAATTAAAATGTAAATGTTCCTTTCGGTTGCTACGTGTCAGGCCTGCGAGCCTAGTGTAACAGTCACTGTTTTCATTATTGTTTGTAATTTTCTTTTTGACAATAAACTATTATTATTATTATTTAATTGATCGACGGATACCGTTCGACTAACCAATCTATCGACGGTTGCTCGACGTTGATCGAATAACCTCAACTATATATTCCATCAGCTTGATCGAGGTTGACTAATCCATTCAACCATTGATCGACTTGGTCCGGTAATTTATTTATTTATTTAAATATTTAGGAAAACTTACAGCTAGACATATAATAAACAGAAAAGATAGGAAAATTATAGCCAATTAAAAGTTTTCACATATAGGTGCCAAAATAAATAAAGAAAGAACAATCACAAAACTAAAATCACAAAATTAAAATTGCACACGGTAAAAACGGTAAACATTATGGAAATTAAAATATACAATTTTAAAATTTAAAAAAAAATTAACACCCTTACCTAATCCTACAAGAACTAAAGTATCACCTTTTTCATTGACAATGTTTTTTTCTTATAAAATGAGGTTGGTATCTTTGTCTTACATCCATGACACCTTGTTGTAGGTAATCATGCGGACTTAGGTGGTACACGTCCATCTTCGAGAAACTTATTCACTTAATTCTTAATAGTAACAGGAATGTAGAGTTAAGAAACTGCAGAAGTAGGCATTTCGTTCCATTCATTGGCGACCCGTATCAAAAAGGAACTGTAAAAGCGCTTAGTTCCACTTTTTGGAATATCCACCAAATAGGATAAGTTCTTATGTGTTGCATTTTCTTGCTACTTTTTCTAAATGGTGGCAGCAGTGCGAGCACAGCTATTTATCGATTCGTGTTTTCACGAAAGTTCGTGTAGTATGGAGTAGGTTTGTAAGCAATAATTGAAAACTAGCCACTGCTCCAGGACATGTTTAAATTAATATGTGCCTTGCCAATTTAAAATGTTTTTGAAGATGTTGTATTGTTAAATATGTGTCATCATCAATCACAACTCTTTGTAATGAGCCCACTGCAGGGCATAAGTCTCTCCCCTGGGTGAAGAGGAGGTACAGGCCATAATCCACCAAGCTGGCCCAGTGCTGGGTGGTGGATGCAAGAATTTTCAGGGCGCCAAGATGGCTTCTGACAAACTCTAACGACTACTGTATACAAATTTACATACATTCAGCACCCGGGACCGACTGCTTATTGTGCCCTCCGAAGCACGGAAGTCGTCGTGAGAAATGAATGGTCGGCGGTCACCCATCCAAGTACCGACCCCGCCGAACGTTGCTTAACCTGAGATATCGTATGATACACACAGTAACCGCGGCGCTACGACGATTTCGTGTAAATATATATAAAACTAGCTGAACCGGCAAACGTAGTTTTGCCATATAAATAAAAAAAAAATAGATGTTGGCCGAATCTCATAGATACCGCTCAAAAAATTTCATCAAAATCGGTCAAGCCGTTTCGGAGGAGTATGGCAACGAAAACTGTGACACGAGAATTTTATATATTAGATAGATAAATTAAAATTTGCTACCGACTCCATACTATACGAACATTCGTAAACATTTGAGTCCAGAAAGTTCTGTGTTCGCACCACAGATTCGTTACAAATAATAGACCGTATTAGACATAACACTCTCTAATAAAAGTCTCTGTAATGCCCAACTAAATTAGATTTTGTTAGCGACTTTAGCGTTTGCAGTGCCCTATATTTGATATGAGAGACTCCCTAATATCAAATTAGCTAATGATATAAAGTAGGTCTACGGGAAATACTTCTAAGTATATAGGTTTTGATAGAAGCATCAAAAAATAAACCAAGCATTAATATCATATAGATCTTTTGTTTGCGTAGAATTCGAAGTATTTTTTTTGTAAGGACTAAAAACAAGAACGTGTGGTACTAATTTTAGTTTATAACTCTACGCGTTGCTAATAAATAGGGTCTAGACAGACAGACAGACTTTTCGATTGTTTTCTTTGAAGTTTATTTTCTACCTACCTATATTATAACTTTATATAAAAAAATATACACTGAATATAGCAATTGACTTAAACATGTATTACGACATATCTTAAATTTAATATTTTGCACACTGACCCTCGTCGGTAGGCTATTGTGAAACTTTAATCTATACAATAAGACCTCAAATGTACCAATTTCCATGCAAACAAAGATTTTATTATTATAATTGGGCATTAATTCTTACTTACTTCATATAAAAGAAAATTCTAAATATAGACGACTATCCGCGAAGTAGTAACAAATATTTATAATCCATAATACATCAAAAGTTAACACCATACTTAATACAATAACGACAAAATCCTTTACACACAAACTACAAAGCAGACACTCCCCTACTAAATCAATTTATTATGGATTCTAAGCCCCCGCCATTTTCTTTGTCAACCGTCATCTGTCAGATTTCCCGCGCGTTCTATTTTCCGAACTGAACGCGTTCGCCGGGTTTTCGGTAAACAAAGGAGACTCAATTTACAAAACGTCATAACTCCTATATGATTTCTGTTATTATAAAGCGTTTTCGTTACAGTAGCTCCATTTTTAATGGTATTTTAAAGCATGGCTAAAGGTCGTATGTCAAAGTTGTGTTAGGTTAAAAATCGACTGTATTATTTGTTGAATAAGAGTAGTTTTTGAGTTTTTGGTGTTGGTTATTATGTTTTTTGCGATCAGAGGAATGAATACACAATTTTGCGTGACCATAGATTACTTTTAAATAGGCCCAGATAGTTGCTTGTTAGTATATCCATTGAATTCTTTAATGGATTTCGCTTCCTCTAACAACATTTTTAGGGCAATTATCAAAATAGGTTGGCCGCCATTTTGTGTTTTTTTGATAAAGAAATTTATTTACGTTCAATGGGTGAATTAAGTTGCTCTGGATGTTTTTGAATAATCACTTTATTTACAGAGCCGGTTTAAATAAATGATTTAATTATTTATTTTGATCTTTCGACGAAAATACGGTTGGGAATTTTCATAAAAAATATTAGGCAATTTAGTTATTGAAACCCTAGCTTTTCAATGCATAATTACCTAAATACATACATACACAACTTCACGCCTGTATCCCTTATGGGGTAGGCAGAACACCAGAGGTTATAAGACCATCTGATGTCACGTTTCACAAATGAGGTATTATAATGATGGAGAGAGGCTATTGCAGTGGGCACAATACTGCCAATTCTGTCCCTTAACTGACATTTACAGTATGCTCCGGAAGAGAAGCAGCTGGTAAATTCTTTGTTTTTCTTACGCTCCCAGTGCAGCATAGAAGAACCTATTACTTAAATAAAATACATATATCAACCTTTTCGTATATTTAAGTAGGTACATACCTCAATCAATAGGCACCTAAATAAACATATAGCATTGTATAAGTATCATAGTTTTAATTTATTTATTAAGTACTAATCACAAAATAGTTTTTATATCTAGGTAGGTACATACCTGTATTCTACAAAACTCATGAAATCAATTTAATACTTTTAACACAGACACGACAGACGAATGACATCCTTTCGTAAACTTAATAGCTTAACAATTAAATAAAATGAGACACACTACTTATTTCTACTTCAATTTTAATTTAATTTAATTTAATAGTCAATAGGAAACGGCGGCGTTTAAAACAATTTCCTCCCAAACCAAATCTTTCAAAGTTAAGACCACACACGACGAACGCAGCTAAAATGAAAATAGTTCACTCGTACAGTCGTACAAACAGAAGTCATATGAAATATAACATTCTCAGTTCCGCTGTTAGTACATCTTTTATTGTTTTCATTTGAATTAAGAATTAAATCAAAATGTTTTGTTATTACTGAAATTTATTACGTGTTTTCTTTAGCTTCTTTTTTTATTAGTTTATTCGTATGCGTCAGTTGGTAGTTTACACTGAATGTTTATTATAGTGAGATATAAAGTTATAGCATGTTGGCAGCTCTGCGAGGTTATAGACGCGTTACTTTTGATAATGTTCGAATTTCAAAATTTGCGAAACTATGGAATTAGCTGCTTTGTTTGACAGCTAAGGCCCTTTGCCCATGCAGCAACTATTAGGTACAAGAACTGACAAATAGCCGTTAACTTATAGACGGTCGCTCTGGTGCAGCAGTCTAGACGCTATTACGCCAATCATAAGATCGCGGGTTCGATTCGGAATAAGAAATAAATTTTCCGGGTCTTGGCATTTATCTATTTACTTTGAGACTATAGTGTGCTTGTCTGGGGATTTTATTATTATTTTATTGCATATATTTTAATAGAAGGTAGGTAGGTACTGCTCACATATAGCAAGTTACGAGTTCCGGTGATGGATAAAACAGTTTTCAGTTGCTGTAATTGATTATTCAGATCTTAAATTGATGGTAGCCAGGTGAACTCTGAGGAGGTCCTACCATCAAGCAGGGTTTCCTCGCCTTTCAAGGGCAATGGAACCATGCTAAGGAGGCACGGATCGATATAACCTATTTAAAAAATCTTATAAAAACGGACATACAAACATATGGGCTACCTGTTATTAAGTTACCACTACCACCTGGTCATCCACGAGCAAAACCTAAGAAAGTACCGGTGTGTTGCCGATATTCTATCTCCTTGCTCGTTTTTCATGCTGGACTGGCAGCAAAGGAAAAGTTATCTACGTGATAGACGTCAATATGTCGATTGTGGAGGATGCCTTTCTGAATCATATGCTACTAGATCCGGAGTTAGCCAAGGCAGTAATTTAGGCCCTTTCCTTTTCATCCTGATGATCAATGACCTGCCAAAAGTCGTCCATCATTCTACACCGCTCCTGTTTGCAGATGACTTAAAATTAGTTCTTCCAATAAAGGAGAACGAAGATCACGTGGCATTGCAGCAAGACATACAGAGCGTCGTCAAGTGGAGCCATGACTATAAAATAGCATTCAATGTCGCCAAATGCTCTGTTTTGTCATTTACTCGATCGCATTCTCCGAGCTACTATCCGTATGAAATGGAGGGGATGCCACTGCAGAGAGTAACAGAGGTAAGAGATCTGGGCGTTACTTTTTCATCCAATGTTTCCTTCATAAAACATATTGAAGCAACGTGTAAAAAGGCGTATCGAAATCTTGGGTTGGTTCTGCGTCAAGCGAATCAATTCACAAACATTATGGCTTTAAGAGCATTGTGCTTAGCATTGGTGAAAAGCCACCTACAATATAATTCTACTGAATGGTCCCCGCATGAGGAGAAGTATAAGTTAATGGTGGAGCGTATACAAAATAAATTTTGCAGATTCCTTTTTAAGAAAATTTACGGAGTATACCCTGGATACCCATTGCTATATCCCACTTTATTTGTTCTGGGTATGGTGGGGTATTACAGACTTGAGACAAAGAGAGAGGTAGCTCTGGCTACTTATCTATTTGGCGTGATTCGTGGCAAAATATACAACCCAGGCGTGCTAGTGTGCATGCAGCTGTGTGTGCCGGATGGATACGTAGGCAGGCGTCGGCGGCCGGTCTTGTTCCTGGTGCCGCGCGCGCGCACCGCTCTGTTGCACTGCGCGCCGTTCACGCGTGCTTTGCGGACACTCAACACAATGTCTGACCGCGTAGACCTGTTTTTTTGTTCGCTGAATGAATTCACTCAGGCCGCATTTTATGTATGTAGTTATAGTGTTAGTACCTAAGTGTTGAATATTTGTTTTTTCAACACACTTGCTCGTAAAGTGAGCGTTATTCTATTGAATTTAGAACTATAAACTGGGCTATAAGTCACGGGTGCATAATATATTATACCCTAGTGCATAATATAATGAATCCTACAAAGTTGAATTGTACCGTTGTGCAAATTACATGCGAGTAAACAGAGCATATTTTATTGGTCCGGGTTATACATTAAATATTTTCAGAAACAACAAAGAGGTTTTATACCACTTCAAATCCATACACATTTTTAAATGTTTGCGCCTTATATTAGTAAAACAAATTTGTATATCAAACAAATTATTCACAATTTACAATAATTTGTTATAAAATATTAAAATATTTGCATTTACCACTCCAAATTAAACATTTTCACTTAAAATAGGCTGTATATGCTATACAGACATTGACACATTTGGCGGAAAAAAAAAACATACGCGCATGCGCGAGGTTCGGCGCCATTTTTCAATCACAATTCACAGCTTTGTTATCAAATGTGTTTGTTATTTTATGACCACGTACGTATGTCTTTTACTCACAAGTGTGTTGAAAAACGTCGTATGTAACTCGTGAGCGTTGCTAATTACAGTCTCGGCTCACTACTAAGCCCTCGCCTGTGGCTCGGGCTCAAATCACAGCCTCGACTGTAATTAGCAACTTCGCTCACTTGTTACATAATATACTATTATAGAGGTAAAATGGTTATTTTTTTGTTTTTTGAAAATTGTTTTTGGTAACACCATTGCATTAGGTTAAGGACCTGTAATGATGGTTGTTTGTATGGCAAATGAATAAATAAATAAATAAAAAACATAGAATGTGCCAACTGCTTCTCTACCCGGGCGTACCAACTGTAAAAGTTAATTAAGGGACAGAGGTTTTATTGGAGGTTTTTTGTGGGTAATTGTGGTAAATGTGGTAATAAATCTCCATCATAATACCTCCAAATTTGTCAAACGGAACATCAGATGGTCTTACAACCTCTGGTGTTCTGCCTACCCCATAAGGGATACAGGCGTGAAGTTATGTATGTATGTACGAGTAGCTCTTATAGAGCACAATATCACCATTTTTTTTGCATGGCAGTTCCCTTTTGTGTTTCAATAGAATAACGATCACTTTACGAGCAAGCAGGGTTGAAAAAGAATTTAAGTTCGAGATATGAACAGTAGATCCGTCGATTGGTAATTAGTGTCATCCGGGTCTATTGAACAAACGAATTCAAAGTAAACGAGTTCAAAAAGTTCTTAGAAACTTAAATGTATTTTTGGAGGCAGTTCGATATTTTTTTTAAAGATTGACAATTACATATTATTTATCTAGGCTTTCGATTGTTTTCGACAGACCGTTCGCAAAATATTAATTTTATTGTAGAGTGTTCTGATAAAAAAAAACGAAACTATGGAGAAAAACGAGTTACGCGCGGTAATAAAGTATCTGTTCCTGAAAAAAATGTCAACGAAAGAGATTTTTTCGGACATTCACCAGACATTAGGGAATGATGTTTTACCCTATTCCACTGTGGCTTATTGGGTTGCTGAATTTAAAAGAGGTAGATCGAGCTGTAAAGATAACCCGCGTTCTGGACGACCTTCAACCTCCATCACCGAAGAAAATGCCAAAAAAGTGGAAAATTTGGTTTAAGACGACAGAAGAATTACAATAAAATATTTAGCTAAGATCCTTAAGATATCGTTTGGTAGCATTTAGTCAATTTTAACCGATTCACTGGGGTTCAAAAAAGTGAGAGCAAGATGGGTGCCACGAATGTTAACCGAAGAAAACAAAAATCGACGTTTGGAAATTTCTAAGCGTAATCTCGAAATGTTCCAACGTGATTCACATCAATTTTGCCGTCGTGTTGTAATCATGGACGAAACATGGGTCCACCATTTCGACCCGGAAACGAAAAGACAAAGCTTGTCTTGGAAACGACCATCCTCACCACCCGTGAAGAAATTTTGAGTTTCTCCTTCCGCTGGCAAAGTTATGGCCTCGGTATTCTGGGATAGTGAAGGAATCCTTTATATTGATTACTTGCCAAAAGGGCAAACGAAAACTGGATCCTATTATGCAAACTTAATCCCGAAATTACGTGAAGCGATTAAAGAAAAATGTCGTGGGAAATTTTCATTGGGCGTGTTGTTTCTTCAGGATAACGGTCCACCTCATCGTTTGGAAGTTGCGCTCACTGCAATCCGCAGTGCTGGCTTATTATTCTTCTGACTTAGCCCCGAGTGATTTTCACTTATTTCCAAAATTAAAGGATCATATTCGTGGAACTAAATTTGACGATGATGACGCGGTTATGACTGCCCTAGAGGAGTTTTTTAATAGTCGAGAAAATTATTTTTTAGCGGAAGGAATAAGAAAGTTGGAGATACGGTATTCTCAGTGTATTAGATTAGAAGGAGATAAGGTAGAAAAATAAAATACTTTTGTTTAATTTTTTTTTTTTGTATTTATTCTAAGAACTTTTTGATTCGCCCTCGTACAAGTGTTATGGCCGAAATAATTTTATTTTACAGAAAGACTGGGTTCATCACATACCCTATCATCATAAGTACATACCTACATACATAACTTCACGCCTGTATCCTGTAACGTTGTGGATTGGGGGGAGTGTTCAGTTTGTGCCCGGAGTGAAGATTGCTTAAGTTGTAAGTAACCAGACACTCCTACCAAAACACAGGTCACAAAATAAAGATACTCTGAGCGTAAACACCCTAGACTCACCCTCGATCCTACTTATCCAAGATATAGCGAGGTAGGTCCTACTTAACAGGTCTTGTGATATAAAATAAAAGATGTTAATACTGATAAATATCACAGATTTTATTGTGTAATAGTTCAAGGCGAGTCCTGAGTATCTTTACACAGAGAGGGGTGAGAAAAAGGTTTAACTAGCTCAGGAGAGGGAGTTCACCATACTAAATCACCTCACCGTCTCTGTTATACATAAAAGAACAATTTATATAGGTACTTTAAATTACCATGAAGCTAAATTAACAAAATAATTAATAAACTAAGGTTAGTGCTTAAGTCTACTTAAAACTAACCGCAAGGATTATCTTTTAAAACAATAATTAAAGAATATTCTATCTCTTAATGTCACTACAATAACTAATATCCAGTTTCAATATCCAATATCCAATATCAATATCCAATATCACCACAGGTACTTTCTTTCTTGATTTTATAGTTGTAAGTAGATAAAAGATTACCTTATAACTCCTCGGTCAACATTTTACTAAAGCAAATCTGCATGTTACCATGAGGATTTCATGCTCTTGTGTTAAATCATGTAACAAACAGCTTCAGCCACATTTAAAAACAATGAAAACTCCACCAGAGTTACTCCTGCAAAGCACCCATATGGTTTCCAATATGGGCTAAAATTTATTTCTAACACAAACTGCGGCGACTACATATTATACGTATTTCACCTTATTAAATTTAAGGTTTTTTAAATGGGACGATCACAACATCTAGCCAGCAAAGCCGGCCCAAAAAAAAGATTTCACATCTTGCTAGCAGCGGTGCGTTCCGTCCGTCTTGAAGAAAAAAAAATAATGTTGCCAATCTCAAAATTCTAAGGTCGCGAGTTTTAATTTTTTATAACCCACAAAAACTACTACGTTACAATCCCTTATGGGTAGGCAAAACAACAGAGGTTATAAAACAAACTAGGAGGTAGGTATTATAATGAAGAGAGACTATTGCAGTGATCAGCCTATCGCCCTCAAAAACGCCAATAAAACCTCTGTCTCTTAACTGACTTCTACAGAATGCCCGGTAAGAGAAGCAGCTGGCACATTCTACGTTTTTGTTTCGCTCCCAGTCCAGCAGGGAGAAGTCATCAAAATGACTACCAATTTTATTGTAAAATAAACATTGATCATCCAAAATCTAAATCAATATTTGCATTCACTATTTGAGACAACCTTTCGTAAAATTAGTAACGAAAATAAACAAATGAATTGAATTAAAAAGAGGTCGCACCGACATGCCATTTCAACAGCCGCGTAAACTCAAACAATGGCCGTTCACGATTGACATTTGACAGCTATTCAGGCGGGAAAACAAGTGACAGCTCGCCTCCTCTTGTTAACAACACATGATGATTCTTTCTTTTTGTTTTGAAACCTTTTTTTAAAGGTCTAGGCGTGGGGTTGTGTATTGTTTTTAGAATTTTAGAAACGACGTAATTTAGGTACTGCCTTTAAAACAAATATAAGTAAATATGGTAAGTGAAGATGAGGTTGGTGATGACAGCACACGGGCTAAGGAAGTAACTGGCTCTACGTAAAACGTTTACGTAACATATCATCTTCGGAGCGGTGATTTTGGCGACAGATTTAATATGAAGGGTTAAGTCACTCGGATTAGTCGCGTTATACGACAAGTTTAAGTTAAGGGACGATAGGGCTATTCTAAAACGACCTTACGCAGCCCTTAAGCAGACCTTAAGTCGACCTTATAAAAGTAGTAACTCTTTATTAAATTTCATTTAGGTAATGCATTTTTTTCTCTGATAGGTTAAAAAAGATTAAAAAGATAGGTTCAAAAAGATTTCGACGACCGGCTGGTGTAGCGGTAACATACATTGCCTTCTATGCCAGAGGTCCTGGGTTCGAATCCCGGCAGCGGCGGATATTTGTGTGATGAACACAGATATTAGTCGTCAAGTCATGGATGTTTATGTGTTTATTTAAGTTTATCTTATAAAAAATATGTATTTATTCAATATGTATGTTTATATATTTCTTAAGTATATCAGTTATCTAGTATCCATAACACAAGTTCTTTAAGAAACTTAATTTGGGTTAGATAATGTTGTGTGAGTGTCAGAAATATTTATTTATTTATTATTTACTTATATGAAAAGGGCTGATTGGTCAATTTTGATTAAAACGCGTAATTTGTCCCTTTCAATAATTAAAAACATAAATGTTCATACATTTAGTGAGAATTTCAAAGTATCGTTCCATAATACCAACACTAGAAAACGAACTAACATTTTTTAAATTTAAATTGGAATTACAGTTAATTAAAACATTTTTTGCGCGGGTGTGAGCGTTTCCTTTAACTGAAATGTTGCCAGTAATAATCCACTTGGTGATTTACATACTTCAGAGTTATTATAGAGAAACTGTTATATTTTTTGTTGATCTTAATTGCACATTTATTTGTTTACAAGTTAACTTGGTAATTAAATTAAGTGTAATTATGGTGAGACATGTGTTGTGGGTATTGAAGGTATTTGGAAATGTATGCAATTATCACTTAGCTGTAAGTTTTTGTTTTGGAAGAATTCTGGTGTTGAAAGCTGTGTCTTTAATAGGTACAGAAGGCAGCAGATCAAGTGTTAAAAATCTGTCAAAAAAATTTAATTGAATCTGGAATCTATGCCGTCGACATTAAATTAAAAATTGTTTGGAGATGTGCGATGTGATGTGAGATGTCTTGATGTGCTGCCTTCTGTACCATGGTTTAATACGTGTTGAAAGCCATCTTTAATTCCATGGAAAGATAAATAAATAACACCATTAATACGGGATAAATAAAAGTTTCCATATAAGGAGCGGATTCTAGTAAAACGGTGGATTTATTTAATTATAAGCTTTAACTTTTTATTTAATCATCAACTTGTATTATAAAGAGAAAAGATTTGCATTTTTAAGCAAATAACCTTCTTTAACGGACTTTTATAATTAATTATAAGTGTAATTATAATTATTACACATATGAACGCGACTTTTCAGTGGGTTTTATTATTTAATACATACACATACATAACTTCACGCCTGTATCCCTTATGGGGTAGGCAGATAACCAGTGGTTATAAGACCGTCTGATGTCACGTTTGACAAATGAGGTATTATAATGATGAAGAGAGGCTTTTGCAGTGACAGGGGGTTAGCCTATCGCCCACAAAAATGCCAATAAAGCCTATTTAATTTTATTCTCTTAGGAAAACTTAATCAACGCGATCAAAAGATTTCCGCTTCAAAAAACAACTTAGATATAGTGAAAAAAGATACAGATAAGAAATTAAAAAAAAACGAGAAAGTAGGTGTTCACTAACTTATATAAAAATATATTATAATTTTTTTTTACTGACCAAGTAAATTTAATAATATTTGGCTCTATTTTATAGCTTTTACAGCGCCACAGCAGTCACTGCACTCCTACCTAAGTGTCCCTCAGATAGTACTCCAAGTGAGTTTGGTGAGTTAACGATGTTATAGATATCTGACGGCAGATAAGAACCCATAACTAGTCGGAATAAAAGCCGCAACAGTGACAAGCTAAAACGGTGCATCGGCAACAAAACCTCCATCCCTTAACTGACTTTTACAGTTTGCCCGGGAAGAGAAGCAGCTGGCATTATCTAAATATATAAAGCTGAAGAGTTTGTTTATTTGAACGCGCTAATCTCAGAAAATACAAGTGGGATTGAAAAAATATTTTTGAATTTGATAGCCCAACTCTTGATGAAGGTTATAGGCTATATTTTATCCCGAAATTCCCACGGGATCAAAATTTACGCGGGTAAAACCGCGCGCGGTGGCTATTATTATCTAAAAGCCATGTTAGCTAAATGACACTTCCTACAGTATTGTCTTTGTCTACAATGACAACCGCTAATGTAACCTCTTTGTTTGTGACAGACATGTCACCTGTCAAAAGGTTGTGTTTTTTTTTTAACGTTGCCAACAGGAAGTCTGTGTTAGAAAAAGGTTGCGATTATTATAATTTTGTTTTTATTTTAAGAATTTTCTTTGTTCTAAAATTATTCATTAGTTCCTTTACGTAGGTACTTAAAGGTGTTATTTTAACTTCAAGGAAATTGGTAAGTACTGTAAAAATATTTCATTAATATTTATTAGCCGAATGAAAAAATACTTTTCCGTATTCGACCTGTAAAAATATAAAAAATCTAACAATCTCACCACATTGTCTAGGACAAATGAAATTTATTATAAAACTATTATTGTTATATTAGATAAGAAATTTAAAAAAATTTAAGAATTTTTTGCTAACAAAGACATAAATATTTTATATTATAGGTAAACTGTATGATATAATATGTGCCTTCCTCAAGGGTTTATAGCTTCTGGTGTTCTGCCTACCCCATAAGGGATACAGGCGTGAAGCTATGTAGGTATGTATGTAAATAAATAAAAATCAAGTGACATTAGGTATACAATTTCCCGTTAAGGTGATATATTAATTGCCTACTTTATTAGTGATTTGTCTACTAATAAAAAAATATTTGGTTGTCCACTATTGCTTTAAAAACTCAACTTAAATTATTATCACACATTATACATTCGTATTACCTATAAAAGCTTCCTCAGATTTGATCTCTACTTGAGAGAAGACAATTCATATTAAAGATAATATATTATCAAAGATATATTTGACAACCATTTTTCTATGCTGGGAGCAAAGGAAAAACATAGAATGAACTAGAGAAGTTAAGGGACAAAGGTTTTATTGTAGGTATTTTTGTAGGCGATAGGATAAGATAATAATAAATAATAACATCCCCAGACAATCACACCAACTACATGGCCTCAAAGTAAGCAAAGCTTCTGTTATGAGTTACCATGTAGCGAACTAGGGGGGAACCTAGAATATAAATTAGATTATCTATAAACGCACAGGCCCGGGATATTTTTTTTGGTCGAACAAGGGACCACACGATTGGCACGGTAGCGTCCAGCCCACTACACTACGACTTTATATTTCACTTTCTTACTATAGTTTCCTAGGTTTACTTAGGAAAAATTTAAGCACCTACATATTACATATTATATCTAATTTCTGACTGAAAAAGAGTGCCAAGAGTTTTTTCGCCGGCTTTCTTGTCTCTTGGTCTTCTTTAATATCTTATTCAACAACTAGTTAAAGCCGAAGTACCTATATGTTGACGTCATTAAGTGATCTGTAAGACCCTATTTTTTTAATTTGAATTTCGAACATTTTACGTTTCTCTAAATTCTTTGGGAACAAGGTGATCGTTCCCATTCCCCTGAAAAGGGATTGCAGGCCGTGGCCCACCTAAAAAAATATAATTAAAAATAAATATTAATTAGTTACTGAGTGAAAATTAAAAGGTTCCGTAAAAGTAATGCAATATAAGTATAGGTACTTAGCGGGTGGTGGAGTGCGTGTGGCGGGAACACTGCTGTGTGCGTGTTGACTGAGGCAGCGCGTCGGGAAAAGTGTAGTAAGGTCTCTTTATTTATTCATAGGGATATCTGGTTAAAAATTAAATACTTACTTTTATTACATAATTATGATCAGATTCGAGTTCAAAGTGCTCTCCTTCAGTACCATAAATTTGTCACCAGTCACCGTGTATATTCGCTGCTATTAAATTAGTTGATAGCGCGTTGTAGGATCCGTTGTGTCGTCATCGTCGTGGTTACTAGATGTCGCTACATTTCTAACTTCAAAATCTGTTTTTGTTAGCAACTGTTAAGAATAATTTGGCATAAGAAAAACCTAAAGTTAATGAACTCATTCTCAAAGCGAAAACAGGGAATTCATATATCACCTTAAACTGGAAATAGTATATATGATGTCACTTGATTTTTATTTATTTACATACATATTTAGGTACATAACTTTACGCCAGTATCCCTTACGGGGTAGGCAGAACACCAGAGGCTTTACAAGAACCCTTGAGGAAGGTTTGCTTACTCTATTTCATCCCATTATTTTGGGATCATAAGTTACACTTAAAACTGCTAGATCACTTAGATAGGTATGAAAAACCTCTGAGTAGATAATTTATTAATTTAGCGCTGAGATTGAAGTAAATCTCAAAAATCAGGTTAAAAAACAATATTAAGTATGATTTATGAAAACATAACAAAATATAGGTACTGACTAGTTACCTATACCCATATTTCAGCCAATTTGCCAATTTTAACTTTCTTCATAAATCACTCTATTTTTGGTTAAAAACCACATGAAAATCAGTTGAGTAGCTTTAGAGTTTATCACGTTCAGATAGATAGACAGAAGCGGCGAGAGGCCGTTGTCACGGTACAGATTGTTTATAATTTAGTGAATGCTTCTATTGATTGATTTTTGATTATGTTTCAGACTTATCAAGTAGGTATTTTAAGCCTAATCTTTTTTATTGTAATCTGGTCGAATTCAATAAAAAAGTAATATTTTTGTTCAACAAAAATTTTAAATAGAAAAAAAAACAGGAGAATTGCGAAACGATGATAAGTTAAAAAAGCTCTATTTGCTTCATTGATTGATTGACATCACCTTGTCAATCATCGTGTCAATCATATCGAAGAAGGAAAGTAATTTTGCAATTCCAACAACTGTTCTTATTTCAAAAGCTATTTATAAGATGGCGTTCACAAGTCTTCTTTATCATTTAAACTTGCTTAAGTCATATTTTTAAATTTAAATACCTACACGATTATCATATTGTAATCAAAATCTACGTAAAAATATATTATAACATATTTTAAATAGTCACTCTCAATGAAAAGTTGCCAATTAAAGCAAAAATTAAGAAATACTCAATTCCTATCATACAGTACCTCCACCAAACAACTTAATTACCATGCCGTTACAATAATATCACATTTAAAAAACGAAGGCGCGTTCAATAATTCATCAAGATGGCGGCCTGTCTATCAATATAATAATTCTGTCAAAGTTTAATTGAAATTCTGTACGGCGAACGTTCAAAAGCAGCGCGCAGTATTATTGATACATTACGAGCCTGCAAAAGAGCCATAGCAGGCTATTTACAACTGAATTACAAATCTACCAAGCCCACTAAACATACAATGCCGTTAAATCAATCACCTATGTCTGTCTCTTTCTGGTAGTGCAAGGTAACGTAAGTAAGACAAGGAAAGAGTTAGCCTGATGGTGGTGAAAACGTATGGTAGACGCCTACGAAAGCGACGGGGAAGGGAAAAAAGCTTGTTTGTTCGGGGGCGTGTCTCGCGCGCACGACGAGGGGACCAGTCGCTCGGCCGCCGCCGCCGCGAGCGCATCTCCGTTATTCATATTTGACGTTTAAATCTGACAGGCTCAGCTGTCCATCACGCGCTCCAAAATTTAAATTTCAAAGTTCCAGTGCGTTCTCTGCCCGATATGCATCGATGACGCCACGATTAAGAAATCATGCTAATGACTGCTCTCGATACTATAACTCGATTAATATTAATGCTGTAAAACTTGTGTCAACTCGTGTCTGACATTCAAATAATCGTCGCGGACGTTAATGTTTTAATGAATTTAAATCGTGTATGCTGTATAATTTTGTTGGGACAAGAGCATTGTGTTTCGTATTGAAGAGGTGCAATTGTAATACGACACGGCTGATTAAAGCGCCGAGACGTCCTCGCGACGGGTGGTTGTCGTTCTGTTTTGACAGATTTATTTTTTAAAGAATGGCTTTTGAAGATCGCTGCAGTCCTAATCAGGCGAACAGTCCTGGGCCGTTCACAGGAAGAGTGCCAGCGCCACATGCGGAGAACCCACCAAACTATCATCCGCCGAGTCAATACACCTGCACCACAATTGAACCAAGGTACGAAAGATCTCCCAACATGACAATAGTGAAGATGCAACCCAATTCTCCACCGCCTAGTCCTGAACAGAATCAGAACCAAATGGACACCTACCCGAATTACTATCGACCGGAAACTCCAGATGTTAAACCTGTCATCAACCGTGTAGAATTCGAAGATAAACTTAGAAATCAAAGGAATCAACCGGCTCTTCCGATTAACTTTTCAATTAGTAACATCTTGCATCCAGAGTTCGGTTTGAACGCTATCAGGAAAACAAGCAAAATCGAAGGGCCGAAACCCGTCGGGCCTAACCACAGCATACTCTACAAACCGTACGATTTGTCAAAACAAAGCGAGTATCCGAAATACTCATTTGATTATATGAAGACAAAAGAGTCTCATGATTTTAGTTCTTTACCTCCTTTGGGAGGATTACGACAGACAGTGTCTCAAATCGGTGAAGTACAGAAAGAGAAAGAAGCACCAAAGAGTATTGAAGCTCAAAAGAGGCCGGATTCAGCAAGTTCAATGGTTTCGTCTTCTTCAAGTGGAGCAGTGTCAACGTGTGGAAGCACAGACACGAACAGTCAGACATCACAAGGAAACGCTAACCTGTGGCCTGCATGGGTGTACTGCACCAGATATAGTGATAGACCAAGTTCTGGTAAGTTAGTCTTTACTTATCTTTACTTTATTTTATCTGTCTGTATGTTCAACATACTAATTAGGTACCTACTCTTTCAGATAAGGCTTTCAAACTAATTAAAACTAAGTCTGTTCACACATTAGTAATATTATTTTTTACTTTTATTAATATTATTATTTTGGACGGCGGAAAAACAAAATTATACGCATAAGACATAAAGAAAAATTAAAGGAATTTCAAAAAAGAAGGCTGCCTATAACTGAATAAAGTAGAAATTGTAATTATGCCTATTCAAACCTTCGATTTTTCGACTATTTTCATGTACGTTTCAAATAAGAGAACAAAGCTATTTCAGCTAATCTAAAATTTGACATATGCAGACTCAACGAATGTGTTTCGCCAAACAAAACTTTTTTAAATTTTAATGCACTGTTTATAGATAAGCAAACAACCGATAATCTAACTAGGCAATAACCTAGTTAATTAAGTAAACATTAAAAACTTATATTACTTGGTTATGATTGCTTCAATATCGCTTTATGAATTAGGTTTATGTAGATGATGTTATATATCAATTTTGAAAGTAAAAGTGTAGTTTCTTACAAGGATAAAATCTCATTAGAATATGATTTTCTGGAAAGGTCAGATGAGGCTAAATTCTAATTCTAAACAATCAAGAAGATTTCGTTTGAAGGTTGTTGACTACCCAAGGATAACACAAAAGGATTTGATCCCACGAAACGGAAGCCATTTTGATGAACAATGTTCTACAAAACAAGTAAAATTCAACGAAAGTGACATAGTACATACGTTGTCCGTTTAGGTTCGGCATGCATCATAACACCCAAAATTATGATAGACATTTAGACCTATTCTCTAAATGAAGGACGGTTGCTAGCCAGTTGGACCTTAAAATTGGTAATAAACTACATGCCCCTTGGATAATAAGTCAAAGTTTTCGATTGCTAATCTAGTTTCAGTCAGACTATATTCCTTACTAACCTACGAAGACTAGAAAGACTAATTAGATCTTTATCTTTTGATTAGTTCTTTTTAGGACTTGATTCAATAAGATTCTCACTGATTTTTTTATAAATTTCCGGAATCCCACATTTGCGATCATAGTAGCTAAACTAGACTGTGTCATTTTATAATATCAGGATATTAAGGTATCCTTTATGTTATGTCAGGCGTTAGAAATTAGTTTTTTTTTAATGTGTTAGAAATTTTGTCGTAATTTTCGTAATCGTTTTAGCGTGAAAGACTCCTAACAACATAGTGCCATCTATTCTCGGAGATATTTCTGATATTAATGAGGTTTGTATAGGGCGTCCCAATACACGTGAAAATACCTAGTTACATGTTTTAAAATTCATTAAGATATCGTTAAAAGGGGGAGTACTTTAGATATCGTAGATGGGGTATATTGCTGAATGAAGACTTTGTATGATTTTCAGATATTAGTAATTCTGCATTTTAAAATTTCACGTGAATTTTCACATTATTGGCTTCAGCAGTTTCTTGTTTCTTTTTAATTTGATTAAAATGATTGATTAATATGTTTCTTCAGAAGAATTTATAAGTTTGTGTCTATTCTTTCAATTGGCATCTTAAAAATGGGAATCATTTCTTTTTTAAATTTTCAAGTCGGTTTGATTGCCAGACGAAGCAAGTTATTTTTAGGAAATATTCAAATGCAGAATTACTAATATTTAAAAATCAAATTAAGGCTTCTTTCAGCAAAAGTACTCCCCCTTGATGTCACAAAGTCTTGGGATGCCCTGACTATCCACCTGGACAAAGCTTTCAAGTCATCATGGCGCATGGGCTCCTGCGCACATCAAATACGATACATACAAACATAACTTCACGCCTGTATCCCTTATGGGCAGAACACCAGAGGCTATATGACCATCTGATGCCACATTTGACTTTGGAGGTATTATAATGGTGGATACGGACTATTGCAGTGACAGGGGGTCAGCCTATCGCCCACAAAAGTGCCAATAAAACCTCTGTCTCTTAAGTGAGTTTTACAGTATGCCAGGGAAGAAAAGCAGCTGGTACATGATGTTTTTCTTTCGCTCCCAGTCCAGCATGGAAGTAATCGAATACGATATCGCAGATTGAGCAACGCTCAGCGCGGTCGGTACAGGGATGGGTGACCGCAGGTCATTATTTTCTGAAGACAACTTCCATGCTTCGGAGCGCGCTTTGCTTGAATTTAGTTGTTGTTACTGTTTGTTAGAAGCTATTTTGGCGTGTTGAATTCTTCCAGCTTAGTGGTTTACTGTCTAAACCTCCTTGTCACTCAAGGGAGATCATAGCCCTGCTGTGGTTTCATTTAAAATAGATAGATGAAAAATAATAATAAAGTCCCCAGACTATCACACCAAGTACATGGCCCCAAAGTAAGCATAGCTTGTGTTATGGGATACCATGTAGCGAACTAAGGGGGAACCTAGAATATAAATACAGAAACACCCAGACGCCGAACATTTTTTTACTTTTTCTGTGCGGGAATCGAACCCGCAACCACTGGCATCTGAGGCAGACAGGTTTACCCCATCGCCAAAGTGGTCGTCGATGATATATAATTCATGTGATGAAGTTTAATTGTGTCTAAACAAGGAGTGTTTCAGATATATTTTCATTCCTATTTGTTTTATCAACATTAGTTCTACATCAATAAGCACACTTTTTTATATCTGTTCACTATGGAGTTGTATAAAATACATTAGTAATTCAAATAGTATTTCGTTTAACAAACAGATGTCCATATATACTTCATGATTAATTCATTACTTTACTAATAAAGTTATATGTGTTATGTAAGATATTCATATTATTTGAAATTAGGTGTAGTTTATGATACCTAGATGGCGTGCGACAAGTTTTTAGATGGATTATTGATTTTCTTGACTAAATCGGCTGTATTGATTGGCTGTGTTTTACTCTGTAAGTATGTCTCATAAATTAATGATTGTTGTTATTTTATGATTTCTAAGCTTATTTAAAATGGACTCAAAGATTATTTCAATGCAAATTACTATAAATAGCGCGAACAATGTATGTATTAGAAGAATAGAATAAATTTTGAATTTATTCGTAGACTACGTTAGTCACATGTTTTTAAATTCAAATTACGAAGTATTTAACTATTGTAGGTATACCTGCCTTCTATATTTAAAATAGGAAAGAAACAAAAATAGAACCATTGTTTATATCTATTTTTAAAATCTTGAAACTTTTTTTAATTTTTTACGGCAATGGGAAAGAGTCATACATAGCCTTGCAGTGCACTCATTACTAAGAGTGTGATAATAATGATGTGAAGTATTAGGCCCGTATTATGAATGCTTTATTAAGCGTTGATTATGACATAAGCAAAGATTTGTTTATTGAGAATCGTCAAAAAAAAAGTAGGTAATGTAAAGGAGGGTTCAAATCTTTGTGAGTCTTATTTTAATAGTCTTAAAACACAATTTTATTTACCTCTTGTGTTTTTCTGGTACTTTCTTATCAGACTCTGTCAATTATAAGGTAACTTGTATAGAAACAGTTTACCTTTCAATATAAAAATGATAGTTTATCAGTTCACTAAAGCAAAACTATAAAATGTCCTTTTTATAACAGCTAATTGCTTATAATACAAATTCTAGAAGCTATAGCAGCTAGTACTTAGCTGCTATTTCTTAATAGCTAACCAGTAAGTACTTAAAAAAACGCTTAAAGACACAATCTATTCTATAAAGACTTCTGTAATAGTCAAGAAATAATTATTTTAACAAAGCCAGAGAACCAGTCGCCTTCGTCATTATCGCTCTCTCCATAACAAGCTACCCGACCTATTAAAAATCATCATTTATACAGAGAAAAAACTAAAAAATTGACAACATAATTACAAATTATTTATAAACTTACGCATACATCCAATTCTCCGCTATAACTCATCGGAATAAAATTCAGAATTGCTTAACTATACTTGGTTCACACATTGACACTTACTCGTATTTTCCTATACGGTAACAATTTTATTTAAGCTTGCAACACTGATGCAGATGTCGTTACTGTTATTACTTTAAGAGTGACTTTCGGTTGGCGTGTTAATCTGTGGTGTGAATGGATAAATTTGCAGTAGAATATTTGCGTTTAACCCGCCAGTGGGGCAGGTGAAGTAATGAAACAATTTAGTCTCAATTATATTGCGCGATTATCAGTTTTTTGCACGGCAGCCATCTTGAAAACGCAATGGCGGCACGCCCTGTTGCCAGTAGGAAAAATGTTTTCAACGCTCTTCATTACTAAATGGTTTCTTTAATTGAAAATCCTTTTATTCTAGTTTGTTAACGGGGTAATTGAGAAATAGTTTATAATGAGAATTAAGTTTATTGGAATGGTATTCGTTATTTATAACAAAAAAACAATGTCGTGCAGTGGTTATTATGGTCAAAGAGTTTCGTGCTTCGTTTCGCAGTTAATGGACTCACAATTACAATCATAGAGTTAGGGGAATAAAATTTAAAGAATTTAAAACATACTTTTGATATAAACTAAAAAGTTGGTAGTGATGTTTGCGGCTACCTAAATCACGAGAAACTGACAACACTGATATTGACGAAATAATCTAACTAGAATATACCATAGATAAGATAGAGAAGTAGAGAAGTATCGGCCAGAGTCGATGATAAACCAATTTTACTTTTTGTGCACAAAATTCTACCAACATGATCATACAAACGTCCACTTTACAAAACACACATGATTAGGAACTTGGTAACATTTACAGATTCATCACTGTCATACAGAACCGTGCCGTGTATGGTCCTGAACTCATGACAATAACCATCAAAAACAATCAGGTTGCTTTAATTAGCAATACACTCGCCACTTCTCGCTACTTTGACAATTAATTGCTTTTACAAAGAAGCCTAGTGATGTATTTCAATTTATCGATATGTTTATAGGTTTCAGCATAAATTGCAATCAATATTGCGGTAGTTAAAAAAGTAGTTATTTTATAAGTTTGGATGATAAATTGTGTAGCTTATACAGTATTCAACTTTTTAATTTACAGTTTCTTTGTCATTACATGTAGCTTAATATAAATATTTCAAGATATATACTTATACTATGTTGATTTTTATGTTGTCAAGACGATTGGTTAAAAAAAATACGTTACTTCTGTCAAGTTGGTACTATTTAAATACAGTTTAATGATAACGAAATAAGAAAGTAAAGAGTATGAATGAAATAATGATTTTCACTAAAGAAAACTCCTCTTCATGAAAGAAGTGAATTTGAGCGATAATACACCCTATGTATTTGACATAAGAGCAATTCACGGGACATCTTTAATGAAAACGACTTAACATAGAAAAAAAAACTTCTTTTTTAAACTGAGAACAACAGTAACCACGGTATTTGATTTAATTTCATACACAAACGATAGCTATATTACACTGGAACGTATAATTTAATTAACTTTTTTAAATACATAACATATCTCTTAGTGGCCAGTTATTACCACGTATCTAGTTTATCTTTATTATCATCGCTATGGTCTGACGCGTAACTTTTTACATAAATACCCACTGGAAAATAACGTTTTTTACTTGCAGAGATATCCACACATAAAATAATTGTATCTTCAGTTCAATTTCAAAAAGCGAGCATTAACATTTACTTTTTTCTTTGCTATCAGGAAGTTTGTACAACAGTTAGTGTTTTTTTAATTCGTTCGTTAACTTCTTAGTCTTCTATAGTTAGAGATATAGCATATGTTATTGATGTTTATATGGTTGTTTTAATTTATTTATAGTTCCGGAGTTTTACTGAACCAAGTTGGAAGCTTAATAGCCCAAACTTCTCGACCACCGGACCCATAGCTTTGTGCCTAAGAATAAGAGCTCTAATGATAGTAATTAATTATTTTAATTATTATAATTAGTAATTAATTACTATCTCAATATATCATAAATAATGGAAAAAGGCTTTCTACCAGTTTTTCAAGGAAATCTTATCTCACATTAAAGCTGTCAATCCCATCGTATAAAAAATAGAGCTTGTGGTATTTGAACAATATAAAAAGCTATTAAAATTGCAAATTTTCGATTTGTAAATTTAAGAAGACTTAAAAAAATTCAAATCGCATACGTACTTGAGTCAATGATTGTAACTAGCAATGACAGCGCAATAACAAACCATTGATTATTCACAATAACCTGTAGTTATCCAAACAAGATACACCGCAAAAACCGCTTATCTGTAATTTCGCTAAAAATGCGACGAATTTTAAACAATATTTTGTATGTACGAAGAGAAGCAGACATCTTTACCATGTTCTATAATATTCGCATAAATAATATATATTTATGTAAGTTTTGCCGATTTTCACAGGTAAGTTTGCTTGTATGTTGGTAGATTTTTTTATTATAGTCGTTAAAAATTATTAATAATTCCGTTGTGCATTTTTATTGGGTCTTTAACAACTTCACATGCATCTACGTTTTTAATTATTGCAATTGTTCACAGTTTATTGCTTAGCCTTTTTTGTTTTAGTAAGTTGAATATGACTAAAAATATTTCTGAAATATTCCCATAAAGTTGATATGTCTTAAATATGCCTTGACAATAATTTTTCTTCTGTAAAATTACACTTTGAAGTAAAAAATTTTTAGCAAATAAAAGAGAAATAAAAGGGGTATACGCAAATACGCTGTTACGAGACTAAAAGTCAAGTCAAAATGTAATATACCTACATTTAATAGTACAATGAAATTCGTTTCGAAACGTTTTTAAATTTAACAGAACTACAAATATCGATATTTCATTACAATAATCGTACGTCACTAGTTATCAATAAGGTTCCTCAGAAGGGGCCACCAAGATACGTTTTTTGTTTTTTAGGAATGCGATAATAGCTTGATTTCTGCCGGATAGGTGGCCTGCATTCTTTGAGAATCAACTTAACTCCTACTTAGGGCTTAAGTACACGTTTATTTGGCACATTTTGAAACCATACTCAAACTTGAACGCAACTTAAGTGCAGATTGTTTTTTGACATGTCTTTTTTTAAAGTTGTCAACTGTTAAGAAAACTTCTGAATACGAGATTTATCTTAGTTTTATTATTAGAAATAATGTTTACAATTGTAATATCATTAAGATTCACTTTTCCATGATTTTCGACAGATTTAATGACGTAATAGTGGGTGAGGAACAAAAATGCTTTAAGTAGGTACCTACTTAAGTACTTAAGTGATAAAATAATAATAAATAGATTATGAATCTCAAGATTAAACATCACTACAACGAGAAAGCTTTTAATATTCTTACGTAGTAGTCCACGTGTAGCCGTACCAAAAAATATTCCTATAGCGTTCAACTCATGTCAAATTTCTTAATTTCTTCAAAGAATGAAACAGAAATATCGATAAGTTTGAACTGCGTTAGAAAAGGACGGCGCTTTACAAAACAATTTTCACGTACTGCGTTAGAAAAGGACGGCGCTATTGTGAGTCAGTCGCGATTGTTGAAGGGATTTAACCCGAACTTACCTCGTTACGGCCAAATGAATGTATTTTACGACATTTTCAAAGTTCTATTATCCAAAATTAGTGTTTATTGTTCTGTTCAAGTGATTTTTCGGAAGTATTAATACGTGTACACATTCGAATCGTTGTAGAGAGATTTAGAGTTTTTTGGGGAATTCTTCTGATTCTCAAATGGTTTCTTGTAATGTTTAATTAAGATATAAAAGTCTTTTTAACTCTGGCTGTTTTGTCTTTAAGTATTTTAGTCACATCCGTATTCAATAATCTTTTCTTCATCAAGTTAGTGATTATGTTCGTTTTTACATTTGAGTAAATGTTTTTATTTAATTAAAAATAGCTTCCATGATGGACTGGGAGCAAAAGAAAAACATAGAATGTGCCAGTTGCTTCTCTTCCCGGGCATACTGTAAAAATTCAGTTAAGGGACGGAGGTTTTATTGACGTTTTTATTTGTCTTATTTGTTTTATTGGCGATAGGCTGACCCCCTATCCATGCAAGTTTCTCTCCAACATTATAATACCTTCAAATTTGTCAAATGTGGCATCAGATGGTTTATAGCTTCTGGTGTTCTGCCTACCCCATAAGGGATACAGGCGTGACGTTATGTATGTAAGTATGTAAAAATAGCTTTTTAGATATTTCGAGGAAATTGGACTCATCATAAAACTATCTTTACCATCAGGTCATAGCAAAATACAGAGCCATCCCTGAATATCAGATATTTAAAAAAATGTCTCGATGTTAATTATCAGCTGAGTATTCACTCGATGGTGAAAGCCTGCCAATCAATTAAAGATATTAAATATTTAAGTTAACTAACCGCAAACGTAAGTAATTGAATAAATAACTTAACGTTACTAGCCACTAGCAATGACAGCGTAATAACAAACCATTGATTAATAACAGTAACCTATAATTGTTCTCCAAACAAGGTTCACCGCAAAAACCGCATATCTGTAATTTCGCTAAAAATACGATGCTCTTTTGTATACGTTTTAAAAATTACTTTCAAGCTTATGTTTAATTTATTCTTTATTTATTACTTGCAGTTTCGCGTGGTTTTACCCGCATAGATATTGTATGGTTTTTAAAAATAAAATGTAGATGATCTAATATATTGATTGTGATACAAGAAATAATGCATTTGGTTTATTAGTGAATGAATGACTTCATCACAAACAAAACGCTTAATTTTTATTTTAATCCGAAGTGATAAGCAAGGGACATATAATATCTACTCTCACATACTTTCATTTCACCTCTCAACATTACAAAAAAGCATAAACATTCCTGCAGTTGTTAAAATGATTTATCATAAATTCCAGAATTTTATTAAAAAACACCTACATCAATGATTTCATAAGCTCCTAAAACACGAAACAAAGACATAACACATTAAAAAGACATAATTCTGCGCAAACAGCCTAACTTTATACATTAAAATTCTTGTTGTCAACCCTAAGTGCAGTGTAAACAAATGTAGTCTCTAAATTATTTGTACAAATGGAGGGAGGGTGGCTATGGTGTCACAGAAATTAAGGGTAGTTTTGGGAGATTTTCCAATAAATGATTGTTGTTTGTTCAACAATAGGTGTGCGTAGTTCTGGATAACTATTCAGACTTTATTTTATGAATATTTACAAAAATATTAATGAAAATGAATACCTAGGGTCTTATAGAACAGGTTTACCATCGGAAGTCAATTTAAAGCTTTCAAGATTTTCCAGGCAAAAAATCCAGTAGTTGTAGTATGATTGATATTTAATGATGAATATTATATATGCAGCGGTAATAAAGGTAGCGAGTAGAATGAAAATTTAAAATAAATAATTGTCTGAACTTCACACAGTGCCGCGCCATTGAGAAAAGTATTGTACATACCTCGTTACTGAAAAATTCCTAACATTTTGCCATCGCAGTTTTGTTTAATTAAAAAACACGAATAAAAAAGTAACTGGCCATTTTATCGGGTGATAAACGACTGACACTATACAACTCGACACACCAAAAGAAACTTAAAAACCAGCGCGTAAAATTCAATTTTGTCTGAAGGCGCAAACGAATTGCCCCATTTTTCAAACTCCAAAGGCATCGTGTTTAGACCATTTCCTGTTCTATTCTAAAAGCAATAAAACTCAATTTTCATTGCCTTTACAAATGCACCAAATTAAAACGGGTGCCTATCAAGCTTTTTGTTACGAAAGAAAAAAAAACTTAAATTTATTTCGAGCCTTTATTAAAAAAAAGGTTACAATTTACTTTTTTAAATACAGAACTAAGCTATTCTTCTCGGTTATGTAGAACTCGATCCTCGCTGAACACTACTGTTTTTCAATTTAAAATAGAAATTACAGAGCAATATAAATTGAATTTTATTGCTGTAATGATATGGTGTAGTTTACGATAACCCAGCTTTGTTCCAGGAAGGTGCAGAAGTGTTTATAGTATGCCTTCCGTTGATAACATTTCAGACTTAAATTTATTTCGCAGTGAACGCTAAACTGTCTAGATCTTTTAAAAGTGATTGCCAGTGATTTAATAGACCCTGTATTTGTACAATTAAAAGTGAAGTATTGTTATTAAACTGTAGGTTAAAGTAACAAAAGGTTTAAAGACCAGATTGTTATCAAAGTTTTAAACAATCGTGTCGTTACTATAAACAGAATTAGTTACAATAACTTCTGTAATAGTGATTGATTCTTTGCTGAAATCATTTTGAATATTTCTATTTGTAATATTGATTTAAATTGATTGTTAGGATTTCGATTGGTACCTAGTAAGTTCAGGATTTTCTTGTCTGACAGTTGCATACGGTCTTCGTAGGTCTTGAACAATTTCTTGATATAATTAATAGATTTTTATGAAACACAAAAAGAGTCACTAAAATCAGATTTGAAGTTTTTAGCGGGCTTATCAAACAAAGAAGCTTTATTCTTTTAGTTAGGTACTCAAATTAATAATACTTACTGGTGTACGAAATGTAATAAAAATAATGTAATTCATTAAATATAGCTCACGATGTTTAGCTTCACAATAAAGTTAGCGTTTTTTGTTGAGGATAAGCGCACTCATGAATACGCTATCAAAGAAAAAAATAAGAAATTCATAAAACTGTTTATAAATCGCGATTTACGCTGTATAGCATTAACATCGAGGTTTATCAGTCTATTAACTCCAGCACCAAACAGCGCAGACCGTCAAATAACGATTAACAATATATAAAAAAATACAATACACGTTACAAATATTTTATTACAATCAAAATAACTAAAAAACATAATAAATCTAAAGCTAATGGTGATTTAGAGCGGTTAAAATAGCGTAGTTTAAGTTAAAATACTAGTTTATTAACACCTTGGTCACGTGACTGGGGTACATTTATTTTGTAGCTAGAATCTCGGGCCGAGGATTTATCGCGCGCGGAAATTGAATTTTTTTACTTATGCGGCTTCTGCAGTGAGTCGCCAGTGTTTTTTCTATTTGAGGTTTTATATTTCGAATGAATACTTTTTTTTATTTAAGTTGAGCATGATTGTCACAAGTCATTTTAAATTAAGCTTTCTGTGGCCGTAATGGATGAAGCTTTTTATGTTAATAACAGATGGCGCTACTTTAGTTATTTTATATTTTACAAAAAAATTCATGGTTTTATTTAGATACAATTTATTTTGTTATTTGGTCCACGGTATTTCCAAATTTCCACTTTTGGAATAATTAATAAGAGTTCCACCATTCTTAAGTATATATAAGAATATGGCCTCAAATTAATTGATAACATAACACACAGGTTTCTTTGTCAAGTTATCATACAAAGCTAAAAAAAAATTAACATAAAAAATATAAGGACTACAAAACATTCACTACCAATTACTTTAAAAAAGAAAACTGAAAAAGAACCTATAATTAAAACAACAAAGTGATAAAAAACAAAAGCAAAAAAACAAAATGGCATCATACAAGGGTAATTATCGTAATTACGTTACTCATTTACCCCACATAATCAACCCTGAGGGGTGCTCGTTGTAATGGCGTGTTAAGTAGGATGTTTATTAAAAAGTATATCGTTATTTCAAAGTCTATAATGGCAGACACCTATAGATTAGGTCTACTAACACTTTCCCATTACTATATCTTTTATTTTTTATCCTTAGTCTTCCCGATTAGTTTTATGATTTAACGAAAACAAAAATGTTTGTTTAAATAGTTCTGGTTCTATAGCCCAGCTATTGAGAAAACTTACCTATTATTTATATTTATCATAAAGGTTATGTTACATTCCTGGCCGCAACCTGTGCCAAATTTTAGGATCGTGGAAATTATTCACAAATCAAACAAAAATACAACATTTAAAGTTGAATCATTAATTTAGGTGTACAAATGGAAAATAAAATGACGTTATTGCCATAAATCTCCACAGTTTTACAAAATGGCCGTAAGTACTTACTGTATGTAGGTACTCAATCTATCAATAAAATGTGTTCCAGACGTATAGAGATTTGTCTTTTGTTTTTAGAATGTATAAAAAAATAACAAAAACTTAAAAAATATATTATTACTTCGAAGCATACGACTTTTTAAACAAAAAGTTATGAACGGTTAATCAGAGATGATCCTGAAAGGTCAACATAATGTACAAAAGTGACATTTCACCACTACTTATCAATCAAAAATATGCAATATTTTATGAACTCAGTTTGGTTTTCTAGTTCTTTTTTATTGAAATCATCTTTTACGTCTAGGCACAAATAAAAAATATAGGAATATCAGTGAAAATATGACTTCAAAATGGCGTCTACAGTCACCTGTGGTCTTTGTCGATTCAAGTAGTTTTTCTTAATGTACACGAAAGGTAACAAACAATTTAAATAACAGTTATTTTAATTGTTTTCATAATGGCATTCCACAACTATTTTATTTGGCACAGGTGCTGGCCAGACGTCCATACTAAAATGAAACGTGTTATTTCCTCTGGCGATGTTTTACGAAAAGCCAAGTCTTTCCAAAACCCGTGTGCTGTCATCTTCGACCTCATCTTCACTTACCATCAGGTGAGATTGAGGTCAAAAGTGGGTTTAATGATCGAAAAAATTTAATAAAAAATACTAACTAATAAATTGATATCCGAATAGTATGTAGGTACGTACTTAGTTGTATGTAAGCGTCTATAATAATACAACAGTTACATATTTAGATAATTACCTACTTTAAATTATTCTGAAATGAGGTAGGTGTCTTTTAATTATAGTCAGGGGTGTCTTTTTAAATACCTTTACATTTTTTTACGCGTAATATCTTACTGTACCTATACTTCTTAATTATAAGTCTACGTCGTAGTAGTTGTGTAAGGTTTGCCGTGCTATTAATTAATAGGTTATTTTTCTGGAGAAATTTCAGTTAATTTTCTTTTCCCCTTGAGAATATCCATATGGCATCGTTTTTGATTTTGACTTAAGTTTAAATTGATATTGAATTCTTAAGAGATGCGAGAAACTTCAAGTTAAAATGTAAAATTTAATTATCGGCGGTAAAAACTTATCTTATTGTATTATCTTATACACCGCAAATACACCAACATTCATACCACATTCATCTAACTAACAGATAATAGGAAATATTAATAGAAAACTAGATCTAAATTAGCATTTAAGACTATTTAGACATTTAAGACTTGAAAACATATATTAATAGAGATTACAAATGTTTTTCTCTTCTTCGAAATTTGAAAATCCCGTACATCAATAAACCTTCGTCATCATAATGTAGTTCTTTAAAAACAAAAGCTTTTTTCTTCATCGATATTCGAAATTCAAATTGTATTCTCTTTGTCAACAGGACCAAGGAGTAGGAGAACTAAGAGCAATACGAAACCAGAGGAAAAAAGACCCAGAACAGCTTTCAGCGCCGCTCAGCTTAACCGTCTGAAGGTATGTGTACTCTATGACATGATTAAATTCGAAAAAATTTAGTACCTATTCAAATTCAAATTCAGATTCCCATTCTTTTTTTTCTAGACTGTGGTACAATATTAATAGTATAATCTATAATTTCTTATAGTTTTACTCTTCCGGATATATGGAGTGTAATTTAATCTCTGTATTATTCTAGGTGAAGGTTTAATGCTATCATAATTATGATGAGATTAATTCAGCTTTTAAAACTACCTAAAATATCAGGGAATGTTCATATTTGTACAGATTGATTAATACTAAAAAAATACGGTTTTTAATATATTTCTATATATTAAAAATATATTTTTCACTATTTGTAGGTAATAAAAACTAAACACAAACTCCCTACTAATAAACTTATTTTGTTTACAGCATGAATTTGCTGAGAACCGATACCTGACTGAAAGACGAAGACAATCTCTAGCCTCAGAGCTTGGTCTAGCTGAAGCCCAAATCAAAATATGGTTCCAAAACAAAAGAGCTAAGATAAAGAAATCTACCGGGCAAAGGAACCCACTTGCCTTACAGCTTATGGCACAAGGGCTGTATAACCATAGAACTGTGACTGAGAGTGAAGACGAGGAAGAAATTAATGTGACGTAAGACTTTGACAGAAAAAAAGTTCTATTTTTATTTTCGGCCAGTCCGCTTTAAAGGCTGTATGAGATTTTTCTTCTTCAAATAGTAGCCTACCTATCATATAAAAAGCTTTGAATCGAAAAAAAAATATTCAAATAGTGTTAAGATGTTGTGTAAATTCTATCGATAAAAATATTCGATTTAAATATTGGTTAAATTAGTTTCGAAAGGCAATAAAATTTAAAGGTATATTTAATAGCTGCTTTGAGAATCGATATAAAATAAATGTGAATTTACACGTTTAGTCGTAAAATTCTTTACACAATAGGTGGAAAATATGTAGCTTTTAATATGAATGGGATGTATTTTCTACAAAAAACTCATGTTTATTTAGAAAAAGAAATGTAATATACTTCATTACTTATTAATATTATTCTTGTAAATAGTAAATTTTAATATTAACATAATATTATAAGCTTGTTTTTTTAACAATTTCAACGATCTTAAAAAAGATGTTCCTGTATTGTAAATAAAAAAGAAATATTTACGAATATTTATTATTTGTTTTAGGATTTGTTTTTTAGATTAGTTCTAGTTTATATAGTTATTAATTTTGTAAATATTATTTTAATGATTGATGCGATAATAATAACCAAACAAGAAAAAAATGCACTGAGTTTATGCACGAATCTATAATTTTTAAGTAATGTACATATTAATATTTAAGTTATTATAATATATAAGGTGCGTAACCTAAAAGTATTATTCACAAATAGCAATTGTCTGAACACACAAATGTACCTTTTTTATAACGTTGTTTTATGACCCTCATCTCTTGTTCATGTTTATATGCTATCTGCTAGGTGTAAACTAGCCTTAATACAACAATTTACGACTAAAGTTAAAATAAATTACAACTTTTATTTTAAAAAGCAAAAAATGTGCAGTTAATAAGTATTGTGTTAAACAAGTAACATTGCTTTTTTGTAAATTTACATATAGGTATAACAATTGTTTTTCTTTTTAATTCGGACTTACAAATATATGTTTACTTCATAATAATTTCGAAAGAAAAAATTAGTCATCTTTCTTCCATTGTTTTTTTGTAACTAAATCCAAAAGTATTTTATTTAATTTAATTATTTTTAAGTAAAGTTGTGTTGTAAAAATGTTATTGCAAATAATAATAATATACTACTTAATAATTGATATTTTCTTTGATTTCACCCTGAATGTTCAAACCCTCTCACCGAATGATACCTACTACAGAAAGATCAACAATGATAAACATAAAAAATATGTTGAGTATAGTATAGTAGATAGAGTATAGTAGAATATATATTCTTGTTTAATGATTGGCCATTTTGATTCATTTTATCGATATAAATTCCCAACACTGATTTACTTTGAATCAATATGTAAACATAGCGAACTTATATTTTAATAAGTTGGAAAGAAATAGTTAATTATTTACAAAATAAATTTTCTGAATTAAGCTTTAAATTTTTAAAGTGATTGTCATTATTTTTGAATCAGTGACTGAATTTATTCTCAAACCAGGCATAAGATTAAGAATGAGAATCAATGCTGTTCTCTAAAAGTATGAAATTCATTTAAGATCGATCTCACATTTGGGAGAATTATTTTTATATTTTGCAAATAATAATAAGAACTTTGTGTTATGTAGGGTAAGACTAAACACATCGACAAATATGTAAAATAAATGTGTGTGTGTTTTTTTAAATAAATAAATATTTCTGACACTCACACAACATTATCTAGCCCAAATTAAGTTTCTTAAAGAACTTGTGCTATAGATATTAGATAACTGATATACTTAAGAAATATATAAACATACATATTGAATAAATACATATTTTATTAGTATAAACTTAAATAACAGAGATCCATGACTTGACGGCTAATATCTGTGTTCATCACACCGATATCCGCCGCCGCCGGGATTTGAACCCAGGATCTCTGGCATAGAAGGCAATATATGTTACCACTACCACAATATATGGTCTTTATTTTAATGGTAATTTAGAGTGACCATGGTTTGCTTAATATGTAAGCGGATATATTTATTTCCTTGTTAAAAGAAAATGTTTTTTTTTTGCAAAAATCGTTTCTATAAATGATACTTATTGTGTAAAAAATATTTGGCCGGTGACAATGTTTTTGGGACACGTATGTGGTTAATGTGGGTCACATTGGATGCTAAGTCGAAACGAGACCGAAGAGGAAACAAGGCATATCTATCCGAGTGAGGTGGTAGGACTTCTTCGGGCTTTGTGCGGCTGATGAATATCAAATACTTCAGATAAGAGAAGAATGCTTTTCTATACCAAGGTCTTTAGCCGAAAACGATAATTAAGTCCACCTTATGAAGTCCAGGCTACAATTAATATGAGAAAATAAATAATAAATGAAAAAAAAAACATCTAACTTACATTACCTACAGGTGACGAATAACAATACTGATACAATTTTATATACACTAATGGTTTCATTGTACGGGGATCGAACCCGCAACCACTGGTAACTGAGGCAGATAATATAACCATATCACAATAGTATTCGTGAATCGTAAAACAATTTCCTTTTGCATATCCATCGTTGCATGTTAGCCCTGTGAGGTAGTAAATATTTTATCGATAATCGATAAAAATAGCTTATCCGCAACACTGCTCTACGCATACAAAGTTAAATCGTGAATAAATATTTCTAAAGGCTTCTATCAAAGAAACTACATTAATTAAGTTTCTTAAAGAACTTTATGTTAAGGATACTAGTTATAGTCTGGCCAATGAAAGCAGAGAATGAACATATCTGGCGAATTTAAAAAAATCCCATCTTGTTACCTTGTTGTTATGTATTTAGTTTATTGTAAGTACGACACATATGGATTAAACAAACATGGTACTTGATTAATATTTTTTTATAAAATTATCGTAAAAAATAACAAAATTGGTACTGTCCTACTTTTTGACGAGAAGTAGGTATATAATTAAAATGATAGACAGGTAGGTAGTATTAATCAGGCTTAAAAATAAAACAATAAAATACAATAATTATTTTTATTCATTGTGATCAAAATCTGAATCTATCTATTCTATTCTAAATCTGTTTCTATTCTATGAAACAATCAAAATTTTCATTTTTTTATTCATTTTCAAATATGAAAATTCCAAAATCTCAATTACCAAAACCACCAACTACCGTTCGATCGACAACAGTGACACCTGAATAAGTTGACATATAAAAAGTTTGCGAAAACCCCCATTGTCTACTTTCGTTAGCCAGACTCTAGATAAAAATACTAAATTAAATGGATTCCAGTTCGGACTCCAACCCAAATGCTGGTCACGGGCGGGTACACTAGAAACTGAGCTACCTGGTCCTGACCGTTGGCCATCTTTATTTATTAAGAGTATTGGATCTTTCTTTTGTTACATGCTAATGTAGCTCCAAGTATTAAATGTAAGAAATAAATTTTAATAAACTACATATCCCTCACTCGACGGTTAAAGTGTTATCACAAAAATATCCAGCCCAACCAGAATAACAGTGCGAACGGGAGTGACGCCCAGCATAGTGTGCGATAGTTTATGTAAAGTCACCGGAAAATAATAAATTCCCTAAATTTATAAACTTCCGTAGGTTTCTAAACGGGAGACAAAATGTATTATTTTACGCCCATATTTTCGTAAATTGATAAACTTACCGAACTCACTCGTAAAATAATAAGTAAGGTCTGATTTGTTGAATAAGTCACGTGTTCTAATTTCAAAAAACGAATGCACTGGAAGGCATTGTCGGAACGGTTAGGTGCAGCGACGAGCGCAACGAGGAGGAGCTGTTAAGCTGCGGATACACGACGACACCTGACACTTGACACTCAGTGTCTAGACCGAGTGTCCGTGTGTGTCATGTGCCGCGACACTCGGTTGCAGCTCTAGGGGCGCTCTAGCTGCCGTGTAGACGCGACGTGCGCAGTGTCTGAGAGCAGTGTCGCGGTTTTCGGTCGTGCGCGAAACTTTTAGCTAGAGCAACATGACGGCGGCACGCGCGTGCATTTTAAATTTGTAATATCTTCGGAAATATTCACTTAAATTACATGCTGTAAAAAGCATATTGATCTATAATAAATGCACAATTTATTAAAGGTACTTAATTGGATAAGAATGAATGCTGTATTGTTTAAAATCACTTCGTAAATAACCATTTTTTAGTAAAAGGATAAAAATGGTTATGGTGGGTTATCCCTAAGAGATAGACATATACCATCGCGAACTTTTTGGTTGAACTTTTTAAGGTGGACAATACTGTAGTACATCATTTTGGTCTATCTCGTAGGGTTCAGCCAGCGTTTGCAATATAAGCGCAAAAGAACGTGCTTATTTACGACATCACATTAGAAACATCTAATATCAGTGTTTCTCTACTATATTATGCATGTATAATACATAATAACCTTCCTTAAGAATCAGTCTATCCATTAAAAAAAACCGCATCAAAATCCGTTGCATAATTTTAAAGATCTAAGCATACATAGGTACAGATACCTACGGGTGCAATTGATAACCTCCTTTTTAAAAGTCGGTTAATAAGAACGCATTTATTCAGCGGGCGTGCCATTTCATTTAGATAAATATTGAAAGTCTTCGTGTTTCATACGAAGAAAGTTTTTATAACATTCCGGATCTTCGTTTTTCAGTTCGGACAATAACTGATTAAATGCCCCCAGCTGTGCTCTTCTCCTAATCCAATCCCTAACCCAAATCGACCTCTTTTTACGACGACGCATTTTTATTGATACACTTAAAGCAACAATCGCGGCAGCGGCACGTCGATTCATGGCGATGGAATGTCTGACACTGAATTGCGCATCGCTCCGTGTAGACGGCCAATACACTTCGACCGCGACACTCGCTCTCAGAACTAGTGTCGACACTAAAAATTGCTCACCGTGTGGACGCGTCTGACACTTGTGTCGACACTAGTGTCGGTGTTGATGTCACCGTGTATCGGTACCTTTAGGTTGCATAATATAGTAATATATACGTGCCATACGCCATAAACAATTATAGTTGAATTATATTCAAATGCTTTTTGTGACATTCTGTTTTGCAATTTTTTCTTATATTAAGAAATAAATAAAATTAAAAAGTATTGATATAAAATTGCCAACTTAATTTGTTTTAAATTACCCAAATTACCGATGAAAAATTTGGCAAAAGTGGTACGGAAGAAAAGAAGCTGTCCACTCCAAAAAAGCATAATCGCAAAGCATCAATATCGATCATCGACAGTTTCGATGTTGAGGCAATCCGCAATCATATTTATAAATATTACGAAAGGAATGAGTTCCCGACGCTGATGAAATTAATAAAATCGTTAAAAGAGGCTGAACTGTTTAAAGGAAGGATTTCATCGCTACGGCGTGTACTGCATTTCAGTAGGAAAAAGTAAATAAAAGAAACATAATTATGGAATTAAAGCTTCATCCTTCAAGAATTACAAACATATCTACACGTGCATTGTTTTTTCATTTCTTTCATATCTAAGTACGAGCGTTTGCCCGCGACTTCGTACACGCATAAACTCAAAAGTCCTATTTTCCGTTCCCGTGAGAATTCCGGGAATTCCTTCCATTATACAAACAGACACTTATTGAGGAACCTTTATACCAAGTATTACATCCGTGCACTCAAAGAATAAGATTTTATCATACAAACTAAAACCTCATATATTTCCCGTTCCCGTGGGAATTTTGGGAATTGCTTTCATAACATAACCAGTCTATTTTTGAAGAACTTTTATGCCAAGTATCATATCCATGCACTCAAGGAATAAGATTTTTCATACAAATTATAAAGTCCAGTAATTCCCGTTCCCGTGAGAATTTCGGGAATTCCTTCCTTAGTGCACCCCTACATCCTCTAAAAAATGTATTTTTCAAATTTTAGCTCTCTACGCACAGTAGTTACGGCTGTACGTTGTCTGTCAGTCACTCAGTAACTCAGTCAGTAAAGGAACAGTTTTATATATATTGATTGATAATATCAAGAAATTTTGTATAAAAACAAGTGCCAACTAATCTTAATTGAACCAGAATGATACACGTTAATATTTTGTTGTCAAGGCTATTTCGGCAGCTCCATAACCAATGTAAAAAGCAATTTAAAAACGGTCAATAACGACTTGGATCTTTTTTTTTTTTTTTATAAGTGACTAAACCCGCGTTTGACCTCAATCTCACCTGATGGTAAGTGACGATGAGGTCGAAGATGAAAGCTCATGGGTTTAGGGAAAAACTGGCTCTTCATATAGGGTTGATTTTTCGCCACCAGCCAAATTTAAATGTTAGTTTCTTTGATACGATATAAACTTACCTGCATATTTATTTTAGCGTCGCTCTGTACAAAAAAGTAGAAATATGGAACCACAAACTTTTTTAAAAATAGTCGCTGTTGATGAACATAGCTACTACGACGCGGTATTTCCTTGATAATACTACGCTGTAGTACTACAAAATGTGTGTAGTAGCGCGTAGTCATCTTTATTTTAATGGTAATTTAGGGTTACCATGCCTTGGTTAATATGTTAGCGGATAAATTAATTTCGTTGTAAAAAAAAAAAAACTTTTTTTTTGAAAAAATCGTTTCTATAAATGATACTTATTGTGTAAGAAGAATTTGGCCGGTGACTACAAATCAACCCTGTGTATTATTGTTTGAACTCATCACTGCCGGAGGGGTGATATTTGGCGGCAGATTTCGTTTGAAGGGTGGTTGCTAGCAAGGCGGACCCTGATTGGATCTTACCACCAAGTTGTGGTCAGTCATATTGGTCGGGGGTCACGCCTATTGAGACACGTTTACCTAGTCTTACCACAGGGGCGGTAAGGTTACTCCACGCCGACCCTACTTGGCGCTTAATTTGTGGTAAGTATAAATTTTATTTACCTTGCAAGCGTAAAGTTATGCGGCATAAACAGTGTATTTTTTTCTCTGCTACAAGTTCTAAATGCAGACCTGAGCATCTGAAATGACCTTGACAACCTTGGTACCTCCACGCAATCGTGAAAAAAGGATCAGAAGACGGACGGGCAGTAAAATAATCCTACAAAGGTTTATCTTTCAGGCACGGAACTCTAAAACAACTGAAAATAATCAAAATAAGGACACAGACATATTTTCATTAAATTACACCTTCCTATTAATAAATTCGCTGTCACAGTAAATCAAAACCATACATCGTAGAATATGATTTAATTTGACGCTCCCTGGAATCGAACTTGCGACACTTTGATAATTGTTCATTGCTTTTGATGTTATTTCGATGTAATTAATTCTGACTTGTTAGTTATTAATGTTAGTAGCTGTATGAATGTTAATATTTGTATGGATAATTTTGGATAATTGCAAAATGGTTTACAGCGCTTTTTATCAATGCGACGAAATGGTTTTGACAACACAACTGGGCCAGCTTGGTGGCTTACGGCCTAAACCTCCTCGTCATACAGGGGAGAGACTCATAGCCCTGCAGTGGGCTTTAGAGTGTTACTACATCAATCGATCGATCGTCGATTGAGGGCATCGATCTATGGTAGAATGGATTAGTCAACATCAGAAAAAAAACATACATACGTGACGGTAGTAGGGGTAGGCAGAACATCAGAGGTTACAAGACCATCTGATGTCACGTTTGACAAAGGAGACAGAACCTGCTCCATACATTTCTGGGCCACGGTGTTAACAACTTGGTATTTACTTTTTTTTATTTAATATATAATCATGTTTCATCACCGAAATTTTCAAGATAAACCAGTGTTGAGGAATTGAGATATCCATAATTTTGTCTATAGGTATACACAGAAGTTAAGTAAGCTTAGAATCACTTTCGAAAGCTATTCTTTTTCTTATTGTTGAGATCTATAAATGAATTATTGTATTTTGAATTATTTAGAGAGTTTATAATTAAAAATAAATAGTAGCACATTTTACTAAGATAGCATACTAGATAAAATAGGACATTATAAGATATTACCTATACTTACTTAGTTATTAGTTATAGTTTTAAACAACTATTCAAACTAATAAATTGATACTAACAACTTTCACTTTTCTTAGGGCTATCTTAAAAATAGAATAAACCATGAAAATACTCAAGCGCAAGGAAATAAACCAAACAAACGAGTGAACAAATAGATCGATTGACTAACTGAACGAGTCAATTACTACAGTTTCGTTCTTCATTCATTCAGTATTGCCAAACCTAATAAATAATTTCGCCTATTTTAATTACAAAATAATTATTTAAAATAAAACTAACCCGATTAGTTTACATTCGTTTAACCTTATTATGATTCTCATTTAATATTTCTTCAATTTTACTCAGCGAATTTTCAATTATAATATGAGTTATTCATCCATACTAAAAACCCATGACAGCGATTTCTATATCTTGCATTAACTTGTTTCCCCCTCACTACATTTTAAGGGGTTTTATGTATCTTGAATAAGGATAAAATAAGCAATTTTTTTAGACCAAAGTCAACCTGTTAACCCTGTGGCCCAGGCTTACTCAGTTTCCTTTGGAGATATTATAAAGATGGAGAGAGACTATAGTAGTGACAGGGGGTCAGCCTATCGCCCACAAAAACCTCTGCCCCTTAACTGACTTTTACAGTATGCCCGGGAAGAGAAGCAGCTGGCACATTCTATGTTTTTCTTTCACTCCCAGTCCAGCATGGAAGCACATCAGTAAAAAAACGATTTACGTCGATTGGTCAGGTTGTCAAAAAGTTTTGCAATGTAGCTTTCTAGGACTTTGTTTATTTATTATTTTCTTCTTCTTCTTAGGGTGCCTCTCCAACTAGTGAAGGTTAGGGATCAGCATGGTACAGCTCCCAGATTTCAAAGCTTGTATCAATGATTCATCCCTCGCTTGTACCTATCAAGTACCTACCTAAAGATATCAAAACGCGAAGTTAAAAGTTTCGTCTAATCTCAGAAAATTTCGTCGTATTATGCCAGGTTTTGATGATCATTGTCGGCTATTATCAAAAACAATCTAAGGGATTAAAAGTTGCGCAAGTAAATCCGCGAGCAGCTGCTAGTAAAGAAATAAAATGTTAATTTTCAACCAACTTCCAAAAGGAGAAAGTTCTTAATTCAAGTGTGCATGTTTCTATTTTTTGGACAGTTATAAATCGATGTTGAACTTGTTTCATATGATAGAGGATACTTCAGAGGTGTTCCTATATAAATTTCATTAAAATCGATTTAGTACTTCTTGAAAAATTTAAAATTTTTGAACGACGGATATTTACATAGATGACCTCATATTTCAGCCAAAGTTTCAACGTGATGTCGGTTTTTTAATGCTCTGCATTTGTTGATTGTTCATGACTAGCTATTGCGCGCGGTTTTAACCGCGAATTTCGTGATCCAGATTATACTCTATCACTAATCCAAATTTCATTAAAATCCGTCTGGCCGTTTTGACGTGATTGAGGATCGAACATCCATATCAATTTAAAATATTAGTTCGATTATGAAGAAAAACATCTTTTTATTCTGTCTGACCTCAACCTCAACCTCACCTGATGGTAAATGAAGCTGAGGTTGCAGACAGCACTTAAGCGTAGAGAGGAAGTGGCTCTGTATGCTGTAAAGACAAAAAAATAATAATAACAATTATTATTTTGTATTATTATTTTGATCCCCGACCGACTGGTCCGATTGTCGGGTCTTTTCCGCCGAAAGGCGAGTAGTTATAAGTATACAAAATAATAATTACCTAGTACCGAGTACACTTAATGTTTTAATATAATAATAATATAATATAATAATAATATATTTATTTATTTTGGCGTCTTGGCCCAATTGTTAGTATTACAATCTTAAAAACTAGGTTAGTACAAATTTTCATATCAAAAAGTCCTCATAGACAATATACAGTCAATAATATAATAAATATAATCAACGAATGCAGAGCATTAAAAAAACCGACTTTACATTAAAACTTTGGCCGACTTAGAGTGTCATCCACGTAAACATTCTCCGAATTATACATTTTGTTTAAAAAATATGAAAATTTCAATGAAGTACCTACCCAACCGATTTCAATGAAATTTATATGGGACCAACTATAAAGTATTCCTTATCATCAAAATCGATTCATAATTGACTGAAATATCGTGTAACAAAGACACAAAAAAAAACATAAAGTCGATTGGAGAACCTCCTCCTTTTTTGGAAGTCGGTTGAAACTCCCCAGACAATCACACCAACTACATGGCCCCAAAGTAAGCAGAGCTTGTCCCAAGCTGCTTGTGTTCTGGGATACCATGTAGCGAACCTAGATTATAAATACATAAATAGATAAACACCCAGACATGGAACATTTTTTTTTCTTGTTCCGTGCGGGAATCGAACCCGCAACCACTGGCGTCTGAGACAGGTTTACCCCATCGCCAAAGTGGTCGTTTATAAAAAAATTTCGTGAATATATGTTTAAAGGAAAACCCTTGATTTATTTTTATTTAAATATTTAAATTATTAAGTTAAAATTTAACCAGGCATCGCTTGCATGATTTCGTCCCAGCCATTAGCTTGTGACAAGTCGTGTTAGAGCAGTGATGTATGTGTGTCTATGCACTAATTAGATACCAATTTGCTGTGTCGTTATGAATGAAATATGGCTCTCGGGGCACTTACAGGGTGTTGTGTGTTTAGTTGTTCAGTTACCTATACGATAAAATATATGATTGTTTTGTGTTGTATTTGCATAAAATCTTTTTTATATCTTTTAAATAGATTAATTGATATCGATATCTTATTTATTGTGTAATTTATTAGTGGTAACTTTGTTGTCTTAAGATAATGATTATAATAAGGAAATCATTTATTCGGCGCAAAATCGACACAAAAGTAATGTTTACAACATTTTAAAAAAACAATTTGAGATAAAACAAGGTCTTAAGAAGAAACAAAAGGAAAACACAAACACTTATTTGACTCCGAAAATGTCTGAACTCAGCGTTATGCCGCAATTCATAAGTTATGAATTTCAGCGCTGATTTTCAGTTCAAGCCCGTGTTGTTGACGGACGCTTTACGCATGCAATAAATAAACGTTAAATATAAGAGTTTCAATAGCTTTAATGTATAATATAAGAAATAATTAATAGATATATAATATATACAGGTACCAGTATTCAATATTACATATAATAGGTATTAGATAAAATTGTATACTTGTTTATAATGACATCAATTAAAGGGCTGCCTTTTGTTGTGCCAGAAGGTGTAGTTTGTAGTTAAGATGTTTTATATTGTTGACGACCACTTTGGCGTTGGGGTAAACTTATCTGCCTCTGACGCCAGTGGTTGCGGGTTCGATTCCCGCACGGAACAAGAAAAAAAAAAATGTTCCGTGTCTGGGTGTTTATCTATTTATGTATTTATATTCTAGGTTCCCCCCTAGTTCGCTATATGGTATCCCATAACACAAGCTATGCTCACTTTGGGGCCATGTAGTTGGTGTGATTGTCTGGGGATTTTATTATTTATTATTGTTCCCTACTAGCTCTTACACGCGGTTGCAAGCGTGGAAACTTTGTGATTTAGCGTACTTTCCGAGGTAAATTTAATATTCATAAATAATTATAATTTAAGAACTACAATACAATAATCAGGTCTAGGTTATGCTTTACACAAAAATGTTCCAACCATTCCTGAATACCTTATCGAGCTGCGGCTGTACTCAAGCCTAAAAAGAACCTTCTGAATCCATTATAAAACTGGTTGAATCTACTCATTCTCATCAATACTATGCATTACAAAGTTAAAATTTAAAATAACAGTCATCAGCAACATCTCAGCACCCTGTATACAAAAATAATTCCCGCCATAAATACAGTTTAAAGAACGCGTCAGAACACACCGTCTTTTGGCAAGTCGGGTAATGCGGCTTGTCAGTAACGCCACATTTAGGCAATTTGCGACGTTAGATGGCAGCACTTGGCGACTAATTATTTATACTAAAAATATTTGTTTATTTTTAAATAGAGTGTTAGTTGTCAGTGTTAATAAGTGGGTGTTATTTTTCTGTGAGTTATTTTGACTTTACTCTTACCTGAGTTTAATAATGTATGAAACATGTTAGCTATTTGGTTTCTATATAAAGTTAAGTTAATTTTTCGTGAAATAACAGCAAAAAAATTACTTCTATGATAGTAACTGACTTCTTGGATTTTTGAATTGGATCATACAATTCTGAAGGTGCGAAATATACTCCTGCTATTGATTGATATAAAAAAAATGTTATTAAGCTAATATTAAGTTAATTTTATACAAGTAGGCTTCTTTATCTTTAAACCAAGTTATAAGTAATTTAAAAAAAATACTCCGGAATGTTTTCTGTTTGTTAGTATTGTAATTATATTTTTACCGAGATAATACTGTCTAGACAAATCTAAGATAGATTTTAAGATACTAATAATTTTTTGTAAAAACTTATGAATAAAAAAAAAAAAAAAAAAATCGTATCTTACTTCTTACTAATATTGTAAATATGAAAGTTTGGATGGATGTAGGGATGTTAGTTCCTAAATCACAGAAAAACAATACTTTCTTCCAACGTGACATCAGATGGTTTTGTAGCCTCTGTTGTTCTGTTTATCCCATAAGAGATATAGGCGTGAAGTTATGTACCTATGTCACAACAGAACAAATCAAAGGATTTGGTTAAAATTTGGCATAGTGATAGTGTACAGCTTGGCATAGCACATAGGCTACTTTTATTCCCGATATTCCCGCGGGATTACATATTACGCGTTTGAAACAGCTAGTGCTTTAGACAAGCACAATATGGCTGAAAATTTGTGTGATGACCTGGCTTTGATCAGTACTTTTTTTTTCGACCGCCCAAGGGGGAACGGTGTGGTATGTGGGGATGATCCGGCTGAAGGCCGCACCGACCCACTAAAAACCTCCAGGTGTACCTCCCCCGCCATAATTGGGGCACACGGTATCGCCAGTGGCATTGACGACCGGCTGGTGTAGCGGTAACATACATTGCCTTCTATGCCAGAGGTCCTGGGTTCGAATCCCTGCGGTGGCGGATATTTGTGTGATGAGCACAGATATTAGTCGTCAAGTCATGGACGTTTATATGTTTATTTAAGTTTATCCTAATAAAAAATATGTATTTATTCAATATGTATGTGTATATATTTCTTAAGTATATCAGTTATCTAGTATCCATAACACAAGTTCTTTAAGAAACTTAATTTGGGCTAGATTGGCTTATTGCCCGCGAGAGGCTTTGATCAGCCCTACTCATGGACAAGCGTCTCGAAAAATGCAACTAATCCGAGTGAACCCCAAGCGGCTGCCTGCAGGACTATTCACGTAACTTAAATAACAGCGCTGTGCTTGACGACGAGCTCGTCGACGAGATGGCAAAGCTTTCGTCGTCGAGCTCACACATTTAGCAGAATAACATAACCTAAAGAAAATTGCCAAACAGTTCGACGAATCACAGTTCTTACTCACGCCGTAGCGCTGGTGTCGTGTTAAGTGAATACCAAGTATGTCACTCGTCGCTGTTGCATCAATGACCTCGACGCTGTTGTTTAGGAGAATAACACTGCTAATGGTAAGTAGTTTCCAGCCACATGGATACCATTAATTAAACATGGTAAGATTAATGATACGTTGCCCACCCCTGGCGCGGTAGCAGAATGAAATTTTGGGGGGGGGTCACAACTTTTTTTGTTTAATCAGAAGTATCTTTTTTAGCTTCTTCTCTTATAAGGAGTTCATCTTTTCATGATTTTGGGGGGGGGGGGTCATGTTATCGAAATTGCTTGGTCACTGTCCTTTTTTGTGGTAAATCTATATGATCATTTGTTTTTCTGTATGAAAATGTGAATATATGGACCGTAATATGTGCATTTCCATAAAAGTTCAAATTGAGTACATCCGCAACTTCCACATGTGTATATCCTCAGAAAAACTATGGTATCCATTTTCTATAAAACTTAAGAGTACGCAATGCTGCATTTCTATTTTTTGATAAAAAGCAGTATAAAATCAACTTTTACTATGGTGTTTGACAGTTGTTATGAGTCAAGCGTATTTAGCGCCCCTAGTGGAAAAATTAGGCAGTTTTCTACCCCATTAACAAACTAATAAATTTCGATAAAATTTATAATCGACCACCTCTGAAGTATCATATGAAACACAAATAATCAAAATCAATTGATAGCTGATCAAATTATCACGTAACAAAAATATATAAACACACGAATTGAGATCCTCCTTTTAGAAGTCGGTTGAAACTGCTTAACTGCTTGTATTTAAACAAACTGATCTATTATAAGGCCGATGACAAGTCATACATAAATCAACATAAATATGTCAGCGACGCCCTTAAATCATCAATACAAATACTTTTTTAGAAATAACCACCACGGAGTGGTTAGACCGTGTATGGAGGTGATAATGGGTTAATATGCGTTGATAAATTATAATTTTAATGCATTTTAAGTATCTACTGGGTGGATATGCTTTTCTTACTGAGGTTAATTTAGAGTTTACGAGTTTTTGTACGCGGATAGCTTAAAAAATTCCTATGCTTCCCGTTCCCGTAAGAATTTCGGTAATTTCTTCCTTAGTGCACCCCTAAACCTCCATAACTGGACGGCAGCTACAGCGAGAGCGACAGCGGCGCGGGCAGCGACGCGTCGAGAGCGATTTGTCGCGGTTTCATACATTTCAATACTTTCTATCGTGTCGCGGAAATCGCTGCCCGCGCCGCTGTCGCTGTCGCTGCCGTCCGGTTTGCAGCCTAAGGAATTGTATGTTCCAGATTCACCTCTCCTCGCCCGGTAGTTACGGCTGTCTGTACCTACCTTGTCCATCAGTCACTCAGTCAGGAACGGAACAGTTTTAATAGGTATATTGATGTGGTCGTAATCGTAGGTGGCACGATACCTTCATGTAAACTTCATTCATTACGAAAGATACGAGTTTATGAGTGAGTTATTTATAAGTATTTAGTAACGTACCTACTAATGTCATAAAGATGTTTTTATTTGTTTTCTTTTTTTTAAATTATATAAACTCTGTTTTAAAAAGTATATTTTCAGTCAGTATTGATGCTGAAAATTTGAAGGAAAGATTAAATTTCTTCATTTTTTATGCTGCAAAAAAGATAGGAGTTTCTTTAAACCGAATTTCTACTTGCTTTTAACATCTGTAGAAACCTATATTTAGCAATATTTACATTCTCGATTTTACATTAGATACCTACATAGTTTTTGTAAATAATTCCATGCTGGGCTGGGAGCGAAAGAAAAACGTAGAATGTACCAGCTGCTTCTTCCCGGGCATTCTGTAAAATTCAGTTAAGGGACAGAGGTTTTATTTGGTGTTTTTGTGGGCGACAGGCTAACCCCCTGTCACTATAGTAGTCTCTCTCCAAACTATAATTCCTCCAAACGTGTTAAACGTGACATCAGATGGTTTTATAGCCTCTGGTTTTCTGCCTATCTCATAAAGGATACAGGCGTGAAGTTATGTATGTATGTATGTATGCTTTATAAAACTAGGTAATAATCACCAAAGCTTACTTAACTATTCATCATCATCATCATCACAACTCTTTGTAATACGCCCACTGCAGGGCATGAGTCTCTCCCCTGGGTGACGATGAGGTATAGGCCATAATCCAACAAGCTGGCCTAATGCTGGGTGGTGGATATCAGAATTTTCAGGGTGCCAAAGTGGCTTCTGTCAAACCCTAACGACTACTGTATACAAGTATGCAGCACCCGGGACGGACTGCTTAACGTGCCCTCCAAAGCACGGAAGTCGTCGTGAGAAATGAATGTTCGGCGGTCACCGTCTGAGATATCGTATGATACACACAGTAACCACGGCGCCACGACGACGTCGCTTAACTATTCCCTTAACCTAATTATCAGAATTTTTTTAAGAATGCCCTCGTCAATCATTACAACAATCGTGAGCAAATACAGCCACCGACTACGCCAACAGCCCTAAATAAACAGAATGTACTAAATGTACTACAAATGTACTTAAAAATTACTAATGAGTTGTCCACATAACACTTGGTTGTTGTTTTCTATGATACTATCGAACCAACGGAAAAGAAAACTAAAAGCTCTAAATAGATGTCGCTTCGTACGCTTGACGCATAACAAACTATCAAATGAACAAGTTGTAATCGAAATTGCTTGTTCTGTGTTCTATTTTGGAGTAAACCTATAAAATAATGTAAGCACATGTATCAAAATAAGAAAAATGTGGACCGTAATATGAACATTTCCACAAAAGTTTAAATCAAGTAACATCCACAAGTTCTGCATGTGTATATCATCAGAGAAACTGCGGTATCCTTTTTCTATAAAACATAGGACTACGCAATGATGCATTTCTAAGTTTTTGATCAAAATCACTATAAAATTAACTTTTACTATGGTATTTGACAGTTGTTATGGGTCAAGCGTAATCAGCGCCTCTAGTGGAATAAGAAGGCAGTTTTCTACCCCACTGAATCATGACCCACAACAAGCTCATTTTGGCAAACCCTCTAAATGCTAGTGGGTCGAAATTCGCTTGAAGATAGGTTTCCTTGGTGACGAACTTGTCATTTCATTCGACACTGACATTTACTGAGTTTAGAATTCGTACAGTATCTAAAATGTTTATCCTCGTAACGCCCCTTGTATCCCTTGAGGAACAAAATTGGTGTTATCGTGCCCGCCCGTATAGAAAAATGTAACATGTGATCCACCCGCCCAATGTTCCTCAAGGGGAGCAAAATTAAAAAGTGTTTCTAAAATTTGAATTTTGCGGGCTACCGTTGTAGTGTTATGTTGGTAGCATAAATTGTGATTTTGCCTATGCACTAGAAATGTCAAACGCGATGTATAAAAAAAAATGTCATTCGAGCTGAAACGACCGGAAGTATGGCGCACGACCGTGGTATGTATTGATTTGATCGATTATTACTTATCCAATTTCCAAAATTTGTTGGGCAGTTAGCACTTAATTAATTTTGTTCCACCAGAGATACATTGGGCGGTAAGTACACAATTTTTTTTTCTAAATTGGCGTTACGAGGCTATGTTCATTACACGGGAGACCTTACAAGTTTGACAGTTTCAAAATGATTTAGTTGGTTCGATAGAACATCACATGTTTTTATTGTAAACTAGCTTTGGTGCTCAGCTCCGCTCGGGTAGTTTGTCCTCGATTGGCATAGAATAGTCCTTCTACCTTTGGATAAGTGTGTTGTATAATCAACGAATGCAGAGCATTAAAAAACCCGACTTCACGTCAAAACTTTGGCTGAGTAATAGTGTCATCAACGTAAACATTCTCAGAAATCTATACTAATATACAGGGTGGGCCACTGAGGCGTACGAATTTAAAAACGCTATGACGTTGAAACGGGGAATAGGAGCGGAGCGCGGGGGGTGGGGATCTGTTGCTCGGTCCTCGGAAATTTAGTCACGATGGAGCACTTCACGGGTGAACAGCGTGCGTTCTGTGTAAAACAATATTACAAAAATGCCGATTCGTGCGTTATTGTTCGACGTTTATTTCGCTCTCACTATGGATTGCATGACTTAAATCAGTGTCCGAATGAAAGTTTGATTAGGGCGTGGGTCAGAAAGTTTGAGGCTACCGGTTCGACCCTTAATCAGAAACCTAAGGGACCCCAAAGGACAAAACGGTTAGAGGAAACCATAAACGAAGTCGGAGCTTCCGTACTACGCAATCCTGGGCAATCAACTCGCAAGCGATCAGCTGAGCTCTCTGTATCAAGATCGACTTTGCGTAGAATTTTGAAGAATGATTTACACTTGCACCCCTATAAACTTCAACTAGTGCAAGAATTGAAGCCAAATGATCACAATTTACGACGTGATTTCGTCTCGACAATGTTAGAGCGTTTTCGGAGCTTCAACAATATTCTTTTTTCAGACGAAGCCCATTTTCATTTAAATGGGCACGTGAATAAACAAAATAGTCGTTATTGGGCCTCAGACAATCCACGTTTCAAACACCAAAAGCCTTTGCACTCGCCGAAAGTGACAGTTTGGGCGGCTATTTCGGCACACGGAATCATCGGACCCTTCTTCTTTGAAGACCAGCGAGGGAATTCTGTGACAGTTAATACCGAGCGATACATAGCCATGTTACGCAATTTCTTTTTCCCGCAGCTGTCAGAGTTTCACGAATACAATAATGCGACATGGTTTCAACAAGATGGCGCAACATGCCATACATCAAACGAGAGTTTGGCAGTTGTAAAGGAGATGTTTGCTGAAAAACTCATTTCGCGCCGAGGTGACATTCCATGGCCACCTAGGAGTCCGGATTTAACCCCACCAGACTATTTCCTGTGGTGATACATGAAAAGTAGAGTCTATAGCAATAATCCGACCACCATTTCCCAGTTGAAGGCCAACATCCGCGGAGAAATGGCCGCTATACCGCGCGCCATGTGCGAACGAGTTTTCGCCAATTTGAAGTCAAGATTCGAAGAGTGTTTGCAGCGCGATGGTGCACATCTAGATGACGTTCTTTTTATGAATTGAATTTCCCAAATTTATACTATAATTTAAAAATAAATTTGTTGAAGTCTTAATTTTGGTTCTTTTTTTATAAATTTTTCAAAATCGCAAAACTCCGAGGCCCACCCTGTATAAAGCTGAAGAGTTTGTTTTTTGTTTGTTTGTTTGAACGCGCTAATCTCAGAAACTACAAGTGGGATTTGAAAGCCCAACTCTTGAGGAAGGTTATAAGCTATATTTTATCCCGAAATTTCTACGGGATCAAAAGTTACGCGGGTAAAACCGCGCGCGGTGGCTAGGTGCATATGTCTGAAATTTTCAATGAAGTACTCAACCGAATTATATGGGACCAACTATGAAGTATCTTCTATCATATGAAACAAGAATTTTCAAAATCGATTTATAATTGTCCGAAATATCGTGTAACAAAGACACAAAAAAGAAAAAAAACATACAGCCGAATTGAGAACCTCCTCCTTTTTTGGAAGTCGGTTGAAAAGGCCACTAATGTCAGTAACCTTACGTTGATTTTAGGAGTCCTTCAGGATTCGCCCGGTTTGTAAACACCCTTTATGTGAAATCTGTCGCTAAATATCACCACTCTGGCGCTGTTGTGTACCTGCGATTATCAAGAGCAGTATTAGGTGAGCCGATATAGAACCCCTTAAATATTTAACACGACCACTTTGGCGATGTGGTAAACCTATCTGCCTCAGATATCAATGGTTACGGGTTCGATTCCCGAATCAGAAAAGAAAAAAACCCGGGTCTGGGCGTTTATCTATATATGGGCGTTTTTTATATTCTAGGTTCCCCCAAAGTTCTCTACATGGTATCTCATAACACAAGCTTTTTCTGTTTCGAGCATTGTCTGGCGATTTTATAATTATTATTGGGCATGCTGAAAGCTACACACCTTCTTAGGCGGAATAACCCGACAGTGGTCGGAGATCAGGGCAAGAGAGAAAGAAACCGGCGAACGATTCGGGCAGTATGAAGCTATATTAATAAAGGGTTGATTTGAGGTCGCTGGCCAAATTTTCAAATTCAAAGTATCATTTACAGAAATGATTTTTGCAAAAAAAAGAATTTTTTTTACAAAGAAATAAATATATCCGCTAACATATTAAGCAAACCATGGTCACTCTAAATTACCATTAAAATAAAGACTTTGGGTCGGTTGGTTTATTTTGGTTATTTTCATAGCTTAATGACATACGGCATTCTCCTGTGGGGAAATGCTGCCGATATTCAAACCATCTTTGTGCTGCAGAAACGGGCTATTCGCTCAATCTACAAACTTAATTCCAGGGCGACACTTAGAAATAAGTTTAAAGAAATTAATATTCTTACCTTTGCCTCACAATATATCTTTGAAAACCTTATGTACGTAAAAAAGAACTTAAACATGTTCCATAGAAAATGTGACTTGCATAATGTTAATACTAGAAATAAGTACAAGCTAGCCGGCTATGATAGTAGACTTCATAAAGTCACTAACTCATTTATGGGTCAATGCATACGTTTTTATAATAAGGTTCCCACAAATATTCAAGACTTACCACTTGATAAATTTAAAGAAACTATTAAACAAAAATTGTGTAGTAAAGGCTTTTATACAATTTCTGAATATATGGACGATAAAAGTCCTTGGTTGTAAATTGTTTTTCAAATATTCTCAATCTCCAACTCCATCTCCAACACCATCTCCATTTCCTTCTCATCCAACGCCATCTCCATCTCCTTCTTATCCATACAACAGCAAGAACGTCATGCTCCCTCAGGCGGCATGGCTAGCGGTAGCGTCGGGTGTCGGGTCACCCTCTTCCCTAAAATATGGTTGAGGAGAGTGATGGCTGGTGCTTGCGTTATACTCGTGAACGGGTGCTGCTAGCGGTGCCAGGTCGTTTTGCTGAAGACTTTATGACTATGTTACTTTTTTGAATTTGACTCTGACTTCCCCATCTCCATCCCATTCCCCCATGTTCACGTCCGTGTTAGTGTCCAGTCTCTGTCCACGACTATCCTCATCTCCATCCACATTATCTGTAATATCTCTCACCTCTATCGCTACATCTATCTACTTCTATCTTTACCTCTATATCTATGTCTACGTTTCTGTCTAGTACTTGATTGCCTAATGTATAAATATAATAGTAGACTCCAGAAGATCACCAACCCGTTCATGGGTCAATGTGTACGCTTTTATAATAAAACTCCAAAATATTTAAGATTAACCCTTCGATAGATTTAAGGATAAGCATAAAGTTTTATTATAAGATATCCGGATGCAAGAAGATTGTAAATTGTTGTTGTTGTTATTGTTATTGTGTATTTTTAAAAGATGATTGCTGTTGAGTTTCTTGCCACTTCTTCTCAACAGATCGACTTTCCGAAGTGGTGGTAGATTCAGTTCAATTTGTAAATTGTGACTTATTTCAAATGTATTTAAATACTTACGAAATAAAGATTATTTTGACTTTGACTTTGAGACAACTACGCGCTTCTACAAAGCATCTTGTAGTACTACGTCGTAGTATTATCAAAGCAATGCCGCGTCGTAGTAGCTATGTTCATCAACAGCGACTATTTGCATAAAAGTTTGTGGTGTCGTATCTTTATTTTTTCGTACTGGGCTATACTAAAATAAATATGCAGGTACGTTTATATCGTATCAAAGAAACTTACATTTAAATTTGGCTGGTGACTACAAATCAACCCTGTATTTATAATTATTATTTACTTTACAAACGTTTTTATAATTTCAAATAAGCTGGCGAACGCGAACTTTTCCTGGTTAACCTGAAGCGATATCCTGACTTATCCATATCAGTAATTATAGATGACATTTTGTTATTATTCGTTTCCGGCTTAAGGCTTAAGTTGGATAAGCGTGTAAATGGCGACTAATCTGATTAAGCTCAACTTGCTAGAAGGATAAGTTTAATTTCGAATTCCGCGGACATATTGGGATGCGCTATTCCAGACTGTACACTATCATTATGCCAAATTTCATCAAAATCCGTTATGCCGTTTAGCCGTGATTGAGGAACAAACATCATATAATATTAGTAAGATTTAAAGATTTCAATATTATAATTTTTATTTATATTATTTTTGTTATTTTATTACTTAGAATCTTACTTGACTAATTTATACAAACTAATGCTTCGCGGATATTCGAGGTTTTGGTTCTCGCTTCTTCTTTTTTTTTCTTTTTGATATTTTGTATTTCAATTTATTATAGCAGTCTGTTAAATCATGACACTAGTGTTAAAATTCTTAATTTTGTTTTTACCAATTTTTCAACTAACATTTAGTAACATTTTCTATTTTAGTTAAATATTTTTGTAATAATTATTATGTTATTTTAATTTTTAGCTTTTAAATATCTAGTTTTGTTAGGTAGGGTATGCGCAAAATTGTGAGAATGCTGTATGTGCCTAGTATTGACATGTACATTAGAATTAAGAAATTTTAGACCTATTATTGTGATTTGCTTGTGTATACATGTTGTTGGCATGTCTTTTTTGAATAAATAAATAAAATCTTTATTTCGTAGGAACATAAATACATTTCATCATCATCACAACTCTTTGTAATGAGCCCACTGCAGGGCTATGAGTCTCTCCCCTGGGTGATGAGGAGGTTTAATCCGTAATCCATCAAGCTGGCCCAGTGCTGGTTGGTTGGTGGATGTTAGAATTTTCGGGGGGCCGAAATGGCTTCTGACATAAATAAAATTAAAATAAGATAAGTTATTTTCAAATTGAACGGAATCTACCACCAGGAAAGTCGATCTGTTTAGAAGAAGTGGCAAGATCTTCATTGCTGGACTGAGAGCGAAAGAAAAACATAGAATGTACCAGCTGCTTCTCTTCCCGGGTATACTGTAAAAGTCAGTTAATGGAGAGAGGTTTTATTGACGTTTTTGTAGGCGACAGGCTGTCACAGCATTAGTCTCTTTCCATCATTGCAATACCTCCAAATTTGTCAAACGTGACATCAGATGATTTTATAGCCTCTGGTGCTCTGCCTACCTCATAAGGGATACAGGCGTGAAGGTATGTATGTATGGCAAGAAACTCAACAGCAATCAGCAATCATACTACGCGATTCAAATAAGAATAGGAACCTCAATGACCTATATCTGTCAAAAGCCACTTGAAAATTCAAATAAATTATTATTTTTCTTATAATTGATCTAAAAATGTATTCTATAACCTAAGGTATAAGGTTCATCCATATTCACATCCTTTTGGTTTCCTTTCTTTTTAGGTAAATATCAAATATACTAACCGGAACACATCATTTGTAATTATCGAGTTAAAGTGTCTGCATCAATATACTCCTTTTGTAAATCATGATCGGTAAACAACATCGGCGTTCCTTTTTTAAAAATCGGTATTTTTCCGGTAAATATCGGTTTTTCGATAAATTGGTGGTAATGAGTGCTGTGTGCGTCTGCTCAATAGAAGGGGAGAGATTTTTGAATTTGGAGTAGTTTTTTTTTTAATTAGTTTACGAATAGAATAAGACTACGGTTACATTTGGTTCGTTAACAAAAAAAGTTAGCTCAGATTATGATTTATCTATGTTTATTTGATTTAGTGTTTATTATAAATAAGTAAGTAAGTAATAAAGATTTGAGTAAAGTTATTTCATTATGTAACTATATAAATAAAATCCCCAGACAATCACACCAACTACATGGCCTCAAAGTAAGCGAAGCTTGTGTTATGAGATACCATGTAGCGAACTAGGGGGGAACTTAGAATATAAATACATACATAGATAAACACCCAGGCCCGGATCATTTTTTTTTCTTGTTCCGGGCGGGAATCGAACCCGCAACCACTGGCACCTGAGGCAGGTAGGTTTACCCTTTCGCCAAATTGGTCGTCGTTTATATGTACATACTACATTAAACATTTGTATATAAGTAAGGTAAAACCTTCTTATAACACCACAAATATGCTAATTGATATTTAAATTCCCAATAACGCTATCCTCTTTTAAAGTAAAAAAAGTATGCCGTCATTATACGCAAAGCAAAAAGTAAGAAATAAAAATTAAAAAAAAAAAAACTTTATTTTAGGATTCAAAATACAATCTCACTTACAAATTTTCTTTCCAACAAGATTCCAGTTAGAAGGAAAACTCAATTTTGTATTTTTTTTAATTAAGTAGAGCAATGTATCCTGTAGTTTTATTTAAAGTAGAGCAACACAGCACGCGCTGGACCACACACGTCGAAAGCTCTGTAGTTCTTGAACTTAGAAAGAAAAGCATGGATAAGACTAATTAATGGTGGATTTACAAATATTACAAATATTCAGATTAAAATTCAGTCCATTTTTTTTTATTTAAAACTCTGCAATGTAGAAGTGTTGTTGGTATGATAACTAAAATCAAGTCTTCTTGAAAAAATCTTGTATCTACCTATTGCAAAAAAAATCTGGTACTCAATATTAAAAGTCTCTATAAATCTATTAAAATAAATATTTTGTACAGTTTTTAATATTAGCAATTATAAGTTACAATAAAATTTAGGTAATTAAGATTGTAGTCTGACAACAATTTAGTGAATTCTATATTATCCTTAATTTTCATGATCATTTTGTTTTTAATGTCGAGTACATAATTATTTTTAAATGCATTTGCAATGAGGAATGAATATTTATTATTATTCATCCTTAGGGCTAAGCAGATAGTGTGCCAACTTGAATAATTAAAAAAAAATTATGTATAACACGAGTCGTGACCTCCCAAACGCGAAAAGTCACATCCACACAAATATTTCAGCATTCCTCGTTGGAACAGGAGCAAAATGATGGCCTGCCCTATTAATAATAATAATGTGGCATATATCTGGCTATGTGTGGCGTATATGTGGCTGTATGTGGCAAATATGCGAGCTGCGGTCTCCGGCAGACTGCAGCGTGATAAGTGGGGGCTCGGGTCTTTGCCACTACACCATAGGAGCTCTTTCTCAAATGAAAGTTAAGTCCGTATTGTGAGAGCTTTCTTAAGCGCTGATTTTGATAAGATTCGCGTCGATTTGAGAAGTCATCGTGGCTACTGTGTGTATCAAACGAAATCACAGGTTAAGCAACGTTCGGCGTAGTCGGTACTTGGATGGGTGACCGCCGACCATTCATTTCTTACGACGAATTCCGTGCTTTGGAGGGCACGTTGAGCAGTCGGTCCCGGGTGCTGTATACTTGTATACAGTAGTCGTTAGGGTTTGTCAGAAGCCATATCGGCACCCTGAAATATCTGACTTTGACAAACCAGCACCGGGCCCGCTTGGGGGATTAAGGCCTATACCTCCTCGTCAACCAGAGGAGAGACTCATAGCCTTGCAGTGGTCTCATTACACGGAGTTGTGATGATGATGATGATTATAGATTCACTGTTAATTTTCCTTGGAGTCAAAACTCTATACTTAAGTACAGTTCAGCATCTTTTTAAATCGGTTATAAACCCGACTATTTCTTCCACGCTGGACTGGGAGCGAATGAAAAACATAGAATGTACCAGCTGCTTCTACCCGGGCGTACTGTAAAAGTCAGTTAAAGGGCAAAGGACGACGGGCTGGTGTAGTGGTAACATACATTGCCTTCCATGCCAGAGGTCCTGGGTTCGAATCCCGGCGGCGGCGGATAAATTTGTGTGATGAACACAGATATTAGTCGTCAAGTCTTGGATGTTTATATGTTTATTTAAGTTTATTGTAATAAAAAAATATGTAGGTATGTTTATATATTTCTTAAGTAGGTATATCAGTTATCTATCCATAACACAAGTTCTTTAAGAAACTTAATTTGGGCTAGATAATGTTGTGTGAGTGTCAAAAAAAAGGTATTATTGGCGTATCTGTTGGCGATAGGCTGACCGCTGTCATTGCAATAACATTAAAAATTCAAATTTTTTATTCATTATAGGTTTACAAAAAAAAAGCACTTAATGAACGTCAAACGGTAGATGAGGGCTGTGCGACGTGAAGAATCTAGGGAGAGGACGCTGTCCAGCAGTGTGCGTCTCTCGGCTCACGAAGATGATGATCGCCCATTAACCTTCAATATAGCTATCGGCTTTAAGAAACGAAATGAAATTAGGACCCTAGGTAGACCGAGAGGAAAAAAGTCTCTCTCCATCACTATAATACCTCCAAATTTTTAAAACGTGACATCAGATGGTTTAGAGCCTCTGGTGTTCGGCCTACCATAAGGGATACAGGCGTGAAGTTATGTATGTATGTATGTGTCTTTAAGTTCTTAAAAATCGTTTATAGTGAACCTTATACAGATAATCGAAATCACTCAAACGGTTATAGAAAGAGCTATACATGCATAATTTTTCTCTCGATAACTATTTCACAATTTTCAGTTTTTCTCAAATTCGAATAACGTTCCTTCAAAAAAATTCATTCGAACTTGTTATCGTTGGTAGTAAAATTGTTTTTTTATATAAGTATTATTATATAGCCCGTGTTTATTACATAAACTAAGTACATATTCAGCCAATACGCATTTTATGGTAAATGAAATTCGAAGTAATAACTTTCGGTGAAATGATTGGTTATCCAGGTTTGTAAGTACTTTATTCTTTGATAAAGTTGCACCAATAGCATGTATATCAATACTAGTATATATGTTTATATAACAAGACTATAAAATTATAAGCACACAGTCATAAATAGGTAACTACCTACCTACGCACTACATTCACTTATAAAATATTTAGAAGACATTAATAATAATAACTTGTGCTGTATACTTGTAAACAGTAGTCGTTAGGGTTTGTCAGAAGCCATTTCGGCGTCCTGATAATTCTGACATCCACCACCCAGCACTGGGCGAGCTTGGTGGATTATGACTGTAGATACCTCCTCGTCAACCAGAGGAGAGACTCATAGCCCTGCAGTGGGTGAGTTAGAAAGAGTTGTGGTGATGATGATGATGATGAATAATAATAACTAGGTAGGTATATTTCAACTTAAAGATTTCCTGTTAATACCTACCTTTCCTGTTAATACTGTTAGGTAATTATTTACAATATGTAGTTAAGCGCCGGAAAAAAATATTTAGTCAATAAAAATAAAAAGCAGATAGGCGCCTAACAGAAATATGTCAGGTTAGGTAATATAAACAAAAAAATACGTTATAAAAGGTTATCATTCCACGTCCTACCGGCAGCTCGTCTTAAGAGCAGAAAGAGTTTTCCAATAGCTATCAAATCTACTCATCTGACCCCTAAAGAAGCGCGCCTAAAGCTCTGGAGATCAGGAGAACTTGGCCACCTCCTGAGTTTGTCCAACCTGCTGAAAACCTAGCACCGGGATACGACCAGCCCTACCCGACCTGGAAATCCCTTAACCGGCTGCGAAAAAAAATGGGGTTACTCAGATACTACCACGTGTGACTGCGGGGCACCTACTCAGTCAATGGACCACTCAGATTTGTGCCACTGTTCGAAGACGCGGCGGGAAGTTGAATGATGTCATAATCAAAACAAAATGGCATGAATAGGTCTTCAAATAAAATAATAATTTCTTTAATATCTCGCTCATAGCCTTATTGAAATACCCTTTTTTTTACTTGAGGAAAACGTGCTATCACGTCCCCGAACGCCCAAGGGGGAGCGACGGGGTATGTGGGGATGATCCGGCTGAATGCCGAAGCCGGCGTGGGTGCCACAGCCGCTGGGATTGACTCGCCGGCTTTGCAGCGGACCTCACCGCCTGCGTGTAACTAGGTTATTGAAAGACCCTATAGTAGGTAGGTATAGCTAGATCCGTTAAAAATAAAAAGATGTATTTTTAAATCTCGGTTTGAATCATTAATTGAATGTGATTTTATCTGTTTTACTTTGAATTTCTTCACCAATAAACTTGACAAAATATTTATCCTTCTCCAGTTCTATCGAGTACGAAATGTTTACCTTAGTTGAAGTTTTTTCAAATCGATATTTTCACCGACTTGGTTGACAAAAAAAGGGGGCAGAAAAGTTTTAGAGTGGCGGCCATGTACTGGGAGACCCAGCGTAGGCAGGCCCCCCGCACGATGGACCGATGATCTGGTCAAAGTCGCCGGTCAACGCTGGTGGATGAGGACGACTCGGGACCGAAAACCTTGGGGGAGGCCTATGTCCAGCAGTGCACATCTAATGGCTGATGATGATGAATGATGGTTGACAAAAACCGTTATAACTTGGCTCTAAAGTAATTTATCGTGATGTATTCTTAATTGTTTTAAGTCAACTTCAAGAACTAAGTAAATAAAATCCCCAGACAATCACACCAACTACATGGCCTCAAAGTAAACAAAGCTTGTGCTAGGAGATACCATGTAGCAAACTAGGGGGAAACCTAGAATATAAATACATATATCGATAAACGCGTAGACACAAAACACAACCCGCGACCTCACGCTTGGCGCAGTGCGTCTATGCCACTGCACCACGAACTTATAAACTGGTATAAACCAGATCAAAATTTGTTTAGTAGATTCGAAGGTTTCCCTGTGTATACAGATAGATAGTCATCCCCTTTTATAATAGGTGGAGAAAGATTTAGTACATACATACATACAAAACTTCACGCCTGTATCCCTTATGGGGTAGACAGGACACCAGAGGTTATAAGACCATCTGGTATCACGTTTGACTTTGGAGGTGTTATTGTGATGGATAGAGACTATTGCAGTACCAGGCCAATCGCCCACAAATAGATTGAGTATCAATATTAAACGTCTGAACAGAGAAAGGTAACTATTGAGCTCGACTAAACATTAATTTTTTTAAATTTTAGGTCTCTCATAATATGACAAATTAGAGAAATAATTATTGGTAGCTCTAAACTCATAAACAAAGTTGATTATCAGCAACTTGCTCCAATTTGATAACGTCATCATACCCTACAGCAGAGTGGTTAAAAATCTAGGAGTTCTACTGGATTCCACCCTGTCATGGAAACCTCAAATAGAATCAGTCAGCAGAAAAGTTTTCTCTGCTGCACGATCTCTACGAAAGCTTCGAAATTTTCTGCCAATACCTACCAAAATTGCTCTCGCACAATCACTTATACTCCCAATACTGGATTACGCTGACACTAGCTATCTTAATTTTACCGAAGAGCAACTAAACAAGCTTGAGCGCCTTCAAAATATGTGTATTAGATTCATATTTGGTTTACGAAAATATGATCACGTTTCCGAATTCCGTGCTAGGCTCAAGTGGCTCCCAATTCGTCTTCGAAGGAATACTCATACCCTAAATCTTTTATACAAAATATTATTTAACCCTTGTCTGCCAATCTATCTTAAAGAACGCTTTAGTTTTCGCCATCAACACCATGAACGTAACTTGCGGTCTGCCAGCAACTACTTGCTGGCCACTCCCCGTCACAGTTCCCACCTTTATCAGCAGTCGTTCACGGTGAAAGCAACATCTCTTTGGAACTCATTACCATCTTCTCTCCACCACGCTAAAACAATAGCTTCTTTTAAATATCATTTAAAAAACTTCTATCTCTCAAACTTATCTCACATTACATAGAATCTATGTTAATACAAAGTATACTTTGTTCTTTCTACTTATATATCTATTTTTAAATTTATGTATATATGTATTTCATGTTATATTATTACACCTATTTATAAACTTTAAATTAGTACCATTTATATAATAATAATGCCATGTTTACGTTTCTTTTTCATTTATTTTAAGATAAGGTTGCCTGGAAGAGATCACTTTGAAGTGATAAGGCCGCCCAAATTGTACATTTAATGTTAATACTGTATTTTTATAACTATCCCATTCTATGCAAATGGCAATAAAGTGTTTGAATGAATAGAATAAATAAAACTCAACAGTTGCTAACAAAAACTGATTATGAAGCCTCTAAAAACCATAAATAATCCATTATAATCTCATAAATAATATTAAAATCCAATTAAGTAAAAAATTAAAGTTGCTTCAGAACGGAAGGGTTTTGGAATCAACAGCACATATGGGATATTTTCATTGATAAAGAACAGTGGCAGCGGGCCGTACATGATTTTAGTTGATGTTATGTTGTGGCGTTTAACAAACAAAAACATACATACATACATAACTTCACACCTGTATCCCTAATGGGGTAGGCAGAACACCAAAGGCTATAAAACCATCTGATATCACGTTTGACAAATTTGGCGGTTAAGTTTGAGTTAATAATAATTTATGATGGAGAGAGACTATTGCAGTGACCGGGGTCAGCCTATCGCCCGCAAAAATGCCAATATCTCCTCCGTCCCTTAACCGACTTTTACAGTATGCCCGGGAAGAGAAGCAGCTGGCACATTCTATGTTTTTCTTTGGCTCCCAGTCCAGCATGGAAGAAAGTATGTTTTTATCGGAAAAAAATACTCGTAGACGAACGTTACACGAACGAAACTGTAGGTTTTGCATTTTGAATATTATATGTTTTGCATATCTTTGGCACTTACATTCAAGTTTTGGACGAATTTTATTTATTTCAATAACATAAGACAGACTTCAAATTAGAGAATTTGATGTTGAATACGATCCAATACCTTTATAATTAACTTTACTATATGCCTTTTCAAGGCGGTTTCTTCCATGCTGGACTGGGAGCAAGAAATATGCAAAATGCTTCTCTTCCCGGGCATCCTGTGAAAGTCAGTTAAGCGTCTGAGGTTTTTTTTTGGTCGATAGGCTGACACTACAATACTCTCTCTCTCCACTATTATAATGCCGCCAAATTTTTCAAACGTGACATCAGGTGGTTTTATTGCCTCATAAGGGCGTGAAGTTATGTATGCCTGTATGCATTTCAAGGTTTGGAATGAACTGCCTGCGTCTATTTTTCCTTACCAGTACCTACAGTCCTGGTTCTTTTAAACGTCGAGTGAATAGGATTCTCGTTGATGGACGTATACTACCTTAGTCTTCATGTTCACTTAACATCAGGTGTCATGGAAGACAAGGGTCCTACCCTCACACATTACAATGAGCCCACTGCAAGGCTATGAGTCTCTCCTCTGGGTGACGAGGAGGTTAAGGCCGTAATCCACAAGCTGGCCCAGTGCTGGTTGGTGGATGTCAGAATTTTCAGGCCGTGAAAATGGCTTCTGACGTACCCTAACGACTACTGTATCCAGGTATACTGCTTACCGTGCCCGCAGAAGCACGGAAGTCGGCGTGAGAAATGAATAGTCGGCGGTCACCCATCCAAGGTCAGGTACCTAAGTCGTCGTGGCGCCGTGGTTACCTACTCTGTGTATCATACGATATCACAGGTTAAGCAACGTTCGGCGCGGTCGGTACCTAGATTAATTTATAAACAAAAAATAACAGAAGTTAAATAAAATTATATTGATGTAAGTCAAATCGCGATGTAGAGTCAATAATTATTACATGTTTATAACAAACACTCCGACCAGGAGGAACATCAGTCAAATAATTGAATACAAACATACAAACAAACACACAACCGTACGTGTATGCATATAAAAGTGATTAAATGTTTCTGTACTATTATAGAGGTGTTAAGCAAACATTGGATTTGAAAATATACGGGGGTTAATTCGGAAAAAAAAATAGTTAACTCAAGTTTTCATGATTCAATAACTGAAAGACTGAGCTTGAACTGAACTTTCCAAATGAATTCAATAAAAGATATTTTTAACCGAAATCAATCACGTTTTTTTTTCCAGCCACAGAAGACTACTCCTCAGAACACCCGTAGGCCTATTGACCGCACTAGTGCTCAAAGAGGAGAGTAGGAGAATACTCATAGTACGATGGGGCACTTGCCAGGGGGTTTAGTCCCCGGCCAGATGACACCCAACAGTGAGAGACTTTTATTCACTAAACTCCCCCTATATGGTCTTTTGTCTTTCTACTGATAATCGACCGAACAGTTGGAGAAAAAGGCTGCGCGTAAAAATTTAGGAAGCACATCGTGCTGAATCGACTACATGTTATCAGCTAGGAGCTGGCAGATTAATCACGTCTAATGTATTTTTCTATTTTAACTCAACCTTTCATTTTACCTACACATATGTAGTTACCACGAGCACGAGCAACGAATGTAAATTATTCATGTGGTCCATTATTGAAACCCATAAGAAAATCCATTTTATTGGTTTCGTTTATCGAATCCAGACAGAAGGACGACGCGGCCGTGGGCCTTGAATTATAGGTAATATTCTAAAAAAATTGCTGAATTTTAAGTACGTGTCTTTTGGTTCCTTATTGGAATGGGTTGCCGAAGTGTGGAACGAGCTCCCTGCGTCTGTTTTTCCTGACAATACTAACACTAAGTCCTAGTACCTACTTAGGTATTTTTAAATACCCAAAAAAGGTCCTTATCATGGCCAACTATCCACAATACAGCTGTGAAATGGGGTTTCAGCGTTGACGGAGATGAGCATTGTTTGTGCGGCGCGACTCCACAAACAATGAAACACCTTCTCTCCCGCCCCATGTGCCCGGAAACCTGCACTACCGAGGACCTCGCACAAGCCACCGATAATGCCATAAAGGTGGCAAGTTTCTGGGCGGGCAAAATATAATATAAGTAAATATTCATCGACACGCTAAGAAGAAGAAGAAGTGTCAAGTAAATAGGAAGTTTTCTCTTATGTTCGCTTTTCATCATATGGCACAGAGAAATGGCTAAGAGCGAAATTGACCAATTTTTTGTTAATTTTATCTTTCATGTCTTCGTTTTGTTGACAATATAGTCTAATTAATAAGGAAAAAATAGCGTTTTTCTGGCAACTTTCAAGTCGTATATCCCCACACAAAATGGCCCGGGTTAGAGCAAGCACAATCGTTGGTGGAGATCAAAAAATGTATTGCAGCAGAACCCGGGACTATTACCCGACTGTGTAGTCCGTGCACAGTCTTGATACTTGCGGTTTGAGGTCAAGTAAATTGATATTTCATTACTTGATAAATTGTAGTAGATTTTTAATTAGTCTAAATTTTTTATCCAAGATTTTCATACAAATCTATTATCTTACTTATTTTATAAATGTGAATGTTTGAATGGATGTATGGGTGTTTGTTCCTCAATCACGACAGAATGGCTCAACGGATATGGATGAAATCTACTTTTTATACCGATATTGCGCGGGTAAAACTGCGTGAAACATCTGCATTTTAATTTAACCTTATATTTATTTTAGGACGTAAGTTAAATATTTTAAATTGATATCATGATAATAATGCTAGTTTAGTAGTTTATGGCCAAAGTCTCCTCGTCTCGTCTAGGATAGACCCATAGTTCTGCAGTGATTTACTTACTTACTTAGGATTATGGTTTAGGTGTAAAAGTGTTTTGGTACTTGCGTAATCAAAACACTTTTACACCTAAACCAAAAAAATAGTATAAAAAAAATCAAAAGAAGACAAAGTTTACTGGTAGGTACGTAAAATAATGCAATTTGAAAAATTTAACTTAGCTAATTAAAACCACCTCAAACAATCAAGAGCTATTCATAAAAAAAAACAACCAAATTTCGCTACAACATCAAAAATAAAAATAAAATCCAACGATCAAAACTCATATGTCCAACTAGAATAGCATTACATGAATACCAACCAACGACTTGGGTGGTCCGCCAGTATCAAAATACTCCGTCCCTTTCGCACACAAACAGTCTCGCATAACGCCGTCCCACTCTCGCATCCACGGTCAAAGAATATGCAAAATAGATATGTCAGATTTTATTCTTATTGGAAAAGACAATTTCTTGCCCACTAACTTTGATTAGGATGTAGGCATTTAAAAGTACCTATTTTATTTTATTATCTGTATTGCATGCATAAGTAATTTTTGAGATAAGGTAAGTATTTGTATTTAGGTTCGTTTTTGCTTTTCGCTTGAAGGTGAAAATGTGTGGTTAAATGAGGTAACATTTGACGACTACTGGTTACCTATAGGGTAACCATTTGCCTAAGTATCTAGAAGTCGCGGGTTCGATTCCCGCACGGTTCAAATATTTGTACTTATGAACATGATATTTACATACATACAAAAGTTTAAACATCTATTTTCGTCATAAAATACTCTTAATACAAGCTTTGTGCTGACTTTAAGGCTAAAGAGCACTGTGGGAATATAATTTCCATATATCTCCAAACATTTGAGTATAACTCTTCGGAAAGAGATGTATTAACAAAGAATTTGTGTTTCCCTGCGGTATCGAATCAGAAATGAAGAGATTCGCAGGCGGATCAGCCACCGACATATGAAGCCCTAAGGGTTGGATGTTATAGCGGCAAAGGGCAGGACTCACAACTCGCAGAACGGATGACTGTTGGGCCAACACACTAATGGCCCTTAGCAACAGCTGCGTTATAAGGGCCTACAAATCTGCGGATAGGGCGGTAAGGTTCTCGAGTGGCAAGCACGTAGGTACATAAAATACATATCTTCACGCCTGTATCCCTTATGAGGTAGCCAGAACACCAGAGGTTATAAAACCATCTGATGCCTCGTTTGACAAAGGAGGCATTATAATGGTGGAGAGAGACTATTGCAGTGACAGAGGGTCAGCCTATTGCCCACAAAACACCTCCAATAAAAGTCCTTAACTGACTTTTACAGTATGCCCAGGAAGAGAAGCAGCTGGCACATTCTATGTTTTTCCTTTTTTGCTCCCATACCACATCCCGACCATTTTGGCGATGGGGTAGGTAAACCTGTCTGCATCAGACTGGATGTTTATCTATTTATGTATTTATATACTAAGTTCCCCCGTAGTTCACTACATAGTATCCCTTAACACAAGCAATGCTTATTTTGGGGCCATGTGGTTGGTGTGACTGTCTGGGGATTTTATTTATTTTATTTTATTATTCCAATATGCAATTAATACCTAGAGCTGAAAATATTATACCCTACCTTATTGATAGACATACCCCCACCAGTGGGTCTACCCGCGTAGCTTTCGATCCCTTGAGAATTATTGGTATCCTGTAAGTCTTCCACTAGATTCCATTCTGGACTGGGAGCATAGAATGTACCAGATGCTTCTCTTCCCGGACGTACTTTAAAACTCAGTTAAGGGAAGAGGTTTTATTGACGTTTTTGTGGGCGACAGGCTGACCCCTTGTCACTGCAATAGTCTCTCTCAATCATTATAATTCCTCCAAACGTCGTGTCAAACGTGACATCAGATGGGTTTATGATGGCGTTCTGCCTACCCCATTAGGGATAGGTACAGGCGTGAAGTTATGCAGTTATGTATGTATATTATTTGTAATAATTATCTATTTCATACCCTTTCAATAACTTAATAAACCCCTAATAACTGTTGGGTTAGGTACCAGCTGAAAATCGGCGCCATGTTGCTTTAACAGCAGGATATTGTAGCCGAGCTGGGCACCTTTTTCTTGTAATATGTATACCTACCTATTTACATTTTATTTTCTTTTGTATATTTAGGAATACTTTTTAATTTTGTTATATGAACATGTTGTTTTCAAATTTTACATTTTGTTTTCTATAAGTATTAATTTTGTTTTGTTTAATGGTGTATATTTTAGAATTATTTTAAGTTGCTTTTAATATTAATTTTATGATGTTATTTCGCGCAGAGTTGCACTTAAATTTAAATTTCTTTCGATCTCTGGCTGTCACTGAAAATCAGCGTTGCGGTCCCTTGGGCACTGCAGCATATGCTGAGTGAAGGTCATTTTGGTACATTGATGTTTTTTTTTGTTAAGTATATTTTTTGTTGTCTGTAGATATAGGTAGCATTATTATTTTTTTCTTTTGTAAAGAACAGATTTTTGTACCAAATAAACGTTTTACTTACTTACATACTATTGTCTAATGTCACCTTAATTTTAATTTTCCTTCTTTTTGTCCTTGTTTTTTCTTTTTTTTTTATATTACGAGAAATAAACGTTTCGAATTTGAATTTGTATGTTTTCGTCTTAAGTTTTCGCGATTCATACTATTAAATAAAACACTTTTTAACCGGATTTATCGCGTATATTTACATTTTAAATTTTGTTGACTCGACGTTTCGGTGTCTTTTCAGACCCCGTGGTCACGAGCCACGAGACAGTCGCGTCGTTAAAAAGTGTTTTATTTAATTGTATGTTTTCCACTAGAGTTAGCCTATTTGCAAAAGTTTTTCATATCCAATCGGTAGCATCCTCGATAAGTATGGTACCTATTATAGACACTTTTGTTTGAACTTGCTAACTTCAAAGCCTGCTTTAAGTGTTAAATAAAACATTTACTTAGGAAATATACAGGGTACTGGTTAAGTAACCTCGATCCGTTAAGGGCATATAGTACCCGTCTTTTCTAACTTATTTTACTATGAAACATCCTACCCCAAACCTAACCTTTTTTACTACTAGTGTGCCTAGTATCGGGGCAGCCATGGTAAAGCGTTTCTTTCAACTTTTTTATATTTCTTTCCATTTACTTATTTTCTTAAAAAGTAAATCACAAAAGTGTAATTTTTGTTGTTGTGTGTGTTTATAAGAGAGGTATTTGTATATGTATCTATTAATTTGTGTTAAACTATAAGTGGAAACTCTGTAAATGGCTTTCGTATTACCTATACCTAATTTAAAAAAAGTTGTTCTACAATTTAAAAAACCTAGCACTAAGTTTTCCGAATATAAAGTAAATAAAGTAACCGACATATCTAGGCTTTTATTGCGTTACAAAACTTACAATCCAAATCAACCTAAGTTAGCGTAAAACTTTCAAATCGTGAGAAAAAAATCGGAAATACTTTCTAGACTAACAAATACTCAAAAGGCACTTATCAAAGCTATCATTGCTGTTCACAACACAATGGCTAATTGCTCACATGCCTGTCAGAACTATCACGACACCTGTCACAGCTGTCAAATCATCAGCGCGATGGCGGGCTGTCAAAATACCACATCAATACAGTTATCTGTCTAATTGATCTGGCTTTTCGATTTTTATCGAAATCGGACGAGTTGTTAGTAACTATAATGTTGGATTTTGTTCAAGTATTAGTTTTGTTTGTTTTTTTTTGAGGAATTGTAGATGTGGGATTGTTTTTTTTATAGGTAGGTATATAAATATATGTTGGTCTTAAATTCACGTAATGGAAATAGATGGAAGAGCTTGGTTAAGAGAAAAACTGATTGCTTAAACTATTTGAAAACAGTATAACTCAACTTCCATGCTGGACCTGGAGGGAAAAAAATACATAGAATGTACCAGCTGCTTCTCTTCCCGGGCATACTGCAAAAGTCAGTTAAGCGGCATTTATTGGCGTTTTTGTAGGCGATAGGCTGACCCTCTTTCACTGCAATAAAGACAAAGTTTTTTTTTTTTTATAAGTGACTAAACCCGCGTTTGACCTCAATCTCACCTGATGGTAAGTGACGATGAGGTCGAAGATGAAATCACACGGGTTTAGGAAGTAACTGGCTCTTTATACAACCTTGCCGGAACACATTACCGCCGGAGCGGTAACATTTGGCGGCAGACTTTATATAAAGAGTGGTCGCTAGCCAGGCGGACCCAGAAGGGATCTTACCACCAAGCAAAAGCGTTAGTAATGACTTAGTAAATATAGCTAAGTCATTACTAACGCTTTTGCGCGATTTAATCGACGTATAGCGACATCTATCGAATAAAAGCAAACTAAAGATTTGTATATTATAAATGTGAAAGTTTGGATGTTTGTTCCTCTATCACGGCCTAATGGATTTGGATGAAATTTGGCATAGTGATAGTTTACAGTCTGGAATAGCAAATAGGCTTTTTATCTCGATATTCCCGCGGGATTTGAAATGGCGCGGGTAAAACCGCGCGAAACAGCTATATAATCGATTAGCTTATAAACCGAAAGACAACGAGCTAAAATAGGTATAAAATTTAATTATGCACGGTGAAATATGGTTTTTTGGGGACACTATAATATTAAAAACCGGGGCCCCGCTTTAACATTCGTAAACATACGAATCGATAAAGTTCTGTGATCGCGCTGCTACTGTGTAATTGAAAGATTGTCGATAATCCATTTTCAGTGTTACTTATATTAGGTTCTAGCTGAATCCCGCGGGATTTTCGGGATAAAAGTAGTCTATGTGCTATTCCAGATTGTACACTATCACTATGTCAAATTTCATCCAAACCGCTCTCCCATGATTGAGGAACAAACATCCATACATCCTTACATCCAGACATCCATACATCCAAACTTCCACATTTATTATATCAGTAAGAAAAATGTGAATGTTTGGATGTATGGATGTTTGTTTCTCAATCACGGCAAAACAGTTCAACGGAATTTTATGAAATTTGGCATAGTAATAAAGTACAATCTAGAATAGCACACAGGCTACTTTTAATCCTGAAATTCCCGCGGGAATCGAAATTGCAGGGGTAAAACCGCGCGCAACAATTAGTACCTAATAAATCTTGTCAAAGTCTGCCTGGAGATGCGGAGATCATCAGAATAGATACAGATAAGAGTTTGATAATATAGTTTACACCATTCATTGATTACTTTGGGCCCATGTAGTGGGTGTGATTGTCTGGGGATTTTATCTATTAGTGCTTTTGCTGTTGGCTCACTATTAGCCTGTAAAAACTATTCAAAATATCTTACCTACGAGTCGAGTATTAAATTGTTTTTGTCAAAAGTCTTTGAATGAAAGTGTCGATTTGTAAAGACGGTAACAGCAAAGACAGCAAAACCTTAAACCAAACTGCACCGTGAAAATTGTGAAAATTGTTTTCAGTTTTCGGGATTTACCGAATTTATTGTTATAAACTACTGCCACTCGCGAAGGTCTGCAAAAACACTAAATCGTCGAGTTCAAATGTTAAATATAACTATACAAAAGTGTTTTATTTATAAATAAGAAAACACATTTATTAAGTAAAGAACGAATGAATGAGTACCGTACACAAAAATTGCACTGTCGAATCCTAACCTCAAAATAAAAAGTAAAAAAGCTTAATAACGCCAAGTGTTAATAATATATCCTTGTAGATATTGTAAATTGATATATTAGCCGCATGCACTGACCACCCATACAGCAGCACTCATTTATTTGTGTTTGTACAGTCAGCGTCAAATGCGGTATGACGCGACTAGCGGGGAGTTGCAACTTGCAAATATAATGTGTAGTAAACTTAACAATTTTTCAACCGACTTCCAAAAAAGCAGGAGGTTCTAAATTATTGTCTAGGTTTTTTTTGTATCTTTGTTACACGATATTTCAGACAATCATGAATCTATTTTAAAAATTCTTGTTTCATATAATAGAAACAAGAATTTTCAAAACAGTTAATAGTTGGTCCCGTATAAATTTCATTCACTTTTTAGTCACTTATAAAAAAAAAAAAAAAATACTCAGCCAAAGTTTTGACGTGAAGTCTTTTAAAATAAGTCTTTTAATAACTTTTAATTTACTGTAAACAAAATAGCTTAGGTCAACTTGAAGCTTCAACTACTTGCGTACCAATGTATATTTATGTTTGATATTTGTAAAATCCAAAAATTTTCGAAATGCTCTCGATTTTGATGATATTTGCATAGAACTAACTCTTACATACCTCAGATATCTTGTACTTGTACCAAATGAAAGGAGAACCATCAAGTCGGTTTAGAATTAAAGGAAAAAAATATACACATACATAACTTTACGCCTGTATTCCTTATGGGGTAGGCAGAACACAAGAGGTTAGAAGACCATCTGATGTCACGTTTGAGTTTGGAAGTATTATAATGATGGATAGAGACTATCGCAGTGACAAGTGGTCAGCCTATCGTCCACAAAACACGCCAATAAAACATCTGCCCCTTAACTGATTTTTACAGTACCTATGCCCGGGAAGAGAAGCAGCTGGTACATTCTACCTATGTTTTTCTTTTGCTCCCAGTCCAGCATGGAAGTAAGGTTTATAAAGTTTGCTTAATTGACATAAATATAACAAATTAAAGCCTTGAGTAGACTAGAATTAAATCTTCGACATAGGTTTGATTTGATTCTAAAATAACTTCGTTTTTAAGTGACACAGGTATTTAGAAGGGTACATACTTCTTTGTATTCCAAGAAGAAAACGCTAACTAAAAAGTGTGGAATGTCGGAATAAATAGTAGCTTTTGTGCTATGCCAGACTGTAAACTACCCCAATGCCAAATTTCATCCAAATCGGTTTAGCTGTTTTGCCGATAGTGAAGAACAAACATCCATTCATTTATAATATTAGTAAGAACTAAGATTATAATCATTGGAAAAATTTTGCAAACAAGAAATATTCCAAAATTGAATCTCTACTTTCAGGCTGACTGTATAGTCTGTTCCACGTCCAACTCGATAGTTTGACCTCAGATCGATCTTATTAATAGACTCTAAGATTGCATTTACCAGTCGTAGTGAGGTTGTTTTGTTTCCGACTGTACGCTGCGTGTTGCGTTGACAGAATACACACGATTCTGATTGGCTGGCGGATAGGGCTGAGCAAAATGATTATTTACAAAAAATTTGAGAGACACGTTAGTAATATCGTCTTAAGATTTCGCGATGTGGGAACTAATAATCGGTGTTCATTTGTATATTTAGGTTTAAGATAGGTTTATATGCATGTAGTAATAAAACTCTAGAAGCAGTACCTATGCATAATTTGATCGGCGAAAATACCCAATATGATGGGTCAATTCCAAAACTTGCAGTTCTGTAGCAACTTTTATTTTTACTTTCACACAATTCACTTTGATTTGTAAACGACTGCTTAAATTTTAGGTCTGGCAGGGGCTCAATATTAATGTTATTTTAAAGAGAAAGGAGTAAAGGTATTTTAATCGACGAAATTACGCATGAGCTCTTAAAGTACTATTATTACATGTGGGGGCATACTGTATAGCACTAGATGTTTTCAAAATAAAATGAAATGAAGTAATAAAACATAAAAATTATCTTAAATGGAACACATTTTAATCAAATTTATCGCGTTTAATCAAGAGCGACCGACGACGGGGGCTGCAAAGACACCGAATCGTCGAGTTAAACTGCAAGATATAATTATACGCGATAAATGGTTTAGCAGTGTTTTATTTCAGAAAGACACACGTCATAGGGATATTCCCACATTTTGAGATGACATTTTTGATAATGCAGGTAATAGAAATAAAATCCTGACGAGTACCTTTATGAACCGTTACATTTCACCAGGGTTATAAGATGGTACATACTTTTCTATAACCTATCAACACGCAATAATACCCCATAGTACAAACTTTGACTAAAGTTTGTTACCTTCGTATTAGCTAGCGTTGATTCCAGACGCACTGTCATACATAATGTCGAACTAAGCAGATATCTACGTCTATGTGAAGAACAAGGTTAAGACATGTTTTCAACTTGAAGTGTTCTCGTTATTATTACAGTCATGGGGCATTTTTCAGTTAGAGTCTAAACTATCAACAAGGCATTTTTAATGAGTATCTTTAAATGCGCTATAGAAGGAGGTCGCAAATTTGGGAGTGTAAATAAAGCGGTTGAGTCTTTAGCATCACATCTCGAATTAATCAGCCTCAGTCGAATTAATATTGTAAGACTTAGTTGCAACATTCTTTGCTCTTCGCTAACTCCGCACTTCACACCAGAGCTCACCTTTATGCATAATTGGAGTAATTTTTATATGCTTCGAAGAGCAAGTTAAGCAGTCGGTCCCGGGTGCATCTTCCAAGCACTGTAATTGTAATTGCACCAGCACTAGGCCAGCTTAGTGGATTAGGGCCTAAACCTCCTCGTCACCCAGGGGAGATACTCATAGCCCTACAAAGACTTTGACGTATGGATTTATGGTATTTTTAGTCGTCGCCTTTGTTGTCAATTAAACTGTAGCTTCGATGATTTAGCGACGATCTTAGAGATTTTTAACTCGGATTTGAGAACGCCTGACAGTTAATTTTGAATTTTAAGGAAGAATTCAGTTTCATAGCTTTTAATGTCTTTTTTAAATTTATTTATATTTTGTGCATCAAGTTGATAAATTAAGGGAAGTTACCGTTGATTGCTGACTTATTAGGTACGGGAACTCTACGTTCGTTGTAACTACTATGAATGACATTAAAAAAACTTCTCAAAAAACTATTTATTTAAAATAATATCGACAACCCTATACCTGATTGACCGGCGCTTTGCATATTCTATTTTCAAAATTCCTTAACTCATTGATCCCGTTCAATCGGTTTTAATTTATTTATAACTTCTATTGTAAACATATCCTTAACTGTAATAGCATAAGGTTTATAATGGCAATTGTGAAGTAGTGGTATTTTGTTGTTACGTTTGAATATAGAATTTCGAATTGTTTACATGTGTCACTGATTTGAAATGTGGCGCCGATTTTGAGTTTAGTGTCTCACATTATTATTATTAGTATGTTTTTCGTGAATAATTTATGATTATAATGTGAATAAATTACTCAAATGAATACAATATGCTCCCTTAATTATTTAAGCTAAAGTTATGTTAAAATACTCAATATTATTATAAATACTTAGCTTTGACTAAGACTGGTGGTCAAATTGAACCAAAATTTCGGACGACAAGGTCGGTCGCTGAGCTGTCCATCTGCTCAGTCCCGCCTCTTGGTATACCTACATATCTAACATTCACATTGTAACATTCATTCAGTCTTCCATGCTGGACTGGGAGCTGCATCTCTTCCCGGGCATACTGTAAAAGTCAGTAAGGGACAGAGGTTTTTAATTAAAGACGTTTTTGTGGGCGATAGGCTGACCCCCGTCACTACAATAGTCTGTCTCCATCTTTATAATACCTCCAAATTTGTCAAACGTGACATCAGATGGTCTTGTAACCTCTGGTGTTCTGCCAACCCCATAAGGGATACAGGCGTGACGTTATGTATGTATGTATGTGTATCTAACATTCACATAACATTATTTAGCACAAAATTTGTGTCCGTGTAGAGACAGCTTAGATAGAATAGCCCTACCACCCTGTATAAGCGTGTCGTAAAAGGCGACTAATCCGAGTGTCCCCCGCTTGGTGGTAGGATCCCGTCAGGGTCCGACTGGCTAGCGACCACCCTTCATATAAAATCTGCCGCCACATATTCCCGCTCCGGCGGTGATGTGTTCCGGTGATATGTTATGAAGAGCCAGTTCTTTCCTAGGCGCGTGTGCTGTCATCTTCGACCTCATCTTCACTTACCATCAGGTGAGATTGAGGAAGTGTCTTACAGAACTTGTGTTATGGAAACTAGACAACGCATTATCATATCATATCCGCTGCCATCGAGATTCGAACCATAGACTTCACCTAGGGTTGCCAACCATACTGTTTTCAACAGTATTATACTGTTTTTCACTACACTATACTGTTTACTGTTGAACAAAAAGAAAGTATACAAAATACTGTTTTCAGCATAAAAATCCAAACAAAATTCAAAGTCAAAAGAATCTTTATTTCGTAAGTATTTAAATACATTTGAAATGAGTCACACAATTCACAAATTGAACTGAATCTACCACCACTTCGGAAAGTCGATCTGTTGAGAAGAAGTGGCAAGAAACTCAACAGTAATCCCTCTGAATGCAACTTTGACAATTACAAACGTCTCAGAAATTTATGCAATCGCTTATGTCGGGATGCGAAGAGGAAATACTTTTTTGATTCTCTGGTCAACCGTGGTTCTGCTCAAGTTTGGAAATTCCTTAAATCCGTCGGTATCGGCAAATCTCCTAACTCATCCCTTAAAGACTTTGACCTGAGCGCTATGAACAATCATTTCTCCCTACCTCCAGTAACTTTATCTCCTAATGTCAAATCCAATACCTTGAATCATCTGTCGAGACTGCAATTAACATATTCTCCTTTCTCATTTTCAGCCGTTTCTTCAGATGAAGTCAAGAAATCTATCCTCTCTATTTCCTCAGCTGCGGTTGGTGATGACAATTTGTGCTTTAGAATGATCGTCATGATATTACCATTCCTTTTACCAATCCTCACACACATATTTAACCACTCTCTATCTTCTAGTACCTTCCCTGTTGTCTGGAAACGCGCGCACGTTATACCTTTACCTAAAATCCCTAATCCTACTGCCATAACCCATGTTCGCCCTATATCAATCCTACCTTTTCTTTCGAAAGTTCTCGAGCACATTGCGCATAAACAACTATCAGCATTCCTTTCCATTAATAATATAATCACCCAATTCCAGTCCGGCTTCCGTCCTGGCCACAGCACTGTTTCTGCATTAATACACGTAACTGATGAAATTCGCTGGGCCATGGAAAACAAATCCCTTACCTTACTTATCCTTCTAGATTTCAGCAGCGCCTTTAACGCTGTTGATTTTGATATCCTCCTAGGTATCCTCAAATCCATAAATATCTCCCCTTCTGCATTGGCTTGGTTTGAGTCCTACCTTCGTGGCCGCTCTCAGCAGGTCCGCCTTGATGAGAATCACTCACATTGGTGCGATCTAATTGCTGGGGTGCCGCAAGGTGGTGTCTTATCTCCTCTACTTTTTTCCATTTTTATAAACTCAGTTACCGAAGTCATTTCTTCCAAATTCCATCTTTACGCAGATGACTTGCAGTTATACCGACATTTTATTGCATCTGATGTCGAATCTGCTGTTACAGCTGTTAATTCCGATCTAGGTCGAATAAGCGACTGGGCAAAGTCTTTTGGTTTTCTGGTTAACCTCAAAAAGTCGCAAGCAATGATCATTGGTAGCCGGTATATGCGTAATTGTCTTGACTTTGCTGTTGTTCCTCCCATCACCTTGGACAATGTTGTGATTGCTTTCACTGACACTGCTAAAAACTTGGGAGTCATTCTTGATTCAAACCTTTCATGGAACGCTAATGTCAGTGAAATCAGTCGCAAGGTCCACTACTCATTGCACTCACTTAAGAACTTGCAAAGCTTTTTGCCTTTTCAGACAAAAGTTTCTCTTGCCCAGTCGCTGGTTCTTCCTATCCTGGACTATGCCGATTCCTGTTATCTGGATGCCACGGAAGAGCTATTAAACAAATTGGAGCGTTTGCAAAATCTATGTGTTCGCTTCATATTTGGACTCAAAAAATTCGATCACATCACCGAATTTCGAAAGCAACTCCGTTGGCTTCCGATACGGTTCCGACGAAACCTTAGAATCCTGTGTCTTCTTTTCAATATCCTATTTAACCCGCTTACCCCTCCCTATTTACGTAACAGATTTTCTTTCACTCACTCTCAGGATACGCCATGTAGAGCACATGTGCGCACTCTTCTACACATGCCCATTCATAAAACTGACTATTTTTCCTACTCTTTCTCGGTTCATGCAGTCAGATTGTGGAATTCACTACCTCACATTATACGGGAGTCTCAATCTATATCTATTTTCAAGAAAAAAGTAAGAGATCACTACCTTTCTCTATGCTAAAAGTATGTATTTTGTGTGTATTTTTATGTATGACATAATATGTAGGTATATATTATATATCTTATGTATGTATTTGTATTTAGAATTTGTTATGCAGGTTTTTAAATATATATTTTAATAGTATAAGTAATTTATTCGATTTATATTTATACGTACACACTATTATTGCATTTTAACCAAACTCTCCAGTCTCAGGTCTGCTGGAAGAAATTTCTTTAGAAATAAGCTGACCCTTGTAACTTTATTCTATGTTTATTTTCAATTGTCTTTTATCCTGTGTACAAAAATTGTTAAATAAATAAATAAATAAGCAATCATCTTTTAAAAATACACAATAACAATTAACAATCTTCTTGCATCCGGATATCTTATAATAAAACTTTATGCTTATCCTTAAATCAAAGGGTTAATCTTAAATATTTTGGAATTTTATTATAAAAGCGTACACATTGACCCATGAACGAGTTGGTGATCTTCTGGAGTCTACTATTATATTTATACATTAGGCAATCAAGTACTAGACAGAAACGTAGACATAGATATAGAGGTAAAGATAGAAGTAGATAGATGTAGCGATAGAGGTGAGAGATAATACAGATAGTGTGGACGGAGATGAGGATAGTCGTGGATCAACACTTTATAAGCTAAACTTTAATTAACAATTTGTGCAAGAAATTCTAAAAATATGTGTTTAAAACATTAAAAATCTTAATACAATTCTTAATTTTATTTCTGACTTCTCGAATTAAATTTTGTTTTTATTGTTATTATAGTTTTGATATTGGGATTAATTTTAAATTTGAATGTGACTAATAGAGGCACTATAATTTGTTTTAAATGTTATTTTAAGTTTGAATTTCATTAATAATTTTATAAAATATTTTTATGAAGAATTCAATTGTTCAGCTACCTAACTGTTTTACTAACTAGTAAATAAGTAATTGTTACTAACAATAATGGATCTGTTATCTATTTTAAACAATTTTATTACTTATTATTATTCGGCATTTCAAAATCAACACGCCTTTCGGCGGAAAAGACCCGACAATAAGACCAGTCGGTCGGGTATCAGGGCAAGAGAGAAAGAAACCGATTATGATTATTATGAAATAAATTGAATACTGTTAATTTTTACAAAATACTGTTCGACATATTTTTAAGACTCAAATATACTTTTTTCTAGACAAAAAAAGTTGGCAACTCTTTTTTTTCTTTCATTTGATATCACCTCAGACATAGAAATCACCTAGGGGCGATACTCATGCCGTGCAGTGGGCTCCTTAGCGTTGTGATGACGATAATGATGACTACTATATGGTTTTTGATAACATTTTATTGACTGCTGCGGCGATGGCGTAAACAGTCATAGGGAATATAGATCTCACCAAATTTTGAACCTTATATGTTTGAAATAACGTCCTAAACCAATCAATTTATCAACAATGCTGAGTCAATGATTAAGGGTTAAAACTCCGATCTTGAATTTCTCACGACAACTTCCAAGCTTCGAAGCGCCCCGGCTGCTATATACCTATTTGTATACAGTAGAGTTTATCAGAAGTCATTTCGGCACCCTGAAGATTCTGACATTCACCACCCAGCACTGGGCCAGCTTGGTGGATATCTTTATTAACAATTATAATGTTCCATGCTGGAATGGGAGCGAAAGAAAAACATAAAATCCAGCTGCTTCTCTTCCCAGGCATACTGTAAAAGTCAGTTAATGGACAGAGGTTTTGAAGGCGTTTTTGTGGGCGATAGGCTGACCCCCTGTCACTACAATAGTCTCTCTCCATCTTTATAATACCTCCAAATTTGTCAAACGTGACATCAGATGGTCTTGTAACCTCTGGTGTTCTGCCTACCCCATAAGGGCGTGACGTTATGTATGTATGTATAATGTTACATTCGTGAAAGTCTTAAATGCCCGATTATATTTATGATAGCAATAGCTTTTATGAAAACAGGCAAATAAAAGAATCATTTTGAAAACAATCCTGTTTCAGCTTTTATTTTTTAATAGTTTTTTGTAAAAAGTTTCTTGGATTATACGTATTCTTAATTCCAATTACATTTTTTATGTAAATAAAAAATACAAAACATGTTTCTATTCTGACTCCAAATCCACAGTTAAAAAATAATTAAGTTTTCATGATTAATGATTTAAATACAATTAAATGTGCTTCAAAAGGGATTTTATTGCAATTAACCATTAAATGTGCCTGAAGATACGTAAAGTTAAAGAGTAATGTTTACGGTCCATACAGTCTCTGACCTGTCAAACTACTTTTTGTTAGGTATATGAATGTATAAAGATGATATTGTCATTGAAATGCTGCCTGTGTATATCTAAACTATTGGCAGACTTGATTTAATTTTTTAGAAACAATATCTGGATTTTAATTTCAAGTGGATGATACTAGTAGTCCATTGAGTAACTTGAGAGGATAAAATATTAAAATCCAAGCTGAGGTTTCTAATATAAGTAAATGTTTTGGAATTAACCGTTTTAATAAGTTTCATGATTTGCAAAAATCTGACAGGTCAGCTATGAGCATTTCTCTTTGGTGTCTTATTGAATATGCCGCAAACATAATACGAGTACCTACCTGTAAGTAGTAGTATAATATTGGGCATTCTAACCCACCAGTCGATCGCTTCGCTCTCGACCGTTCGCTTCGCTCACTCTGGTGGGTTGAATGCCCAATAATAGATTGGAGAGCTCCTGCAGTAATCTATAATGCCCCTCTCTGGTAGGGCAGAATACCCAATAATATTGTGAGGCAACGTAAATAGGAATACTATGTGTAATAATGAATTTTGTTCAAAAACTTACAGTTTCCATTTTGAAAGGATTGTTCGGCTTAATATCACTTCCACTGATTTTACTTTACTCACATAAAGTACGTAATATTCATTTATGTAAAATTCAGTCAGTGCCATATTTTTAAAACGTTATGCTTCACTAATCGTGTTACCAGAATAAGTTAAAGACACGCTTTCCCATTAAATCAAGATTCAGGTCAGATTGACTCATGTACATCATTTCACTGCTAACATAATCTGTGTCCAGGTTGGCTCGAACGAAGACACCTGAATTTCGAATTATAAAAAAATCAGATCAGATTGACTCGTGTCGTTCCACAGGATATCATTAAAGATACCAGTGACCAGGTTGGCTCGAAGACACCTGAGTTTTAAATTATCGAAATTCCGATCAGATTGACTCGTGTCGTTCCACAGAAAATGTTAATAGTTTTTAATTATGACATAGGCATCAGAATCTCAAATCAGGTTCACTCATGTCGTTTAACAAATAAAGTTAACAGTTAGTACGCGACTATGAATTATGTACTCGTTCTTTCACACTTCGCTTTTAACATAAATAAATATTACGCACAGAAAATATCTGATAATTAAATTGAACACAAAATCAGTAACCACCCTTTACTGACTAGATCAACGGAACGAATTAAATAAAATACACATACAGTAGGTTTTGTCGCTATGTAGAGTTGCCATGCACGAAAGAAAAATATGTCGTACTTTACCAAAAATTGCCGTAAATCTTTTTATGTTTTGTACTGATACTTAGATATTATTCTAAATTTAAATATGTACATATAATCAAACAAAGGTGTCTATGATATTTATTCACTTATAAGTATATTTTTTTAACAATTTATGTACCTACAGATATGGGAAAAATATTAAAAAACAAAGGCGCAGCTTAACGTAATGAAATTTCTTCTAGCTAAGCTGAGTATGGAAAGAAAATTTTCCATTTTTTATTATTTGAGTAGACATCACCATCTCCATTTGTTATATTAACGTATATATTGTGACATCCTTTTTACAATCTGAGATTTTTTTGTGAATGTAATATTAAATTATAGTTTAATATACACGATTAATCAAATAATCGTATGTATTCATGGCGAAATAATTTTACAGCAATTTATTATAATTTCTCAACATGGCAACATTAAATAATTGTTGAATAAGCATTCGCCGTACTTAGGCAGTAAGGTGCTGACAATATTTATTTCAACGTTGAAAACAACAAAGGGGATCTGGGGGTAATGTGGACTTCAATCACACGAAGTATAAAACATAAAATACTATGAGAATATATTTAATTCGTATTCATTGTTTTAAAATCAATTGACTTTGTTAAACAAACGAGTGCTTTTTATTTAATACTATCTCTGTGTAACGCGGATTCATCCGCGCAATTTCAGATCCCGTAGAAATTTCAAGATAAAAAGTATCCTATGTGATATTCCAGGCTATATATGATATACAGGCTACCCTATTTGTGTAAAATATTTCAGCCTTATCCACCAGGAAGTTTCAGCGTGACTGAGAAACAAACATACATCCATACAACAAAACATTCACATTTATTATGTCTAATAGTGGGAAGTTAGATGAACAAAGTTGATGACCGCTAGACATCCGTGTGAAATGAATCGACGACCGCTTACAAGTTTGGATGATTTTTAACTTTTTCACTATATCAAAAACACAAAGTTTATTCTCAAGTTTTGTAGACGATGCATAATATATAGGTAGCTAGAAATATTTTTGAAATACATAGAAGGTGTATATGTAGACACGTACCTACTTCAGTTTACCCCAATCTCCCTACTTATCGCCACCTTTGATGGAAGTTGTAGGACGTAATCAAACTTAGGATTTTTGTGATGTGAATAGAACCTACTTTTTATAACAATACATACCTATTAAACCTATTTATATAGCACCATCTAGCTGCAATCAAACTGTCCATGTATGGACACATACGTAATATGTTGACAAGTTGACAAAATTGAGACAAGTGCTGATACCCCTACGCCAAAATGTCTGTCGCCGTGGTTACTTATTGAAATGCTGAAAAGGTACCATCTAATATATCCTGGTAGGGATAATAGTCAAAGTACATTTATCCAGAACAGTCATAAACCTTTTCGCCTAGCCAATCTTAATATTGACTGTTTTGTATCAAGCAAACATATTTATACTTTTACTACAACATCGTTAGGTATTGCGTAAAACATTTAATGCAAGCAATTTTTGAAGCGGCGGCGGCGGCTTCATTAGAAGGATATCATATTTATTTTCAATTTTATGGAATCGTTTACATAGAAATGCTTAAAAAGTAATTTCATGCAGGGCTGCTACAAACAGGTCCATCACGACCGTGTACCTACGTACCTGATGAGGATGGTTATTCGTCTTAGAATAGTATTAATTTTATTGTATGATCTACTATTTAATGAAGTATGATGCGTATCTATCTATGTTTTCTTACTTGTTTTTTATTTTACATGCTGATGTTTTATTTTACGTATTGTTAAACGAATCTAGTAAAATAACAATATTAAGATATGTTGTGATAAAAAAATATATTGCTCTTTAAATTTTGTATTTTAAGCGAGCAAAGACATACGCGTACATCTAGTCATTTAATGCGTTTGACAACCCTTGTAAGTCTATCGTTTTTGTGTTGACTTGACGAAAATGACTGCATTTGATATTGAATTCTTCCAAGCGATCAATACACTAGCTGCTACCGACTACCTTGTGTCTTCGTTCCGTGCCGCTGCTACTCCGCTAACCGAGCCCGGTCCGCAACCGCTCCGCTGCTAAGCTGCTGTATCAAGAAAATAAGGTGTGCAAGATTTTCAATTGAATTAAAAATGTAAGTGACTATTAGTACTCTAGAGTCTTTAAATTTAAAATTTTAGTGAACAAAAGTGAAACTCCAAAAAATATTTTAAAAATGATTTTTGAAATATCAGATAGTTTAACAGATATCTAGTGTTTTATGTGCGTCTTCTTCGCTATGAGACATAATTCACCGTAGAATAACAGCATTTCATCTGAGTGTTGAAAAAAAATATTTAAAATTAAATTACTTTCAGGTCAGACTCCGAGTACGACGTCAACGTTGAGGCACAGAAAGCTACGAGTAGCAAGACAACGAAAAAAACAACATCTTCGCCAGCAAAAAAACGCAAGACCTCAAGCAGTAAAGACATAAGGTAATTTTACAAATGTTATTTTTATTACTATAAGATCCTAAATTTAAAAAAAGTTACTTTGTATTGAAAACTAATTTATTAAGTAATTATGCCTGAGGTCCCAGGTTCGATCCCTGGAGAGGGTGGATATTTGTGTGATGAAATCATACATGTTTTTATGTTTATTTAAATTTATTTGTTATAGATTTATATAATTAATATGCTTGTTTATATGTTTATTGAGTTTATTTATCTGTTATCTTGTTTCCATAGCATAATTTCTTGACGAAACTTAACTCGGGCTAGATAATAAATATGCACATTCTGATATTTAAATATAGGTATGTTAATATATTTTTTAAGTTTATTCGACAAACTTCTTAATGAAATTTAGTTTTTAATGTTTGGCTTTTACATATTTATTTATTTTCAAGTTAATAATATCTGTTAGGCATTAGATTAACTTAAATCATTCAAACGCTATTCATACTTTTATTTAAAAATTATAATTACATACCCAGTATTGTAAGAAGTGTGATAAAACACATAACTAAAATTCTCTAATATTCTTACTAATATTCTCTCTTTTTAAATCTATTTCAGTCAACAATCACGTAATAGTAGAATGGTATTAAAGTTATATTTTACTAATAATGAAAATTTTTGATTTGTTACAGGAACAAGAAATCGGGGTATATAGACATATTTGGTCTGAGCGGCGAAGTCGAAGTCGAGGAAAGTAAGCCGACGAGTTTGTCGTCTTACATCCAGAACAGAGTCGCGAATGGGAGTCAGAAGCGCATCGCGAGCACCGACGGCGACTTCTACATAGAGCTGAAGGTGTATAATCGCGACGACGCCGAGTCAAGTGCCCCCAACGAGCGCTGGAAGAAGGCGCTTCTGCGCGTCAGCTGCTGTCTGGAGAACGAGTCCAGCCAGTGGAAGAATTTGCAGCGTTTCGTCAAAGACGTAAATTTATTGTTTAAGGACTCAAGTCCAACTTTTTATAGCGATAAGTTGAACATTAATCGTGCATTTTAATTTTTTATGTTTTTTATATTATTTTTTCATTAGACAGGTATTTATAATATCCAATTCAGTAGTTTAATATATCCAATCTTAGTTTTTCAAGTCAGGTATTGTAGTATTAGTTCTTTACATTTTTTAATTTTGAAAATCATAATGCCTTTTTGTTCATATTGTAACATAACAGTTGAGAAAAGGCGATGGACAGGTCACTTGCGAAGCAATAATCATAAAAACAGTAGCAGTACAATCTACTGTCCAGGTGTGCAATTAGTTAGGTCTGCCTTCCGCGATCGCATTACTACATATAGAGTTCAGGCTCTGAAAGATAGTGAACTGAATTCTATTCATTCATTTTTTATCAACATCCGAACCAAAGTAAAAACTCTCTTAAATGAATCTTTAAAAAAACATACAAGTATTAAAGTTAACTTTGAATTGTATTCAACTTTCATGTTGATGAAAGATGATAGGCAGGAAATGAAGTCATTTGCCACAAAAAACTTTTCTCTACATTTGAATTACGAATTTGACAAACTTTATTCAAATATTGTAAGTTACATAAAAAATAGTGTTGAAGAGTTTCAAGAAAGAGATAGTGGATGGTCGTTTTATCAAAATTCTCATTTTGAAATCAATATCAATAAATATGAGCCACTTAGGGGATCTACTTTTATTGACTTGCCTAAATTTATAAAAAATAAAAAGGCATGTTTGAATATTCAAAACAAAGACGAAAAGTGTTTCTTGTGGTGTGTTATGGCGGCTCTGTATCCTACACATAATCATCCTACGCGAGTTTCGTCCTATCCTCATTACAAAAATAAGCTTAACATTAATGGTATGAAGTTTCCTGTGTCTTTTTCTGATATTAGTATATTTGAGAAAAATAATCCTCATTTAAGTATTAACGTTTATGGTTTAAAGGATGATAAGTTTATTACGGGACCTTTATACAAATCAGAAAATTTCTATAAAAATGGTAAGCGTATTCATCTTTTGCTTATTGAACTAAATTCTTTATCACATTTTTGTTTGATTAAAAATTTATGTCGTCTCGTTAGGAATCAAATTACAAGACATCATGGCTCTTTGTTTTTTTGCGATACTTGTTTATTATTTTTTCCATCAGAAAGCGAACGGAATAGCCACGTCTGCGGAGGTGTAGTAACAGTGTTGCCTAATCAAGGATCGATTATTCAATTTAAAAACTTTGATCGCAAACAAAATATACCGTTTGTTATCTATGCAGACTTTGAAACCATGTTGCAGCCTGTACTTGGCTGTCAACCAGACCCCAACTTAGCGAGCACTACTGATTTACAACGGCATGTACCAGTTGCTTTTGGATATAATGTTGTTTGTTCTTTTGACGAATCTCAGAATAAATTCGTTTCTTATCGCGGTAAAGATTGTGTTTCAAAGTTTGTTACGCTTATCCAAGATGAGGCAAGAATAATTCATGAAATATTAATCAAAACTAAACCAATGATTTTTACGGACATGGATGCTAAGAATTTTGACAGTGAAACACTATGTCACATTTGTGGTCACCTTTTGTGGTTCGACAAAGTTCGCGATCATTGTCACGTATCAGGTAGTTATCGTGGTGCGGCTCATCAAATATGTAATTTACGATATAAAACACCACAGTTCATACCAATATTTTTTCATAACTTATCAGGTTACGATTGTCATCTCTTTATTAAAGAGTTAGGAGAAATACCAGGAAAAGTAAAAGTCATACCGAAAACTAAAGAAAACTATATATCGTTTGTTAAGTTTCTACTTGCAGAAAACGGTGAATTTATACAATTGCGTTTTACGGATTCGTTTAAATTTTTAGGAACAAGTTTAGAAAAATTAGCTAAAACAATGAACAAAGAAGATTTTAAGTCATTACACTCACATTTTCCTAATTATCGTCAATTTGATTTATTGACTAGGAAGGGAATATATCCTTATGACTATATGAGGACTTGGAAAAATTATTTCGAAAAAACGTTACCCCCTAAATCATGTTTTTTTAACTCGCTTACTAATGACGAAATATCAGATAGTGACTACAAACACGCAAAATCTGTGTGGAATGTTTTTCAAATAAAAGATTTAGGCGAATATACTGACTTATACCTAAAAACAGATGTACTTTTACTGACGGATATTTTTGAGAAATTCCGCAAAACTTGTAAAAACCATTATCAACTCGATCCAGCGTTTTATGTTACCGCGCCCAGCCTTTCGTTCGATGCAATGTTATTAAAAACAGGGGTACAGCTTGAACTACTTGATGATTTGTCAATGATTCGAATGATTCAAAAGGGTATAAGAGGAGGATTATGTATGTGCTCTCACCGATATGCTAAGGCTAATAACAAATATATGCCTGACTATGATTCTTCAAAAGAGGAATCATTTATAGTTTACTTAGACTGTAATAATTTATATGGGTACAGTATGAGTCAAGCTTTACCGTACTCTAAATTTAGATTTTTAAACAATTCTGAAATAGATAAGCTTAATATTTCAGAAATTAAGGATGATGGTGAGTATGGTTACATACTTGAAGTCGATTTACTGTATCCTGAACATCTGCATAAAGACCATAACGATTTACCATTTTGTCCTGAAAAATGTATACCACCTGGCGGTAAAAATAGTAAACTGATACCTAATTTATTTAATAAATTTAATTATGTAATTCATTACATTCACTTAAAAAAATGTTTGGAGCATGGGTTAGTTTTATGCAAAATTCATCGTGTCATATCATTTCGACAAAGCGCTTATCTAAAAAAATATATAGACCTAAATACTAACCTGCGTCAAAACGCAGAATCAGCTTTTGAACAAGATTTTTTTAAACTCTTGAACAATTCTGTGTTTGGTAAAACTCTTGAAAATAACGAGGCTCGTGTTAACGTACACCTAGTAAATGTGTGGACTGATACTAATAATAAAACTAAAAAAAAATTAAGTGCAAGCAAATTAATTTCAATGCCTAATTTTCACAGCGTATCGGTATTTACTGATAATCTGGTCGCTATCCAAATGAAACCAGATCAAATTGTGTTAGATAAACCCATTTATATAGGGTTTTCTGTTCTAGAATTATCAAAAGCACATATGTATCATTTCCATTATAACATCATAAAGCCTTTTTATGAGGACCGCGTTCAACTGTGTTATACCGATACAGATAGTTTCATATACATTTTAAAATGTAATGATTTTTACAAAGATTTGAAAAATACATTTTTAAATTTCATCGACACAAGTAATTTCAATCAAAACAATCAATATAAACTTCCTCTTATGAATAAAAAAGTACCAGGATTATTTAAAGACGAAATGAGTGGACAATTGATATCACATTTTGTGGGATTGAGATCTAAGCTATATTGTGTTAGAACCTTAGACAAAGTCATTAAAAAAGCCAAAGGTATTAAATCTAATGTTATTCGACAGCTAAAATTATCAGATTATGAATCGGTACTTATAAACAGTAATGTAATACGTAAAAAAAACATTCTATTCAGATCTCTACAGCATGAGATATTTACTAGAAGTGTAAATAAAATTGCACTATCAAATAATGATGATAAGAGATTAATTTTACGTGATAAAATATCAACTATCGCTTGGGGTAGTTCTTACATATTATAACGGTTTGGATTTATCTGTCACTAGCTGTTTGACGCGGTTTTACCCGTGTAATTTCTAATGTGTTATTCCAGACTACAATCTATCTCTGTACCAAATTTCATTAAAATCCATTTAATAGTTTTTGTGTTAAAGAGTAACAAACATCTACACATCCTCACAAACTTTCGCATTTATAATATTAGTAGGATTTGTGTTAATTTTAAGTATCTTTAATATTATACTTAATTAAATAAAATAGTAAAAATGTGCACAAATTTGGTGCAAATCGATTTTAAATTGATGATGAAAACTTAATAAATTGGGTTAAAAAACTTACGGTGTGGATATTATATTTATCTGTCTTTGTGTTAATTTTAAGTATTTTTAAGATTGTAATTAAATAGAATTGTAAAATTGTACAAATTTGATGAAAATTTATTTTACCTAAATTGATAATGAAAACTTAATAAATTGGGTTAAAAACTTTGTTGTTTTATTTAGAATTGAACCTGCTTCTTTTAATATTAAGTAAAAATAAATAAATTATTTTGGACACCATTTTCACACAACGCCATCTAACCTTGAACTAAACAGAGCTTGTTTTATGGGAACTAGACTAAGGTTAGAATACTTAAATACTTTTTGTATTTATTAGAAAAACAACCAGACCCATAAAAAATGTCTGTTTATTTTACTAACATTTGGCACCTGACGGGAATCGAACCCGCGCCGCGTATCCCGTGTATAAGCCAGCGATTCGCTCACTACGTCACGGAGACCATCGCAGAGTTATGTTTTTCAAATAAGTATATCGCAATTAATTTAGCTCGGTAACTATGAATATGCTGATTTAAGACTTTTGTAATCATGTTAGAACTTGATTCACTAAAGTGAGTAAACATAACGCTCATGTTATTGAATAGTGCAAAATAAGCATATCTACTTATTGTTATTCGTCGTCGACCTGTTTTTTTGACATACTTAGCGACATTCTAAAGGTGATAATTGAAGGAGCTACATTGTCACAACTTTTTGATTTCAAAAATATATAATAATGTCAAATGAAGACAGCTATTTATTTGAACAATGTGCTCAAGATCCTCTTGCTGATTTTGATGTAATGTATCCGGACCTGGCTAAACAACATCGGGAGCCAAATCACAAAAGATCAAAACGTCAAGCTGAATGTCAAGAAGTTAGAGTTCCAATGAAAAGGAAACAACGGTTTCTAAAGGAATCCTCCTACGTGTGCAGCAACGAAACTAGACGAGGAACCCGTCTTATAAGAGTTGAAGTCGTGGACTTGGAAAATAATAGTGCAGTGCAAAGTGGAAGTGACAATGAAAAAGTACTTTACAGTGCGCAGTACATAGTCGCGGATAATTTTAATCCTATTATGGAGCAAACCGAACACTTAATAAAAAATATTTGTAAAAAAATATGTGATGATAATTTATAAAGATATGTAAGTAGGTAATTAAATTAAGCACTTTTAAGTTAAGTTATTGTATTGTTAATATAGCATAAAACTTTCTGTTAGAATTTTTAAGAATATACATTTTACTGAATTTATTTTGAGTTTACTTTACTAACTACTCAATATACCTACATCTACGAAAAATAAAACACATCAATAATTTGCTTCTTATACATTTATTATAATTTATTGAGTACATTTTTTTTTCTTTGAAGTGATTATGCACTTTATAGTGCTCAAATATATTTTTTAAGAAATTTAAAACATAGAAAATAAAATCAGCAATCCCAGTCGGGTCAATCGATTTTATTATCTATGTTTTTAATTTCTTTACATTTATTTATGTGTTTGAATTGATTCTACAGTAGACATAATCATTAATTAAAACTTCAAATTTTATTTTTTATAAAATATATGATACTTGTATACCTTAATTAAATCCAAGTAAATTTTAAATTAAAAATTAATCAAATAGAGAAAAAGTATACATATAATTCTCATAATACCATTTTTTTATGCACAGTACGTTATTTAAAGCACATTGTTTGAAATGGTATACACAATTATAGTTTTCATTTGGTTCACAATATCTTTTATGTAATTGTAACAAGTTGGGGCATCCTTTTTCGCCTATGTCAAGCACTTTACAATCACTGCAAAGTTCTTTAATCCATTTATTTTTTTCCAATCCTTTGGTTAAAATTTTTTTGTTTACTAGATATGGTTTAATAATGCGTTTAAATTCTCTATAGTCAATGTATCCTTCACTCCAACGTACTCCTCGGTTTTTTTCCAACCAAATTACTTGTCTTTTCTCAGGATTCGTTAAATTATTAAATGGATACGGAGGCTTCACTAGAAATGTTTGTGTATATTCTTTTGACGCTATTGCAATTTCTTTTATGATAAAGTTCTTTTTTAAGTCTAGAAATCCTTGAACATCAACGATAATTATATCAGATTTCATGATATTTTTTTCACAATATTGCTTAATGGTTTATACTCGATAATACAATCGTTTAAGATAAGGCAATAAGCTGTTGTTTGATCTGGTATTTCTGAATTACTTTCTAATTCAACCCTTATGTTCACTACTGGTCCTGATTTTAAATTATCACTTTGCCTTGAACAATCAATTACAAAAAGTGGAGCTCTAGTCTTGAATTCTTGTAATCCCAACAAGGGTTCTGATCTATGACCGTAGTAAGACTGTTGAAATTTAGCGTATTGTTCATATAATAAAGCATATTGTTCTTTAGAAAAATATACATTAAGGCTTTCGTAAGGATAGTAGGTAGAATTAAGGAAAACTTTAACGTCACGTAAATCACATTCATCAAACTGAGACATGTCTTTGAGAACATTATTTTTTCTATTAGTTTGCAAACCTATGATTACATATCTTGGTTTCTCTATTTGAGACGATGTTTTAATAGACCAAGTATGTTTAGTAGTTTTTGGTAGTAAAGGATATTCGTACAAATCCCAATTTCTGAACGTTAATCGAATAGATCGATCTTTCTCCAGTAACTTTAGCAAATTTATTTTTTCTTTGTCGGATACTTTGACATGTGGAACTCGCCAAACAATTTTGTGTATTTCAATATCATGTACAAATTCACCGGTGTTAAGTTTCAAGGCATTCTTGTTGTTATTACTTCGAAGAAGAACTAACTCATGCTTGCAATTCATAATAATGTTTTTGTAATCTTCAGCAAATCCCATAATATTACATAAAGGTATAGAAGCTGAGAAAGGACCACTACATTTAGTTCCATTGAGGTCCCAACACCAAGCTTTAGCCATTTTAGCTTCATTTTCATTAAAAGAAACTAAAGATTTAATGGTTGTAGTTATACCGCAGTTTTTAACCTTATCGATTTCAACTCCATTCAACTCATAACGAATGTCTTGAAACAAGTAAAGCAATGCATTATTCGTGAGTTGTATACTTGTGATGGTTGTTTTGTTATCGTTATTTTGCACGTACACGGTTCCTTCCAAATACAATGTGCTGGCCGAGGGCAGGACGTACAGATCTTGCTGATTAATTGGGATTCGAATTTCATCATTATTGTTAAAACTTGTTCCATATGGTTTGTACGAATGATATTCAATGCTCTCGATGGACGTGTCGTAGACTGGCGAATTCGTTATGTTTAGGATACTCATTTTATCAATCCAATAGTTTTAAGAAACTCTATATTTTCAACAGTTAATTTTATTTTCTTTTTACGATGTGCTGCTGTTTTACGGGTGATTGATTTGTGACTGATTGAATTAACTTGTGTAGGGGTATATTTATTGTAACTGTAGACCTCTGATGGGGCTGGTTTTTGAACACAGTTTTGCTCGAATCGATGATTAATACTAGAGCGGTAGTCAAACATTTCTTTTCTTAATATGAAGATATAATTGAATTTCTTCTCCTCGTAAATTGACTAACTCACTTTTCGCATCAAGTATTCTTATAGTTATGTTATTAATATCACTTTGATTCACGGGAAAATAAATTATATTTTTAGGTATTTCGATAATCCTATAGCCAGGTGGTACGTTAGGCGCGAATTCATGTATTATATGACTAGGATGCCCATTGATGTAGGAACCGCTTATTATATCACATTCGACTCTCACCACGGTTGTCGATAAAATATTAACTGGCAATGATGATTCGTGTAATATATTGGCTTTTAAGGTCTCACTTTTAAATCCTAAAATTGATCCGAGAGAATTCTCCTTTTCAAAATGAACATCTTTTGTACTATACAAAAATGTTTTTAGTGTATTATTATTGCAAAAAAGTTTTAATGTGCAACCTGATAAGTTATTTTTTATGTAATCACAAATATCTTGAAATTCATATGCTCCTTCTGGTAATACTACGACTTGATTAGTTCCATAGTGAAATTTATTATTACTCGTATCTATGTTTGGAATAGAGTTAAAAGTAGATAAATATAAAAGAGCGCACTCATATTCACCATCTAATTGTAAGCTGGGAGAATATGATGTTAACAGAATTGGCTTATTGCCTGATATTGACAGCGTAAATGACATTATAGGTATGATAAAAATAAATCAAATACATCTTAATTTATACATTTTTTATTCCAAAAACTTTGTAAAAATTTTAAACAAAGGTGTCCGCAAATAATAGTATTAAATGGTTGGTATCTTTTGTAGTTATAATATATATTAAAATTCTTTAAATATTTTATTAATTCTTGAGGTGGTTTCAAATCACCGTAACTATCAAAGTATTCACAGTAGTCTTTATATTTAATATAGGCCACCCAATGTGTTCCAACATTCTTAGCATCATCTAAATTAACTATGCCACATTCAATTCGATTCACCTTTTTGGGCAAGTTATTTCTCATAAATACCCCTCGAAAGTATGGTATGCAACGTTGAGCAAATTTTTTAATATCGACGTTAGTCAAAGCTCGAATAGGTAGCCTATTATTCAGTTTTTTGGACATTTTACGTAAATACCGTGACCATTCTTATAAGGTTTAACATACAACCCTTTTCCTATATTAATCGGTTCGGTTGGATTATGACGAGAAGTATCTGCTAACGATTTTTTAGCTGCAAGGTAGTCATTAACAGTTTTTGCAATGGCTGAAGCACCTCCCGCTAAACTACCCAATGCGGATAGCCCAGCAAAAATAGGTATCAAAGGTAAAATACCTCCTGATTTTGGAACAGGTATCACTCGTGGGATGCGAGTTCTATTTGTTTTGCAAGCCAATTTCTTTGCAGCTGTATAAGCATATTTTATAGCAGTATTAATGTTCTTATTCTTCAATTTTTTAATACCACGTCGTAGCTTGGAAACTATCGATTGAAACTTTTTAACACCAGCTCCAGCTTTTATTTTTGTTTTCATAGTTTTATTCACTAACCACGATGCAATCTTTTCACCTTTGCTTGCATTTGGCGAACGAAGTCGATTTTTAGCTTGCTTCATTAGTTCAATATCTGCTTTGTTGCGATCGTCTCTGCTACTAAAATTTGTGTAAGCAATATCGTGCTGTTTACAAGCTTCGTCCAATAAATTAATACCTTTATCTCCTCGAGCTAAACGTTTTTTTAACTTAGTACCTGGCCCACAGAAGTTGTATCCAGGTAAATGTAGCTCTATTGGTAGATTATCAATCAATGTATTAACAAGTCCACCTCCTTGCATAGTTGCTATTACAATAATGATATATTTGTATCCACTACATTCTTATACAATTGCATCTTTATCTATCCAACTATTTTCGTTTTCACTCAATCCTAACCATTTGACTAATAATTTACTACCTCTTTTTTTAATAATTTTTTCAATTAAGTAAATGTTTGGATATTTGGTTTTTTGCAATTCTTGTTCGTAGAATGAACCAGATATTATTTGCTGGTTTTGATCTTTAATATAATATGTAAACGGACATGTTTTGTTTATCTTTGAAATCGTAAATACTTCAGTTGACCAGTTTGGAGTGAAACCTTTTTCGAAGCAGCCCTTGTATTTGCTTATTCTTACATAATCACCAACTTTGAATTTAGGTTTGTTAATAACATTACATTTTTGCGATTTATTTATGTTACGTAATACATTTAAAGCATTCGTAGAATTAACATCAATCGGTTTGTATTGAGTTGTACGGTGAACAGTATTATTATAGGATACAACAATATCTTTCAGCGGTTTACCTAACCATCTATAATTTCCTGCTAGATTGAAGTATTTGTATAGTTTGTTTTTAAGAGTTTTGATAACCCTTTCAACAATAGAAGCCTTTTTAGTAGAAAACGTGGAATAATGGTTAACCCCATGAATCTTCATAAGTTTTTTGAATTCATCGTTGTAAAATTCTTTCCCAAAGTCAGTTTGCAAATTTTTAGGAATATTACCAGTATTGAATAATTTTTCAAACACCTTAGAAATTTCTTTCTTACTTTTAGTTTTTGCAGGAAATGCCCATACAAATTTTGTAAAACAGTCAATTATAATTAATATATAATTATGGTGATTATTAAACGATGCAATGTTCCTTATATCAATTAAATCAGCTTGCCATAATTCATTTATGTCTCTAAGCATTACATGTCGACGTTGAAAGTTCTTTCTAGCTTGTTTATGAATTTCTTCAACTACTTGCTGTTTACTCATGTTTAGTTAATGATTGAATGAGGGATTGTATTTCAGACTTAGTATAATATTCTTTTAAGTAATTTGACATCAACGTGGCAACATTCTTTCTAATGGTATTTTTTTCGTGTAACAATTGTTCTTGAGTGCAGTAATTTCCAAGTTTTTCATCAACATAATGCTTATTCACAGCATCATTAGGTTCTGATGGGGATTGCATACCTTTGATTATTGAAGATTCTAGGTTAAGTACACCATTTTCTAATTTTACTCCTTTGTTTGACTCAATAGTTTTATTCAGTTTATCTATTAAACTATCAACATATTCCTTATTAACAGCATGGTCACCTGATTCTGGTAATGGAAGACCCCTCAAGTGGTTTGATTTTAGATCAATATCGCCTGTTTCTGTCTTTTTTAATATGATATCAAAATCAAATAATTCTGACATACGTAAGCGTTTGTGAACATGATGCCCAAATTTATCTATATTCATAATGATCAGCTTTGATTTGTGTGAATGATATTAAGATACTGTTGCAAATTATATTTTTTTAGTATTTATATACTAAATAATTGTACCATTTTCTTTTAATTCTTCTATTATTGAAATAATTTCATTATCTAATCCAGTATTGCCAGCTTGTTTTGAAGCAAACAAAAGTTTCAGACGTGTTACCAGTTCATTAGGGTCATCCCAATATATGTAATCAGTATTTTTTTTCACTACTTTCTTGAGAGTTAAACCTTTGCCGGTTAAAATTTTCTTATTTTCAGACAATGACGAAAATAGTGGTTTTATAACGTTTAAATATTTTTGACCTTTATTACTTTTGATTGGTTTGGCAGGATCATATTCTCGACGATGGGCATTTGTCTTTAGAAGAATTGATTTATAGTTCGATAAATCTTCTTTATTTACCAAAGACATGATAGGGTCTTTACTAAATAATAATTCATTCATCCCAGGAGTTCTTTTATATTCTTGACCCTCAATTAAGATAGAATCATTGTTAATGTCAATAGGCATTTGACCTATATATGGCTTGCCGTTACTAGCTCGAATACCAAACGGTATATCATGAAATTTTTCTGAAGATAACGACCAACTGGATGTTTCATTACTATCAGTAGTTGACTCATATGAAGTGTCACATTCTTCAACTTCTGAGTTGTGAGCTTCATCACCACTGTTATAAGGTTCATTAATTGATAAAGTAGTATCATGTTTAAAATTCTGACCAATTTTACTATAATCCAGAACGTTTGGTTTCTCTGATGGGTTAAAAATTTTAGTATTTTTCTTATTTTCATTAGCAATGTGATGAAGAGGAGACGTGATAGGTTTAAAAACTGATTGCAAAATCATTTCATTGTCAGTTTCTGAATCTCGCAGTAGTTTAACTTTCCTTTTAACCGCTTCAGATGCTTTAATAATCTGTTCCTTAATTTCACGTTCCATTGTTAAATATGAGAGGTTGTATGTTAGAAGGCTTTTGAAACAATGAAGTGTTCGAAATCCTTACATCCATATTTAACTAACTCATTAATCCAACTTAATAAATGTGTCAAATGATTTTCTGTAACCACCATTATTTTTATCACAATCTTTATTTATAACTAAATAATTGAATGGTTCAGCCCACACTTTTGAACACATTTCACGAAATAATACCCAAGACATATCAGTATTAACATGATCATCATAAACATGTCTCAAATTTACGTCATCTTGCTTAAAAAGAACAATTAAATTAGCGTTATCTCTCACTAGCTGTTTTGGAATTTTGGTGTATGTTTGATTTATATAAAAGCAATCAATATACTTATGTCTGCCCAATGCAAAGTAATCTCTAATATTGTTTTGTTTCTCAGAAGCTACGTCATCAAAAATAAATATTGAATTGGGTTTAGCCTCTTGTGGACTCAGGACTTCTTCATTAGCATGGTATTTTAGGTAGGTTACATAAGGGGTAATTTTTAAAACATTTTCTAAAAAAGCGTATTTTGGTTGATACAACGTTTTTGAATAAACATACACATTTTTAAATCGTAATCCGTTGTCATGTAAGAGGAGACCAATAACTAAATTAGTTTTTCCGCAGTTAGACGGTCCACAAACTAAACAACGTATTGTGTTGGGAAGTAAACTACCATGCCGCGATACGGGGTTTTTGGTTTCGCAATAAATATTTCTTAATGTAAGCGATTCAGGTTGCTTTTCAAATCTCATTTTGTTCTAATTAGTATGACATGCATAACGAAAGTAAGTATAAAAGAAGACTCAAAGGGTTTATATGTGATTGGACGAGTCGCGATATTAGATTACACGAAAAGAGGCATTATAGATTACTGCAGGAGCTCATTATTGCAGGAGCTCTCCAATCTATTATTGGGCATTCAACCCACCAGAGTGAGCGAAGCGAACGGTCGAGAGCGAAGCGATCGACTGGTGGGTTAGAATGCCCAATATTATACTACTCCTGTAAGTACAGACTCATCTTTTTTTTTCATCATCGTCACTGCTGGGCTCTGAGTGACGAAGAGGCTTAGGACTTAATCCACCAATCTGGCTCAGCGCCGACAAGGCTTCTAACAAACACTAACGACTGCTGTATACAAGTATACAGCACCCGGGCCCGAGTGTTTAACGTGCCCTCCGAAGCACGGAAGTAGCCGTTCCTGCCGCCGTGAGAAATGAATGGTGGGCGATCACCCAGCTTTGTACCGACCGCGACGAGTGTTGCTGTTGCAGCTGCTGAAGAGCCCGCCGCTCGCTTAGCCAAACTCGTCATTGAGTTTAAGAGCGCACTGTCAAAAAATATAACTTCATAACGCACTGCCCTTTTCCGCGCGCCCCTGACGCGCCCCTCACGCTAACACTCGTCATTAAACATTTAAGATTTGAATTTCGCGCCAATGGCGCCATCGCAGGTCAACAGCGTTCAAACCTAAGGAACAAGAAATCTATGGAGTCGCAACAACTGTTATTAAAAGTATTTTTATAATCGCTTAATATTGTTTAGTGAAAAAATGTTAAATGTTTGAATGTCAGTGTTTCATTAATTATAAGTACCTAACGTGTTATATTTTTGTATTTTTTTTAAAGTGATTAATTGTAATTGTTGTTCCCTTATTATAATTTGATCGACTTTAATAATTTGTTATATTTACGTCTGATATTTATGTTGAATTCAATGGCATTACTTATACATAGTTACTAACATATTAAAAAAACAGAGTTTGAACTTAATAATGTAGTAATAATGTAATGTATATATTTATATTTATTATTTATATATATTTATTTTACAAAAGAAAAAAAAAACAATCTTTTACAATTCATAAAAATCCAATCTTCGTTGTCGAACTGGTTGACTATGAAGAAATAAAACGTCATCAGTACTATTATTTACTTCAAATGGTTGAATATTGATCGTCGACAAGGTAGGTGTGGAAACATTTACTATTGATGGGTCTCGAATATTTTTTGTTGTTGGGTAGCGAGGATCCACCAATTCAGGCAACAAACACTCCATATAAAATGAGACAAGTTTGGGTTCCATTTCTTTCTTCCAAAACTGGTCGTCCTATATGGTAGTCTCTTAGCTATATGGTATTGTCCCCATACCATATAGCTAAGAGACATTTAGTTTTCTTTGCAAAATGCATTTGACCTTGGACTTGGAAATACCAATTAGAATTTTTGTTTATTTTTACCTGGAATAAGAATTGAATCAAAATATTTGAAACTCAAAAAAACTGTAAGCAAACATTTTTATGATAATTAATAAGTGTTTGCCTGTAAGTGTGTAGGTGTTAATACCAAAATTTTTATGTCTATTTAAGAAGTGTATTTAAATATTTAAGCAATATCTGGAACGCTCAGTATTTACCTAATCTAGATTAAAAAATATTGAAAAAAAAACTATTTTATTATAATAAAAAATCGAATTATAGATTCTAGGACAAGATAAGAGATTATGATGAGTCTTGTCGGATTTATAATTTGTACAAGAAAGGAGAGTTTTGACGAACATGAATTTTTTGCATGAATTCAACCTTCCGTATGCATTATATGTAGTAACTTTTATCAGAACTCAGTCATATTTACATCTAACGCAAATATAATTGTAAATATAGTTTTATATATATAAAACTGTTCCGTTACTGACTGAGTTACTGAGTGACTAACAGACAACGTACAGCCTTAACTACTGGGCGTAGAGAGCTGAATTCGTAACATACATTTTTTAGGGGATGCAGAGGTGCACTAAGGAGGGAATTACCGAAATTCCCACGGGAACGGGAATTATTGGACTTTTTAGTTTGTATGAAAAATCTTATTCCTTGAGTGCACGGATATGATACTTGGCATAAGAGTTCTTCAAAAAGAGACTGGTTGTGTTATGAAAGGAATTCCCGAAATTTCCATGGGAACGGGAAATATATGATGTTTTAGTTTGTATGATAAAATGTTATTCTTTGAGTGCACGGATGTGATACTTGGTATAAAGGTTCCTCAATAAGTGTCTGTTTGTATAATGGAAGGAATTCCCAGAATTCCCACGGGAACGGAAAATAGGACGTTTGAGTTTATGCGTGTACGAAGTCGCGGGCAAACGCTCGTTTTTTATAAAACTACAGATTCCTAAAATAAACAAAGAGTGAAAAATCAGCAAAAATTATTTATATAATGATGACATACTTTGTATATACAGGGTGTCCAAAAACGATCAGTTCTCGACTTCGATCGACTAAGATAAGAGATTATGATGAGTCTTGTCGGATTTATAATTTGTATCCCTACAAGAAAGGAGAGTTTTGACGAACATGAATTTTTTGCATGAATTCAACCTTCCGTATGCATTATACGTAGTAACTTTTATCAGAACTCAGTCATATTTACATCTAACGCAAATAATTGTATATTTTTTATCAAACTACAGATTCTTAAAATAAACAAAGAGTGAAAAATCAGCAAAAATTATTAATATTAATGATGACATACTTTATATATACAGGGTGTCCAAAAAACGACTCGTTTGGATGACACTGGAGATAGATGGACCTTAGGACTATCTGATAACGAGAACACTATGTTTAGAAAAAGAGTGAAATTTCCTTATGTTCTTGAATTTAATTGAGTTTTTGGAAAGTAATTTCTGAAAAAATATTCTTTTTAAATGTCAAAAACGTAACTTTTAACTGATCTAAAAAATATTGTATGTTGATTATATAAGGAATAAGGAGTTTGACTTCCTGAAAAAAATTAACTTTTACGCAACCTATGAAAGGTTTCAAAGATAGCTAAAACTACAGATTAAAAAAAATAGGTATGATCATTTTTTAGGGACAAAAACAACTTCAATGACGTATGAATTTTACATACCGAATTAGTCAAAGAGAGTAGTTCTTGTAAATTTTCGCCTATGTTTGTATTACAAATATTATCTTTGCCACTGTTTTGAAATGAGATTTCGGGAAGCAAATTATCGTTATCTATTGTATCCAAATGTGCGATCTCCTAAAAAACAACTTATTATATGAGAACACAAATATTTTTCACTGACGATGATAGACTTTTACTATGCAGTGTGTGGCTTGACATATAGTAATACATTAGGAATTAATACTTGACATATCGGAACGGTATCCTTCTATCAATTTAAATTACCATATCAGTTCTCGACTTCGATCGACTATAGATCGATTGGTCTGGTAACACCCTAAATAATAGAGATAACAAATTTTCGATTGCCATTTTTTGTAAATTTTGTTAGTAATTAAAATAATTGAAGATTTCATGGTATTCCTTTCATTCAATTGACCAAGTATGCTAGAGAGATTTCATCCTTGCAATTGACCCTAACGATCGACGCAATAAAAAATTTTTTTACAGATTTTAGTCGATTTGATTCTCGGGTGAGGCGAGCGAACTTTCGAAAATCTTTGAATGCGGCTTTATTTCTTTTCCGAAATAAAGGAATATTTCGTTTGAGTAAAATTTGTTATCTCTATTATTTAGAGTACCTACTTTCCCTCTAGGTGGAATAAAAAAATCCACCCTGTATAACTAAAAAAGCTATAAAATATTATTTAATGAAAGATTATTTTCGACTTAAGTTACTAAATAACACTAAATAAAATTTCTAAATAAATAATCTACAGGGTTAATTTTAACATTTTTTTTATAAAATTTTAATTAAATTAACCCTGTATAGTAATGACCAAAATTATAAATATTAAAAAAAAAACTTTTATTTACACTGCCAAATAGAGTAGGTACGTATACAATCTAAACTAAATCAAAGCTACAGAGAAAAACTAGCTAAAACTAGAAAAACGAGCCAATATAAAAAGTAAAAACTACAGAGAAAATCATTATGTCACGTACTTCTTGTTCACTCATTGGAGCTGTGGTATTATTAGGCATTATAAAACTATTTGTTGGTATGTTTACAATCTTTGTGTAAAAATTAATTTGATATAGGTAAGAATATATTTTTAAAAAAATTAATTGTATCTTTACTAACCGGTACGGTGAATTAAAAAAAAAACAATATTATTTAGTGATATCAGTAAAAGTATAAAATAAGTAAATAGATTAACCTTTTAACCGTAAGTAAATTAGTTAGTTCAGATGACGACTCCACTGTGCCAAAGAAGCTCTGTGCCAAAGACTTTTTATTTCTGAAAAATATTGTTGATAAGGCAATAAAAACTATTTTTTTCATATCGTAATATTGATACATAATATTTAAATACATTGAATCTCGTACTAGACTAAATCGTCACGAATTGCATAAAAAACGGCGATGTATGTCTACATCGCATTTTTATATTAGCATCCTACTCACATCGCTTTCTTTTCGTCAGAGGCATAGGTCAGGCTAATCTGGTAGAGATCGACAGTTTCATACAAATTCACATGCCGTCCATTATAAGTAGACCTCCGTCAGTCAATACCTCATCTTGCAACGTAAATTTAGTTATCATGTTTTAATATAAATAGTTTCAAAACCCACTATTGGTTTTTGAACCGATAAATGGACTAGCGCGCTATCCCTGCCGCTTAGATATAATGTTTTTATTTCCCATTATAGTCAATTATAAATTTGTACTATGTATTTTAATCCTTTATCGTACGTAAGCTTAGCACTGCCGACGACAAAGTGATACGTGTTCCCCCTTCGACGAACCGAGCGGCACTGAGCTGTCGATCCCATGAACGATCAATATAAGGTCTTTTCCAGTGGACGTAAAGGTTAGAATTGCCTGTTCTGTTTTAACACTTTTAGCTCGGAACTAGAGGACGTAAGTCTCAAAACCTGTTTTTGCTTCTTGTAACGATTGTGTACATTTTATTGAAAATATTTTTTGACAGCTTTTTAAAACGATATAATATCTTACACTCAGAAAAATTTCATGTAGTTTGCTCCGGCAGTTTAAGAGATATATCGAGAAATCTCTAAAAAACACCTCTTTTTCAAATAAAAAAAGTATCGAACAAAAATTTGAAAAGTACAATTTGCTTTAATACAACAAAAAGAAAAAGATATGAATAATCATTCCTCTAAATTTTGGAAACATCGAACTGCAATACAATAAAGCAAATCACTTCAAAGTCATAAGATTCTTGAAAGCAAAACCTTAAGCAAACGCTTTAAGCTTTTAGCAAAAGCATCTTGCTATTTCACTCAGCTTCACACACAGGTTGACATGTTTGTTGAGACGCACGACATATTCTAACAGATATCGATACTCAAAATATCTTAAAATGCTTTTGGGATTTGTGTTCATATGACAAAATTACCTTATTTATATCCCAAAAAATTACTTGTTTAAAGTAAGTGATAAATAAACTAGGTCTGTAGATTATATAATCTATACTATATAAAATATATAAAGCTGAAGAGTTTGTTTTTTTGATTGTTTGAACGCGCTAATCTCAGAAACTACAAGTGGGATTTAAAAAAATCTTTTTGCATTTGATAGCCCCACTCTTGAGGAAGGTTATAGGCTATATTTAATTCCCACGGGATCAAAAGTTACGCGGGTAAAACCGCGCGCGGTGGCTAGTTTTAATATATTCTTGGACAATTACGAATTTTTTACGCCAAAAGTTGCGTTTAAATTGGGGTTGAAATATGAATTTTTCAATGATCATAATCTTATAATGTTTGTTTTCTTTAACCATTATTAGAATATACATAGTTAGAATGTAATTATAGCATACCTACCATTTTAATACTTTTTTTTAAGTTTTACAGTTTATTTTAGTTATTTGTTTAATTACTTAGTTTTTCTTTAGTTTTTACTGATTTATAAAAGTAAATTATAGTAATATTTTGAGTTAGGATTTTATTTTATATGTTTGCACAATAAGTTGATTTGTAATAAATATCTTATTATGATGTTATTGCTTATAATTGGGTATACACCCTACCATGGTCTTTACTTTTAAGTTTTTTTTTTATATCATGTATAGTTTAATACCTGTGGGCAATTTATAAATAAATAAATTATGATGACTAGCAACAAACTTAAACATTGACAATATTAAATTATATTATACTTATTTTTTGAAGTTTAACTGCAAATACTGACGCCATGAGACTCCTACGCTTGTATGGAAAAATGTACGAATGAAAGCTCTTAACCTGCTATATCGTATGATAGTTATACACGGGAGCTATTGTGCCACGACTGCTTCTTTTTTTTTCTTTTATCTATCTATCTATACTAATATATAAAGCTGAAGAGTTTGTTTTTTTGTTTGTTTGTTTGAACGCGCTAATCTCAGAAACTACAAGTGGGATTTGAAAAATTATTTTTGCATTTGATAGCCCAACTTTTGAGGAAGGTTATAGGCTATATTTTATCCTGAAATTCCCACGGTATCAAAAGTTACGCGGGTAAAACCGCGCGCGGTGGCTAGTCTTATAATAAATATGAAAGAACGGCCATTTTCCATTTTTTTTATGTTGTGTCTGATGCAAATCCTAACCTAAACCTATCTATCTCTCTTCAAATACTTAGCAGATTATTAGAAATCAACATAAACTCGATGCATGCCTATATTTAACAACCCTATAACCATGATCTTTAATTTTCTACAAAACTATAAACTAAACCATTTTATTAAAAACCCACATCATTCAACACATTGTATGTAACCAGCGGTTAACTTAACTTAACTTAAAACTACCGGATAGTTAAAATAACATCTAAAACGGTGAAGTTTCAATCTAAAACACAATATTTGCAAGTAAATCTTGAAGTGTATAAAGTTTAAGTATAAGTTTGTGGTATGGAGAACATTCTACTTGTGTGGTCTGTCGTTCAAAATAGTTAGGTTTCGTTTAAAAACATAACTATTAAATTAAATGTGTTTTTAAACGGATTCCAAAGTGTTAAGGTATAGTGGAAATTTTAACTCAACTTTTCTTTGTGTGTGCAGATATCTCTATTCTCTACGATGTAAAAATAAATATTAGATATTTTAATTACATTAAAATATCGAGCATAAGTTAAGTTTATTTAAGAACTAGTGTTATGGATACTAGCTCACGGATAAACAAACGTTAAAAATATATTAAAATAAATATAGTCGCGTCCAATAAACTGTATAGTACTCTTCGCAACTGCTCCAAAGTACGCATAGCTTATGTTATGGGATACCATGTAGCGAACTAGGGGGAACCTAGAATATAAATAAATAAACACCCAGACACGGAACATTTATTTTTTTCTTGTTCCGTGCGGGAATGGAACCCACAACCACTACACATATTAGAAAAAAAAGACGTCAAAGACTTGACGGCTCATATCTGTGTTCATTGCACAAATATCAACCACCCGGGATTCGAACCCAGGACCTCTTAACTATAGGGCAATATTTTTACCAATAGGTACCTACAGAAGGCAGCATATAAAGCATTCCATACCTATCAAAAAAATATAATTGAATTATTTACTGTCTGTAAAACTCCAAAACTTCGAGTTAGAATGAATGCTAAGTATGTTTTTTTAACTCGGTATTTGCCGCATAGAGTGGACTTACAAGAGCACTAACAGCCCTCAATAAGCGTCCTAAAAAGGCGACTAAATGAAGCGACCCTTACGCAGTGGTAGGAAAAGGGTTCATCTGGCTTTTTTGACTTTTCTGACAACCCCACCGAGAGACCCCTACAAGAAACTCGAGAGAGGAGGGGGTGAATACTCAGAAGTACGAAAGTGCCCTGCACGGGGGACAACACTTGTAACCCAGACAGTGTGGGACTCACTAAACAGCCCCTTGCTGATTTTATGTTTTTATGTTTCGACCACTTTGGCGATGGGATAAACCTGTCTGCCTCAGACGCCAGTGGTTGCGGGTTCGATTCCCGCACGGAACAAGAAAGAGAAGGTACCGTGTGTGGGTGTTTATCTATCTTTGAATTTACATACTAGGTTTCCCCCTAGTTCGCTACATGATATCTCATAACACTATGCTTAATTTGGGGCCATGTAGTTGGTGTGATTGTCTGGGGATTTTATTATTTTATATCATTATGTCTTTCTAAGGACAATCGACCGAAGACATGAGCATATTCAGTCTGTGATAAAGGCTGCGCTAGAATTCATCTGGATAGCAACCAGCTTTCATTTATACCGGGTGACAGGTGACAAATTTTACATATTGAAGGAGAGCACTCTGTACTCGATTCTGATCACAATTATGTAATAAAAGTAGGTAATTTTTCACCAGAAATCCCTTTGAATAAATAAAGAGACCTTACTACACTTTTCCCGAAGCGCTGCCTCAGCCAACACGCACACCACAAACCGGGCGCTAAGTACACGTCTATACTAATATATAAAGCTGAAGAGTTTGTTTTTTTGTTTTTTGTTTGTTTGAACGCGCTAGTCTCAGAAAGTACAAGTGGGATTTGAATTTTTTTTTTGCATTTGATAGCCCAACTCTTGAGGAAGGTTATAGGCTATATTTTATCCCGAAATTCCCACGGGATCAAAAGTTACGCGGGTAAAACCGCGCGCGGTGGCTAGTCTATTATATTACGCTTATGTAACCATGCGTTGCGTTATGAATTCTTTAATTTTTTGTTAAGTTTACTCAGTGAATAATTAATATTAACATTTTATTTTATTTTTTTCTTCATTAAAAAAAGAACCCACCGAAATTGACCCACCAGTCACCCTGTATAAAGGGTGCCGTCAAATATCACTGCTCGTGTATTGATGTGTTACAACATTTTTTAATGAAGAGCCACTTCTTGCCTTAGCCTCATCTTCACTTATCTTTAAAAACATAAATATAGGCTCTTAAAGTCTTGAGTTTTACGTTCTGTAGCTTGTTGAATTTTATACTTTTAAGATTCCGCAATAATCTGCCTACGTAATTCTCCTACATTTTATATGAAATGCGGCCCGCCCCGCGCCCCGGGGCAGAGTATGCGATAGTTCATATAAAATGTACCTTAATATGTATAAAATTACACCCTTTTACCATTGGACTACCAGACGCAGACAGAACTTCCATCCGTATGTGGTAGATATTCCGAAAAGGTGAACTAAGCTTTGACAGTTCCTTTTTGATACGGGTCGCCAAGGTTTGGAATGAACTGCCTGCGTCTATTTTCCCTGACCAGTATAGTCCTGGTACTTTTAAGCGTCCAGTGAATAGGTTTCTCGTGGATGGACCCGCAGCACCTTAGTCTTCATGTTCACTTAACGTCAGGTGTCATGGAAGACAAACGTCCCATCCATATTTAATAAAAAAAAATGTATTAGAGGCTCGCAGTCGGTTTTTTGCGCTGCGATGCCGCCCGACAAAGTGTGCACGAATCTTAAAAGTATAAAATTCAACAAGCTGCAAAACGTAAAACTCAAAACTCACGTTACGCTCGTAGACAGTAAACAGATAAGTGTCAAATAAATAAACTGCCAATATGATGCATGTCACTTAAGTCTCTCATAAACATGGTATCTAAAACATCACAAATTCGAATTAGAATCTATACTAATATAAATGTGGCCGAAGAGTTTGTTTGTTTGGTTGAACGCGCTAATCTCTGTAACTAACGGTCTGATTTGCAAAATTATTTTTGCATTTGTTAGCCTGATTTTTGAGGAAGTTTATAAGCTATATTTTATGCAGAAATTCCCACGGGGTTCAAAAAGCTGCTCGTGTATGAAATAATTTAACTAACATCCTGTATAACATTTTTTTATGATTTTTTAAAAGAATAGAAAAACAACTTATAGCTATGGATATTTTGTTTTTAAAAATACAAATTACCAAACAAACAAAATTAGGTAAAAATAAATGGGCAAGATTATTATTATTTAAGAAGAAATGAACTTAAATGAAAGACAGGAGTGGGTATAGTATTATTAACCTTCATTTTGATGTTATCTTCCTTGACCCTGGATGGGTAAGCGTTTCATAAATGGCGACTAATCCGAGCTCAACTTATCATATTGTATCCTACAAAATCGCATATATCATACAAAATTCGTTCGTCTTTACTAAAAACTTGACAAATTTAGTCCGAAAAATTGAACCTCCCCAAATCGACGAGCAGTATTTTTCAAACTTTTGAAGAGATTATATATCGACCTTAACTTTCTGGTGGTTATGATTTTGACAAGTTTTCATACAAGGCCACTAAATCGAGTGACCCCCGCTTTGTTATTATGAGATACTGAAACTCAAAAATACCTGCCGCTTTATAGGGTCGCCATATAATAGTCAATAATATTTTAATACTTAGCAGATTGAGATTGATGAGTGCGTCATAATTACGAAATATATATATATATTATTTTAAATATTTTTCATAAATTATAGTTTCAAAATTCAAAAAAAGTGTTCAAAATTTAAGTTATAAATAAATAAATAAATATTTCTGACACTCACACAACATTATCTAGCCCAAAAAGTTTCTTAAAGAACTTGTGTTATGGATACTAGATAACTGATATACTTAAGAAATATATAAACATCCAAGACTTGACGGCTAATATCAGTGTTCAACACACCGATATCCGCCGCCGCCGGGATTCGAACCCAGGACCTCTGGCATAGAAGGCAATGTATTAACCACTACACCAGCCGGTCGTCAAGTTTGATCTGTAGTTTGTGACTACACAACAAGTAATAAAAACATGTCCATCTAATTTGTGTAAATCTATATTAATCTTAAATTTTACTCACAGAGAATAATTTTGAAATTTTTATTTATGAAAAATATTGAAACACTTAGTTAATTTTTTTTTCGAAATTCAGACCCATTTATCATACCTAATCTGCTATTAAAATATAATTGACTATTATATGCAAACCCTGTATATCACCGCTACAGCAGTGATGTAAGTATTCGGGAAATACTGTATGAAGAGCCATAGTTTCATCCTAAGCCTATATCCTGTCATGCGACCTCATCTTCACTTGAAATCAGGTGAGGTTGAGGTCAACGCGGGCTTAGTCCCTTAAAAAAAAGAAAATCTCTGTCGGGCGTAGATTGGCGTGCAATAATACAATGATTTTCAAACACGGCATAATAATGATGGCAGCCTATATGTTTACTTTTTATTGTTTCAGAATTGCATCTAATTATTAGTTTTCGCTTAATCCATTCCAAATTTAAATAAACGCTTCGCAGCAGGAATTCAGACATAACAAATTTATCAGAGCCCTGATAAAGAACTGCTTACGACTTTAGACAGCTCAATTTATACTGGAAAATTAATAAAGCTTACCATTTTACTAAGAGCTCTGCTTTTGTACTGTTTTTCAGGTGAGATGGTTTAACGTGTTTTGGTTACGTATCGGCCATTTTTACTTGAACGTCAAAGGATCATTCAACTCGTTTTAGTGTTTAGTCACACTTGTTTTTTTTTTATTTATTTTTACAGTTGGTTTTTATGCCTTGTTAATTTAATCGTTTGATTATGTTTTTTTTTAAATATAGAATCGGAGGTAATGAAGTGATTGAGTTCGTGTACTACTTTTGAAAAAATGTGTACAGAAGTTGTGACTTGGTTTTGTCTTGGGCGGTCTTTATGGTGTATAAATGACAAACACTGCATTCTAAATGGGAGGTCTCAGGTTCGAGTACTGATATTTTTGTGATGAAACGCGGTTGTTTGCATACCAAGATATGGATCTTTACATGTTTATTTATATGCTATCTACTTACCAATATATAAATTTATTCGGGGCTGTATAATTAATAAATAAATAAATATTTCTGACACCCACACAACATTATCTAGCCAAAATTAAGTTTCTTATAGAACTTGTGTTATGGATACTAGATAACTGATATACTTAAGAAATATATATAAACATACATATTGAATAAATACATATTTTTGATTAGAAAATAAACTTAAATAAACACGTAAATTTTATAACCATGACTTGACGACTAATATCTGTGTTCATCACACAAATATCTCTCTCAGTTTCAGTTTCATTTATTATTCTTATGCGAACTGCCAGACTTCGCTCCAACTTCTAAGCCACCGGGTACTGGTAGACGTCATCGAAAATATTTAAAGTACCTACAGTCCGACAAGGCTTTTTTGGCGTTTGGATGATGACGTCAGAGGCGCGTGAGGGTGAAATAAGTGTTACCATTAAGTACAATTTCCCTATTCTCAGGGAAAAATATGAATGCATAAACGTTTAGTTTTTTTTTAAGTTTGGAAACAGAAATTATTTCATTTTATGTAATACAAGAGGTTTGTGGCGTAAACTTTGAGAAAAACGTTAGTGGTACAAAAACACAGGGTTGAAGATACAAGTAAATGATTTAGCAAGAAAATAGGTACCTAGGTATATTAAAACATAAAGTGACATGAAATTGAAATCATGTTTTTATGATAAAACCCTCGTCATCCTCGTCACCACTACTTTCTTTATAAGGGACCTACTCGTATCTAGAAATGCTCGTAATTTTAAAGGTTTGTAAAAAATCTGCTTATCTTTCTTCACTTTTAATGCAGTTTTTCTAAAGAGACAATTCTCCTGAAGTTTCTTTAGACTTAATTTTTATTGAGATTAAAAAAATTAAATAAATTATGTGCTAAAATGTATTTTTCAAAGTATGGCAATATGTAAACATTGCAGAGGCAACTTGCTTCTTTACTCTTAAAAAGGGATTTATTGAGGCGTTAAATTGTTTTCCTTTCTGAAAATAACTTCTTGCTAATGATACTATGACTATTTTATTCCATTCTTGTTCAAATACTCTGGGCCCAGTTTGTCATGTTCGTATTGTGCATCCATAGCTCATTGCATCTGCTATGTAAGCAATTTGGTTGTGGCATGACATTGGCTCTCACAATTAGCTGTCTTGTGTTTGTATTTTTTTCATGTCACGGTCAATTTGTACTGTACCTATTTGTATTAATTTGATAATTCAGACTGAAAAAGAGTGCCAAGAGTTTTTTTCCGCCGGCTTTTTTTGTCTCTTGGTCTACTGTAATATCTTATTTAACAACTACCAACAACTAGTTAAAGACGAAGTATGTGATGTCTGACTTCATCAAGTGTTTTGTGAAATTCCTAAGATGAATAAAACTTTTTGAATTTCTTCAATTCTATAACTACAATAAGTAAGCCCACATTTTGTAAATTTTGGTGTATTTCATATCTAAATATTGAATTTAAAAGTCATGAAGTGACATTTCCCAAGACGGTGGTTAGTTCCAATTTTCGCTACACGCCGAAAGATCCTTGCCGGCCTATAGGGCCGTATTAAGAGTTCACATTTGACGTTTACAGTCATATACAGTCCATTTTTAGTTGTGTTGTAAAAAAATGTAAAAGACTGACACTTGTCAGATGTTACCTATTAAAATGACTGTACTTTAGTATACCTATTGGATTTTTTCATAATTATGGTGATGCAGCGCATCCGCCCGGCATAAGAGAGAGCCGGATTCGATCCCCTGTCGGGACGAAATTATTTATTAATTTTCTTATCTATACAGGGTTAATTTTAATTAATGTATAACCTCCTGCGGGCAGCCTCTCCACATCAATCCCAACAACATTTGTTCTACGATTTTCTACAAATCTTGATAAACAACACCAAAAATAAAACTCAAAAAAAAGTTTGCTGCTTACATTTTGTAAGAAGTACCGTTTATTGTTATGAAGCGATATTTTACTGCGCAAGGTGCATGGCATACCTACGCTCAGAGTAAATAGAGTTACACCTCTAAACAGAGTCTATAAACAGATTTTGCCTGAAAAAACTAAACTTTTAAATACTATTAATTTTTATAAGTTGAAGAACAAATGTTTTTGGGGTTGATGTAGAAAGGCTGTCTTCAAGAGGTGATGCGCTAATTACAATGAAAATAAAATTTAAAAAAGAACTTAGTACAAAATGCAGTAGGATTTATGTTTTGAGGTAGAGAGCAACATCGCAGTCGAGGTGAGGATAGCGTATATACATTGTAGAGCGACCCGACGCGTCACACTCACACTTTGTTTATATTATGACAAGTTTTTGTAAGTATAAGTTTGATATTCTCTTAGAATATCGGAAAATCACTTAAAATTTTCATCTTTTTCGTATTTTTTTATGATCGAGTAAAGTTTTCAGTATCGTGTTTTGATCCACAGATTTATAAAATATATGAAACAAACTTCAACATATATTTTTATCCGATCCAGACAAACAATATTGGCCGGTTGTAATGAGTTTGAAAACGCATAGATTTCGCGAATGGGGCCCTTAATCAGGAAACTAAATAACTCTACTAGAGTCTGGCTAACGAAAGTAGACACTGGGGGTTTTTGCACTTTTTATATGGCAGTACTAGCGTGAATGTCAAAGTCGTTGGAGTCTGGCGGGAACTCTTAAAACGACGAGAAGTTTTTTTCAATTTTCTTGAAAGTTAATTTTTATTTTCGCCGAATACGAGCAAAAACCAAGCAATTAAGTGAGTTTTTACTTATATTATGGACGGGGACGAGGACCCGGGCCCTAGTGGCACCGGGCCCCCGCCCAAGCGAAAAATAATTGAATCTCCAATGAGGAGGATCCTCATATACCATATTTAAAAAAGGAATATAAAAGACTATACCCAGATAACTCTCTGCATACTAGCTTCCAAGTATTTGTGGAAAGCCAAAATGTTAAAGAAAAGTTAGGAAATAAAAGTCCAATTTATTTAAATCATATATTTTCAAATGAAATAAAAGGAATACATAGTCTACATAGAGTGAATGCTACAAAAATTTCAGTTATATTCAACCAACTCAACTATGCAAACAATTTTCTTCTTAACACTAACTTTTTAGAAAAGTATAATATGAAAGCGTACATCCCAGCTAAAGAAATTGAAAAAACCGGAATAATTAGATTTGTGCCCACAAATATATCAAATAAGGATCTCTACAATAAACTTTCATCCAAATTCGACATCATAGCCATAAGAAGATTTACTAAAAGAATTGGTAATGAACGAGTGGCCTTACAGACAGTTAGTATAACATTTCTATCTAACACTTTGCCTGATAATGTACAATATGACTTATTTTCATATAGAGTATTTGAATATATACCTCCACTTCTACAATGTTTTAAATGTTTTAAATTTAATCACTCGGCAAAAATTTGTAATAATAAACAAAGATGTTCTATATGTGCTGGTGAGCATTTATTTAAAGAATGTGACAAACCTAATTCATTGAATTGTATAAATTGTGGCGGTCCACACCTTGCAATTTCGAAGACATGTCCAATTAAAGTTAAAAAGATACTAGAAAAGAAAAATAAAATTACTTATGCTGATATCAGCAAAACAACTATGAATGAATTTCCCCAACTGATAAATAAGAATGATTTTCCTCACAAAAATACACAAAATGTAAATAATAATGTATATAACAAACAAACTACAAAGTCTCCTGTAGTTTCTTCTGTAAATAAATCTGTAAATAAACCTGTAAATATAACTAACAAAAAAGTAAATTTGGAAGACATTGCCAAGAATGATACTATTATAAATGCAATAGTCAAATCTTTACTATTTTTAGCCAACTCTGAACTTAATGAACCTATAACTACTAACAGGATTAAAGATGTTTTTCTTTCTAATCTAACTTAACATGGATTATAACATTCCCATACAACCTTTAGATACCGACGCCAAGACATACTTAACTATAGCACAATTCAACATCCAAAGTGTCAATAACAAAAAACCGCTATTAGTAGATTTTATTTTTAATAATGATATTGATATTTGTTTATTAAATGAAACTTTCTTCAAAGAGACAAGCAACTTTAATGTTCCAGGTTTTGACATTATAAAACAAAATGGTCCCAAAGGCCATGGAGGTGTAGCTATCTTGATCAAAAATACATTTAAATTCAAAGTAGTTCAGACTATGTACTATGACTTTATGCAAACAGCTGCAGTCACTGTTCAAACTAATATGGGAACTTTATCTATACTATGTGTTTATAGTCCCCCTAGAGGTGGCCGATTTAAAACTAGGAAACTGAAGCAAATAATTGACAAATTACCCAAACCAATCATGCTATCAGGTGACCTAAATGCACATCATGTTGCATTCGGCTGTCTATCAACCAATTCCAGAGGTAGTGATATATATAACTTGCTAGATGAATGTGATTTGTGTATTCTTAATACTGGATCCCTAACAACTGTAGGAACAGCTCATCATAATCCTTCAGCTATAGACATATCATGCATCAGTCCCATTGTAGCTCCACTTTGTGAATGGAAAGTACATGATGATCCTATGGGAAGTTATCATTTCCCCACTATAATAAATATTCAGGTGTCTATTGAAAAATATGTGACAGCTCCTTCCTCTGAACGTTTCATATATAGCAGAGCAAACTGGACCCAGCGTCATTCTGAAAGTAAGCACATATTCAACAATTTAAATTTTGATTCTGAAAACTCCCAAAATATATATGACAACTTTTGTGATATTCTTAATAATTTAAAGCTTAAATGTATACCAAAAAAAGTTAATAAAACTCCATTTAAAATGAAAAAGCCAGTTCCTTGGTGGGATAATGAATGCTCTACAGCAGTTAACAATAGTAAATCTGCTCTCAAACACTATAGATTGTACCCCACAGTAGAAAACTACATTGAGTACAAAAAGACTGATGCAATTAAAAAGAGGTTAATTTCTGACAAAAAGAAACAATCTTGGACAAAATTGTGTGATTCATTTAACAGATACACACCTGTAAGCATGATTTGGAACTACATTCGCAGATTCAAACGCATAACATGTAGGAAAGCTTCAAAAAATGATGAGTGGATTCCCTCATTCCTTGACAAATATGCACCTATCTCTCCTCCTGAAAAAGAAATAGATACAGCTAAATTAAATGAAATTTTCAAACTGACTGGAAACACAAATAGTTGCTTTCTCTCTGAACCATTTACTATGAATGAATTTAAAATGGCTCTTAAACCTAGAAAAGACACTAAGCCAGGTCTTGATGACATAACCTATAAATTAATTCAGAACCTTCATCCTAGAGCTCAGAGTATTTTGTTAAAAATATATAACCTGTTATGGTTATCAGAAACCATACCCGAAAGTTGGAAAACACAATGTGTAATTCCAATACTCAAACCTGACAAAGATGTTAATGATTGTAATTCTTACAGGCCAATATCACTTTCTTCATGTATGGGTAAACTTTTTGAATCCATGTTAAAATTTAGATTAGAATATTATAGTGAAAGAAATAACATTTTACCTGAACAGCAGTTTGGTTTCCGTAGAGGCAAAAGTGCCCATGATAGCTTCATGTCTCTCATTTCAGATATTAAAAAATCCTTTCATAACCATTCATATACAGCTTGTGCATTTCTCGATGTTAATGGTGCATTTGATAATGTTAATCCCTCACTATTGATTGAAATTCTCAGTAATTTAGGCATACCAGGCAAAGTTTGCAAATGGATATTCACATTTTTATACAACAGAACTATGTTTGTCAGATTTAATAACATTTTGCATGGACCAAGAACAGTATACAAGGGAACAATGCAAGGTTCCACAATTTCTCCTTTATTATTTAACTTGTATACATCACAAATTAATAAATATTTGACAGATACTTCTGTAAAATGTTTGTTGTTTGCTGATGATATTGTTGTGTATACTATAAATAAAAATGTAAATAGTACTGTTAGACTTTTGAACAATGGATTAACTCAAATTCATAAATTTTATAGTGACCTTAAACTAGATATTAATGTTAATAAGAGTGGTACTATACTTTTTAGCAAAAAAGATTGTTATCAAAACGAGATTGCTCCAATTAAATACAACTGTAATCCATTAAGTTGGTTTTCAGAAAAGAAATTTCTAGGGATATATTTAGATACAAAATTAAAATTTGAAAAACACATCAATTATATTATTAAAAATGCATCTAAGGGACTTAATATTTTACGATCTTTGGCTGGTGTTCATTGGGGATCAGATCCAAAAGTACTATCGATGCTATATAAAAGTATTGTTAGAAGTCACTTTGATTACAGCTGTTTGGCATATATGAACACTAATGTTTGTCAACTTAGAAAGTTGGATGTTATTCAGAACAAAGCTTTAAGAATAATAACAGGAGCTATGTGCTCCACTCCAATAAATGCTATGGAATCAGAAACTGGTATAATTCCACTCAAACTAAGACGTTTACAAATTGCTAACAACTTCAGTACCAAATTGTTGGCTACTAACAATATTTTTGTTTTAAATAGAATTTTACCTAATGAAGACCTTCCTCAAAGTCTGTTAAATAATATACAAATCACAGCAGAACAACTGTTATCTGAACATATCCCAGAAATTTTAACCATAACCCTAAATTTAAAAACCTTATTTAAAAATATGTACATATCACATACTTTACCCATATATAATGTTGATTTTAAATGTTATACAGATAATTTAATGTTTGTTGATACAGAGAGCATTAACAATCAATTTGAGTTCTCACAATATGTAAATAGTCAACCTAATACCTATAAATTGTACACAGATGTTTCTAAAGACACCAATAAAGTCACTGCAGCATACTATGACCCACAAGTAAAACAAACTAAATGCTTTAACTTGGATCCACAATGTTCAATATTTACAGCTGAATGTTATGCAATTTATAGAGCATTGATATATGTAAATAGTGTAAATAGTTCTGAATTTTTAGTGATTTCAGATAGCAAAAGTTGTTTATTATCTCTAAGTAATTTTTCCATTAAATATAAGTCAAATTATATTTTGTTTAACATAAGAAAAGCAATACTTGTATTACATAGTAAAGGCAAAAATGTTAGATTTAAATGGGTCCCTTCGCACAGCAATATCACTGGTAATGAAGTTGTGGATAAGGCCACTCGAGGAATTTATGATGAAGATCACACCATGCTGTTAAAAGTTCCTTTCACTGATTATCACGAACAACTGGATAAAACAATGAAAACATTATGGCACAAATATTGGAAAATTATAAGTAAAAATAAAGGAAAATGGTACAGTAAAATTCAAGACACCCCGCCGCACATACCTTGGTATCATAAAAATAAAGATGCAAATTGCAGAAATTTCATCACAATCATTAATCGCCTTAGATTCGGCCATTGTAGAACTCCAGCTCATTTAGCAAGACTTAAGATAATTCCTGAATCAGAAAGAAATTGCAAACATTGTACAAGTGGTGAGATCTTTGACCTCGAACATATGATCATGAAATGTCAAAAATTTAATATACAGCGATTGACATTGGCGTCTGAGTTACAAGAAGTTTCAAGTGATGAAGTGCCGCTACAAATACAAGAACTTTTAGCTAAACCAATATTTTTCAAAAGTTTATATAAATTTGTAGTTAACAGTGTTGAGAAAATTTAATTAATGTTATTTTATAAATAAGATAGGCTTAAGGACCTGTATCCATGCCGTTAATAAATTTATTAAAAAAAAAAATGTCAAAGTCGTTTTTCTGGTGTCACTGTTGTCAATCGAACGGTTGTTGGTGGTTTTGGTAATTGAGATTTTGGAATTTTCGTATTTGAAAATCAATAAAAGAATAAAAAAACAGCGATACCAGTTACTCTGATGATTAATTCCATATAAGTAGTACTGCTGGATTCAAATTTTGATGACAATGAATACCTAAAAAAAATAAGTGTATTTTGGTTTTATTTTTAAACCTGAATAATTTACATACTTAACTAGTTGCCTATTATTTTAATAATATACTTCTCATCAAAAAGTAGGACAGTAACAATATTGTTAGTTTTTACGATAATTACAAGTTTGTTTAATCTCGGGGTTATCATGATGCATTTTTTTTAATGAGCCAGGTTTTTCCAGTCTCTACTTTCATTAGCCAGACTATAGAGTATTTATTGACAGTTACTATAGTATGGAAAATTTGGCAGCGAATCTAAGGTTAAGTCAAGATCAACGCTGAACCGAAAAAGGCCACGCGCCGCACCACTCACTTTGCAATTTGTTGTGGGTGTATAATTTGAGTCTTATTTTACACACCACTACACCTCAAATTGCAATTGAGAATGAATGAACGAATGAAAACCGTTGAAAATGAAAATGATCGCAGTAAATCCGCGAGTGCCCAGCGTCCGCCCAGAGCCCGCCCAGCACCGCCTGGCACACGCGATTTTATATCTATTGATGTGTGAAATACGAATCAAATTATAGTTTACACAAAATAAATAGAAAGTGTACTTATGTTTTTTGATTTAAAAAAATTTGTTAAGTAACAATTTCATTTTTCATTTACCTACCCACTTAGTTTCAATGAGTTGGGGTTATTTATTTAGACCACAAAGCAAAAAGATTTTCTAAGATAAAATTGTTTTTTATCAACTTTTTTCTAATTTTTTTTATCCCATGTGTGTGTGTGTAGAACGATTTGTTTTTGTCTTCAAAACATGCCTCTGTTGCTGTGATAACTTCACTATTTGAGTCAAATTTACTCTGGAGCATTTTTTAGAGATCTGCAAGCAGCCAGTAATCGCTGGGGGCCAAGTCTGGCGAATAAGGGGGATGAGGAAGCAATTCAAAGCCCAATTCATAAATTTCGGCTATCCTTCTCACAGACTTGTGACAAGGCGCGTGGTCCTGATGAAAAACCCCCGTCCTTTGGTTCATTTGAGGCCGTTTAGCCGCAATTTCCTACTTCAATCGCTCCAATAAGCACATGTAATATTCACTATTTATATTTTGCCCCTTTTCAAGGTAGTAGATGAAAAGTATTTCATTCGCATCCCAAAATATAGACGCCATAACCTGAGGCCAACGCGCTTCGGGGGGGATTTACCAGCCGCTCTTCACTCCACTGACTGCCGATTGGATTCCGAAGTGAAATGGTGTATCCATGTTTCTTCTATTGTCACATAAAGACGTAGAATATCCTTATTATTACGATTAATCAGCGCCAAACATCGCTCTGAATCATTTATACGGTGTTCCTTTTGATCAGTTGTAAGCAAACGCGGTACCGTAACATACTGCTTGAGCGCGCCTTATATTGATAAATAAAGTCGGCTATGGTGCGAACAAACAGTATGTCATTGTTTTATATTTGAAATTTGAATATTATTTTTCTCACAGAGACGCTTTCATTTTGTTAGAATATTCTTGTCCCTTCCTTCAGAAAGGGAAGTTCCTTGTGTTGTCCGCAAAACGTATCAGCCTCTCATGTATATTTAGAAAAAGTGAATTAATGTAAATGTACCTTATTATAATCACAATAAATTATTTAATTAAAGATCCCACTTGTTTCAGTACCCACTTGGAAAAAACCGTTTTCATGGCTAAATTTTTAAGTAAAATAGTGAAAACACTACCAGCTGAAATCTTCACTATCTCGGCTATCTCGCGCACTTTTATGATCCGATCTTCCATTACGATTTTCAGGACTTGGTGAATATTTAGTTGAGTCACTGCTTCATTTGGGCGACCAGAGCGTTCCTCATCATTTGTATCCATGCGACCGCGTCTGAAGTCAGCATACCACCGACAAATGGTTGATTTAGAGGGAGCTGATCCCGCATAACATTTAATAAGCTATTGCTGTGCTTTTTTTTAAATATCGTTTTTTTTATGTATAGTAAGAACTAGGCTATATATATAAGATATGTTTTAATTGTGGAAATTGCGATATTTATTTAAATAAATATTTTCTTTCTTTCTTTCTTTCTTTCTTCAACGGTATTTTTTCCCATTAAAAACCAATTTTATCAACACGCGAAACTCGTTTTCTTCCATTGTATTGAACCTACAAGCGTAGCGTCACTTAAATGTCTGCAAAATCAATATTTTACTGTTCTATTTAAAAAAAAATTACGCATATCTTTTATTGATGGCCAGTACTTTTCAACCGACTTCCAAAAAAGGAGGCGATTCTCAATTCGCCTGTACGTTTATTTGTGCCTTTGTTACACGTTATTTCGGACAATTATGAATTGACTTTGAAAATTATTGATTCAAATGATAGATGATGACTTCATAGTTGGTCCCATGTAAATTTCATCGAAATCGGTTGAGTACTTCATTGAAAATTTCATACTTTTGAAAAAATATGTATGATTTCGGAGATTGCTTACGTTGATGACATTCTCAACTCAGCCGAAGTTTTGACGTGAAGTACGTTTTTTTAATGCTCTGCATTCGTTGATTATTAAAAATTAAAAGAGTTTTTAATATATGCGCCATTTCCAAGTTAGTCTCGGGACTTTTTGAACGATGTAATAGTTATACCGACTCAGACCGGAGTCAGATCAGTTTGTATTCGACCCGGCTACAAAATCAAAAGTTTTTATTCACTGTAGGCACGGTACAGATATCTGCAGTAATTCAACTCGGCCGCATCTTTGAAATAAAAGCCCACAGCGTCGCGGTCCGTTCACATTTGATAGGGCTGCCCGCCTTCAGCATTTAAATTACATTTGCCTACTTTGTGTTTACTTCCATTTAGGTTTGTGACTGCAAATATAATTTCTTTATATAAACAAATAAAATACTTTGTAAATTGAATAGGAAGTATTCAACAACAGTAGTTACATTTGAACAAATCGGTCTTATAAATTAGCGCCCGAAAATTACTTGCGCCTCGAATGAGACGTACGAAAAGATGTATAGTTAAATTTTAAAGTATAAACAATCCGCATTTTAACGTAAAGCTCAATCAACAATTGTTTCGTCATGCATACACTCGCGACTGGCTGCATGCTGAGATCGAGTCGCGTAGGTACCTATAACCCGCATTTCGTCCGTTTGTATGAATTTGAATTATCTAGTGTAGATATTGGTAACTTGCTGTAGGTATGTAGGTACTCGAAGGGCAAACGGTAGATGAAGGTAGCGCGGGACGGGAAGACGAAGACGTGGAAAATCTTGGTCTTTCTTCTGACAATGATGATGAACGTCCAAATAGAATTATAATTGAGGAGCGTCTGAACAAAAACCGATAAATCACACTTAGTATATTTTTTTCGTGGCGCCGTGGTTACTGTCCGATCATACGATATCACAGGTTAAGCAACGTTCGGCGCGGTCGGTACTTGGATGGGTGACCGCCGACCATTCATTTCTCACGACGACTTCCGTGCTTTGGAGGGCACGTTAAGCAGTCGGTCCCGGGTGCTGTATACTTCTATACAGTAGTCGTTTGGGTTTGTCAGAAGTCATTTTGGCGCCGTGAAAATTCTGGCAACCACCACCCAGCACTGGGCCAGCTTGGTGGATTATGGCCTAAACCTCCTCGTCACCCGGGGGAGAGACTCATGCCCTGCAGTGGGCTCATTACAAAGAGTTGTGATGATGATGATATTTTTTTAAGATGCCATTTGGTTGTTCTCGTAGATGTCTTGATCTCTGGCTAATGTGACCTGATCGAAAAGCGACCAATCCGCTCCAAATCTGTCCGTGAAATACTCGGATCTGAACATAAACCGATAATTACAGCTTACTAAACAAATATGGTGATCAGAACATATACCGATAAATCCCTAACAATTTTCATTGATGATTCCTTTGAGTCGAGCACCGATAAATCTAATTGTCGAGTTTCTCATGACAAAATCATAGACAATTTGCAGGTTACATTAGAATAATAGTGTAAAGCAGCCTTACTTTTGAATTGGTTAGTTTTTTTCAGTTAGTTTGGTCAACAACCGATATATCCATTTACTAATTATTAATAACTCGACAGGTTATTAAAAATTGGGAAATGGTCAGGAATGTAGTATTTAGGTTTCCAAACAGTACTCAACTCATTAATTGATACATCTCGTTTAATTCTAAATTACTTTGACGTGGCCATATTTTAACATTTTTCTACAAATACACAAGTGTGATTTACCGCTTTTTGTTCTAACGCTCTCTAGATCTTTTTCATTCACCTAAGCACTCATTTAAAAGGAAGGTTACTAATTTATTAAACGTTAAAACTTAATTTAAACAATTATAAATGATAATTGTATAAAGGGGCTATTTTTAGTGTATTTTGTCAGTACAATATTCAATATAATAGTGTATATGGTCTTACAAATATTTAGTGATATCACATTTTCTTACTTTTCCAAGCATTCACACATTCATGATCTTGCACGCATATAAATACACACAAACACGTACACACACATACACACAACTAATACTGCAGGTTGTACTATGCTTCTCTTTATCGAATATCTAATCTGTTCTCGCAAATTTTGTGTAATTACTATATTTTAATAAATTTCATTCTCATTATGTCAATTTAATCATTCAATAATTAGTTGTCACTTAGAAAATCCATAATTTTAACAATGTACTGTAGTCAACTTCAAGCATTATTCAATTATGTAATTTATCTGAAAGTTGTGAACCTGTAATTGGCAGTAAGAATTGTATTTTTAAGATTATTTTATGATGTGAAAGTGCTGTTGGTTGTGTATGAATAAATAAATAAATAAAAATAAACGCTCCTCAATTAGAGCTTCGGCTTTAAAATCGAAAAAAAAATCGATACCATGCCCTAGATAGACTGAGAGACAAAAAGCCGACAGAAAAAAGCTCTAGGCACACTTTTGTACAATTTGGTGGAAATACAACTCTGTTCAGACAGAAGTAAATAAACAAAAGACACATCGAACCCAGGGCTTGCCACTGCTTTTTTTCGGCGCCCCGAAAATTTTGACATCCAGCAACCAGCACTGGGCCAGCTGTCACCTGTCAGCTGCCTGTCAGCTAAACCTCCTCGTCATAAAGATGAGGCATGGCTCTGCCGTGAGCTCATCAGAAAGATTTGTGATGATGAATATTGAGAACTCTCCAATGAAAGTAGAGACTGGAAAAACCTGGCAAATTAAAAAAAATAGCATCATGGTAACTCCGACAATAGTATGAAATAAATGGATTAAACAAACTTAACAGTTGATAATTCTTTTTAAATAAAATTATCGTTAAAAATAGCAATATAAGTAGGTAGGTACTGTACTACTTTTTGATGAGAAGTATATTATTAAAATGATAGGCAACTAGTATTAATCAGGTTTAAAAATAAAACAACAAAATACAATAATTATTTAATGCATTGTAATAAAAATCTGAATCCAGCAATTCTATATGGAATGAATCGTCATATTTTTTAATTTTTTTGATTCAATTTCAAATACGAAAATTCCAAAATCTCAATTACCAAAACCACCAACAACCGTTCGATTGACAACTGCAGTGACACCAGAAAAATGACTTTGACATTCATGCTAGTACTGCCATATAAAAAGTTTGCAAAAACCCCCAGTGTCTACTTTCGTTAGCCAGACACTAGTTATAAAAGTTGTAATCTCATATCGTAACATCTTACTTAAACATCACTTGAACTTTTTAATATCGCCTTGTCTTCAATGACAGTTAAAAAATTGAACTGCAAATCTAGGCCGTGACAGTGACAGGTGACAGTTGTCACGTTCTACTGGAATTTAGAGTACTCCCTGTATAAAGATGCGTGGCGTTTACACGGCAGCAGTTTTTGTATTGAGATGGGTGAATTGTATATTTGTGTTTATATTTATATTCTGTTTTTAAAATTTTATATTGATTTGTATCTATTTATGAACAGAAAGAATATGTTGTTTTTTAATTATTAGTGAGTGTATAGAAAATATGCAGTTTTTGTAGATCAAATGTCTTCGTTGATCCCTGCCTATGTGGTTGTAAAGTTTTGTGATGTTTATTACAAACTTTCATCCCTTTATTACTACTTCCATGCTAGACTGGGAGCGAAAGAAAAACGTAGAATGTGCCAGCTGCTTTTCTTCCCGGGCATACTGTAAAAGTCAGTTAAGGGACAGAGGTTTTAAAGGCGTTTTTGTGGGCAATAGGCTGACCCCCCGTCACTACAATAGTCTCTTTCCATCTTTATAATACCTCCAAATTTGTCAAACGTGCCATCAGAGGGTCTTGTAACCTCTGGTGTTCTGCCTACCCCATAAGGGATACAGGCGTGACGTTATATATGTATGTATGTCATCCCTTTATTGCCTTAGCCTCTTGAGCGTTCAGTTAAAAAAGTACCCTTTAATTACCATGGGTTATCAACCATATATACCATTTCAGCTTTCTAATTGTTTTTTGTAGTTTATGTTTTCTTTTTTTATGAATGCTGAATAAACTGTTCTCTTTCTTTCATATTTGTGTGAATATTCCTACTATAACCCATTTTTAAGCGGTTGACACTTACAAATAGTAGCGTACGTTTAGCATCCCCGAAGATCTACATTTCCATAGTGGTTCCATAGACATGAAAACTCTGAAAAATCCAGAAAAGGTACCTACTAACGGAAGCACGGGGCAATCTTACAATATAATTGTAAAAACCGGTGAAAAAACCTATTTCAACGAATGAATGAAATTAATTTCTACAGCTACTACATAAAATACATTTAAATCAAACGACCACTTTGGTGATAGGGCAAACCTGTCTGCCTCAGACGCCAGTAGTTGCGGGTTCGATTCCCGCACGGAACAAGAAAAATAAATGTTCCTTTTTGGCTGTTTGTCTATATTTTATGTATTTATATTCTAGGTTCCCCCCTAGTTCGCTACATGGCTGCTTTTGGCAGCTTTGCTTACTTTGGGGGCATATAGTTGGTGTGATTGTCTGGCTATATTCATCTGGTCAAAACAAAATATTATTCAATGATACAGAATACTGAACTGTGTCCACATTGGACTAATCTTAGAGATTTATGATGTATTGTTGATTCTAAATAGCATAAGTGTTTTTAAGCATGATTTCAATGGTCAGATAAAAGTTATCTAATGAATTCATCATCATCATCATCATCATCATAACTCTTTGTAATGAGCCCACTGCAGGGCATGAGTCTCTCCCCTGGGTGACGAGGAGGTATAGGCCGTAATCCACCAAGCTGGCCTAGTGCTGGGTGGTGGATGCCAGAATTTTCAGGGCGCCGAAATGGCTTCTGACAAACCCTAACGACCACTGTATACAAGTATACAGCACCCGGGACCGACTGCTTAACGTGCCCTCCGAAGCACGGAAGTCGTCGTGAGAAATGAATGGTCGGCGGTCACCCATCCAAGTACCGACCACGCTGTACGTTGCTTAACTTGTGATATCGTATGATACACACATTAACCGTGGCGCCACGACGACTTTCTAATGAATGAATTAAGTATTACCTACTCAAAAGCTTTAAGCTCGTCTCAAGTTTATCGTAATTTTCATACAATTCTAAATTTAAATTTAAACATTTTATAATTGTATAAAAACTATAACAAACATGTATAATTAATAAAAGTATATAAACATATAATTGTATGATAAACATGCTGGACTGGGAGCGAAAGAAAAACATACATAGAATGTGCCAGCTGCTTCTCTTCCCGAGCATACTGTAAAAGTCAGTTAAGGGACAGAGGTTATATTGGAGATTTCTTTTGTGGGCGATAGGGTGACCCTCTGTCTTTGCAAGAGTCTCTCTCCATCATTAGAATGCCTCCAAATTTGTCAAACGTGACATCAGATAGTTTTATAAAGTCTGGTGTTCTGCCTACCCCATAAGGGATACAGGCGTGAAGTTATGTCAGATAATTTTTATCCAACGATTGAAAATTCAGCCCTAAAAGAAGTCAATTTAAAAAGAAGATAATATGACATATTCTTAGTGGCTCGTGTAAGCCAGCCCTAAGCGCCCGGTATTCATGGAACGCGGCTCAGGGCGTTTGAAATTAACTGTTTTTTTCATCCCTCCAGTTTTATTACAAGTCAGCTATCGATAGGGGTGAGAGACTGTGATGTAATTTCTTTACTTATCCAATTCACTGTTATAAGAGGCTTTTATTGTCTTAAGATATTGTTTGACGAGCGGCTGGTGTAGTGGTAACATACATTCTCTTCTATCCTGGGTTCGAATCTCGGCGGAGTCGTCTAGTCATGGATATGTTTATTTAAATTAATTCTAATAAAAATATGTATTTATTCAATATTTCTTAATTATAGAATTACATAGTATCCATAACACCAGTTCTTTAAGAAACTTAATTAGGACTAGATAATGTTATGTGAGAGTCAGAAATATTTATTTATTTAACTTGCTAAAAAGGTTCGTCTAAAAAATGTACCTATAAAAGGAGAGACGGCTTACAGATGATAAAATAAAAACTTTAAAAGTTCTGGTTGTTTACATTTTCACGATACAAATAAATTCTTAAATTATCTCCTAAACGAGTAAACTGATTTACATGATTCAAATGGGTACATTGGTTTTATACCCAGAGCTTTCATTTGACGCACGAACGTCCGTCCATATTGAGCATGGAGCATTTTTTGATGTTATCCAAAAAATAGAAAATGTACGGATAGCTTAGAGCAGGCCACGAGCGCGCTCCGCTGCGGCTCAGTTCGCGCTCGAGAGGCGTCCAAATCATGGGAACTTTTTTTTGCAGGTTACATTACTAGTTGTATTACTAGCAATCTGTACGCACCATTTCACACAATTTTTTTGGCACGAACTGAGGATCGAACCGGGAACGTTCAGATTGCAGCATTATTTACCTGGCTTTATTTACAGCCAATGCGCCACGGTGGATGTTAATTATGTGAACGAAATAGAGAATATTTTTCCTTGGTAAAATGAGTCATCATACCGCATGCGCATGGTTGTATTAAAAAAATATAGAATAAAATAATAGTAAAATTTTAGAAAAGGGTAGTGGTATAAACAAACTCTTGTCATGCTTATTGCAAACTTTATTGTGTTCAGCGAAGGTTAACCGTGTTGTACTGAATTTGGATTGCTTTTCTTGAATATTATAGTGAAAATGGTTTGCCTAACCAGGTTATTAAAAACAAAAATTATAGTTCTCTGGCAACAAAATAAGAGGATTAAAGAAATTGCTCGTGAACTGGATATATCCGTGAGTAGAATGATTATACAATTATCTGTGAACTATTTTTTATTCATTGTTAAACATTCATTCATTATCTCTTGGTCTACTGTAATGTCTTATTTCAATAACTATCAACACCTTGTTAAAGCCGTAGTACAAAATTGTGACGTCATTAAGCAGCCATTCGATTGTCTTATGTATGATGAATAAAATTTTTCATTTTAATTTTCAGAGTTTTTATTTTTTATTTTAGAGAAACATGGTTGGATTATGGATAAGGCAATATTCGGAAACTGGTGATGAGCAAAGTATCCACCAAGGCCCGCGTCCTGTATCATATACAGATGAATCAGAGCGTCATCGTGCAATCATCAGAGCTCCATACCTTATCTCCGTTTGCAGAAATGCTCACACTGAAGTGAAAACAAGGTTTACCTGCAACAAAGGGCCTAAGAAGAGATCCTTATTTTTCAAGATCTGAAAAAGTATACTAAATAAATCACCCGACCAGGACACGAACCTGGGACTCTCACTTGAGAGGCGGATACTCAACCAAAATTCTATTTAGTAGGTATATTTTTTCAGAACTTTAAGGAGAATCGAGCATTATTAAATGCAAAAAAGTAGAAAAATATATTACCTAAGAATTATTCTCTAGATAAATCGAAGTTCGGGCGGTAGCAGTCATTATCAGTGTGGAGATTTCCACTGCTGGACAAAGGCCAAGGTTCTCCATATCGCTCAGTCCCGCACTGCCCTCATCCAGCATTTACCGGCGACTTTGACCAGGTCGTCATTCCATTGTCACAATTTCCTATTTTATTTTTATTTCTTAAGAATAATTAAATAGATTCTACTATGTTTGTATAAATATAAGATCCATATTTTATTTTATTGAAGTTATAATAAATAAAATAAATAAATATTTCTGACACTCACACAACATTATCTAGCCCAAATTAAGTTTCTTAAAGAACTTGTGTTATGGATACTAGATAACTGATATACTTATGAAATATATAAACATACATATTGAATAAATACATATTTTTTATTAGAAAAAACATATAAATATCCATGACTTGACGGCTAATATCTGTGTTCATCACACCGATATCCGCCGCCACCGGGATTCGAACCCAGGACCTCTGGCATAGAAGGCAATGTATGTTACCACTACACCAGCCGGTCGTCAATATTTCGACCGTTATATTTAATTTGAATGATTTTAAATGTTATTTTAGCACGCTCCAGCCTGAAAAACAGGATTATCCTAGTTCAGGCACCAATGTATAATAAGCCAATATTTGTAATTTATGCTTTTCTGAAATTAATAAACATTTTTATTATTTTTTTTATTATTATTATTTTATCTTGCGGAGGGCCTGCCTACGCTGCGTCTCCCAGTACGTGGCGGTCACTCGAGAAATTTTCCTGTTCCAACGGCCATCTGTTCTATGAGCTATGTGCCCTGCCCATCGCCACATATAACTTTGCAACTCGATTGCCCGCTGAGTGACTTTGAGCATATTTACTAGGCCAATAGTTAGTGACCAAGTCTTGGCAGTATTATCATCAATATCTAAATTCGTGTGTTCATATTATTAACTTGCCCCCGCGCGCGGTTTTACCCGCGTAACTTTTGACCCCGTGGTAATTTCGGGATAAAATATAGCCTATAACCTTCCTCAAGAGTTGGGCTATCAAATGCAAAAAGAATTTTTCAAATCCCAATTGTAGTTTCTGAGATTAGCGCATTGAAAAAAAACAAACAAAAAAACAAACTCTTCAGCTTTATATATTAGGAAGTATAGATTTAAATAGTTACCTACAAGCTCGCCACAGATAAGTGTTTTGTCTGTAATTATTTCCTACTGTAGAAACGAGTGTGGGTTTAGTAGTTTGGGTAGTTATTTTTAATGGTATCCTTAGGTCAAATTGACCTAATAAGTAAAGTTGATGTGTCCAAATTATCGTTCTTCAGCTCAGCCTGGAGACGCCCTCTGCAGAACAAAGGCCGCTCCAAGTTTCTCCAAAACGAGCGGTCCAAATTAATACCATTAAATAAAAAAATAATCAAAATGCATCTAGAATTACGCTGTTATCGATAAAATCTCGAAAATTATAATATTGAAATTACAATAAGCTTAATTAATGGCGCAAAAAATGTTTATTTATGCAAATGGCAACCGACATGCAAGGTTTCCTTTATATCTTACTAATATTATAAATGTGAACGTTTGGATGTATGGATGTTTGTTCCTTAATCACGGCAAAACGGCTCATCGGAATTTAATGAAATTTAGCATAAGATTCCCGCGGGAATCGAAATTGCGCGGGTAAAACCGTGCGTAACAGCTAGTTTTGCTATATTTGTCAATATTTTTCAGTTCAAATCTTATTTTAGAAACTGACAGGAATGATAGATTGAAGGATAAGTGTTATGTGAAAAGGTTTACTTTAAGATATCCGGATGCAAGAAGACAGGATTCCCTGGCTGTAAATTATTATTGTGTATTTTTAAAAGATGATTGCTGTTGAGTTTCTTGCCACTTCGTTTCAACAGATTGGCTTTGCGAAGAGGTGGTAGATTCAGTTCAATGTGTAAATTGTTTGACTTATTTCAAATGTATTTAAATACTTACGAAATAAAGAAAATTTTTACGTTGACTTTGAATGGATTTTGCCATTTTCTTTGTACGCAAATTAGGTAGGTAAGTATATTGCTCAAAATAACTTTTGATCCTAGAGCATCGTCGTAAAGTTGCTTATTTAACCAATTACGGTACCTAGAGTAAATTTTGGAGAATGTGCAAATGCTCTCTTTGCACAAGTTGAATCAAGTTCCTTTTACCATCAAACAACTAGAGGAAAAAAGAACTTTCATTAGTTCTTCTTTGATGCGGATCGCCAAGGTTTGGAAACAACTGCCTGCGTCTGAATTTCCTGGCCACTACAGTCCTAGTACTTTAAGGGAAGAACTTCCTTTTTTAGACTTCACAATATAATATACAATTAGAATATTATATCTTTACTGCAAGTATATTGATATATAAGCAAAGAATGGCTTTACCCGATTACGATGATAGATTACAACATTTCCACCTGGTCTCTTTATGTTCACGGCGGTCGATAGCATCTCTTGTTAACTTATATGAAATTGTAAATAATCATATTGATGGAAACAGTATTCACATTTTTTCTTTTAGAGTCCCTATGAGATCTGTGAGACATCAAAAACTATTTAATTTACCCAAAACTAATAACAATATATCTTTCAACAATCCCCTTTACAGAATGTGTCGATTATACAATAGCTTAAGTGATGATATTGATTTGTTTAATGATTCACTACCCTCTTTTAAAAACAAAATATTGAAAAATAATTTATAAGTTACTTGTTTTTGTTCTTTGTTTTTTTTTTATCTTAAATTGTTATTATGCCTTGAAATAAATAAATAAATATTTTTAGGTAAAATATTTTCTTTTATGTTTTTAATGGTTCGAAATAGAACGTCTTCAATGATTCAGTTAATAATTAATAGAAAATAAAAAATACCTGTATATTGAAAAAATAAAATGAATTTGCATCCACAAAAAAAAACATGAATTTTACAGCAAATACATAAAATTATAAAGTTTTGAGATCTCATAAAAAACAAATAGACAAGGATTATTACATCTACAAAACTTTAAACACATCTCCTCCATGTCTATAACGGCATCACCCTTTATCTAACCTGTCACATGAAAACTTTTAATTCACTTTCTAAGTTTAGAACGAACAGACATACAGAGGGTGGATTTTATTGAAATACTTGCGGCATTGCAAATCAGGCATCCGGGTTCGATTCCCAGCGCGATCTTTAATTCAACATTTTTAAGGGTTCACTTGAAGAGGGTGGATTTTTTTCGAAGTTAAATTAAAGTGTTTGCTTAATGTAGTGAATGATCTAGGAGGAATTCTTGCTTGATTTTTTTTATGGATTTAGTAAACACTGTGTTAGTAAGTCAGTTTTTTTCAGAGCTTAAGAATAGAAGAAACGTTCATATTATAAAGTGTAGTTTTAAGTATTTTTATATATTCTAGATTCAGGTAAACATAATGTTCTCTGTTTATCTTATATGTATGTTGGACTGTAAGGTATTTATTCTATGCGCCTCTGTTTTCAATTATGAAGATTTCATTGTAAATATTGCCTGAAATAAATGAAATTATTATTATTACGCATACTTATGACTACACGCCTTTCGGCGGGAAAGACCCGACAATCGGACCAGTCGGTCGGGTATCAGGGCAAGAGAGATAGAAACCGGCGAACGATTCGGGCAGTACCGAGCAATACCGCTTTCTGCATGCGTGCTGGAAGCGAACCACCGCCAAATCCCAGCTTTTCAAGGTGTTAGACCAGTGTGGCTGGGTTCAAACCGTTTGCGGATATAATATTATTATAAAGTGTAAGGGCTATTCTATGTTGACCTACCTAGCAAAGACTACGACATTACACTCAAATTCAAGGCGTTAACGGCTAATATTACCGTTCGAGCGGCAAAATTTTTAAAGGTAATTTTCAACCTACTTCCAAGAGGAGGAGATTTTCAATTTGTGTGTTTTTTTTTTTGTATTTTGTGACACGATTTTTTGGACAATTGTGAATCGATTATGAATACTCTTGTTTTATATCATAGAGGATAATTCAGAGATGGTCCTATATGAAATTTCATCGAAATCAATTGAGTATTTCAAGATAACTTTAAAATGTTTGAAAAAATATAATAATATAAATAAAAATAAATAATCACATATTTTCCCTGACCAGTACAGTCCGAGTACTTTTAAGCATCGAGTGAATAGGTTTATCGTGGATCGACGTGTACCACCTTAGTCTTCATGTTCACTTAACATCAGGTGTCATGGAAGACAAATATCCCATCCATTTTTTATATTTTAAAAAACCTCAGACAATCACACCAACTACATGGCCTCAACGTAAGCGAAGCTTGTGTTATGAGATTACATGTAGCGAACTAGGGGGGAGCCTAAAATATAAATACATATATAGATAAACACTCAGACCCGGAACATTTCTTTTTCTTGTTCCAGGCGGGAATCGAACCCGCAACTACTGGCGTCTGAGGCAGATAGGTTTACCCCATCGCCAAAGTGGTCGTCAAATATGTATGAATACCTCATACCTCTGTCAAAGTTTTGACGTGAAATCGACTTTTTGAGTCCTCTGCATTCGTTAATTATTGTCTTCCGTGTGCTTTGATCTTCAAACTAATGATTACTTACCGTTAGATGGTTACTTACACGATGAAGTCGTCGTGGCGCCGTGGTTACTGTGTGTATCATACGATATCACAGGTTAAGCAACGTTCGGTGCGGCCGGTACTTGGATGGGTGACCGCCGACCATTCATTTCTCACGGCGACTTCCGTGCACGTTAAGGAGTCGGTCCCGGAGTTTGTCAGAAGCCATCTTGGCGCCCTGAAAATTCTGGCATCTACCACCCAGCACTGGGCCAGCTTGGTGGATTATGGTCTATACCTCCTCTTCACCCAGAGGAGAGACTTATGCCCTGCATTGGGCTCATTACAAAGAGTTGTGATGATGATGATGATGAGATGAGATGATGATGATGATGAGATGATAGCCCGTAGGAAAATGTATTTTCTGTTCCAGCCCAAAGCTTACTTTGACTACACTACTCAGCAGTGTGGCACCTTTGGGTACGTTTCATACATTTATTTATCTTTTACTGAATCTATTGATATATACACTAAGTGAAGCATGCACTTTTCTTGAAGTACCAAAATTTTGTTTATACAGGGTGACTGGTGACAGATTTTAGATACTCAAGGAGAGCACTCAGTACTCGATTCAGCAGTGCGAGCACAGAACTTTATCGAATCGTATATTAACGAATGTTTACGAATGCTCGTATAGTATGGAGTCGGTTGCAAGTTTTGAGTAACATTGTAATTTTTTATTTTACAGATATTTATGAGTACAACATGTTTACAAACATTCAAAATTAACAAGGCACACATTTATTTAAGCTGGCCGTGCGGCAATGGATAGATTTCAATATTTTCTTAAAAACCGTCTCCATACTATACGAACATTCGTTAACAAACGATTCGATAAAGTTCTGTGCTCGCACTGCTGGTCATAATCTATACATATAATAAAATGGTAGGAAAGTCAAAACTGTACATTGAATATTTTTTTTAAAGAATACTTAGGGTATGATCTACAATCGAAACAGAAACAAAAAATATAGTTTTTAGAATTTTTGTCTGTTTGTCTGTTTGTCTGTTTGTCTTTCCGGGATAAACTCAAAAAGTACTGCATGGATTTACTTCAAATTTGGCATGAAGATAGTTAAGAAGTCGGGTCAACATATAGGCTACATATTATCACGCTAGCAGTGTTATAATCGTAGGTGCGTTTGGTGCTGCATAGCGTTCACGCAGACGACGTCGCGGGCAGCAGCTAGTAATGTAATAAAAGTTGGACTTAATGTTTCACTAAAATTGCCTATAAATAAATAAAGTTTTGTTACTATGTACTTTACTTACGCCTGAGTCAATCGCGGCACGTGACTTGTCACGTAGATCGCTGCTAGTGTAATCATGCATTGCGTAATAATTTCTTTAAGTTTCGGTTAAGTTCACTCAGTAAATAATTAACTTATATTTTTTATTATATTTTTTCTCTTCATGTAAGATCTCAAAATATCACGTCCTCTAATTTCAAAAGTGACCCTGTATATTCAGCGATTTCACCGTGTTCAAGACAGAAGATAGAAAGGCCTTACCATCTTACATCTAGGTAATTAAAGCATTTTTCCATGGACAGTGATTATGAATGAGTTTGCTTACAACTTCTGGTGACTATGTTACTTTTTTTGAATTTGACTCTGACTTCACCATCTCCATGTCCACGTCCGTTGTTTGTGTCCCGTCTCTATCCACGACTATCCTCATCTCCATCCACATTATCTGTATTCTCTCTCACCTCTATCGCTACATCTATCTACTTCTATCTTTACCTCTATATCGATGTCTACGTTTCTGTCTAGTACTTGATTGCCTAATGTATAAATATAATAGTAGACTCCAGAAGATCACCAACTCGTTCAATAATGTCGTTTCGTAATGTGTGCGCTTTTATAATAAAATTCCAAAATATTATTTAAAAGATAATAATAATAATAATAAAGATTAACCCTTCGATAGATTTAAGGATAAGTGTTATATAAAGTTTTACTATAAGATATCCGGATGCAAGAATATTGTTAATTGTTATTGTGTATTTTTAAAAGATTATTGCTGTTGAGTTTCTTGCCACTTCTTCTCAACAGATCGACTTTCCGAAGTGGTGGTAGATTCAGTTAAATTTGCAAATTGTGTGACTTATTTCAAATGTATTTAAATACTTACGAAATAAAGATTCTTTTGACTTTGACTTTGGTCAATGAAGCTACCTGGTAGGATGCCTTCATGGTGCGCTTGCCGCAAAAGCTGCCAAATAACATTGCTGCAGCGTTGATGTGTTTCGGCAATATTTTATTCCAATTCTTTCCTAAGCCCGTGTGTCTTCGATGGCATCTTTACTCACCACGAGGTGAGATGAAGATCAACGCGAATTTAGTCTTTGTAAAAAAAACTAAATGCAAATGTAAAAGGAGTCCCGGTATCACATGACTTTAAAAGGATAGCGGATAATAATAACTAGACAACACATTCAAATTCTTATGGGCGAAAGGTTATATTACAGGCGTATAAAGTAAATTATCGTAAGTATATTTCCTATTTTATCACTGGATATAAGATTTTCTTGTCTATAATATATTTTTTTTGTCTTACCTATACCTACCTACATACATATGTTCCATTTATTTTAATCAGAATTCTGTCGATGATATAACATAATTAAATACGTCCAGGCTCTGGAAAATATATTCTGTATCTTTTTTTAAATGTCATTATTTATTCGACACATACACAGGTTAATTTATCCAGTATCCAATATCATTAATTAATTACCATTAATTTGGTACTGGATATTGGAAATACAAACTTGGGTAAGTATGTATTTTTATTTGGGACATACATAGAGAAATACATACATGCATGCAAATGTTTGCATTGCGGGGGATAGAACCCACGACCACTGGAGTCTGAAGCAATTGTATACCTACATAGTATAGCGGTCGTCACTTAGCAGCCGGCTAGTTGCCAAATATCTTACAAAAGTGTTCTTTCCAAAGATACCACTGCTTACTAAAAGATCAAAAGGAAAATAAAACTAAGAAATAATATTTTTAAAACTTTTATTGAATATTCTTTTCAGTACGATGTTATCTAAAAAGTGCTACGACTTACTAATAAACTGATTACCCACATAAATATGTTTTTATAAAACGTTCTTAGTCTAAAAACAATTTTGAAAATCGAATTTGAAGACAACGTCGAATATACAAAACAAAGAAACTTAAGGAACTGTGTCGTAAATATTTAAAATAAGAACGGGTTTCAAAGAAAAAAATGAACAGAATTATTTTTTCAAATATTTTTCGATATTCGAAATGAGATGTTTCAATGTTTGTTTTTAAGCATTTTACGATTTGATTCATAATTTAACACCAAACTTTTTATTACTGGCAATAAAAATGCACATTTTTTTCATTGATACAATCTAATAAAACAGGGCAGCAGGGATATGTAGATTTTGTTTTTATGTTCCATATTTGAAATAAAGTTTTGATTTTTGGTTAAATAAAAAATTGCAATGGATGTTTTCTACATGCGTAAAATTTGTTTTTTCGCTTATTAAATAAACAATTTCTTCTTGTGAGATATGTAACACTTCTTTATAAAATTAAAACCACAATTTTTTGACTAGCTTTTTAAGATTTTCTAATATCGGGAAGAATCAATGTACAGCGCAGTATAATTTCCAAGGATTTAATACACGATTTGCAACAAGAATCATCTCATAATTTTTATAGGAAAAACGGCCCAAATTTGTAATGGCCACCATTAAAATATGCAACATTTTAAAATGCAACAAACGTTCTAAAACCAAAAAATCCAATATTTGACGTCCAAAATGGTCACCAATAGGGACTTAACATTTGAGAATTTAACATAAAATCAGGCTCAGTTTGGATATACAAGGTTCATTGGTAGCCACCAGCCAAATTTAAATGTTAGTTTCTTTGATACGATATAAACGTACCTGCATATTTATTTTATCGTCGCTCAGAACAAAAAAGTAGAAATATGGAACCACAAACTTTTAAAAAAATAGTCGCTGTTGATGAACATACCTACTACGAAGCGGCATTTCATTGATAATACTACGACGTAGTACTACAAAATGTTTTGTAGTAGCGCGTAGTTGCCTTTATTTTAATGGTAATTTAGAGTGACCATGGTTTGTTTAATATGTAAGTGGATATATTTATTTATTTGTTAAAAAAATAAATCCTTTTTTTTGCAATAATCGTTTCTATCAAAGAAAATCCTGCATCACTGGTAGGGTTGCCAACTTTTTTTTCTAGAAATAAAGTATACTTGGGTCTGAAAAGAATATCAAACAGTATTTTGGAGAAATAAACAGTATTTAATGTTTTGATCACATAGTTTTAGAGCTTCTCACACAACTTATTAATTTAAGTCTAACACATACAAAGTGTTTAGCATTTTATGCTGAAAACAGTATTTTGTATACTTTATTTTTGTTCAACAATAAAAAGTATTATGTGTGTTTTTAACAGTGTGGTTGACAACCCTAATCACTAGTGGAAGTACGAGTCGCGGAACTAGCGAGGTAACTTAGCTATAGTGTTAAAGGTGTTCTTATTTGATTAAAGATGCGATATTTTATGTAACATTCCCATACTAGAAATAAGTTACCTACATAATTAATTTCATATCATTTCCTAGCCCTTATTACCTGAAAATAATACGTAACTCCTGCTTACATTACATTCTATTTTAATTTAACTTTGAATTTGCAATTTCTCTTCTTTTTAATGGTTTTAATTTTTTCTTAATGTGTATTTAATGTGTTTTTTTTTAAATATTGTAAATTTTGTTTTGAGCTCATTGTGTAAAATCATTAGGATGTTCTCAGTGAGACTGTTGAGGAAGCAAATGTAATTGTTAATACCTATTATATCGTTTGTTTCTGTTTTGTCTCCTTGTAATAAATAAACGAAATTAAGAAAAGATCAGTTTTTTAAGTTATAGACTTCTTTTTTAAAAAACAAAATAATTTTAAATCCAATTATCAAAACATAATTTATGAGTAATCATTTAAAATCAGTCACATCTAATACTGCTACATTGCACAATAAATAACTTAATTTATTTATTTTATCAAGTCTTAATTCATGTATTTAATGTTAATCTTTTTACATTATAAAATTAATTAATTCAAATTTAATTTTTAATTTAATTTACAAATCGAGTGGGACACAACTGTCTAAGTACATTTTTGATTTTAGACAAAACATTATTTACATTCAATTAATTACAATAATTAGTGACAGTTTAATTAAAACTAAACTAATCATAAGTAATATTAATTTTAACTCGTATTAATTTATGTATAAGTTTGATATTTCTTTACAAATGTTAATTTAAATTTATACACATAAACATGAATGTTCTATAGGGTCAAGAGGTCAAGGGGTTATCTTTAAAATCAAACTTGACCTTAAGGTCAATACTGCTATATACACTTGAATACCATGTTTGAACGTATGGATGGTTGTTTGTTAGGTACCTTTTCACGTATAAACGGCTGGACAAATTGAGATGAAATTTGCCTCGACTAGTTTGCCTATTCATGAATATTGATAGATGGCTTTGCACCCAAATCTATGAATTACATTTTAAAACCTCTTGCGTTGTTTGAACTATTTAGTTAGGGGGTCAACTATGTGCTGGTCGACTGTACAATCACGTCAAATAAGATGTACATATGTTCATTCTAATTTGAACTTTATGACAACCGAATTGCGAAGTGTATACATCTTATTACACGTCACTTATATACATATAAGATACTTTTCATCCCGACATTCCCACGGGATTTAGAACAATGCGGGTATGGTCAAATATATGTGGTTTCCTGTAAGAGATCACGTATAGTGAAAAGGCTACCAATATAGCCTTAATACATTGATAAATAATAACTATTTGATAGGACTTCTTAGTATATTATTTTTCTTTATTAAAAGAGATTTTTTTCTCCTCCCATTGTCATAAATAGTACTTCTAAGTTATCATGGCGTTGCCAGAAGTATCGAAATTGCTACTTGAGAGTATTAAATATATATAAAATTCAGCTATACACAAATCAGACTTGTTAAATGCTTGTGAACGAAAAATGTAAATATCAGTTACTTAAGGGTACGCGCACACTAAGCCGGGGCGCATCGCAGGCTGCAACGCAATAATCCACCTGCCGCAATCGCATAGATTTTATATGGCATAGTGTGCGATACCTACTTCATATAAAATGTATGAGAGGCTCGCACTACTTACCATTTTCAGTATCGAGATGTTGAAAAAAAACCTTTAAAATGCAAATTCCTGACACAGTATAAAAACTGAGATTTTAAAAGATATGACTTTACTTTAGAAGATAGTTAAAAAGCTGTTTATTTTCCGTCTTACCCTAAATAATCCACTGTAATCTAATAACTTTACTTGACCACTTGACCGTGCCTCTAAATCTTACATAGTATGATTTTTAAATACTATTATTGATAAAAGAACTGCTATCGCGACAGTATTTACATTAAATCCACATGACTCTATTATAGATTCAACTAATTTAATAGACTATTTGACAAGTTTAAAATACAAATTATATTACTATAGAAAACTGGTTAGGGAGACCCATAAAAGTTTTTTAAGTCTGCTAAATATTTGCTTGAAAATATCCAATTAAAAGTTTATTTATTTAATAGCGCGCTAAAACGCTTCGTTGACAAAATGGCGGTGCAATGGAGTCGGTGACGTGACGTTACATGCTTTTAAAGAATAGTTTATGAAGAATTTTAGTCCGGAGGTTTTATTGGCATTCTTGCGGCGATAGGCTGACCCCCTGTCACTGCAATAGTCTCTCTCCATAATAATAATACCTCCAAATGTGTCAAACGTGACTTCATATGGTTTTATAACCTATGGTGTTCTGCCTACCCAATTAGGGATACAGGCGTGAAGTTATGTATGTGTGTATTTATAAAGAATCTGTAAAACAAGATGAATGAACTTTTACCAACATGATACGTCATCTTAGCTCCGACCAATCAGCAACGTTTAGAAAAACGTGACAAAAGTTATACAAAATGCATGTTAATTTTTTTTTGAATTGTTTTTGAACTCATGATCTGAACTGACGACAGTAAATAACACTTGATTTTTAATTTGTCAAATAGCCTATTCGTCTGTGTATCTTTAGAAAAAAGTCCTTTTAATATGATGTTTAAAAGAAGGTTCTTAACACTGCCTTAAATTGACTATCTCAATTTGCAACTTCTTCCTGAATAATCACCACAAAAGTCACGAAAACTACACAAAAATTCAACACTCTTCTAAACATGGTTCTGACTCTGTTGTTCTCTTTCTCGTGCTTTCATTTCCAACTCCTCTTCCTCCTTTGTGAGAGGAACTGTGCTGTGGTTGTACAGCCCTTGAGCCATGAGCTGAAGAGCCAAAGGATTTCGTTGGCCAGAAGCCTTCTTGATCTTGGCCCTTTTATTCTGGAACCAGATTTTGATCTGCGCTTCAGCGAGACCTAGTTCTGCTGCTAGGGCCTGTCTTCGCCTTTCAGTCAGGTAGCGGTTTTCAGCGAATTCATGCTGGAAGAAAAATCGGTTTTAAAATTCGAATATTCAGTAAAAATTTAATATGCAGTGGATTTAAATTTTGAGCGAAATTATAGGGGAAGGTGGGGATGAAAGAGCCATGTTTTGAAAGAGCTACTAGATTTCCTACATTTCTTCAAAGAGATTCCATCAGATCTTTTTTCTCTGTAACAATAGTACTTATTTGTAACTAGTAGGCAAAATAAGTAGGAAATATGTAGGTTAGCTCTTTCGAAACATGGTTCTTTTGCGCCTAACTTCATTTAAGCCTGTCCTAGAAGGTGACTAATTTGAGGGAAGCCCGCTTGAGTACGACCTCTTCAAGGTTCACCTGACTAGTGTCCTTGTCATATAAAGTCTCTAAGTCCAAATATCAGCTCTTCGTGATGTATTCCGGCAATGTATATGAAGAGCCAGTTCTTAAGCCCGTACATTGTTATCTTCGGCCTCATCTTGACTTTCCATCAGGTGGGATTGGATCAAACACGGGTGTGGTCCCCGTAAAAAATTAGGTAAAATGCGACGGCATAAATGGCTGTAAAATTTTCTTCAGATTATTTTACGTTTTCTTTAAATGTTAGGAGCAATGATTTTTTTAATAAAAAATAAGTTGCGAATTCAACCATGTTCAAAATAAAAATTTCAAAGCACATCCTTTTAGCCTCGGACTGCGAGACGCAGACAGAACTACCATCACTATACTATGGATATATCAAAAAGTCGAAAAAAGTGTTTTGACAGTTCCTATTCGATACGGGTTGCCAAGGTGTGGAACGAACTGCCTGCGTGTGTTGCTCCTAACCCCTGCAGTACGAGTGGGTTTCTTGTGGATGGACGTGTACCACCATAGTCGTCACTTTCCACCATATTAGAGCCAATCCTTTCTAAGATGATTTTGGTTGCACTGAAACACGTATTGGTATTGGCTTGTGATGCGGGTTGATATGTTCTGCGCACTACTAACTAACAGTGTACCAACGTACAAAAATTCTACATCAATAGTAATTTGGAATCGTAAAAGAAACAAAGTAATGCATATAGCAAACTAACCTTTAGTCTTGCAAGTTGTGGCCCTGAAAACGCAGTTCTGGGTCTCTTCTCGTCCTGTCCATCTCCAGGTGGTTTCTTCGGACGTCTGGTGCGAGGACCTGGCGAGGAAACAGGCTTTGAAGGTGGTAGAAGTAAACAAATTCAATTCTTTGGTCGTAATCCGGTCGGTTAAGTAGGGGGAGGCCTATGTCCAGCAGTGGACGTCTGATGATGATGATGATGATGAAGTAGGCCACTTAACCGTTGATCACGACTCAAGAGGAAACATGCTTTGAAGGTGGTAGAAGTAAGCATATTCGATTCTTTGGTCGAAATCGAATAATATTAATATAATATTAAAACCACCACTTCACCTATGAGATTCTTCAATTGTATATTTAGATCATAGAGATCTTTCCTCATTGATCCGCGATACAGGTTTACTTAGTGCGGGGACCACTAGTCAATATTGAAGCAGCTAACTACCCTCATAATCAATGTGTTTTACCTCAATGTTTATCAATATCTCTTTTTACTTAAGTTATGTCGTAGTAATGATTTTTATTGAATTTTTAATTGCCTAATCTTCGTCAATTATAATTTTAATTGTGGTTTATCTTACCTTGATTTTCGTTTCTCTAATAATAATTGCAATATTAAGCTGTAAATTTGTTGGCAAATAAATATATTTTGAAATCCGGTCGAAGGTCTACTTAACCATTGATCAAGTTTAGATTGTCTGAAAATTCTTAGGATTCTAATCAATACTATTACTCTCAATAGAGAAATCATAAAATATCTGTATTTGATACAGCATGCATCTGAATAAACATATATACCTACAATATATAAATACAAATGATATAGAAAGGGATTGACTATTGGAAACTATGAAGATGATTAATAAAATAAGTTTTACCAATAAACTGCTGTAGCTAAGAGAGAAATAACACCTTTAATTAGATGATATTTTTCAAAGTTTTGACGAGTAATCTATTGATATCAATGTATAGTAAAGCTGGAGATTTATTTTGTGTAATCCTGTCGTTGAAATGACTTGTCCGATTTGGAGAAATCTTTGCATTATGTATGATGGCGCGGTATATGAAGAGTAAAGTGAAGTGAAGTGTGTATGAAGAATCATAAAACAATTACTTTAACAAAATCGTAAACCAAAATACCAAATATATAGGTAAATGTAAGAAAAGTTTCGGTGTTTAGGTCCGACCGGGACGGACTGTAATAATAAAATAAAATTATAAATTGTACACGCCGGCAGAATATGGCTAAGGTTAATATTTCTCTGTTCACCTCCTATTTCACCTCCTATCATAAATAAATGATTTGATGAATGAAAGATTGAATGATCACTGAAATGATTTTTTGTCAAACGCAAGTTAAAATGAAAAAAAAATGCTATTTCCTGCTGACTCTATATTCATCCTAAAGCCCCGGCTGTTAACTCACAATGTAAAACAATGCTTCAAACCAAGGTGACTTTTATCAACGTTTCATCCACACTGTTGTAAACGGCGTTTCAAACAAGCTTCCAACCAAGGACGCCAACCAAGGTTTTGCCCATAGCTTGTCGTCAAGCAAAATTAGGTTACAAATAGCCGTCTACACTGTTGTAAACTAGCAAAGTCACCTCAGTTTGAAGCCTTGTTTTAGACAGTGTGCTTTACTGATTCTGTTCGCTACGCTTGTCGTTACACCTAACCAACTTACATATTAAGCAGTAGTTCAATAGGAGGTGTTCTACTAACCCACTTAGTAATTTAGTTGCAAAATTAAGATTTTTCCTAACCTCATTTTGTAAGCTCTATCTGGATTTTAATATCAACCAATGTTCGTCTTTCTTTTTGTCGCTTACACAAATTCAAACCGTTCAAGTAAGTAAAACTGTATATCATCATCAGTAGCCCAGTTTTTTTAAGGCGCTCCTTTTTAAATTTATCATTAGATATTTATTGTCTCCATAACAACTGAAATATTCCAAGTAAATTGAGGTCAAACGCAAGTTATTATTACATAATGATTAGGTACAAAAAAATAAAATAAAATGAAGGATACTTCAAACTTTAACTCGTTTTTAACTAGAAGCACTGGTTTTCATAATTCCATTTTCAAATAAAAAAAAACTTAAAAAACATGCAAAATAAAGGTATATCGCACACTATGCCGGGGCGCAGCGGGACGCACTTCAAATAAAATGTATGCGAGTGACGCAAGCGGATTTTTGTGCTGCGATGCGGCCCGACATAGGTTACGCGTACATTTATATCACATAAAACCCAGTTAACAAAAAACACATGTACGGTGAGTCACCTTTTATTATTGACCAAGCAACTTTGACGAGCATTCGCGACTACACTTTCACTAGATGAAAGGTTTAGCAAATATTGAATCTAAACCAAAAATTGGTTAGGTAATCGATAATTTAAACCATTTTCTGATATGGATATTTCAATAAGCACTCGTTGGATTATTATATCAATTGCTCATCTTTAGGAGGACGGATTGTAATTTTTGATTTCTATTTGTATGAAAGTGACAAAATCGGTATTTCAATGAAGGTTTTCTGACAGCTTATTAAAAAAACAAAACGGTACAAAAGGCTTCGATAGATGGAGCTTTATTCCACATTGCGTTTTTAAAAGTAAAATAATTCAATTTAAGTCTGTATCAGAAATTGAACTTATAAATAACCATAGATGGTAGATACCACTTACCTACATTATAGTATACAAACTTAACGACTTCGGCTTTTTAAAAGTGCCATCTATAGAGGTTTTTTGAACTAATCTTTATTGGCTGTCAGAAAACTCCTCATTGAGGAATTCCGAGTTTGACAAATCAAATATTGAGCACATTGGATGGCTTGTTTGTAATTCTCCAACTTTGACCGATTTTTGATTTTACATACATACATAACTTCACGTCTGTGTTATCACGTTTGACAAATTTTGAGCTATTATAAAAATGGAGAGAGACCATTGCAGTGACAGGGGGTCGGCCTATCTATTCTTCAACTGACTTTTACGGTATACCTGGAATTAAAAGCACGTGGAAGATCTCTCCTAGTCCAGAATGGAAGATTTTGATTTTACTTCTTTGGAAAATGTATTATGAAAACTTTCTTGAGCGTTGATCATTACTCAATCGCAAATTGGCTGTCAATTCTCTACCTATAGAAAACTATCAAAAACCTAGAGTTCAATTTTGAAATCTACAAGCCACGATAATAACTATACATATATCTACACCGGTAAAAGTTGCTTGATCAATATTAACAAAATGAAAATTAGTACCAACACAAGAAAAAAAAAACACACACATAAAAAAAACGTAAAAAAGTCAATCCCAAGCGATGACGTTCCCATACAAGCGGACGATGCAATATCTTAACCAATTCAGTTCGGTGTCAGGCGACACGCCATATTGGTTTTATAAAATTGGTCAAAATATTTCACCGACTGCCTGTTGGGCCTCTGCTATTGGTCGAACTGGAATTCCTGAAAAGGTTATTAACGGTGAACTGAAAAAGCATGGAATTGCAACATCAAAAATCTTTTTGAAATGAGAACACGACTTTTTTTAACAGTTAGTTATTCTTTATGTAAACACACCATAGGCTCTATTGCTAAGCGCTTTGCTTAGCCAATTAAATATTAACCATATAGTTCGCACAAAACAGATTATCCCCTCTGAAGTTGTGTTGCAAAATCGTTTCGTTTCGTTTTACATACAAAAAAGTCTGCGCAAAAATTCTCGCAACAGCAGTGCGAGCACAGAACTTTATCGACTCGTATGTTTACGAATATTCGTATAGTATGGAGACGGTTTGTAAGCAATAATTAAAATCTATCCATTACCACACGGCCAGCTTAAATAAATGTGAACCTTGATAATTTTAAATGTTTGTAAACATGTTGTACTTATAAATAACTGTGAAATAAAAATTACAACTGACTCCATACTATACGAACATTCGTAAACATACGAGTCGATAAAGTTCTGTGATCGCACCGCAGCTTCAGACGGGAATGTTCGGCGTGATCCCTACCATCATTGGTCCTATGACATATGCTGCCCCAAAACATCTTCAAGTCACATTTGCAAGTCAGGCATAATGTACGTTGGATCATTTTCAAGCGCTAATAACAATCCCATGCTTTTTTTCGTTTAATGGATACAAATAAACACAATAATCAAAATTAGAACAATGATATGGAAAGTGAAAGACTTTTTGGCGGGAGCACGAATTGAAAAGATGCATAAGTTAATATTGTCTTAAGTTTTCGCGATTCATACTATTAAATAAAACACTTTTTAACCGGATTTATCGCGTATATTTACATTTTAAATTTTGACTCGACGTTTCGGTGTCTTTGCAGACCCCGTGGTCTTATGTATACAATATTCTGTGAACCAGTACGGACTGGAAAGTGCAAACAAAATCCGGCAGTTAGAATGGTTAAAAAAACGGCAATCGAGTCGCTCGTGACCACGGGGTCTGCAAAGACACCGAAACGTCGACTCAAAATTTAAAATGTAAATATACGCGATAAATCCGGTTAAAAAGTGTTTTATTTAATAAGATGCATAAATGCTAAATAATATATCAATAATGTGAAATTACATTGGGCAAAAAGTGACAAAATATAATTTATTTCTTCTTTCAGCTCCATTTGTGTTCTTCCAAAAAGTCCTTATTTCTGGTTTCAGTAAATAAACTCCAAATCATACACGGGGTAACAGACAAAATCAACAAAAAAGATGGAATAATGAAAACCATGATAAAGGAAGAAAGGCAGATCATTTACAAGTGGTAAAAACATAATGAAACAAAAAAAAATAAAGACAAAACAAGATATAGTGAAAAGTGTGTGAAACAGGCAAAATTACAATAAACATTATTGTGAATTTCTAACTTTTAGTTTTCTCCCCGATGTTTTTTCGATATCCGAGCATGATTAAGTCCGTGTAATAGCTATATCGTCCCTAAATAAGCATGTTTTAGGGTGTAACTACAAGAAGCGATCAACTATCGACCGGTATTTTGGCCTAGTAAAAACTATCGATCGAAAGATTAGTCGACGATTAGGTGAGGCAACACCCTTACGAAGCAACTAATTCGAGTGACCCTTTCTTTTGCCTTCAAACCTACAAAAAGAAAAAGTATCAAAATAAAAAGATAGATATTTTGCATCATCGTAAGGTCCTTGATTAAATTACCGCACGAGACGAAAAAAAAATTTTCCGGGTCGGGGTGTTAAGCTTTTTATGTATTTATATTCCAGGTCCCCTAGTTCGCTAAATGGTATCCCATATCACAAGCTTTGCTTACTTTGAATCCATGTAGTTGGTGTGAATGTCTGGGATTTTATTAAATATTCATTTTCTTAAGTTTTGACGATTTATTATATTTAATAGATAATAGACCTCTTAAGCCGGATTTTATTGCATTAATTAGGATATTAGACAAAAAAACTAACACCAAAAGAGCAAGACAAGCAATAATAGCAATAACTGCTTCGCACGTAGCATTTTTGTATGAACACGCGCCTACGCACACGTCTACACACACGTGAGCGTTGGCCCTAAATCTCGAGACACTGTCAGCTCAATATCGAACGCTACACTCGTGGACTGAGAACCAGATTGAGATGATTGATCGCTGTCATATCTGTCAACCTGACGTCTATCTTCTCAATCAACGTCCAGTTAAAGTGTTTATTATAAACAAACACTTAAAAAACAATTTTTTTTCAATAGCATTTAAGAAGTTGTTTGTTTTGACCTTTTAAGTTTTATTTCTGCACACCGCATCGTCAATTGATGATATAATAATTTTTATTCATTCCGAGGTTGTCTGCAAGAGATATGTCGTCAATATAATAACACTCAACTCTACTAATAAAATGAAACTTTGCGTAAGGATACTGCATTGCTAAATACAAGGCTGTTTGGCTTAAATCATTTGCCTGCTCTAAGCGCACAACGTAATAATTTAAGACAAATAGAAGCTAGAACTTTTCCTAGTTAACATGAAGCCAAGTCACAAAAGTCATTCATAAAATGGCCTTTTTTAGAAAATATCCAGGAAACGTAAATTAATATTTAGCGAACTGGCTTTAAAGTATAATAACAAAGTCTTTTAAAAAAAAAGTACAATTTTTACATACCCCTGGCTGTGCGTTCTAAGTTTAAATTCAAATAACTATGACGTCTAAATTTTTTTACCACCAACGTCGTTAAGCCAAGCTATCTTTTTTAAATGACTTAATCAAATTTAACTGACCATCAAAAATCACTCGACCCGGCCAATTATTCATTTTAATGTATCTATTTAGTTCCAAGCCTCGATTCTTTGAAAAAAAAAAAAACTCTTTTTTTTCTAAGTACGGTATGATGGATAAAGTTCGTATACAAGGTCAATGAACCTATTTGATATTTTTAATTTGGGATGACGTTTTTTTTATAATGATGAATAGAAGTAATTTAATGGTCAAATTACGGAAATTTTATATCTACTTGTTTTTTGGTTTCTTGCTGGGAATATTTTGGAATTTTCTATGTTGTAACTACGGTACTTAGACAGTTATTGATTTTAGATACGGTGTCAAGTTTTTCGGTTAACCGTTCAAAAATTTAGTCAAAAAGTAGTTCTAATAAGTTGTGTAGTCATTCGAATTAGTCGCCTTTCTTTTGACGACTTTTTAGCCGTCTTAACACGGACTCCGTGCTGATGATTAAAGTTCACTAAAATCATGCAAATAAACAGACATGCACACACAATTTCAACTGTTTTTAATACGGACATAACACATTTTTTCAGTAGTAATTACATAATTTTATTAAATCTTCCGCCTATTGTTATTATTGCTACTTTTTGTTTATTTAAAACTATATTATATAATTGTTGACATTTGTGTTTTCCGTCAGTTATTTTTCAAATGTTACTTAATTTAGAATACCGACAAAAAGTGCACTATAGTGCGACCGGTGGGAGTTTGCGTTCCTGACTGACAGCTGTCAAAATCGTAGCTTTTTTTAACTTTCGAATCGGAAATAAACTTTATTCAGTGGACATAAGGAGCTGTCAGGAACGCATTCCCGCAACGGCCGCACTCTAATCTTTCGACTATAGTCTTAGAGTCAATTATTTTTTCTACCCTGAAACATATCGACAGTTGTTTTTCGTAGCTTACCTATTTTTTTTATTTTTCTTTGACACACTGTAAATGTAGTCGCGTCAATAAAACTTGTTGTGTCATTTACCAAAAACTGTTGATATTATTAAAAATAATCCCATTATTATTTTGTGAAGTACCTACAAAATTTTGTACGATTATCCAAAAAGCCTAAAATGCAAAACACAAATATGACAATGAAAAATCTCAATTTAACGTAACACAGCACCAAGAAAAGTGCTGAGCTCAGTCCGAACTGAATTATTTAAATAATTAGATGCCACACAGGTAAAAATCAAATGAAAAACAAATAATGAATACAGCCAGAAAGTTATACAGAATACATCATAACCAAATTAATACAATAACCTGCGTTTGACCCATCCTGGAACGATATGGTTCAATAATGTGATTGGGAATCGAACCCGCAATACCATAATCACCACAATATACAAAAACCTGAGTTTAAGCGGTGCCAATACATAGTTAAATTTCAAGAAGCGTAATTAAATCATTAATTTTAAATGCACGCAATAAATGAGATTTACGATGTTTTGTAAAGACTTAAAATTAATTTCCTTATTTTTCGCTTTTTATACATTACCTAAGTAATGCTGGATTCAGGTGCATTGACACTTCTCTACCAGTGAACGCTGGCATTGTACGCGACGCGATAAATAACTTTGATAATTATCGTTATTTATGTCGTTACATAGACAAATACGCATATCATGGTAGAAGGCGGGGTAAGTGTCAATAAACTTTTATCCATCGTTACCTGACACAGACTATAGTACCTATATGCTTACTTACTATACCTAGGGCTGCCAACTATTTTTTTTTTTAGAAATAAAGTATATTTGAGTCTCAAAAGAATATCAAACAGTATTTTGCAAAAATAAACAGTATTCAGTTTATTTAATGTTTTAAACACATATTTTTAGAGATTCTTGCACAAATCATTGATTTGAAGTCCAACATATAAAGTGTTTAGCTGCTTATGCTAAAAACAGTATTTTGTATACTTTATTTTTCTTCAACAGTAAACAGTATAATGTAGTGAAAAACAGTATAATACCAGGCCTGGCTCACTCCGCGCGGTACATCCGTTATTTACCTACAGCGAAGCGCTCCGCCGGCGTATTTTGAATGGGTCGTGTGTCACGCGCGCACCCGTCGTCGGGACGTTGTAGATACCTACCTACCTAATAGCACTCACAGTAATTCTATGATCGAGGTCGCAAATAGTATTTAAAAATGGACATAAAAAGAAACAAATATTCAATTAGATTATGTTTAGATTTGATTATGTTCAATTTAGCAACAAAACATAGGTAGTATTACTAATTATTCGTCGTAAATTTTTTTCATTTTGTACTTTAGGTAAGTTGAAACAATATTTTTTACAAAGCTAGAATAACAGTAATACCTACATCGGTAGATACTTAATTACAAATAAGGAGATTAATTGTTCTTCATTAGGCAGTAACCCTAACAGCGTAAGAAAAGGTAAGAGGCATGCGATAGAAAGAGACAAAACTTCTAGGTATATAAATTTGCAGGTACGTAATGCTGTGCGAGCTGAATTCCACCGTATCGCGTCGTAGCAAGACTCGAATTTATTTAGATCTTTTTGCGAAGTAATTCTTCTGTACCAACTATTACTTATTCTGTGATAATACTGTTAAAAACAGTATAGTTGGCAACCCTGACTATACCTACCATTGAGAGTTAGGTTAGTATTTAGCAACAATATTGAGAAATTTGTTAAGTCATAAATAAACAAAATGTGTTTTGAATTTGTATGTAAACTTTAAAAAACATGAATTTCGGTAGTATTTTTGTCAAAAATATATGGAATTATCTCACTTGTTAGTTGTGAACGGGACCCGTACTTACTTCGTCCTGAAACAAAAGAAAACATAGGTTACAAATTGCCATAGAAAACTAAAATTTCATTTAAATAGGCGTTTTAAATATATACATAACAAAAAATCCTTTGCGGTTTCAGCCGTGTCACTGTGGAATGAACTGCCTCTTGAGATCAAAAAGGCTCGAACAATTCACCAATTCAAAAGAAGGGTTAAGACACACTTTCTCGGAAAATCTATTTCATAGTACAGAGTTTTTAGTAATTAGTATTTAGAGTAAGATCTTTGTTTTAGTGAAGTGATTTTCTTAAAATAAATAGGTAGGTTTTTTTATTTCTTGCAAGGATGTCGTAAATAACAGATTAAACTTAAATTCGGTCACTTAAAAGAATTGAAAAATTTCAATAAAAAAATAAATATAGTTATATGTATATTTTATTTTTTTCATAAATTGAACCCATACATCATTCTTAACCTTCTCTTAAAATATATTGATCTTCATAAGAAAGACCCTATATATGTAGTGTGTATTTTATTTCTATGATTTTATGTACATGTATTTATGTAGTATTGTTATATATTGTATATAGTTTAAGAATGTAACTTTGCATCTTTTAAATTATATCACTACTTATAAATTATCATGTATCACACACAACCCAGGGTTGCCTGTACGAGATCATCTTTCGAGGACAAGGCCGCCTATTATGCTCTGGATCTTAAAAATTGTGTTTATTTTTTTGTTTGTTTGTTTGTTTGAACGCGCTAATCTCAGAAACTACAAGTGGGATTTGAAAAATTCTTTTTGCATTTGATAGCCCAACTCTTGAGGAAGGTAGGAAACTCTTGACGTAGGCTATATTTTATCCCGAAATTCCCACGGGATCAAAAGTTACGCGGGTAAAACCGCGCGCGGTGGCTAGTAAATATATAAAGCCCCATAAGATCGGTTTAGAATGGATATGTGCGTCGTAAAAAGCGACTAATTGTAGAAGTAATAGGTACTCCTACGATTAGTCGCTAACCTTGAAGTAACAAACCTACAAAAAAGCGGGGTCCTTTGGGTTAGTTGGCTGAAAATAGTTGAAGTAAAAATGACGACCACTTTGGCGATGGGGTAAACCTATCTGCCTCAGACGCCAGTGGTTGCGGGTTCGATTCCCGCATGAAACAAGAAAAAAAAAGATCTGTGTCTGGGTGTTTATCTATTTATGTTTTTATATTCTAGGTTACCCCCTAGTTCGCTACATGGTATCCCATAACACAAGCTATGCTAACTTTGGGGCCATGTAGTTGGTGTGATTATCTGGGGATTTTATTTTATTTTATAATATCTCTAAACAGGATTGAAGATAATATCCTCTTTCACATTATTAAAACCCGCAATTTTGGAGATAACAAGGCAAGAAAGGAAAAAACATCGTAGAAATTAAAATATGTATTATGATTACTTGTAAAGCGGCCAACGAAGTTTGTTTACTTTTCAATCGACTTCCAAAAAAGGAGGAGGTTCTCAATTCATCTGTATGTTTTTTTTTGTGTCTTTGTTACACGATATTTCAGACAATTATGAATCGATTTTGAAAATATAGTTAGTCCCAAAGAAATTTCATTGAAATCGGTTGAGAACAACATTGAAAATTTCAAGTTTTTGAAACAATATGTATGATTTAGGAGAATGTTTACGTGGATGACACTCTAAGTCGGCCAAAGTTTTGACGTGAAGTCGGTTTTTTTAATGTCTGCATTCGTTGATTGTAACACCGCTAGATCTCTATAAACATAGTGATTGGCTCTATTGTCAAAGCTTGTCGCTAATTGGCTTAGCAACGCATAGTAACAATACCGTCATTGGCAGTTGAAATGAACACGATCGATGAAAGGTTAAATTAAAGCTGTTAAATTAAACATATTCGAGGCGCAATTGACAAGCGAGACGCCATCTATATATCGCGCCAAACATCTAGACTCGTCTGAAGAATGGCATTGACAATCAAAGCATTTTATTCAATTTCAAGAGTTTGGCCATAGAACCATGTTAACATTTGGTGGCGCCACTTATTACTGGCAATAACAACTTAATATGAGTGAATTGAATGAGTGATAGACAATCATTTGCCATTTGATCGCAAAACGCTGCCGGCTTGTGAAAGTCCTATGCATATCTGTTGTAAACTGCACATCTGCTGTGTTTTCCTGCAAACTCAATAGTAGCGTCAAGTGAACTTAAGTTTATCATTTATGTAACTGAAATGTGATGCTTGATAGACTCCATGATTCATATATATCGACGAATAACTTAAGCATGCTAACAGGTGTTGGTTTTTGATTGTTTTAGTTATTGGTTCGTTGCCATTGTACTGTAAAATTAACACCCTTCCTTTCATATATGAAAAACAATATTCATCAACAATATAATAAAAAAAACACTATAGCGCATAGTCCACCCAAAAAAACTCAAGCACATAAGCGCCGCCAAGCGGCAAAAAAGCTTGCATTCCAAACTCAATCAAATATTGATCAATATAATATTATTATGTCCTATCTGTACTTGTACATAATACTTTCTAATCTGTGGTCTGAAGTTGTTGCGAGACGCTTCGCGCAGGTTTTCTGTAAGTAAAACACCTGCGTAAAACGCCTTGCAGCAACTTCAGAGTGGACTAAATTTTTGGCGCGATCTATACATACATGCGGGGTATAGATCGCGCCAAAAAAAATTATTTTATTTAATAATTTTTGGAAAACTTACAGCTATTTACATTTATTAGGTAATAAGTACTGAATTATATGACGGCCATTTACAGAGTTTTCACTGATAGCAAAAGAATACTTTAAAAACAAGTCGCATCTATGATTATAAAATAAACGAATATTTACGCTTTATCAAACTGAAAACCTATCTGCCTCAGAAGCCAGTGGTTGCGGGTTCGATCCCCGCACGGAACAAGGAAAAAAAATGTTCCGTGTCTGGGTGTTTATCTATTTATGTATTATATTCTAGGTTCCCCCTAGTTCGATATATGGTATCCCATAACACAAGCTATGCTTACTTTGGGGCCATGTATTTGGTGTGATTGTCTGGGGATTTTTTTTTCTTATTATGAAAACAAAATATTTGAATTAGGTATTAATTCAGATTAGATAGTAGATAGGTATAAGAAATATAAATAATTCACAATTATTATGGTTTACACCGCTTACAAATTGTACACAATTGTTATGTATTGAAACATTGTGCAGGTTACGAAAAACAAAGTAAAAATAAAATATGTAAGTTAATTAATAAGGCATATAAAGAAGCATGTTTCATGGTGAAAAGAAACATTTCGCCATAGCTGCTTTGATACTTGGAATGCTTATGAAGCACTACTTACCATGGCCAGCAAAGGGTATTAAAATAGGATACACGTCTAAATTGTCATAGTTTAAAATCTAATTTGAATATACAATAACTAGCCACCACGCGCGGTTTTAACCGCGTAACTTTTGATCCCGTGGGAATTTCGGGATAAAATATAACCTATAACCTTCCACAAGAGTTGGGCTATCAAATTCAAAAAGAATTTTTCAAATCCCATTTGTAGTTTCTGAGATTAGCGCGTTCAAACAAACAAACAAAAAAACAAACTCTTCAGCTTTATATATTAGTATAGTATGTTTCTAATTTCATGTTTCTTGGGAATTCACGAATGCGCCGTTTCTTAAAAAAGCTATTTTGCTTACCTTGCAAAATCTTTTACTGTGAGTTTTGAAATATTTTTCTTTTGTTCAAAACTGTTTAGCTTGAAATAAATTTACAGCAACGCCTTCTACTATCAACTAACAAGTTTTATACCCTTTTTAATGTTTTTTTCTACTGCAGCATAAGATAATACCATTCCCAACTTCATCACTATTTATTCTCATATCCGCGGCGCGGCGCAGATTCCGGCGCACGCGTCGATGACGTCATCGCGTCAAAGACCACCCGCGATACGATAATTAAGACGTTCAATCGATTTTTTACCTTCAGATTATACTGTGTATATAATTTTATAAATGGCAGATACAGTAAAGCGAAGAGAAAGCGTCATTTTTAGAGTTAGCTTCGCATTTTTGCAAAGTTCGTTCGGTTTTTTGAAATTCGAACTTTTTTTTTTGACACGGATCTGTGCAAATAGTTTAAATAAAAATTGTTACTAGCCAGTTACAATTGAAAGTCAAAACAGTAGTCTCAAATGAAAAAAAAAGTAATATTGTTATTCTGTGAGATTTTAGAATAATAGAGCTGCGTAAATAGTTTTCTATGGTTCAGATTCAACATTTTGTCACTGGCCAGCTACAATTGAAAGTCAACAGTTCAAGAAAAAGAAAAATAAAAGAATGTAACTTGTAAGATTTAAGGATGATTTTTTTCTTCTTCTTTTTAGCCGAATTCAGCTGGGATTTAGCACACATGTAGAGCAAAGTTTCGATAACATGTTTAATACTTTTCCTTGTATCCTACTAATATTATAATTGTGAAAGTGAGGACGAATAAAAGTAGTCTACAAAGTCAATATAGCCAAGTCATTTATTCTTCTTGCGCGATTTAATCGACGTACAGCGATATCTATCGAATAAAAGCAAACTAAAATTTTGTATGTTATCTTACTAATATTATAAAGAGGAAACCTTTGTATTTTTGTATGTTTGTATTGAATAGGCTCAAAAACTACTGGACCGATTTCAAAATTTCTTTTACCATTACTTAGAGGGATTCTTCCGAATCCGTATAGGCTACTTTTTATCCTGAAAATCCCGCGGGAATCGAAATTGCGCGGGTAAAACCGCGCGCAACAGCTAGTAACTATATAAAAGTTTGGATGGATGGACGTATGCATGTCTGGATGTTTGTTACTCTATCACGGCAGAACGGCTCAGTGGATTTGGATGAAATTTGGGAAAGTGATAGTTTACAGTCTGGAATAGCGAATAGGCCGCTTTATATCTCGATATTCCCGGGGGATTTGAAATGGCGCGGGTAAAACCGCGCAAAACAGCTAGTTCTATAATATAAATTACATTTACAGCCTTAAAATCGATGTGTGGATCAGTGATACTTAATAAGCAATGATGAATCAATGTTTTTTTTTACATTCATAATAAACCTAAATATAAACCTCTTGTTGAATAAAGATTTCTAAAACTAACATTAATCTTGTTTTGAGAAACAGTTACAAGAATTAATAAAATGTCACTATCATCATCTCAAGTTTCATTCGTAAAAAAACCATTAGGAGCTATAATTAGTTGTGTTCTTTGATACCCTAAAACTGCTTAGTCTTTTATCCCTATCCCTAAGTGAATAAAAAAACAATATAACTGACACTGACACATGACAGATACCCGTCAAATAGTTTTTTTTTTAGAGGAATGCAAAACTTTTTTATCTGTTTTGATCGATTACATGCGTATCGATAGATCTAAAGTTTATCAAGTAATCTCCGCGGCTTCCGTAACTAATCAATAACTTTGATCCCGCCGCCATTTATGACTAAACCTGGCGATTAAACTAAATAAACATTATGTTGTAATTGCCACTTAAAGTCTTTTTATTTCAATGCATATTAATGAGAATAAGAACATACTACTTTCGTAATAAAGCTTTTTTTACACTGGCAACTACAAAAACTTGAATTAAGAAATTATAATTACGCTCGCACGAAATTGGATTTAAGGAACTAAGGCTCTGAATTCAAATTTGATTAAACAAAGCAAGAGAATACTTTTTGAAAAAATATTTTTAATTCTCGAACAAGACATCGATTCATTACAAAATGAATTTGTCTATGGTCGCGGGAATCGAAAAAAATATTGACAATCTTTAAAGGAAAGTGGATTTTATTACTTGTTAATAAAGTTTATTTTTAATTTTTTATATCAATTAGGTTCTTTATCAGTAAAACAGTAATAATGAGGCAGTTATTGGACGAAAATGTCTTCATTCAGCGACGTCGTTGGTGGTATTCTGGTTATAAAAGTTTTTATTTATTTTGAATTTAGAACTTAACATTGTATGGCGAATTTATGTAGCGGTAAACTGTTAATGTACTTGATCGTAATATTGTTGTAATGGGAATAATAAAATGTTTTATACGTTTTGATGAATTGACGTGAATTTCAAAACCACAGATAGCAAAATAAAAATAAAGTAGAGGTAAGTCGAGGTCGAGGATGACAGCATACGGGTTTAGAAAAGAACTGGCTCTTCATAAAATATTGCCGAAACACAACTCCTGCGCAGCGGTGATAGGTATTTGGCGGCAGATTTTATATGAGGGGTGGTCGCTAGCCAGGTGGACCCTGAAAGGGTCCTACCACAAATCGGGAGTCACATATTAGTGGCCCTTTAAATTCAAAAAATTCAAAATTCAAAAAGTTTTATTCATCTTAGGAATTTCACAAAACACTTGATGAAGTCAGTCATCACATACTTCGGCTTTAACTAGTTGTTGATAGTTGTTAAATAAGATATTACAGTAGACCAAGAGACAAAAAAAGCCGGCGGAAAAAAACTCTTGGCACTCTTTTTCAGTCAGAATTATCAAATTAATACAAATACGTACAGTACAAATTGACCGTGACATGAAAAAAAAACAAACACAAGACAGCTGATTGTGAGAGCCAAATGTCATGCCACAACCAAATTGCTTACATAGCAGATGCAATGAGCTATGGATGCACAATACGAACATGACAAACTGGGACCAGAGTATTTGAACAAGAATGGAATAAAATTGTCATAGTATCATTAGCAAAACGACCTGGCACCGCTAGTAGCACCCGTTCACGAGTTAAACTTATTTAAGACATGCCTATCCAAGGGCGGTAGGGCTTTTCTAAGCCGACATGGAGAAACCCGAAAAGGACACCCATACTGTCAGTCTGCCTGTCTATCTGTTAAGACGACACATCGAAATGTTTTTTCTTGAAATCTTAGCACCTTAACACGCCGACATAAGGTCGCGTATTGCATAGAAATCGCCACCATCGACATCGCTCAGACACTGAAATCGTTTCAGAAATCGATAAAAAAATAACGGTAAATGCTATGTAAATTTTGAGCAACCAAAGTCCGAACAATAATGTGAAGATTGAATTTAAGTAAATTCTAAGCATATGGATTGCATAACAAAAGTATGTTTTTAGACGTGTTTTCGAAAAATAAAACTATCGAGTCAAAATCATCAAATCACGTTTTTGAGCAGGCAAAGTATAGTTAAAGATATGAATTTACACATATCAAAATGTCCGATCCACTCGTCATGTCATATTCTCATAGTTTGCGATGAAAGTCAATGCATTTTTTCAATATGTCGCCTTAACCGTTCACGGCTAAACCACTAGACCGATTTGTATGAAATTTGGAATTTAAATACTTCATATCCCAGAGTCAAATATAGGGGATGAAAATGACCACTTTATGCTATCAAGTGAATGAAGTCGCCAGTGACAGGTTATCCATACTAATATTATAAATAGGAAAGTGTGTCTGTCTGTTATGCTTTCACACTTAAAGTAGGTACTAATCCAATTTAAATAAAATTTGGTTCAGAGATAGACTTGATTAGGGTGGACATAGGCTACCTTTTATTACGAAAAAAGGGTTCAGTTTTTTTAAATCCTCGCAACCGATTATATTAATTGAATGTTGAAGTCGGATAGCCGATTGTTTTTTTTTTTGTAAACGTACTTAGCAATCGGTAAAGTAAAGGATGCTTAGTCACAAAGTTTCTGAGCGTGAAACCGCGGGTAATAAGTATTGTATATTTTGCATTTATTTGACGGCGAGAATAGCTGGGTATCAGTCTAGTATGAAATAAAACTTATAAAGCGTTGGCTATCATCGTAAAAGTGTACGGAACTAGGGTTGTCAATGATTTATCTAATAGTTCGCAGATAGCCCGTGAGAAAACTCTTAAAGTGATATAAAATTACTTTCGGAGACATATGGCTGGAAAGAATGGTTCGTTCGAACGCGCGTTTCATACAAAACTGCAACGTCCGTACCATACGGGTGTCGATACGGACGTTCGGAATGCGCCAAGCGCCGCGTATGATACGCGCTTGCCTACGGAAAATGTTATGAAAGTCTGAAAGACTTCTTACATTCATTTCGCTGCCATTTCATCAAATACAGGTATTTTTGTTAAAACTCTAATGAATTATAATCCTGAAGATTTGTTTTACCTAATTTTTATACAATTTTAGGTGTTATTAATGCAAAACATTTTCAAAATTGTCGTTTTAAGGCAATTTTTTTTTCCAACTTTTTTCATAATGTCAACTTTAATCATCTTCTGTGACAAAAAAATTATAGAGCTATAGCTGCCCATAATCTTAAAAACTTGTCTAGTATGTGTAGATTCTAAAAAGGTATAACAATGTGTGGTTTACAAGCAACATTAAATTACAGGAGTGAGACCACTGATCTAGGTCAGAATTTTCATTTTTCAAGTAATGTTGTAATTGTTGCAAAACTAAGTCGTAATGGTTGTACTATATCAAGATACTTTACGTGAGCACCAGGAATATAATTCAGTAAAAATAAAACAAAAATACTTAAATTTGATGAAATGGCAACGAAATGAATGAAAGAATTCGGGAAATTTATGAAAAAGTATAAAATTCCTTTGAAGTCCTGAGTATTCTGCCAAATAGATATGATTTTCTAAATATGATATTCTGAGATACATTCTTACATCGGGACCAGCTGTACTTAACGGTTTATCCATTCATTACGACAGACCCTGTATAATATAATATTATATCCGCGTACCAAGTCACGTGCCGCGATTGACTCGGGCGTATGTTAATTAAATAGTAACAAAGTAACTCAATATTTAAAACAAATTAAGAACCTACTTTTATAACATAACTAGCCATCGCGCGCGGTTTTACCCGCGTAACTTTTGATCCCGTGGGAATTTCGGGATAAAATATACCTTCCTCAAAAGTTGGGCTATCAAATGCAAAAAGAATTTTCCAAATCCCACTTGTAGTTTCTGAGATTAGCGCGTTCAAACAAACAAACAAAAAAACAAACTCTTCAGCTTTATATATTCTTACTAGTAACCGCGCGCGGTTTCTCCCGCGTAACTTTTGATCCCGTGGAAATTTCGGGATAAAATATAGCCTATAACCTTGAGAGAGTTGGGCTATCAAATGCAAAAAGAACTTTTCAAATCCCATTTGTAGTTTCTGAGATTAGCGCGTTCAAACAAACAAACAAACAAAAAAACTCTTCAGTTTTATATATTAGTATAGATGTCCAGAATCGAGTACAGATTGCTCTCCTTCAGTATGTAAATTTTGTCACCAGCCACCCTGTATACTACCAATCCTTACAGCAGTGTGTCTCAACGTCCATAATAATCGGTAACTAGATTGACATTCGTCTTTTATGCTAATTGTTATCTAAAATCTCATCTTTATTGGTCAAGTATAAATGAGACAAAGTTTTACTGCCACTATTAAATATTCCATTATTTATGAGCTAATAAACTTATTTTGAGGAATATGTTTGAGCTGCGAAGACTTGAGTGTCGTCATAAAGTGCCTTCTTATTAACTGTATAGTGTATACATCAAGCGCTATTTTACAGTCTACATTTAGCGGAGTGCCAATTTTTAAACGACTTCCAAATAGGAGCATTTCATTTCATCTTAGAAAAGTTTTCTTTTCTACGAATTTTACTTTTTTTTTTCTTCAATTATGGATCGTTTTTTTTTGTAATTTTTTTTGAGTAAAAATTCCATTTAATCCATTATTTATAATTATAGTAACTAGATAATATCAACAACATCGGTATGAACATCAAAGAGTTTACAACAACATACCAGGTATGTCATACCACTGCGTTGGTTGTTGTTTTAATAATACAATTAAGCAATAGGGTTGTCAAAAAGTTTTTTAGGAACATTAATTAATTTTTTAATATACGTTTTCTTCGTGTTTAAAGGTTAAGATAGATTTCCACATATGGAGTAATTATAATAAACCTCCTTTATTCTGCTATATACAAAAGCTATGTAATTCAACCTTATTTGCCTTAATGTTAGGTACTGGGAATACAGAAATCAAACTCAGTTAATATTTTCAACTGACTTTCAAAAAGAGGAGGTATATTCTTGTATCATATGATAAGGATGGTTCCATATAAATTTCAAGGAAGCAGCATTTTATGTTATAATTTTCGAAAATTTTGTATGAAAACAGAGATGATTTACTTACGCCAAAGTATTTACGCGGATATAAAAATGTTTGATATTTTGATTGATATCAGATATTTTAATGCTCTGCATTAGTTGATTATTAAGGCCGCTTGTTTGTATGGCATGTAATAAAATTGCTTTCATTCTTAAATAACTTAGAACTTTACGTTAGATCCGTTTAGTTAAGTTCTTAAAAAACATTGCAGGTTTAGAAATGTGCAAGGACAGCAGCTTTTTGCCAAAGTTTCGAAAGTTATCAAAATAAATAAATTTGAAGTTGACAACCCTGAAAATTATCAAGATTATCACAAGCACCTGTACGGCTTAATTAAACCTCTATTTAAAACAATTTTTGAAAAAAAAAAACTCAATTATCTACAAGACCTGAAATATCAAGTAATTCCGTCATTTTATAATAAACTAGTATCCAACTCACGGTTTTACCCGTGTAAATAAAAGAATTTTTTCATAAAATTTAACATATCACATTCTAAAAACTGATTTTTTCTAATCTAACACGTAATTTTGTAAAACAGCACGTTTTAACAAACACTCTTAAAGATTCTTTAGCTCTAATAAACTAATAAAGATTTTCTTTACAATAATATAAACAAAATAAAAGTTGCAATACGAAGCATAGGTTATAAAGCTATCTATCTATCTATCATCATCATCACAACTCTTTGTAATGAGCCCACTGCAGGGCTATGAATCTCCCCCCTGGGTGACCGTAAACAACTAAGCCAGTACTGGTTGGTAGATGTCAGAATGTTCAGGGCGCCGAAATGGCTTCTAACAAACCCTAATGACTACTGTATACAAGTATACAGCACCCGGGACCGACTGCTTAACGTGCCCTTCGAAGTACGGAATTCGCCATCGCTGCCTACATTTGATGCGGCGGCTTACAGTGTTGTGTGTGTGTGGGTGCCGCATCAAATGTAGGTAGTAAGCCACGCGCCGCCGCAAAAGAAGTATGTGCGCTAGTGTAACCATGCGTTGCGTGATAAATTCTTTAACTTTCGGTTAAGTTTACTCGGTAATCCTACTAATATTATAATTGTGAAAGTGAGGACAAACAAAGGTAGTCTAAAAAGTAAATATAGCTAAGTCATTTATAACTCTTCTTGCGCGATTTAATCGACGAACAGTGACATCTATCGAATAAAAGCAAACTAAAATTTTGTGTATTGTAAATGTGAAAGTTTGGATGTTTGTTCCTCTATCAAGGTAAAACGGCTTAATGGATTTGGGTGAAATTTGGCATAGTGATAGTTTACAGTCTGGAATAGCAAATAGCTTTTTTTTAACTCGATATTCCCACGGGATTCGATATGGCGCGAGTAAAACGAGTTTTTTTTCTTGATGTATGATTTCAAACTATCACATCCTCGAATTTCGAAAGTGACCTACCCACCAGTCACCCTGTATATTTCACTCGAGTCTGTTGATCCGTCACAACATAAAGAAGTAACCAAAAATGCTGCTACTCCCGAAACCGCAATTTATTATCCTCGGGATCTCCATTTCAGGTGTGACCAAATTGGTTAAGTTATTTCTGAGTAATAAGGTAACGGACAGAAAAAATACTGTATACGAAGAGTAGTTTTATTCTGCTTGAAACAGGTTATTTAATACTTTCTTTATTACGAACCCATACTAATATAATAAAGCTGAAACTTTGTTTGTTTGAATGTTTGGAAGTGGTAATCTCGGAAACTACTGTTTGTATTTGTGTGAAAATGTTTTAAGTTTTGCAACTCTTAAAAAGGTTGTATTTTCACATTTTATATAAATATGGATGAAATAAATAGGTGAGGTAAAGTTAAATGAAACAGTAGTAACCCCGTCGGCTGCAAAAAGTAATTCAAGCTTAAACTAAACCTATAATTTATAAAAAATCCATAAAGTTCAGTAAAAACTAAAACTTTTAGTGTCTCGTTCCATAAGAATCGCTAAGTAAAATTTTACATAAGTTACATCTGAATACAGTAATAAAGTAAATTTTCTTATATGTCCAATATTAAAATTCAAAATTCAAAAAGTTTTATTCGTCTTAGGAATTTCACAAAACACTTGATGAAGTCAGTCATCACATACTTCAGTTTTAACTGGTTGTTGATAGTTGTTAAATATATTAAGATATTACAGTAGACCAAGAGACAAAAAAAGCCGGCGGAAAAAAACTCTTGGCACTGTTTTTCAGTCAGAATTTTCAAATTCATACAAATAGGTACAGTACAAATTGACCGTGACATGTAAAAAAACAAACACAAGACAGCTAATTGTGAGAGCCAATGTCATGCCACAACCAAATTGCTTACATAGTAGGTGCAATGAGCTATGGATGCACAATACGAACATGACAAACTGGGACCAGAGTAATTGAACAAGAATGGAATAAAATAGTCACACTATTAATTTTGAGTTTCACCTACGCAAATAAACATTAAAAATTACTTTTCGCCCAAATATTATATCCACATATTTTTTATCGTGAAAACAAAAGGTTCCGCTAAACTTTAACAAAGTTCAGATCCAAGTTATCTCTCTGCTTAATCCAAAGTCATTACAAGATTTGCGTAGCTTGCAACATATGATTGAATTTAGAGACGAGTTAAAGATACAGGGTCTTTCTAAACCACTTTACATAAAATAACGGTACGGGGCCTAAAGATAATCCTGGTAGTTTCCGCCTGAAAACCTTTATAAATGCCGAATAAAGATAACTATTGACCTCAATGGGTCGTTACTCGGTCTCTGATACACCAAATGACACCTAAGAACATAAGTTGCATAATAAAAGACACCATGAAAGATATCGAACCGGCGGCATTTCAAAATGAAAACAAAAATCGAGATTAAATCCAGAAAAACAAAATAGTTTTACTTTGCTTGTTTTTCTCTCATAGATTCTAATGTAATGAGAATTTCTAAAGAAAATTTAGCTTATTTTAATTCTGAATAATGTGGCTTTTTGATAGTGCAAGAATTATTCAAATCGATCGTTTAGTTTTTGAATTTCATCAACACAAAGATAACTAAAAAAAAAACTTTTTTTCTTAAATATATCTTTTTTCTTTTCTAGTATTTTATTTTCGTCAAAATTAAAGTCTTTGCTAAACTTTAAACTTTAACAAAATTGAGATCCAAATTAACTCTTTCCTAAGCTCGAAGTCTTCACAAGATTTGCGTAGTTACAAACATATGACTGCGTTGGGTGGTCCGGCCACCCAACGCGGTGGGAAGCGGTGGAGTAGCTAGTGGTTTTTATATTTTTTGAACTACAATTTTATTGACTTGTGGGTAGTTGTAGGGGTAAGTTGTTTTTGAAGATTGCTAATTGTAATATTAATGGTTTGGTAATTAACTTGTGTAAAGAATCATGATGTTAGAGTTATTTCTTGACAGTTTTGTTTATCGCGATGCTTCTTCTTAATACATTTTCAACCTTACTTTTATTTACCATGAGGTAATAATATTCAACGCAGGTTTGTTCCGTGCGCACCAAAAAAATGAAGGCAAAATATAAATCTAAATATTCGTGTCTACAAACTCTACCTAACTTTATTTACATAGTAAGGATGAGATGTTTATCTTCCATGCCACCTGGTAAAAACTCAACATTAGGAGTTTACCTAAACTTTTACTTTTTTGCATGGCGTTATCTACATGCAAGGTTTTTCTTACATTAATGTATAATTTTATATCAAATGAACATAATATAATATACACTAAGTACAGTACTATTTGACCATAGATTCAAAGAGACCCAATACTACAACACACTCTATAGGTAATAGTGTATTGTAGTATATTTAATAAAAACTTCAATAGAAATATGTTATAAATATGTAAATTCTATTTTTAAACAAAAAAAGACAGACTCAAGACACTCCATAGATTTTTGTTATGCGTCATACACTCATGTCACCAAAACATATCAGACTCACTGCATCTCATAACTCACACAAAATTGTACCTTATTAATAGGGCTTTACGATTCATATTAATTTGCAAAAATTACCTTTAATCCTTTCCTTAATCGGTAATCGAATTTGTACTTTATGCGCCACGATTTAGAGAATAATTTGAATTATTTGATTACTTACGGGATTAACTTAGGAATTTGATATTGAAGACTTAGTAATCCTTCTGTAATCTTTATGCTCTTAAGTTTAAGGTTTCAATTTGAATGACAAAATCAATTCTATTTTAACAGACTGAGATACTGTGAACTAATTGAGACATTTGTGTTTTTGTCTTTTTGTCTGTCTGTCTCGTATAGCTAGTAAACTTTTTTTATTATAATTTATAACGATTATTAAGCCATGGATTCTTTAATGAAATAATTGTGGTTGTTTTTAATTGAAGATATTTGATAGATTGGAGTAAGTAGGTCGGTGTTTGGATATACTGACCCTTAGTTAGAAAGTTGATTTTTTTAATTACTAGGTTTCAATAATAATTGGAAGTTACAGAGGACTTTTATGGGTAATTAGAGTATTTGATGTAGTGAAAGAGATAACTAATAGTATTCAAAAAATAATACTAAATCCTGCGAACAATATCTATACATATTATTTATATTATAAATGTGAAAGTTTGGATGGATAATGTATTGTCTTCTAGATGTTTGTTCCTCAATCACGGCAAAATTACTCTACGGATTTTGATGAAATTTAGCATAGTAATAATGTACAGTTTGAAAAAGCACATAGGCTACTTTCTATGTCGATATTTCCACGGGATTCAAAATGGCGCGGGTAGCGCGAAACAGCTAGCGTAAATTATAAAATGAACCCATTTAGTACAGTCCGTGGGAAAGCCTTTAATTTTCATATAATCGATATTTTATATGATATTAAGGAAACAATAAACTATTGAGCATGTTATTCTTGTTACTATCTTATATTGCTTCCATGCTGGACTGGAAGCGAAAGAAAAACGTAGAATGTGCCAGCTGCTTCTCTTCCCGGGCATACTGTAAAAGCCAGTTAAGGGACCGAGGTTTTACTGGCGTTTTTGCGGGCGATAGGCCCGGCTGATTCCCTGTCACTGCAATAGTCTCTGACCATCATTATGATCCTCCAAATTTGTCAAATGTGACATCAGATGGTTTTACAGCATTTGGTGTTCTGCCTACCCCATAAGGGACACCGGCGTGAAGTTATGTATGTATCTTATATTACTTATTATGTAAGGTCATCAAATATTGATTAACAGCTGTTCGAGCTATTTCGTATCCCGCGGGATTATCGGGATAAAAAGTAGCTGACGTCCTATTCCAGACCTATACTATCACTATGCCAAATTTCATCCAAATCCGTTGAGCCGTTCTGCCGTGATTGACGAACAAGCATCTATCCATACATCCGCCCATACTTACACATTTATAATACCTATTAGTAAGATATCAAGTAACTTATGATATCTTCTAAAAAGTTTTAAAAACATATGTTTAGATAGAGCTTTGTGGATTAGTGCTTCTGTAGTCCCTTTAAAATGAAGTTTCCAGGTTTGAGTCTCACTTAAAACAAGTTTGTGGACGTATTTCAACTTTTTCCAATAAATTACCTCAATGCATAACCCGAAATGCTAATACAAAAACAGTCTCTCGTCATCTATGTCTAAAAAGACATCATAAATAAAATTGTCATTAAATTCGGTTAAAATTGTAAAAGGCAATCAAACATCTTATAAATGGTCATACCGAAATGATTTTGCCTCCTTCCATACACAGACAGCTGACCTTATAGGCAATGTACTTACCTATCATCTAATAATCCATGTCCTTCCTTATAACCATAGACTCGTTATCAACTAAAAAAACTATCCATTAAGTGACCTCTACATTGCATCAATCAAAATCCAACTCCGACGCACCCTTGGCCGCACGACAGAAAAAAAAAACAAACGACTATTGACACGGAATGACAACTGTCAAAAGCTTAACACTTCCAAGTGGGCCCCCGGAAAAAACCCGATAATCTATACATTTAAAACATTATAGCTACTCTAAGATACTCTCGAAATGACTAAGAATACCACCCAGATCGAAAATCTCTTGCCGTCTCTGTCTCGCATATGGCGGTGTCCTGCTCTATTTTTTTCCTCCCGCCATTGAGTTGGCTGTCAAAATAAGTATTGTAAAAGCAATTGGATGGCTTCATGCGGCTTGGATTAGATTTAATGGATTTATTTATTTAGGAGATCAAATTGTTTGCGAGTTTTATATGTTTCTTTACTCAGAAGATACCTCTGGAGTCAAATGACGTATACTATTTTCTCGTAGCCTATTGCCGTTTTTAAATCAGAATTACATAATTATCTCATAGAAAATTATCACAAGCAGCTGTATAAATACCTATACAGGGTTAATTTTAATTAGCGCAACACCTCCTGCAGACAGCCTCTCCACTTCAAACCCAACAACATTTTGTTCTACAGTTAGGTTATATGATTTTTTTTCACTTATTGGCACACTATATCACGTTTATTTTCTAGATTTCCTACACACAAACGGAATCTAGACTAGATTGCTGCTAGCGATAAGACTGCCTTTGTCGACCCCATATTTGAAATTACAGATAAACTCGCATTTTCTTCCATGCTGGACTGGGGGCAAAAGAAAGACATGCTTCTCTTCCCGGGCAAACTGAAAAAGTCAGTTAAGGGACAGAGGTTTTAAAGGCGTTTTTGTGGGCTATAGGCTGACCCCCTGTCACTATAATAGTCTCTCTCCATCTTTATAATACCTCCAAATTTGTCAAACGTGACATCAGATGGTTTTATAACCTCTGGTTTTCTGCCTATTAGAGATACAGGCGTGAAGTTATGTATGTATTAAACTCGCATAAATATCGATCCGGTGGAAATATCTGCATAAAGACATTGTGCTGTCCCAGTATTCCACACAAAGCTCTACCGTTTCGAAATAAACTCAATTAACCAACGTTCGTAGTAGTCAAGTAGAATCTAGAATTTCTCAATTGTAATATCTTTTATTTATTATGCGGCTTTTACTCACGTTTCCGACTAGTTTTGGACTCTTATGGAGTCTTTCTGCCGGGGTGGGCACACCCACGGCCAGGCGCGGTCATATGCTGAAATTTTGGGGGGGGGGTCACAGCGAAATTTTTAATCACAAGTAGGTATCTTTTTCTAGCTTCTTTTCTTCTAAGTTCATCTTTTTATGATTATGCGGGGGTCATGACCGCGCCTGCCCACGGCTGAGCCTCAATGGTGACTATCATAGGTATCTACTATTCTTTATGAATAAGCAAACTATAGATTTTTTTGAGAGCTTTTTTTTTATTGTTGACTAAGCCCGCGTTTAACCTCAACCTCGCCTGATGATAGTAAAGATGAGGTCGAAGATGACAGCACACAGGCTTATGAAGGCGTTGCATCTTCATAAAGTACTTCATGAATGTGGCGGCAGATTTTATATGAAAGAGTGGTTGCTAGCCTGAAGCTTGAGTCATGAACGCTTAAGCAATATGACGACCACTTTGGCGTTGGGGTAAACCTATTTGCCTCAGACGCCAGTGGTTGCGGGTTCGATCCCCGCACGGAACCAGAAAAAAAAAATTTCCGTGTCTGGGTGTTTATCTATTTATGTATTTATATTCTAGGTTCCCCCCTAGTTCGCTATATGGTATCCCATAATACAAGCTATGCTTACTTTGGGGCCATATAGTTGGTGTGATTGTCTGGGGATTTTATTTATTATTTATTTATTAATATTTCATAAAACGGGCTTTCTTATCTTTGAAATATTAATTTATTTAATTTTAAGTAGTACTACTTCCGAATATAAAATGCGTCATAACATTCTTGTATAATACCATCCGGGATGGCATTTACCAAAACAAGCAATATAAGTTGTGAGTGATGACTTAATTTTGTGAACCACCTCGGAGCAAACGGGCACGGTACAGATGCAGGGCTAACTGGACTTAGGACTTAGATTTTTTGTAATTAATAACAGGAGAAAATATTTGAGACGGAATTTTTCAATAATTTTCAAGTTTACCTATATTTATTTCGGGTGTCTACAGTTTCTTATTAGGTTTTTTGTGTTACAGATGCTCAGCTCTTATATTCTTTCAATATTGTTCGTTTATTTATCCTATTCTGTAAGGACCTTGTATTTTGATAGGTTATAAAAATTATTAATGAACATTATTTTATTATATTAGAATGTTTTGTTTTGGCAAGAGCCATACACGGTGACGTCATAACAATTTAAATTATCCGTTTTAGCGTTCTTTGTGCGTGAGTGCAGTAGAAAGGTACAATGAAACTCATGTTCACAAACTCAAAACTTTCTTTCAATGATTAGGAAATAAATTGAGAAAAGATGTTAATAACTACCAAACTATACCAATTAAATAAGCTGAAAATTATTTTGTTTGTTCACGGAAACGGAAAATCACGGAAACCATCCGTTGGATTTCAAAAATGTATGACATCTTCGATAGCTTACCTCGATAGCTAAGCCATTTTCAGTAGTCTTATAACTAATAAATACAGAGACTTTCCAGTGAGTATTCGAATGACACTCGTAGTGGGAATGACTCGCTACTTCCTTTGAAGACAGCATATTTGCTTAATATTGTCTTAAGTTTTCACGATTCATAATTTAAATAAAACTACTTTTTAACCGGTTTAATCGCGTATAATTTATATTTTAACTCGACGTTTCGGTGTCTTTGCAGACCCCGTGGTCACGAGCGACATAATAATAAAGCATATTTGCTATATTATATCAAAAATTTCTTTCGAAATCAAAATCGAGCGTAAATCCACATAGATCCGCTAGTCTAATATAAAAGTGCTCCTGCGACTGTACCGCGTCATCCGATACACAAGACATTGGATCCCCTAACGTCTGTGACGGATGTTGTATTTTATACACTATTAAATTAAATTAATTGCGGCCATGATCTTAAATATTTTAACGGCTGATTTGTTTGCTTTTCCGTTTTAGTTTTTGCTATTGGTGACCAAATCTTAACCTCAATTTCACAAATCTTAACCTCAATTGCACCAAATGATGGTGAGGTTAATTATAAAGCAGAGGATTTCTGGATTATAATGGATCTATACAGGGTCTGCTTATAATAGTCAATTATATTTTAATAGCAGATTAGGAATGATGAGTGGGTCTGAATTACGAAAAAAAAAATGTTTTTTTTATATCTTTCATAAATTAAAATTTCAAAATTCTTCTCTGTGAGTAAAATTTAAGATTAATCTACATTTTATGACTACAAACAATTAGATGGAAACGTTTTTATTACTTGCTGTGTAGTCAAAATTTTCCGATCAAACTTAAACCTAAATTTTGATCACTTAGAAGAATTTCTAAATTTTAATTAAAAAAAAACCAATTATGACCCACTCATCAGTCTTTAAATGAATGTAAGGTCGCTTTACAAGCGAATTCTGACGGAGTCCTACTAACTCCTCGAAAGAGACCTCGGATTATTCACTACTTACGAATCGTTTTCCAAGAGTGTGAGGGATATTTGGCTGCACATTTCATACAGGTTATGGAACCTGAAGTAAGGGTCACATGGATTTGTCGCCTTTTATGAGTAGGAACCTTATCCAGAGGCGGTAGGGCTATTTTAAATCGACCCTACACAGTTTAAACTCGGAGTTTAAACCAGGGCAAGCACTTTGGCGATGGGATAACACTGTCTGCCTCAGACGACAGTGATTTCGGGCGAGAAAAAAAATGTTCCGGGTCTGGGCGTTCATATATGTATTTATATTCTAAGTTCCCCACCTAGTTCGCTACATGGTATCCCATAACACAAGCTATGCTTACTTTGGGGCCATGTAGTTCGTGTGATTGTCCGGGGATTTTATTTATTTTGCTGATGGAAAATTATATTTCTTAAGGTAACCTGGGTAAGTAGTAACACATAAATAAATGAGAAATGTGATAAATAAAAATTACCCGACCAGTATTCGAACCTGGGACCTCTCGTTTGCTGGACGAGTGCTCTTCCACTGACCTACCGGGGCCTGGCGGTAAGCCTCGAAATTACTTAAAACATTTTTTTTTTGTTTTTACGTTATATTGCTAACGTAGCTCCATCTAATGGTATAGCCTTGCAGCTAAGACCACCCGAGACCAATTTCTTATACAGAAATTGTGAATCCCAGTTAAAGGGAAGCATTGCAATGTTTTAATAATGTTTTTAAGTTTTTGCTTTTGAAATTCTCAATTATTCTTAAATAAATGAAAAAAGTGATAAATAAAAATTACCCGACCAGGATTCGAACCTGAGACCTGTAAAACTTAAAAACATGATTAAAACATTGCAATGCTTCAATACATTACATGTTAAAAAAAAGTCGAGTCATATTTCATTCAGACATCAAAAAAGACCTATTTTTTAAACAGGCAACACTGCATTATTCATTTTTATACTAAAAAAGTAGATAAGTAGGTATTTACTTAAAACATTTGCAATTTCTCTTCAATTATTACCATACAATTAGAATGTAGGAATTACAATGAGAATGTACAAATATAGTAGAACGCATGGCAAATTAAATATGCTAAAACTGTCAACGCACTTGAAAAGAAATAACAAGTATGACAGAAGCACTGTCATTGTCAGGGTTTGAGATATAGGCGGGAAAATTTTCTTAGAAACACGCAGAGTCGGCCATTTTAAAATATTTAATCTATACTAATATTATAAAGAGGAAACCTTTGTATTTTTGTATGTTTGTATTGAATAGGCTCAAAAACTACTGGACCGATTTCAAAATTTCTTTTACCATTACTTAGAGGGATTCTTCCGAATTCGTATAGGCTACCTTTTATCCAGAAAATCCCGCGGGAATCGAAATTGCGCGGGTAAAACCGCAGTATTTTATTAAAGTTGTTGAAAGAACCTCTCTCCACCTTTATAAGCCCTTAATGTGGAAAGACTGTAAGATTTGGCATCGTATGTTTCTATAGAAGAAAGATATATCTATAAAGACAAAATTTTATGAATCAAGCTCGAGTTCCGACCACTGGGTCCCCAATTTAGGTTATTCACAAATAGTTCCAAATTCAAAGTTTGTTCTGGTGCTTTACTAAAAAAATCAAAAATAAAAAGAAGTAAGACATACACATACATACATAACTTCACGCCTGTATCCCGTATGGGGTAGGCAGAACACCAGAGGTAATAAAACCATCTGATGTCACGTTTGACAAATTTGGAGGCATTATAATAGTGGAGACAGACTATTGCAGTGACAGGAGGTTAGCCTATCGCACACAAAAAAGCCTCCCACAACATAACTGACTTTTACAGTATGCCCGGGAAGAGAAGCAGCTGGCACATTCTATGTTTTTCTTTCGCTCCCAGTCCAGCATGGATTAAGATAAAAACTAAAGTAAGATTAGTAAGAAAGTATTTTAAATCTGAAATACTTCCTAATTATGAGAGTTTGTTGTATTACATTACACCAATGTGTACCTAACCGTCTTTACCTTAAGCACTCCATTGGTGAAAACTTCATGAATACTTCCACCCCCCCTGTTCTATAGCATAAACTGATGATTTATAAAGGCAAGCAATGAGCTATTTCTAAAACACACAACTTCACAAAACCAACGATGCCCACCTTACTTTTATTGTGCTAGCCTAGGAATCATTATCCCCAGCATTGTGGCCACACCATTGTTAACCTCAAAGCCAGAGCGGCTGTCTTCCTGACATTAATTTGACAGCTGTCAAAACATCATTTAGTCTGCCATGATGGATGGTCGCGATAGTTGCGGTTAACGACAAATAGGTTCTAGCTCGATAATAGAATACTTTTTTTCATATTTAAGGGTTTAAAAATGCGAAAAGAATTTTAATGGTTTGATGAAGAATAGATTAAAAATGATTCGCTATGAAAACCTTCTAATTGTGGACTGTTTTTGACCTATTCAATAAAACACTTTTTAACCGGATTTATGGCGTATGTTTACATTTTAAACCGCTTAAAGTGTGAGTGTGTCGCTCGTGACCACGGGGTCTGCAAAGACACCGAAACGTCGTCGGGTTAAAATTTAAAATGTAAGTTTAAATTTAAAATTAAGACAATATTATATTTTTGGCCTATTAGGTATACAATTTTCATTCTATAAAGATCATTAAATCATTATCGATACTATACGTATCGATAGCATAGTTTGTTTTCTCTTTTTACATACACACACCTGTCTCACTTCCTATTTATTAAAAGTACAATAATACATTATGAGTAAGTACCGTATAGCATTAGGAAAAGTTAAGCATTTGTCTCTCAAGTTGTTCAGAAAAGGAATCGCCAAAAGAAAAAAAAAACAAGTTTGTTTATTTATTGACTTGAAGGACTTTTTAGTAGTCACGCAGTATTTTAAGATCTTTCTTAATATTTTCGTTACATTGGACAGAAGGTAGCAGATCAATCGATACAACCTGTATAATTTTCCCAACCCATTTTTAACTTAATGTCTACGGCATAGAGTTCAGATTCAAGTACAATTTGCTGTTTGGAACGCTTGATCTGCAGTCTTCTGTACAATATATTTACTTTAAGTTACTGTGCGGAATTGGTAGTTTCGTTTAATAATATCATAACATGAAATTGAGATCAAAACATGAAATATGGCAATGAAGTGAAAGTTTTATTCAAGGCATTTTTGGTCAAATCACGGTCATCAAAAATGGTTTCATCCGTTATGGTTTCAATAAGTTATTCCAAGACACAGAAAGTTGGATAGGTCGGATTTTTATTATAAGAACTAGCTTTCTCTCGCGGCTTTACTCGCGGAAATCATAATCACTTGGGCCGTTGCCCCACTAGTGTAATAAAATTCAACTCATTCTGTCCATCTTCACAAAGTTTTGTGTATATTTGTAGAGATACATTACATAACATCACGCCTCTCTTCCTTTGGGGTAGGCAGAGACTAAGGAACGCCAACTGATCCGATCCAGACATACCTCTTTCGCTTCCTCCACGTTCATTAATCGTTTTGACATGATCGCCGGTTAAGGGGCCTAATTTAACGAAAACACAACCATTTTCGCATAATTTACTCAACAAATTACTTATTACCAATTTGTCCTAATACCTTCCTATTGGGTAGGAGTCGGCAACACAAAATTCCATATTTGGCCCCATTAGCAGTTGCATAAATACATCACCACACAAATTAGTTCCAGTAATCACATGTTCGAAATTCAAATTTAGTCTCATGAGCACAACATTTGACAGATCGTCGTAGTTGGCGCCAAATTCGCTGTCATCTTTAACAGCCGCGTATGATTTATCCAACAGAGCGCGAGACTAAAATAAATATTCCACCATTAAGTGGGGAGTAAAAGAAATGATTCGGATTAATAAAATTTATTAAAGGACCACACAGCGCGGATGTTTTTTGATTGACTGACTGAATGTTTGTTTTAATTTTTCTGTTAATTGCCGCCATTTTTAGATTGTGATTATTTTTATTGAGTGGAGAGGCATTAATAGTTGTTCGGAATGTTTTTGATTTTTGTAGGTAGATTGCTGTTTTTTTATCGATTAAAAAGTAGTGTTATTTGTTAAATGTACCTAAATAGTAGTAACCTATTCTGTTGTCTGAAGTGATTAAGTCCACCATTGTTCTCAATCTATCCTGTCGGTAAGTAAAGATGAAGTGGAAGATGCAAGCACATGGCTTCAGGAAGCGCTGGCTCTTTTGAATTAATAAAGCACGAGCTTATTCCCGCAACTTCGTACATGCTAAACTACCCTTCCTGTGGAAATTTCAGACACCTCTTGAAAAACTCTTATACTAAGAATCACAGCCATGCATTCAGGGAATAAGATTTTACATACAAACTAAAAGGGAATTTCGGGAATTCCTTCCTTAGTGCTCCCCTACACCCCTTAAGGAATGTACGTTCCAAGTTTCTGCGTCCAGTGGTTATGGCTGTAGGTTTGGCTGTAGGTACGTTGCCTGTCACTTTTATATTATACTAGCCACCGCGCGCGGTTTTACCCGCGTAACTTTTGATCCCGGGGGAATTTCGGGATATAACCTATAACCTTCCTCAAGAGTTGGGCTATGAAATGCAAAAAGAATTTTTCAAATCCCACTTGTAGTTTCTGAGATTAGCGCGTTCAAACAAACAAACAAACAAAAAAACAAACTCTTCAGCTTTATATATTAGTATAGATTGATTATCGGAACTCAACACCGATGGTTCGATGATATGTTTTGTCAGGAGACGTTATTACGAAAGTTGTGTCTGACTGACTAACTTCATACTGTATCCATCCATAGTAATATTTTGTTGTTAATCTGCTTACATCCACAACCAATAGCTCCTATACAGGTCTTTGAAACAAAGCGTTTGCTTTACCTACTGCTATAACATTTAAAACCTATCAAAATAGCAAAGGATTTCGTTCATAAGACGAACCTTTACGTAACTATCCTAGATTAATCGCGCCATTTCCAGTTGCGTCAAATTGACAATCAAACTTCTCGATCATATTTTTTTTCTAAAACAGTGGCACAGGAAAAAACCGTCATCGGTCCGAGGCACTGACAAATAGGCTAACTTTTTATTTCTCGTTTAAGGGCGATTTTACACGGGCAGTGTACTCTTTTGATGGATAAGGTTTAATGGGGCAATTAATTTAAGTCGGCATCTAGATAAATCAGAAGTGGAGTTTTTAGTTTAGCTATCTCGTTTTTTTGTAATTAATTTACAAGTTTATTGGGGAATAAAAAATAGCGATAAGGTTTTATTTTAGCAGTTTTTTTATAAGACTCGAAGAATACTTTCCACCCTTAAATAGAGGGAAAATCATCAATCAACAAACTTAACTCAAAAAAAAACACTAGATATATTCGCCTACTGGACTTCACACATGCTAGAGGTAAGCTAAGTTTATAAACGTTGAGAGTAGACATGTCTCTTTAGCGCTTGAGACGTTATATGACCAGAAAATATAGAGATGGTGTTTACGTGATGAATTCAGATTTTTACGAACACCTTCCCAATTTTACCGCTGCTGGATAACCTAAGCGTAAGAGGTGACCAATGCGAGTGACTCCGTTTGGGAGAAGGATTCTCCGGCGCGGCGGTGATGTGTTCCAGAAATATTTCATGAAGAGCCAGTTCTTTCCTGGGCCCGTATGCTTTCATCTTCGACCTCATCTTCACTTACCATCAGATGAGATTAAGTCTCAGGCTGAGCGCAATCCGCCGTCTCACGGGTCATGCCTATGGTGGTATCGTGAGCTCCATCCATGGTGGATGAAGTACACCTGCAGGGCTATCATGCAACCATCGATAAATAGACGAATCGACTAGATAAATATTATTTTGTTATTTTATCCTATTATGCAAGCTAATATGCGCACCATAACAGATAGAATTACTCGATTTGATACCATGGTTAAGACCACAGAACCAAATATGTAATAATCTTAATAAATACATACATACATAACGTCACGCCTGTATCCCTTATGGGGTAAGCAGAACACCAGAGGTTACAAGACCATCTGATGTCACGTTTGACGAATTTGGAGGTATTATAAAGATGGTGAGAGACTATTGAAGTGACAGGGGGTCAGCCTATCGCCCACAAAAACGCCTTTAAAACCTCGTATTAAATTACATACACTAAATACCATATTCTAAGAAAATATCGACAAAAGACCCGATTTATCGTTGTCGACGATAGCATGCTAGCCCCGCTGGAGGTTTTTAGTGGGTGGGTCCGGTCTTCTGCCGTGTCATCCCCACATACCGCGCCGTTCCCCCTTTGACGGTTGGTGACGTGATTTCGCTTTTCCTCCAGACAAAAGGAGCCTGTGTTTCCTTCCATAGCTTAGTTATATTGTCAAAGGTGACTTAGCAAGCGTTTTGCCTCAATCTTACCTATTGGTTATTGAATATGAGGTTGAAGATGGACATGGGTTAAGGAATGAATTGGCGCATCATAAAACATTTCCGGTCATATCACTCTTGGATGAGGTGGTAGAGTTTAGAGCTGTTTCAGAAACAATTGACTATCAACCAACCTTCAATTATAAAGTCTACATAATCTGTAGATGTTTTTTTACAATCCATTCCCTTCCTACCTTCCTATGATTTTCATCATCATCACAACTCTTTTTGTAATAAGTCCACAGCAGAGCTATGAGTCTCCTGGGCGACGAGGAGGTTTGTTGCGAAATATACCTATAAATATAATAGTAGACTCAAGAAGATCACCAACTCGTTCATGGGTCAATGTGTGCGCTTTTATAATATAATTCCAAAATATTTAAGATTAACCCTTCGATTGATTTAAGGATAAGTGTTATATAAAGTTTTACTATAAGATATCCGAATGCATGAAGATGGGATTCCCTGGTTGTTAATTGTTATTTTGTATTTTTAAAAGATGATTGCTGTTGAGTTTCTTGCCACTTCTTCTCAACAGATCGACTTTCCGAAGTGGTGGTAGATTCAGTTCAATTTGCAAACTGTGTAACTTATTTCAAATGTATTTAAATACTTCCGAAATAAAGATTCTTTTGACTTTGACCTGTCTGCGTCCAAAAAAGAGGCGAAAATAATCGAATGTATTCCGTTCGAATTACCGTCGCAATTTTACATTCCCTTTACAATACTACAACAAACTTTCACTTTTCCCACGATAACTTAAAGAATCAATAATATTTGTTAGTTTGTATATCAAGAGCCCACATAAAGATGGCCGCTGCAAAATGTGTAAAATGACAGCGCGTAGGCAGACGGACGGCCGCGACGATTTTTATGTTATTCTTTATACAGGTTGCTCACTTTTTGTCCAAGAAGAAAAATTATATCCGACAAATAGCCGACTGAGATGAAAGATGCAATCGATCTTTACGGATTGAAAAATGTATGTGCGATTTTGATGTTTGCAAATAAATATAATGTGCGCAAGTTTCCGCTGTCGAAGAGAAATAATATAAGTGTAATCGTATTTTTAATTTAATATTTCAATATTGGTTTATTTTGATACCTTTACTTTTTTACTATTCCTTTTGATTTATTCGTGACAGATCTCACGTTTGAACTAAATCGCACTTGCTGGTAAATAACTAAAACAATGTAGATCAATAATACTAATATTTTCATATGAATATAATGACTTTATAATTACCTTTTTAGTCTTAATGTAATGTTTTCTTTATAGATTATTTTACATTTGGCTACTTCCTTTAAAAATCATGCCATTTTATTTAGCAACTCAAAAGAAGAAGTGAAAGAAATTTCGTTTTAAAAAACTTTAGAAATACTCACGTATTTTTAAAAGTTACTTACCTACTTCTTATTAATCAAATTAAAACACATACTTAAACAATTAGTGAACATTATACGATAAAAAACAGAAATCGCAAACGTCATTCATAAAATAACCAAAATCATTTCCTTCAACCTCCAATCACCCTGTATATTTTTTACGATGCAGTCAAAACAGCAATTGACAACTATATCTGGCTTCGTGTGAGGTCTATAGAGCCATAACTCCCACTCAGAGGGCCAGACCTCTGAGGAACGGAGGCTTTAGAGGAACTTCTTGTGAGGTAAACTTTAGCTTCTGGTTATTATTATTTTTAAACTAAGTATACTAACTTAGTAAAAAAACTTAACAAAAAAAAAGTAACTTTAAACTAGGATAAAATTAGGGCTCTATGTCTAACAGTTATTTATTAGGCAAGGTTGGCCAACCTGCGACCCGGCAGCTGTCAAATTGTGGCCCGCCGCCGCCGCGCCGCGCCGGGATGATTTTTTTACTATTTGAAGTTAAAAGAAAAATATAACAATATGTATTATTTTTTTTTATATAAATCCTCATGCAATCAAACCAACTACACGGCCCCAAAGTAAGCATAGCTTATGTTATGGGATACCATGTAGCAAACTAGGGGGGACCTAAAATAAATAATAATAATAAATAAATAAAATCCCCAGACAATCACACCAACTACGTGGCCTCAAAGTAAGCGAAGCTTGTGTTATGAGATACCATGTAGCGAACTAGGGGGGAACCTAAAATATAAATACATACATAGATAAACACCCAGCCACGGAACATTTTTTTGTTCTTGTTCCGTGCGGGAAGCGAACCCGCAACCACTGGCGTCTGAGGCAGACAGGTTTACCCCATCGCCAAAGCGGCCGTCTAAATCACAATTACACTTTGTATAACAAAAAAAGATCAAAGAAAAAAAACCACTAATTTTAAAGTCAACCCGTAACATATCACGATATTAAATTGAATTTTGTGTACCTACAACGTTTTTTTGTGCGTTGGTAAGCTACATAAAATTTCGTAGTGCGGCCCGAAACGAAATTCTATTTCCGAATTTTGGCCCAGCTGCCGAAAAGGTTGGCCACCCTGTATTAGAGCTTTCTTCCACGCTGGACTGGGAGCGAAAGAAAAACATAGAATGTGCCAGCTGCTTCTCTTCCCGGGCATACTGTAAAAGTCAGTAAAAGGACAGAGGTTTTTGCGGGCGATAGGCTGACTCAATGTCACTGCAATATAGTCTCTCTCCATCATTTTAATACCTCCAAATTTGTCATACGTGACATCTAATGGTTTTATAGCCTTTTGTGTTCTGCCTACCCCATAAGGGATACAGGCGTGAAGTTATGTATGTTTGTATGTATTATAGCTTAGTTTTCTCATCATCGCCAACAAGGAGACAGCCACTACTGGTCAAAAGCCTTCTCCAACGTTCTCCAACCACTCGGTCCCTCACCGCCCTAATCCTGCGTATAACAGGGCTGTTCGCGTAACTAAAACTACAGCGACGAGTTCGTCGACGAAATGTCAAATAGTTCGACGAATAAATGTTCTTACTCATGCCCTCATCAGCGGCAAGCGCTGGAGTCGAGTTATGTGTTATGTGGATACCAATTATGGCACGTGACCTGGCGAGTGACGAACGAAATAAAATCCAGTTATTTTAAAACTTACCTTAACTACTTACTTGAATCTATAAAGCCGATAATATTACACTATACCTCCGTTATCAGATTCACACTTACCCACCCCTTACCAAAAAACAAAAAACTAAATTTTTCACCCCATTTGTTTTATTTTAGGGGATGTTTCTAGAATTTAATTTCATTATCTAACACTTACATTCACTGTTGTTCCTTGCATGTTTAACTTGAAGGGGATGAAATGAACCACCCTTATCGAAAAACTGTGGTTTTGGTAACGTTGTTATAGAAAAAATTCACCCCTTATAAATAAATAAATAAGTAGGTATCTTTCAACTTTATTATATGGCATGAATGGATCTTTCAAATAACAGAAAAAATCGTTAATACCATACCCAGCCTGTTTTATTCCATTTTGAAATCGACCCGTCCTTATTGAAAGACCCTATATAAGTAAGTATACATTTAATGAATTAGAGTCTTGCACACTGATAATCGAATGACACAACAAAAATATATTCATATTACATTCAGCAAATGTTCATGCTAAAATCCAGTAAAATAACAGGAACATGCTTAAATTGGCAACTCTGAACACTTCATTAATCTATCCATCTTTTGATCCATCTATTATATTAAACAATATTATTGACGTCCATGGATAATAAAAAAAATAGTCCCCAGACAATCATACCAAGTGCCTAAATGGCCCCAAACTACGCAATGTGCGTGATAATGACAATGTCCATAAAAGTACCTATCACTTAACAGGTGGTAAGTACTTTACAGTATTGGTAACTTTCATAATAGTAATCAACGAATGCAGAACATTTAAAAACCGACTTCACGTCAAAACTTTGGCTGAGTTATAATGTCATCAACGTAAACATTCTCCGAAATCATACATATTTGAAATTTTCAATGAAGTTCTCAACCGATTTCAATGAACAACTATAAATTATCTTCTATCTCTAATCGTCCGAAATATTGTGTAACAAAGACACAAAAAAAACATACAGACGAATTGAGAACCTCCTCCTTTTTTGGAAGTCGGTTGAAAATAAATACCATAAATGACTTTTCTAATAAAAAAAATCGCAATAAAGTTTTCATCTCTTCCCGACAACATCAGTCATTAAGCGAGTGAGTGAGACAGCCAGCTGTGACGTCACGAATAGGCGACCGTCTCTCTCTGCCAGTACAACCCATACTCTTGTTGTGTACCATCGAACGATCGGCCCACCCAGACGGTGCGATAGGGCTGGCAAAAGTTAGTTAAAAGTTCATTATTTTTAAAGTAAATGTTTTGAATAAACTTATAAGTTATTTGAATAATTTATATTATAGAAAAAGTAAGCTAAACATTTCTTTTGGTAAACATTTCTGCCAACAATTTACCAATACCAAAAAGTAATTGGGTAATTGAATTTCTATAACTAAAATTACAATTTACAGAGGAAATATGATTTCGGTTTATAAATAACCGAAATCATAAACAAAAAACGAAAAATTAAGTAAACAAAACAAGACTTTCTAAACAAACTGATTCAATATCTATATAGAAAAAATCGAATAATAAAGTCCTATTATCAATGATAACTAAATGAAACAATCGCTTAGCACATTTATAATGTCACTTCACTAGTCAGTTGTTTGAATTTAAAAACGCAAAAACAAACTGCGAATTATTCTTCTTTTACATTTTATATTCCCATGGGCTCAAGATTTACACGTAAGTCGCAACGAGAAAGAAAAAGAAAATATATTGTACATTTTACAACATGATATTTTTTTAGTTACAAAATTATATCATGAAACAAACAAGGGGCAACCCTAACATGAAATATAATTACAAGTAAAAAGCATCGATAGAATTAATTTGTCAAAACGGACATCGACCGCAGACGTCTAGGGCTTACACATGACCTAGGTAGGGGGGAGGGAGAGCTTTATGGTAGAACGAGACAGCGACTACATCTATAGGTACCAATGAAAATAGATGTTTTTGTATGAATGTTTGTTTGTTTATGGAAAGTTTAAAAAGTACTGAACCGATTTCGTGATAATGGGGTCAACCCAGTAACCCCAGGGTTAAACTAGTGTCTAACTCATAACTCCAGGGTTCACGGGTTCGATTCCGCCCAATGCCTATATTTGTGTGCATGAACATATTAAATCGAATAAGCCAAATAAATGACCCACCAGTCACCCTGTATTATATTATACAGGGTGACTGGTGGGTCATTTTCGAAATTCCAGGACGTGATAGTTTGAGACCATACCTACATAAAGAAAAAAGATTTTAATTATTTACAGAGTAAATTTAACTGAAAATTAAAGAATTCATTACGCAAAGCATGGTTACATAAGCGTAATGCAATAGATACTTAGGCTGCAACTGGACGGCAGCGACAGCGGCGCGGACAGCGACGCGGGGATTCTGGGCCGGGGATTCTGGCCGAGCTATTTGTTGCGGTTTCATACAAACTCAATAAGTATTTTCTATCGTGTCGCGGAAATCGCCGCCTGCGCCGCTGTCGCTGTCGCTGCCAGTTTCCAGCCTTAGGGGTTGGTGTTGTGCGTGTGCTGACCCCTACTGTATGCGTGTTGACTGAGGCAGCGTGTCGGGAAAAGTGTAGTAAGGTCTCTTTATTTATTTATAGGGATTTCTGGTGAATAATTAAATACCTAATTTTTATTACATAATTATGATCAGAATCGAGTTCAGAGTGTTCTTCTTCAGTATCTAAAATTTGTCACCAGTCTGTATGATACGTATCTACGTATTTACGAAAAAAAACCTTACAATTATGTCTTAACTTATTAGATGTCTATCTTTTGTTCTAATACCTATAACATAAGCATATGAGCTTAGTTAAGGACTAGATGGCGTTGTGTAAATAAATGTCCAACAATTATTATTTCGTTTGCGTGTTCAACAAAGCGCAAGCGAACGATCAATGGGTACGTTTAAAAACTTGAATAAATAAATAATTAACTTCATATAACCATTGAACCGTGGATTCAAACGCATATATACAGTAATTATCAAATTAACAAGTTTCATTTGTTGTACAGTCAGCAGCGCAAACATGTTTACATAATATGTTTTCTTAGAATCGTGAAGAAAATAAAGTTATTCGCACACTACCTATTTTAGTGAGCAAGCTTCATTCTTATTGAGTTCTTTGGATGATTTGGACAGTTATAAATCGATTTTGAATATTTAGTATACATATAAAGACCAAAGTTTTGAAAGGGATTTAAAAATGTTAGTAAAGTCAGTTTTTTTAATGCTCTGCATCCGTTGATAATTATTATTCACTTAAAAATGTTGGTTAAGTATTAAAAACGATTTAGTATTTTTGCTAATTTCATTTAGGTAATGCTCTTTGTATCTGTTTTTCTCAAAATTTTGTTATCACTGTTTGTATTACAGTTTGTCTTTATCTACTAGATACTAAGCGGAAGTGGAACTTTTACGTAACGAAATTGCGGTGTAAAAGTATCTTTTACAAGAGAATATTTTGCTAAGGCTGTTGCTGAATGTGAATTGCGAATGTAAAATTTAGATACAGCCATTGAAGCCGCGGGTCAAATAGATAAATTAAAATTCTACCTATGTACATGTTATTGAAGGTGACTGTACAGTACTTAATAGACCCGTCAACAAGAATGTTATCCAGTTTAATTACGTATCTGTGTACAAAGCATATCGCTATATAGCTTATCGTTTTATAGCTTCGTATATTTCACACGCGAAAAATTTCGTATGATATTTTTTTGAAGCAATCTAACCAGTTTTGTAGCGGTTATACTGTGCAATTTTAATAAATTAAATGTTTTCTTTTATTTATTTATTTAATTTATTAAATTGACTGAGTGAAACATACGTCGTCAACAGCTCCACATTCCAGTTCCATGCTGGACTGGGAGCGAAAGAAAAACACAGAATGTACCAACTGCTTCTCATCCCGGGTATACTGTAAAAATCAGTTAAGGAACAGAGGTTTTAATGACGTTTTAGCGGCCGATAGTCACTGCAATAGTCTCTCTCCATCATTTTAATAATAACCTCCAAATTTGTCAAACGTGACATTAGATGGTATAGCCTCTGGTGTTCTGCCTTCCCCATAAGGGATACATGCGTGAAGTTATGTGTGTTTGTATGTAGTTGTCATTTTTGTTTCTATAGCAGTATTTTAAATGCAACATCTCTAGACGGACGGGTGACCGCCGCTCATTCACTTCTCACAACGACTTCCGTGCTTCGGAGAGTATGTTTAGCAGTCGGTCCCGGCTGCTGTATACTTGTATACAGTAGTCGTTAGGGTTTGGCAGAAGCCATTTCGGCTCCTTAAAATTCTGACATGCACAAACCAGCACTGGGCCAGCTTGGTGGATTACGACCTATACCTCATCGTCACCCAGGGGAGAGACTCATGCCCTGCAGTGGGCTCATTACAAAGAGTTGTGATGATGACGATGAAGTAATTGTACATAGAATAAAAATAGTACTGGCTTGGCGCCCTCGCGGTTAGCTACTGATGACGATAAAATTTAATGAATAATGAAGCCATAAATGAAGATTTTTTCTAAAGAAGCATAGACACTTTATGATTATATATTAAATTAAGTTAGCTGCACAAAACATTGGTTATTAGAAGCCTATAACTTGTAAAGAGATACCTACATAAAAGTAATTTTTTTCTACATCATTGGCGTTGTAGTTCATCAATCATTAACCAACACCTATTTTTACAAACCTACACCTCATCTATTACCACTGCAAACACCTTAATGTATTTCAAAATGGAGCGCCATCTCCGAACGGTCTTAAAACGCGTAGCTGTCAAATTTGACAGTCCGCCATCTTGAAGTATGTCTGCCACGTCAGGGAACTCTCAATAACGTTTCTTGAGATAATTACTTCAGCGATTAGTCAAGTCTTAAGTCATTCGGGCTTAATTTACACGGAAGCGAATGTTAAATAATTTGTCTTAATATGAAGTCAGTATATTATTTAATTCAATACCTATCTTGAATCTATAATTATTTGTGCATAGTTTTGTGATATTATTTTTAAATGTAATATTGCCACTGGCAATAAGGTGTAGAAATAAGAGTTTTACGGTTTATGTTTTTCCAGGGCCAAAGTGATTTGAGCCGATTATACCCTACTAAAATTGTCAATAACGATTATGACTATTTTTACGTATATTCTATTATTGAATCATACTAAAAATGACAGAGAAACAGATGTAATGTCAGATAATGTCGCAACTTTATCCAGAAACTCCGTATTTTAATCATGTAAAAGTTGTAATCATTTTTGACTCGAGGCGTAGCGAAGTGGATATTATTCCACATCGAAGAGAACGCAACAATGCAGATGGAGATACAGAAGGCAAGAGATCAAACGTTACAAAACTGTTTTTTTAACCAATTTTTAACTTAATGTTCAGGGCATTAGTTCAGATTCAATTACAATTTTTTGACAGATTTGTAACGCTTGTTGTACTGCCTTCTGTACAAGGATGTGTGACTGTTGACCTCATATCACGACGAGTTATTGTATATTACGAAAAGCATGAAAATCTGTCTTTTAAAGGTATGCCGCACACTATGCCAGGTCGCATCGCAGCGCAATTATCCGCCAGCTTCATTTTCATACATTTAATATGAATATGAAATTTAATACTGGTCAAAAACATATTTCTTTGAAACGTACAACTTTTGTTAAAATAACTAAAATACACGCGAAACCTATATTATCACACTTGGTGTATTTATATTTGTATTTTCTATGCCCTAAAAGGCTTTAACTAGGGTGAGCTACCTATTAACTTAACAAATGAGGTAAAACCGTACCTCCGATCAATACAAACAAGATCAAAAATATCGATAATCGTCTTTTTATGACATTGACATTTCATAGATGATAAAGATCTTTATCTATTGATCTATTTATGTATTTGCTGCGTACGAGTATGAGCGTTGTAGAAAAACGGTATTCTGTTTGTATAAGTGTGAACAACAATGGGCAATCTAATTTAAATTTTAAATGTTGTATTGCCAGGAATTTAATTGTTTAAATGTTTTTATATTAAATGTACCATGGGAGTTTATAATAGCGTAATTGAGTGTTGACTTAGTAAAGACTAGGAATATAATTGTTTTTGCGAATTACAATTATTGTGCACATGCATCAGCTGTCTAAATATCTATATTGATTAGTTCAGGATTGAAGTAATATGACTAAGAAAACCTCTTTGAGATAAACATTTAAGTATAATGATTAAGGATTAATTCACACAGTGAACTGAATTCGTTAATTAAATTGTCTTTTTAATTGCTTAGGTCTCGTTCATGTCAAATTAGAGGACGTCAAATTCAACAAATTCAAACTGATTTTGTGTAAGAGAACCCATTATGTAGATAACCTCAACAGAACCTTCAACTCCAAAATCAGCCAAAATTTTAAATGTATTAATTTAATTTCTCTCGCCTTTTGATCCCCTACAAACTATTTTATTTCTAGGATTGGTACCCACTTTAAATCCTACTCCTACGCTTTATGAAATTGGTAAAGTTTCAGCTCAATATTAAATTTGCATTATTTTCACGAAACCGTCATTGACGTTTCATTTACAACTGTCAACTAACACCGACGCAATAAACAACTTAGTTCTCATGACAATAATTGCACGCAATCGTCGAATACTCATTAATTTTAGAATGCCATGCTAATTGCTAAACATTTTTGTGCCTTTTAGCATATCTGAGGTGTCTAAACATGGAAAACACATTCCAGTTAAGTAAATGAAATGAAATGAAAATAATTTATTGTAAAAAACAGTGCATAATCAGTACATACAGACCAATTAAAAATATAACAATCTTTTCTACACCAGTAAAAATAAACAACACTTAAAATTAACAACAACTTTATCTTAATACCTAATTGATTATACCAATGTATGCACTGCAGCTACAATTCTCAGAAGTAAATAGGTAAGTACTTATAGAAAGAGTGAAAAAAAAATAAAAATAAAAAAATAGTTTTACGTTGCTTGCGTCTTTTGTCTTTCTAAATCGTTCTCATAGGTTTGCAAGCGAATGTGATGTGACATGATACGATATAAAGCGACTTCAGGTGAATTGTGTCATTGTGACAACGTATGACACCTGCTATATACAACGACCATTTGATATGGCCGTATCGCGTCGCGATAAGGCGTACAATGTCTCTTTGTGTACGCACTCTTTTTATCATCGATTTCATTAGAACTGGCTAAACAACTTAAAAGTATATGATGTAATATACGTGCACGTATACCGATTGTACGATTGTCTAATAAATAAGGATTAAGCAGTGTTTTTTAAGCTATTGCATAGCTTCTATCGCGGGCCTTGAGCGTGGGGACCGAATCCAGAAATTCCGTAACGTAAAAAACCTAACACCCCCCACTCCGACCGGCACAGCGGTGATAGTTTGATTTCATAACTTTACATGCGGACTTTAATAAACAAATAGCGCCATCTCCTAGGAACTTGTGGAACTTCATATTAGATCAAACATTACTGCATTAATAAAATCAATAAATAATTATAATTGCATAAGTTGATAAAAAAATGCTATGCAATAGCTTTACCGCGGCAGTCTCCGAGTGCCACACGTCCTTTTTTATACAGGTGCTAAGCCTGCGTTCGACCGGCATCTCACCTGATGGTAACTAAGTAAAATTGAATTATTATAGAAACTATAGAGTTTTCCAGCTTTAACCTTGCCTCTTCTCTTGCCAAATATTTTTTTCTAACAACTTAACAGTGTGTTAAGCTTTCACGATTCTTTATATTTAATATAAAATACTTGTAAGTTAAAATTTAAAAACTAATCATACTCAAAACACACTTTTTTTAACGGTGCCTAAAGCCGTGTTTGTTTGCTCTCCACCATCAAGAATTGAAGATGAGTTAAAATAATAACAACATAAACTTTCATTTATAGCCTCAAATAAGTTTAAGGGAAGAAATGGCCCCAGAATATCGTACAAAAATTAAAAATTAAATCTACAGGGTTGATTTTTTTACACAATAAGTATCATTTATAGAAGTTTTTGCAAAAAAAAGTATTTTTTTTACAAAGAAATAAATATATCCGCTAACATTTTAAGCAAACCATGGCCACTCTAAATTACCATTAAAATAAAGACAACTACGCGCTACTACAAAACATCTTGTAGTCATTAATAGCGACTATTTGCATTAGAGTTTGTTGTGCCATATCTTTATTTTTGTACGGAGCTATACTATAATTAAATGCAGGTACGTTTATATCGTATCAAAGAAACTAACATTTAAATTTGGCTGGTGACTACAATCAACTCTGAATATTACGTTACTTATTTAGCATGTTACGCTTCGGTGTAACAGGCGGCCGCGCTTGAAAGGTTGAGGAGGCAATGGGACCTAATGGTCCAAAATGCCTTTTGCCGTTAATTGTCTAGTTTCTCGCAATTATGGGTTAAGTCGTTGTTGCGAAGATCTGAGGTGTTTCTGATGAGGTTAGCTTTTTTGAAGCCTTTTTACTATGTTTAAAAGACTTGGAAAGGAAATTAAAGGCTTTCTATTACTAAAAGTTTGGCTCGAAGGATTTATTCATAAAATAAAGTTTTAATTAAGCTTATGCTATGAATGAACAGGGAAACTAAGGGTAACTTAGTATAAATCTAGCCTGTAGCCTAATTCAAAAAGTATATACAATCAATCGATAAAGAAGTCGTCAAAAAGACCATATTTTCAACATACGGTTTTATTCATTCATTTTAAAAATTATTTAAAATTCGAATTCTAAATCCTTGAAACATATTATTTTGTTACAATTTTGAACAATTTTTTATTAGTTGCAAACTTAAAAATATTAGTAAATTAAATTACCCAAAGTCACCCAAACTGGCAAACCAACTATAATTCCCCAATATGAGCCTTGTTATGGAGGCCACACAGCGGAAGTAAGGAGTATTTGTACATATAGGGTCGCCACATATTCAATTATATTTTAATAGAAAATTAAGAATGATAGTGGATCTGAATTTCGAAAAAAAAAAAAATTTTTTGAAAATTTTTCGTAAATTAAAATTAAAAAATTCTTCTAAGTGATCAAAATTTAAGTTTAATCTGTAGCTTATGACTACACAGAAAGTAATAAAAAAGTTTCCATCTTATTAAAATGAAGTAGTCATAAAATGAAGAATAAACTTAAATTTTACTCGCTGAGAAGAATTTTTTAATTTTAATTTATGAAAAATATAATATTTCTTTTTTTTTTGTTTTTCGAAGTCACATCAACTCATAATTCTTAATCTGTTATTAAAATATAATTGACTATTATATTCGGACCCTGTATGTTATACATGGATCATGGATCATCATAAGTTTGATGTCAACTAATATTTTAACCACCACTTCACTTAACTCACTTATTTCAAAATAACCAAATACAGAATGAGCAAACTCTTCTTCAAATTAAGCAATTCCACGCTTTAATAAGATCAAACTTCAAAACTTTAACAATTAAGGTTAAAATTAATTAAACCACGGAAACCAACTTTTGAAGTGTTTTTAGTTTTACGAACCGAGTTAATTTCAAAATGTCTTTTATGTTTTAATTAAGTACATGGAATTACTCAGCGGTCCGCGTGCCAGGTCACGTGCCGCGATTTACTCAGTTGTATGTAAAGTAAATAGTAACATAGTAGTATTTATGTATAGGGAATTCTGGTGAAAAATGAAGTACCTACTTTCATTACATAATTATGATCAGAATCGAACACAGAGTGCTCTCCTTCAGTATCTAAAATTTGTCACCAGTCACTCTGTATATTTGCCGTTTGAATAAACGTATTTATTTTCATTTCATTTAATTAAATCTAACAAGACCGCCAACAATTGTATTCTTTCTATAATTCTTTCGTATATTTCTGCGACGTAAAATCCCGGGTGAAGGCGCGTGCGGTTGCTAGTTCACCTATAAAATCGGCAAACCCAAGTTTCTAGTTCCCGTCAGGTTGAAACACTCCCCTCTACGAGTTTTGACGTCTGAGTGACTTATGATTGGGAAACTTGGTCGAAATCGATGGCAGACATTCTACATTTGGGTAGGGAACGTGCCAAGTAAGATATAGCGTACGAAATTGAAGGAACGTGTTAAGCGAAACATACGATAGTACGAAGTGTAAGTAAAAATAAATATAATATTACATTATTTTATTGTTATTATAAACAAAGAAATAATAAAATCCCCAGACAATCACAGTAACTACATGGCCCCAAACTAAGCAGAGCTTGTGATATGGGATACCATGTAGCGAACTAGGGGGGAACCTAGAATATAAATACATATATGTATAGATATTCTTCCATGCTGGACTGAGAGCGAAAAAAAAATTGAATGTACCAGCTGCATCTCTTCCCGGCCAAACTTTAAAAGTCAGTTAAGGGACGGAGGTTTTATTGGCGTTTTTGCGGGCGATAGGCTGACCCCCTGTCACTGCAATAGTCTCTGTCCATCATAATAATGCCTCCAAATGTGTCAAACGTGACTTCAGATGGTTTTATAGCGTCTGGTGTTCTGCCTACCCCATTAGGGAAACAGGTATGTATGTATACATAGATAAACGCCCAGACCCGGAACACTTTTTTTCTTGTTCCGTGCGAGAAGTATTATTACCCCGTCGCGTTGCCAAAGTGGTAGTTTTTATGTTTTTGCATTAATAAAGCTAGTTTAGCTGCAAAGCTCTCCGACTAGATGGAGCTATGTTGGCAATATATCTTAAAACAGAATATGCTTAGTAATTTCGGTGGCGTGTCGCCAGGACTTAGTGGGAAGAGCACCAGTCCGGCAAGCGGAAGTCCCATTGTTTCAGTTATTCAAAAGTAGATATAATTTTTTGGATGCATGGTTGTGTGGATGTTTGTTCGTCAATCACAGCTGAACAGCTGAACGGATTTGTATGAAATTTGGCTTAATGATAGCGTACAGTCTGAAATAGCCCATAGGTTACTTTTTATCCCGGGATTCAACGCGCGAAACAGATACATTACTTATTAACATTAACTGTACTTAAACATCTACGTTCCGATATAAGTAAGCATGTTAAAAAGTTAAAAAACAAACCAACATGATAATTAACACGATTTAAAACAGAATACACCATAATTTTCACCTCATAATAAAACTTCTACAAGCTACTAAGTTCTAGTTAATTAGGAGAGCACGTTGTAATTAATAACGTAACGAGTAAAAAATAACGTTATTCGTTCGGATAATAACTGGTTACAATAGCATGGGTGTTAGTTGGTTTTTATATTGCTTTCCATTTCCTATTTAGGGTACCGTACCTAAAGAATAAAACGGGGCTCTGTCACCAAGCTGTATTTCAGGAACCGTGAAACAGAAAACTTTTTATTCACAGTAGGTAAAGTTAGTTATACTTTAGTAGTATACTGGGACTGCATATCGGAATATTTTTTTTTAATAGTTCCAGTAAAATTTTAGTACCCTTATTAGTGTACTGCTTCATCAAACGCAATACCTATACAAGTTATTAAAATCTAACTACATTATATCAATACCCAAATAATGTATACCGAATTAATTTCTGTACATGTTTTTAGTACAGAAATATTTTAACCTATTTAATTTCTGTACCGAAATGTATAGTTCAGCATATGTCCCTACGCTTCATAGGCTTCAACTAAACTATCGAACATTCTAAAGTATCCGCTACATTGTTTAAAAATAAATTCTTAATATTTTATAAATATTTAATAATCGGGAAATTTCAGTTAACTGAAAAAAAAATCAGTTATGCTACAATAATAAAAAAGGTACACGAATTATTTCAGTATGAATTCCTGTACTGTTATTTTTAAATACACCTAATTTAACGGTATGATGTCGTACAGAAAAATTTTTTACAGAAATTCATACCGGTATGCAGTCCCTGACCTTGGGGGATGCCTCTGTCCAGCAGTGTACGTCTCTCGCTCACATTGACCGACCATAAATGTCAAAATAATAATGAGAATTTAGTTCGGAATGCAGTAGTAAGCAGTAGTAAATTTGCTTCTATGCTGGACTGGGAGTGAAAGAAAAACATAGAATGTGCCAGCTGCTTCTCTTCCCGGGCATACTGTAAAAGTCAGTTAGGGGACCGAGGTGTTATGGGAGGCTTTTTTGTGGGCGATAGGCTGACCCCCTGTCACTGCAATAGTCTCTCTTCACTATTATAATGCCTCCTAAGTTGTCAAACGTGACATCAGATGGTTTTATTACCTCTGGTGTTCTGCCTACCCCATACGGGATACAGGCGTGAAGTTATGTATGTATGTATGCAGTAGTAAAGTTTTAGTAACAGCATACTGATGGACGCGCAATACGGAACTCTTTGTACGCGTGTCCGACTCGCTCTTGGCCGTTTTTATTTTATAGTTTAGATATTGTACTTTGATTGTGATAGTATAGATAATATTTTAAAAGCTATGGAAGCTGAAAAAAATTACGAGCATTTACAATTAACAGGTGCTGTTTTTCCTTATAGGTACCTATTTATAATTTTCATCACATGGAACGAATAGGTACGAAAATTTAGTTATCTATATTGTAAATTATTATGAGATGTAAGGAAAATAATGATATGACATAGATTTCTAAATCATTTGAATTTCATGGGTTTTTTGGAGGGTTTATTAAAACTGCCTTATATACCAAAGGCCCTGAGTCAACTCTCAAGTCATGGATGTTTCTTATTTACTTATGTTAGATTCTAATATTTTCATATTATTGCGTACCTATCTACGTGTACAGATGGTACAGACCAAAAATCGAACCTTCGAGACAAAATTTAAATAAAACCCATAAAACTAACTACTTTTCCTACTCTTTTACTGTCCATGCAGTTAGATTGTGAAATGCGCTGCCTTACGATATCCGCGAGTCAAAATCCTTATCTGTTTTCAAGAAAAAAGTACGAGCATTTTTTTTCTCAACTACTTATAATTAGACATTGATTACTCACACAAGATTCATTTTCATCAAAAGTCAAAAGTCAAAAAAGTGGTTATATATCATACATTGTGTATATATACATATATATTATCTGTTATATATTCATCAATGTTTATGTATAGTATTTTACTGTGTTTAAATAAATATATATTAAGTTATGGATATAATATAATTTTATTTATGTTTGTTATATTTAGTGTACATACTAAAATTGTATTTTTTATCAAATTCTCCATTCGTTCTACTTCCGTGCTGGACTGGGAGTGAAAGAAAAACATAGAATGTACCAGCTGCTCTCTTCCCGGGCATACTGTAAAAGGCAGTTAAGGGACAGAGGTTTTATTGGCGTGTTTTGTGGATGATAGGCTGACCCCCTGTCACTGCAATAGTCTCTATCCATCATTATAATGTCTCTAAAGTCAAACGTGACATCAGATGGTCTTATAACCCCTGGTATTTTGGCCTACCCCATAAGGGATACAGGCGTGAAGGTATTATAATGATGGAGAGAGACAATTGCAGTGACAGGGAGTTAGCCTATCGCCCACAAAAACGCCAATTAAACCTCTGTCCTTTATCTGACTCAGTATACCTGGGAAGAGATCAAGAGAAGCAGCTGGTACATTCTATGTTTTTCTTTCGCTCCCAGTCCAGCATGAATCCTTTTTAAATAAAAGTGTACCTATCTAAAAGAAGTATGAAAGAAGTGTGCACGCATACCTATAATGTTTTGCATCTTCTATAATGTAAAACATTAATAGCGACTAATAATTGAATATTTAATCAATAAGCTACATATATGTGAAAACTTTGTAAATGGCCATATATATATTATTATGTAAGCTATAACAACTAACTAGCTGTAAGTTTTCCTAAAATTATAAAATAAAATAAAATAAAAATCTATCTACGTCACCGAAAAACAAATCTCTAAGCACCAAGTCTATAGCGCACAACACTACACCTATCGATAAAAAATACCGATTACTTAAGCCCCATAGAATCAATTCGCCGAACTATTTGACGGCAAGCCTGTGAAGTTAGATAAATGAAAAATCGTTCCCGGAACATTTGCCGACTAATGTTCCGGAAAACTCGGAAATAGGGATGTGTTTATGTCGATATTTTGTAATAATTTTAATATATTAGTTGTAATAATAATGTCTTCTAATACGATAGAATTCTCGGGCCTGTCAGTCGTTCGTGATCATTGTAAAATAAAATATATAGGTACACAATTTTTTTTAAATTTGCTTCTATGCTGGACTAGGAGCGAAAGAAAAACATAGAATGTGCCAGCTGCTTCTCTTCCCGGGCATACTGTAAAAGTCAGTTAAGGGACCGAGGTGTTATGGGAGGCTTTTTTGTGGGCGATAGGCTGACCCCCTGTCACTGCAATAGTCTCTCTTCACTATTATAATGCCTCCTAATTTGTCAAACGTGATATCAGATGGTTTTATTACCTCTGGTGTTCTGCCTACCCCATACGGGATACAGGCGTGAAGTTGTGTGTGTATGTACAATTTTTTTTAACTAGTTTTCTGTTTAAAACAAATTCTTCCAGATTTCATGGTTAAGGTTATTTTCAAATGTCTATAATCATTACAGCTCCTTGTAACTCTCCCATTGCAGGGCTATGAGTCTCTCCCCTGGGTGACGAGGAGGTTTAGGGAGTTAACCAGCAAGTGTTGATTGCTAGATGACAGAATTTTCAGCTGAAATAGATTTTGACAAACCAAACAACTACTGTATACAAGTATACACCACCTGAGACTCTTAACTTGCCCTTCGAAATAAATGCCCAGAAAATATACGTTGCCTAGAAATCTATACTAATATATAAAGCTGAAGAGTTAGTTTTTTTTTGTTTGTTTGAACGCGCTTATCTCAGAAACTACAAGTGGGATTCGAAAAATTCTTTTTGCATTTGATAGCCTAACTCTTGAGGAAAGTTATAGGCTATATTTTATCCCGAAATTCCCACGGGATCAAAAGTTACGCGGGTAATACCGCGCGCGGTGGCTAGTATACATATAAAGCTGAAGAGTTTGTTTTTTTTTGTTTGTTTGTCTGAACGCGCTAATCTCAGAAACTACAAGTGGGATTTGAAAAATTCTATTTGCATTTGATAGCCCAACTCTTAAGGAAGGTTATAGGCAGAAATTCTCACGGGATCAAAAGTTACGCAGGTAAAACCGCGCGCGGTGTCTAGTGTCTTGATATACCTTTGTCGATGTTACTTATTCGTTTATTTTAATTTTTTACATGTTTATAACACTTTATGTAGTGCACGTATTTTATTAAAAACATTAAAGATTACTATTAATTTTATTTCGTAAACAAAATTTGTTTGCAAAATTTAGCTACAACTATCTCATATCTTTATTAAGTTTTAAAATTTGTTTTGATTTGTCAAAAAATAAGTTTTACTTATACTTGACGCAAAATCTTAGAACCCTTGACCAAACAAACTATCTATTAAGAAATTTAATTAATTTAACACCTACCCTCTATTTTGCCAAAAAATCTCACCCCCGTAACACCCTAATGCTCACTTACAAATTCACAACGTCTGTTGAATCAACAAATGCGTAAAAACAGCTACTTTGCAAGATTAGGGGAGAATAGGGATGGGAACTATCGATAGATTTTTATCGATCTTTCGTCTTAAAATTTTAACTGTTTTTTTGATGTTTGGATGGATGTAAAACTTTTACATAAGGGATTGATGTTTTTTGTGAGGTTTTTGTCGTAACTTATTTAATATTACGATACTCAGTGTTAGACGCGTGAAACGTCCACGGGAACAGCTTACTTTTTCGGGATAAGGAGTTTCATTTCGAGTATTTCGTTTAGTTCGATTCAGGCATTTAGACGTGAAACTCAGTACAAGAATCAATCAAACTTTCACGTTTATATTCCTGTAATAGTGAGATCTTTCAGTTATTTAAATACAATAAATCACGTATTACAATGCGAATGATTCCAACAAAGCTAACCTAGAACTAACGATTGCCTAACAATTATCTGCTAATTAGTGTAATAATGAAGATAATTACACCACACCCTGATTCCTCATGTTAATTACAACTTGATTGTTACTAATATTTTAATAACCACACGTTTTCCAAGTGCATACGAAACAGACCTATTTTCTTAGAACAACCTCAATTCGATTAACAATGAGCTCAAATCAATTCACACTCTCTTTTTTAGGTCTATCTTATTGTTGTCAATTTCGGAGACTTTAAAATCAACGAATGCGAGCATTAAAAAAACCGACTTCACTTCAAAACTTTGGTTGAATTAAATGTCGTCAATGTAAACATTCTCCGAATTCATACATATTTTACCAAAAAATTTAAATTATCCATGAATTACTCAATCGATTTCGATTAAATTTATACGGGACCAATTCTGAAGTATCTTCTAGCATATGAAACAAGAATTTTCAAAATCAATTCATAACTGTGTGCAATATCGTCACAAAAAAAACATACACACGAATACACGAATTGAGAACCTCCTCCTTTTTTGGGAGTCGGTTGAAAAAAATATTTTGTGACCTCTCAGTTTGACATTAAAGCTCCTAAAAATTAGAGAGTGTAGTGTCGAATACGGCCCAGTCACCCACTGGAAAAACCCACGTTTTTCCAGTATAATTAAACATATTAAAAACCAATTCACTTGACACTTAAAAGTACTAGGACTGTAATGGTAAGGAACAACAGACACACGCAGTGTCTGTCACACCCTGTATCAAAAAGGAACTGTCAAAGCGCTTAGTTCGACTTCCAAGGAGACTAGATGAAAAAAAGTTTATTCAGCAAAAGTAAAAAATAAGGAAACTTAAAGTACAAAAAAAGAACAAGTAGTAAGCCGAAATGGTCGAAGCTCAGCACAATGGCTTTTACACCATGGCGCTGATTTTCAGCTTTAACTATAATTAGGTTGCTAAAGGTTGGTAGCAATGATTTGGATCAATGAATAGTTAAACAAAAACACCTTAAAATAAAATAAAATTCTTAAAATAATTTTACACACAAGGTACTTATATAAAAAATAATAATAATAAAAAATCATTTGAGAGAAGAAAAAAAAAAGAAATAAAAAAAAAGACGTGAATTGTGACAAATTGCTGTAAAATAATTACATAAACAAAGTACCTAGTATTATTAGTGATAAGATGTTATCTAAAGATCGTTACTAGCGCTGAAACCATATTTTTATTTGATGTTAAAAATGATCACTTCTAAAAAAAACTTAATTTAAACATTTTCAATAATGTTTAACTGAACTAATTAACTTTTTTCCCAATAACAAAATAAATCAGACTCACTAACAAATCCATCTAAAATCCAATCTGTTATCTTCAATTTAGACAGATTTACAATTACTAATTAATTCTAATTAACGAAGCTAGTCACAAAGCAGCACTATATTCAATTCATAATTAAAATACCCCACATTTTAGTTAAAATCGCACGTTCATACTCTACAACAATAGTTTAGCTAAAACTCCGACAAGTTTCATGTTAAACACGGGTATCGTTGTTCGCTGTATAATCGCCATTAGCTTACTAATCATTCTGAGGTAAAAGATGCTATTAGGAATTTCTAACTAATTACAAATGTATATAATCAAGGTGGGTTATAAATTTTCTATTGGAATGCAAATGAAAACAGATTCTCCATGATCGGGATAAGGTTTTCTTTATAATAGCGAATTATCGTGGCTGCGTACGACGGGATATAAGGCTTTTAATAGATTAGCGAATGTGAGTGCGATTTCGAGAATTATCTGAAATTTAAGTTATAGGTGATGGAAATGTTTTAAATCAATATAAGAAGTATGCTTTTCAATGTTTTGAAAGTATAGATTTTACTGGTAGGTAGAAACCAAATTATTAACTTTCGGAAGGATTAAAAAAAATTGTTCCTTTTCAAAATATTCAGTCTTGTTAAAACTAATAAAAATATTTATTAATCGAAGCTAAAGCATTTATACTTAGATTAAAGATCTACTTAGCTTAGGCATTGCTTTATGTAAATAGATAAAGAAGTAAATAAAATGAGTTGCAAAATAAGGCGCAAACATGTTAACTTGAGAAAAACTAACATGTTGCAAACCACACATAAGTAAAGTCAGCAATAGATTCAGAATGACAAAAAAAAACATTCAGTTTTTAACAACTGCCTTAAAATATTATAAACTTTGTTTTGATATCATATGTTTAAGTTAGAAAATAATAGGTCGCGGATAAGGAAAATGTGTAAAATTTTATTATTTAAAGAAAGGAAAAAAAACTCAACAGTCTACTATTGCATTCAATAATACTGCATAAATAATCTTTTTTTGGAAAAAAATAACTTAGAACACAGATTTTTAACATAAACGTAGCACAAATTAAAGGAACTATAGGGTTTTTACATTTATGTGTTAATATTGCTTTTACATGTCAATCTTGTTTGTAAAATATGGAATTTTGAAAGTGACCCACCAGTCATCCTGTATATCTACTTGAAACAAAAAATGCTTTAATTTTTAAGTTTGAGTCCTTTTCTGTATGCACAAATATTTTGAGTTGCCACCAAGAACACGTCACATAATGATTGTTGAACTATTTTTCTATGTGATTGTTATTTGTTTTTGTATTTTATTAAAAAATAAATCATAATGCCCAGAGGTATTACTTCTATCCAATTAATTTCTCCGGCTATAAATAAAAACTATATTGATCTGCTTCTGACTGTACAAACTAAGTTTATCGTCTAAGCCCGACAGATGGCGTGGCGGTTAGCACTTTCCTCGTGCAGTTTTCACTTTAAGATTATTGCAGATATTCTAAATTGGCATATGATGGCTGGTCGCTTATCCACTTAGCGAATGATGGCCAACAAGCGTAACTAATCGGTGGTCTATCATCTGAGGACTAGGCGTTTCCTGCGGCTATTCTTGCGTTATAACAGATTTTCTAGAGTATTCTAAAGTACATGTATGTAATATAGGTAATGGGTGCGAAACTTTAAGAAGAAAGTTTTAAAATTGTTTAGGTTTTAAAATAGTTTCTATGTTTTTATCTTTTTTACAAATAGAAGAGTAGAAAGAAATAGAGATACTTGTTAAAGAGTATGGACGTTGATACCAAGTTTCCTTTCTACGTAAACATAGGTAATAATAAGCTTCTATTTATTATCCGCCAACTCGATAACATTAATAGTCGCTTTCAACAGAATACGTTAAAATTAAAATAAAAACATAATAGATTACCTTCCTACTTATGTGTTCGCAGCCTTATGATTATGCCGTCATAATTGCACACACACTGTTATGCCGTCATAATTGCACATGCACTAAAGTGTCGGCACATCAAAGTGCCAATTATTGTCGTTATTTATTCCTCAGATAATAGTTCTATTAGTCGCTGCTCGTAAGTCGCGACATGTTCGTAACTTATAATAATTAATTATTTATATAATGTATTTACTATATGGGCAATAACATTGTCATTAGCTATTTGGCATTAGGGTAATTAATATTCTCGAAGGTAGGATTCAACGTTCATCTAGTTTACTTTTAAATTAAGTAAGACGCAATATTTAAAAGTGGCAATGGGTAGGGCATATAGCTCGCCGAACTGGCCGTTGGGGCAGAAAAGTTGTCGAGTGGCGGCCACGTACTGGGAGACGCAGCGTAGTCAGGCCCCCGCAAGATGGACCAACGATCTGGTCAAAGTTGCCGGTAAACGGTGGATGAGGGCGGAGCGGGACAGAGCGATGTGAAGAATCTTCGGCGAGGCCTGTGTCCAGCAGTGGACGTCTACAGGGTGCTGCTGATTATGATTTAACAGTACCAAATCAGATCTAAATACATTTAATACCTAGTTATTACCAAAAACAAGCAGTTTACATCCTTGCGGACTAGCTTTTCTCACGGCTTTGCCAGCTTAAATCTCAAACCCGTGGGAATAAAATAGGATAAAAGTATCATCTGTGTTATTCCAGATTATAACCTGCCCATGTGCAAAATTTTATGTCTATGTGAGTTTCCAATCAAGTAACTAATACGTTTTAAGAAATTACTATAAAAGAAAATGGATGCAAAAAATTTAGAGCAGTTAACATTTAAGATTCATCAAGATAAGCAAGGTCACCAACTGTTCTTAAAAAGTGAATATTCGCTTCGTGGAAAAGACCTCTTTTAGGTCGCCTGGCCAGCGAGAACCCTTTTTATACAATGTGTACCGCCACATATCTCTTCACCAGTGGTGATGAGATATTACAATAATAAATAAATAAATATTTCTGACACTCACACAACATTGTCTAGCCCTAATTAAGTTTCTTAAAGAACTTGTGTTATGGGTACTAGATAACTGACATATTTTTTTTTTTTTTCTATTAGGATATAAACTTAAATAAACATATAAACATCCATGACTTGACGACTAATATCTGTGTTCATTACACAAATATCCGCCGCCGCCGCTGCGATTCGAACTCAGGACCTCTGGCATAGAAGGCTATTTGTGTTACCACTACACCAGCCGATGTTTGATGAAGAGCTAGTCTCTTCTTATCATCTTTCATCACCATTTCAAGAGTGAGATTGAGGAAAACGCGTTTGGTCATCATCGTTGAGAAAATCACTTAAATAATCAACGAATGCAGAGCATTAAAAAAATCGACTTCACTAACATTTTTAAATTCTTGTCAAAACTGTGGCTGAAGTATAAGGAAGGTCATATTATACATAAGTTTTGTAGTTTAAAATACGATTAGTGGTGTGAAGGTAACAGACGATAGTGTGAGAGGTCGAATTTTGAATACCAGACGATTCTTTGAGTCTCTGTATCATACATAGGGAATCTGTCTGTATGTATGATCAGGGTAAGCTTTGGAACTACTGCACAATTTTTGATCCGGTTTGCACAAATTTAAGAGTAGTTCTTAGGCTATATAATAATAATAAATAATAATAATAAATAATCTTTATTTACCAGTAGGTACATGCGTAGTCAGAGTTACAAAATAAATATATCATAGTGCGTTCACATACTGCTGTAATTTCAGCGTGCAAATTTAGAGAAAGTATTACAACATCTTCATTTTTATAAATTTAAAATATTATTATTATGTCATTCAACCAACGGGAAAATATAACACAATAAATCAAACACAAAATAAAAAGTCAAATCAATATTTAAATAAGTCCAAAAGTATTCTTTAATGTCAATTATAAAAATATTTATCTTAAAACAGAAATTACATTACATAAATTTTGTTACAAAAATATTTTGATTGCAATTTCAAATTAATTCACTTCTTTGTCATTTAAATATTCTTTGACGCTATAGTACATTTTTCTTAAGCATAAATTAAATAGGGCAGTTTTAAATTTGTTTCTAGATAGTTCTTTAATTTTTGATGGCAATTTTTTAAAAAAGCGTATCGCCATACAATGAACATTACTACTATATTATGATAGTTTTTGAACTATAGGCTATTAAATATCACGATACATTGCCAAAGTGCCGAGTTATCACGGTTTGTGTCAACTAAGTACTTAATTATTTATATTGTTATAACAAATCACTATTAAATAAGAATATTATATTATAATAAAAAAATACTATTCTTCGTTCACAAAATACATAGGAAAACAGCGACACCCAAAGACTTAAAAACCATTTCCTCGCTTTCCCCAGGCCCACGGCTTTCAATGCTATGAAACGTACAAAACCCAGAAACCCATCAATCAATGATTTATCTGTAAATTTCCATCATCATCAGATGGAAATCTAAAACCTAATTAAAATGAACACCCGGTATGCGCGGACGCAGAAAATCTTGCATCTTTGTGCGCAATGAGTGGCAATTACTTCGACTGACTTTTGAATCATTTCTACGATTTTTCACAAACATGCTAACATATTTTAATTGATTTGATTGGTTGCATAGTTTTGAAATTAGATTTGTAATTAGAGGAATACTTTGTGATTGGTTGAATAACGTAAGTGTTAAGTGTGAATGGTATCTTTGATAAATAATTAATTGTAGTCTGGAAGATGTCATCTTTTAGTGGTAAAGTCGCCACTTGTGCTCTGTCACCTGAATGCAATTGTATCAAAACTTTTTTTTATACTTTGGAATGTGTAGAATAAGGTAGTGGTCCGTGCTTCGGAGACCACGGAAAGCTATCGGTTCTGGGTGCTGTATACTTGAATAAGTAAGGGTTTGTTAGAAGCCATTTCGGCGCCCTGAAAATTCTGATATCCACTGACCAAACACTGACAGGCTCATTACAAAGAGTTTTGCATACATACAATATCTTCACGATTTTATACCTTATGGGGTAGGCAGAACACCATCTAATATATAAAATTCTCGTGTCACAGTTTTCGTTGCCATACTCCTCCGAAACGGCTTGACCGATTTTGATGTTTTTTTTGTGCTTATCCGGTATCTATGAGAATCGGCCAACATCTATTTTTCTTTTTTTTTTATTTATATGGCAAAACAACGTTTGCCGGGTCAGCTAGTAGTCTATAAAACCATCTGAAGTCACGTTTGACAAATTTGGAGGTGTTATAATGATGGAGAGAGACTATTGCAGTGACTATCAGCCTATCGCCCACAAAATCGCTAAAAAACCTCTGTCCTATAACTGACTTTTACAGTGTGCCCGGTAAGAGAAGCAGCTGTTACATTCGATGTTTTTCTTTCACTCCCAGTCCAGCATAGAAGCATGTGAGAATAAAGGAAAAAGCCTTTACGGCTGAGAATAATCTTGCAGTGTCCGGATAAGGGGGTCCTAAAAGTCGACTAAATGGACAATTCCCACTTCATGGAAGGACCCGAATGAGTAACGCCATTAAATAACTGGCTTATTCGTAAGTTTGACCCACGCTAGATTGTTACTTACCTATAGGTTTGGTTGTTTTTCTATGTTATTTATTTTACTATTCGTATATATTCTTCTTCTCCTATATATTACTATTACAAGCTCCATTTGTTTGGGGTTAGGATACATTCTATTATTTTTAGTAAAAGTTATTACAATGGAACTACCCCTTACAAAAATGAACGTATATATAAGTATTATACACTAAATTTCTGAAAGAAAAGTACTAATTAAGCCTATAGTGTTGTAATATAATCATACGATAAACATTCATCACACGTATTATTTCCATACAAATGACCACAGTGATCAATAATTATCGAAGTTTATCTACCACATCAGATCTAATTACCGTAAATAATTGAAATTAACTCGTGCGCAGCATGTAAAAACTACAAGCTTGATATCTACAAGTATAATATGACTAAATATAACGTCAAAACTATTCAAGCAGAAAAATATCGGAAAAAGGTATAGAGCTTTGTTTAGTTGGATTTTCAGACAGCGCGGCGGCGGCGGTGTGGCATTAGTTTTGGATAGAAGCATAAGTAAATTGTTAGGGAGATTTGAGCGGGAAAAATAAAAAATAAGTAAACGAAATCGAAATATTATACTCTGTAATAGAAACTAAATTTAAAATTGTGAATTTTGGACTTTAAACTTGGTTGAAGACAAGATGAGGTAAAAACCTATTAATAGCGAGTAGTTACAAAACATTGCAGAATTTGAATTTTATTTGAAATTGCGGATTTTGAAGATTAGTCGTAAATGTTTTCCTGAAAACATTTATTTGATGACGACTGTCTGGTGTAGTGGTAACACACATTGCCTTCAATGTCAGAGGTTCTGGGTTTGAATCCTGGTGTTGGTGAATATTTCTGTGATGAACACAAATATTAGCCATGTTTGGAAATTAAATCCGTATGTGATAGATGTTCTAAAAAGTCTAACTAAGCGCTTTGACAGTTCCTTTTTGATAAAGTTCGCCAAGGTTTGTAATGAACTGCCTGCGTCTATTTTCCCTGACCAGTCCTAATACTTTTAGTGTCGAGTGAATAGGTTTCTCGTGGATGGACGTGTACCACCTTAGTCTTCATGTTTTCTTAACATCAGGTGTCAGGGAAAAGAAGCGTCCCTTACTTATATATTCAATATGTTGTATATTTTTTATCCGTCTAGTATCCATAAAACAAGTTCTTTAAGGGAATAAAACTACTTTTTAACCGGATTAATCGCGTATAATTTATATTTTACATTTTAATGTCGAGGTAAAATGTAAAATATAAATTACACGCGATTAATCCGGTTAAAAAGTAGTTTTCCTTAACTTATGAATTCTTTAAGTGACTTAATTTGGGCTAGATATTATATATGTGTGAATGTAAACAATATTTATTATTTGGGAGGAGAATTTAGTGAATTTGTTTTAAACTACAATGCTACCTTTGATTATCTTCTATATTTACTAAAAATAAGATCATAAAACTTAGAAACAGCTTCCCTAAGTGGACATAGAGTTTAGTGCCAATTCTTATTACATGTATTACATACATGTATGTAGCTTAATATTTAAGAACATTATTACATACAATAATATATGAAATACCATCGTTTGTCCTGTTGCCATATGAGTAATATTTATTTGCCATCGACAATATTTACACACACTTTAATCGCAACATAATAAAACAGAAAACTTTGTAACATAAAACCTATATTCTATCGATACTTATTTATCGACATCAGTACATCACTAAAGAATCAATTTCGCTATTGACTTTTCCCCTTCGCTATAAATATTTATAAGGCGTTTACACGGAATTTTATGAGATGAATCTTGTAATTTTAAGAACCTACATTTGTTATATCCTTGCTTAACGAAATAGACTGAATGATGGAGGTGGTGAAAGACCGGAATGAATGAACGATGGCTTTTATCGCATCATGATGATGCTTTGAAAATATAAGTTTATTGTTTTTAAAGAAATGTGTTGTATTGTTTATATTGCGTTGCTTATTGTTCATTTTCAACCGACTTCTAAAAGGAGGAGGTGCTCAATTCGTGTGTATGAGCTTTTTTGTGTCTTTGTTACACGATTTTACGGACAATTTTAAACTGATTTTGAATATTCTTATTCCATATGATAGAGGATACTTCAGAGGTAGTCCCGTATAAATTTCATCGAAATCGATTTAGTAGGTACTTACCTATTTTTTGAAAAAATTGAAATTTTCGAAAAAAATATGTATCAATATGGTGAATTGTACCTTAATGACCTTATACTTCAGGCACAGCTTTGACTAAGATTTAAAAATGTTAGTGAAGTTGATCATGGCGCTTGCAACAGTGCCGAAATATCGAGAACTCAAATTAAAAAACAAACATGGTAAATATCCCATTTCTAAATTTAAAAATGGTATAAATGATAGAAGTTCAATAAAGGCGTTTTTTGAAGCAGCAAGGTTTTCCGTTAAAAAAATAATACACCCAAAAATAAAGTCCATAATTAACCACACCCTAAACACAAAAACACAATAAAAAGCAATAATTTACATCCCTTAAACAACTCTCCATCCCCTCTATAGCTCTCCGGTTAATATTAACAAATAGGTGCAACCCTTATCTAAAGATACCACCCCTGAACAGACCCCTAGGGGGCAGTTATCAAATTATTACTACACTGTTCATTGAATAGGAATTAGTTAGGGGATGTTTTGATCTAGTTTATTTTGTGGTTTCATATTTAGGGGTTGGTTTTTGGTTATGGAGAGTATTTGATGTTTATTTTTTTGTTACGTTTATTAATTTTTATTTTGATATGATGTTTTAATTGGTAATTGTTGGATGGGTACCTATTGAAGAAACGCCATCTAGGTTTTAAGTAAGCATATGATAGGTTTTATAGGAGGTATGAATAAAATACATGAATCAAAATTTAGTAAATACTTTTTCAGGACATATTTAAAGATTTAATAAGTTTAATATTTACAACTTTAGAAAAAAATTGTTTGTTCACGTTTACCTCAGAACCTACCGTAAACTAAAACTAAAAAACCCGACTGCGGAATAAAAATATCCTTAAAAAATATTGCGAACATCAAAGTTTCAATTAAAAAGAAAAAAACAAACATATAACACTAAATATTAGAGCTTTCAAATAATATTTGCAATGAAAAGTAATAGCAGCAGGCGGATCATTTTTCTCGTCCAGCTTATACAATTTTTGTTTTGTACTAGTGATATAGAAATTTATTCCATTATTCCTACAAATGGGTCTAAGTAAATAAATAACTCATAAATAATGGAATAATTAAGCCATTTACTATCAAAGCAAACCATTTAACCTAATAACAAAAATTATTTTATGAATTGATAAATCTTATCAATCAATTGATTGACAAGAAAACTAATTTCTTTGTTGGTCGTATTATAGGTACGGGAACGGTTAATGTTAAAATTTTCAATATTTACTGTTTTTTAGGTATCTACTTATTTAATTGGTGTTATTTTACACATTGGGTAAGGTATTTACATACTTTCAATATCAGTTTAAAGTTTTTTGTTATATGAATGTAAGTAGTTACGGAATAAACACGTTTGCAAACTTAACGATATGTTTGTTGATAAATCACCCCGTATATGTTTGTATAAACACAAAGTACCTATTATCATCATCATCATCACAACTCTTTGTAATGAGCCTACTACAAGGCATGAGTCTCTCCCCTGGGGGAAGAGGAGGTATAGGCCATAATCCACCAAGCTGGCCCAGTGCTGGGTGGTGGATGCCAGAATTTTCAGGGCGCCAAGATGGCTTCTGACAAACCCTAATGACTACTGTTTATAATTATACAGCACCCGGGACCGACTGCTTAACGTGCCCTCCGAAGCACGGAAGTCGTCGTGAGAAATGAATGGTCGGCGGTCACCCATCCAAGTGCCGACCGCGCCGAACGTTGCTTAACCTGTGATATCGTATGATACACACAGTAACCACGGTGCCAAGACGACTTCCTTATTATAACATATTAATTAGTGTTTAAATGGTTAAAGTGGATATAGATAACCTTTAGCCAATGAGGGTGTTATAACAGCCTATTGCTGGTATCTACGTAAATTTTACTTTTCAGCCATATTGTGAAGAAAAAAAAAGAGGTTATTTGTGTATAATGTTATTTCTCAGACTTACCCGAACTCGGTCGATCACTGTATCTCGTGCAGTAGACCCAGGCCGGCCACACCATTGGGCCCTCGCCGGTAGTCGAACCTGGGAACACACAGGCAGCATTATTGATCCATTGAGGCTCTTATCTCCAATGTGTTTGATGGTTTATGATTTGCTAAACATTCAAGTTTTTGCTTGGTGGTAGGATCCCTTCTGGGTCCGCCTGGCTAGCGACCACCCTTTATATAAAGTCTGCCGCCAAATGTTACCGCTCCGGCGGTAATGTGTTCCGGCAATATTTTATAAAGAGCCAGTTCCTTCCTAAACCCGTGTGCTTTCATCTTCGACCTCATCGTCACTTACCATCAGGTGCGATTGAGGTCAAACGCGGGTTTAGTCACTTATAAAAAAAAAAAAAAAAAAGTTAGTTTGGGAAAAAATACCTAGATTTTGTAGGTAAAATGTATCCGCGCTGAATTAATTTAGTTCTAGCAACAAACAAGATTATATTTTTCTGTAAATAAAGTAACCCGGGTTTGTACACTGATATGTAACGGACAGAATATTAGCCTTAATGACGTCATGAAATTAATATGTAGTTTTTTTATAAACTAATTTATTTTTACATTTCTTAAATGTCATTATCAGCTATAGTATCCATTACGGACGTTCTTTAAAAATCTTAATTTGGGCAAGATAAGGTGGTGTGATTCTTAGAAAATATCAATCCCCACTGTGATTCGTACCCTGAACCTCTGACATAGAATGCAATCTTACACCAGCCGGTCATCGCTGTGCTAAAAGGTGGAGGGCATAACCTGCTCAATAAGTAAAAATAAATAAATAAAAATAAATTAAATTAAATTCCTAGACAATCACACCAACTACATGGCCCCAAACTAAGCCAAGCTTGTGTGTGATATGGGATACCATGTAACGAACTAGGGGGGAACCTAGAATATAAAATACACAAATAGGTAAACACCCAGACACGTAACCTTTTCTTTTTTCTTATTCCGTGCGGGAATCGAACCCGCAACCACTGCCGTCTGAGGCAGATAGTTTTATCCCATCGCCAAAGTGGTCGTTCTTAAGATCAGAAACTATGTTTAAAGACTTACCTGCCGCTGAGCCCTGGCTGCCACTATCATCACTCTTCGACAAGTCTATCGCCGACGGTTTCTCACTAGGTTTCACTTCTGGCACTCTTGCTTCCACCTCTGCTTTCGAAGACACACTCAACTCCTTCACTGAAGACGCCTTGGCAATCTCATAATGCCGTGTCTTCAAACTCTTTCTCTTATTCAACGGATCCGTTATACGTCTCCCAAAATCAGCTTTTAATATATTATCTATACTAAACTTTAGGCAACTTTGATTGATCAGGTCTCTTTCTGATTCGTTTTCTGGTGATCTTGCAGCGAAAAGTCTTCGGTTTTCATCAGTTCTTGGAGGTTTGAGATCGTTGGGTTTTCCCCGATTGATGTTTAGACCAAAGCTGTGCGGAGAAGCTAAGCTATTAGGTGGAAGTATTCTATTCTGCAGATTTGCTTTTAGATCCACTTGGCTTAGAAGTGGATTTTGGAAAATTAGTGGTTGATTAAGGAACATCAGAGGATTAGGGTTAATAGGACTAGGTCTTAAAAGTAAAGGTTGAGTCATCGTTAAGTTTTGACTTAACTGTGATATGGCGTTTAGGTGTGTTTGAATATGCTTAAAAGAGGTGAGACCTTGAGACGTTTCTGGACTATTTTTATCATGATTTTGCTCGTAATGCACTGGAGCTTCATTACCAACTGAAAGCACTGTATCATCGCTGCAGCAAGAATTATCATCGATACTTATTTCAGTTCTAGATTCATTATTATCATCTATTGGACTAACACTTTCAGAATGTCTAGAATCGTGCGTTTCTTCGTAACAAGGCGTATTTGCTAGGAGTTTATCCGTTGAAAAGACGTTTTCTGGACTATGGCTATCTCGTTCCTTCTTTAGAACATTGTGTATGGAGAAAGCAGATGAATGTATGATTCTTTCTTCTGGTTTCTCCTCCTCGTGCTCAGGACTGGTGGTGTCCCGAGTATTTGGGGAGTATATCTCATCATCACTCTCCTGGATTTTGATCCCGGAATCGAGTTGCAGAGACGATGATACCGCCGCCATTTTGTGAAAGGGAGTTTACGCCATCTGTAATTAAAGAAAAGAAAGTTAGTTGAATTGTTACATACATAAGTTCACGCCTGTATCCGTTTGGAGTTGGCAGAACACCAGAGGCTATTAAACCATCTGATGTCACGTTTGTAAAATTTGGAGGTATTATAATGATGGAAAGAGACTATTGCTGTGGCAGGATTACGAAGAATATTTAAAAAGATTTTACGAGCTGAAAACGCTCGCGCGCCGCACAATTGACTCTACGGTAGTAAACGTCCATCTAAAACCTCTGTCCTTTTACTGACTTTTGCAGTATGCCCGGGAAGAGAAGCAGCTGGCACATTCTATGTTTTTCTTTCGCTCCCAGTCCAGCATGGAAGCAATTTTTACGATAGTTTTATGCCTTAAGGCGTTTTGCATATGTCGAGTCATTTACTGTGGTGTGAGAGATCTTGGGTTTGAGTCTTAGGCGGTCTTTAGGAAATTAACTTTTCAAAACTGGCTCCAGTCTAGGTGTATATTAAGATAACACCTAGACCGTTTATTCTGCAGTTTAGTCTGCATAAAAGAGCCTGCTTAAGCTTATATTAGGGCTATAGAATTCAGGGACTGCATATCGGTATAATTTTTTTAAATAGTATTAGTAAAATTTCAGTACCCTTATTAGTGTACTGCCTCATCAAACACAATAACTGTACAAGTTATTAAAATCTAACTTAATTATATCAGTACCCAAATAATGTATACCAGAATTATTTCTGTAGATGTTTTTAGTACAGAAATATTTTAACCTATTTAATTTCTGTACCGAAATGTATAGATCAGCATTGTCCCTACGCTTCATAGGCTTGCTACTAAACTATCGAACATTCTACAGTTATTTAAAAATAACTTTTAATATTAATACCGGTAAATTTCAGTTACCTGAAAAAAATATCAGTTATGCTACAATAATAAAAAAGGTACACGAATTATTTCAGTATGAATTCCTGTACTGTTATTTTTAAATACACCTAATTTAACGGTAGGTATGACGTCATTCAGAAAAAAAAATGTACAGAAATTCATACTGGTATGCAGTCCATGATACAATTAGATGTGTTCATGATAAAATTCTATATTAGGACTTCCTATAATGGATCCTATATGGATGGTTGTATACCTACCATGGTATAATGGAAGGATACCCATAGTTTTTACTTACTACCAGCTTATACCTAAGTAAGGTATATTTTTCGTATTAATTTAAATTCAGGTAGCTTATTTATTAATGAACGAAAAATTCGCACACAAAGGTAATTTGTTCAATAAAACAAAGGACATCGTAGCCTAATATCAAGAAGCCACAAAAACTTATATCAAATTAAAATGTCCCAAACGATTGAATTACACGAAATCACCTAAATTACTCTAAAGACTCAAATAACATGAAAATCATTCAATTAACAAGTTATGATCATAAGAACTACATAGTAAGTAATTATAAAAATGTAACCGCAGTGGGATGCCTTGAAGAAACCGCGATAGTTTTAAGCGGAGATCGTTTGGTGGGACGAAATGCTCTACTTTGGCGGATTTGTTTAAATTAAAAATCCCCAGACAATCACACCAACTACATGGCCCCAAAGTAAGCATAGCTTGTGTTATGGGATACCATGTAGCGAACTAGGGGGTAACCTAGAATATAAATATATAAATAGATAAACACCCAGACACGGAACATTTTTTTTTTCTTGTTCCGTGCGGGGATCGAACCCGCAACCACTGGCGTCTGAGGCAGATAGGTTTACCCCAACGCCAAAGTGGTCGTCAATTTTTTGTAAATGTAAATCCATAAATGGCTGTAAGTTTATTGCATCATAATTTAAGAGCTGCGGATTTTGTGAGTTTTGATGGATATTTGGATGTATGGATCTCTGTTCGTCAATTACGGCAAAATGGCTGAACATATTTGGATAGTGATAGTGTACTATTTGGAATAGCACAGAGGCTTTTAAAATAGCACCTTAGCGCATACTTTTTATCCCGATACTCGAGATCGCGCAAAACAGCTAGTATATAAATATATTTATCTAGTAATGTAATCATTGCGATTACGATGTGCAAACCGATATATTCAGAACTAAAAAATAGTAAGCATAATTTAATTTTACTAAGTATGTAAGTATTTCAAATTGTTTTTCTATGAAATTAAATGAAATAAACACAAGCCTACAATTTTCTTTAAATTAAATTATATTAATTGTAATTCTCTTAAATTTTCATTACTCTTCTAAAATTATAAAAAAAATGTCTATTTGTTTCATTTTACTATCTACGTAGTTTGCTTGACCTATTTTAAAAATAGTAATATGTGATTAATTTAATGTATTATTTGATATTTGGTGAATAAACTTATAAATAAAATTCCTAATAAAACCATAATAAACGCATAAATAGGCATACAACAATGTACAAAATAGTATTTAGTAGGCAACCTCCTGTAACCTTCAACGGAAAACTACTAGTCTGTCCAAAACAAAATCACTTACATCATTAAAATCTATTTAAATAACTTATCGAAATAAATCTTACATAATACCTGTGCAAATTATTCAAAGAAAATATAAATAAATATACAGTTGCTCAAAGTAGAGCACACTTCCATACGTAAACGACCACCCACGTTGCTCGCTCGCACTAACAGAGTATTTCGCTTAATCTCCCAATCAACACAAAATACACACAAACTTCAACCTTAAAATGATGTAAATAAAGCCTATAATAATCAACGAAACGATTACCAAGGAATTTCGCGGCAAACTTATACGTTACACTTTGAAAAGAAATATAGAAGGCTCTTATTCGAGAAAATGTCTTTTTTGAATGCAAATTTAAATTTGTCGACTTATAATGATTCGGTTTATTTCATTTTAAACTTTATATCGTAAGGGATAAGATAAAGAATGAACAGGAGCGTATCAATTGGATGTAACACGTTACTCATTGGCTTTTTTTTCTTTTATCACGAGTTTGCAATTTCTCAAGCGTTCGGAAACATTTTTTTTTTTTTAATTTCGAATCTTAAAATTATTTTTAATTCTCAAACTGTCTCTGAATATTATGCAATATTAAAATGCTTCTATTCTGGATTGGGAGCGAAAGAAAAACATAGAATGTGCCAGCTGCTTATCTTCCCGCAAAAAAGAGCACCTTCACATTAACGCCCACTTTCTAAAATGTATCTTTCCCCAACACTGACCATCTAGGGCTTTTAGGCGTAACTATAACATCCAGTTTAAACTTCGGTCAACAAATTGTGTCCATGGCTCAAGTAGCTTCGAAAAAGTTGGGAATCATCTCGACGGTACTTCGGCCCTGCACAGCTTATCAACTTATACACAGCTCAAGTGCGATCATGTTTGGAGTACTGCAGTCATCTTTGGGATAGTTCAGCCAAATATCAACTAGAAGCGCTGTACTCCGTTGACCGAAGAGCCCGTAAACTCACCCTTTTACCATCGGACTACCAGACGCAGACAGAACTTCCATCCGTATGTGGTAGATATTCCGAAAAGTCGAACTAAGCGCTTTGACAGTTCCTTTTTGATACGGGTCGCCATCTATTTTCCCTGATCAGTATAGTCCTAGTACTTTTAAGCGTCGAGTGAATAGGTTTCTCGTGGATGGACGTGTACCACCTTAGTCTTCATGTTCACTTAACATCAGGTGTCATGGAAGACAAACGTCCCATCCATTTTTGATTTAAAAAAAAACATATTTTCGGCATTTGACATTTCCGTAGCGTATTGGTTGAGTATTCGACTGCGGCGTGAGAGGTCCTAGGTTCGTGACCATATATTTTTTGTGCCAGAGCGGGACATCTTCGGATTGTTTTGTGTTTGCCTGTTTTTGTTATAGATGATTGAATCCTACTTATATTATGATTACGAAAGTGAGGATGATTAAAGGAAGTATAATGAGTAGATAAGGCTAAGTCATTGATGACTCTTCTTGCGCGATTTAATCGACGTGTGGTGGTGTAACTTCTAAGTGTAGTTTTTATATTTGTCGGCTGCATTTCGTTTGAAAATATCACCTTGCTGTGCATTTCTAACGTGAAAAATAAAATAAAATCCCCAGACAATCACAGCAACTACATGGCTCCAAAGTAAGCATAGCTTGTGGATACCATGTAGCGAACTAGGAGGGAGCTAGAATATAAATACATGTAGATAAACACCCAGACACAATAATTTTTTTTATAGATAAGACTGTTTCGAAAGCGGGACTATTTTTTATTTGAATAATATAGATATGTTTTCGTGCTCCCATTCTAAGTATAAAGCTAAACCCACGAAATTATTTAGTTCAGGATATACCTCTGTACCTACCTTAATATTATAACAAGCAGTACCTCATTTATGCAATTCTCAACTGTTCTTTGTTTTATTTTTTTATACAAGAATATATGCGCCTAATTGTTACATTTTTTTTATATCTGTGTAGGTATGTCCTCAGTGACACGGATGAGTTTTGGACGCGTTGAATTTGACCAAATTCGACTTGCTCACTCATTGACTTTCTTAAACTCTAGATTTCACAGGAGTTCGCTCGCGCATTGGATACGTATCTTTCTACAACAGTGCTGTCATCAGCATAACCAATAATGCCCGATGTTAAAAGGTCATTAATATGCAGCAAGAATAATGTTGCAGAGAGTACAGATCAACCGACTTCTAAAAGGAAGAGGAATATTCTTGTTTTATATGATAGAAGATACTTTAGAGGTATTCCCATAAAAATTTAACCCAAATCGATAGAGTAGTGAGTAGAGTAGAGATTAAGTCGAAAAATTACTTTTGAAAAAATATGTATTAATACGGAGAATTTTACTTCGACGAGTACTTAAATACTTATAAATAGACTTCATTCGTGTCTTGCGTTACGATCTGTTGGACATTGGTTTATTTAAAAAACTAGATAATATTAGATGTGAAGCTGCAAAATCAAAATCCATCATGAAATAAATATGTATCAATAAGAACTATTTTTTTCGGGTTAAAGTAGCCTACATACATATACACTACCACTTCTGCCGAGCCTGAGACACAAATATCCATCCAAACTTTCACATTTACAATATTAGTAAGATAAGAAGTAAGATTTACCACTCTTTTTTCATCGGGCATTTAACCTCAACCTCACCTGATGGTAAGTGAAGATGAGGTCGAAGATGACAGCACACGGACTTAGGAAAGAACTTCATAAATCATTGCTTTTCATTGTGATCCCTGAAGGGGTTTTACCACATTCTTAAAGATAATAATATATAACTTCCGGTAGATAATATGGCGTGAACGTCAAAAATACATAACGATAACCGAAAAACTGACTAAATATCTAGATCTAGATATCGAAATAAAAAAGCAGTGGAGAGCCGACCTTAAATAAATAAATAAATAATAAATATTTCTGACACTCACACAACATTATCTAGCCCAAATCAAGTTTCTTAAAGAACTTGTGTTATGGATACTAGATAACTGATATACTTAAGAAATGGATACACAATACATATTGAATAAATACATATTTTTTATTAGAATAAACTTAAACTTCCATGACTTGACGACTAATATCTGTGTTCATCACACAAATATTCGCCGCCGCCGGGATTCGAACCCAGGACCTCTGGCATAGAAGGCAATGTATGTTACCGCTACACCAGCCGGTCGTCATATTATCCCAATAATAGTATCTTCAACTGGATTCGTGCCTTTAAGTCCATCAAAAATTGTTTCACTGCCCCTAACCTTCCTCATAACATTCTACACACCATACAAAAAGCAATAATTTTAAACACCTGTTTTTAACACGTATCATCAGAAAATTTCTCACTCCATTATCACTAATCAACAGCAACTCTATAATCACAACATAAAATTATTTTTGCGCTTGGTATTAGTGCCCGCGTAAAAAAGATCACCCCTTCAAAGGAGATGTATTTTATGTATAAATTAAAAACTCATTATTGCACAACCATAAATATACAATGTTTTTATAGAAAATAATCTTTAATCTTTAAGTACAATTTGACGACCGGCTGGTGTAGCGGTAACATACATTGCCTGCTATGCCAGAGGTCCTGGGTACGAATCCCGGCGGCGGCGGATATTTGTGTGATGAACACAGATATTAGTCGTCAAATCATGGATGTTTAAATGTTTATTTAAGTTTATTCTAATAAAAAATATGTATTTTTTCAATATGTATGTTTATATGTGCATTTCTTAAGTATACCAGTTATCTACTCGTAGTATCCATAACACAAGTTCTTTAAGAAACTTAATTTGGGCTAGATAATGTTGCGTGAGAGTCAGAAATATTTATTTATTAATTTGGTGGCCTTATAGCTAAAAAGCAGACAACAAGACATAGTAAGACTCTTTCAAAAAAATCTACGGAACCTTCAATTCACCAGCGACACACTCTCACCACCTTTAATACAAAGAATTTTTCTAGTCAATAACTTCTATAAATGGGGGTATCTGTTTCTGGTAACCATTATGTCATGGTTAATGCACGCGTACCGCAGAAACATAACTGTGTTCGTGTGTATTCAATACAATACAATACAAAATAGTCTTAATTGACATGAATAATAAGTAAACATGCGATGGAGTCAGAAAAGCTCTATCAATCATACCAACTACATGGTCCCAAACTGATATGGGATATGGGATACCATGTAGCGAACTTGGGGGGAACCTAGAATATAAATAAATAATAATAATAAAATCTCCAGACAATCACAGTAACTGCATGGCCTCAAAGTAAGCGAAGCTTGTGTTATGAGATACCATGTAGCGAACTAGGGGGGAACCTAGAATATAAATACATAAATAGATAAACACCCAGACCTGGAACATTTTTTTTTCTTGTTCCGTGCGGGAATCGAACCCGCAACCACTAGCGTCTGAGGCAGATAGGTTTACCCCATCGCCAAAGTGTTGGTCCTTTGTATCAAAATTGTATCAACTAGCATGCCATTTTAGGTTCAGATTAGCCCTTCTACGCCTGGATAATCATGTCGTACAAACATACATAACGTCACGCCTGTATCCCTTATGGGGTAGGCAGAACACCAGAGGCTATAAGACCATCTGATGACACGTTTGACAAATTTGGAGATAATACGATGGAGAGAGACTATTGCAGTGACAAAGGGCAGCCTATCGCCCACAATAACACCAATAAAACCTCTATCCCTTAACTGACTTTCACAGTATGCCTAGGAAGAGAAGCATCTGCCACATTCTATGTGTTTTTTTGCTACCAGTCCAGCATGAGAGTAAAAAGCGACTTGTTTGAGAATGTCAAACAGTATTTTGGAAAAATAAACAGTATTCAATTTATTTAATGTTTTAAACACATATTTTTAGAGCTTCTTGCACAAATCATTGATTAAAGTCTAGCATATAAAGTGTTTAGCTTTTCATGCTGAAAACAGTATTTTGTGTACTTCATTTTTGTTCAACAGTAAACAGCAGTGCAACCACAGAACTTTATCGAATCGTAAGTTAACGAATGTTTACGAATGCTCGTATAGTATGGAGTCGGTTGCAAGTTTTGAGTAACATTGTAATTTTTTATTTTACAGATATTTATGAGTACAACATGTTAACAAACATTCAAAATTAACAAGGCACACATTTATTTAAGCTGGCCGTGCGGCAATGGATAGATTTCAATTTTTTCTTAAAAACCGTCTCCATACTAAACGGACATTCGTAAGCATTCGTTAACTTACGATTCGATAAAGTTCTGTGATCGCACTGCAGTATAGTGTAGTGAAATGATACCTACTGTTAAAAACAGTATGGTTGGCAACCCAAATCGTAAACGGTGGCACGATTAGCCGGGTTAGCATGCGACCATCGATAAATACTCGAATCGACAAGATATTATTTTGTTATTTTCATATTTTCAACCGACTTCCAAAAAAGGAGGAGGTTCTCAATTCGTCTGTATATTTTTTTCTTTGTGTCTTTGTTACACGATATTTCAGCCAATTATGAATCGATTTTGATAATTCTTGCTTCATATGATAGGGAATACTTCATAGTTGGTCCCATATAAATTTAATTGAAATCGGTTGAGTACTTCATTGAAAATTTCAAATTTTTCAGTGTGATTCCAAACAGAAGCTTCAGGAAGTTTTATTAGATAAAAACGATAGGTTTTTTCTCCACCAAAAGTCTGATGAATTTTGCGTACATTTTTTTGGAAAAACTTCTATAACTCTCTGGCTATACAACGAGGTAAAACGATTGGCATTAACTGCAAAGTTCCAGATTTTATTTTACCATTTTAAATTTTTAAAACCTACGTTTTTAATCCTTCAAAGGAATTATACAAAGTGTTTCTTTCATTGAGACGCTAACTTTTAGTCAATTAAAATTTAAATCCTCATCGCCGACTTATTCTAAAACAAACTCTTTATACCAAGAGATTAAAATCTCCTTCCAAAAAATATGGTAACTTAAAACTTTTTAAAACGTATAATTAGCTACGAAATACGAAAAAACAAAAACCGAAGAGCAAATAATAAACCGCAATTCTGTAGTATTTACTCACAGTAAAATTCCAAAAAATATTTGTTCATTTTTCCCGGTGACTAAATGCCTACGTTGACGGGAGCTACCCATGCAAAACTGCAAGCAGTTACTAGTGAGCTGAATGTCTGTAACTTGACACTTAACTGTCATAATGACTTTCCATCAAGTAAAATGGGGGAAAAATATCTCAAACATCACACACAGTAACAACAAAAAAACAAAAACATAACTAAATTAAACAAAAAAAGCATAAAATTCCTTAAAAGCCGTTGCGAATCGATAATAACTCACAATAGAGTAATTCTATCGATTAAAATTAACCGATTAATCGAATGAATTAATACAATCGATTCTGCTTAGTGACGTAATAGGTTCTTGAGAAAGAATCTGACATATACCCTTTTTTGGACAGTCGGGTAATAAAACCATAAAGGAGTATAATGTATTCAAGTAATTCTTAGTTCGTTTATACGGTGGGAACAATTAAAACGTGGACTGTATTATTTGCTCATCTAAATTAGGGGTCCGTGGGTAAATGGGAAAACGCTTTTAATTACTTAATTGTTTAACGATTTATAGTAGCCATGAGGGCTGTAAATTTTCTCCGGGCTTGTTAATATCATGAAAACGTTTACATTAACTTTAGACACGGGATATTTACCATATTTATTATTTATCAACCAACTTCCAAAAGGAGGAGGTGCTCAATTCGTGTGTATTTTTTTATTTTTTTTTGTGCATTTGTTACGCGATTTTTTGGACAATTATGAATCGATATTAAATATTCTAATTCAGAGGTCCAAACTGCAGACCCTAAAGCATCGTCGTAAGGTTGCATGTTTAACCGTGTACTACAGGATACATTTTGGTGAGTGCGCGAGTGCTCTGTTTGAACAAATTGAACCCTCACCCTTTTACCATCGGACTACAAGACGCAGACAGAACTTCCATCCGCATGTGGTAGATAGATTCTATATTCCGAAAAGTCGAACTAAGCACTTTGACAGTTCTTTTTTGATTCGGGTCGCCAAGGTGTGGAATAAAACCTTGCCGACCCGAAAACCACATAAATTTCATCGAAATCGATTGAGTATGTCATGAAAAAATTTAAATTTTTGAAAAAATATGTATAAATACGGCGAATATTTACCTTGACGACCTTATAATTTTATACATATTTTTTAATTATAAATAATTAATATTTTTAATATTTTATAATTCCGACAAATTTTTGACGTGAAGTCGGTTTTTTTTATTAATTTGAGTTCTCGATATTTCGGCACTGATGCAAGTTGATCAAAGGTGAATGATTATGAAAGTTTAATAACCTATATATGAAAACCTTAAAACCTATATCATGAAAACCTTAAAACGAGCAAAGCATAGTAAATATAGGTACTAGCCGTTACTCGTGACTTCGTTCGCTAACAGATTAAGTGGTTTATACTTATTTCATACAAACTTTCATCCCATATTTGAAGACTTTTTGATATAAAGGTCGTTTTTTACCATAAGACTTCAACTATTTTCATTACTAATTTCATCCAAATAGGAGTTGTGGTTTATTATTTTTAATAGAACTTTAATTATAGATTTGGTAAGTCTACCTTAATGGTGCGGTGTCGAACAAAGGCTTTGGCTGAAAAGCTATCTTTGATTTAGTGTTGTAAAAATGCTCGAGCGCTGGCTTGAACGTTTAGATAAAGAAGCTCAATTATGGTGCCGATCTCGACGTTCGACTCGGCTCGAGCGTGAGCGTCAACAAAGTATATGAACATGTCACACATCATAAAAAATGCAGAATATCTCCTTATAAAAAAAGTCGTCGTGGCGCCGTGGTTACTGTGTGTATCATACGATACCACAGGTAAGCAACGTTCGGCGCGGTCGGTTCTTGGATGGGTGACCGCCGACCATTCATTTCTCACGGCGACTTCCGTGCTTCGGAGGGCACGTTAAGCTGTCGGTCCCGGGTGCTGTATACTTATATACTGACAGTAGTCGTTGGGGTTTGTCAGAAGCCGTATCGGCACCCTGAAAATTCTGACATCCACCACCCAGCACTGGGCCAGCTTGGTGGATTATGGCCTAAACCTCCTCATCACTCAGGGGAGAGACTCATACCCTGCAGTGGGCTTATTACAAAGAGTTGTGATGATGATGATGAAGATGAAAAATATTCATATTGTCCTCATTAAAAATGTTAACACTTCGACATCGAGCGTGCAACTCGAGCGTCGAAGCCCGAGTCTTCAACGCTCGCGAGCCTTGGCGCTCAAAAGCTTCGACTCAAAATGCTCATTTTTATAACACTACTTTTATTTCACTGTATTTTTTTTCTTTCATTTTGTGAAGCCTACGGTACAACGCTGTTTCATGTGGGTCTACTCGTACGTACGTCCGTATCGTACGCGAGTACGACACGCGTGACGCAATTTCACGAGTAAAATTTGATAAGTGTGCTTAAACAGTCGTGTCAATGGAATACTCAACCTCTTACTATTTGGATAAACTCCAATTTAAATCGATGCATAATAGTCGCGCGTGTAGTACACACGGTAGCTAGCCACATCCCACACGCGCGTGGCGCGTTCCGTACGTCCGTACCGTATGCGCGTAGTCACGTCCGTAGCAGTTTTGTATGAATAATAAATAAATATTTTTGACACCCACACAACATTATCTCGCCCAAATTAAGTTTCTTAAATAACTTGTGTTATGGATACTAGATAACTGATATACTTAAGAAATATATAAACATACATATTGAATAAATACATATTTTTTATAAGAAAATAAACATAAATAACCATATAAACATCCATGACTTGACGACTAATATCTGTGTTCATCACACAAATATCCGTCGACGCCGGGTTTCGAACCCAGGACTTCTATGCCTGGCATAGAAGGCAATGTACGTTACCCCTACACCAGCCGGTCGTCAAATCAAAAAGAATACGCGCTAGTCCCGCGTGACACAGCGTTGGCTCGACATCTTCGACCTAGTCTTCGCTTACCATCAGGAAACATCGAGGTTAAACGCGGGTTTACAATTAAACGTGTTTTGTCGAAGTTATAAATTCCATGCTACAACCGATTTGTGAACTACACTTATCTGCATAGCTGCCATCATCCTGCTATGGTGATAGAAGTAAGGATTCTGCTATACGGATAAGGAATGAATTAAGCGAATAAAACGCTAACACAGTTCCTTTTTGATGCAGGATGCCAAGGTGTGGGACGATCTGCCTGCGTCTGTTTTTCCTAAGGCTGCAAACTGGATGGCAGCGACAGCGACTGCGAGAGCGACAGCGATTTCAGCGACACGATAGAAAGTATTGAGTTTGTATGAAACCACTGCAAATCGCTCAAGCACCTGCTAGCGTCGAGAACGGCCCAGATTCCCCGCTGTTGCTCTCGCTGTCGCTGCCGTCCAGTTTACAGCCTAACCACTACAGTCCTGGTACTTTTAAGTTCCGAGTGAATAGGTTTCTCGTGGATGGACGTGTACTACCTTAGTTCTGATGTTCACTTTGTGGCATGGAAGACAAACATCCTATCCTTACTATATATGAAAAAAGTGAATTCCCATTATTATTTCACCACATTTTACTGCAAGGAAGTTATAGCTTGAGACTTTTTATTTTTTTTTAATTATCTAAGGGAAGGCGGGCAGTTACAAGTAACTAGTATTGCTACAGAGAAGGAAGATCTGATGGAATGGGTGGCTGTTTCATGCCCTCCTTCCCCTACTGCCCACAAATACTATAAAAACAGTTAAAAAGATTAAAAAGCCAAGGTTGAGGAAGGCACGTTAAACAGTCTTGTATACTTGTATACAGAAGCCATAAGGTAAGGGTTGCATTTCGGGGTGCCATTTCGGCACATTGAAAATTCTGATATCCACCAACCAGCACTGGGCCTGCTTGGTGGATTACGGCCTAAACCTCCTCGTCATCCAGGGGAAAGACCATGGCTTTAAATTAAAACGGCTCTATGAAAACGGTTGTGATTATTAAAAATTAAAAATGAAAATAGTAAATCGTATCCATAGTATTGTAATCATTTAATAAGGACTTGTGATAAACTTGTAATAAAATATTAAAGAAATTAAGTCGACGGAACACTAAAAAAACTTTTATACCTACCTACTTAATTATGCTTATAACAGCATATCCTGCATAAAATTTAATTAGCAGTGTTTTCATAATGTAATTTACCCCATACAAGTGTGTCATTGTTAATTTATTCTCAGTTAAGTTATTTTTGGCCTCGATGGCACAGTGGGTGCATACCCGACGGAGTATTGGCACACACCACACAGTGGAACTTGTATACAGGGTTGATTTGTAGTCACCAGCCAAATTTAATTGTTAGTTTCTTTGATACGATATAAACGAACCTGCATAGTTATTTTATCGTCGCTCAGTAAGAAAAGTAGAAATATGGAACCACGAACTTTTAAAAAATTGTAGCTGTTGATGAACATAACTACTACGAAGCGGCATTTCATTGATAATACTACGACGTAGTACTACAAGATGCTTTGAAGTAGCGCGTAGTTGCCTTTATTTTAATGGTAATTTAGAGTGACCATGGTTTGCTTAATATGTTAGCGGATATATTTCGTTCTTTGTAAAAAAATAAATACTTTTTTTTTTGCAAAAATCGTTTCTATACATGATATATATTGTATAAAAAAATTTTGGCCGGTGACTACAAATGAACCCTGTATATTATAGTGTAGCTACAGGCAGACTAAGGTATCCTTGCAATCTTTTGATTGTATCAGGTACAGTCCCAATGGGGTCACAGTTGACATGACATGAATCATACATCAGAAGTTGAAAAATGTTATACTAAAAGATGAACTACTTAAAAGAATAGAAACTTTAAAAAATCTCAGATTCCATAGTCCTTCAGTAGATTTGAGACATCATATAGGCGCCATCACAAAGAGACAAACAAAGTAACTATATCTAAGGGATGAAGGATCGTGTAAAATCTAGTCGTACGTAATATATATTTTTGGAATAAATTTGTACACTGTGCAGTAAAGTCTAATTTACTCGACATATTTTCGTGACCCCTTTCAGTTGTGACCCCCAAAAATTCAGCCTGCGACAGCGACATAATCGTATAGAGAAAGTTTAGAAAAAAACCTTTCTCAGCAACCCAGAGAGACATACCATCATTACAGTGCGGCCGTTGCGGGAATGCGTTCCTGACAGCTCCTTATGTCCACTGAATAAAGTTCATTTCCGATTCGAAAGTTAAAAAAGCTATGATTTTGACAGCTGTCAGGAACGCAAACTCCCACCGGTCGCACTATAAGTAGTTAATTTGGTCACAAAACTCTAAATACAATAATTTATGATTTTTATTGACACTAATTTGTACTTCAGCGAAGTGATACCTTACACTTTAGTTGCATCGTAAATTTTGATTTCATTAATTCGCGATTAGTAACCGGTTTTACCGTATTATTGCGGATTAATATTTTGTGGGTTCCGTGCCATTATTTTCTGTTTTTTAGTCAAGAATTCATCGTGGCGCAGTGTCAAAATTCATAATTAAAAAAAAAAAAAAAAAGTTTTATTCATTTTATTTTATTTTTATTTATTTTAACATCATATTAGGAATTTCACAAAACACTTGATGAAGTCAGACATCACATACTTCGGCTTTAAAAATAAGATATTACAGTAGATGAAGAGACAAAAAAAGCCGGCGGAAAAAACTCTTGGCACTCTTTCAGTCAGACCGTGACATGAAAAAAAAATTGAAATTGTGAGAGCCCATGTCATGCCACAACCAAATTGCTTACATTGTAGGTGCAATGACCTATGGATGCACAATACGAACGTGACAAACTGGGACCAGAGTATTTGAACAAGAATGGAATAAAATAGTTATAGTATCATTAGCATTGTCTTCTGTGCATATCGTACGATATCGTCGTATAAATTAAGCGACGTTCGGCGCGGTCGATAACAGGATGGGTGACCGCCGATCGTTTATTTCTCACGACCACTTCGGTGCTTTGGAGGATACCTACGTTAACCAGCCGGTTCCAGGTGCTTTTATACAGTTGTCGTTAGGGTTTGTCAGAAGCCATTTCGGCAACCTGAAAATTCTGACATCTACCAATCAGCACTGGGCCAGCTTGGTGGATTATAGCCTAAAACGTCTTCGTCACCTAGGGGAAAGATTTCATAGCCGTGTAGTGGAAGAGTTACAAAAGTTTGTGATGACGATTAAAGTAATTAATATAAATAATTGGAAATGTCGTGAATCATTCATGCTATAAGAAACTTTCGATCGTATTGATACTAATGCTGGACTGCTGCTGGATGCTGGACTGGGAGCGAAAGAAAAACATTGAATGTGCCAGCTGCTTCACTTTCCGGGCGTACTATAAAAGTCAGTTAAGGGATCGAGGTGTTATGGGAGGCTTTTTGTGGGCGACAGGCTGACCCCCTGTCACTGCAATCGTCTCTCTACTTTATAATGCCTCCAAGTTTGTCAAACGTGGCATCGGATGGTTTTATAGCCTCTGGAGTTCTGTCTACCCCATACGGGATTCAGGCGTGAAGTTATGTATGTATGAATGTATGATACTAATAAAGGTGACCGCTGACAATTCTTTTCGCACGATGACTTCCCTTTGTTTCGAGTGCTCTGTATACTTACATACAGTAGTTTGTACGAGTAAATTCAATACTCAGAAAATTCCAGAACATTCTAACATCCAGCAACCAGCAAACTTTCGTCTCATCGTCACCCAGGGGAGAGACCCATAGCCATGCAGAGAGGTTATAAGTAAAGGCTGTTATGGCGATAGATACATTTAGCTATATTGCGTATTGTGACTCTGCTATATTTCCTTATTTCGTAAAAACGTTATCAACGTTATCAACGTATCTAACATTAAATCTACACAAATATAAATAATAATTAAATAAAACTCTTTTTAACATTTTAAATTTTAACTCGACGTTTCGGTGTCTTTGCAGACACCGTGGTCACGAACGACTGATCGAGTCAAAATTTAAAATGTAAATATACGCGATAAATCCGGTTGAAAAAGTGTTTTATTTAATAGTATGAATCGCGAAAACTTAAGACAACATTATAATTAATAAATTTGTTTATTTGAACGCGGTAAACTCGAAAAGTACCCGTTGGCTTTGAAAAAAATCTTTTTGCATTACATTTTGCTCTTGCAGGAGTGAAAACAATACTATACTTTTGTAAAGGATACAGAAACTATAAAAACTAAATATGATGTGAATCCTAGACCTCTCCACTTACAAAAAAGCCCATATCCACTGCACCATAACCTCTCTCGTGCTTCGATCTCATTTGACATATAATTACGCACCTACTTCCGCTCTAATAACTTCCGGTTGCATTCATAAATGGAATAAGGTCATAGAACCAGTAATTAAAACGACCTATAACGGCTAGAAAGGTGTTTAAGACTTATAAGAAACCTTTTTATTCTAGTGTTAAGTCGAGGATGGTTAAATAACGTTATTAAAAACGGTTCATAATATCTCAAATAAAAGTTTAAACTGGATTTATCGCGGTATTTATTTTAAATTTAAAAACTAAGTTTTCAAAGTTTTTTATTTTAAAACTAAGTTTTAAAACAAAGTTTTAAGTTTCTAAAGAGTGTTTTATTTAATAAATTAAGTAACCCATCCTTATTTATCGCATAGGGGTTAAAACACCATCCCTGCGTGGCTAGAATGCGACCATCTATATTTTATTTATATCGATATTTTCTTAGAATATGGCACGTAACTAGGTGCATTTTTTTAGAATTTAGCGCCTTTGGTTCTGTGGTCTTAATCGTGGTATCCAATCGAGTAATTCTACATATCATGATGCATTTATCTTGTCGATTCGAGTTTTTACCGACGGTCGCATGCTAGCTCTGCTGGATATGCGTGTTATAAAAGATGGTTAATCCCAAAGACCCCCATTTTAGGGTAATACCTCTTCAGGGTAAACCTAGCTAGCAATTTTGGCTCAAAATCTGTTGCCAAAATATCATAGCTCCGACGGATTTTATGAAGAGTCAGTTCTTTCAGTTAAAAAATCATTAAAAATTCATTTAAGGAACAGAGGTTCTATTTTCGTTTTTGAGGGCGATAGGCTAACCCCTGTCACCGCAATAGTCTCTTTCCATCATTATAATACCTACCTCCAAAGAGTTATGTTCATAGCTGACCTGTTAGATTTCTGACAATTCATGGAATGTATTAAAACAACATATAGTGCAAATAATAGCTCATATTCGGTTAATTCAAAATCATTTACTTATATTAGAAACCGCAGCAAGGATTTTAATTCACCCTCTCAAGTTACTCAATAGACTACTAATATCATACACTTGAAATGAAAATCTCGATATCGTTTCTAAGAAATTAAATCAAGTCTGCACCAATAGTTTAGATATAAATAGGCAGCATTCCAATGACAATATTATCTTTATACATTCATATACCTAACAAAAAGTAGTTTTACAGGTCAGAGACTGCATAGACCGTGAACATTACTCTTAGTCAAACGTGACATCAGATAGTTTTATAGCCTCTGGTGTTCTGCCTACCCCATAAGGGATACAGGCGTGAAGTCATGTATTCATGTATTCTTCCTAAGGAAGATGCTCTCATATTCAATTTCATCTTCATTTACCATCATATAAGATGGAAGTTAAGTCACCATTAAAAAACTGATGCTATTTGGCTGTGAAGAAAGCTTAAATTAGCTTGAATTACGGAGACAGCGCAGCGGAACTATGGAGTCTACCAGACCCGTTCTCTTTAATCATAGAAGCATCTTGTTTACGGGATTGTAAATCTAATTGGAAGGTCTTTAGGTAGTAATTTAATTAAACTTAAGTGGTTATTTATTTTAACATTCTTATCTTTGCAAGTTTTAATCGATTTTGAAAAATTATAATTATAGCCCAAAACGTTACGCGGATTTAACAGCGCGGAGTATTAAGTAAAAGAGTAATGTTCACGGTCCATATAGTCTCTGACCTGTCAAACTACTTTTTGTTAGGTATGTGAATGTATAAAGATGATATTGTCATTGAAATGCTGCCTGTTTATATCTAATCTATTGGTGCAGACTTGATTTAATATCTTAGAAACGATATCGCGATTTTCATTTCAAGTGGATGATACCTAGTCTATTGAGTAACTTGAGAGGGTAAAATGTTAAAATCCTTGCTGCGGTTTCTCATATAAGCGAATGATTTAGAATTAACCGAACATGAGCTATTATTTGCACTATATGTTGTTTTAATACATTTCATGAGTTGACAAAAATCTGACAGGTCACCTATGGACGTAACCTACTCTTTAATAATAACGAGGATCCATCTAAAAAATTACTTCTAAAAATAAATAAATATTCAGATCCAAAACTACCAACTTTAAAAAAACAACATTTATTATAGTATAACTTTTAAACTCTATCTTTTACGAAGTAGGTGTGAACATAAAAACTTCGCAGCTTCAAAAACCCAACTATCATTTTACAATATTTCATGAGAAAACGTCCAGCGTTTTCTTTGTTGTATCTTCAAATTGCCATATTTATGTTAATTTATATCAACAATAAAACCGCAATCGTCGTACAAAATGGCTGCTTGTTGGATCTTTGAGAGAGTGTCAAATATTTGCCTTTGAAGTTCAATTATGCGAAGGAACTAAATTTATAATGATGTGACAATTGGTCGGATTTAAATAGTTCGAAGAAACCGCAAAATTTTAAAAAAATACACATGTAACTCAAGCATTGATTCGCTATTTGTAAACTAGAATATTCTAGTTCGGTTTTATTTAAATTTCTTACTACAGTTATTAATTATTTAATATAAATAAAAATAAAATCCCCAGACAATCACACCAACTACCTGGCCTCAAAGTAAACAAAGCTTGTGTTATGAGATGCCATGTAGCGAACTAGGGGGAACCTAGAATATAAAACACCTACGTGTATAAACGCCCAGACCCGGAACATGTTTTTTTCTTGTTCCGTATGGGAATCATTCTCGCAACCACTGGCGCCTGAGGCAGATAGATTTACCCCATCGCATGAACGTGGTACATCTGAAATACTAAGTTATCATTTGTAAATCGAAGCAGTAGTGAAACCACCATGCTACAGCGCATAGCTAATAAAAGCTTTAATTTAATAGAAAAGCTTGACTGGGAACGAAGAAAAACATAGAATGTGCCAGCTGCTTCTCTTCCCGGGCATACTGTAAAAGTCAGTTAAGGGACAGAGGTTTTAAAGGTGTTTTAGTGGGCGATAGGCTGACCCCCTATCACTACAATAGTCTCTCTCCATCTTTATCATACCTCCAAATTTTTCAAACGTGACATCAGATGGTCTTGTAATCTCTGGTGTTCTTCCTACCCCATAAGGGATACAGGCGTGACGTTATGTATGTATGTAATAGAAAAACTTATACCTAATTACTAGTACAGGGCTTACGTTGACATTTGATAGTAGATTTTGAAAAGGGCTTTCCTGATTCGGTATTGCCATGACTATCACTCCGATTAGTAGCTTTTTGCGAAAAACTTTCATAGGATCTCTCTTTATTATTCTAAGGTCTGATTTTTCAATCGTCCGGTAAAAGTTATCTAACGAAAAAATTATTACTCGGTAGAATAATGTTGTTTTACGATTTCTTGTAATTGTAAGACAATTACATAGAATGACAATAAACATGAGACGAGCTTTAAGCTGTCGAGTAATACTTCATTCATTAGATAACTTTTATTAGACCATGGAAAAATCGTCCCTAAAAAGTTTAAATAGAAAAAATATAGTCATAAATAGTACTACTACGACAGAAAAAAGGTCAAATGTAGAGATAAAAATCCACAAGTCGGCTTAAGTTCAATTTACATCACTCCCTAAAATTATAACACTAAACATACATAATGAAATACTTTAGTTTCTTTTTATTTATTTCGTTTCCCCTATTGGGACAGATATTTTAAGCCATGCAGCCTTTTTCTTCATATTTTCATGAGCTGTTTTTCCAAGTGATATTTAAAAATTTAAAAAAAATACGTTTCATTTTAGATTGCATGACATGCTTTTCTTACAAAGGCTATGATTGACAAACCAAATTTTTTTTTACTTTCGTATAGAATTTTGACAGCAAATAATCAACGCCATCTATTGATCATTTTTTCTTTTTAAAATCAATTGGAAAACTCCTTATTAAAAATGTTTTTTTTTCTCTTTCCGTTTATGAAGAAGGCCAAACAGAAAAACGGTTTCATTCAATAATTAAAACTAAACTTAGAATGTTGACGAGTCAGTCTAAATGGAAAATAAATTAGAAGGAAATGATAACAAACGCGGTTGGCATTTTATTCGTAATAAATTTGGTTTTTATTTACAAATGTCACTTGGTTAATTTATCGCTGAGTTTTATGGTGTGAATCGGAATCTTTTTATTTTATTTTATTTTTAATGATTAGAGATAGATATAGAAGTAAGTTTAGTGGTTATTTCGGAAGTCGTTAACTTAATTTTACTTATTGGGTGGATGGTTGTCTTGGTAAAGTTGGTGAATTGATTAGAATTAGCAACTTAATTGGCTGTTACTGACTAAGAAATGAAAATTTAATTGGAGTTGGTGGTAATTTTATCGGTTATTAATCCTGCGTTTGACTTAAATTTTATCTGATATTAAGTGACAATGATTTCGAATATAAAAAACAGACGAGTTTCGAAAGGAAATGGCTTCTTCGTAAAATATTTCCATGGCTGTAATATTTTGCGGATATTTTATATTGAGGGTGTTGTGTAGAGAGAAACTATTTAAATAGGGTATTAATATGTAGGTATAATGTATACGTCCAGCAGTGGACTAGCGCGGACTGAGATGATCATGTAGGTATGTTTCCTAAACAAAGTAGGTATTGATTTTCATTCCTACTACACATACGCTTGAATCGAAAATCGATTGACTACCTTCTATTGCTAAGCACTTTATAACTTTCATTCAATTAATAAATCCTTTTCAATACAGCTATACAAGGCAAAGTTCCTGTGATTCCTGTCTTGATTCGGACGTCCTAACTGCCCGCTGACACCTGTCTAATAACTTGACGACCGGCTGGTGTAGTGGTAACATACATTGCCTTCTATGCCAGAGGTCCTGGGTTCGAATCCCGGCGACGGCGGATATTTGTGTGATGAACACAGATATTAGTCGTCAAGTCATGGATGTTTATATGTTTATTAAGGTTCATTCTAATAAAAATTTGTATTTATTCAATATGTATGTTTATATATTTCTTAAGTATATCAGTTATCTAGTATCCATAACACAAGTTCTTTAAGAAACTTAATTTTGGCTAGATAATGTTGTGTGAGTGTCAGAAATATTTATAGGTATTTATTTATTTATTCGGAAGTCCCAACTGCCCGCTCACACGTCCTGTCTAATAACTAAATTAGGTAGGTACAATAAAAAATAGTCCTTTTATAAGTTTTTTCCTTAATATGGGATATTTACCATGCTCAAATTATTATAAGTACTTTCTTTCCCGAAATTATTAAATAAAAGGCGATTTGAATTGTAATCATTAATATTATTATGTATTATTTAATTTAATTTTACATTTAAACTCGGTGTTTTTTACAGACACCATCATCACAAGTGATGAAGGAGTTAGGCGTCAGGCAGTCAGTTCATTATCATCATCATCACAACTTTTTATAGTAAGCCCACTGCAGGACTATGCGTCTCCCATGTTTACCACGTCAAAATTTTCAGGGCGCTTAAAAACCTTAATGACTTCTGTACACGATTATACAGCAGCCCAACAGTGCCCTTCGAAGCACGTTGACAGTTACAAAAGATTTTTTTATATAGTAAGGATGGGTCGGACGTTTTTTTATCCATGACACCAGGTTGTGAGTGATCATTAAGACAAAGGTGGAACAAACCTTGATGATCCGTATCAAAAAGGATATGTAACCTATCCTACACATAACAGTTACAAAAATTCCAAAAACCGCCAAAAAACTACGCTATCTAAAAATAATAAAATAAATAAAAAATAAATAAAATCCCCAGACAATGACACCAACTACATGGTCCCAAAGTAAGCATAGCTTGTGATATCCCATACCATATAGCGAACTAGGGGGGAACATAGAATATAAATAAATAAATAGATAAACACTCAGACACGGAACATTTTTTTCTTGTTCCGTGCGGGAATGGAACCCGCAACCACTGGCGTCTGAGGCAGATAGGTTTACCCCATCGCCAAAGTGGTCGTCTATCTGTTGGGGATTACCATCAACTTCGTAAACCCATCTTCATTTCAACCCTGAATTCCCCTGGATTCAAATAAAATCGATCGCCAAATATCTATAACTAGTAAGTACCTATCTATTTCGCTATGAAAAATAAAAACGACACAAATGCTCCTTTTCCCATACAAAACAAACCATTAGCAAAAATCTATTTCTAAAACAGGAATCTACTCCTAGCTGAGCTTAAAAAAGGTTACAAAACAGCGCCTCTAAGCGAATGCGAAGATCACGATTCGATTTATCAATACACTTTATATCAGAGCGATAAATAATATCCTCCCTCCCCATATTATCGATTATCTGTAGCGACTCGCTAGCGAAGTCAAGCATGGCGATCGTACATGTAGCGCCATCTATCGCAAGCGGCGGGAACTAAATGAACAATTTCTTTAAGCTCTTATACAGTATGTTACAAACTTTTATTTCATTTTATTGAACAATACTGTAGTCGTTAAAATAACATTGTTGTGGTTCTTTATGGTAATTAGGAGTTGTTCAATGATTTTATTTTACGATATTAGGGCTGTAGCTGACCGATTAACTCTGTTTTTGGGTGATTAGATTTTGGTTATTACAAATTAGTTTAACAATTATACAAATACTTAATAAAAAATAAATATTTTAATTTATTTGAAGTTTTTTTCATTTTATAATACTTACATACTAAATAAAATCGATCCCAAACGCAGTTGGTCGAGTTCCCGCCCGGTATGCGGAAGATCTGGGTTCGATTCCCAATCGGGATCAATTTCATTTAGTGTTTTTATCCATAAATATTTCTAGTTAACGTTTCTATAGAAATATGATGGCTTAGTAAAATACAAATCCTTATAAAGAAATAGGTGTTTAAAAAAATCTTTCTCTTAAAAAAGCTTAGGTACTTATTTGTAACTAAACAGATTTCGATCAAATTAGTAACATTCTAGGAGTAGTTCTAGGGGCTATTAAATATCACGATATACTTATCACCTATGCATCGAGTCATCAAGGGTTTTATCAACCAAGTCGGTGAATTAATGACAAAATTACTGCTGCTAATAAGAACATAGGTAGTTAAGTACCTAAGTTGTGTTCATCATACAATTATGCGCCTCTTGTCGGTTTCACATAGCCCTATAGCCTGGATAAACTTGTCGCAATGGGCGAATAATTCCCCGGGAACATATCTTCAGGGTCCGCCTGGCTAGCGATCTACCTTCATATTTTAGGACCAAGGTGTTCGTTCCCAGTCCCCAGAAAAGGGGATGACCGGTCGCAACCCGCGGCCCGACGGTTGCTGTCGGAATTTTGTACCTATATGTGCTAGTCACTATAAGAACTTTGATAGTGCGATGTAGGAATTACGTCGTGAAGTCATCGGAATATAAAACCTCACGAATAATATAAAAATACTTGCGGTGATGTGTTCCGGTAATATTTTATAAAGAGCCAGATCCTTCCTTCACCCGTGTGCTGTCATCTTTGGCGTTACCCGCACTTGCCAATCACCAATATAAAAATGACTAGCGTTCAACCTCAACTGCACGTTATATGACGTCAAATTCAGTTGAGGTTGACGAGATGAGATGTAGTAGGTACAACACGACAAAGTGCATAACAGTTCACTGATATTCAATTCGTTGATGAAATTAATATTCAACCAAAAACCTCATTAAAAATATGAATAAGAGTTAAGTTTGTTTGTAAAATTTTAATTAAAATTCTAAATTGATTCCTTTTAATGATTGCTTGAAAGAAATCGCTTGTAAAGATAAGGCCGGCCAATTGTACTTTATTGTAATTGTAATATTGTATTTTGTTTGGAAATAAAGAGTATTTAGTATTGAAATAAAAGAACATTTAAGCCCGTTTAGTTGATATTTGATTGAATGAAAATTTTAAGACGTTTTCCTTTTTTTTTGCGAGGTAATAAATCGTAAAAACGTAAAAAAATAACGAACCTACCTATAACCTTAATTGAAAAACCTAAGTTAACAGAACCTAAACCTACTTAATTATTAGCCTTTACTTTCGATAGCCAATTCTTCGACTAGTCGTAAATAATAATAATAATTATTATTATATTTTAATACTTTTTTTTTTAAAAAGTAAATACTTCTTAATCCTTAAACACTTTTTTATATGAAATTAAAACTTTCCCAAATAAGAAAACACCCTGTATATGGTAAAGTGTATTGTAGTTAAATACGTTAAGAAATCATCTTTGTCCGTACTATTATATTTACTGTAATATGGCTTTTTTGATATATAAGGAGAAGAAAATAGCCAGTTAATTTAAAGGTTCAAATTGCAGAAAATCAATTATCAATTATTAAAAACTTTCGTAATCACTTCAAGCAAATTCATTATAATATATGACAGTGGTGTGTTTTACCTTACTAAGGCTACGTAGGTATAGGTCAGTAGATAAAGGTAGGTGTAGGTCGTCAATGCATTATTTTATCATTCCTACAGAGAAAATTATCCGACTTTTCATTTTCAAAAAAGTTACTACTAAAATTCGCTTCGGATAAAACGTGTACATATTTTTTTATTCAAATTTCCGTTCCAACTTGATTATCACAGGCACTTAATAATTATATGGGGCAAATAAATAAAAAAATAAGTACTTCTAAATGCGCTCCAAACAAAATGATAATTTACACCGATTTGCACCAAGTTCTACTTTCAAAAATACTAAATGTGTTCAAAGAGCCAATAATTTATTACGTTCCTTATTTGAAATATAAAATATATACCTACAAATTCTTGTGTAGGTATAAAGAAATCTATCTATACTAATATATAAAGCTGAAGAGTTCGTTTTTTGTTTGTTTGTTTGTTTGAACGCGCTAATCTCAGAAACTACAAGTGGGATTTGAAAAATAAATCTATCTCGATTTTATCAATACTTTATTTAATTTTAATTACCTACCTAAGTTATGACTTTTCATCTTTGAATTTTAGTTTATATACGATGTTATGAAATCAAGACCCTGTTTGTCTGGAAGAACTCGCGATAAGGCCGCCATTTGTCATACATATAATATTTAAATGCTTTTTATTGTATTTACTTTGTAAAGGTATGCAATAAAGAGTTAATAAATAATAAGTAAATATGTTTTTGTAAACGGTAGAGGTCCTTTCTTCCTATAAAACGGCCATAATATTAGGGTACCTTATTCCTTACAACCGTTATTAAGTAAAGATGATATATTACTAATTATGAGGTCACGGGTTCGATTCCCGCACGGAACAAAAAAAAATGTTCCGGGTCTGGGTGTTTATTTTAGGTTCCCCCCTAGTTCGCTACATGGTATCTCATAACACAAGCCTTGCTTACTTTGAGGCCATGTAGTTGGTGTGATTGTGTGGGGATTTAAAAAAATGCAATTAAGCTACGTGCAAACGTCGCTTATGTTCCAAAGTGTAACAAGGAAAATATTGTTAAAGGCCTGGAATAAAGGTATTACTAATAAATAACTACATAGGTTTCATGTTTTGGGCACGGTCGCTACTTTGCAGTGACCGTCGCTTATTTTCCGGCAAATATAGAGAAACTTTTCTTAATGGTGAATACTGAGGTATATTGATAGATAACTACTTTTATTCCTAGAAGAGACATTTACCTACATAACTACCTATATCTTTAAATCATGTAGGTACCTAAAAGAAAGGATTATTAAGTTTCGTTTAGGACAATAACAGGAGCTAAAATTGCATTCTTTCATAAGTCTGCAGTTAAATTTGCAGTCATACTTTTTTAACAACTCCAAATTGATTAATTTATTTTAGAAAAGCTCAATTTTACTTGCAATTGTATTGTTTAAACTAAAAACATGATTACCAACCTTATAAATCATCCAACTGGAAAACGACATAACAACGCCATTTTCAATTTTACAAATTCGAAAACAGTCTTCAACCGTACATCCTTACACTCACAAAACACACCACCCGAAAAAAAAAACAAAATAGGAACTATGAAATAAAAAAAAAACACAAAACTGTCAAAAGTCTTTCCGCGCGGCAAATGTCACAAAGCGCGCGTAGAGTCCGAATACAAAGGAGGTTTTACTCTAAGATTGCAACTTTAAATGTTGCCAAATTCGGAAAAGGAATTTCCATTTGATTTTCCATTATTTTCAGTGAAAATTCGTGAGCTACGGTTACGTGATACGCGAATGCTCGTTGCTTTCGACTGGCGAATCAGACTCAGTCCCACTCTTTCGAAAGGCGTGGTTAGTACAGGCCCACTTAGGGTGGAGTCGAACGTAGCTGTATAACTTTTTTCTTCGCTCATTTATACTTACGTTTGTTATGTTGGTGCCGGCATTTTTATTAATCAGTAATGTTTTGGGAATTTTGTGTGATTTTCGTATGGATGCAGTGATGTATGAAATTTGTATGTTTTTATTTACTTTCCTTTGTGTGTTATTAAGTTATTTTTGAGTGTTTTAATATAAGTAAGTGCGTATTATTTGTAACGCGTTTTTTATATGTTTCAATTATTACGTTTTCGATTATTATAATAGACTTAAGCATTTTTCATATACATATGTGCGGATTATAATTGATTTTTATTACCTAATTACGTGATTTTATTGTATCTAACTTTGTACCTATCTTAATAGTTCTTCTGTTAAGTGGTAGTTAAGTTACTAACTAACTAACTTGCTTACTCTAGGTATAAGTACTCAATAGGTAACTCATTCCCACATTAACTTTATGCGGCTTTTTACAACAAAATCCTTTTAGACTTTATTTTACTCGGTTTAAGGTATTTTAGGATATCCCTTTCTTTCAGATATATTACAGAGGAACTTGGGAGTACCTACTTTAGGATAGGGACCGCTGCGGTTCCACTACCTATACCTATGGTTTTCATATTTATTTAAGTTCAATTTTTTTCAATTTACTTTAGGGCTATAGGTATTGTCAATCAGAATAAATCATTTTTATTTATTTATTTTTAAAATATAGGTATATATTTTTTAAGTACCCACGTACCTACAGATGAGAGTAGGTACATTTTTAACTTAGGTAAGAAACTCTTTGTAAAGCAGGTAGCTTATTCTAAAAGTAAGTAAAATTTTCACTTCTTGTCGCTTCTTACCTCTCGAGGCAATAACGTTGGCATGCATTTTAATAATAATATCAGAAAAACAATAAATAAGAAACAAAATAATATTTAGCACTGAAAACGATTTTATTTCTTGCTATTTCAATAAAAAATACACAAGCACTAAAATAATAAAAAATGAATTTAATAGCTTTTCATACCATACCTAGATACCGCCAACTTACCGTATGTAGGTTATATACCTAGGTATTTTAAGAAGATTTTGTTTTTGAACTTAGGTACTTAGATAATCTACTTACCGTAAAGACTTCTATTTTTTTTATTCTCTAGGTATACCTATTTCCACAAAATTTTTAATTAAAACAATCAAAAATAACGCTCATTTTATAAAGTCATTACAAAACGCCCTGTATATTCAACTGTATGGTATGGCGCAGTTGTTAATTGTTCTTTCCTGGTCATCTAAAGTTCCTAAATTAATCTGAAAGCATCTTCATTGCTTTAATATTTCATCTCTATATTTTACTACCTGTTTCGCTTGGTTTTACAAACGCTATTTCCGATCCCGTGGGAATATCGGGATCAAAAGTAGCCTATGTGCTGTTCCAGGCTGTACACTATCACTATGCTGTCACTATTTCATCTAAATCCTTTCGGCCGTTCTGCCGTGATTGAGGAACAAACATTCATATATCTATCTAAACTTTTATATCTATTAAAAGACGACCTCTTTGGCGTTGGGGTAAACCTATCTGCCTCAGACGCCAGTGGTTGCGGGTTCGAACCCCGCACGGAACCAGAAAAAAAATGTTCCGTGTCTGGGTGTTTATCTATTTATGTATTCATATTCTAGGTTCCCCCCTAGTTCGCTACATGGTATCCCATAACACAAGCTATGCTTACTTTGGGGCCATGTATTTGGTGTGATTGTTTGGGGATTTTTATTTTTATTTTATTAATATTAGTAAAAGTAAAAGAAATCTCTGTCTGTATGTCCGAAATAGGTACTAAGGTAATATTTGAATCTAATAAACAGATTTTAATCTAGTCTGCACCTATCATAGGGTATTTCACGGGGCTAACGTAGGCTTTTAAATATCACGATAGAGCCTTTTTTTCTGGAGGAAAACGTACTGTCACGTCCCCGACCGCCCAAGGGGGAACGGTGGGGTATCTGGGAATGATCCGGCAGAAGGCCGGACTTACCCACTTAAAACCTCCAGGTGTACGATAGAGCCTACAAGCCGACTTGTCACGGTCTTTTTGAAAAAAATCGTTGTAACAGCTAGTACCTAATAATCTATACTAATATTATAAAGAGGAAACCTTTGTATTTTTGTATGTTTGTATTGAATAGGCTCAAAAACTACTGGACCGAATTTCAAAATTTCTTTTACCATTACTTAGAGGGATTCTTCCGAATCCGTATAGGCTACTTTTTATAACGAAAATCCTGCGGGAATCGAAATTGCGCGGGTAAAACCGCGCGCAACAGCTAGTAATTATAATAACTTTGTAGAATTAAGTAGGACCCAAGAGCCATTTAGATAGGTATACCAGACAATCTTCCATAGCTAATCAGTAAGACATGAGAAATTTTAAACTTTGACTTATGAACTTATGAAATATTACCAAGATTACAACTTAGGGGATACAAAGTTACTTATGAACTCCTATAAAGAAAGAAAGAAAGAAAAACGACTAAACTGTATTGGTTCGACTTAGAATTACCGTTCTGCCCTTGAATGAACGTGTCATCAAGGTAGACTAATTCAAATAGTTGTATGTGCCGCCGAGCTTAATAACACCCTTACCTACTTAAAATCTGAAAAATATACTAATTACCCGACCATGACTGGTACCTGGGACACGATATATTAATTTTACCTTATACAGCTAACGTAGCTTCGAGCCGCAGGTTCGAGTCCTGGTCGGCTGATGTTTTTTCAGATCCTTAACGATAAATGAGTGACTACGTATCATTAAATACAAAAAAACTTTAATATTATAAATTTTAAATCTTTAATATATTATTTAAAATCAAATGCGCATGTATTGGGTTACAATTTAGAAATGAAACTATTATTATTTATATTACTTTACATAAATTTATTATAATTGTACCTAATCTGTTTTGTGCATATATGAATAAATAAATATCGCCGCTGCCGTGGTAATGTATCACAGGTCAATTCCTTCTTACTTTTAAGTCCTCCTTAATAAGCCTTTTTATTTTGGAAATCATATTACCTATGTAAGTACATCTAAGTGAGAAGTCGTCGTGGCGCCATGGTTACTGTGTGTATCATACGATATCAAATGTTAAGCAACGTTCGGCGCGGTCGGTACTTGGATGGGTGACCGCCGACCATTCATTTCTCACGACAACTTCCATGCTTCTGGAGCACGTTAAGTAGTCGGACTCGGGTGCTGTATACTTGTAAACAGTAGTCGTTAGGGTTTTTCAGAAGCCATTTCGGCGCTCTGAAAATTCTGGCATCCACCACCCAGCACTGGGCCAGCTTGGTGGATTATGGCCTATATCTCCTCGTCACCCAGGGGAGAGACTCATGCCCTACAGTGGGCTCATTACAAAGAGTTGTGATGATGATGACATCTAAGTGAAACCCCGGCTGCATACGCTTGGTTTAGAATTAGCCCTACTGGATCATCATCAACAGTCAATAGATGTCCACTGCTGGACATAGGCCTCCCTCAAGGCTCTACACGTCGCTCAGTCCCGCGCCGCCCTCATCCAGCGTTTACCGGCGACTTTGACCAGATCGTTGGTCCATCTTGCGGAGGGCCTACCTACGCTGCGTCTCCCAGTAGGTACACTCGGTAGCATGGCGTAATATGCAATTAATTTATTTAGTTACTTATTTACCCTTCATTGTACATATAGGTACATAAAAAAGAAAAAAAACACAATCTATGAATAGGCGGTATTATCGCTGTACCAATAGTAAATTCATTCTAGATTTTTTTGCGGCAAAATTTTTACCTTTGTTTTGTTGCCGCTATATTACCTATACCTTGAGGTGAGTACATTACAATATACAACTCTCCTCCTCCGGATTCGGCTTCACCCCTTCTCCCTTGAAATGTGTCCCGTTTTTCAGTTTATTTAAATTTTCAGGAAAACTAAATGAGCTAGGACAAAATATTTAAGGGTTAAATTATTCATTAATAAATCCCCCACAGATGAGTTCCAAGTCGTTGCCAGTTTTTTTTTTTATTTTTTTATTTTGTAAGGATAGGACGTTTGTCTTCCATGCCACCTGATGGAAAGTGCGCATGAAGACTATGGTGGTACACGTCCATCCACGAGAAACCTACTCACTCGACACTTAAAAGTTCCAGGACTGTAGTGGTCAGGAAAAACAGACGCAGGCAGATTGTTCCACTCCTTGCAGGTAAGGTTGCGCAGACAGACCTTAGTTTGCAGCCTAAGGTCTGTCTGCGCCTTGCAGTTGTGAATGAAGAGTTTATAAACGTAAACCAACCTTATAGCAGATGTAAGGATCACGTTTGAATTATTAAGAAGAAAGATTTGCTGGACTGGGAGCAAAGGAAAAACATAGAATGTGCCAGCTGCTTCTCTTCCCGGGCATACTGTAAAAGCCAGTTAAGGGACAGAGGTTCTATAAGAGGTTTTTTGTGGGCGATAAGCTGACCTCCTGTCTATCTACCATTATAATGCCTCCAAATTTGTCAAACATGACATCAGATGGTTTTACAGCCTCTGGTGTTCTGCCTACCCCATAAGGGATACAGGCGTGAAGTTATGTGTGTATGTATGTTAACGGAGCTCCAACTTGTGGCATAGCTTTGCAGCTAAACCACCCGAGACCAATTTCTTTTCCGAAATTGTAAATCTCAGTTAAAGTGAAGCATTGCATTTTAATAATATTTTTAAGTTTTTGCATTAAATCATGCTCAATTATTGTTAAAAAACTGAAAAAAAGCTGAATAAAATTACCTGACCATTGAGTATTCAGGGGATCAATACGCAAGTAAAATGGCGCGAAGTTACTAGTACCTACTCTTATATTATTAGTAGAATGAGTCTCTTTTTTACTTTCTTTAATTTTCGTGAAGAAGTACATTCGAGATGACTTCGTCGAAACAACGTTGCTAATAGCGTCTAGCTATGCCTCGTTTACATTCTAACACAAATGGAACGGTTAGTTAAACTATGTCGTAACCTCCAAAATAGAGTTTATGTTCCTGGAGTAGATAAAGGTGCTAATATAATCATAGTCAACGAATGCAGAGCGTCAAAAAACCGACTTCAAAACTTTGGCTGAAGTATACGGCCGCCAATGTAAATAATTTTCGTATGCATACATATTTTTTTAAATATGTAAATTTTTCAAGAAGTGCTCCTTCGATTTCGATGAAATTTATATGGGACCATCTCTGAAGTATCCACTATCATATGAAACAAGAATATTTCAAATCGCTTCAATGCTCGAGGCGCGCCCGGACACGGACATTACAGTTCTGAATTTAATTTAATTAGCGATTCGCGCGGCATTCAAGGCCAAAGTTGAGAGGAAGAAGAAGAAGCCTACCGTTTGCAACCATGACCGCACCGCCCGTGCTAGGCCAGCTGATGCGCGGTGAAGTACCGTCGACGCAGCTGTACGTGTCCAGAGTACACTGGTCTACGAAGGTCGAGGAGGTCGTGGACTACATACGAAGAAAAATCGCCTATTTTCTGAGGGTTGAGCGTTTGGAACCTCGCCATAAAGTGAGTTTCAGCTCTTTTGTGGTGAGATTACCGACCCAACATCTGCCAACTTTCATGAAGGAGGACTTCTGGCCGCAGGGAGTCGTCTTCAGGAAATTTTGAGGATGAATGTCCCATGACTTACGTCACACGTCGCCGACATTACGTGTATAATAGTGTCTTTTTGTAGTTATTAATGTATGTATTTTTATATAATATGTATGTTAGACAGTAAGGTATTTATTATATGGGCCTCTGTTTTCAATTGTTAACATCTTGTTGTAAATATTGCCTGAAATAAACGAATATTATTATTATATAATAATTTTCCAAAAAATCGTGTGACAAAGACACAAAAAATATACACACCAATTGAGAACCTCCTTGTTTTGGAAGTCGGTTGAAAAATATGGCAAAAAGGTATTTTTGTTTTATACGTTAATCTAGAAATCTGTGGTATTTGAAAACATATTTTTATCGTAAAACGCAATATTTTATATGTTTTCTTTTTAAGCACTAACTAAATGCTTTAATAAATTGCAACTTATAGGAATATATAGGAAACTTATAGGATTATAGGATATCGTGATGATATAAAAATGATAAGCTTATTGTGAGTATTATCGACTTTTAAGTGTCGAGTGAATAGGTTTCTCGTGGATGGACGTGTACCACCTTAGTCTTCATGCGCACTTTCCATCAGGTGGCATGGAAGACAAACGTCCTATCCTTACAATATAAAAAAAGAGTCCCGAAAACTATTTTTAGACCGGGGTAAACCAAATCAAGATTTGTTCAGTAGTTCCGAAGAATATCCCAAACTCATGGACAGACAGACATTATTTATTATCAGATGGAGACATAAATTTATCTCTATTGTTCTATTTTATTTATATTTAGTTTCTTAAATTATAATATCTTACTGCCCATTTTATTTATCTGCGAAAATTTTATTATTTTTTCATATTTCATCTAAACTAAAATTTGTAAGTACTAGAATCGAAAGACTGGTGGTGCAGGTGCATGTAGAGGGAAAAAGATGTAGAGGCCGGTCACCCACTCGGTGGACAGACCTTATCAAATCGTCCACTCAGACTGCCATGATGGAATGCTCTCGTAATGCAGCAAATCGAAAAAAATGGAGAGACATTGCTAGTAAAACTGTTCAAGTCGATATAATTGACTAAACATGTACGCGTACCGTCAACCTTATACGCCATCAGAGCAACCACGACCACTCTGTCAAGAGGGTACGACTGAGAAGAAGTACTAGAAAAGTGGCTTGAATATCAAAAATATATAACACTACCATGATATGAAAAAAAGAAAAGGTCGTTTAAACGAAGCACAGACTCACCTATAAACAACTAATTAAAAAAACTCTCCCGAAGGGCCCGCCCTTAAACAAGGGGATGAAAAGTTAAGAAGATTCGCGCGACTACCCGTCACGGGTAATTCGTCTAATTACTTTTTTCGGGGTTGAGTTTCAATTAAAAAAAGTAATTTTATTTGTTTCAGCTGTCTGTTCTTTAAAGTTTATTGTAGGTATCTAGGGATGTTTTTACTGTCAATTGTACCTACTCAATATTGTCTAGTGTCTACGAATGATTGTAAAAGACATAATGTGTGTTTAAAGGTTTTTTAACACCAAAAAACATTATTTTAAAAACCTTTAAAAATTAGACTTTTTCTGTGTATACACTTTACATAATCATGGCGAAGAGGTGATCAATAATCAGGCGGGGTTGCATTTTGCCAAATTAAACATCAATAATGGGTTTTATAACAAAAACGCTGTACATCTTATAGCTTCCATGCTGGGCTGGGAGCGAAAGAAAAACATAGAATGTGCCAGCTGCTTCTCTTTCCGAGCAAACTGTAAAAGTCAGTTAAGGGACGGAGGATTTATTGGCGATTTTGCGGGCGACAGGCTGACCCCCTGTCACTGCTATAGTCTCTCTCCATCATAATAATACCTCCAAATTTATCAAACGTGACATCAGATGGTTTTTATAGCCTCTGGTGTTCTGCCTACCCCATTAGGGATACAGGCGTGAAGCTATGTATGTATGTATCTTATTACAACAGATATCATTCTACAAATATATTTATATACTTAATTTTCACAGAACCAACTAATGACTACAATACGAAGAATTAGGTTAAATAAAAGTTTCACAATTAATCAAATTGTATTGGGAGAATACCTACTAAATCTATTTTGAACCTTTTTTTTTTAATACATAAGTATGGATGGGACGTTTGTTTTCCATGACACCTGATGTTAAGTGAACATGAAGACTACGGTGGTACACGTCCATCCACGAGAAACCTATTCACTCGACGCTTAAAAGTACTAGGACTATACTGGTCAGGGAAAATAGACGCAGGCAGTTCATTCCAAACCTTGGCGACCCGTATCAAAAAGGAACTGTCAAAGCGCTTAGTTCGACTTTTCGGAATATCAACCACATACGGATGGAAGTTCTGTCTGCGTCTAGTAGTCCGATGGTAAAAGGGTGAGGGTTCAATTTGTTCAAACAGAGCACTCGCGCACTCACCAAAATGTATCCTGAAAAAAGAACCTAATTCCAAGTCAATAGGTATATTATAATAGGTATAGGTCCTAAGACATTAGATTGAAAAATCTAAATCTTACGAATGGGGTTCTAATTTCTCTAAATCACACTGTACAAATAATAATTTTTCACCCGTCTGTATTTTTTTTTAAACTTTTGTTACCTCATAACTTTTAACTAGGTGAACCGATTTTGATGATTCTTGTTTCATATGATAGAGGATACTTTCCGTTTGGCCCCATATAAATCATTTGGTCATAGAAATCGATTGAGTACTTCATGAAAAATTTCAATTTTTTAATCAAATTTGTATGAATTTGGGGATCGTTTACCTTGACGACCTTATACGTCAGCCAAAGTTTTGACGTGACGTCGGTTTTTTTAATGCTCTACATTCGTTGATTGTTTGGTCACAATATAACTTACTACCCAAAGAACCCTAAAAATGATCCCGACGAGACGTAACTAAACCATGAAAACAGGGGATTCGGCTGTTTGATTTTCGAACGAGGCAGCCATTTTGAAAAGTAACTTCGTTAAAAAACCGTGCCTAATGTTTGTTTGGGAAATGACAAAGTCATCGCTGTAATTATCGTGAATAAACTGTTCCCGTGGGTTTATCCGTGTTACGCAATTTTCTGTGGGAATAAAGTATTTAGAAATAAAATTAAATGGGGAATCTAGGTTGCCTCTAATCTTAAATCTCCCTTATTCTTGTATAAAATTGTTGTATTAAACTTAACTAAATCAATCAATATATATAAAACTGTTCCGTTACTGACTGAGTGACTGAGGTACTGAGGTACTGAGTGACTGAGTGACTGAGTGACTGAGGGACTGACAGACAACGTACAGCCGTAACTGCGGGGCGTAGAGAGCTGAAATCATATATTCTTTAGGGGATGTAGGGGTGCACTAAGGAAGGAATTCCCGAAATTCCCACGGAAACGGGAAATATAGGACTTTTTAGTTTGTATCAAAAATCTTATTCCTTGAGTGCACCGATATGAAACTTGGTGCAAAGGTTTTTCAATGTGTTTCTGGTTGTTTTATGAAAGGAATTCCCGAAATTCTCACGGGAACGGGAAATATATGATGTTATAGTTTGTATGAAAAAATCTCATCCCTTGAGTGCACGGATGTGATACTTGATATAAAGGTTCCTCAATAAGTGTCTGTTTGTATTGTGGAAGGAATTCCCGAAATTCCCACGGGAAGGGGTTGCACTTTTTAGTTTGTATGAAATCAATCTTATTCCTTGAGTGTATGGATGTGATACTTGGCATGAAGGTTCTTTAAAGAGGGTGTCTGGTTGTATAGTTTCTGAAATTTCCACGAGAAGGGTAGTTAAGCGCATACGAAGTTGCGGGATAAAGCTAGTTCTTGTATAAAATTTTAAGTAAATGTAAATTAATCTTTAATCTTATAAGTGTAAATTGTGAAGTATTGTAAAATTTTGTAAATTGTATAAAATTGTAACGTAAAATAACCTAGATTGTAATCAAAATTAATTAAAAGAGCTTTGTTTTTATAGTAACTATCTAAATATAATAAGTGTAATATCTTTAAATTATGTTAAAAAAATTGAGTTTTGTTTATTATTTTAACTGAGATTGTTGTGCTGACCTTTAATTTAAAATCATTTTAATAAGTGTTTAATTGTGCAATTATATTGAAAATGTTTGTAAGATGTATTTTAGTTGGTGAGCTATAAATAAATAAATATAACAGGAATTCAACCTTAACAATTGTTGATGTAAACTTATTTATGAAGCAGTTAAGTTTGACAGTAAAGAGAGTTAAAATTTGAGAAAGACTTTTCAGAGTAAGTGGGTGATAAACATCTATTCCTCCATCCAAACAAACTTACATACATACATAACTTCACGCCTGCATCCCTTATGGGGTAGGCAGAACAGCAGAGGTAGCAAAACCATCCGATGTCCATCAAATTTGGAGGCATTACAATGATGGAGAAAGACTATTGCAGTGACAGGGGGTCAGCCTATCGCCCACAAAAAAACCTCCGATAAAACCTCTGTCCCTTAACTGACTTTTACAGTATGCCCGGGAAGAGAAGTAGCTGGCACATTCTACGTTTTTCGTTTGCTCCCAGTCCAGCATGGAAGATAAACAAAACTTTCATGTATTAATATATTTAGGTAGTTAATAATGAGGTAGGTATACTTAGCTTGGTATTTTCCAAATACCTATACTTGGGATGATATACTTGAAAACGAAACTAGGGACATTCCAGTTAAATTGTCCAATTGCTCCAGTTGCTAGAATTAAAATATTTGCTATTCAGTTGTCATAATTCATTATATGAAACAAAGTAGGTTTTAAATCAGATTTTATAGCATTTAATTAAGTATATTGTAAAATATAACTGGACACGAAGTTTTGACATTTTTGACACTGGTTAAAACATATATGATTTAAAAGAACAACTAATCTAAGTAAGCTTGTTGAACAATCAATTGAATATGCGTAAGAAGTGAGGAAAGTAAAATAAAATGCAAGCGTCTGAACGTCAGTTCTTAAGACCAGTCATTAAATAATACGCATAGTCCAATTTTCACCACTAAATGCCTAGAAATCAATCTTCATAACACCTCTATTCCATAATTTATTTCAAAATGATATTCATAATACTAATGAAACAGGTTTTAAGCAGTAATTGGTATCGCCCACCAATAAAGTGTCTTGAATAAAAATGGCAGAAAAAAGTAATGTTATAAGTAATAAAGCAACTGTGTATGCGAGATAGTATAATAAAGATCGTTTATCAGTCTTAATGATACGTCTCGTCGAATCCAATTTTGCCTGAGTGAAACGTTTTGCCCAGTGAGCCGATATGAATCTACTTTTGCAGTAATTTCACAGTGATAACATCATCGTTACCAAAGTTAAGAACCTACTAACGCCACCTATTGTCGAGTAGAAAAACTTTCATAACGCGCTATTAATGTCCTCTATTGGAGAGTAGGAGAACTTTTTCAACATCCTGGTAACATAAGTATAGTTCAAAAGTTACAGTGTATAACATATAGATGGCTCTTTTTGTAGTTGTTGCGTACTATGTACTTTTGTTTTATAAAAATATGTAAGGTCTTTGAAAGAGCAGAGTATAATGATGGTACTACGTCCTACAAGAAATAAAAATCAATGATGCGTAAACGACCCTTTATTTCAGTGTGAATTGGTTGTTTTGCCTGTTAATGCACACTAGGTGTTCTTTCCTTTTATGGAGGGAAATTGGAGAGACTTTAGTTAGGAGTAGTAATGTACTTACTGGCTTCATGAGTAGTACTCGTAATTACTGCAACAATATTGTCTCTATCAATCAATATATATAAAACTGTTCCGTTACTGACTGAGTGACTGAGGTACTGAGTGACTGAGTGACTGACAGACAACGTACAGCCGTAACTACTGGGCGTAGAGAGCTGAAATTTAGAACATACATTTGTTAGGGGATGTAGGGGTGCACTAAGGTAGGAATTCCCGAAATTCCCACGGGAACGGGAAATATAGGACTTTTTAATTTGTATGAAAAATCTTATTCCTTAAGTGCACCGATGTGAAACTTGGTGTAAAGATTTTTCAATATGTGTCTGGTTGTGTTATGAAAGGAATTCCCGAAATTCCCACGGGAACGGGAAATATATGATGTTTTAGTTTGTATGAAGAAATCCCATCCCTTGAGTGCACGGATGTGATACTTGATATAAAGGTTACTCAATAAGTGTCTGTTTGTATTATGGAAGGAATTCCCGAAATTCCCACGGGAAGGGGTTGGACTTTTTAGTTTGTATGAAAAATCTTATTCCTTGAGTGTACGGATGTGATACTTGGCATGAAGGTTCTTCAAAGAGTGAATGGTTGTGTTACGAAAAAAATTCCCAAAATTCCCACGGGCACGGGAAATATATGATTTTTAGTTTGTATGAATTCCTTGTATCTTATTCCTTGAGTGCATGGGCGTGATACTTGGTATAAAGGTTCTTTGCAGTGGGTGTCTGGTTGTATAGTTTCTGAAATTTTCACGAGAAGGGTAGTTAAGCGCATACGAAGTTGCGGGATAAAGCTAGTGTTTTATAAAAGGGTCTGTCTGTCTTTTTAGGGTATTTATCGATTTTTACATACGTACATAACTTATAAAGTCAGAACACCAGAGGCTATAAAACCATCTGATGTCACGTTCGACGAATTTGGAGGTATTATTATGATGGAGAGAGGCTATTGCAGTGACAGATGGTCAGCCTATCGCCCGCATAAATGCCAATAAAACCTCCGTTACTTAACTGACTTTTACAGTATACCCGGGAAAAGAAGCAACTGAAACATTCTGTCTGTCTGCATACATATGGTAGGACGAAGAAAGTTCATAAGAAATATTATTTATGAAAATAGAGAAAAGGAGAGGAGACAATACGCCACCTTGTGGGACTCCTGCACGTACTTCGGCCCAAGAGGAGAAACTTGTGCAACTATACGCTGGCGTCGTCCACACAAGTAGTTGCAAAACCATTCAATTACCGATGGAGATATGTTAAGAGAGCGCAGCAACTCTAGCAAGATATCGAAATCAACTGTGTTGAATGTGAATGAATGTTTTTCTTTTGCTCCCAGTCCAGCATGGAAGTATCGACTTTTTTCTAACTCAACCCGCATTTGACCTTTACTCACCCGCTTATTAGTGAATTAAGAAGGCAGTGACTTTTTTAAACCTTACCGGAACACATCACCGCTGGTGCGGTTATTTTTGGCGGCAGACTTTGTATACAGGGTGTCATACATAACTCATACCACCAAGTATTGTAAGTATTGCTCGCCTTTTATGACACGTTTGTCCATCGGGGTTAGCATGCGACCATCGACATCGATAAATCGGGCCATTATTTCGATATTTTCTGTTAAGTTAGCACTTAGAATACCTATGTTTTTAAATAAATGAAAAATTTGATAAATAAAAATTACCCGACCAGGATACGAACCTCTCGTTTGCCGGACGCGTGCTCTTCCATTGAGCTACCGGGGCCTGGCGGTACGCTTCGAAATTACTTACCATATTTTTGTTGTTACGTCATATTGCTAACGTAGCTCCATCTTATGGTATAGCTTTGCAGCTAAGACCACCCGAGACCAATTTCTTTACAGAAATTGTCAATCCCAGTAATTAAAGTGAAGCATTGCAATGTTTTAATAATGTTTTTAAGTTTTTGCATTTAAAATGCTCAATTATTCTTAAATAAATGAAAATCCTGGTCGGGTAATTTTTATTTATCACATTTTTCATTTATTTAAGAATAGTTGAGCATTTTAAATGCAAAAACTTAAAAACATTATTACCTATGTATTTTTTGGTTTTGTAGGCTTAATAATGCATGGTATCGAACCGAGTAGGTAATCTATAGGTATCTATCATGGTGCGCATACAAGCTAACATGATAGGATAAAATAATTCGGTAATATTCTGTCGATTCGAGTCTTTTTCGATAGCGCATGCTAGCAGGCGTGGTAGTTTTATTCTAAGCCGGCCCAACGCGAGCAAAACTGAAATATTCGTAAGAAATATCCGGCCATCTAAAAAGTTTTCCGAAAAAAAGTTTTCATAAAAGACACTGTCCACTTGTAATTATTTATAGAACTTTGATTATTTAAAAATAAAAAAATACCATTGTTCGATTTTCAAATTTCCCTCCGCATTTTTGAGAGCCAATTTGAATTTTCTTGTCTCATTGAATCATTTTCATCCTATGATATTTTACGATTTCAAATGTGACTTAAAACCTGATGAGTCGTTGATTCGACTTCGATTCGACTTGAAGGACATTCATTTCAAACGCGATTTCGGGGGATTAACAAAGAAGTGATCGTCTTACTACGGCTGTCACCAAATCAGTAAATTATTTTTAAGATTACCTATTTGGTTTCACACATGAAAAGTTATTTGCCAAATTTTAAAAAGTCATTTAGGAAAATTGGAAATAACTTTAATAGTAGGAAGGAATATAAATATACTACTTTGAATATTCCCGCCACAAATAGTTTACACCCATATAATGCAGTGGCGCTAGTGATGTATATGAGTATAAGCTATGGTCGCATTTATTTACTATTGACTTACCATTCTTCTCTTTAGAGTATAATGTTCCTTGGTAAAAAAACAATTCAAGAAAACAGACGTTCCGCGGCCATCAAAACGAGGGACTTCCTGGACTCCACACCGGTCAGAGTCTTGGGACACCTGCCTTACAGCCCTGATTTGGCTCCGTGTGACTTCTTTTTATTCCATAAATTATAAAATCAGCTCAAAGGGATACAGTTTTCATCGCCGGAAGACGCGCTGGCAGCGCTTGACAAGGCCGTGGAAGAGGTGGCGTATGTCACACAACGGAATTAATACATTCACACAACGCTGTATAGTGTTGAGTTAGGATATGTAATAAAAATATATACAAGCGTATTAAGGATTTCAAGTAGGTATACCTGAACGCAACATTTTTTTGGGGTATATTTTCATGTACGACATTGCATTTGTTTTACTATAATCTATACCCATTTTAGTGCTTTAACGAATACAGAGACAGATGATTATTTTTATATGTTAGGATTGAGATAAACAATACAAGAACAAAAGTGGACAAAAACGTTTATTACAAAAAGGAAATTAACTTAGTTTAGAAATACAATTGGCATGAACTATTAAAATAAAAAATAAGAATTTAGCGTGCGTTATGGAATGTTCATTTTCTCCATTTGAATATTCTGTCCTAAGTCATGCTTTCGTTTAGTTCTAGACGGCCGACCAGCTTGAATCCTATACTTTGTCTTCCTTATTCCCCGGTTTTTAAGCCTACGTAGGGCTATGCTTTGAACTATAATTTTTCTTGGTACACGCCTTGATATTATCTGACGTAAAATGAAGTTTAATCCTTGCTCTAATGTATTTATTTTTTTAATCATATTTGTGTACTGTTGTGTTATATATTGTTTGTTGTTTTAATTAAAACACTTGAAATGACACTTCAAGGGGCCCGCATGACGCAATATTCCGTTTGTTGTTGTATCATTTTTTACCACTTGCGAGTGGGGTGAAAAGGAATGAACAATTAAAAAGTAGGTACCCAGCGATTGCTTTGTGGCGGTCGGGTATGTTTTAAAATAACCGCGCGGGCGTTTCTTAAATCTGAAAGTATACCCGATAGATGTCAACACGTTCCAGTGACGTCACAAATGTCGTTTAAAAAAAGGTAGGTTTTAATGACAAGATTTTCGCTTTGTGGATATGAAAACATACCCGAAGGCAACACGGTCTCTGACGTCATGAGCGTTGCGTAAAGGTATGGATTCTAAATACGCGACGAGGTGTCTGCGTAGGACTGGAAAAAATGTTTTGAAAATTGGTTCAGTCAGACGCATGAAACTGTGTATAGATGCTGCTGGAGAGTTCTTTGAACTGATTTAATAAAAGTATTTTTTTCAAAGTGTTTAGTTTGTCCCACGTACATATCTATCCAGGTTATATAGGTGATGTTTGATAAAAAATAGTATTATTAAAGATTACTTATTAAGAGATTTTTTGATTCTCTCTATTATTTTTTTCTTGTTTATTTTTATTTTTTTGCATATTAGAAACACTGTCGATTAACTTAACTTTACATTAGATTAGATTCGATTTGATCATTATATTATTAGAAGTCTCCACAGATAGATTTAAAACATGCAGTTAACTAACATACAGAAACAAATCCATAGCAACTTCGTAGGTAGATGGCACAGGCGCGGTCCTAATCCTCCTGTGTGTATATCTGTGGTATCGTAGCTCTGGAAATGATGAACTGATTTGAGTGCGGTCTTTGTTAAGCAAAACTGAGATCATGATACCTACTACACTCGAGAGCAAAGAATTAGGGTCAGAGACAAAACCCATGATATCTCACAAATCATAAATGCTAGGTTGATGAATTAAATAAAAACTGTTAAATATACCTACCATTAATCAATACATAAATAAAATTTGTAAAATTGTTATTTAAGTGATTTTATTATTCTTTGCTCTCGACTGTAGTTGTAATAAATAAACAAAATCCCCGGACAATCACACCAACTACATGGCCTCAAACTAAGCAAACATGTGACTCGGGATACCATGTAGCGAACTAGGGGGGAATCTAAAATATAAATACATAAATAGATAAGCACCCAGACGCATAATTTTTTTTCTTGTTCCGTGCGGGATTCGAACCCGCAAACACTGGTGTCTGAGGCAGATAGGTTTACCCCATCGCCAAAGTGGTCGCCAATGACAATGAAAGTTGAATATCTTGGCTTTTATTCCCATTCAACATAACGAAGAGCCCTTGCGATAGATAGGTAAGCATTAGAATTGAAACACCATTGCGATTACAGTACTTTATCAATTCGTATATTTATGGATGAAAGAAAAGAAAGAAAGAAAGTAAATAATTTATTTTTAAACATCATCATAACATTTAAGAAAAGTATAAAACATTTAAAAATAAAAATAATGAGACGAGGTGTAAAAAAAATGGTCTCCCTCTCAGCATTTGGCTAAGTGTATGCTATAAAGAACACACGCCCTGCCGCTGATATTATGAAGGAGCCAAAAAATTTTAAAAACTTACCATCTAATTCAATAAACTAACACAAGTATACTCAAAAGCAATAAAATTTAGAAAATAAAAACTTTAAATGAATACCTATATAACTGTACTAGCTGTTGCGCGCGGTTTTACCCGCGCAATTTCGATTCCCGCGGGATTTTCGGGATAAAAAGTAGCCTATACGGAATCGGAAGAATCCCTCGAAGTAATGGTAAAAGAAATTTTGAAATCGGTCCAGTAGTTTTTGAGCCTATTCAATACAAACATACAAAAATACAAAGGTTTCCTCTTTATAATATTAGTATAGACAACAAAAATAATGTTAAGTATAAAAAAGATCAACAAAAACTTTAATAGTAAAAAACAAAGAAAAATAAGGTAAAACCAATATAAAAATTATAATACTAACACTACTAAAACGAAAACTAAGCATTGTTCCCATAACAAAATATATGTAAACATAAGTTAGGTGCATACCGTTCATTATCTAGGACTTTAATATATATTTATTACGTCTTCTGATTTTCTAAATATAATGCCTTGATTTTATTGACAAAACGCCGTTGCAAGTATTTTATAATCCCCCTCATTAACATCATCATCATCACAACTGTAACTCACCCACTGCAGGGCTATGAGTCTCTCCTCTGGATGACGAGGCGGTGTACGCCGTCATCCACCAGCCCTGTGCTGGTTGGTGAATGTCAGATATTTCAGGGGCCACGACGACTTCAGTAAATACGGCGTCACGACGACGTCATTTCTCATTCACGTCTGCAGTTTAAAAATAATTTACATTGACGTTACTCATAATGCGAATTTAAAGTAACTTTGACCACGACGTGGTGAGGTGGTCTAAGGCGCTTCTCCGTAAATCGTGAGGTCGCGGATACGATTTCCGCAAGGAATACAAAAAAACGAGTGTTTATTTATGAATTTATATATATATTAGGTTCCTCCCTAGTTCGCTACATGGTATCCCATATTACAAGCTATGCTTGCTTTGGGGCCATGTAATTGGTGTGATTGTCTGGAGATTTTATTAATTTATTTTACTTTACTAAGCCCTGACCTTAGAATAATAACGCTCTGACCATAGACAATAATCTTTCCTGCTTGCAAACACACCGCGCGCCGTGAGAAGTTTAGAACGTCGAGGTTGACAAAGCTGGATAATCGTCCGACGTATTTATCGTGTAAGCGAGATAGCAATACCGGCTAGCGCGGTAGAGTGACCGACCTTGTTCTGTATTTTCGCGGTATTACATAATCAAAGAATAGTTACATGCAGATACTGTAAGAAGAGAAGGTACATATACTTTTTTTAATTTATCAGTATTATCAGCTGTTGTAACCCTTACTGATAAAAAACATTGAGATTATAAAAAAAATTATTTGCTAAGTATTTCCGAAAAAAATGGCAAGAATGTAGTTTCTGGGTAAAAAGTAAATAAATTCCTGCGAATACTGTAGATTTATTCTTATGAATACATTACTTAAGTTCGAACATTTCTTACGTGTTATTTTTAATTAATACTATTATCTAAATGAAATGTTGTCGGGCTTTACAAAATAAAGGCCTGGGTTTATTTTGTAAAGCCCGACTATATCAGCTCTAATATCACATTTAAACATCCATGACTTGACAACGAATATCTGTGTTCATCACACAAATATCCGTCGCCGGCGGGATTCGAACCCAAGACCTCTGGCTTAGAAGGCAATGTATGATACTTTTACACCAACCGGTCGTCAAATAGAGTCGTCAAATAGAGTTCCGCGCGCGCCCTTGTCGCTAGTGGATGTGTCGCTGAATTTCGACAATAATGACTTCGAAAGTAATCAAGTGTAATAATTGTAATATAGTGATAAGTGAACTGCTCGCTTTTGTCCAAAATAAATTGGACGTGATGGACGAGGAAAGTTTAGTGCGCCTGTGTAGTTCAGGATTTTCTGAAAAGGAAATAGGAGATGCCAAAAAACTTCTGTTTGACTCGGTTCCAGATCGCCGAAAAATATTGAGGAGGGGAGATGGTAAAATACACCGTGGTCTGTACGACATCATTACATTATTTAAAGAGACGGATCCAGAAAAAGTTCCTATTTTCGTCGCAAGGGAATTACATAAACTCCCGCCGGTTACGTTCGACCATATCGATGCAACTAGATTACTAAAGGAATTACTAGTAATGAGAAAGGAAATACACAGTATAAAGGACACATACGTGACAAAAGATCAATTATTAGAAATTAAAAATGACCAATTATCCTACAAAAACACCTGTTTGAATATCAATATGAAAAGAGGAGGTGGATTGGTAAATAGCTTCTGTATGGATAGTGGACCGTTAGGCCTAGTTGGGTATGTAGAAAACTTAAGCCCGACAAATAACGACGAGAAGACGGGCACGAGCGAGAGGCAGCGATCCTTGTCACCCATCAACAAGACGACTACATGCGCTGTCTCACTTGCGCAGGAGTTAATCGGGACGGAGGCCACGACTACTACTGTGGTTCCGAAACAGACCGGTTTTGCGGAGAGGGAACGTCGAAACCGCGCTATTGATTTAAATGAGGCGGGCCTCACCACTGTTGAATGCATGCGAACTAGACACAATATTTCAACACCGATATCTCAGAGCGAAACTGTGAAACAAAGCGCGCGACTTTCGCATGATAATTATAAGGATGAATGGACCGTAGTAAATAGGAAAAAAAGTAAATATCGTTTTATGGGATGCAGTGGTAAAGCGATAAATAAGCAGAATGGTAATTTTAAGGCAGCGGATATTAAAATTCCGCTTTTTATTACCAATGTTAATCAACAGACATTAGAGAGTGATATAATCGATTATATTAAAACGAAAACAGGCGAATCTATAACATTGAAAAAGATAAAAATGTCGAAACAGAAGCCGTATAATGCATTTAAAATTTTGGTACCTCAAAAAAAACTATCGATATTTATGAATGATACGTTATGGCCAGAAGGTATATCCTTTCGGAAATTTGTTTATTTAAAGAAAGACACGTTTAATGATATTAAGGGTGTAAGAAATGTTAGAACGGCAACTACCAACCATAATGCTTAGTTCAACTAACATGATTAGTTTTAATTGTAAATCCATGACAAGGTCAGCTGACTACATCGCGTCCTTGTGTAAAATGGCAGACATAGTGGCACTTCAGGAGACATGGCTCTTGCATCACGATCTTCCATACTTGGGCACCATTGACGACGACTTCGCTTACACGGGAAAGTCGGCGGTGGACACGTCGGCGGGAATGCTACGTGGTCGTCCCTACGGCGGAGTGGCGATACTGTGGCGTAAAAGTGCATTCAGTGATGTTTCGGTCGTGGAATGTAAGAGTGTACGGTTGGCTGCAGTGAGAATAACCAGTAGTGATCGTACAATACTAATATTCTCAGTGTATATGCCTACAGATAGTTCTAATAATTTATCGGAAATGTGTCAGTGTATGGGTGAGATTAGTGCTATAATTGAAGAAACTAGCGTTGAATCGGTTTACATTTTAGGAGACTTTAATGCGCACCCAACTCAATTATTTGGCATAGAAATGTTAAACTATTGTATAGAACAAAAATGGAGATGTGCAGATATTGAACTACTAGGTATTAATTCTGGTTCTTATACTTATTTAAGTGATGTCCATGGAAGCACTAGTTGGTTAGACCACTGCCTGGTGTCTGAGGCCTCCTGGGGCTCGGTGACAGCTGCTAGGATTTTGTATGATGTGTCATGGTCAGATCATTTTCCTCTCTTAATTCAATGTAATTTAAACAAATTAAAACCCAAGTTAAGTTTATGTAGACGTAATATTATTAATAAAATCAATTGGGGCGAAAGAAATTCCGAACAAATTAAAAATTATTCTAATTTATGTAATAATAGCTTTAGGGATTTCCATTTTCCACCAGAATTTCATAAATGCAGTGATAGTTTGTGTAATAATAGTGCACATCGAGTTGCTATAGACAATATGTACTATAGTATAGTTGATATATTGTGTCGGGCATCCGAATGTAGTTATAATAATATCAAATCTTATAAGAGACATGTCATAGGATGGAATAAGTATGTTAGAGAAGCCCATATAAAGGCGAGAGTTAGTTTTCACAAATGGCTTTTAGGCGGAAAACCAACAGAAGGTCCATTATTTGAGGAAATGTATGGTAACCGAAAATATTTTAAAAAACAATTAAAGTATTGCCAAAATAACTCTGATCAAATTAAAATGGATGTCATTGCTAGTCTTCACTCTTATAAAGATTTTAAGGGCTTCTGGAAGCAAACTCGGAAAACTAATCCGAGGGTTTCTAATCCGTCCAGTGTAGGGGGTGAAAGCAATAGTGCTAAAATTGCGCAATTATTTGCGAATAATTTTAGTGTGACGTCGCCTTTGAGCGTGAATATGCAGACGGCGGGGTCGGAGGGCGAGGAGAGTTCACGAAAGTTAACGGTGCGCTTCTCTGCTAACGACGTGGCTACCGCGATACGGGCTATGAAGAAGGGTAAGTCTCCAGGTCATGACTCATTGAGTGTGGAGCATTTGCGGCATGCAGGCGTACATCTGCCTCGTGTGCTGTCTATGTTCTACACTCTGTGTGTCGGGCATGCTTATTTACCTGAAGATTTGATGAGGACACTGGTAGTACCTGTAATTAAAAATAAAACTGGCGACGCTTCTAATGTGAATAATTACAGACCCATTTCTTTAGCGACTATTCTGGCTAAGGTATTGGACAGTCTGCTTGAAAAACAGCTAAGTAAAAATTTAATATTGAATGATGCCCAGTTTGGCTTTACCGAGGGCTTATCTACTGAAAGTGCAATATATTGCCTTAAGCAGACTGTTCAATATTATACAGCTAGAAATACTCCTGTATTTGCCTGCTTTCTTGATCTCTCTAAGGCCTTCGACCTCGTTTCTTATGACTTATTGTGGCGGAAAATGGAAAATGACACAACTATACCAATGGACGTAATTAATGTATTTAAGTATTGGTATAAAAATCAAACAAATTGTGTAAAGTGGGCGGAGTCAATGTCTGCGGAATATAAGTTGCAGTGCGGGGTGAGACAGGGGGGGTTGTCGTCTCCTAAGTTATTCAACCTTTATGTGGATGGGCTGATTGCTGAGCTCAGTAGGACTATGGTTGGTTGCTCTATTGACGGGGTAATTATGAACAATATGAGCTATGCGGATGACATGGTCTTGCTGAGCCCATCAATTGGCGGTCTGCGTAAATTGGTTGCGATATGTGAGCGATACGCCGAGGCTCATGGCCTCAAGTATAACGAAAATAAAAGTGAATTATTAGTATTTAAATCACAAAATAAGACTTACGACAATATTCCACCTGTCTTTCTAAATGGCACGCCACTAGTTAGAGTAAGTGAATTTAAATATTTGGGGCACTGGGTCACGGAGTCTATGCTCGATGACTTAGACATTCAAAGGGAACGTAGAGCTCTGTCAGTCAGATGCAATATGTTGGCCCGTAGATTTTCACGTTGCGCAAGTGAAGTTAAATTATCCCTGTTCAGAGCTTACAGTCAAACCTTCTATACGTGCAGTCTATGGGCAAATTATACGAAGCGGGCGCTAAATGACTTGAGGGTTCAATATAATAACGGGCTTAGGGGCCTGTTGGGGCTGCCGCGCTACTGCAGCGCATCAGGAATGTTCGCAGCGGCGCGGGTGGACGACTTCCACGCGATAATGCGTAAGAGGGCGACCTCCATGATGACGCGCGTGCGAGGCAGCACCAACAGACTGCTACTCGTTTTCAAAGATCGTTTTGAAGGCCCTATAATGGAGCACTGGCTAGATTTACATGGAGCATGCTGGTCTAGTGCTAAATGACAGTACTTAATTATATAATTTTTTTTTTTTTCCCATTTTATTTTATTGCATTTATTTAGTATTTTACCTGACACTCTTATCTACCAAATTGTTTTATAAATTGACACTGTAATTTGATTTCTATGTTTAAAAGTGACATTTAATATTGATAATGTTCAGACATTGTAAATTATGACATTTAAAAATTTAATGACTTCGATATTAAGACTTTGTTACTTATTTTATATGTTTTCCAAATTTGACATGCTGCTACTGTAATAATTTAATTAATTCTACTGACATTTAAATGTGATGATATATTCTTATTGTATAATTTATTACTGTATGCTTTACTAACTCTAGTTATTTAAGTTAAAATTGTTACTAACATATTATGGATTACTGATCTGAAATAAATGATTATTATTATTATTATAATAATATATAAGAATAATAAAAAATAATAATAAGACCACCTTTTGTGCATTCCTTTTGTATTTTAAAATTTGTAATTCTTTTATTCTGTAGTGTACAAAAAAGTATAAATAAAAAAATGAATATATCGTTTTTGTAAGAAATGTAATAGAAATGTATAGGCCTTTTATGGGTTTTCTATCTCACGAAACAAAAATCATACAAAATGCATGATTGACAAAAAAATCGCTTAACAAACCTCTTCCTCCTTTTCTAAGTCGGTTGATAATAGTTTCATATCTACGTTTGATTATTCTATGCTATGTTTAGATTTAGACGTTGAACGAGTGAATGCCGGCGAGTAAGAACGATAGATTAACTTTATTATGGTCAGTGAATTGATTTCATTCATATGAAACGGACGTGTTCTTTTTGACATTTTAAAAGTTGTTTTTTTCTTTCAAGAAAAATGGTTAAGGTGCGTTTTTGTTGACTTACTTATTTTGCTATTCCTCAGTGATTCTTTTCTAAAAAAATAGAAGGAAATGTGGTTTTACGGCTATTGTGATGAAAAACAATACTTTATGAGTAAGATTTTTAAAATGTTTGTTTTTATCATTGTATACCGATTACCAAAGAAATCATATACATACATAGGTATCTACATACATAAATTTACATCTTTAATACATTTAAATGTTATAAATCTATTTTTTTAGGATTTACACACAATAATATTTGCTTTTTTACAATGAAAAATTTTACTACCGTTTATAAAGTTGAAGTCGTCGTGGCGCCGTGTTTACTGTGTGTATCAAACGAACGATATCACAGTATAAGCAACGTTCGGCGCGGTCGGTACTTGGATGGGTGGCCTCCGAAAATTCATTTCTCACGTGCTTCGGAGGGCACGTTAAGCAGTCTCGGTCCAGGGTGCTATATACTTGTATACAGTAGTCGTTAGGGTTTGTCAGAAGCCATTTTCGGCGCCCTGAAAATCCTGACATCCACCACCCAGCACTGGGCCAGCTTGGTGGATTATGGCTTATACCTTCTCGTCACTCAGGGGAGAGACTCATAGCCCTGCAGTGGGCACTTTACAAAGAGTCGTGATGATGATGATTATAAAGTTGTGTGCCCACATGTATAGCAAAGCGTTGCTATCTTTTGTTTTATTTCTATGAAAGGAGTCCGTAGCTGTTTTGTCCGGAATAAGATTATTTTAAATTAAATTCGCGAAATTAGGACTTTTGCTGTTTTTAATTTAGTATGTTATACTGAATGATTATATTTATTATTTTCGTTACACATTTTAGGTACTGAATAAAATTGCAGTAAGTCAGATCAAATAGGTAATAAAATAAATAAATAAATAAAATAAATATTTCTGACACTCACACAACATTATCTAGCCCAAATTAAGTTTCTTAAAGAACTTATGTTATGGATACTAGATAACTGATATACTTAAGAAATATATAAACATACATATTGAATAAATACATATTTTTATTAGAATAAACTTAAATAAACATATAAACATCCATGACTTGACGACTAATATCTGTGTCCATCACACAAATATCTGGCATAACCTCTGGCATAGAAGGCAATGTACGTTACCACTACACCAGCCGGTCGTCAGATATGTTTTGATATTCAATAAATATATTATAGTTTATTTTTAGAGCTTTTGTCAATAATTGCGTTTAATTCCTTACGTAAAACGAAACGCCAATCCTTTAACTTATTTTGCCATTGGTTAAATCACATTTTTATGACGTCAAAGTAAATATTTAAAAGATAAATTATGTCGTTCAGTAACACTCGTCCTTTTTTTCAAAAACTGTTATAGATAAGTTAGAAAGAGAAAAATGGATTATTGATATGTAGACAGATATTTGATAGGATATTAAGTTAAATCAATAAATTGTTACGTCTTTGGCTAGATAAAACGACTTATTTTGTAAATGGTCAAATGTAACCTAGCAACCCATTACAGTCAAACAGTTCGTAAGCAGTGGTTTAGATGTCAAGATTTTGAATTTAGAAAGGCATTTTGGTTTTGAATTCTATTGTTCGTAGGCAAAACGAACAGTTTTCATAATATTGAAACCCGCCATAAGAAGGCGTGTAGCTTCTGACACACCCAATAAAAATAATTATTCTCTTTTGTAAACCAACAGCATTAGTAACATTATGATACACATTTTAAAACATTTGACGTAATTATTGTCATACTGATCTGAAGGTTGACGGGTGTTCAAGGTCAATAATTGTTTTAAACTAACGCGATTATTTTCACTATGATTTAACGAATTTTCGGGACTCTTACCACGATTTCCGATTTTAATTTCGCGTGTCCGATATTTCGATGCTGTTTCAAGCACCATGTTCCGCGATCGCAATCGTGGTAAGAATCCCGAAAATTCATAAAATCATATGTTAAAGGACAGTTAGTATAAAGTGTGTTTGCTTCTACAGGTCAATATCCCGACGATCAAACTGAACAATGGCGCAGATATCCCAGCTCTGGGCTATGGGACCTGGCTCGGCTTGGACGAAAAGGTTTGACATTAATGAAATGAAATTAAATGTCTTTATTTGCCAGGAAGTTGGTACATTTAAGGTCTTAAAAAGTAAAGAAAGTTTCACAAGATCCTACCAACAGGTGTTGGTGTGCAAAATTTGGTGAAATGGAATACAATTTTAAAATGTTCTAGTATTGAATTCGTCCTGATGTCAAAAAGAAATGGTTACAATTAGAAACAATTAGATTAATATAATTTGAATGTCTATAAGCACTTGTCATTTAAATTATTTGTAACTTTGTAATAGAGTTTGTACCTAGTAATTAAGTATCACCGTGATACTCTTATGAGGTGAAATAGGTTTTAATCTAGATTTATCGCGCTGCAAAACCTAAAGGTAGTATAATACCTTATATAGTGTTTTTTTTTTGTTCTTATCTGAACTTGTTAATCTTTGAAAGTAGGTACTAGTCAGTTCTCCTTGGTGACCTCACACTATTGGGTGTCATCTGGCCGGGGACTTAACCCCCTGGCAAGTGCCTCTTTGTACTTCTGAGTATTCTCCCCCTCCTCTCAGTGAGCACCTCGTACGGTCAATAGGCCTGCGGGTGTTCTGAGGGGTTGTCTTCTGTGACGGAAAAACAAATTTCTCCCTGTTCTGACGACAAAAACAATATAGAACGAATACATAACTTACATAAGTTAAAACTTAAAAGTCTGTATTCGTCAATATAATGGTTATGTATTGTCAAATATTCGTCAATTCGTATTTACCTAGTGAGAATGTTAACGATATTACAATTAACTAACACTAGATTTAAATTTCATTTTATTTTGCTTACCGCATTGTAAATATCTGTTTTTTCTCCAGTAAATAAATAAATAAACTTCACACTGTCTCTCGTTGGAGGAGATAGAAACTAGAGAACGCCAATTGTTATGTTACAGGCATACTTTGCTTCCTGCTCGTTCATTAATCATTTCATACTTGATCGCCGGTACCGGTACCTTTAACTAGGCCCTTTTTAAGTCTGTGGATAACATACTTGTTGTCCTAGGAAAATATCGGGTAGTCGTTGCATATAGGAGGTGGCCTACGTTGTCTCCTTGAAACAAGTTTCGAAAACTTGGTTGCAATAAGTAGCATCGCTTGCTATTGCGTCCCGTCGCTCACTTACAGCTATCAATTACGACTCACTCATCCCTGACTGGTAGAACTATCTCAGTAAAGATTACATTTTGATCCCCCCCCTGTTGCGATTCAAATGTGGAGACTGCACCCAGAATCCCTCATGGGAAGATATTGCGTAGTTCTATTTAAAAAGCAACACGACAAGACTAGGTTGGGAAGCTAAAGATGACAAACGACTTTGAGATCAGAGCGTATAGATTCAGGAAAGAACAGGTTCTTACAAAGCGTTGCCAAAAAGGATAGTCCCTAGATAGGCGGACCCTATGGTTGTTCTAGGAAAATATCAGATAGTCTTTGAATGAATGACGCATGTCGTACCATCTCCAGCTGTCGTGTCCCGTCGCTCACCTAGGGTTATCAATTACGATTCGCTTATCTAGGATTGCTAACTCTATTGCAAACACTACATTTAGCCCCCCCCCCCCTCCCCCAGATGCGCTTCAAGTGTGAAGACTACGGCAAGTTCCGCGCGGCGCTGTGCTACGCCATCGACTCTGGGTACCGCCATGTTGACACGGCGCACCTGTACCGCGTCGAGCCGGATATTGGACAGGTCCTGCAGGAGAAATTTAAGGAGGGATTGAAGAGAGAAGAGTTCTTTGTCACTTCTAAGGTAATTCAATTTGTACAACGTCATTTTTTGTTCATGCGAATACACCAGTCAAATATTTTCGTTCAAAATCTTGGTATACAAAAAAGTAATAATCTTATCTTTAAACTCAGCAAGTTTCAAACATCTTGTGGTATGTTGCTTTTGACGAGCGAGTGAGGACACCCAGCGCGCCTCTCGCTAGCTACAAATTCATGCGACGTAGACGTACATGCATCTTACTTGTGTGGATGTGTATATTAATTATTAAAGGTTATTTAGTGAAAACTACAGCAATCGATTCTCTTACCGAATCTGAACAAACTTTGTATGAACAAAAAATAATGTTGTATAGTTGTTAGCTTCCAAATTTAAGTAAATGATAAATTATCTATACCTTATTGTGCGGCTTTTCGTAACACGTTATTGCAGGCGCGGTCCCAGGGGTGTGGGTCACAGGGGACATGACCCTCCCTCCAAAATCATGAAAAACCTTAAAAGAGGTTGAACCCCCGCGGTCGCTAGGGGGGTTATTGTCCGACTAGTTTTGATCTTTTATGGAGTCTTACATCAGGGTAGAATTTAGTTGCGGCGAAACACCTCCGACAATAACGTGTGATAAAAAGTCGCTTAATAAACTATAGTTATGACTCACAGATCATTTTTAAAGATAAATAATTACCTATCTGTGAAAATAATGCTGCAAGAACGGTGATCACCGAGCGGGGGTCACTGCGATTAGTCGCCTTTTACAAAATGCTTGTCCAGGGACTGTACGCTACGCTAATACGTCGCAAAAATTCATAAAAAAACTTACAAAAGATGTGTATTTCATGTCGAAGATTTTTGTCTTAGTGGGGCGATTGCCCCTGATGAAGGATTCTCTATGAGCACGAAACTAGTTGACATAAAAGTGTGAGTAAAAGTTTGTTATTAAGCTAAGAGTTTATCGTAGGCACGCTTTTGTCCTTTTAATTTAACCTGATCGTAAATGTAGATGAGTTTGAAAATTGTGGGCGTCTCCTAGCTGAATGATGAAGAATGAAGGGATTAAATAAATAATAATAAAATCTCCAGACACAACCACACCAACTACATGGACGAAGCAGAGCTATGGTATGGGATACCATGTAGCAAACTAGGGGGTACCTAGAATATAAATACTTACATTTGATAAACGCCCAGACCCGGAACATTTTTTTTTCTTGTTCAATGCGGTAATTGAACGCGCGACCACTGGCGTCTGAGGCAGACAGTGTTACCTCATCGCCAAAGTGGTCGTCAAATTCAAGATTGGTTCAAGGAAACTCCTTTTAATAATAAAATATTGTATTTTCGTAGATATGGCACCACCTGCATCGTGAAGCGGACATTGAGAAGGCTATAAAAGACTCACTTCGGAGACTTAAGCTGGATTACTTGGATCTCATGCTCCTGCACTGGCCGATGTCCATTTCTGTAAGTTGAAGAAAATATCAATAGGTACATATAAAACTGTTCCGTTACTGATTGAGGTACTGAGTGACTGACAGACAACGTACAGCCATAAATACTGAGCGTAGAGAGCTGAAATTGGGACCATACATTCCTTAGAGGGTTTAGGGGTGCACTAAGGAAGAAATTCCCAAAATTCCTACGGGAACGGGAAATATAGGACTTTTTATTTTACGGGAAAATGCTTGTTAATAATAAAGAAATAAGCTGATACACCAACAATTTTTTATAAGCTGCTTATGTTACTGCACAGGGGTATCCTTCTATACACCCAGATCCAATCCAGTTTAGAAAAGTACGTGTCCTAAACTGGCCCGGCTGGGAGTCGACCCCAGAACTATAGTCTGGCTAATGAAACTGGGAAAACTGGCGAATTAAAAAAATTACCATACTTAATGGTAACCCTAACGAAATACATGGATTAAACAAACTTGATACTTGATTAGTTTATTTATAAAAATATCGTAAAAAATAACAAAATTGTAACTGTCCTACTTTTTGATGAGACTTATGACTATTATTAAAATGATAGGCCAATAGTATTAATCAGGTTTAAAAATAAAACAACAAAATACAATAATTATTTTTATTAATTGTAATCAAATCTGAATCCAGCAATTCTATATGGAATGAATCGTCAGAGTCCTGGTATCGCTGTTTCTAACATTGATTCTGAAACTATCTAATTTTTTATTTTTTTATTAATTTTCAAATACGATGATTCCAAAATCTCAATTACCAAAACCAACAACAACCGTTCGATTGACAACAGTGACACCAGGAAAACGACTTTGACATTGTCGGGACCCGAACTCAGCCGACCAAATCGGCTCGGCATCCACAAGCGCTGGCGAGCGCCCGCGCACTCAACACACACCGCTTCGCGTAGCTCGAGACTGCGGTCATTTCTCTCTTGCTTTATATAGGTACTGTAGATACTATATAACTGAGCATCAAACCTATTTATTTATAATATAGTCCATTCTTTAATTTAGTAATCGAACCGTCAACTGCCACATAAAAAGTGTCTAATTTCGCTAGCCAGACTCTATCCCTATTCATAATGGTTTGTTGAACTATTTAGGGGGTCAACTATCTGCTTGGTCGACTATACATACTTATCTATGCAAATATTAATTCCAGCTGGAACAAAATTTGAATTAGGTACAATGAAAGCTTTAATAAATAAATTTCAAAAATGACGAAATTTTCATAGTATTGAAAGATTTATAAAACAATACATTCATGTTTCATTCAACATTACTTATAAACATTCATTGTGCATATTTGACTAAGGCTTATTGTAATTTCTTGATATTTTTACCGATGACAGTATATTTTAAATCAACACTGATGTACAATTTTCACTACGTAGGGGAGAGAGGAATCCACAATTACACCACTGTAATATATTTCACTTGAACTCACTGTTTATTGAATTACTTCACAGAACACCTTAAACTATTTGTTTAACCACACCAATATCGAAATTTACATATTAATTCCTTTAAGGTGGATTCTCACCATCAGCTAAGCACTTCGCGCTCATAGATGGCGTTGATGCGAAAATTTGAACGTTTTTAATTGTTTAATGAATGATAATGTTTAAATTCTTTAAAAATTATACGTTTTGCTGTAATAACATAACATTTGTAATGTCTCAAGCAAGATTTAGCTGAGTTTTAAGTCACGAAATTCGTATATTTGATTTAAATAACAACTTCTTAGTGGCAGCAAAGTTCTCATGCACACATTGACACACGAAGGGCGGGGGGCAGGTTTTCGACTGCGCTTACCCGAATGGACTGACACGTGAGAGCAGACGTCGTTGACACTCGTGCGCGCGGAGCTAATTATTTTTGATACATTTGCGAATGCTAAATATTGTACGTTTATGATTTGATACTTTTTTCGATGGATAAAATTAATTTCAATTACTTACATCGAAATAATAGTTGGTAAGTACTTACTATAAAACAAAGAAACAAAGAATAATCTTATAATAGATTATCTTTATCTATACCTACAAATAAAACATATAACCAAAACAATTTTTTTTTTAATTTTTGTCTGCTGGACCGATTTTTACTTCGTCCGCGTGAATATCGGTTATGGGAGTTGGATAAATAATATAATAATATCGTCCTTGAAGTTCAAAGTCAAAATCGATTCAGTTGTTTAGCTGTGAAAGCGTTACTGATAGATAAACAGAAAGAGTTATTTCAAAAACTGTTACAACAAAGCTGTCATTCGCAGTTTCACCTAGGTTTTGTGAAAAAGACCTACAAAAAATAAAATAGAAAAAGTAACCTACAAAAAGTATATACCAAACAGGAATACCCTACGAAAGGCACACTGGGTAAAAGTAAGGCTGCAAACAGGACGGCTGCGACAGCGAGAGCGACAGCGGCGCGGGCAGCGACGCGACGCGGGGAATCTGCGGTGCTAGCACGCTACCGTCGACAATGATAAATCAGGCCTTTTATCGATATTTTCTTAGAATATGGTATTTAGTGTTAGTAATTTATTAAGACTATGACATATTTGGTTCTGTATCATGGTATCAAATCGAGTAATTCTATCTATTATAGTGCGCATATTAGCTTACTCTAGCCACCGCGCGCGGTTTTACTTGCGTAACTTTTGATCCCGTGAGAATTTCGGGATAAATATAGCCTATAACCTTCCTCAAGAGTCAGGCTATCAAATGCAAAAAGAATTTTTCAAATCCCACTTGTAGATTCTGAGATTAGCGCGTTCAAACAAACAAAAATACAAACTCTTCAGCTTTATAAATTATTATTTATTATCATTCACAAAATCCACAGACCTTAAGTATATTTGAATAATGTACATGATTGACAATAAACTTACGTCCAATGACGGATTTACATTTTATAATTAGCTGGAGAGCTTAATATATACAAGTAATATATACAGAATATAACGTACAAGTTTTGCTTTTTAAGTTTTTGAGAAATAATTAAAAATAAGGAAATAAAAAGTACTATAAACAAATTAGTATAGATAATAGGATAAAATAACAAAATAATATTTATCTTGTCGATTCGACTATTTATCGATGGTTGCTAGCCCTGCTAGGCCGTTCTCGACGCTAGCGGGCGCTCGAGCGATTTGTCGCGGTTCCATACAAACTCAGTACTTTCTATCGTGTCACGGAAATCGCTGCTCGCGTCGCTGCCCGCACCGCTGCCGCTCTCGCTGTCGCTGCCGTCCAGTTTGCAGACTTATGGGGGTATGTATGAGAGTAGGTTTATATGTAGGTAGGTTTATATGTAGGTAGGTTTATTACATAGATGGTGCCTGCGACTTCGTCTGCATTGAATTAGTATTTCGAAAAGGTTATTTTCTTCTCCAAGGTCCTATCTAAAAAAATAAACATTTAGAATCTTCCCCCATATAATATGTAGGTATAACTCCTAACCAATACATTACAAAGTCACATTCTAGGTAAAGCTATATTACTGTAAAGTTTCATAAAAATCCATTCGGTAGTTTTTGCGTGAAAGAGTAGCAAAAATCCATCCGCCTAGCCATGATCAGTGTATACCTAATATGTTTAGTAACCTATATGTTTGGCTGTTTTTCACGGTCAAACTGCTTAGCCAATTTTAATGTAATTTGGTATGGTAGTTCATAAAGTCCTGTGTTGAGTTTTGAAACATACACCACTTTTTATTCTGAAGAATTCTATGGGTTCTGACTTCCAAGAGGCAGAAACGATTAATAAAGAAAACCTAAACGATATTGAGTTCCATTATTTTACGTTTAACTTTTTTATAATATATCTCTGTATGTACACTACCTACATTAAATCTAGCAAGAAGCTTTATTTATTAATGATTTAGCCCTATCAACATAGTAAACTTTTCTACTACATACCAACTATCTTTCGGATTTATTATAATATTATATGTCAGCCACAGATGTCAGCAGAATAGAACAACAAACAGACAGACACAAAAAGACATTTTTTTCTTTCAAATTCTTACTTTTTTTTTCATTTCTTAATAACCTTACATATTTTTTTTTGTAAAAATATTTCATGTTCACACGTTATTGTTTACTGTTTTATATATACATATGTATGTAAAGATAGATGCATGGTAAAGATTGATACAAAATAAAAAAAAATGTAATAAAAAAAAATTACGCGAGCAGGATCGAACCCACGACCTTAGACTCATGGTCGGTCTACGCGCAACAAAAGATAGTATCAAAACAAATCTTTCGACTGAATGAAATCGGCGCGGAGCGGGGCGCGGGCGTGGAGATCTCGTGCGCTGAAATCCGAAGTATTCCAAAGTTCTGAGCGACAAAATACATAGGTTGCCTGACCTGAGCGGCAACGTCGCATTTTCAGCAAACGCCAAACACGCAACGTAGCTTCAATGAACGCACACACACTAAAACATCCAGTTAACGTACTACACTGTCACCGTCCACCCATACATTGACACATTTGAACAAAATTTAATACTTCAGTTAAGCTATTTCTTGTCAGATTTTTTATTTTAAAAGTAATTTTGCTGTAACTAAATATAGAAATAATTGCTAATGCAAGCATTCCAGAGTAAAATAACGCTCTGTTCGCCCATATTTGATAAAAGAAATTAGTATGGGCGAGAATACGCCTTAAATGATTTCATAACTTTGCATGCTGGCTTTAATAAACAATCAGCGCTATCTACTAGAAACTTGTGGAACTTCATATTACATCAAACATTTAGACACTGATTTATCGCTTTTACATTCTCGGTGTCTAAGCCCCGTGGTCACGAGCGGCCGTTGCTTTAAAAAAATGTTTCATTATAAACTTTTTTGCGCAACTTCGTACGCGCTACACTACACTTCCTAATACAACCAGACACCCATTGAGGAACCTTTATACCAAGTTTCACGTCCTCGCACTCAAGAAATAAGATTTTTCATACAATCTAAAAGTCCTATTTTCCCGTTTCTGTGAAACTTTTGGGAATTCCTTCCAAAATACGACCAGAGACCCATTGATGTATTACATCCGCTTAGTCACTATAAGCGGATGTAATACTTAGTAATGACTAAGTATTACATCCGCGTACTCAAGGAATTAGATTTTTCGTACAAACCAAAAAGTCCTATATTTCACGTTCTCGTCAGAATTTTGGGAATTACTTCCAAAATACAACCAGACACCTATTGAAGAACCTTTACACTAAGTATTAGCCGTGCAATTAAGGAACTAGAATTTTCACACAAACTAAAAAGTCCAATATTTCCCGATCCCGTGGGAATTCCTGGAATTCCTTCCATAATACATAATGGAAGGAATTCCATGGAAACCCATTGAAAGAACTTTTATACTTACAAAGTATCACATCATGCATGGAAAATGCTTGTTTTCTTTATTAGCATAGATAAATACACTCATGCATTATTACTGAATGTGGTTTTTTGACGACCGGCCGTTGTAGCGGTAAAAACATTGCCTGCTGTGCCAGAAGTCCTGGGTTCGAATCCCGATTCAGATTATTCGTTAAAGTTATTCCATTTAAATGAAACCAATCGAACTCGAGAGACTGGCCTGGTAGCTTTAATTGATCGACGAATACCGTTCGGTCGACGTTTATCGATAGGTTGATCGAGTAACACTAACTATATTCGATCAGCTCGATCAACGTCAACTAATCTATTCTACCATCGATTGATGCCCTATATCGTATGATTAAGGTGTTTATTTTCTTTTTTTTATTAAACCAGACTAGAACCCATGACCTCTAACACCGCAGCCAAACACTTCACCCTGCACCACAGAGTCCGCGTATTTAATTAAATTTTTGACTTTCAGGTGGATGGAGTAGACGAGAAAATTGACTACTTAGAATCCTGGCGCGGCATGGAGGCAGCCCTTGCTAAAGGACTCGTCAAGGGCATCGGAGTTTCCAACTTCAACCTGGAGCAGATGGAGAGGCTTCTCAAGAACTGCAAGGTTCCACCAGTCTGCAATCAGATTGAGGTAAGTTGTGGAGTTATTGAAATAGGGTCTTCTATCTAAGTTGAACGGCTGCCTTATCACGTAAATATTAGCGATCAGCTATAATGGCGCAGTCATCACGCCATGGACGCGCGATCCATTGCTTTACATCGTATTATGTAAGCGATAGCTGTTCAATCGTTCGTTGATCGCAGAATGCATTTATTGCTACGATACTAGCGCCCAAAACAATTTGGTAGCTAAAAAAATAATGAAATGTGAAACAGATGTTTGCTTTTAAAGTTTCGCAGAAAAGTACACACGAAACATATGAAAGTCAAAAGGATTATATGCACTTTTAGTACATCGATTGTACGGTAGAGGCAGCACAGTGGTCGGATTGCTATGGCTTTGTTTTTGCTGTAACGTAATACGAATTAGTTCTTTTTTTAGCAAATCTTACGCAATTTTGGGAATTACTAAAATCGAATCGCTTTGCTCTTGCAAGTTACGTGATAAGGCAGCGGATGATAAGTGATGAGGTCGAAGATGTAGCAAATAGGTTGAGGATGTAAGTGTATAGAACGTTAAAAAATACTAACCTATGATTTTTTTCGTGTACCCTTTTTTAAACGGATATACTTATCTAATATCACGTTCAAACTCGAAGTTTCGGAGTCTTTACAGACCCCGCGGTCAAGAGCGACCACATGCTAATGATACTATGACTATTTCATTCCATTCTAATCAAACAGGACTTTTTGCATTGCATACTTTTAAAAACAATACTTCCTTCTAGAATCCCTTGGTAGGGATGGCTCGTCAGTGCAACTTACGCCCGAACCCAATATTCGATCCTAATCCATTTTTGCCTATCCGAGATTGAGGTGTCAATCCGAAATTGTGTTTTAGTGTGCCAATAATGTATCCACAGATTGCATTTGCTATCTGTGGATGCAAGCCATCCATGGGAGGTTCAATCTCAGATTACGGATTGTCCTCCGTATGAAAATGACAGTTTGCCAGTCTCCATAACCTATCCCACAATTTTGACGTTTCTTTCGATTGACTTTTTGATCCAAATCTGCAATCTTTCGTATTTCTCGGTTTTACTGTTGAAAAATAAACATGTCCGTATTATCAAGCAGTGATAGTAGTGATTTGGAGGATTTATTAATGTTGAGTTCGAGCGATGAAGATGTTCCGAGACGCTGTTCACGTAGGATGAGAAGAGTGAACTACATGCAAAGTCTCGATGAAGCAGATTTCACTTTTAGGTTTAGGTTATCAAAACCTGCAGTAGAATTGTTATTAAATGAAATAATGCCTTTTATACGTGTGTCCTCGTCGAGGTAAGTAATGAGAAACGACAAACCTACATAACTACATAAATTCCTATGTTAAATCCAAAGTAACTGTCAAGCGCAAAATTGCGTAATTTGTACATTTTTATGTTTTTAAAATAATTTATTTCTTAAATTAAAGACTATTATATTTAATTTGCGAAGATATGTGATTAATATTTCCATAAAAATATAAACGAGAAACATGCAGATTTGCGCAAAACCGAACGTCCGGGAGAAAAAGGATCATTGGCTATCCGGGCACAAAAAAGATTGTGGGTTTATGCTTTTTTTATTGAGACGGAGATTGGAGATCGATCTAAGGATTGGTATCGATCTAAGATTGATTACAATCTGTGGATTGGGATCAAATATTGGGTTCGGGCGTTAATCGCCAAGAAAAACCCGGCATTCGATATTCTATTACCTAAACTAGAACTGTTTGCTAAAGCCCTTAAAGATATTGTCTATCTTTAAGAGTTTACAACTAAGCCTAGAATTAATATTGTTTTGTGTTATGATATTATCGCATTTATTATTTTTATATAGGTACTTATACTTTAATAGTGTTATTTTATATTTATTTCTATACGGATTCTTGTGGAATGCAACCTAGACTAGAATAGTTTTTAGTTTGTTACAGTTGTACTTTATAGTTGTATTCTGTTTTGAGTATTAAATAAATAAATTCTTGTTCAAATACTCTGGGCTCAGTTTGTCATGTTCGTGTTGTCCAAAGCTTATTGCACCTACTATGTAAGCAAGTTGGTTGTGACTTTGGCTCTCACAATTAGCTGTCTTGTGTTTGTTGATTTTTCATGTCACGGTCAATTTGTACTGTACCTATTTGTATTAATTTGACAATTCTGACTGAAAAAGAGAGCCAAGAGTTTTATTCCGACGGCTTTTTTTGTCTCTTATTCAAGTATTCAACAACTATCAACAACTAGTTAAAGTTGAAGTATGTGATGACTGACTTCATCAAGTGTTTTGTGAAATTCCTAATATGAATAAAACTTTTTGATTTTGTTTTGATTTTCATGATTATACATATAAGACCAAAAACTAACCCCGCGGAAATTTCGGAATAAAAAGTAGCCTACGTATGTGCTATTCTAGATTGTACTCTATTACTATGCCAAACTTCATCCAAATCTGTTTGTTTGAATTGAGGTACAAACATCCATCCATCCAAACTTTCACATTTATAATATACTAGCCACTGCGCGCGGTTTTACCCGCGTAACTTTTGATCCCGTGGGAATTTCGGGATAAAATATAGCTTATAACCTTCCTCAAGAGTTGGGCTATCAAATGAAAATAAAATTTTTCAAATCCCATTTGTAGTTTCTGAGATTAGCGCGTTCAAACAAACAAACAAACTCTTCAGCTTTATATATTGCTATAGACTAGCGGTTTTGCTTGCGCAATTTCGAATCCCGTAGGAATATCGGGATAAAAAGTATATGCTATTCCAGACTCTACACTATCACTATGCCAAACTTCATCCAAATTCGTTGGGCCGTTTTGCCGTGATTGAGGAACAAACATCCATACATCGATCCAAACTTCCACATTTATACTATAAGTAAAATGAGGTAGAAAACTGCCTTCTTATTCCACTAGAGGCACAGATTACGCTTGACCCACTACAACTGTCAAATACAAAGGTAAAAGTTAATTTAATAGTGATTTTGATCAAAAAATTAGATATGCGTCATTGCGTAGTCATAAGTTTTATAGAAAATGGATACCACAGTTTCTCTGAGGATATACACATGCGGAAGTTGTGGATGTTACTTGATGTAATTTTTCGTGGAAATTTTGATACAGAAAGCACATTATTTTATAGATTTACCCCAAAAGTGTTCTACGCTGCAATTTCGATTAGGTACAATTTGTTTCGAAGTCTTCGTGGCGCCGTGTTTACTGTGTGTATCATACGATATCGCAGGTTAAGCAACGTTCGGCGCGGTCGGTACTTGGGTGGGTGACCAACGGTGACCGACCATTAATATCTCACGACGACTTCCGTGCTTCGGAGGGCACGTTAAGCAGTCGGTCCCGGATGCTTTATAATTGTATACAGTAGTCGTTAGGGTTTGTCAGAAGCCATCTTGGCACCCTGAAAATTCTGGCATCCACCAACCAGCACTGGGCCAGCTTGGTGGATTATGGCCTACACCTCCTCTTCACCCAGGGGAGAGACTCATGCCCTGCAGTGGGCTCACTACAAAGAGTTGTGGTGATGATGATGATGACAATTTGTTCATTTGATAGTTCGTTATGTGTCAAGCGTATGAAGCGACATCTATTTAGAGCTTTTCGTTTTCTTCTCCATAAGATGCTTTGGGAAAGGATTACTTATCCTAAAAGCTTTTTTATGTTAAGCCCTAAGCTATGTGATCGTCTCTTGTTTTTTATGTTGAAAGTGTAAGTCATCTGTCTTCACAAACATCGATAAGCTATTTACAGCTAACAGAGCTATTATTTAATAAATTCAAGATAACTTATTCAAACAGCATTGACACAGTTATCATTATTATAAAACAGATGTCGTTTGTATCGACTATTCTAAGTAATCATTAGTAGGTAATTAATGATAATTCAATTGAAACCTTGAACTCTTTATCTGAATATTTATTTACTTACTAACTTTTACCCAAGTCTTTTTATTCATTCATTCGTTCAATAAGCCCACTGCTGGGCTATGAGCCTCTCCTCTGGGTGATGAGGAGATTTAGGCCGTAAACCAAGCTGGCCACTGGTTAGCACTGGCTTATATAAATTTAAAATGTGATAAATAAAAATTACCCGACCAGGATTCGAACCTGGGACCGCTCAGTGGAAGAGCACTCGTCCAGCAAACGAAAGGTCCCGGGTTCGAATCCTGGTTTTATTTTTATTTATCACATTTTTCATTTATTTAAGAATAATTGAGCATTTTAAATGCAAAACTTAAAAACATTATTAAAACATTGCAATGCTTCACTTTAACTGGGATTCACAATTTCTGTAAAGAAATTGGTCTCGGGCGGTCTTAGCTGCAAAGCTATACCATAAGATGGAGCTGCGTTAGCAATATAACGTAAAAACAAAAATGTGGTCAGTAATTTCGAGGCGTACCGACAGGCCCCGGTAGCTCAGTGGAAGAGCACTCGTCCGGCAAACGAGAGGTCCCAAGTTCGAATCCTGGTCGGGTAATTTTTATTTATCACATTTTTCATTTATTTAAGACTAATTGAGCATTTTTTATGCAAAAACGTAAAAACATTAGTGGCCCAGTGCTGGTTTATGGATAAGTCCTTAGTACATACAAGCATAACGTCGCACCTGTACTCCTTATGGGGTAGGCAGAACACCAGAGGTTATAAGACCACCTGAAGTCACGTTTAACTTTGGAGGTGTTATAATGATGGAGAGACTATTGCAGTGAAATAGGTCAGCCTGTCGCCCACTAAAACGCTAATAAAACCTCTGTCCCTTAACTGACTTTTACACTATGCCGGGAAAGAGAAGCAGCTGGCGCTTTCTATGTATTTATTTCGCTCCTAGTCCAGCATTGTACTGGATAATATTTACTTAGGTACTATTAATCAATATTAATGCTTTCTTCTTACAAACCTCAGGTTTATTTAATTTTTCGTAATAAATAAATAAACTTGAAAATTTGTGAGAATAGAAGAATGTTTGACGCTCTTTCACATTAAAACAGCTTGACGAATTGACTTGAAGTTACTTATGAGTTTTTATTACGATGACAGATTGTGAAGTTGAGTTCGAAAATGGCAACAGACAGGTTAAGTGTGTTGCCATTTTCAATGGACACGATTAGGAAGGTTCTAACTCCACCAGCCAAATCTAAATGTTAGTTTCTTTGATACGATATAAACGTACCTGCATATTTATTTTAGTATAGCTCACTACAAAAAAATTAAGATATGGCACCACAAACTTTTATGCGAATATTCGCTGTTGATGAAGAAAGCTACTATGACGCGGCATTTTTTTGATAATACTACGACGTAGTACTACAAGATGCTTTGTAGAAGCGCGTAGTCGTCTTTATTTTAATGGTAATTTAGAGTGACCATGTTTTGTTTAATATGTTAGCGGATATATTTATTTCTTTGTAAAAAAAATACTTTTTTTTTCAAAAATCGTTTTTATAAATGACACCTATTGTGTAAAAAAAATTTGGCCGGTGACTACAAATCAACCCTGTATAATATTATGAACACATCACCGCTGGAATGATACTATATTTGGCGGCAAACTTTAAATTCCAAAAGAATGTTCTAAATTCGTCTTTATAACCGTCAAGCTAGCCCAGTGCTATCTAATATGTGCATGTGAGAAATTCAAAATGGCTTCTGACAAAACCTAACGACTACAAATAAATACACGCTGAACATTTCTTTACAACTTCGCGATCGTATGAAATGACGGAGTCTGTACTTGAAAACTTGATATATCTAAACTCTTAATTTCACAGATAAACCTCCACCTAGGCTGCAAGGAGCTGGTCTCCTACTGCCAACAGAACGGCGTCGCTGTGGTTGCGTACGCGCCTCTTGGAGGAGGCAGTCAAGTGACGTCATCACAGCCAGATATAGTGGCTATGACGAAGAAGTACGGGAAGACTGTGTCGCAAATCGTGTTGAGATATTTGGTAAGAGTTTCTACATACGTGAATATTTTTATTTTTATTTATTTATTTAACAATAAATAAGTACAAAGGTACAGCTTATCTCTTACGAAATTTCTTACAGCAGACCCATGACTGGAGAGTTTGATTTGAAAAGCAATAATAGTGTGTACTAAATATACATACATATGAATTAATATACATACCAATACATACACATAATATTATATAAGTATATCTTAATATCATATAGATAGTAGTGTGGGTAACATAGCTTACAGTAGCGAATAGTAGTGATCTTTGACTTTCTTTTTAAAAATAGATATCGTTATAGACTCACGAATTACATGAGGTAACGAATTCCACAATCTGACTGCATGGAGTGAGTAACTACTCTAGTTAGGAGTTTTATGTACTCACTTAACCTAAGAATAAAAAATAAGTAGGAACCTGATAAAAATCCATTAAGTACAAAATGGTTGATGGATTTGAAATTTGATAGCTGTGTAGTCCTCTTTAAATAACTATCGTAGCATAACCATCAAAAAAATACTCATTCCTCACTTAGGGTGTTACCACACAAGGGAGTTACTACAAAAATCGGTCGACCGTTGATCGACGGATGAATGGAACAGTCGATGTCTATCGATAGTCTATACTGGGCCAAAAAATGCGATCGGATTTTTTGACGTCTTCGGTCGATCGATTAGAAGTGTAAGGGACACACTCACACACACCCAAATACAAAGAGAGAGAAAGAGGCATGCGCAATTTATGTAATCTAAATTATTTTTATTGTTCATTATTTTTTATTATTTTTTAATCCTCAGACAAACGCACCAACTACATGGCCCAAAGTAAGCATAGCTTGTGTTATGGGATACCATGTAGCGAACTAGGGGGGCACCTAGAATATAAATACATAAAAAGATAAACACCCAGACACGGAACATTTTTTTTCTTGTTCCGTGCGGGAATGGAACCCGCAACCACTGGCGTCTGAGGCAGACGAGTTTACCCCATCGCCAAAGTGGTCGTCATTTGATTGATTGTTTTTAATTGTTACACCAAACACCAAAACTTACCTCAACGGAAGGAACTGCTTTTTATAATACTGCTTGCTAGCTTAGCAAGCAGAACAAAAACAGTGTGAACAATAAATTTCTTCTTTTTTTTTCATTTTTCATTTATAATGTTGCTGTATAGCTTTAATATTTTCCTGTTACTACTAAATATTAATACTGCTGAATGAAAGTCGCGTTAAAATTGGGGTTGATTTGGGTATAAATATAGGTATAGCAATAAGTCTACGTATCAACGAGAAAAGACGGTGCTGATTTTCTGATATTTGAAACCAAATAGCTATGGGGGTGAAGCACCGATGGCAAGGCAAGATGACAACCATAAAAAACAAGTAATACAACTGATATCAATATAACATTACTTAACATTAATTTCTTTCTTTCAGTACCAACGCGGAATCATATCGATACCGAAAACTCTAACACAATCTCGGATCATCGAGAACGCGTCAATCTTCGATTTCGAACTTGATCCCTCCGAAGTTCAATCTCTCGAGAAACTCGATACGAACACACGAACCGTGCGTCCCGCGTTCTGGCAAGATTACACGAACTATCCGTTCGAGAAACTTCCAGGCGTTGTTGAGAAAATACCGGAGACTTTGATGAAGTGGAAGAATGGTATCAATGGGGATGTTGAATAAAGTATTTAATAATCTATTGTTTTTATTTTTCACTATTCCTTGTGCTAATAAGGCATGTATTTTAATAGATATTAAAATAATGTATTTCATTAACTACGAATTGTTTAGTAAAGAAAATTGAAAACGTTAATGGTATTCAATGTAACGAACACTTTGGCAATCGGGAAAAACTTGTAAATTGTTTTTGTAACTTCGTTTCTTCGTTTTGCTTTCATTATCTTCGTTTGTCTTTTAGGTCCAGACTTTTCCATATTGGCTGATCTAAATAATGTACATACCCGGTATAGAACAGTCTGCGGAAAAGACATACGAAGATCAGTTTTTAGGAACCATGTCATCGATTTTAATGAAAAGATAAACTACTTTCACACAATTGCAAATAAACTTACAGGAATCTAACCCGGAACTTTTGAAAAATTTATATAGATAGGACGTTTGTCATCCATGCCACCTGATGGAAAGTGCGCATGAAGACTATGGTGGTACACGTCCATCCACGAGAAACCTATTCACTCGACACTTAGTACCAGCGGGGCTAGCATGCTACCGTCGACAACGATAAAGCGGGCCTTTTATCGATATTTTCTTAGAATATTGTATTTAGTGTATGTAATTTATTAAGATTATGACATATTTGGTTTTGTGGTCTTAATCATGGTATCAAATTGAGTAATTATATCTATTATGGTGCGCATAATAGCTTACATAATAGGATAAAATAACAAAAAAATATTTATCTTGTCGATTCGACTATTTACCGATGATTGCATGCTAGCCCTGGTGAACAGTAATCCAATCTGTCGGCAATCCGTACCAAAAATCGTATCGTTTGTTAACACAAAGCAGTATTATTTACAGTATGTTAAACAGATAAATTAAAATGTTGCTTACAACGGACTCTATACTATACTAACATCCGTAAACATATTATGAATCGATAAAGTTCAGTGATCGCATTGCTGAATCGTCGCAGAATCGAGGGAATTCTAAATCGAATGCCTGAAAAAATCGTACCTGCGATGAAAAGAAGATTCTGTACAACAACTGTACTCTAGAAATTGTCTCAGTGTGGGCACAGTATAGATATCTACAGTAATTCAACTTCATACAAACGGACGAAACGCGAGCTATATCTACGCGGCCAATCACGAGTGTCTGCATACCGAAACAATTGTCGATTGATTTTTACGTTAATATGCGGATTGTTTAAACTTTAAAATTTAATAATACATCTTTTCGTACGTCTCAGTCGAGGCGCAAGTATTTTTCGGTCGCTAATTGATAAGATAAGACCGCTTTGTTATTCAAATGTAAACATGGTTTTTCGACATAAACGTATTTTTGTTGAACACTTCCTATTAAATTCACAAAGTATTTTATTTTTATTAATATTTTGTATAAAAAAAAATATATTTGAGGTCACCAAACTAAATGGAAGTAAACACAAAGTAGGCAAATGTAATTTAAATGCTGAAGGCGGGCAGCCCTATCACATGTGAACGGACCGCGGCGCTGTAGGCATTTATTTCAAAGATGCGGCCGAGCTAGTAGAGATGATGACTGACTGGCCGAAGAGTGCCGGAGTTTTAAATCACAGCTTCTTAACGAATGGCACAATATTGTCGGCATTAGTTTATTGCGAAGAATTGCGAACTGTGATAGAGAAACTCACTATTCAACAACCAAGACAGGTCAATCGCTCTTCCCGATTGCGTCTCCAAGACAACAAGAAATCGCTGAGTTACAAGAGTTACAGCGCGAAGCCCTCCGTCACCTAAAGTACTCTCCAGGTCTAGCCGTAGATTTCAACTTTTTTTTAATTTAGGTCTTTTGTAAGTGGGAATAAAACTCAAAATTCATTTTTTTTTATTTTTTATTTTATTTTGCACGGCGAATCAACAGTTGTACAAACATAATTAACATTTACATAAATAAAAATCTATAACTAATAACAGATTCACACTAGTAGATCTATAATTATTAACAAATTTAGTTTAGCACACACTAATAAAATAACATTATTCCTCTATAATAAGAAAGCAATTGCCACACAAAGAAAGATAATTAGTTTTTAAAAAACAATTTAGTAAGCTCACGCCTTACTGACTCGTAACTAGAATTAAATAGGTCAATGTCTAGATTTACGCACAAAGCATTAAAATATTTTCCAGCTCGTAATAGAAATGAATTTTGTCTATAATTAGTTTTTGAGATAGGAAGATGGATTGGTTTAAAATTACGCAAATTTCTAATAAGACCATCGTATGGCCGCTTAATGACGTCACAATTTTGCACTTCGGCTTTAACATGGTGTTGATAGTTATTGAATAAGATATTATAGTAGACCAAGAAACAAAAAAAGCGTTTTTTGAAGATTAGGTACAACTGTGTAGGCCTTTCAGAAGTGCTGGAATGGGTGGTCCAGCCAGCCGGAAGTTTGACAAGTTTCAACAAAATATTTTTGCGTATTACTTTTAAATGCATGAGCCATTCATATTTAAAACTAAGTATATAATGTTAGCCAGATATCCAATCACTAACGATTTTTTCTAAATTCGCAGCTCTCAGTTCGGTAACTATTGATATATTGGCAAAAAACAAAGTGGTTCAGCCGACCGGATTATGTCCAGCTGGACGCTTTGTTTTTGTGATTTCTTTGAAAGTGTTGCATCAAATTGAATGAATCAACACTTTCAAAGAAATCACAAAAACATCTTTGGATCCATTCACATATCCAGTTACTATACTTTTAATAAGAACTGGGTTCTCAAAACCGTCTTGGTCCGAGGTGCTCATAATTACGAGACTGGCTGGCTGAACACGTTTTTTTTTTATAATAAATTACATGGTCAAAAACGATTTAAAGTAGGCAGATTGCAGTCACCTACGATATGTTATTGATCTGGGTAAGAGCCAGCTTTATACGCCAATTGGTCCAGCCACCCGGTTGCGTATTTACGAAAGCTATACCATTAGAGTGAAAGTGCAAACTGAACTGGCTTAGCTTTTGTATGACAAAAACTTGCCCAAACCCTAATCCATTCTAGTACAGAAATTGACCGAAGTCGTGTAGACTTTGTGAGATAACTTCAATTGAACATTGCAGCAACAAAAGCTATCCCATTTGATATCAATATTTACCGATCGTTGGCTTCAATTTGTTACTTAAATGGCAATTGTTCTGATTTTCAAAGATAGAAATAAAATGTGCATGCATTATGACCATCGTTATTTTGATGACTTATCGTTTGACTTTTGACCATGTCGGGATTGTCCAGGGTTGACTATAATAGCTGACCAGGTTTATGGCGCTTCGCCGGCCGCTGCCGCGGCACCGCTCGCTTCGCTCGCTCGGCTCGCGTACGTGTATAACTATATGCAACCTAACATGCTCCTCCTCGCTGCGCTCGTCGTCGCACCTAACCGTACTGATTCTGCCTTCCGGTGCGGGAGCCCTTCTCGTAGCTTATCTCTTTAATCGCAATGTATATCAAACAAAGATATACCTACTTTTCATCTTGACAAAAGCTTATCTATTTGAGTGAATATGTATTATACAGTACTAGGTTTTGTCATTGCATTTCTTTGAAAATTACAAGAGCAAAAGCTAATCCATTTCAGTCAATTTTTTTACTGAGTTCGATTAGGTATTGTCAAGTAATATGCATAAACAAAAGCTCCTCTATTAGAGTCTGACTCGTGACTCAAATAGTATAGCCTTTGTATATTCGCCACCCGGTTGTATATTACAATAAGATATTCAGTTCAACAGCACACAAAGCTCTACTTAAACTTCAATCATTCTCATGCAACTTGCCATTCATTCCTCATACATAATAGAAGGTAGATTGCCTTGAAAACTAAGATACTAACTTTGAACCTTATTTTGAGCATGATAAGATACATTTTCGATTACTTTGACTTTATATTGTATATTTTTATAAATCTTGTTTAATCGTATACATACATAGAATATTAAAATATGTTGTTACATTGTTCAAGTTAGTGTCTGCTTGTTTATCAAGCTGTGTAGTTTGTTTGTTTGTAACAATGAAGATAATAATAAGTTTGAGTTGTCTTCTTTTGGTTGTGACGACGGTAAGTGCCTTTTCCGTGATGTTTTTACCCATTTAAAACAAAGAGGATATTATTTTAGACTTAATTGTTCATTTATAAATTACGTACAGAAAGCTGCAGATCAAGCTACAAAACAATCAATAAAATTTACTTGAATCTGAACTCTATGACCTCGACATTAAGTTTAAATTGGTTGGGGAAATTTGACAGGTAAATGAACGCTTGTTTAATTATTTTGAAGAACAAGATCTATTGAAATTATTCAGCTTTTGCCTATTAATTTACCTTTTGAGTTTTCAATAATTCGGCAAACGCATTGATTTCGAAGAAGACGCGACGCCGCCGCCGCCGTTAATTTAAATTTGTTTGTTTTTTTTAATTGCGCTGACCTCTGAAACTACTTGTTAGATTTGAAAAACTCTTTTTGGTAGCGATGCGCGATCCAGATCATCGATCCGATTTTAAGGATGGGATCGGATCGTAATACGTCGATCCGATCCGCGGATTGCATCGCATGCCGATGATCCGATATCAAAAAAATCGGATGCGAAAAAGCAAGATACAATTACATTTTTAGTAATTTATTATTTAAAAATAAACTAAGCATGCACTTATAAATACTAACAACCAGGGTTCGAAAAAATTGGATTTTTATAATAATCGAATAAATCATGATAATTATCAAGGAAAAAATCCATTGATAATTATCGGATAAGTATCAATGATATTTATCAAGTTCGATCCTAAAAAAATCGTGAGTAGTATATGTAGGTAGGTATAAACCGCCTTTCAATTCATACACGATCCAAGCGATCCGATCTTCGAACTTTTGTATCGATACGCCAAAAAATCGCATGGTCTCGATCCGATCTAAAAATCGTTAGATCGTATGGCTTTGATCCGATTTTCCAAAAGATCGGATCGGATCGGCGCATCCCTACTTTTTGGTGTTTGATAGCCCAACTTAAGTAAGCTTATACGATAGTATGTATAATACTTATTGAATCAGGAGGTAAAACTCTCACATGAGAAAACTTTTCTAAAAATGTTTACTTACAGATATCGCATCGTGGGCAAAAGATAGTGTACTCGTAAGTAGGTGTAAATTACACCGTGTAATCAAACCGGTTAAAATCATATTTTATGGAAAAGCTAAAGATAAATATTACATAGATATTTTCTTCTCATTTGCTCTACAATGGCTAGGCTCAATGTTCTAACCACCAGTCATATTTAAAAACTCTTGTTAAATTTGAAAAATGTGCGATGGGGAATATTAATAGTCATGAATTTTAGGTTATTTATACTTACTTATTACAAGCTACGGGGTAAAAGTGTGAGCAGCTGCAAGTTTTGTACTAAGTTTAGGACTGGGAGCGAAAGAAAAGTACATCGAATGTATCAGCTGCTTCTCTTCCCGGGCATAATGTAAAAGTCAGTCAAGAGACCGAGGTTTTATGAGCGTTTTTGTGGGCAATGGGCTGACTCCCTGTAACTAAAATAGTCTCTATCCATTATAATTCCTCCAAATTTGCCAAATGTGACATCAGATGGTTTTAAAGCCTCTGTTGTTCTGCCTACCCCATGAGGGATAAAGGCGTGAAGTTATGTATGTATGCACTTTATTTCAGGCTTACGGTTCCAATGAAGATGGTGGAAAAGCTCCAAGACTGCCACTAAATGATGGTCACTCTATTCCTGCTATTGGCCTCGGGACCTTCCTGGGATTCGATGAGGTAATCCTCATTTTAGATTTTTTGTTCACGTAATAACTTTTTAACTCAAATATTTTATTTTTTTTTATATTAGACTAAAGAGGGTTATGTAAAGGGCATGATAAGGAAAATAAAAATTGCAAAATTAAGGACGCAGATCGTGAGAATCACCGAGAAGAGTGTTACGATTTTTCGAAATTAACCTATTTAGATATGATTGATAATAAATAAATAAATATAAATAAATAAATATTTCTGACACTCACACAACACTATCTAGCCCAAATTAAGTTTCTTAAAGAACTTGTGTTATGGATACTAGATAACTGATATACATATTTTTTTATTAGAATAAACTTAAATAAACATCCATGACTTGACGGCTAATATCTGTGTTCATCACACAAATATCCGCCGTCGCCGGGATTCGAACCCAGGACCTCTGGCTTAGAAGGCAATGTATATTACCACTACAGCAGCCGGTCGTCTATGTTGTCTAAAAATTTTGTTTTTCGTCTAATAATGTTGATAATTTGCATAATCTATTAAAACAAAGATGCCAAACCAAGTTACCGCAAAACGGTTTGGCATCTTTGGCGCTCGCGTACGGACTAGCCCCTTGACGTAATTTTAATCCTATCTTAGTCCGAGTTTATTAAAAAGGCTGTAAAAGACATGCCTGTTCCTTAAATAGCCAATTTATCTTAAATTGTTACACAGCTCCTATACAAGGTGTTCTTTTTAATATCCCATAACTATGAGGTTTTGTTCCTTAATAAAAAATAATACTTTTTGCCAAAGAATGTGGGGTTCAATAGTGCATACTTTTCAAGATATCAGCAATCTAATCTAATATATAAAATTCTCGTGTCACAGTTTTCGTTGCCATACTCCTCCGAAACGGCTTGACCGATTTCGATGAAATTTTTTGTGCTTATCCGGTCGGTATCTATGAGAATCGGCCAACATCTATTTTTATTTTTATTTATATGGCAAAACAACCTTTGCCGGGTCAGCTAGTCTTAATATAATTTCATAAATTATCACCCTTGTAAAATCTCTTTAATATTCATTCAATAGATGCGTGGCACTGAAGCCATACAATAAACAACGATACCTGTGCGTGCATAGCGATAAAAAAGTGATAGAAAATGCCACGTTGTCATACTTCGCAAAAAGGTGTTTTACATAAGATGTTTTGACTTAATTGAATTATTTTTTAAGAAAAATAAAAAAACAAAAATAATATTAAAATTAAATTTATTTGATTCTATTCTGTGATCCCATTAATACCCTAGCTACAGTTATGGTAAATCAAGCGGAACACCTTGTATTAATTTTCTTTTTATGTTATCTGTATAACAAAAAGAATAGCGAGTGTGTTCCGGAAATATTTGATGACACGCCATTTTATTTCTGTAACCGTGTGCTGTCATCTTCGACCTCATCAACACTTACCATCAGCAGTGTTATTCTCCTAAACAACAGCGCCGAGTTCATTGATACATCAGCGACGAGTGACATAATTGCAAACTGGACGGCAGCGACAGCGGCGCGGGCAGCGACGCGGAGAATCTGGCTGGGCCGTTCTCGACGCCAGCGGGCGTGAGAGCGATTTGTCGCGGTGCAATACAAACTCAATACTTTCTATCGTGTCGCGGAAATCGCAGCCCGGGCCTCTGTCGCTCTCACTGTCGCTGTCGCTGCCGTCCAGTTTTCAGCCTTATATCGTAACACGACAGCGCAGCGTGATTACTCACTGTTATTCGTCGAAATGTTTGACAATTTTCTTTAGATTTTGGTTTTCTAAATGTAACATAAATTTAAGATCTGTGAGCTCGACGACAAAATCTTTGCCATCTCGTTGTCGAGCACAACGCTGTTATTTTGCCCTGCTGTTGAAATGGAGATCCAACACGGGTTAAGTCACCTTGGCGCAGTGGTCGAATGTTCTGGTGTGAAGTGAAAACTCCTGAGTTCGAGTCCCTGCTGAGACAGCTTAAAAAACGAAGGAAACCTCCTTGCAGTGTGTGGTCTCAATTAGGGCACGTTGAAGCATAGCAGGCGGCGCATCGCGCATTTTCGTTCCAGCGCCGGCTTTACTAACCAGCGGAAAGTTCTACAACGTGTTTTATAATGAAGAGATAATACTTAAGGGAATTGTATGTTTGGTGATGTAGTTTATAAGTAACAGTAACATAAAATTGTTATCCTTACGGTTCGGCCGAAAAACAAGTTCAAAGTTTAGATCAAAATATCTAAGTGTCAACCCTAAAAACAGCTGTTAGCTTTTGATGAAATCTCTTCGGGAACAGATGGCATAAAAATAAAGTGATGGGTAACTTAGACAGATACTACATAGTTCAGCCGGTGCGTGAAAGGTCATAAGGTCACTGACTGCGGCACAAGTCTTGTTTTAGCTTATAAGGTTGACTAGGGTTGTCAAAATATTTTGTTGCAAAATAATTAAAAAAAATTGTATGAAAGTCTATACCAGCACTCATCAAGCTAATTCTTTTACTGCGTATTCTACGTATGGTATAGAAGCTAACCCTTTTGTCAGTTTATATAATAAATTTATTATTTGTTGAAAATTTTGTTTGTTTGTAGAACGGGCAGAAGAAAGTAGAAGATGGAGAAGTTGAGAAACCAGTCTCGTGGGCTTTGGATGCTGGATATCGGTAAAGTAGCGTGATATAGTCACTTAAGCATCACCATTTTAAACAAAAGTCGGAAACAGAATTTTTCAATCGTTTGCTTCTAAAGCTTTTGCAATAAATATATTAGGTACATACATACATACATAACTTCACGCCTGTATCCCTAATGGGATAGGCAGAACACAAGAGGTTATAAAACCACCTGATGTCTCGTTTGACAAACTTGGAGGTATAACTATGATGGATAGAGACTATTGTAGTGACAGGGGGCCAGCCTGTCGGCGGCAAAAATGCCAATAAAACCTCCGTCCGTTAGCTGACTTTTACAGTATACCCGGGAAGAGAAGCAGCTGGCAAATTCTATGTTTTTCTTTCACTCCCAGTCCTATTTTACTCCTGAATAATGTAGCGTGATCCTACTCACATCTTATAAAAGTTGGGTAGGTACTTTGTTTGAATAACACGTAGATAATTGGGTAAACTGCCTATTAATTCCACCAGAGGCACTGAATGCACTTGAATAATAAGAACTGTCAAATTGCTATAGTGAATTATAAGGATAGGACGTTTGTCTTCCAAGTCACCTGATGGACAGTTCTCATGAAGACTATGGTGGTACACGTCCATCCACGAGAAACCTATTCACTCGACACTTAAAAGTACCAGGACTGTAGTGGTCAGGGAAAACAGACGCAGGCAGATCGTTCCACACCTTGGCAATCCGTACCAAAAAGGAACTATCGAGGCGTTTTGTTCGACTTCTTGGTAAATCAACTATATAAGGATGGAAGTTTTGTCTGCGTCTAGTAGTCCGGTGGTAAAAAGGAGTGGGTTCAATTTGGTCAAAAAGAGCACTCGCACACTCTCCAAAATGTAACCGATAAAAAAAGTGAGTTAATTTTTTTTTATTTTTTCCAGAATGATCGACACGGCTTCTGCGTACCACAATGAGGAGCAAGTTGGACAAGCAGTGTTGAAGTCTAGCGTGCCTCGTGAAAATGTATATATTGTCACTAAGGTAATGTAAACTAATTGTACTCAGCCTCTGACTTCAATTGGCTGTCGTTCCGATGATGAGAAAAGCTCAACTCGGGATTTCTCATCAAAGGGGGTGTTTAGCGGGTAACACTGGGCTTCGGTGAGTCCCGCACTGTTAGGGATTGGCTGGCGGGGTAGTCCCCCAAAGGGGACTCTCGTGCATCAAGCATTCACCTCCTCTCCTTCTGAGACTTCCTTCGGGGGGTCTAGTAGGTAGTCTAACGTTTCTTTGGCGGAAAAAAAATGTAAACTAATATTATTATGAAATAATATACTATATAGGGTCCGCATATAATAGTCAATAATATTTTAATAGCAGATTAAGACTGATGAGTGGGTCATAATTACGAAAAATAAAATATTTTTTTTAAATACTTTTCATAAATTAAAGTTTCAAAATTCTTCTAAGTGAAAAAAATTTAAGTTTGATCTGTAGTTTATGACTACACAACAAGTACTAAAAACGTGTCCGTCTAATTGTGTATAGTCATAAAATCTAGATTAATCTTCAATTTTACTCACAGAGAAAAATTTTCTAATTTTACTTTCTGAAAAATATTGAAAAAAATAATTTTTTTTTCGTAATTCAGACCCACTCATCATACCTAAGCTGCTATTAAAATATAATTAACTATTATATGCGGACCCTGTATAACTATTTATTTCTATTGTTATATGAATTCGATATACAAGAACTCAAGGTCAAGCCGAAACGGGGTGACAGGATTGGCCATCATGAGAAAAACCTGAAAAAAAATTTATCCCATGCAGTTTGAAAATTATGGGCATTTAAGAAAAACCTATAAATTTGGTCAAACTGTAACCATTTTTCGGTTATTGTGGTTAATCTTTATTATTTTTCTTTATTTAAACTTTGGAACCTTATCCCTAAATAACAGTTCCAGAACCTAAGTCAAAAATAATGACGCAATTTCTAGAAGTAAGAGTATTGTTAAACTATGAATTAATTTTTTTTTACAATTTGTTGACTTTGAAAGGCCCTCCTTTAAAAACAATGGACTAAAGTGCCTTGGCAAGTGCCATTAAAAATATGCGCATTTAATCAGGATTGTAAAATGGTACAATACTTGTTAGTTTAATACTAAAAAAACGAGTAAAAAAAAACAGATTTTTGCCAACCCATTTTTTTTTATATTGTAAGGATAGGACGTTTGTCTTCCATGCCACCTGATGGAAAGTGCGCATGAAGACTATGGTGTTACACGTCCATCCACGAGATATCTATTCATTTACTCAGTTTAAATGTTTTTTATTCGCACAAGCTCTTGGTAGGTTTGCTTGGTTAAGATGTTCTAGTAGTAGTATTGGCGTTGGGGTAAACCTCAGACACCAGTGGTTGCGGGTTCGATCCCCGCACGGAACAAGAAAAAAAAATGTTCCGTGTCCGGGTGTTTATCTATTTATGTATTTATATTCTATATTCTAGTCCCCCCTAGTTCGCTACATGGTATCCCATAACACAAGCTATGCTTACTTTGGGGCCATGTAGTTGGTGTGATTGTCTGGGGATTTCATTTTTATTACTATTTATTATATTTCCGTTAAAAACTTGATCTAAGAATAACATCGATTGTGAAATTAATACTAGTTTAAACAAAATAATTCATATTAACTAAATTACAAAACAGAGCAAAAAAAATACAATAAAACGTTATTTCATTTGTTTATCATGACCTAGAGTAACACAGGCTTTGTATTCTAACAGTTTAATATTGTAACATCCACTCTTATCCTAAACCTTTTGTCTTCTTCTTCGACATCCTCACCACTACCACGGTAATATCACAGTATAGATATCTACAGTAATTCAACTTAACATACAGACGGACGAAACGCGAGCTGTACCTACGCGGCTCGATCTCGGCATGCGGCCAGTTGCGAGTGTCTGCATACCGAAACAATTGTTGATTGAGCTTTACGTTAATATGCGGATTGTTTATACTTTAAAATTTAATAATACATATTTTCGTACGTCACAGTCGAGGTTCCAGTATTTTTCGGTCGCAATTTATAAGACCGCCTTGTTATTTAAATGTAAACTTGGCTTTTTGATATAAAATGTATTTTTGTTGAACACTTCCTGTTTAACCTTCCATGCTGGACTGGGAGCGAAAGAAAAACATATAATGTACCCGTTGCTTCTCTTCCCGGGCATACTGTAAAAGTCAGTTAAGGGACAGAGGTTTTATTGGCATTTTTGTGGGCGATAGGCTGACTCCCTGTCACTGCAATAGCCTCTCTCCATAATTATAATACCTCATTTGTCAAACGTGACATCAGATAGTCTTATAACCAATGGTGTTCTGCCTACCCTATAAGAGATACATGCGTGAAGTTATGTATTTATTTACTTTAAGTTTAATTCACTAATTATTTTATTTCGTTTATATAAAAAAATATATTTGCAGTCACAAAACTAAATGGAAGTAAACAAAAAGTAGGCTAAAGTAATTGAAATGCTGAAGGCGGGCAGCCCTATCACATGTGAACGGACCGCGACGCTGCTGTAGGCATTTATTTCAAAGATGCAGCCGAGTTGAATTACTTGTAGATATTTGTACTGTGGCAATATTATATAGATAGTATTACCATGCCAGTACCTCACTATTATCACAATATACGTACGGAAAACCATAATTCCCGCTCGATGTGTTCGGTTTCTTTTTATTCAAGAAACTGCACAAACTGACCTATTCATTCAATTTATAAGTAGCATCTTTGATATTTTTTCTTATGCATATGCATTTTTCTTTCTTTCTTTGCAAAAGTGTCATAATTTAAACATTCGTTTGTTTTCAGCTCGGATCCTCTGAACAAAGAAACGTACTGGAATCCTTGAGGAACTCACTGAAACGCTTCAACATGAGCTATGTGGACCTTTACCTGATCCATAACCCAGTCGCTTTCAAGGTATTTATTTTATTTTATTTGGAAAACATACAGTGAATTAAATCTAAAAAAATACTAGGAACTACACATTTAAACATTTTCGCATATAAAATCTCAACAGATAGAAGTTCAAGTATCCAAGTATACATCGAAATAAAAAAGAACAAATAAAAATATTTAAAAGAGCAAAGTAATAAAAACGAACAAATAAGGCACCTATGTTAATATCAAATATTAAAGTAAACATACACGACAAATTATTAAGATGAGGAAGAGACACACAAAATTACACAAAAAGTTACACTACGCTAGAAACAAAAACAAAAGACAAATTAATGAGAAAAGTGAACAAAAAAAAATGTAAAGAGATTAATGAGGAAACGCATTCATTCAACACTTTACATGAAGAAGAGGTAAACAAATCAAAGTCAGGATAGTCAACCATATTGTTAATAAACTGTGGAGATCTAATAAAGAAAGAGTTTTGTCTGTAATTAGAGGCTGCTCTAGGTATCTCCAATAAAGATGATATAATCGTTAACTTATATTATAATCGTTATATATGTATTTATGAGCTTGTACTTTATTGTTCCATGTTTAAATATGTATTTTTATATACTTACAGCAGGGACTGCATATCGGTATAATTTTTTTAAATAGTACTTACCTGCTAGTAAAATTTCAGTACCGTTATTAGTGTACTGCTTCATTAAACACAATACCTGTACAAGTTATTAAAATCTAACTTTATTATATCAGTACCCAAATAATGTTTACCGGATTAATTTCTGTAGATGTTTTTAGTACAGAAATATTTTAACCTATTTAATTTCTGTACCGAAATGTATAGGTCAGCATATGTCCCTACGCTTCATAGGCTTCATCGAACATTCTAAAGTTATTTAAAAATAAAATTTTAATATCAACATTAATATTAATACCGGAAAATTTCAGTTATGTAACTGAAAAAAATATCAGTTATGCTACAATAATAAAAAAGGTACACGAATTATTTCAGTATAAATTCCTGTAGGTACTGTTATTTTTTAATACACCTAATTTAACGGTATGACGTCATACAGAAAAAAAAAATACAGAAATTCATACCGGTATGCAGTCCTTGCTTTACCGTGCATCATAGAAATAGAATAGAAATAGAAATAGAAATATATTTATCACATACAAGAGTACATACATAAGAGAGTTACGACCACTTTGGCGATGGGGTAGCACTGTCTGCCTCAGGCGCAGTGGTCGCGGGCTCGAATCCTGCGCGGAACAAGAAGAAAAAGGTTCCGGGTCTGGGCGTTTATCCATATATGTATTTATATTCTAGGTTCCTCCTAGTTCGCTACATGGTATCCCATGTTTAGTTTGAGGCCATGTAGTTGGTGTGATTGTCTGGGGATTCATATGGTCGGCTTAAAATGACTCTTGGATACGTAAAACGCGATTAATCCAAATAACTCCTCTTTCTTTGTGGAAGTCTGAAATTGAAAGAACTGTTCGAGAGCTCCACTGGTGAAAGAGAGAAGATGATGATTTTTTCGGGCAAAGAGGGTTTATAATTTTTTTCTAAGATACATAAATAAATATAAAAAAATATACAGGGTGACTGGTGGATCACTTTTGAAATTCGAGGACGTGATATTTTGAGATCATAACCTGAAGAGAAAAAATATAAAAAAAAAAAAAATTATTTACCAGTCACCCTGTATAAAAAAGTTTTTTTTTATTCAGTGAACGAAAAAAGCATGGAAGAGTAACTAGTGCTCGAAAATGGCCCAACGAAAATTATGTTTTTTTTTGTTGATTCGGGTGTTTCCGTGTTTAGTTCGTGGTTGGCAGCATATGTCATGGACCGTATTTGTCAATTGTAAAAATATAAACAAAGCCCAATTGCGGTATAAAATGTTTTATAAATTGATCGCACTTGCACAATAAAAATGCAAGATTAAGTTATAACGTGTATTACCCGTAAACTACCAATTTCAATTTTATATAAGTAAAACTTGGGATAACTATTTCTACGGGGATGGTGTTATGCCCGATGAACTAAGTAAATTTTCGAATGTTTATAATTTGAAGTCAAACATATTTGTGCGTTCTGTTTGCAAAATTAAAAAAGGCTTATGTTTAACTGCCTGTTAAATGTAGTAAAAAGTTACGTGCACAAAAATACTTAAATTTAATTACCAAATATAAGTACTTACTTGTGAACCAAAATTTGTCATCCTATATAACGTGACCCCTATACGGTGAGTAACGTAGGTCAAATAAAGAACCTGATATCACAAATCATATTGTTTTCTCGAAAAAATTGCATATCATGGTTGATCAAAAAGGTCTTAATAATATAATAATAATAAATAATATAATAAATCATTTATTTCAGGCTACACAAAGTTTACAAGATGGTAAACATAAACAAAGGGCCCATAGATATATACCTTAAACTAACATATATTATAAAATATACTTAAAACTATACTAAATTTGACACTATTTCACACGTCGCCGCGCGAGTCATGAGACAGTCGCCCTCGAAATTTCTTAGACACGCATATTATACAATGTATAAGCATAACACCTTTTTGGATGTTGTCAATTTTAAGTTTCTTAAATATACCAGAATATGTGCCAGCATGTTCTCTTACCCGGGCATATTGTAAAAGTCAGTTAAAGGACATAGGTTTTATTGGCGGTTTTTTTTTGTCACTGCAATAGTGTCTCTCCACCATTATAATACCTCAAAATTTGTCAAATGTGATATCAGATGGTTTTATAGCCTCTGGTGTTCTGCCTACCCCATACATAAGGGATACAGGCGTGAAGTTATGTATGTATGTACTTATAAATAAATATTTTTGTATGTCCCAGTCCAGTTTAGTCCAGACCCTGGAAGGTCCTATTCAACATAATAATTAACCAACGCTAGATGGAAACTAAATTTTTTGGCTCCAATAGCGATATAACCAATTTCTTGTGTGCCCATAAAAAAGTATTCAGTGGCTTTTACTTACAAGAGAAAACGTGTTTTCTACTTTTTTTATACAAATAAATAAATAATTTTCCTTACAGCCAGACCACAGCGGTTTTGACGTGATAGACTACGTGGACACATGGAGAGGCATGGAGGAAGCCAAGAAGCTGGGTCTGGCGAAGTCCATCGGCATATCCAATTTCAACATCAGCCAGATTGAGAGGCTCCTGGCAAACTCCGAGGTGAAGCCGGCCGTTTTACAAGTAGAGGTCCGTATGATAAAAAAACCTACTAATAAATATTATAATTGTGTATGTGAGGATGAATAAAAGTAGTCTACTAAGTAAATATGGCCAAGTCATTTATAACTCTTCTTGCGCGATTTAATCGACGTACAGCGACATCTATCGAATAAAAGCAAACTAATTTTTTAAATATTATAAATGTGAAAGTTTGGATGGATGGATGTATGCATGTCTGGATATTTGTTCCTCAATCACGACAAAACGGCTTAATGGATTTGGATGAAATTTGGCATAGTGATAGTTTACAGTCTGGAATAGAAAATAGGCTACATTTTATCTCGATAGTCTTCGAGCTGCTGGACTGATTTTGATCAAAATTCCAACACTTCATTTACAGATTGTTTTGATTAAAAAAAACCGTGATATCTGGTAGACCGCCAATCATTAATTTCTCACGACGACGACTTTCTTGCTTCGGAGCAGGGTAAGCGGTCAATCTCATGTATAACTTCTATCAATCTACTAATCTATTCAATCTACTTGTACACACACAGTAACTGCCTAGTCGTTAGGGTTTACGAGTACAAGAATCCATTTCGGCGCCCTAATAATTCTGTCACACCAGCACTGTTCCAGCAGGCGCGGTCCCAGGGGGTGGTCACAGGGGACATGACCCCCCCCCCAAAATCATGAAAAGATGAACTTAAAAGAAATGAAGCTACTTAGATACTTGTGATATAATACAGTTATGAACCCCCCTCTGCGATCGCGCCTGTGTTCCAGCCAGTTTGTTGGTTTTCGGTTTTTGAGTCTCTTCCCTGGGGACAAAAGGTTGTGATGATGAGAAGATACATTGATGATGTATCTTCGATTCCCGATGTCGGGAAGCTGTTTATGTACCTATGTATATTATGTTGTTTCCTTCTGCCATGAAGCTACACGTGAAAACTTAAGACAAATTTTATGAAAATGAAACCTGATTTAATATCGTGTGCAGTCTGCAACAGAATTATGTTTACCACCCAGTCTCCCGCACGGTTCACCCTTGTTTGATCTAACAACGTTTGATATAATATTAGTAAATCGAATTTTGGTTGCAATAAAGTCATTTCGAAGATTTATTCATTTGACCGAATAATTCATTGGTAGATTCTTATTTAGCGTAATTATTTATTTGAACTAATTTCATTTGAACTAATTTCATTTCGCCGAATTTTCAAATGATCCGCTAATGATATTTAGAAGCTGACCAGGTTTATGGCGCTTCGCCGGCCGCTACCGCGGCACCGCTCGCTTCGCTCGCTCGGCTCGCACACGTATATGACTATATGCAACCTATCATGCTCCTCCTCGCTACGATCGTCGTCGCACCTAACCGTACCGACTCCGTTTTCCGGTGCAGGGGACCTTCTCGTGGCGTATTAAACAACATTACATCAAATGAACATTATACCTTTTGATCACTAGCAAATGTTGTTATAGCAAATAAATATTCAATGAACTGAAAATTCTGTCAAACGATATTATACAAAGTGATGATTTTCTTAAACGTTGATCGATTTAGTAATATTATATCAAACGTTGTTCGATCAAACAAGGGTGATCCCTCCCGCACACATACATACGTAAGCATATTCTGTTGCAGACTGTACATAATTTACATTTTACCTTAAAGTTTCGGTGCCTGTAAAAACTGGTCAAGATGAACCGGTAATACGCGCTTAAGGAGGGAGATCGTGCAAAACACCGAAAAGTGTGTTACGATGCTTCATATTTTACGTATATTTAGATATGATTGAGAATGATGATAATTTGCATAAAGTGAAAGACCAAAAAATAACGTAGTGCTATTTTGAACTCTTAAAATCTAATAACTAGCTATTATAAAATAATGTCAACAAATGCTCAAAATTGAGACAAAATGCAAGAACACGCCTTCGTATTTTTCAGATTTTAACCTACTAAATAATTCGAATTGATTAAAAAAGTACTTTTTGAACACTTAAGAAACCAATAAATATAGTCATATACTTTTTTGTACCTTTACAAACAAAGTCTTCTTTTTTTAAAGCCCTAAAATCTAGATACCTAAGTTTTACGTAAATTCTCCATAGAAAATGTATGAACAACCACGAGCATAAGAGGTTGACCGCCAGACTGTTGAAAACACGTTGAAAACCAATGCTTCCAACCAAGGTTAAGGAAGGTTAAGTTGTTGTCAACCAATTCCGAGTCATCCACACTGTTACAAACGGTGGTTTCCAACAAGGAGACAAACAAGAACACAAGCCAAGGTCACGCCAGGCCACGCCCCTTAATCGTCAGTGTGCTCTGATCTCTCGCGTTGGCAACATCTTCGCGATGGCAGTTTTGTATGCAATTGAGAATACAAAGAAGGAAAGGTTGAAACGCAGGATAAAAAGCTTCAAAACTCGAGTCATTTCTAGTTATAGTTACATAGTAAAATATACAATAACAAGCGTACACACTGTCCTAAAAACAGACATACATCTACATAGATAACGCAAATGCATATCCTTTGCGTGTCCGAACCCCGACCAAGCGTCAAGGTTGGTCGCCTCTAGATTTAATATGTATTGTAATATGCGTGTATGTATGTCTGTTAGAAAATCGAGTCCTCAATATCAATATCGTTCTTAAAAATCGATTTCATCGGCGGTATCGGTGTCTCTGAATCTTTTTGTATTTTCCAGTAATAAATATCAGCTGTGACGTCACAATAGGTCTTAAAAAGTCGGCACGCTTGGTTCGAATACAAATCGTGGCACTTGCGTTGTCTATGTAGATGTATGTCTGTGATTCTAAACACCGCCGTTTCCAACCCGCCAAGGTCATGTAATTTGGTTGTCAACAGCCGTCTTCACTGTTGGAAACACGTTGTAAACTAGCAAGGTCACCTTGGTTTGATGTTTTGTTTCCAACAGTGTATTTGTGGCTTAAAGCATTGGAATTAGTACTATCATCGCCAGTGCGCTTTTGGATTTCAAGGCCACACTACGCGTGTTTGATGCACCAACAAAGTTACGTATTGTGAATTTGTGTACTCTGTAAGTTATTATTAATAATTATTTTTACAACTAATTAATTTCAGTAAGTAGAAAGTACCGATACAATGAAACCTGAAAGAAAACAAAGATGCCAAACCAAGTTACCACCAAACGACATAAATTTTGCGGTCGCGCAAAATCGCGCGGAATTGATGTCGCTCGCGAACGGCCTAGCCCCTTAAATCCATTTAAAAGTACTTTATTTTAATCTAATGACAAAATTAAATTTTATAAATCCACAGGTAAATCTAAATCTGGCCCAGAACAAGTTGATCGACTTCTGCAAGACTCATGGCATAGTGGTTATGGCGTACACTCCTTTTGGCTCCCTCTTCTCCAAAAGCTCAGAACCTCCAGCTCCAAGGATAGATGATCCAGTGCTGCTGGAGATTGCGAAGAAGTATGGGAAGACTACTCCTCAAATTGCTTTGAAGTATTTGGTAAGTGCTGATGAAAACTATCATCATCATCATTAACAGCCAGTAGACGTCCAGATGAAAACTATGGTGATTCTGGGACGGTTGTCCGACGATTTTTATAAACCGATTTTTATAAAGCCGAAACAACTTTAAATAAATGAAAAATGTGAGAAATAAAAATTACCCGACCAGGATTCGAACCTGGGACCTCTCGTTTATTATTTAAGAATAATTGAGCCTTTTAAATGCAAAAAACTTAAAAACATTATTAAAACATTGCAATGCTTCACTTTAACTGGGATTCAAAATTTCTGTAAAGAAATTGATCTCGGGTGGTCTTAGCTGCAAACCTATACCATAAGATGGAGCTACGTTAGCAATATAAAGTAAAAAAAAATGTGGTAAGTAATTTCGCCAGGCCCCGGTAGCTCAGTTGGAAGAGCACTCGTCCGGCAAACGAGAGGTCCCAGGTTCGAATCCTGGTCGGGTAATTTTTATTTATCACATTTTTCATTTATTTAAGAATAATTGAGCATTTTAAATGCAAAAAACTTAAAAACATTACCGAAACAACTTTTCTCCGACAAACGTTTGGTCGACATTACTTTTCTCCGACGAACGATTAGTTTTTTACATTACTTTTATACACCCTGTATAACCAACAAGAAAAACGTTACATTTTGCTTGGTGGTAGGATCCCTTCTGTGTCCGCCTGGCTAGCGACCACCCTTTATATAAAGTCTGCCGCCAAATGTTACCGCTCCGGCGGTAATGTGTTCCGGCAATATTGTATAAAGAGCCAGTTCCTTCCTAAACCCGTGTGCTTTCATCTTCGACCTCATCGTCACTTACCATCAGGTGAGATTGAGGTCAAACGCGGGTTTAGTCACTTATAAAAAAAATTGACTCATTTTCTGTTACAGGTCGAAAAAGGAGTGGTGCCTATTCCTAAAACTGTGAATAAGAATCGTCTAGAAGAAAACATTAATATTTTCGACTTTTCGTTGACGCCAGAAGAAAAAAACACATTGGGTAAGCTTTTTTAAGTGAAAAATTAAAACATGTTACATGGCTAATCGGGGTTTTTAAAGAGAGTGGGCCTTATTTCACATTACACTCTCTAATGTAACACTTACATACATAACTTCACGCCTGTATCCCTAATGGGGTAGGCAGAACACCAGAGGATATTAAAACCATGTGATGTCACGTTTGACAAATTTGGAGGTATCATTATGATGGAGAGAGATTATAGCAGAGACAGGGGGTCAGCCTGTCACCCACAAAATGCCAATAAATCCTCCATCCCTTAACTGACTTTTACAGTATGCTCGGGAAGAGAAGCAGCTGGCACATTCTAAGTTTTTCTTTCGCTCCCAGTCCAGCTTCCATGCTGGAAGGTTCCTAACGAAAACACTTAGAGACTTAAAAAATAGTTTTTAATGTAATGTTAATGAGTGTAATGAATTCATCAATAATCATGATGATGATGATGATGAAAATTCGACATCTCACTCTAAACACTCCTATTTTTGTTCATATGAAACCTGAAAACAGTTCAGCAGTGCGATCACAGAACTTTATCGAATCGTATATTAACGAATGTTTACGAATGCTCGTATATTATGGAGTCGGTTGCAAGTTTTGAGTAACATTGTAATTTTTTATTTTACAGATATTTATGAGTACAACATGTTTACAAACATTCAAAATTAATAAGGCACACATTTGTTTAACCTGGCCGTGCGGCAATGGATAGATTTCAATTTTTTCTTAAAAACCGTCTCCATCCATACTATACGAACATTCGTTAACAAACGATTCGATAAAGTTCTGTGATCGCACTGCAGAAACGGAATCGATTGCAATAGTTTTTATGCCTATATCAATCTGAACTGTTCCGTTACTGACTGAGTGACTGAGGTACTGAGTGACTGACAGACAACGTACAGCCGTAACTACTGGGCGTAGAGAGCTGAAATTTGGAACATACATTCTTTAGGAGATGTAGGGGTGCACTAAGGAATTCCCACGGGAACGGGAAATATAGGACTTTTTAGTTTGTGTGAAAACTCTTATTCCTTGAGTGCACCGATGTGAAACTTGGTGTAAAGGTTTTTCAATATGTGTCTGGTTGTGTACCGGTAATCTGTTAGGGTTGCCATATCTTAGGATTTGTCCTGAGATCTCAGCATTTTTGAACTCTGCTCAGGATTGCAGCCGGATTTTGCAAATCTCATGAAATCTCATGATTTTTTGGATTTCCAATAAAATATTTTTTTTTTAGTTTAAATTTTAATAATCTCTTCATTAAAAGGTTAACATAAAAAATATAATCTTCCTTTGGTAATAATTTCACAGTTAAAATCATAACTTGTTTATCCAAATAATTAGGCTTAATTAGTTTTATTTATTTTATTTTTGAAAATACGTTTTTAAGTAGGTAATATGTTTACGTATACAATACAAACGGTACCTAGTTTAATATGAATATTACGTTTGTATTATTATTATAATTGAATTGTACGTTTGACAAAAAATTCTTAAACTAAAAAATCTCAGGATTTTCCATCGGAAATCAGGACTTTTCCCCGGTTTTTTTTTTTCATCTGGTAACCCTAGCCTTAGGCCTTTTCCAGGCCCGTTAAATAAAATATTAAAAAAAAAAAACATTTGTGACATTACCATTAACATTATGATTGTGCTTTTAAAGGTAAATTCAACAAGGACTATCGCGTGGTGTTCCCGAGTTTTTGGCAAGACCATCCTTACTACCCGTTTGAAAAGAAAGATGGACCAGATGCAGACCCTTTCAAAGGGAAGTAAAAGAAAAGTACCAGGAGATTGAATTCGTTTCTAAATTATTTCGGTTATACCGATTTAGAAATGATACAGGGTGTAACAAAACTGAGATAATCGAAAGAAAAAAAGCCGCTTAATACTCGCAGCTGATCAATAAATACTTAGCACATACTTATAAAAACTTAGACCAATAATTATGTAAGTTGTGCCTACCTAATATTTTAAACAAAATATAATTATGTATTGTTTTTAGAAACGTTAAATACCTGATTTTAATTATAGGTATAGTTTAATTATTCATTTATTAAACTTGTAAACGTGAGGATCGCGCCAAACATCAAGTCACCTCTGAAGTTGTTGCAAGGTGTATCACGCAGGCACAGTACAGATATCTACAGTAATTCAACTCGGCCGCATCTTTGAAATAAATGCCTACAGCGCCGCGGTCCGATCACATGTCATAGGGCCTTCAGCGTTTAAATTAGATTTGCCTACTTTGTGTTTACTTCCATTTAGTTTTGTGACTGCAAAGATAGTTTTTTATATAAACATATAAAATACTTTGTAAATTGAATAAGAACTGTTCAACAAAAATACGCTCAAAACACCATGTTTACGTTTGAATAACAAATTGATCTTATAAATTGATGAAAAGATGAATTATTAAATTTTAAAAGTATAAATTCCGCATTTTACCATTAAGCTCAAGCAAAAATTGCTTCGGCATGCAGACACAAGCGACTGGCCGCATGCCGAGATCGAGCCGCGTAGGTATAGCTCGCGTTTCGGCCGTTTGTATGAAGTTGAATTACTGTAGATATCTGTAGATACAGGTGCATTACTAACAAAAATATCTGCGCGAAACGCCTTGCTTGGCGCGATCTCTACCTACAAGTTTAATTTGAACTTGATCTTATTTTGTCGACTTTTTGATAGGAACGAAATATTGAGGTGTTTCTGTTCATAGGTATTTACAAACTAATATATCATCAAGTAGGATTCAGAACTTAAGTAGTTACCTAACTTTATCCTTTATCCTTTTCACACATTAGGTAATATGTTACTTATGCACTTTGTAATAATAAGGAAAGAGCTTTCCTTTCCAATTAATCCTATGTAATAAAATCAAGTATTCGATTTTAATAAAAGTTTTGTACCCTATCAATTTTCTTTTAATCTACAACTCCGCCCCAACTGCCCCATTTTGTTGATTGAAATGATGATGTATGGTATACATAAACAGCGGGCCTATTACGGTTCTTACATGACACGACATGATAAACAAGATTTCTATCTTAGAGTAATAATTATACTTTATTCTTTCTCTAAGATTTCTATGATACAATGATGACATAATGAATGAACGAATACATATACATACATACATTGCAATTCATTGCATGCAAGAGGCATTTGCTTTTGGAATGACAGTTCGATGATATCATCTATGACTTAAAAACTTCAATTGAAAAAAGTAAGATCGCTCGCACCCACCTCTATGATATGTTTGTTTCTTGATTTCACTTGTGTTTTTGCGTTTCAAATGCTTTCATAAATAAATACTATATAATTGTATATTGGGATTATTGTATTCAGTCTACATGGCACGAACTTAGCTAAGAGATTTCGCCGTGTAGTAATACTGAATAATGATCGCAGGATATGTTTTACGTCAAAACTATTTCATGATATCATCGCATGGTTTTGAGATGCATAATAGGCCCACTGATTGACAATCGTTTCAATCACAAACCATTTCACTAGCTCACTTCAGGGTTGTAAAGCACTTACTAGGTATCCTAGGTGTAGAGGAAGTTGTGGGGAACCTAGGTAAACCTCCAACAAGGTGAAGGTATGGGTGTAACGGTAACCACACCAATCCGATCAGAAAAAACCGACGTCGGTAACGGGTGGTGCATACATACATTCCTACATAACTTCACGCCTGTATCCTTTACGGGGTAGGCAGAACATCAGAGGCTATAAAACCATCTGATGTCAGTTTGGACAAAATTTATAGGTATCTATTATGTATACCTGTTGATGGAAAAAGTCTATTGCAGTGACAGCCTATCGACCACAAAAACGTCAATAAAACCTCTGTCTCTTAACTGACTTTTACAGTATGCCTGGGAAGAGAAGCAGCTGGTACATTCTATGTTTTTCTTTCGCTCCCAGCCCAGCATAATATGAATATGAATGTATTCCGAAACAATTTTTTTTAATTATAAGTACCTAATCCATATAATTATTTATTTATTTGTTCATATTGCTTCAGAGAATAGGTATTCTTAGAGCTTTATATTTATTCTTTTTAATATTGGCATATTATATTCTGTTTTGATAACCCGATGCCTAGGTAGGTACAGAAGCCAGCAGATCAAGCGTTATGTCCCCTGCCGTTATGTTGGCACTATTGCTTGTCAAGCTGTTGTCGGTATTCTGGGATAGTGAAGGAATCCTTTTTATTGATTTCTTGCCAAAAGGGCAAACGATAACTGGATCCTATTATGCAAACTTAATCCCGAAATTAAGTGAAGCGATTAAAGAAAAACGTCGTGGGAAATTGTCATTGGGCGTGTTGTTTCTCCAGGATAACGCTCCACCTCATCGTTCGGAAGTTGCGCTCACCGCAATCCGCAGTGCTGGCTTCGAAGTCCTTGATCACGCACTAAATTCTCCTGACTTAGCCCCGAGTGATTTTCACTTATTTCCAAAATTAAAGGAGCATATTCGTGGAACTAAATTTGACGATGATGACGCGGTTATGACTGCCGTAGAGGAGTTTTTTAATAGTCGAGAAAATGATTTTTTGCGGAAGGAATAAGAAAGTTGGAGATGCGGTATTCTAAGTGTATAAGATTAGAAGGAGATTAGGTAGAAAAATAAACTTTTTTGTTATTTTTTTTTTTTGTATTCATTCTAAGAATTTTTTGATTCGCCCTCGTATAATATAAATTGTGTCGTCATTCAAAACCTTCCTAGTCTTATAGTTGTTTATTATTTACAAATCAGAAAATTAAACATGTCGGCGCGTTCATAGAGAAAGCCATAGATAAGATAAATCATAGAGATAAAATAGAGTGACTGATGGTTTTGATTGGTCAGTCGCTCTGGCGGAACGTCGTGTCTATGGGAGCGGGGAGCTATCTTTTTGTTGACGAGAGTGACCAGCGCACCGTAGTTTTCGACGGATCGCTTAAATTAGAAATAATCTTAGTTGTTTCATTATATTTCTGCTTAAATTGATATTGTGAGAAGATCAAGGCCCTCCTGGCGTTACATCAGAAGTGGGATTACCTGGAGCACAAAACGAGAACCAAACCATAGAAACAGACGCCCAAAAATTATTCAGCAATATGGAGAAGCTATTGTCTCGAATCCTTGCGGCACAGCCCACACCAACCGGGAGTATTAGTCATACTACGCAATCGCTACCGTTTGATCCTGAAGATCCAGACGCTGATATAGAGCGTTGGTGCAAAATAACCGAAGCTATCGTAGAGAAGAAATATTTGGATGGAATAGACCTACTCATGGCTCTTACCAGTACTTTAAAAGGTCGAGCTGCTGCGTGTATCACTAAATTAAACTTAAATGAATTCGAGCGTTGTTAAGCAAGCACTTTTAGCAAAGTTTTCGAAACCAAAATTATTCCAAGATTGTTTTGATGAAATTTTACGATTTCAACTTGGCAAAGAATCTGCATCGGAAGCTGCCCTTAGATTATGGAATTTAATCAAAAAAAACACCTAAAGATTTTATGCCTGAGGAAGCAGTCGCGAACTCAGTGCTCATAACATCACGACTCGTATCCAATTATTTCAAATACTGGGATGTGTTTCTCTAAAACGCCGGTCAGACAGTGCTGCGAGCAATAAACCTGAATCCAAGCGATTCCGGAATGATGAAAGATTTGGTGGCAGATGTAACTTCTATGGTATCACGGGACGTCGTTTCGCCGAATGCCGGAAGCGTCGAGACGAATCGGGATTTAAAATGCAAGACACTTGGCCGAGTTCATCACGTGCGACGGAGAGTGGATCGTCTGTATCCTGTTGTTCGTGCGGATAAAGGGGGCATGTCGCAATTAGCTGCCCACAGAGAGGGAATGCAGTAGACGGGGCTACGGTCAGGGAGGTTCATCATTGCGAGCACCGCCCTTCCAGGGGCGCTATGGAAACGTCTTCCGGTGAGTCTGTTCCATTTTGTTTGATAGCTGATCGTCTTGCTCGTTGATAAAAGAGAGCTTTTCTAGTAAGTTCCCAGGTACTGTGCACAATGATATTGTGTATCTTACGGGCATTGGCGGTGATGAAATAAAATCTACGTCACAGATTTCGAGTGAGGTTAATCTTGGAAATTTTATAAAACTCTTGACATTTCATGTAGTACCAGGCTCTTGCCTTGCGGACCCTGTTATTATAGGTAGGTTGGCACATTGAGTGAGAAGAGTCATCGGGTAATGTCGTGTGTGGAAGGTGGTCGAAGGGATAATGTCGTCCGGGCCATGCAGCTGATAGCGGCTGGTTGAAGGGACACATTCATCCGGTCCAACCTTAATTGTTCATTTGGTCGAAAAGACAGTGTCGTCCGGGCCATGCACGTGTGGCTAGTCGAAAGGACTCACCCGTCCGATCCAAATTGATGATGTGAGATCCTAAAGATAGGACATGCCGATAAAGACTGCATTGTTTGTTAAGTGATTAAAAAAGGTGTCGTCCGGTTCATGAGTGGTCGAAAGGACACACGCTTTTTGATTCTGAGACAGTTATAGTTGTACGACAGTAACATTACGTCTACTAGTGATAGCTTGTCAATGATGGTAAGACGAATGATGTCGTCCGAGTCAGAGTCCTTTAAGTTGACTGACTTGTTCTGGATGTTTTGCAGATGATGGTAAGACGAATGACGTCGTCCGAGTCAGAGTCCTGTAAGTTGACTGACTTGTTCTAGATGTTTTGCAGATGATGGTAAGACGAATTTTGTCGTCCGAGTCGAACTGAGTTGGCTTGTCAATGTGGTTTAGACGTAAGTTGTCGTCCGAGTTAGACCCTTCCGTAGGGCTCGCTTGTCTATGAGGCATCAGACGTAATGTCGTCCAAGTCAAGGAGTGGCTTGTCTTTGATGTCGATGTCGGTAAGACGAAAATGCGTCGTCCGGGTCACATCCTACTGAGGATTGGCTTGTCTAATAGTCACGTCCCCCAAAGCATCTAAATCAAGAAAAGACCTAAGCCCTCGTGTGCATAGGTGGTGGGGACCACCCTGAACGGGTTGGTAGACTTCAAGGTACGTCAACGCTTAATGTTACTTTTAAATTGCGTTTGATATAGCAAGTTTATCCTAGTGGAGGAGATGACATCCATAGTGTCGGATTCATCAGGCCACACTAGATGGTTTTATGTGGTTTATCCTAGTGGAGGAGATGACATCCATATGTGCGGATTCATCAGGCCTCACTAGATGGTTTTATGTGGTTTATCTTAGTGGAGGAGATGACATCCATATGTGCGGATTCATCGGCCCTCACTAGATGGTTTGAGAAGTCGATCCTAGTTCAGAATGTGACATCCATTTGGTTTGGCTTCACAAGTTCTGACTAGATGCTATCGATATGTCAGGATGAACGAGCGTATAGAGGATTCTGAACTGTTTGTTGCAGATTACCAACTTTTAGCGCCCGAGGACGGTCGCATGTCAGTCTGGCCGTGTCGGCGCGTTCATAGAGAAAGCCATAGACAAGATAAATCATAGAGATAAAATAGAGTGACTGATGGTTTTGATTGGTCAGTCGCTCTGGCGGAACGTCGTGTCTATGGGAGCGGGGAGCTATCTTGTTGTTGACGAGAGTGACCAGCGCACCGTAGTTTTCGACGGATCGCTTAAATTAGAAATAATCTTAGTTGTTTCATTATATTTCTGCTTAAATTGATATTGTGAGAAGATCAAGGCCCTCCTGGCGTTACAAACATATAATATTTATTCGTGGTAGGTATAAACAAAGTTAGATTACGGGGTTAAAATGGACACATATTATTGGTAGCACTGCTGCCACAATGCTGCCAACATCAGCAGGCAGGGGACATCTTATAGTGAACGTTCTGTAAATGTCGAGGGCATAGAGTTTAGATTCAAGTAAAATTTGACAGATTTGTAACGCTTGATGTGCTGCCTTCTGTACCTACTTGTAGCATCTTCATTTGAATCTCACTTCACCGGCCGCCCGGTATCATTCTTATTTAGGTAGGTAGGTACAATAATTGGCACCCTAAGCAATAACGCAACTTTAAAGGCTTGTAGAAAATCAATCAATTTAAATGTAGATTTAAGTTTGATTCCGTATTCAACTAGAATTATCTCACTAGAAACTATAATCACAAAATATCAAAGAATACCGAAAATACCTACTAGTTATTGGCACGCCTTTGTATAAATGTAAGTACAATTGTTGGCACTGCCAACAATTGTACACGCGACATGCAAATTTATAGTAAAAAACAAAAAAAGTGATAGGAAAAGTGTTTTTAATAATTTAATACAATATGGTGATACCTAATTATTTAGTTAGTTAATAATTTTCACTGACATAACTTTATGACAAATGACTCACGCGGCTTACACAAAATCTAGTTATAAACGCTTAATTGAATTTGAATAAACTATTTAAAAATACATTTAGTCGTTTAAAATCGTTGTTAGTAAATTTAATATGATAAAATCCAGGCACATCACTAGGTATTATAATTTCATAAAAGCTAATAGAGTTTTTGGCACCTTGGAAGTATAATCATTGGCACTGCCAATCTTATAAAAAGTACAATTACCGGCACTGCCAAAATTTAAAATCACAACAGATATGAATAAAATAATCCATTTTATGAATAGAACTCTTTAAACTGATCAAAATACAATCCTAAACTCTACAGCAAAATTTGAAAAACCGTATTTCATTTATTGGCAGGGTTGCCAGTGAACTAAGTATTTTTCCATACCTACAAATAACATGTACAATTATTGACACCCTTTAAAACCTTATTTCCAACAAGTTTTTCTAAATGTGTTTACTGAAAAACCCTTAATTAATATCTTATTTAAAAACATTAACCTACTAGTAATAATTTATACTATAACAACATATAGGTAGGTATGCCGATAAACTTACCCTGTGTTCACATTACTGTTTGAATAATTTTTAACCCAGTGTTAAAAATTACTCACAAACTTGTTTTTCTTGGAGGCATGACAGAAAAGTATTTTTATTTTAGTGTTGTCAGTATTATTTAGAATCTACTATTTAGTGCTGTCAAAAACTAATTTAGACTTTATTTTAAATTATTCGTTTATGGTTAATAACCGAGAAAAGTTTAGTATTTGCGTTTAAACCCGAAGGTGCCAATAACTGTTGGGGGGGGGGGGCAAAGATAGTGTCGGTTACCCTACTTTAGGTACAGAAGGCAGCTAACCAAGCGTTACAAATCTGTCAAAAAAATTTACTTGAATCTGAACTCTATGCCCTCAACATTAGGTTAAAATTGGTTGGGGAAATTTGAAAAGTAATGTAACGCTTGATCTGCTGCCTTCTGTACCGATGTAGTCAATCGGGGGCTTAAATAAAAACAAAATAAGTAAATTATTACATATTTATTGAATCGTCATAATTAATATTCTACAATAAATCCAACTTTGTTCAGCAACACTGAATATAAAATCTTAGTTAAAGTGAATAATTCGTAAGCGATCCAATGCTTTTACTAAAACAAGAGAGATATATTTTATTATTAATATGTAGGAAGTATATTTAAAACTAAACTATCACTAACTTAATACTTATTTGTAATTCAGACTCCTTTATAAAGTATTGAGTTAGAGATTACTTAGTCAATACATGTAATTATATTTTAATTCAAATCTCGATACAAAGAAAAGTATGTATTGTAAAATGTATAACTTAGCAAAAGAATTTATTAGAACCTACATATTTGTTTATTTTTTTATATTACAATACAGATATATCAATCAACTCTTGCATAGATAATAAAACATTACGTTTAAAAACTAAACAAAACTTTTTTCACAGGGAACATTGTTGATATCTTCTTATCAATCGAGACGTTTTTTTATTTACTTGTAAACAATGAATTCGTTGCCAATTTCTTCGACTTGCTCGACGCCGCACTTAACATTGGCTTCGAAATCACACTGCTGAGTAACAGAGTTGAAGAAGAGACCGTCAGTGCAGAATGAGGCAGTCAACTGACCATTATCACACCGCCAGAAGCGTTGGCAATCATTTCTGAAATGAACGTAAATTTTTTTATTAAGAAGGATACGTTATCAATATATATAAAACTGTTCCGTTACTGACTGAGTGACTGACAGACAACGTACAGCCGTAACTACTGTATAGAGCTGAAATTTAGAACATACATTCTTTAGGGAATGTACGGGGGCACTAAGGAAGGATTTCCCGAAATTCCCACAGGAACGGGAAATATAAGACTTTTTTGTTTGTATGAAAACTTTTATTCTTTGAGTGCACGGATACGATACTTGGCATAAAGGTTCTTCAAAAAGTGACTGGTTGTTTTATGAAAGAAATTCCCGAAATTCCCACGGTAACGGGAAATATATGATGTTTTAGTTTGTATGAAAAAACCTTATTCCTGGAGTGCACGAATGTTATACTTGGTATGAAGGTTCCTTAATAAGTGTAATAAGTTTTTATGAAACGCATTTTTGTAATTTTACAATGAATTGTTGACCGATAATTGTCAGTCAATCAGAGTTTTATGAAATAAGGCCCTGATCATCTTTTTGGCCTCAACGAGCTAAGCTGGCACAGTACCTATTGGTTTGTGTCAGAATAAACTGGCCGTCAAAATGACTTTGAATAAGCTCTAATCTGTTATAACGATACGGGAACCGGGAGCGATGATTCCAAAGCACGCAACCTATGTAATCTTTATGAATTCTACACTTACTTGTTTGCAACTCTCCTAGCAGAGTCCTGAGCACTCAGGCAGTTGAGGATTGGAGTGTGCTCAATGACTAGGTGCTCGTCTTTAACTGGAAAAAATATACAGATATTAGTTTGTTTTCATGACAAATGGGCTTAATATTCTCCGCCCATTGAGTCAATGGCTTTAACACCAGTAATTCCAGAGGAAATATAATTGGGGCATTAGCAATTAAGTCGAGTTATGGAAAGAAAGAAAAAATAAAACCGTGAAAAAAAATAAAACCAGAATGTATTATTAGGTACAGTAAATATTTTAAGTGCTTTCATGGATATGAAAAAAGTCTCCGCTCTAAATAGCTCTAAATAGTGGCAACAGCCATAACCCGAGTTTTCTACGGATGCTAGTAAGGATGCTGCGTGTTTTGGACTATTATTCCGGCAAAGCTGTTTAATGGTTTAATTTAAAAATGATTTGTGAGTCATATTAAACTAATGTTTATAACGCGGCTTTTACTTACATTTATTTGGTACATTTACTTATATGTGTCCGACTAGTTTCGCACTGCGAGGCGAGGCGCAGCCGTGACTGCACTCACCCCTGATGAAGGACTCCATAAGAGTTGGGAACTAGTCGGACAACTCCGACAATAAATGTGAGTAAAAGCAGCGTTATAAACATTCTGTTTGATGGTGGAAATAAGCAGACATACGCAGAAGTATTCGCAAAGTTGTTATACCCTACCAAAATACTACACCTAATGAGAGTGAGTTCTCCTGAGTTTCTTGGTGCGTTGGACAGCCGCAGTCGTAGGTATTCTTTGTAAGATATAAATGCCTTATAGCCATTGCAAGAAAAAGAGCCTCAAATCGGCAGTGAACCTTATAATCCGTCCTATATTGTTTTAACACCAATTATGTTCTAGGGCTCGGTGATAGGGTTTCATAATAAAATGTATTACTCCTTTCTGTATTCCTGAATACTGACTGCAATAGGGCTATTGTAAGCAATTATTATAGTTGCCACTTACCGGCCTCATGGTTAGCCCAGGCGAGGTCTCCTTCGTCTTCCCCAGAACCTTCAACTTCATCTCTGTCACGAAGCTTGCACTCCGTAGCCCAAGGCCAATTGCAGTCCTTTAAAAAGACAGAGATGGTTAAGAATTCTATTCTTGCAGACAACAGCTAAGAAATGCATAGTAATCTAAGTTTGTTCAGATTTTGACGATAGAATTATTTATTTTACAACATAATATTGCCTTTAGTTATTGCGATTCATACTATTAAATAAAACACAAGTCTCTTGTGACTACAGGGTCTGTAAAGCACTGAAACGTCGAGTTATAATTTAAAATATTACAGTCGGTAACGCGAAATACTGGCTTAAAAATGTTACATTTAATTATAACTACAACATTAAAAATGTAAATAAAATAAACTACCTGACAACCTTGAAAATATCTCTATATATCAGGAAATCTACAACTTTCTACATTTTTAGAACAAAAAATCATAATACTTTTTTCAACACACTTGCTCGTAAAGTGAGCCTTATTCTATTGAATTTAGAACTATAAAGTGGGCTATAAGTCACGCGTGCATAATATATTATGCCCTAGTGCATAATATAATGAATCCTACAAAGTTGAATTGTACCTTAGTGCAAATTACATGCGAGTAAACAGAGCATATTTTATTGATCCGGGTTATACATTAAATATATGAGCGTGCGCGTCCAGGCGGCGCGCGGACACGTGCAGCAGCAGCAGCAGCACGGCGCCTCCAAGCAACAACAGCGTGTGTGTACGTGTAATGGGACAGGGCTACTGACGCGCAGCAGCTAACAGCTAACTTTTATGACCACGTATGTCTGTCTTTTACTCACAAGTGTGTTGAAAAACGTCGTATGTAACTCGGCTCATTATTAAGCCCTCGCCTGCGGCTCGGGCTCAAATCACAGCCTCGACTGTAATTAGCAACTTAGCTCACTTGTTACATAATATACTATTACCTAATTCCTATTTAGGCCTTGAAAATTTATATTTTATTATTTTTGAAAGGCTATTTAATGGTCTGCATTTAAATAAAATAATATACCTATAATTCATTTAGAAAAAATATTAAAAAGTATGGCTTAGAAGTTTTTAAAACTGTAATTATGTTGGTGAACAATAAAGAGTTTATAACAGTCGGTACCACTGACCTGGATTACAAAATCGAAGATCAAGTTTTCAGCGCTGCACTTCCTCTCAACCTCTTTCCCGTGGTCGCATACGTAGAATTTGTTGCAGTCTGTGAAGTGGGGGAGAAGAAGGAACTCCTGAAAATCGGGAACACATTGCGTATTATATAGTAAATAAATCATCATATACTTATAAACACAGATAGATAGATAGAAACTTTATTGGTAGGTACAACAAATTCACATACATATTACATTAATTATAAAACAAACTAGAATTAAAAATAAAGAGAATAAAAGTTTAGTCTAATAAGTTTGTACTGTAGCAGTGCAATAGGAGGCAGCTCAGCGTTGGCATTTGCTCGGAAGAGCGAAACGCTGATTTTCAGCTACATCCTGAAGGGAGTAGTAACATACAAATATAATGTCTAATGTTTATTTAATTAGACGTGCAAATCAATAATTGTTATAATAAATAATATAGATGTAATAAATTTATTTTTTGATTTGAAGGTGTTTTTTGTATTGGACATTCTTATTGGCGGAGGAATATCATTCCAACATTTAGTCGCGTTGTACCGGAAACTACCCGTGAATGCCGCAGTCCGGTGATGTTGCATGCTATAAAATATAAATATTCTGGATTTTTAAATTAATCACGGCAAACATCAAAGAAGAAAGATGAAGATATCTGCGCAACTTCATATTGAGAATTGAGGCTCTATTCAAAAAAGGCGTGATACGGCTTTTTGGAGGAATATCATAGATAAACCTGCAACACGCGTTCTGCACACGCTGAATCAAACGACTGACCTAGAATAACCTAGGTCCATATACAAGGTCTGCGTAGTTGAGACGAGACAGTATTAAGGCTTCACAGACTGTTATTCCACCTCTTCTGAGAGCAGATTACGGATACGGTACATGACTTTTAGTCTGTAGAAGTAATTTCTTACAAGATCTTCTACAAGCGCTTCAAATCTTAATTTATTGTCCATCAAAATGCCTAAATTTATATCCTCATCAACCTCAGCAACTAAAACACAAACCAGTATAGAAAATTCTGGGAGTTTCACCAAGCCAAAAATATACCTAACTATGTAAATCTTATATAATGTAGATTTCTAAATGAATTTAAACCTAAAATGAAATAAAAAAAGCTGAAGGTCTCTATTTTGTGGCTACCAGTCGGTTTCGGATAATACTTATTAATTTGAAAACGATAGCCTTACTCTTGCTTGACCAAGACTAATATTTTAAAAGAAATTTATACCTAAGAGATCAAAATTAAGGCGAGTAAAAAAATATGAATAAACGTGATATAACTCCATTAAAAACGTCTTTAATTCAATAATAATACGTTAAAAAAAACTTTACTTACTTGTCCAAGTGGATCACAAGATAGCTGGTTAGGGTCCTTTCCAGCGAGTGGATTCTCGACAGCCGCAGGCGCAGCTACAGCTACGATCACCAAAAGCGAAGCAAATACCTTATAACCTGAAAACAATTATTTGAAAGCTATAAATAATCATAAATTATGTGATGATACAAGGCTTATTATAAAGCACAAATCATTTGTAACACATGGGTACATAATTGAGGTGTACGAAAATACTCTACATTGTGATGACGTGGTCACGACTTTTTTTGTAGTTTTTGGGATTTTAATTATTTTAGTATATTATTGTGAACTGGACAGTTTTTGAGATTGTGAAAGTATATCAATTTCTCTTTTAGTCACAAAGCTTGACATATTAAGATGAAAATCGCAGATAAGAAAATTAGCCATCCTAAAATAACATTTGGATTACTTTTCATCCCGATATGGAATCACGATTTACGAGTATTATACGAAAGTCAGTTTTATCTGACTTGAATGGCGCAAAGGTACAATTTAAGTACAGGTTTCGGTGTCTCTAGAGAGCCCGTCGTCACAAGTAATTTAAAAAAAAAGCCGTGTGGCACTCGGAGACTACCTTGATAAAGCTATTGCATAGCATTTTTTATCAACTTATGCAATTATAATTATTTATTTACTTTTATTGCAGTAAATTTATTAATGCAGTATTGTTTGATCTAATATGAAGTTCCACAAGTTCCAAGTAGATGGCGCTGATTGTTTATTAAAGCCCGCATGTAAAGTTATGAAATCAAAGTATCACCGCTGCAGCTGTGCCGGTCGGAGTGGAGGGTGTTAGGTTTTTTCGTTACGGAATTTCTGGATTCGGTCCCTACGCTCAAGGCCCGCGATAGAAGCTATGCAATAGCTTAAAAACTTTTCACTAAGTAGACCTTGAGCATTTTTATTCAAATTAAATACGTGAATCTCAAATTAATACCTACCTATCATTTCAAGCACATTTTCCTGCGTAGCATAGAATTGTATTTCTCAATAAATATTCTATTGATACAAATAGATAATTTAAAATCCTACTGGGAAGTACTTACTTAGTTCCTCGTAGATAAGCTTGTATGTACATATAAACATAAAACAAACAAATTTGATTTTATATTAGATCTAAATTGCTGATAAAATACCTAATAATTGTACCTAGCAAAGATCTTCGACTCGGTTATATCTGATAAAGTTATACTAATCAATTATATTTTTCCAGTAACCATTGTCACTAGCTCATGGTTTATTATTTATTTATACTACTTTGCAAAAGATATTGAGGCACAACAAAACACACAAAAACAAGGTACGTAATGAAAGTGCAATCGGCGGCGGCGGTCTGATCGCTGTAGAGTTATATTACTTATAAAAAATAGAATGTAAAAATATGTTTTATTATTAATAAATTTTAAAGCAAAACACCGCATATTAATACTGTATTATAATAATGTTTAATAATAATAATAGTGTTTGAATTGATGTGGTAACCGGTAAGCGCTGGATGAGGGCAGCGCGGGACCGATTTATGTGGAGAACCTTGGGGGAGGCCTATGTCCAATAGTGGATGTGGAGTGGACGTCTCCTGGCTGAATGATGAAACCAAAACAAACGCACGTATGTAATTAATCAAAGTATTCGATGATAATGTTCAAAAAGGGCTTTAGAAACAATATGAAATGGATAATCCTTAATCCACCCATATGTAAGTGATTGATTGGAAATATTGGAATAAGTACACATTTTCCCAGAAATACATTACCAAAATGTCGGATGGAAATAGATTAAGTAATTGCAACTTTATTACACAAAGCAAAGAAATTAGTGCATGCTGTGCTTTGCTTAACGCATGCCACCAAGCATTTCCTTATAGCCACCTTAAGCCGCCATGCGTTACAAAAAGGATATAAAACTTGTACTCCAAAAAAAGTAAAACTATGAGGATCCTTAATTTGTATGGAAAAATAAACGAAATGAGCAGCCTTAGTGCTGGGCTTTGCACTAAGGCGGCCGCTTTCCCCTATCATCTTTCATGATAAACTAATATCACTTATAGTCGCAAGACTCATGCCGTTCAAAGTTCAAATACCTACTTCACGTAATTTTTTCACGTCAGCTTTGGACAAAAAGCGTGAGCCGCAGCAGCTGCGGCAGCCGCCGTTATAGATCTATAAGTGCGTCTTTCAATGTAGGTACCTTATTGATGTGCATTCGTGTAGGTTAGGCACGCAGCCAAAAAAGAATCACAATGATTAGTCGCACTGTAAGGTTTCATAAAACTATTATATTTCTAGATTTACGAGGTATCAGTCGATCGGGAATTTGATTGATTGATAATGTCAATATTCCACTAGTCACACACGTGTTTAAAATTTAATGATTTCATTTTTCTACTATATTGTTATTTCCAAAAGAAACATAATCTAGCTTATCAGTTTTAAATCCGCGTCGTTTCTTGATATAGCCGCAGTGGGTAATCCTATTGGTAAGCATCTGATTAAATGATGTCTTCAGTGTACATTATTTTATAGATATTATTTTAAGTAAGTATTGTATTATTTAAAATAAGCCTGTTACTAAAAATACATAAATAAAATATGTTTATTTTAAGTAGGTACCTGCTAAGCTGCTAAGCGCATAACAATTTTACATATTTTTTCAATACCTACAAATTTTGAAAATGTGTTTCCCCTTGTATTCGAATAAAGGGGAAACACATTTTCAAAATTTATTAGCGCCGCTAATTATTAGCGCCGTTGCGATGCAACATTTTCAAGTTGTTGTAGTGTAGCGGTCATGATATAGTTTATTGACCGGCTAGTCTTTGTTTAGTGTTTAGGCCAACTTATCTTTCATGATTGACTCACCAAAAGTAACCGATAAAAATGTTTTAGTTTTTAGCAGATTTATAAACGAATTAAGTCAATGTCTAGTTGACAAAGTCCGTCAACTGTCAGCCAATTTTGTCAATCAAATCACTTTATTTTGTTTTCAACTTTTCGAGTGTCTAACGCTCTACAATTTTTTTGAATTTTACGATTATTATTCGCACCTTAAATCAAAAACGAAAATGATAGAAATAGAAAGCTCGTCTGACTCTGAAGACGATTGTTACAACAATGTTGCGTCCAAGTTGCAAATACTTAAAAACAAATATATCAAAGAAGATAAACTTGATTCCTCAAAACTATTAAACGAATCTAGAGAACTCGATAAATTGGTTCAAAATGTAATCACAATAGAAGAAACAGCTCTGGAAAATGATGATCTTGATTCTAGTACTATCCTGGACGACATTTTAAGACAGCACTCGTCAAGTGTTCGGTCAAGACGAGTTACTAGGGCGTCAGCTAGAAAAAGCGCTGAAAATAATGTCGAAGAAACTACTGTTGTTAATACTGCTTCGACTACAGCTGTTACAAATCCAGAAGCAAGTAGTAATACAACAGTGAGTTCTAGAGGTCGCGGTGGCAGGCGCGGGAGAGGCCGTGGTCGCAGCCGCGGCCGTAGATCAACAGGAAATGCTGTATCTCCGAGGGGTAACCGTGGCCGGAGAAATAGAAACAATTACTATGATCTAGGCGGCCCTATTTATAGTGTAGGAAACACGGATGATTACCCTGACATGTCTGACGATATTCAACTTTTCAGCACATCAAAACCAAAAGAGAATGAAGAGAATGATATAGTTATTATTGATGCGAACGAGAGTTTTGATGAAAACGAAGAAATGTCAGTAAAAGTTTACTGGCAAAGCACTGAGTTTGTGAAATTCGTGGTTAGGAAGTATCAGAAAATATCTCAGATTTTTGACTACTTTGCTAGAAGAGAGAATGTTAAATATGATAACCTGCTTTTTACTTACAATGATAAGATACTAAAGCCTGAGGATACACCAGATTCTATTGGCTACCGGATAGCTAAATTCATAGATGGTGGGATTACACAACAGAATGTCTCAAATCTCACTTCAAATCGCAGTACGGGGAGCAAAAATGGCATTAAGCTCAAATTCCAATGTCAAAATGTGAAGAAACCATTTGAAATATCAATAGGGTTAGATGAGAAATTTTCACTAGCCATGATGATGTATTCAGAGCACATAGAAAAGCCACTAGATAAATTAAAATTTGAATTTGATGGTGATAGTATATCAGGTAAATATACTATTTAAGTTAAGCCTATAGTTTTTATCAATGAATAGGTCAGGCAAATGCTCATTGCCTTATTTTATACTAGCCACCGCGGGCGGTTTTACCCGCGTAACTTTTGATCCCATGGTAATTTCAGGATTAAATATAGCCTATAACCTTCCTCAAGAGTTGGGCTATCAAATGCAAAAAGAATTCTTCAAATCCCACTTGTAGTTTCTGAGATTAGCGCATTCAAACAAACAAAAAAACTCTTCAGCTTTGTATATTAGTATAGATTAAAACTTTTATTAATATTAAGTTTACCGGATTGATATTTAAACTGCAATTGACCTCAATCTACATAAATAGTGACATGTGGAGAGACATGTGGAGGGATCAGACTTCATTCAACTATGCACATTTTAATTATCAATAATATGTGTAAGCATACAAAGGGAAGAGCTTTTTTATTTTCTTATTCAGCATTAGCAGCCAGTTATAATAATGATAAAAATACTAGTACTATAAAGACTATTAATGCATGTTCACCAAAGAATATGTTACCACACTCACACCGCAAGTTTTATAAATAAGTTATGATTATATGATATTATTTACAAGAACAATTTTAAAAAATTATAAAAAATAAGAAACAAAAATACTACCACTTTGGCAATGGGGTAAACCTATCCGCCTCAGACACCAGTGGTTGCGGGTTCGATTCCCGCACGGAACAAGAGAAAAAAAAGTTCTGGGTCTGGGTGTTTATCTATAAAGTATTTATTCTAGGTTCCCCCCTAGTTTGCTACATGGTATCTCATAAAACAAGCATTGCTTACTTTGAGGCCATGTAGTTGGTGTGATTGTCTGGTGATTTTATTATTTATTATAAATAAACATTAATCTGTTTCAGGCAAATCAACACCAAGGGATCTAGACCTAGAAGGCGGAGAATGTATAGATGTTAAAATATTAAGCTGATCGTTAATTAAACTGTTTTCAGTTAACTGTGTTGTTTTATATCAAAATATTATTTATTTGATTGGAAATCCAACAGTAAGTGAAAAATACTAGAAACAGATGAAACCGGAAAGTCAATTATAGGACTCTGCAAATATAACTAACATAAATATCAAAACATCTGTGAATGATCGAAAGAACACATCAATTAGCAAGGGTAGTTGCCAGTAGTTCAACTGCTCAGTACAACCAGTTGAACTAGTGGGAATTTTATTCCCAGTAGTTCAACTTTGTACAATCTTCTCAAAAGTTGAACTACTGGGACATAAAAGTTGTACTGGCATCTAGTTCCCACATTTTTTTTGAGTCTTTAATAGAAAATGAATACATATTTTTCAAGGGCTTATAGTATATTTCTATATTGAATTGCAATCCAAAATCCTTGTTTGTAAACACATAAATGTATGAGTGTTGCCATGACAACCTGATGGATTGAAATTCTATTTAAAAGTCCACTATTAGTAGGTATCTGATTAACACTTGAAAATGTGTTCAATTTCTATTAAACACATAAATAGCAAATTACTTCTCACGGGATCCACTTCTCTTTAAAAACATACTAAAATAAAAATAATATAAACAGTACAATTTTGATGTCCCAGTAGTTCAACTTTCGAGAGGATTTTACAAAGTTGAACTACTGGGAACTACCCATTACCAAAAATATTTTTGCTATTATAATATAAAAGTCTTAATAAAGATTTTTTGTTATAACTGAGCCCTTTTTTGACATTCGCTTTAAGTTTAGAGTTATTAGGTTGAAGATGAATTATTATTAAACTAAATAAACATTTCTTACATTCACATCATATTATTTACCCTACAATAAGCTTTAAGAACTTGTGTAATAGAAATAAATATAATAAATAAATAAATAATTCTGACACTCACACAACATTATCTAGCCCAAATTAAGTTTCTTAAAGAACTTGTGTTATGGATACTAGATAATTGATATACTTAAGAAATATATAAACATACGTATTGAATAAATGCATATTTTTTATTGGAATAAACTTAAATAAACATATAAACATCCACGACTTGACGGCTAATATCTGTGTTCATCACACCGATATTCGCCGCCGCCGGGATTCGAACCCAGGACCTCTGGTATAGAAGGCAATGTATGTTACCACTACACCAGCCGGTCGTCAAAAGCTATATAAACTTAATAAGATTATAAGAAATATGCAGTGTAATAAATATAATGTAGTAGTGTAGTGGTAACAAACATTGCCTTCTATGCCAGAGGTTGTGGGTTTCGAATCCCAGTTTGGATGCTTTTTGTGTGATGAACTCATATGGTAACTAGGTAATGCCTACATTGTTAATGATACCCCTGGGTTGTCGCATTTGTTGGTGACACCACTAATAAATTGTGTTGAAAATATTAAATACCTAAAAAAAAAGAACTTGAAAAAATAATTCTTATTTAACTTGTGTGTATATTATGTGTACCAACCTTTGAGAATATTCTATACTCTCAATGGTTGACAATAATGCATTTATTGATGACACCGACATTACGGTTAACGACACTCCTGCAGCAGGGCTAGCATGCAACCATCGATAAATAGTCGAATCGACAAGATAAATATTATTTTGTTATTTTATCCTAGTATGTAAGCTAATATGCGCACCATAATAGATAGAATCACTCGATTTGATACCATGATTAAGACATATAGGTACATGTCATAATCTTAATAAATTGCATACACTAAGTACCATATTCTAAGAAAATATCGAAAAAAGGCCCGATTTATCGTTGTCGACGGTAGCATGCTAGCCCCGCTGGGGTGTTGAACAAGATAATGTGGTGTATAATGGCTATGATTGAAAATATGTTTGGTGGAATATTTATTTAGTAATATTTGTCTGGACAACCGAACAGATAGACAAAAAGATATAAAACTTCTGCGCAAATCCTTATCTATGTCACTCTAGTAGAAGCTGATATAGATTTATGGGTTATTAATCTCCGATTATAATTAGTGTTAGATCACAAAAGTCAGGTTGATAAGATATATCTATTATTTGAGGATTAGGCGCAATATACAGGGTGACTGATGACAAATTTTAGATACTGAAGGAGAGCACTCTGTACTCGATTCTGATCATAATTATGTAAAAAAAAGTAATTAACTACTAAATTTTTCACTAGAATTCCCTATAAATAAATAGTATTAGATTAACAAATTGTTAATCTAGGCTCAGAAGGAAATCGGGGCTTAGGGTATAAGCTTTATTATCAAGAATTTCTTATGAATGGATTAAAATTATCGCGGATAAATAAAGTTAAACATGAAATAATCATTAGTATTAGAAGTAGGTATCTACATGTAACGTCTGACGAAATTAAGCCTTAGGTACTATAGTTTCTAATCCTAAAATTGATTAGATACCTACTAGCTTAAAAAGAACTGTAGGTTACTAAAAAGTACCTAGGTTTTAAACATAATGTTATAAGAAGATAATACCTTAATCTGGAAGCACGGAGTGCATCCGCCGCAAGGTCGATATTGTGTATCCGCTACATCGAATTAGGTACGAATCACGATGTATGTAAAAGTTAGTAAGTTCAAAAGTATAGTCGGTTCGAACGTTTGGGTACTGTATGGGATTTCGATTGTCGCATGTTGCGGTTGTTTAACCAACCTCACTTTATTCGGTCAGGTTGCCTCGTTTCGCTCGGCCTTATAAAAATAATTGGGGCTGGCTATGATCGCTGTCCAGGTTTTCAGTATTGTGGTTACCTACCGGATAGGCGGAAGGCGTTAGGTCGTTAGGTCTGTATACTATAATGTAGGTAAGTGGTATCTAATCATCTATGGTTATTTATAAGTTCAAATTCTGATACAGACGTCAATTAATTTATTTTAATTTTAAAAACGCAGTGTGGAATAAATAGCTATATAACCGAGAAGACTTCGCTTTTTGTAAAGCGCCATCTATCGAAGCCTTTTGTACCGTTTTGTTTTTTTAATGAGCTGTCAGAAAATCTCTCATTGTAATTTCGCACCTTCGGTAAGACAAGGGCACAATTGCACTTTTCATAATTTTATAGGAGAGTCATTTTAAGTTATTTTTTGCAATCAATGTCAAATGTCTCTCTGTAGGTATATATTGATTTTCACTTATTGAATTCTACAGTAACATGCAATGATTATTAAGAAATAGAAATATGTCATTAGAGTAGTTCAAAAACTTTTATTTATTTTATTTTAATTATTTTGAATCAGTCTATACATATTCAAAGTTAAACACCAAACGAGGCTTTGTTCTTCCAAGAATGAAAAAATAAAACGCGTAAAATTACCTTTATGACTTGACAGAAGACTATTAAATCAGTCGGGTTCCACGGGCGCAACTGACCAATGCGTGCTTGTCGCGCCAGAATGATCAAAAAATCTAATAATGCGACAAGGGCATTTACGTTATCTAGAGTAAATGTAATGAATTAATAGGTGTCTTTGTCTGTCCAGCGATGGTACTACTATTTATATACCTTTTGGCGTATTTAACTCACTTTCACAAAATTTGGAAGTTATGTCCTTGTCTTACCGAAGGTGCGATTTCATTATTAGAAGTTCAGTAGCGGAATGCGAAATTGTATATGACTTGTATCATATTTGATAAATTAAAGCGGAAACAATAAGCTTAACTATTACAAATATTTTTTTTTACTGTAGGGGAGATCGGGGCTGGTACTAACTTTTGTATTATGGTTTATATCTTCAATATTAACGAACATTTTTATGCTATTTTTCTTTAAATGTATTCTTAGGTTATTTATCTATTATATTAGTAACAAAAACCATAGTAGGTAACAAAGTCTTAAACGAGGTTAAATGTTTTAGTAAAACGTCATTCATAACAATCAAAATGTGTTTATAATGTTGTTTTGAGCAAATGCCTGAGGAAATGCATCTTTCACAATTACAGGGAGTTACTTAAAATCAGTTAACCTACATGCTCGTCTGTCTATCAGCATGCCATAGAAAAACAGATGTTAAATACCACATCCAAATGGGGTAAGTGTTAACATGTTAATATTTACCTACCCCTCTCCATTTGTTAACTTTAGCCCCATGGTCACTTTTCTTACTTAAAAAAAATATAAAAATAAACCGATTAAAATAATAACAAACAAATGACATGGTGTTATTGCCAATAAAATAGAGTTCAAATTAGTGGAAACAATAATTCAATTTAATGCGAAAATTTGTTTCGAATCAATTTATTGCGAAGCACAAAAAGTCCACTGATCTGTCAATCCTAGGTCACAATGAATAACTATTACATATTACGACCTATTAGTCAATCAGGATACATCCGGCTTCGTATTTAGTTTGCCTAAACGGAGTATCATATTTTTATCAATTTAGCAGTGCGAGCCCAGAACTTTGTCGACTTGTATATTCATGAATGTTCGTATAGTATGGAGTCGGTTGCAAGTTTTTAGTAACATTGTTATTTTTTTATTTTACTGTTATTTAAGAATACAACATGTTTAACCAACATTCAAAATTAACAAGGCGCACATTTATTTAAGCTGGCCGTGCGGCAATGGATAGAGTTCAATTATTGCTTACGAACATTCGTAAACATACGAGTCGATAAAGTTCTGTGCTCGCATTGCAGGTTTGGTGGGAATACGCTTGTTAATTCTTACCCCCGTTAGAAACAACCCCGCCCTCCCCTACCTATCCAACATACCTACTTAGTTAGAAAATAACAGTGAAGCCACCCCAATTCAATATTCTCTGCTTTAATTTTCATAGCATTCATAAAGTAGATACTTACATTGTAAGTATACCTACACATATAGGTAATAATAAAATTTATGAACGTAAGTCACAAATACCTAAGTAGGTAGGTACCTAATATTTTGTACCCTTTGTTTGTTTTCTCCAAACCATAAACATCACTAATTAAGTTGTTGTGAAATTCAGAACAATACCTATGGCGCCTTACTTAGTTGGCACTTTGGCACGTAAAGAACAGCAAAATGGGTGCCTACGAGGTAGTATAGGACAATCAATTACCAAGATAGGGCTTATTCTCCTGACACCCAAAATAGTATTCCACTCACACCCAAAATATTTTTAACACTTTTTTATTTAAATATTAAACTATTCCACTTTAACCCAAAAAACATAATAAAACGTACAGTGCACAACGACTGACTGTACTTTAGAGTTAGAATAATAAAATCGCGATTTTTAAAGTTATATTTAAAAGTTGAAATGTCTTATGTGGCACCCGAGGAAAATTCGATAGTTTTATTCATATTTACCTCGCACCCTAGAAAGTTGATATTTACATATGTTAAAGTTTATATATTTATCATAAAGAAGTTTTAATTTGATAATAACTGACTTAGAGCTTAAGTTGTTGAGTGCACCAACAGATTCCGTCTTTCTCCATCTTGTGCCAAAGCTTTATCTCTATCCCGTTTGTCAGTCCAAGGACATAATAGATTATGGTGCACTCATAAGATTGTTGATTTTAAAGTAAACTAGTTTTTGAAAACAAAAGAAAGGTGCCTTTTGTTGGTTACCCCGGCGCTTCTGGCGCTTGCATTTTTTTTACCTATCAGAATACGGCATCTTATCTATAACTTTGGAATGTACCGACAGGTCACGTCACGGGACGTGTATCTTCGTTTATTTTTTGTTAATTTCGTAAATTAAAGTCAGGACAATTGCAAAATCACAGTGCAAATAAATATTGTTATTCAGTATCTAAGTGTTTTTAAAAATCGTTATAAAAATGAAAAATGTCCTCGCTGGTTCGAGCTCAACAACGGATTTACTTTAATTCAAGGCGCAATTATGTTTTACATTAACACTATTAGAACTTTTAGGTTAAAATATCTTGATACTGGACTTTTTCACGTGAAGTTAGAAACGAACTAACGATTGGATGGAATTTAACTTATTATCCTAAAACCTAGAAACTTAGTACTTAATAGAATTTAATTTCTTATGTAGGTTAAAGGCCCGTTTCACCCCTTCATATCAAATAACTATAATAATTTTCAAAATATATTATTTTTTATGCCAGAATATATGTAAATTTGTTTAATAATGTTATTGTTATCTGTGATTTTTAACCTTATTTTAATTTATATTTAAATTTTTTTTTGTTATAGAGATCAGAATGTCTAACATTTATTTTGTTTTATATTGTAAGTACTCAATTTTGACAAATGCTTTAAAATTGTGCATGAGTTTATTTATAATTGTTTAATTTTCGAATAACCTGTGATTTTTACCTTATTTTAAGTTAGATAAGAATTTCTATAAATTTATTTACTTAATTGTATTTAATTTTGACAAAAAATGATTTAAAATTGTACAATAGTTTATTTATAATTGTTTAATTGTTGGGGATTTTTAATTATATTGAATAAGTACCCATTTCACATTTTTATTCATACCATAATAATTAAGACGTAATTTTTGCTTTGTGTAAATTAATATTTAAGGCCGAGTATAGAAATAGAATTAGTCACCAAGAAATATGAAGAAGTTGTGATTTTTTACTTGATTTTATCATCATATTTAATAAAGATTATAATACATGTTGTTGATTTTCAATTTGAATCTTTTACTTATACATTTCCTCTCAAAACTTAAAGTGTACTGTGTACAACGTATAAAACATGGTTTGGGTTTAAGTGGAATCGATATATGGAACATTTTTAAAGGAATATTTTTAGTAAAAAACTGGTTTTGGGTGTGAGTGGAACTAATGTATGAACAATTTTATTTTCGAGAACAATGGATTTGGGTGTGAGGAGAATAAGCCCAAGATAGCCAGGCTGGGAATAGAACCCAGAACGTTTGTCGTAGATTGTTATAAAATTTATTCTCTATAGTTTTTGTATTAATTAATATTAAGAGCTGTGGATTTTGTGAATAAATAAATAAATCTAACTAATCAAGGCGGCAATGTTGATATTTGGTCAAATGTTTAACTTTTTTGATATACTTAGGTACTTACGATTTTGTTACCAAAACATGTTACATTTATCTATACTCCGCCTACCTACAGTTTGCCAATAAATAAAAATAATTTAAAAAAAAACATGATTTTTAGGAAATTTAAAAAACGTTGCTTATTAGAAAAATAAGAAAATAGGGAAAAACTGTACTTACTCATCATCAAACTTTTCGAAAACACGCAGAAAATTAAAATTAGATAAAATAAGAAGACACTACTTTTACAACTAAGCTAATAGGCACAAGGTACCAAGATGTTTTATGCGCCAGGACAGAATAAAGTCTGTCTTAATATAAATTTAATACAACACCTTTTTATAAACTTCTGTATGAAATAAAAAAATCAAGAATGACCCATGAATCAGAATTTGCTGACACAAATTGCTCTTTATCACTCAGAGATAAAGTGCATTATGTTTTTCCCGATAGGTCTATTTAGTATTATCGTTAAAGGAAGAAAATCTACAGAATGGATTAATGCTTGGTTATCTGTAGATAATATATCGATTAAGTGGTTAGCGTAATTCTTTCGATTGTCAAGTTTAAGGTTCGTACATATCGTTTTTCTAGAGTTATTGTGCTTACAATAAGAAACAGATAAATTATATGCTAATCAATTTTGGACCGTATAGGTACAGCCATAAGAGTGTTTTCATAAAGGAACAGATTACCAAACCTGTATTAACTTATATACAGCTCAAGTGCGATCATGCATGGAGTACTGCAGTCATCTTTGGGATGGTTCAGCCAAATATCAACTAGAAGCGCTAGACTCCGTTGACCGAAGAGCCCGTAATCTAATCAACAACGTCGACCTTACGACCAAAAAACTGCAGACCCTAGAGCATCGTCGTAAGGTTGCTTGTTTAACCGTGTACTACAGGATACATTTTGGTGAGTGCGCGAGTGCTCTGTTTGAGCAAATTGAACCCTCACCCTTTTACCATCGGACTACTAGACGCAGACAGAACTTCCATCCGTATGTGGTTGATATTCCGAAAAGTCGAACTAAGCGCTTTGACAGTTCCTTTTTGATACGGGTCGCCAAGGTTTGGAATGAACTGCCTGCGTCTATTTTTCCTGACCAGTATAGTCCTAGTACTTTTAAGCGTCGAGTGAATAGGTTTCTCGTGGATGGACATGTACCACCCTAGTCTTCATGTTCACTTAACATCAGGTGTCATGGAAGACAAACGTCCCATCCATATATTATAATAAAAAAAAACCTGTGCGGGTCCGGTTCCTTTATGAAAGCACTCTTATGTAAGCACGTATACGGTCCACAATTGATTAGCAAACCTGTTATTAATGAAAGCACCCTTACTCTGGTCTGATACCTATATCCCATCTGAAATACCTATCCGTGTAGCTGAACTAGTGACGTCACGCAAAGTTCCGGGTCTGCAACATACCTACAATATACAGTTTTCAACCTACTCCCACAAGAAGGAGGCTCTCAATACTTGTGTATGTTTTTATTCCTCCAAATAAATACCTAGCACACATTTAGCTTTTAAGTAAAAAATCTCCTGTCAACGTAATGTAAAATAATCTTAATATAGTTAGTCATTGTTTAGTCTCAGTTTAAGAACTATTGTATCGTGAACTCGGCACGAGGGAAGAGCCTGGTGATCCCCTAGTACAGGGACACCTAAATGGGGCACCAGTCTCCCACTTTAAAACCTAAATTGGATTACCTCTTATAATATAGGTAGTTTTTAATTATAGTATTGTGTAAGTAAAATATTATTGTGGGAGAAATAAATAAGAATTATTATGCATATTTACTACTACTCGCCTTTCGAATATATTTTTGAATGAAAACAAAAAATATTTACGTTGATGACCTTATACCCTGGCAGAAATCTGGGTTGCCTGGCAGAAATCGCGCTTCGGCGATAAGGCCGCCCTTTGTATGTTAATTGTGATCATTATTTTTATTTTTAACTGTATAACCATGTTGGTGTTACAATAAATAGTTTTTATTATTTATTATTATTATTATACTTCAGCCAAATGACAAGGATTTAAAAATGTCAGTGAAGTCGGTATCTTTAATGCTCTGCATTCTTTGATTATCAAATAGTAAATATTTGATAAGAATACCTGATAATTTATTTCCAAAAAAGACTTACAAATTAGTTACATATTTTACTTCTGCCAAACTACGATACAGTTTGTTGGCAGATGTAGCTCCTTTTTAAATTTACATTACAATTTACAACACAAATTGATTTTGTAAAAAAATAAAAACACTACCTATAAACATTTAAAATAATGAAAACTTAATTATTTCTCAACTTTTTATACATTTTTTAAATAGGGTAAATGAAAGGTTTTATTTTGTATCAAATCAAACAATTTTTGAAAACAGAGATAGATACAATAAGTTTCTTAACAATGACTCCTAGATTTTTTTTTATTAACGGTTTCTATTTTGAACATTTTTCATTTGCGAGAAAAAGATCTTTTAGTAAGAAATTCATCTTTAAGCCTAGGCGGTATTTCATTATAAATCTTAGGAACTAAGTAAATATTTTCTAGTTCGCTGACCATAGTAATTATTATATTTTGGGATTTCCAAGACCTTTATATAATTGTGATTTCTGAGTCTCAATGGCTTATAATTTTTAAACTCATTACTCCAAGCTGTTCCACGGCTATCAACAGCTTCACCATGTCATGAACCGGCAGCAATTTACATTCTACAAAAAGTTTTCATACTCACTACTCTTACATCGGTTTTATGTTTTCCTATCAACCAACAGTTTTAAGAATCCCTTTTGAAGTGACTTTAATAAAAATGCTGTATCGATAAAATACTGTCTATTATAGGTACCTACTCCAGCGAGCCCCGCTGTTATTTTCGACGTTTTAACACTCGAGCATGTTTCATCCAAATTGACAGCGGATTTCCGTAAGGTCCGTACTGAGGAGCATAGGTTTACGCAGAGAGAGCTCCCTTCTGTCATCACGTCAAGTTAAAGCCTAAGGTGTGGAATGAACTGCCTGCGTCTATTTTCCCTGACCAGTATAGTCCTAGTAAGCTGCGCAAAACTTCTCGCAACAACTTCAGTGGGGACAAGATTTTTGGCGCGAACTATACCTGTTAAAACCCTACGATGTACAGTCACTTCTAATAATATGTACACATTTTCAATGGGATTTGAACCTTATACCGAACTGAATAAGTTGCGAAGTGTGTACATATTAAGGCACGTGACTGTACCTACATCGTAGGGGCCCAACGAGACCTTTAAGCCCCGACCTGTTGCACTCAGTCTGAGCCAAGTGGGAAACGTAGAAAATGCACTACGACTACTTCAACGCCTCTGTCGTTAAGTTAACGTCTTACTCAGCCAATCGTAACACAGTGGTGAGATGTAACGCCCAGGTAAAGTAATAAAACTAATGATCCCATCATGTTACGAAGCCTTGATAAAACGAACTCGACAGATATCTAGGTACCACAACAATCTAAAGCGCAATACACACTGAGTAGGAAACTGAGCGCTTGCACACGCAACATGTCGGTGGGCGCATGTTACGCGTTCGTACGTTCGTATCTTCAAATAGGCACACCTACCCATAGATTTATATAACACCTACTAAGAGAGATTCAAACATCCAAACTTTCATAACATTTTCCGTACCGTACGCGCGTATCATACGCGGCGCTTGGCGCATTCCGAACGTCCGTAACGAACGCGCGTATGGTACGGAAGGACGTTGCAGTTTTGTATGAAACGCGCGTTCGAACGCGTGACGCAGAGTTGGCACTGATCCTGCATATAGTTGCCAACTTTTTTTTTAGAAATAAAGAATATTTAAATCTGATTCAATTCAATAAATTTTTTAAACACATATTTTTAGAGCTTCTTGAACAAATTATTAATAAAAATCTAGCTTATAAAGTGTTTAGCTTTTTATGCTGAAAACAGTAGGTATTTTGTATACTTTATTTTTGTTCAACAGTAAACAGTATTATGTAATAAAAAACAGTATACCTAATACTGTTGAAAACAGTATGGTTGGCAGCCCTACATAATATAGCCCGCCGACAAATGTTGGCGACATATTATATCGACGGCCCGGCGGCGGAGTGTGTATTGCGATTTATTCAACGCAGCATCTAACCCACCAGAGGTTAATGTAAAAGCCCGATGCCTGCTGAGTATATCGCTTGCTCCTCATTGGTGCTCATGGTCACTCTAAAATTACGAATGAATACCATTACTAAAATAAAGACGACTACGCACTACGACCGAGTACAACAGTATATGTTTTGTAGTATAGTATAAATGAAATGCCGCGTCGTGTGGCAGCGATGTTCGTCAACAGTGACTATTTTGTAAAAAAGTTTGTGGTGCCATTTTTTTTACATACTGAGCGATACTAAAATATATATGCAGGTTGACAGTATTTTATCGGCTACATTTTGGTGATTGTACGAGTGCTCTTTTTGACCAAATTGAACCCACTCCTTTTTACCACCGGACTAACAGACGCAGACAGAACTTCCATCCCTATATAGTGGATTTACCAAGAAGTGGAACAAAACGCCTCGATAGTTCCTTTTTGGTACGGATTGCCAAGGTGTGGAACGATCTGCCTGCGTCTGTCCCTGACCACTACAGTCCTGGAACTTTTAAGTGTCGAGTAGGTAAATAGGTTTCTCGTGGATGGACGTGTAACACCATAGACTTCATGCGCACTTTCCATCAGGTGGCATGGAAGACAAACGTCCTATCCTTACAATATCTAAAAAAAGGTACGTTTATATTGTATCAAAGAAATTAACAATTTTTTGGCTGGTGACTAAAAAATATCCCTGTAAAAAATATTAATTCTAGCCTTAGTAATTCTAGTAATCTATTCTAAATGATCCATGCGCCCCGGAATATTTAAAATGTTAATTCCAGTATCTTGGTTCATCACATGATAGATATCTCCGATCTTCTGATAACCTTAGCCTGCATACTCCTTTACACCATTCTGGATTTCTTTTTAACTCTTTTGTTATTCAGGCAATAAGGCTGTGCGACAAGTTACCTGTATTCCTACGAAAAGCCAAAACTGGCATTTAAACAATGCATCAGAGCTCACTTTTTCAAAATAGCAAATGTATCATCCTAATTTTTATTTTTGTTTATTTTCATATATGTTAAATATCTTTTATGTATATATTTCATATATATTATAGTATAGAGTATTATGTAGTTGTGTATTATTAACTATGTATATATTATAGTTTTTATTGTAATCTTCACCACTTACTTAACTTCTCTGCTTTTGTGGTGGTTGACTGGTAGAGAATGCCAAATGGCAATTTTGCCAAGTCCGCCCATTGTACTTTAATTATCTGTGCAATAAAGTTTTAAATAAATAAATAATAGCCCTACCACCCCTGGATAAGCGTGTCGTAAAAGGCGACTAATCCGAACGACCCCCGCTTGGTGGTAGGATCCCGTCAGAGTCCGACTGGCTAGCGACCACCCTTCATATAAAATCTGCCGCCACATATTACCGCTCCGGCGGTGATGTGTTCCGGCAATATGTTATGAAGAGCCAGTTCTTTCCTAGGCCCGTGTGCTGTCATCTGCGACCTCATCTTCACTTACCATCAGGTGAGGTTGAGATCAAACGTGGAGTTAGTCTATAATAAAAGAGCAACCTAGCGCTGCTGCCGCCTGCCACCATGCAGGCGCGGTCGCTGCCTGAAATTTGGGGGGGGGGGTCAGAACTGAATTTTGGGGGGGCGGTCACAATGAAACGTTAATCACAAGTATCTTTTTCTAGCTTCTTTTCTTCTAAGGGGTTCATCTTTTCATGATTTTGGGGGAGGGGGGTCATGTCCCCTGTGACAACCCACATGGGACCGCGCCTGCCACCATGCCCAGTGTAATTTAAAGGCCATAAATATCTTCACAATATTTTTTTTAAATTTTAAGTGTGAAGTTTAGGTTTCACTTCTGATTCACTCAATCAATTACGATTATGCAATTAATTTAGATTACGGATCACAATGACAACTATAATATTCACAAAAGTGCCGGCAACAATCATAGATACTCAGATATTTGTATAAGACATTATAAAATGTACATTGCTTTCAAGTGACAACAAATAAATAATAAATACATAAATAAAATCCCCAGACAATCACCACCAACTACGTGGCCCCTGTGTTATGGGATACCATGTAGCGAACAAGGGTTATACCTTTTAGAATATTAATACCACTTTGGCGATGTGGTAAACCTATCTGCCTCAGACGCCAGTGGTTGCGGGTTCGATCCCAGCACGGAAACAGAAAAAAAAATGTTCCATGTCTGGGTGTTTCTCTATTTATGTATTTATAGTCTAGGCTCCCCTCTAGTTCGCTACATGGTATCCCATAACACAAGCTGTGCTTACTTTGAGGCCATGTAGTTGGTGTGATTGTCTGGGAAAAAAAAAAATTGGCCACGTGATTAAACTTCTTATTTCATAACTTAGCCACGAGACATTAACTTCTAATTGAGAAAAAATGTGTCTTGAAGCTATATTTTCGATCGTTATGCTTACCTATAAAACAATAAGAAAATGAATGGTATGAAATATTAAGAGGGCGACTGAATTACTAAGTGAGCGACTAAAACACACTCTTTATTTAACCACACAAGAAAACAAGTAGCTTGGTTAGGTGTCAGTTAGGTTGCATATAGGCAGTTAGATTGCATACACGTGCGCGAGCCGAGCGAGTAAAGCCAGCGATGCCGCAGTAGCGGCAGGCGAAGGAAGCGCCATAAACTCTATAGCTTTGTGATTAAATAACCCCGACATGGTTTGTGGCACGGATTGTGGCTGACTTAGGTAGTTATTTAGAAGGCAACTTAGATTTTTAGAGGGCAATAATGCTATTAATTAATTAGCACCCTTTATGGTAAGTATTCTAACTTCTCCCCTAGTCCGCTATGTGGTATTCCATATAACAAGCTTGCTAAGTTTGGGGCCATTCAGTTGGTGTGATTATCTGCGGATTTTATTTATTTACTAGCTGTTGGAAGTCATCGTGGCGCCGTGGTTACTGTGTATATCATACGATATCACAGGTTAAGCAACGTTCGGCGCGGTCGGTACTTGGATGGGTGACCGCCGAGCATTCATTTCTCACGGCGACTTCCGTGCTTCGAAGGCACGTTAGCACGTTAGGTTTGTCAGAAGCCATATTGGCACCCTGAAAAATCTGACATCCACCATCCAGCACTGGGCCAGCTTGGTAGATTATGGCCTTAACCTCCTCATCACCCAGGGGAGAGACTCATACCCTGCAGTGGGCTCAATACAAAAAGTTGTGATGACTACTAGCTGTTGCCCGCGACTTTATTCTCATTAAAATAGCATGAGTAGGTATAATATATGGGATCTCACATTTTGAAAAGCGATTGCATAAAAAAAGCGGTTAAATATGCTTACCATCTTCTTTTCGGGATAATGAATGTGCTATTCCAGACTGGATCACTATCACCATGCCAAATATCATCCAGATTCGTTGAGCACGGCAGAACGTGATTGAGTAGCAAACATCCAAAGATTCATACATACATACATAACTTCACGCCTGTATCCCTAATGGGGTAGGCAGAACAACAGTGGCTATAAAACCATCTGATCTCACGTTTGACAAAGGAGGTATTATAATGATGGAGAGAGGCTATTGCATTGACAGGGGGTCCGCTTATCGCCCACAAAAACGCCAATAAAAACTTCTGTCCTTTAACTGACTTTTACAGTATGCCCGGGAAGAGAAGCAGCTGGTAGGTACATTCTATGTTTTTCCTTCGCTCCCAGTCCAGCATGGAAGGCCAAAGATTTACATTTATAATTTTAGTAAAAACTAGTAAGAATAAGATTGATATGTATAACTACGTTATAAATTAAATTAATGAATAAAACTGCTCATGCAAAACAAGGTTTTATGACATTTACTGCGGATATAGCTACGGTCCTACTCGGGTAAAGTCGAACTTTTAAACGCATACCTACCTACAAAGTGATACGTTGTGATAAAACTATTTGTTTTTATTGATGTCTTAAATTACAAAAGCTGCAATGCAAATATGCTGCTGATATTAAAAACATATTTATTCAGTAGAAAAGAAGATTATATAAATTTGTAGTATCTTGCTCCTTGCATGACTGGCGTTTATGTCTTTTAGGCTTGATTTTTCAATCGTCGGATAAAAGCAGTGGACCAAAATAAACTTGTTTTATACAACGTGTAACAAAATGGAGAGATAAAACTTAAGGGTTAGCTTCTATACCGTACGTAGAATATACAGTAAAAAAAATTGTATGATCAATGCTGGTATAGACTTTCATATTTAATTATTTTAAAACAAAATATTTTGACAACCCTAGTCAACCTAATAAACTAAAACAAGACTTGTGCCGCAGTCAGTGACCTTATGACCTTTCCCTCATCGGCTAAACTTTGTGGTATCTGTCTTAGTTACCCATCACTTTATTTTTACGCCATCTGTTATCGAATACTTAGATTTCATCAAAAGCTAACAGTTTCATCGGACCAACTGAATCCTGACCCACCATAAGCTCATTTTGGCAAACCGTCTAAATGCTAGTAGGTCGAAATTCGCTTGAGGATAGGTTTCCTTGTTAAAGAACTGGTTATCATTTCATTCGACACTGACATTTAATGAGTACAGAATTCGTAGAGTATCTAAAATGTCCTAAGTTCAGTAAACGCGCGCGATAGTGCTTACAAGTTTGACAGTTTCATTCAAAGGAGTTATTAGCAAAATGGGTCATGATTCAGTTGGTTTGTTAGTACTTTTGACAAAAGTATGCTAACGTTTTTTTTTCGCCAAAATTTAGTAACAAAATAGTTTTATAGAGCATAATTTCATCATTTCTATGCTGGATACTGGACTGGATGCTTCCATGCTGGACTGGGAGCGAAAGAAAAACATAGAATGTACCAGCTGCTTCTCGTCCCGGGCATACTGTAAAAGTCAGAGGTTTTATTTGCATTTTTGTGGGCGATAGGCTGACCCCCTGTCACTGCAATAGCCTCTCTCCATCATTATAATACCTCATTTGTGAAACGTGACATCAGATGGTCTTATAACCACTGGTGTTCTGCCTACCCCATAAGGGATACAGACGTGAAGTTATGTATGTATGTAATTTCATCACTTTAGTTGTATTTTCATTTGTTTGGCTCCTTCCATCGAAATAAGTAGAACTCATCGTTTATCGTCTAGAAATCATATCAGGCATCGAAATCACGATAATTCGACTGAGACCAGACTGCATTATCTACTATGATATACTAATACTGGTAACAAACGATAATGTATCTAGTATCTACGCGCTACAGGAAAATGTGGAAACTAAGCAACACAGCCGAGAAAAATACCAAATAAGGAAAGCAAAGCGGTTTGATAGTTCCTTTTTGGTACGAGTTACCATGGCAAATAATTCAATGCTGTAAACTGACAGCTCAAAATGTCACACTGGCACTGTCATTTTACTGAAGACTTAATATTATAGGTGTATCTATAGCTTTTCAATATTGGATTTTTTTTTAAAGTTCCTGCGTCTGTTTTTCCTGACCATTACAGTCCAGGTACTTTTAAGTATCGAGAGAATAGGTTTTTCATGAATGAACGTGAACAGGTGGTATGGAAAGCGAAGGTCCCATCGGTCATCACGATAAAAAATATCATTTTTCAGTCAATGATTTTTATCGTCCATGTTTTCAGATATGTTTTATCATCATCATCATCAGAACCTCACGCCTGTCTCCCCTTAGGGTAGGCGGAGACAAAGGAACACCAATTGCTTCGATCCAGACATACCTCTTTCGCTTCTTCGCTCCCGCCAACAGGTGCGTGACGAAACACCTTGGGGTTTTAGTCGGTGAGAGTCCGACATAATCTGGCCGCTCCCCCGGGCGCGTATTTACAAAGGCTATACCATTAGAGTCAAAGTGCAAACTGAACTCGCTTAGCTTTTGTATGACAAAAACTTGCCCAAACCCTAATCCATTCTAGTACAGAAATTGACCGAAGTCGTGTAGACTTTGTGAGATAACTTCAATTGAACATTGCAGCAACAAAAGCTATCCCATTTGATATCGATATTTACCGATCGTTGGCTTCAATTTGATACTTGAATGGCAATTGTTCTGATTTTCAAAGATAGAAATAAAATGTGCGTGCATTATGACCATCGTTATTTTGATGACTTAACGTTTGACTTTTGACCATGTCGGGATTGTCCAGGGTTGACTATAATAGCTGACCAGGTTTACGGCGCTTCGCCGGCCGCTGCCGCGGCACCGCTCGCTTCGCTCGCTCGGCTCGCGCACTTGTATAACTATATGCAACCTAACATGCTCCTCCTCGCTGCGCTCGTCGTCGCACCTAACCGTACTGATTCCGCCTTCCGGTGCGGGAGCCCTTCTCGTAGCTTATCTCTTTCATCGCAATGTATATCAAACAAAGATATACCTACTTTTCATCTTGACAAAAGCTTATCTATTTGAGTGAATATGTATTATACAGTACTAGGTTTTGTCATTGCATTTCTTTGAAAATTACAAGAGCAAAAGCTAATCCATTTCAGTAAATTTTTTTACTGAATTCGATTAGGTATTGTCAAGTAATATGCATAAACAAAAGCTCCTCTATTAGAGTCTGACTCGTGACTCAAATAGTATAGCCTTTGTATATTCGCCCCCCGGGCGACAAGTATCCATGAGGATTTGCGCGGAGAAAAGGGAACACCAATTACTTCGATCCAGACATACCTCTTTCGCTTCTTCCACGTTCATCAATCTTTTCATACATGATCGCCGGTTACGGTTTATACTTACGTATTTTTTTAGTTACGGTTATTGAAAAGGGTATGCTACGGTGGTTTGGGCATTTTTTTTTAATGGGGAGTTTTCTGACAGCTCATAAAAGTTAGTTCAAAAAACCTCTATAGATGGCACTTTTAAAAAGCCGAAGGCGTTAAGTTTGTAATCTATAATGTAGGTAAGTAGTGTCTACCATCTATGGTTATTTATACGTTCAATTTCTGATACAGACGTCAATTAATTTATTTTACTTTTAAAAATGCAGTGTGGAATAAATTGTTCGCATTCGCCTTTTGTAAAGCGCCATCTATCGAAGCCTTTTGTAGCAATTTTGTACAGTTTTGTTTTTTAATAAGCTGTCAGAAAACCTCTCATTCTGGCACCAGAATTCGTCCATATTGCATTTCATTCATAGTTCCAAGCTTATATCTTATATCGTCCCCACTTCTTAATACTATGGTTTGGACATTTGGAAAGGATGAGTAAAAGTAGATTTACGAAAGAGGTGTACAGAGCAAGAATGGATGGTGTTGTTGGAAGGGGCCGCCCTAGGCGAACGTATTCCGATCAAATTGGCGACATTTTGAAAAAGGGCCTAGTCAAAAGATCCCGTAACCGGCGATCATGTATATTTTTCATTAATAAATATTTATGAGACTTTTTTGTTTCCCGGATAAAGAATTAGTCGATGAATTTAATGGAATAATCGGCTTTAGCCAGATTTGTTGCGTTCATTGTTGATTATGATCATTGTGCAATATTCCACTTAATTAGGTAGATTCATCTCGAATGTGAAATAAGTTATTTTTTGGGTATAAATGAAGTAATTAAATCATACGAAAACACGTTCCAAAAGTTTTTAAACAGTTTCGCGTCCCAATTTCTGTGTTAATATACAGGGTCACTGGTGGGTCACTTTTGAAATTCAAGGACTTGATACTTTGAGATCATAAATGAAGAGAAACAATATAATATAAAATAAACATTAATTATTTACTGAGTAACCTTCACCGAAAGTTAAAGAATTGAGTACGCAACGCATGGTTACGGTAGCGTTCGCAGCGATCCGCGTGCCAGGTCACGTGTTGCGATTGACTCAGGCGTAGGTAAAGTTCACATCAGTTCATATTTATTTATAGGGAATTCTAGTGAAAAATTAAGTAACTTCTTTTATTACATAATTAACATCAGAATCGAGTACAGAGTGCTCACCTTCAGTATCTAAAATTTGTCACCAGTCACCCTGTATTAAATGTCACGTATCCCACCCATCATGTGCTGGGAGCTATTCCCATATTTTACTGAGCCCAACAATGATAATAGCCATTCTCAATAACTTCTCAAATAGAAATTTGATTTGACTCAAGATAATATAAGAATTTATACCTTTACTTTTACTTTTTGGTAAGTTATCGAGACCGGCCCTTACCTACTCTTACTTGATGAACAGAAACGCTTTTCTGGTGGCGTTATACTCCAACTCCACCAATAGTAGGTAAATTACAAAAAAAATACTTATGCCATATACTCTGTGCTAATGCACTGATTTATCGTTCGTTCACCGATGAAACATCGATACACAGTTTACAAAAAATAAGTGCGTAATATTGTCTAAAGAATGTCGACCGATTATCAGTCTACTGGTGTTTTACCGACCCGAAATTAATATCATATGAAATAATATCCGGTTGAAAAGGGCTTTTTTTTTTTTTTTTACATGAATCTCGAGATATGGGTATAAGGACATGGGCTGGGCACATAGCTCGCAGACCAGATGGCCGTTGTAGACTTTATGACTTTTTTGGATTTGACTCTGACTTCCCCATCTCCATGTCCACGTCCGTGTTTGTGCCCCGTCTCTGTCCACGACTATTCCCATCTCCATCCACATTATCTGTATTATCTCTCACCTCTATCGCTACATCTATCTTAACCACTATATTTATGTCTATGTTTCTGTCTAGTACTTGATTGACTAATGTAATATAATAGTAGAATCCAGAAGATCACCAACTCGTTCATGGGTCAATGTGTACGCTTTTATAATAAAATTCCAAAATATTTAAGATTAACCCTTCGATAGATTTAAGGATAAGTGTTATATTAAGTTTTACTATAAGATATCCGGATGCAAGAAGATGGGATTCCCTGGTTGTTAATTATTATTGTGTATTTTTAAAAGGTGATTGCTGTTAAGTTTCTTGCCACTTCTTCTCAACAGATCGACTTTCCGAAGTGGTGGTAGATTCAATTTGTAAATTGTTTGACTTATTTCAAATGTATTTAAATACTTACGAAATAAAGATTCTTTTGACTTTGACTTTGAGATGTAAAGTTCTCAAGTGGCGGCCACGTGGAAGCGTATGTAGGCCCACAGAAGTTAGACCGATGCTCTGGTCGAGGTAGCCAGTAAACGCTGGATGAGGGCAGCGCGGGGCCGAGTGATGTAGAGAACTAGGAATTAGGACTAGTTGAAGAGGTTTTACCTATAAGAATGTAGCGGCACTTACCCTCGCTGCATGGTAATAATGATGATGACACGACGAATATCCTACATCGCGATATCAAAGTTGATATGGCAACTTTCTTTACATCCGGATTCGAGATAAGTACTATTGATAAATGTCTTGATAATTGTCATGATAAATATCCTTTTATAATTATCTTGATAATAGTTAATTGGCTTTTTACGGGCATTTAAACGCATTTGCCGCTTCTGCCCTTATTCAACTTGAGAATTAGAATTGGGCTTTGAAAAAGCTGCAAAACTGATTATCTAGTTAAAATTTTGATTTAAGTGTTACCTTTGGTGAACCAGAATAATCGACAATGTTTAGGTACAGTCACGTGTAAATACTATGTATACATTGTCATGGGACTTTGAACCTTATTACAACCGAATAACTTGCTAATTGTATACAAAGTATTACACGTGACTGTACCAACAGCTTTACGTCGTGCTGTGTGTGTGTACTGCCTGTAGTTAGTTCAACGTGCCTTAACCGTTTCGTAAAAGTTAATAATATTCTTATTAGTTCTTATTAGTTAATAATATTGTAAATTTTTAACCGAATTCAAAAAAAGGAGGTTCTCAGTTTGACCTGTAGGTAAGTATGTATGTACGTATGTTTGTCCGCGATTTTATTACGTTTGGCTGAACCGATTTGGATGCGGTTTTCAGAAAAAGATTTGCCAAGTTTAGGAGAAGGTTTTAGTATATTGACCAACTCAAAAAATAAGGTTCTCAATTCGTCTGTATATTTTGTATCAGAGATGAGCCGAATGTTCGGCTGAACATTCGTATTTCGTACAACATTTGTATTCAGCCGAATATTTGATTGATTTGCCGCATAATTACCGAATACTAGCAGTTTCCCGCAGATTCACCTGCAGAACTTCTGATTAAAAGTAGCCAACTTACAAAGAGTAGTTTAACCTGTATGTTAATTATGTTTGTCATCGATTATCTTGCGTTTGGCTGAACCGATGTTGATGCGATTTTTAAAAGGATATTTGTCCCATTTAGGAGAACCTTTTACTTACTTTCAATTTAGGGCTAGCTTTTAGTTTCCATATTTGTAGATATACGTGATAGATTTTTTTGTGATAAGTTTTGGATAAGTTCTTAGCTGAGTGTTCGCACGAAGATTGTTTTTAGCGAATCTCTTTTCGTTTGTCAGTTTCTGCAGCACAAGGTTGCTGGCGATACCTAGACAATACCATCTCGTGCTGCATCAAGTCGTCGTTATTTTTCGTTGGGATTTAATTGTGTTCTTTCTTAAAGCGTCCTTCTCCATAGTTTTCTACCTAGGCCTAGGATACCAGAACTAGCCCAAAACTTATCACTAAAAAACTATCGCTAATATCTATAAGTGTAGAACCTAACTAAATATGAAAAAACTAATAACTAGCCCAAAACAAAAACCTAACACTTAAAAGTATGAAATAAAAAATAAATAAAAAAGTCATAAAACCAAAACCTAAAATAAAGACGACTACGCGCTACTACAAAACATTTTTTAATACTACGTCGTAGTTTTATCACTGAAATGCAGCGTCGTAGTAGCTATGTTCAACAACGGCGACTATTTGTAAAAAAGTTTGTGGTGCCATATTTTTATTTCTACTGCAACCACTAGATTTCGCACATAGTGTTTTTTATGATCTCTGATGAAACCCGCCTTTGTCTCCTATCTCACCTGATGGTACCTAAGTTCAGATGAGCTCGATAGTAACGCATACGGCCTTAGGAAACAATCGGCTGAAGGCGAAGTGTCACCAAGCGCGGGTCACTCCGATAAATCCCCTTTTACAATTCAATTCAATAATTTTATTTCGGATCATGTCCATATGTATTAGTTACAAAAATTTTACTACCTATGTTAGTACTTCATGAGATTAAAAACAACGAAAAATAACAATTAAATAGTTCTAGGTAAAATACAAATCATTTTATACAAAGAGGTAAATTCAATAGTTATAGGTTACACGGATACAAGTCAAACAATTGGTAATAATTAAAATAAGATTTCAAATAAATTAAATTAATGTCGACAAATCATTTTATAAGCATTAGGTATATAAATAAATAAAAAAGTCATAAAACCAAAACCAAAATGAAAGAAAACTACTTAATTATTTCTTTTTAAAAAAAAGTGAACCGCATTCAAAAAACCAACCCACTTCGCCTTATAATTTTCTCTGTTTGGTAGCAGTCTTACTTTTATTGGTTTGGCACCGACTTCAAAAACTATGTAAATACCTACCCAAATACATTGTTAATGTTCTTATTACATTCAATAATATTAATAAATTTTTGGCAGAAATGTATACGTGGTAGTAATATGGATGGAATAGAAACAGGAATAGGATGGAGTTTATAAAAAATATTTAAACATTTTTAATGGGTTGGTTTTTTGAATGCGGTTCACTTTTGACTAAGAAATAATTAGTTTGCATTCATTTTGGTTTTGGTTTTATGACTTTTTTATTTATTTTTTATTTCATACTTTTAAGTGTTAGGTTTTTGTTTTGGGCTAGTTATTAGTTTTTTCATATTTAGTTAGGTTCTACACTTATAGATATTAGTGATAGTTTTTTAGTGATAAGTTTTGGGCTAGTTCTGGTATCCTAGGCCTAGGTAGAAAACTATGGAGAAGGTGTTTTATGTTCCGTGATTTAAATAATATTCATTAATTTGCTTAATATGTTAGCGAATATATTAATTTCTGTGTAAAAAAATACATTTGACTACTTTGGCGATGGAGTAAACCTCAGACGCCAGTGGTTGCAGGTTCGATTCCCGCAGAAAACAAAAAAAAAATTCCGGGTCTGGGCGTTTATCTATATGTATAGGTATGTAAGGTTCCCCCTAGTTCGCTACATGGTATCCCATATCACAAGCTACGCTATGATAAAAAAGCCTATGTGTTATTCCAGGCTGTACACCATCATTATGCCAAATTTCATTTAAATCTGTTGAGCCGTTCTGCCATGATCGAGGAACAAACGTCCAGAGATCTATCCAAACTTTCACATTTATAATATTAGTAAGATAAGATTTCTAGAACACACCACAGCCGTCGATAATATTTACTTACAGTACAATTCAGTAATGGATTTATCATAAGAAAGGAGATTAAGTTATAAATCAGCATGGATAATTATCTGATATCTACCTATCCGATTAATACCTATAAAACAAAATAATAAATTTAAACAAGTTTAATTTTAGACTGTAATATTCCATGCTGGACTGGGAGCGAAAGAAAAACGTAGAATGTGCCAGTTGCTTCTCTTCCCGGGCATACTGTAAAAGTCAGTTAAGGGACAGAGGTTTTAAAGGCGTTTTTGTGGGCGATAGGCTGACCCCCTCTCATTACAGTAGTCTCTTTCCATCTTTATAATACCTCCAAATTTGTCAGTCGTGTCATCAGATGGTCTTGTAACCTCTGGTATTCTGCCTACCCCATAAGGGATACAGGCGTGAAGTTATGTATGTATGTATGTATGTATGTAATTTACATTCATACATACATAACTTCACGCCTGTATCCCTTAAGAGGTAGGCAGAACACCAGAGGCTATAAGACCATCTTATGTCATTTTTGACAAATTTTGAGGTATTATAATGATGTAATTTATATTATAATGATGTAATAATACTTTAATTTATTGAAATTTTATTGTGGCTTACATCACTAACAATATAACATTTTTTTTTATTTGCAGCCACCGCAGGTAAGTACTAGAAAGAGAAATACCTACAGAGTATTTTTGTTTTGGATATTTTTTAAAAGCCTATTGAAAATACTAGGAATAAATTATTTTTCAACCGACTTCAAACAAAAGAAGGGGATACTTAATTCGTATGTATATTTTTTTTATGTTTGTTATTATAACTTTTGACTGGGTAAACCGATTTTAATGATTCTTCCCATTTGGTCTCATTTAATTTTCATTGAACTCGATTGAGTACTTCATGAAAAATATTTCAAATATAAAAAAAATAAACAGTAAATAAATAAAATCCCTTTTAAATAAATCCTTTGTAAAGTAAGGTACAAAGTAAGCATAGCTTGTGTTATGGGATATCATGTAGCAAACTAGGTGGGAACCTACAATATAAATACATAAATAGATTTTCCATGTCAATATGTGAAAAACCCGCACTTGCCACTCTGATTTTCTATCTGATATAACCCTTGCTTATCGTTGAGTTTTGAAAAACGTAAATCAAACAAATAAACAATGTGCAATATGTACTGCGTATTATTATTTAATGGGCAGTTTTGACCCAACCCACTACAGACCTCTGAAGGACTCCAATAGAGCCCCAAATGTTCTTACTCTCACCAGATATTATTATAAATGTGAAAGTTTGTATGTATGAATGGATGTTTGTTCCTCAATCACGGCAGAATGGCTTAACGGATTTGGATGAAATTTGGCATGATAGTGTACAGTCTAGAATAGCATTTCAGGCTACTTTTTATCCCGAAACAGATAGTCCGACAATAACTTGTAAGTAAAATCGTGTCAACACTAAACAATAGTAAGTATTCAATTTAATTCTTGTAGTTTTGGCAACCAGCTGTCGATACTAAGCGAGTAGCTATTACTGCCAGTATCATGTGATGGAATAGACACGGTATTAAGGATTAAGGTCAATGTAGTATTGACATAACAATTGATGCGCGACGTAGACCGGACATTGAGTAACCTAAAACAAGAAGACATCACAGTTAGTACCAGGCGCGGTCCTAGCGACATGACCCCCCAAAATCATGAAAATATGAACCCCTTATAAGAGAAGGAGGAAGAAAAAGATACTTCTGATACAAAAAAATTGTCGTGACTCACCCCAAAATTCAGTTGTGATCCCAGTCTGGGACCGCGCCTGGTTAGTACCATCACCAACAAATACGTTTAACCCTCTAGTAGGTTAGTAAACATAAATATAAAACATATTTACATGGAAATATTATGTTGATGGACAAATTTAGAGGATTTTAAAGATAAGGGGTTGGTTGGAGGAGAGTAGGGTTTCCAGGTTAGTTGGTCCGGGGATTTGCGGGGAGGATATCATAGAGAGATACAGGTAGGAGGGGACAATTAAAAAAGACATAGTCAACTATACCAGGCTCCAGTCCACAGTTGCAAAGTGGGGAGTCCAGAATTCCAATTTTGTGTAGGTACACTGGTGAACAATTGTGACCCAACCTCATTCTACTTATGATGGAAGTAACCTTTTCGCTGACTTTTTTATGCCTCGAGAACCATGGTTGTTACAGTGGGCCCTGAATGTCGCCATAATATTTAGCGACTACCTTTCGTGATTTCTCCAATCCAAGCGCAACCTGGACTTAGCCAGAAGGCTAAGATCTTGGAAGAAGCACCTGTAGTGCTCCAACGAACCGGTCACAATTGAGTCCAATTCAAAGGAATCAGTCAAAGGAATCAGCCGCTCATTTGCCATTGATTCCTGAGTGACCAGGGATCCATGCCATAACTACATTTATACCTTATAGGGAACATAGGAATAGGAAGTGTTTTATTTGGAGTATGGGTGGGAATTTAGAACCTAATAGGAATGGGTTCCTTTTGAGCGTCATAAGACAGCTCAGGGAATTGGATAGGATTATGGAGTTGTTGAGTTTGTTGTCCAAAATGTATCTGAGAGCCTCTAGGATAGCGATAGATTCCCCAGTGAAAACAGTGGTTTGGGGAGGACACTTGAATGAGAGGAGGACCGAGAAATTAAACACAACCCTGACAGGAGAGTTTTGAGGCATCTGTGTATATCAGATTCCAGGCCTTCCACCCACTGTTAATGATTATGTCGGAGATGAGGCTGGCATTAGGATCATTTTTGGAAACGCCAAAGTCCGTCAGAATTGGTGGGGAGAACACTAACGATTCATAAGGGAAGGTGTACAGGAATTGGGAATCACATTGGAATATTGTAGTAGTAGAAGGGACTAAGGAAGTGTGGCTGGATATGAGGCGGGGACGGATTTTACTTCGCCAGTATGTTGAATTAGGGAGGGAGCTCGGGAGATAGGAAAGTTTAGGATGGAGAGGGTGGGAGGATAGTTGGAATGTTCTTGCGATAAACCTGTCTGCAAGGAATTGTCTACGTAGTTGAAGGGGGGGCTCGCAACATTCCACTCTCATAGCATTAACAGGAGATGATTTCATCGCGCCTAGGATAATGCGCATTGAGTTGTTCTGGATCTTAGTTATTTGTTACAGGGCTCCAGAAGAAATTAACCATAGTCAATGATGTTTCTCACTAGGTTTTTGTATAGGAGCTTTTGAGTGTAAGGGTGAGAGCCCCACCAAACTCCAGACAGGCAGCGAAGCAAGTTGATATTAGCCTCACATTTCCTAGCAATAAAGTTTAGTAGTCCTGAGCCTGACAGACTAGAGTCAAGAACAATTCCTGTGAACTTGGTTTCATGGACAATTGGAATTGGTTGACCAAGGAAAGAGATAGAAGGAGGAGAGCATGACTACAACATTACTCTTAGGGGAGGACAGGGTGAGGTTGTGGGAATAGACCCAGTTGCCTAGGTAGGATAGGGCCTTTTAAGGGAGTAGGATGCAGCCTCAATTACCCTAACCCGGAGGTTTAGTAAGTATTACTTACAAAACATTTTGTAAGTGTAGTAGGTACTTTTTAAAGGAAAACCTACCTACCTAATGTAAAGCTTAATCCATATTATTTACATTACTTTTTCTAATATTTACACCGCATTATCTAAATTGTTCAGTACAATGTACAAAAAAGAAACAAATCTTCCCCTTAATTGCGAATAATTGCAGACAAAGTGCCGTCGACCAATCTAATTGCATAATATGATTACAAATCGATCGATTGTGATCTAAGGATGTTAGTTATCAAATCTAATCTTAATGGATCAGGTAAAAAATTCGCTCACACGCATGCAATACCTACAAAACATTTAGAAAGGTTAAAAACATTAAGTTATAGAACAAAATGCATGTAAATCTAAGTGCAGAAACGCACGCCTAAGGGGTAACACACCAATCGATGGACGTCGATCGGATTTTGTGGACTATACTCGGCGCGGCGAACCTTGATCCCTATGACACTGACAGTAATTTCCACAACATAACCTTGTAGTGCTGTCACCGTTACATTAGAATCGTACCAGGCCTGGCTCACTCCGCGCGGTACATCCGTTATTTACCTACAGCGAAGCGCTCCGCCGCGCCGGCGGATTTCGAATGGGTCGTGTGTCACGCGCGCGCCCGTCGGGACGTGTAGATACCTACCTACCTAATAGCACTCACAGTAATTCTATGATCGAGGTCGCAAATAGTATTTAAAAATGGACATAAAAATAAACAAATATTCAATTTGATTATGTTTAGATTTGATTATGTTCAATTTAGCAAACAAAACATAGGTAGTATTACTAATTATTCGTCGTAACTTTTTTTTCATTTTGTACTTTAGGTAAGTTGAAATAATATTTTTTTACAAAGGTAGAATAACAGTAATACCTACATCGGTAGATACTTAATTAGAAATAAGGAGATTAATTATTCTTTACTTGGCAGCAACCCTAACAGCGTAAGAAAAGATAAGAGGCATGCGATAGAAAGAGACAAAACTGCTAGGTATATAAATTTGCAGGTACGTAATGCTGTGCGAGCTGAATTCCACCGTATCGCGTCGTAGCAAGACTCGAATTTATTTAGATCTTCTTGTGGAGTAATTCTTCTGTACCAACTATTACTTATTCTGTGATCGTACTGGAGGCTTTTTGGGAGGGTATTTATTAAATCATACCTTACGAAGTAACTTTTGCAGAACGTAAGCGCAAAGCGTAAAGTGTGATTTGAGATAATTTCTTGCAAATGTTATGAATTGTTACAATTCCAACAGAATATCATTTTATTGAAATATAGCTACGTAAAAAAAATAAATGCCATTTTAGAAGCCTCCAATATGATTCTAATGTAACGGTTGTGTTGTGGAAATTACTGTCCAATATGATTCTAATGTAACGGTGACGGCACTACAAGGTTGTGTTGTGGAAATTACTGTCAGTGTTATAGGGATCAGGGTTCGCCGCGCTGGGAAGAGTAAAAACTATTGATCAACTTCGACTGTTCCATTCGTTCGGTCGATCGATTGGTGTAACACCCTAACTGCTTGAGATTTGTATAACCGCAAAAAGTTAGGCGCATAAAATAACTGTGCAATTCTGGCAGACACGCCTCACCAAAAGTTCTTATTTCGTTTCAGTACTTAGGTATCTACTTACGTCTAGTAACAAACCGTGCAATTCTGGCAGACTGCGCGGCCACGCCTCAAAGTTCTTTATTTACGTTCATACATACATAACGCCTGTATCCCTTATGGGGTAGGCAGAACATTACACCAGAGGTTACAAGACCATTTGATGTCACGTTTGACAAATTTGGAGGTATTATAAAGATGGAAAGAGATTTTTGTAGTGACAGAGGATCAGCCTATCGCCCACAAAAACGCCTTTAAAACCTCTGTCCCTTAACTGACTCTTACAGTATGCCCGGGAAAAGAAGTAGCTGGCACATTCTACGTTTTTCTTTCGCTCCCAGTCCAGCATGGAAGCAAGGTTCTTTATTTATTTTTCTATACTTCAATTACCAAAGTTCTGTCGACTGAATGTTTGAAGATGTACGTCGTAGGTATGCTTTGACGGACTTGTTGTGTGCTGCAGACTTGATCGATTGGCACAGTGCGCCACACCACGCGTAGCGCCTGAATGCATGTTTTAACGTTGCTTAGTATCTCCGTTTTTATAGAAAAACGTAGGTTCTAACTAGTGATGTTCCGGAGATCCGTATACGCGGATATTCACCGGGAAAAAAACCGTTTTCGTATCCGTATCCGTTACTTTTCTCGCGGATCTTTTACGGATCTTTTCTTTACTCACTTTCAGTTTATAGGATGAAATGATGTATGTAGGAGATGAGATAGAATTTAAAAAAATCTTAGGATCAATTCAGAGTATATTTTATTTCTTAAATCAAATATTTGGCAAACAAAACAAAAGTAATACCCGCGCGACGCAACCAGTCGAAACATGTCCTGCGTGTCATTGCGGCGAACGAAGTGTCAACTATCGATTCAAGGTCACTAGCGCCTATACCGATTGCATAAGAAAATAAAGAAACGAATATTCGGATCTCTACACCGAATATCCGTTTTCGGATCCGTATCCGCAGATCTACGTTTTTTGCGATCCGGCATATCACTAGGTCTAACATGCAGACAATCCACGTGCACAAACCTAGCGCCCAAGAAACATGCATACTTAGGTGCGTCCACGCACCCATGCGTGTCAAGGCATACCGTGTTTCACAGTGGTGCTGTGCGTGATTTTAGAAGATAAGTATTTAATGTATTAGAGCGGTTATCCGATTAATCCGAAAAATTACGGTCGTAATTACAGAATGTATTGCGTAAGCTACCATTAATAGCCGTAAAACTATTAATGGTAGCTTACGCAATACATTCGATTCTTATCCACTCCGAATCAGAGAAAATAAGAATCTAGATTATTTTTATGTTTACACGCAATAACAGAAGGATAACATACATAAAAACAAAAGCAGTAAAATTTTGTATAACATGATAGATGACGGAGGTTACAGCAGCTGTAGACTACCGTCAGGCAGGATCAATTACGCCTTTTATATCTCTACTAGCCACTGCGCGCGGTTTTACCCACGTAACTTTTGATCCCGTGGGTATTTCGGGGTAAAATATAGCCTATAACCTTCCTCAAGAGTTGGGCTATCAAATGCAAAAATAATTTTTCAAATCCCACTTGTAGTTTCTGAGATTAGCGCGTTCAAACAAACTCTTCAGCTTTATATATTAGTATAGACTAGCTACATGTTATTTGATATGTAGATACCTAATAGAATAATTGAACATATATTGTAAAAAAACTTTGATTAGACGGATTAGATTTAATGAAATCAGTTGAAAAGTAGTTGTATTTATCTAATACATGTAGGTATTATGTTTATGACGTGTGTTAGAATGGATTATTATAAACAATTATCTAATCTCAACACGCATTAGAAACGTAAACGAATTATTGTTAGAATATAATATAAATCATCGTGAAGTCGTCGTGGCGCCGTGGTTACTGTGCATATCAAAAGATATCGCAGGTTAAGCGCACTCGGTGCGGCCGGTATTAGGATGGGTGACCGCCGACCATTCATTCCTCTCGGAGAGCACGTTAAGCAGTCGGTCCCGGGTGCTGTATACTTGTATACAGTAGTCGTTAGGGTTTGTCAGAAGCAATATCGGCACACTGAAATATCTGACATCCACCAACCAGCACTGGGCCAGCTTGGTGGATTACGGTCTAAACCTCCTCGTCGCCCCGAAGAGAGACTCATTGCCCTGCAGTAGGCTCATTACATGGAGTTGTGATGATGATGATGAATATAAATCAGCTTTTTTGCAGTTGTCTTTGCACCCTGAGAATGCTTCTGATTTAGACGAAATATCTAAGTATAGATCGCGCCAAATACAGGTCCCCTCTGAAGTTGTTGCGTGCGAGACGCTTCGCGCAGGTTTTCTGTAAAACACCAGCCAGACTGTTGAAAACACGTTGAAAACCAATACTTCCAACCAAGGTTAAGGAAGGTTAAGTTGTTGACAACCAATTCCGAGTCATCCACACTGTTACAAACGGTGGTTGCCAACAAGGAGACAAACAAGAACACAGCCAAGGTCACGCTAAGCCACGCCCCAAATCGACAGTGCGCTCGCAATGGCAGTTTTGTATGCAATTGAGGATATAAAGAAGGCAAGGTTGAAACGCAGGCTACAAAACTCGAGTCATTTATAGTTATAGTTACATAGTAAAATATACAATAACAAGCGCAATGCATGTTCTTTGCGTGTCCGAACCTCGACCATGCGTCAAGGTTGATCTCCTCTAGATTTAATCCGCGCATATGTATGTCTGTTAGAAAATCCGAGTCCACAATATCAATAGCGTTCTTAATAATCGATATCATCAGCGGCATCGGGATCTCTGAATCTATTTGTATTTCCCAGTAATAAATATCAGCTGTGACGTCACAATAGGTCTTAAAAAGTCGGCACGCTGAGTTCCAATACAAATCGTGGAAATTGCGTTGTCTATATAGATGGATGTCTGTGTTTCTAAACTCCGCCGTTTACAACCCGCCAAGGTCATGTAATTTGTTGTAAACTAGCAAGGTCAACTTGGTTTGATGTTTTGTTTCCAACAGTCTAGCTGGGCTTTAAGTAAACCTCTGCGCGAAACGCCATGCGACAACTTCAGAGCGGACTTGGTGTTTGAGTTTGAGGTGCAATCTCTATCTACCACATGTTTTTTTTATTCACAAAACTGGTAACAATTTAAAGTTAATTCTATACAGTATAAATAAACATCAATTCTTAATTATTACCTACTGGATGTGAATCCAGCTTGCTTATATTAGAATACACAAATAAGGTAGTACCTAACATAGTAGTAACATAAATTATATCAAACAAAACCAAAAATCAAGTAAGTTTCAACTACAAATACCTACTAAATTTATTTATTCTAACTTTGATTGAGGCCGAAGAACTTGAAAATACATCAAACTCATTTCTCATGTTATTTGCGAGACTTAACATTCTCTGCATAGGAGCATGATTGCTGGCGGTAGTCTTCACTGAAGCTAGCTCAAAGGTTTTCCTATTTCTTAATCTACTTTCAGCCCGTGGGACACATAGCTTAACTTTGGTCAGTAATTTGCATGAATCAATGTGACCTTGAACGATGTTTTTCAATAAAATTAAATCTAATGTCTTGCGTCGATTTACTAACGGCATCACTCTGTAATAACTACATCTTTCTTGATAAGAATGTTGTGACACGTTTCGCTTAATACACTTACGAAAAACTTGTTCGAAACTGCTAGTGTGTTTGTTGTTGTCGCTTCACACAGGGTCATAGGAGACATGACTACCCTAAAATCATACACGTAATTCTAAAAATCCAAGAAAACAAACAGGGACTACTATAATTATTAGTTGAAGTTAGAAGATCGCAGCACCTGGATTTAGAACTCTTCATAAAATATTTCCGGAAACCAGCATACCTTTAGATACGTATTTTGTGGTACCTACTAGTTGTAATACTTAGGTATCACGAAAATCAAGAAGTTTCCTTTTCAACCGACTTCCAAAAGGATTAGGTTCTCAATTCGTGTATATGTTTTTTTTGTATCTTTGTCACGCGATAATTTGGTCTGTTATGAATCCATTTTGATGACTAGTGTTTCATATGATAGAGGATAGGTACCTTCTCAGAAGTGGTTCCATCGATTGAGAACTTATTGAAAAAATTGATATTGTCGAAAAAAATATGTAGGTACCTTTAAATTAATGAAAAAATGTGTTAAATAAAAATCACCCGACTAAGTCACGAACCTGAGGGCCTCTCGTTTGCCGGACGAGTGCTCTTCCAATGAGCTACCTTGGCCTGACGTTACGCCTCGAAGTTACTTAACACATTTTTGTTTTTACGTTACATTGCTAACGAAGCGCCATCTAATGGTATAGCTTTGCAGCTGAGACCACCCGAGACCAATTTCTTTGCAGAAATGGGGAGTTTTCTGACAGCTCATTAAAAAAACAAAACTGTACAAAATTGGTACAAAAGGCTTCGATAGATGGCGCTTTACAAAAGGCGAAGGCGAAGAATTTATTCCACACTGCGTTTTTAAAAGTAAAATAAATTAATTGACGTCTGTATCAGAAATTGAACGTATAAATAACCATAGATGGTAGATACCACTTAGCTACATTATAGTTTACAGACTTAACGCCTTCGGCTTTTTAAAAGTGCCATCTATAGAGGTTTTTTGAACAAATTTTTATGAGCTGTCAGAAAACTCCCCATTGTGAATCTCAGTTAAAGTGAAGCATTGCAATGTTTAATAATAAGTATTTTAAAGTTTTTGCATTTTTCATTACTGTTAAATAAATGAAGTGATTTTTATTTAACACATTTTTTCATTTATTTTAGAGTAAGTAATTAAGCATTATAAAGGCAAAAACTTTAAAATATTATGTAGGTACGTACTTATAAAAAAGGGGAATACCTACAAGTATAGGTAGGTACGCCAATGACCTGATACTTCAGACAGTTTTGACAAGGATTTAAAAACATTCGTGAAGTTGGTTTTTTAATGTTCTACATTCGTTGATTATAAGAATCTTTAAGATGTAGATATAAAAGTACTTACTACCTACTTACTTCTATTGATTAGTGAACGTCGTAATAGAACATTGTTTTGATATAGGTAAGTAATTATTTTCTGTAAAACGAGTAGGTACATAGGTACCTGATGAGTAATTAGGTGATAGAATATTGTTTTCACTATATTTTGTTGGTGACACAATGTGCCCAATTCGACAACAAAACAAAGAGATTAGATGGTAACGTAAAAATACAAGTAGATACTAATATACCTACTTAATTGACGACCGGCTGGTGTAGTGGTAACATTCATTGCCTTCTATGCCAGAGGTCCTGGGTTCGAATCACGGCGGCGGCGGATATCGGTGTGATGAACACAGATATTAATTAGCCGTCAAGTCATGGATGTTTATATGTTTATTTAAGTTTATTCTAACAAAAAATACGTATTTATTAAATATGTATGTTTATATATTTCTTAAGTATATCAGTTATCTAGTATGCATTACACAAGTTCTTTAAGAAACTTAATTTGGGCTAGACAATGTTGTGTGAGTGTCAGAAATATTTATTTATTAGGCTGAAGTCGTGGCGTGCATATCATACTATGCGACGTTCGGCGCGGTCGGTAAATGGATGGGTGACCGACGTCGATCATTTATTTCTCACGGCGAATTCCGAGCTTCGGAGGGCACGTTAACCAGTCGGTCCCGGCTGCTGTATACTTTAGGGTTGAGTCAGAAGCCATTTCGGTGGCCTGAAAATTCTGACATCTACCACCCAAAACTGGGCCAGCTTGGTGTTTTACGGTCTTAAACTTCCTCGTCACCCAGGGGAGAAACTTATTGTCCTGCAGTGGACTCATTACACAGAGTTGTGATGATGACGATGATTCTGAATCGTTTGTTTCTTTGTTTGAACGTGCAAATCTTAGAAAGTACCTGGCAATACACCCATTATGCTTACCGATGCGGTTACGAACTTGGGCGTAATAATGAAAGCCGACCTAACATGAATTGATAACGGTAAAGATATCAGTCGAAAGGTACACCACTTATTTCATAAATTAAAGTGTCTTCAAAGTTTCCTACCCTTAAAGACGAAGATCTCACTGGCGCAAACACTCATTCAACCCATCATTGACTACGCAGATGCCTGTTATCTAGATTCCACAGAAATGATTTTAAATAAATTAGAACGCTTGCACAATTTGTGTATACGTTTTATTTTCGAGTTGAAAAAGTTCGACCATGTTATCGAATTTCGTAAAAAAACTACAGTGGCTCCCGATCCGTTTACATAGAAATACCCGTATCCTCTGTCTCCTTTGTAATGTACTCTGTATAACCCATCCTTTCCTGTTTATTTATGTGAGCGGTTCACTTTTTCTAATTCTAAAGATGCGCTTTGTAGAGCACATATGCGTACACTCCTAGTAATGAAATCACATAGAACCGATTTCTTTGCATATTCGTTTACTGTCCATCTGTCAGATTGTGGAATTCCTTACTCTACGAAATCCGTGAGTCGAAATCACTAGGTACCTATATATTTTTAATAGAAGAGTTAGAGAACATTATCTCTCCCAAACACAGGTCTTTAAAATCGATTATATTATAAGACGTTTATTGATATTATTTTAACACGTGTCTATTGTTATATATTTTATATATGTATATTTAATTATATGTATGTATTGTATGTAATATATCTTTTCTATTTTAGTTTGTAGTACGCACTGAATTTATTTTTTCTTTCTCATTTCCCAGCCTGAGGCTTGCTGGTAGAAATTTCTTTTAGAAATGAGATTTGCCTTTGTACCTTGTTGTCAATTTAATTGTTTGTTTGTTTAAGTTTCCCCGTGTGTACATAAATTATTAAATAAATAAATAACTCGCACACGTAGACCGAAGTACTTAATCCCATTGGTGTCTTCACTCACGCAACAGATGAGTTTTTGAGATAATATTAAAATATTTTTCAACACACTTGCTCGTAAAGTGAGCGTTATTCTATTGAATTTAGAACTATAAACTGGGCTATAAGTCACGCGTACATAATATATTATACCCTAGTGCATAATATAATGAATCCTACAAAGTTGAATTGTACCTTTGTGCAAATTACATGCGAGTAAACAGAGCATATTTTATTGATCCGGGTTATACATTAAATTTTTTCAGAAACAACAAAGAGGTTTTATACCACTTCAAATCCATATACATTTTGAAATGTTTACGCCTTATATTAGTTAAACAAAATTGTATATCAAACAAATTATTCACAATTTACAATAATTTGTTACAACATATTAAAATATTTGGATTAACCACTCCAAATTAAATATTTTCATGTAAAATAGGCTGTATATGCTATACAGCCATTGACACATTTGGCGGGAAAAAAAAACCTATGCGCATGCGCGAAGTTCGGCGCCATTTTTCAATCACAATTCACAGCTTTGTTATCAAGTGTGTTTGTTATTTTATGACCACGTATGTCTGTCTTTTACTCACAAGTGTGTTGAAAAACGTCGTATATACTATTGTAATATACCTACTATTGTGTACTTACCGATTTTAATAAAATATAGGACCTGTGTGCTAGATATCTCATGAACAAAAAGTATGATATTAAGTATGATTTGGTTGAAGCGCGCTAACGGCGACCATGATCTAGACTTCTACAAGTTCCAGAAATCTGGTTTTAAGATCGAAGATTCTTTGAATTTGCCGAAAAATTCAGCTTAAGGTCAATATTTTCAACGGAATTGACTTTCAAGGCCCGTGACCGCGCCGTTTGGATAAAAATACCTATCTATCTGAATATAGGCGTAACTATCCTCCTAATTTGTGATATAGGTAAACTATCAGAAATCCGTGACGTTATCACTTTATCTACGACGCGCAAAAAGCCCGGCTTAAAAAGTGTTTAATATTTAAAGATTCTACCTAAAATTCATTTTGTTGTTTTTCGGTACTTCAAGGACCTATCAAATAACACAATCAATCTCTGCATAGAAGTTACAATGTTACTCTGTGGGAACAGTTGACTATGAGTCGTGTGTTTTCGCTTAGAGCCTGTGAAAACACCTATGCAACACTATTTGTCACATTTACAACTTGGAACGGTCACCCATGGAATTAATAAGTACTACGGTAGTACCTATTAATTCCATGCGGTCACCACACTGCCAACATTCGTAAACCTATGAGTCGATAAGGTTCTGTGATCGCATTGGTATTGGAAGCCCAAATTTCCAGTAGGAAATATGTAGACTATAATTGTCACGTAGGAAATATACATATAGAGAAGATGCCCTATGCAGTTTTCTCTAGTGACTAGGACTTCCCTAGGAACTCAAGTGCAGCCAACGGGCGGTGTGCGGGAGGGGTTAGCGGTTGTTTATGGCCAATCATAGCCAAACAGGCGATGGTGTTAGTCACCTAGTAGTGAGTGATCATTGAATATTTTAACATAATTGGTTAAAATATTCAAATGATCATGAAAAAGGTCAGCTATACTTTACTAGGTGGCTCTAGTTTTTTTAACGAAATTTCATACATTCCAAATCTGTCAGAAAAAAGCCGCGAAATAAAAGTACTTCTACGTGACGCTAGATGTGATAATCAACGAATGCAGAGCTGGAATTTTGAAAATAAATAATTGGAAAACAAACAATTTGTAAAAAATATATATAAATTAAAATATCTTCGTGGTTACTTAATTTGATTTGGATTGTCAATGTCATTCCTTTATTAAAGTAGAGAAAACTTAATTTTACATCGAGAAACAATCAAGGATTCAATTTTTTTAAATATCTACGCGTGTACATACTTCACAGAAGTAAGCATCGAACTGACGCCAGTGCCTCTGCTGCGGAGTAGCTTGAACTATTGAGGCTGTGACGTCACAATCCAATTGAAGCTGTGCATCTTTGCTTACAGCAGCTCTACTGTATATCTGCTTTGTGATAATGGGGTAGAAAACTGCCTACTTTTTCCACTAGAGGCGCTAATTACGCTTAAATTGACTCATAACAACTCTCAAATACCATAGTAAAAGTTAATTTTATACTGTTTTTTATCAAAAAATAGAAATGCATCATTAAGTTTTATAGAAAATGGATACCCCAGTTTTTCTGAGGATATACACATATGGAAGTTGTGGATGTACTTGATTTGAACATATTCACATATTACGGTCTATATTTTCCACATTTTCATACAGAAAAACAAATGATCATATAGATTTATCGCAAAAAAAAGAACAGTGCACAAGAAATTTCGATAACAACTTGTTCATTTGACGGTTTGTAATGAGTTAAGCGTATGAAGCGACGTCTATTTAGAGCTTTTCGTTTTATTCTCCATTGTATAAATAAGGAAACTAGCCGCTTCTTGCGGTTTTACCTGCGTACGCGTGGGCATTTCTGGAAGAAGTCACAGATTACTATATTATAGCCCCTAAGGTTGTTACTAGACCAATTAATCGATCGTCGATTGAAGTCAAGCGACTGGTCCGGTAGCTTTAAATGATCGGCGGATACCGTTCAACTAACCAATCGATCAAAGGTCATCGTTTATCGAGTAACCCCGACTATATTCCATCAGTGTCTTTCGAATCGCGCTTCTAATCAAACAGCTCAATCGACGCCGACTAATTCATTCTACCATTAAATTAAATTAAATTAAATATTTCTGCACTCACACAACATTGTCTAGCCCAAATTAAGTTTCTTAAAGAACTTGTTATGGATACTAGTGAACTGATATACTTAAGAAATATATAAACATACATATTGAATAAATACATATTTTTTATTAGAAAATAAACTTAAATAAACATATAAACGTCCATGACTTGACGACTAATATCTGTTTTCATCACACAAATATCCGTCGCCGCCGGGATTCGAACCCAGGACCTCTTGCATATCATATATATTCCGGTCGTCATATTTATACCATTGATCGATTGGTCTGGCAATACCTTTATCTTCCTCGAGACTTAGGGCGGGTTGTATCAAACGGTTGGTTATCGTATCATACGTACGTAACTTTTTGACGATTACATCAGATGTTTAACGTACGTCAAATACAAAGCGTTGTTTCATCACAAAAAAAACTGTTCATCAATGTCTTTTCTCTTCCTTTCCACAATTGAATCATCATCACTATCATTTAAAATATATGAAAATAAAACAGAATCCATAATGTTAAAAGCTTTCAACCAAAGATGTCCTGCCTGTCAACTCAGTTTTCACTAGAAAGTTACGTTAACCAGTGGGTGGATGGACAGTCAACGTAATCGTTAATTTTTGACGTCCGTTATAGGTGAAACAACCCGTTTTCTAGCTTGACAGTGGTTAACGCCATTTTTAACGTTGACAGACACGTAAAGTAGTTGTGATACAACCCGCCCTTAGGCTATAAAAGGCAAAATTATTTGCCATGCTGGACTGGGAGCAAAGGAAACACACAATGTGCCAGCTGCTTCTCTTTCCGGGCCTGTAAAACTTAGTTAGTTAAGCGATTAGGCTGACCCACTGACACAGCAATAGTCTCTATCCACTATTATAGTATCTCCAAATTCGTCAAAAAGTGGCATCAGATGGTTTTATAACCTCTGGTGTTCTGCCTCCCCATACAAGCGTGAAGTTATGTATGTATGTGTATATTCATACCGGATCTAAAATAACTAGTCAATACTCGTAGGTAAATAAAGTTGAAAATGAAACACAAATATCATTATTACATAATTATTTTATTGATTATACATTTTTATACTTTATTCTTATTTATAAATCAACACAACTTGTTCACTACACAAAATACTTAAATAAAACCATTTAGTAAGAATCTATTATGTTTCCTTACTCAGAAAGACTGTTTTAAAACATTCATATTTTCTATATACTTAGTTATAAATTATTTAGTTAAAAATATATATTAAATAGAAATACTTTTAATTATTAGTTTAAAAATCTTGAATATAACTTAGAGCTCATTTATGGTTTGTTATGTATCTTCAGAACTATTTATTTATTTAGGCTTCTTGTACTATTCTTAAAAACATTTCAAAACTACTACTTATAAGGTCAGAAAAATAATGCCGAAACATACAAACATTATTCTAATCACAATTTTGGCTAAATTTTGAAATCAATCATACATAATTTTGAATTCGGAAGTTGAAAGTAATGTGTAAAAAATACAATTACTTTTTACAGATAAAATTGTGAAAATTTTACTAAGTATATTATATTCAATAAAAATCGTTTTAAATGTACTTTCCCGCGTTAAATTATATTTTACATTCAACTCGATATTTAGGTGTTATCTAGACGAAAGTCAAATTAAAAAACTCCTTTTATTTAATACAATTACTCATAAATAGTTCGTAGGTATAATTATTACTAAGTATGTATGTATGAGGGACTTATTTTACATATTTACTGGTTAGTAGTTTAAAAATTTTATTTCTATTATTTTAATAAACTAAGCTCACAAAGAATTCCAGAAAATTCTGAATTTTGACAAATTTGAATATGCTACATAAGACACCATAATACTCGTAGATATTTAAATCTAATTTATTTACATTACACATATTTATAATATTATTTAAGGTATACACAATATACTTTAGTTCTATCATGCCCTAATATTTATGTATAGCCCTGTTAACGTATTTTACAAAATTATTACCGCGATCAAATTTAAAATAAAACCATTTTTGCCAACTCAGTGCCAATTGCGCTGTAGTATAATGTCCTGCATTATTGAAATTATTACTATTATATACTGGAATAAAGAGATCTATAGTATCTTTTTACGTAGATATGTGACAAGAAATTAAAAGATAATTACTAAATTTCTTTTGGAGCACTTGGGTACTAACTTTTGTTTAAGATTTTAATACAACTTGTCATATTTGCAATTTCCTGTTTTTTTCATGTAAACTCGTTAATAATAAAATTTTTATTATTTCTTAATTCAAAGCCAAAACTTAATTAAATTTCAAGTCAAGATAGTCATTTTTAGTCAATTATTTGTTAATCAAAAGTGACTTCTTCACTATTTAAAAATATAAAAAAATACCATTCTGAGATTTCAATTTTTAATTTAATTTATTTTTTTAAGTTTTCAATATCTTAATATTCGAACAAAGTACGATATAAAGAAAAATAGGCGGCGCTTAACTGCTTAAACATTCGTTTTTAGCTGCATTCATTAATTATGTATGTAACAAAATTTTGAGATCAAAGTTCACTATAAAAAATACGTTTTTTTTTTTCATTTAAAAAAAGCGAAATAATGCAATGTAGAAAAATATTAAACTTATATTAAACACGCGAATTAAGAATTAATATTTAAATTATTTTTAGAGATTAAAATATAATTTAAACTGATAAGAAAAACTCATTAGCTTAAAAAAAAGGAAAATAAACATTTCATTTGAATTGAAATGATGAGGACTTAAAATATAGACCAACTTAAAATAATTTTTTAACATTCACATAGCACCTATGAACTTAGAAATAAAATAAAATATTTAAAATATAATAACACTTCTTTATTTATAATTTATAACACGTTGATGTGTGCAAGATTAAAAATATTTTTCATCACATTCGTGATAGCAAAGCGTGTGATATTTGGGTGATTAATCAACAGACTTCCAAAAAAGGAGGAGGTTCTCAATTCGTCTATATGTTTTTTTTTGTGTCTTTGTTACACGATATTTCGGACAATTATGAATCGATCATATGATAGAGGATACTTCATAGTTGGTCCCATATAAATTTCATCGAATTTATATGGGACCAACTATGTATGATTTCGGAGAATGTTTACGTTGATGACAATATAACTCAGTCAAAGTTTTGACGTGAAGTCGGTTTTTTAATGCTCTGCATTCGTTGATTATTTTGATTTTAATCAGTTATTTAATCCTAGGTGTTTTGCGCGGTTACCCGTGGAAATATCGGGATAAGAAGTAGCCAATGTGCTATTCTAGACTGTACACTATCACTATGCCAAATTTCATCCAAATCCCTTAGAGCCGTTCTGGCGTGATTGAGGAACAAACATCCACACATCTAAAATTTATAATATTAGTAAGTAGTAAGATACTATGGGGTCTTAATTGACGTACGATCCATGTTTATAGAGAAAATGTATTTATATTGGTTTTTTAGTTAGTTCAAAAACTACTGGATCTTTTTAAGAAAAACTTTTACAATACAATATGAGCCTGTTCAGAAAAGTTTGTTTCCTTAACTTGTCCGGCTGGGACTTGAAACCAGGATTTCTCACAAAGACTGAATTAAGCACAAAATATTTTTAAACTTGCACACATATAAAAAACAACACATCACAGAAAAACCTAAAAGTTGATTTTATTCAAATGCATATGAGATTAGTACACAAATTATTTTAATACCTCTGTGAAATTCAAAATTAAAACTGTACTATTTCTTCACAATATTCATTATTTATTTAAAGAAACAATATTATCATTTTCAACACCTGCAACGTCTTGGTAAATAAAAATACAAAAATAGCGTCAATAAAAAAAATAAAATCTATACTTAAATGTAAATAAAAAGATTTAATATGCTTAAATAATAAAAATACCTAGTTCTTAGGTAAAATTCGATAATTTCATTTTTACTTTACCAACTCATTATTTGAATATTCTCTTAACTTAAAAACTTCATTTAGGCTTAGTCATTATTCTTAAAATTAAATTTTATAATATAAAGTGTTTGAACAAACTGAAATAGGTATTATACAAGGACTATTTAAATTAAATTAAAGATTCATATTTTCGGTGCCACAACTTTTTTCGCTGCCAGTCATCATGTACAATCTGCAACAGAATAATGTATACCACCCAGGTCTCCCGCACACATACAACGCGTATGCATATTGTATGTCTGCGGGAGGCCGGGTGGTATACATAATTCTGTTGCAGACTGTACATGGTTTGTATTTAAGTAAACTAGTTTTTATGACCACTGATTTTTAAAATATAATTTAATCAATTTCATATACAACACTGGGATACTTAAAAAATAATGGCTCACGCCGAACTGACAATAAAAAAATACTATTATTTATAATTATTTTCCAAATCACCGTAAAGAAATTGTCTGATTGTGTGTCTCAACAGGCAAGAAACAATATTTCAAGTAATATTAATTTAAATTCAGCTCAATATCCAAAACTTTGTTATGAAACACGCAGGACAGAAAGAATTTAAAATACTACACTGCATTAATCTTACAAGAAAAAGATAAATTATTCCCTAAAATCAATTATTTACACAAATGATTCACAACTAACAATCATTTTAAAATTCATTCAAGACACTGGCTGTACAAAAAATTAAGTTTTATGAGACATGTAAGCCGCATTTTCAATTAATTGATATTAGGCATGACATAAACCATTACGTATTAAAAAATATTGCATTGGCCATCATAAATCCTTTTGTCCTATCTTTCATAAAAAAAAAATACTTCAACACTTACACGGTAGCAATAAAATAGAATTTATTCACAAATAAAATTACTTTTATGCTGGACTGGGAGTGAAAGAAAAACATAGAATGTGCCAGCTGCTTCTCTTCCCGGGCATACTGTAAGTCAGTAAAAGGACAGAGGTTTTATAGGCGTTTTTGTGGGCGATAGGCCGACCCCCTGTCACTGCAATAGTTTCTCTCCATAATACCTTCAAATTTGTCAAACGTGACATCAGATGGTTTTATAGCCACTGATGTTCTGCCGACTCCAAAAGGGATACAAGGGTGAAGTTATGAATGAATGAATAAAATATTTTCTTTTTAGAAGTACTGAAACAATAGTGGCTATTTACTTGCTTGGCCAAATATTCCAAAACAACTATAGATACTTGTTAATTCAGTATGCATTTACTTTTATATCAAATCTCTTCCAAAATCGTTTTGCGAGGACTCAGATTTAATTTTTATTAAGCCCTTGTATCTTAAGTGTGTCGGTATTCAAACGCACCATACTCCCATACCAGATATCGCTACGCCGACGTGAGCAAGAAGCGCAAATTTTATACTTTAATAGGTTTATTCTTCAAAAATTATAACTGTTTAAAAGGTTTTCTTGATTTTTCTTTATGTAACTTAGCTCCAAATTCACTGTGTAATAAAATTCGAGTTGAACTCGGCTTACTCGTTAAAACGAGTTCCGCCTTCAAGATTTGTAAATCTAGGTTCAGAAGGAAATCGGTGAAACCAGGGCTTAAACATGAACTAATTATGGCGTTTTGTAAAAATATCCGTTAGAAACTGTAAATTAGTGTTATGTTTATCGAGCCAATTTTCATTAATCTTTTCACATCGTTAGGTTATATGTTCAATTTTTGGGTATATTTTTTTCATATACAGGGTCCGCATATAATAGTCAATTATATTTTAATAGCAGATTAGGAATGATGAGTGGACAGGAGGTTCGGAAAAAAAAAATTTTTTTTCAATATTTTTCATAAATTAAAATTTCAAAATTCTTCTCTGTGAGTAAAATTTAAGATTAATCTACATTTTATCACTCACACAATTAGATGAAAACGTTTTTATTACTTTTTGTGTAGTCATAAACTACAGATCAAACTTAAATTTTCATCACTTAAAAGAATTTTGAAATTTTAATTTATGAAAAAATATTTAAAAAAAAAATTTTTTTTTACGTAATTATCACCCACTCATTCGTTTTAATTTGCTATTAAAATATTATTGACTATTATATGGCAACCCTATATATAACTGGGTTTATTATTGTAAAAACGCTGCATCCTCGCAAAAACTTGTTACTATTCATTATTTGAATAAAATAACTTTAACTTTATAATGTACTTTTGGATTTAAATTTAATTCAACGGCTTTCAAGGCCACCATCACTTAAGCAAAACTTATTTAATTCAAAACTAAAAATACACTTTTATACTTATCACATAATAAAAATTAATAAACTTTAATTTTATCATTATGGTTAGTATGAATTATACTTCAAATATCTTCAATATCATACCGTATGCTTCAAAAACTGGACTTCTTACTGTATATACAACTGCTTTACTGCGGTTTTTCTTCGTTATTTCCTTAGTCCGGTGGCAGATAGCTGAACAACTTGTATTTGTCTCTTATGTACGGGCGGACGTCATCTTTCTGTAAATATTAAAAATAAGTTTAAGACGGCATATTGAAATGTTTGCACGTTAACACGCCGACATAAGGTCGCGTATTGCGTAGAAATCGCGACCATCGGCATCGCTCAGATATTGAAATCGTTTCTAAAAATGATGAAAAAATTTACGGTAAATGCTATGTAAATTTTGAACAACCTGTTGAAGCATCAACATACGGTAATATACCGTTATGGGCCGTGCCCCCCCCCGCGCCGAGTCTGGACGTGAACGACAAAACAGTCGGCTGTCAAACGCCACTGCGACGCATCCTCTATACGCGCTCGCGCATCTAATTTGTCATCTTTATAAACTCTCTTTCTTTGTTGATTAAATGTATAGTACAGTAGGGTTGCCAATTTTTTCTAGAAATAAAGTATTTTCGAGTTTGAAAAGAATATCAAACAGTATTTTGGAAAAATAAACAGTATTCCAATTTATTTCTTGTTTTAAACACATATTTTTAGAACTTCTAGCACAATTGATTAATTAAAGTCTAGCATAGAAAGTGTTTTATTTTTTATGCTCAAATCAGTATTTTGCATACTTTATTTTTGTTCAACAGTAAACAGTATAATACTGTTAAAAACAGTATGGTTGGCAGCCCTAAGTACAGTCCACGCTTTCTAAATTATTGAAGATCACCTTTTCTACACAACCAAAGTTCGAACAATAGTGTGAAGATTGTATTTAAGTTATTTCTAGGCATATGGATTTCATAACTGCATGATAATTAAAGAAAAAGTATTTTCTTAGACGTGTTTTCGAAAAGAAAAAACTATCTAGTCAAAGCCATTAAATCATGTTTTTGAGCAATCAAAGTATAGATAAAATCTCTGATTCGCAGGTCTATTTACAGCTAAACTAAATTGATCCACTTGTTCAGCTAGAAGAAATTCTGATTTTTGTATTTTCAAACATCAACATATGTATTGTTATTATAACAATTTAAGATTTTGTTTGTGTATCGTCATATTTTCAAGAAGTTCTCGTACGTAAATACCTTTTTCGTAATAAATCTTCAACTCACCGTGGCCAAATGCTCCAAGAAGGGCACAAGTTTCAGCAACTCATTGTCGCTTCGGTCGACAAACCAGCTGTCGATCGGAATACCATTCTCCAGTTGGTAACCAAACGCCTGTACAAAATAAATTTCATTTCAAATATAAATTTCATTTATTTGGGAAAATAACACTTATTTATGTATTTAAATATAAATAAATATTTCTGACACTCACAAAACATTATCTAGCCCAAATTAAGTTTTTTAACGAACTTGTGTTATGGATACTAGTTAACTGTATATCTTAAGAAATATAGGTATAAACATACATATTGAATAAATACATATTTTTTTATTCGAAAATAAACGTACATAAACATATAAACATCCATGACTTGACGACTAACATCTGTGTTCATCACACAAATATCCGTCGCCGCCGGGATTCGAACCCAGGACCTCTGGCATAGAAGCAATGTACGTTACCCCTACACCAGCCGGTCGTCTAAATTCGTGGTCGTATTTATATTCTAGGTTCCCCCTAGTTCGCCACATGGTATCCCATAACACAAGCTTCGCTTACTTTGAGGCCATGTAGTTGGTGTGATTGTCTGGGGATTTTATTTATTTATATTAAGTCACAATAATTCTTATTTCTATTTACATTTAAAAAATACATGAACCAGTGAAGTTTCCGCAGTTTGATCATACATATTTTAGCGATACACATACATACATACATAACCTCACGCCTGTCTCCCTTTGGAGTAGGCAGAGACAAGGGAACACCAATTGCTTCGATCCAGACATACCTCTTTCGCTTCCTCCACGTTCATTAATATTTTCATACATGATCGCCGGTTACGGGTACTTTTAACTAGGCCCTTTTTAAGAACGTCGCCAATTTGATCGGCGTACGTTCGATACACAATTAACATAAAAAACAAGTAAGAAGAAGAAAATAACTAAATAATATTAGAAATGGTTTAAGGCTTCAAGACTCATTATCTCCATTTCTAACTAATATTATAAATGTGAAAGTTTCGATGGATGGGTGTTTGTTCCTCAGTCACGGCAGAAATTTTGATCTATTCAATCAGGACCCTATACAGGGTGACTGGTGACAAATAACACGTTTCATTTTAGTATGGACGCCCAGCACCTATGCCAAAGAAAATAGTTGTGGAATACCGTCATGAAAACACTTAAAATAACTTTTAATAAAATTGTTAGGTACTTTTCGTGTACATTAAGAAAAACTACTTGAATCGACAATGACCACAGGTGACTGACGACGCAATATTGAAGTCGTATTTTTACGACATTCCTATATTTTTGATTTCTGCCTGGACGTAAAATATAAATTCAATAAAAAAAAAAACTAGAAAAGCAAACTGAATTCATAAAATATTGTGTATTTTTGATAGATATTAGTAGTGGTGAAATGTCACTCCCGTACATTGAGTATGTTGACCTTTCAAGATCATCTCTTATTAACCGTTTCCTAACTTTTTGTTTTAAAACTCGTATGCTTCGAAGTAATAGTATATTTTTTAAAGCTTTTGTTATTTTTTTATACATTCTAAGAACAAAAGACAAATCTCTGTAACTTTGGAACACATTATATTAATAGATTGAGTACGTACATACAGTAGGTACTTCCGGCCATTTCGGATAACTATGGAGATTTATGGCAATACCGTCGTTTTGTTTTTTCGTTTGTACACCTAAATTACTGATTCAACTTTAAATGTTGTATTTTTGTTTTATTAGTGAATAATTTCCACGATCCTAAAATGTGGCACAGGTTGCGGCCAGGAATGCAACGGAACCTTTGCCATATTAAAGGAGCAATATTAAATGGAGCATATTTGCAATATCGATGGATATTTGCAACCGTCGATGACCGTTCGTGAAGTCGTCTATGCCTACCTACGTATTCTGTATTGACAGCGCTGTGCGTACGTCGGTGGTAAGTAGATATTAGTGTTACCATGCGTTGCGTAATGAAATCTTTAACTTTCGGTTAAGTTTTCTCAGTAAATAATTAATATTTATTATAATTTTTTTTCTCTTCATGTATGATCTTAAACTATCACGTCCTTGAATTTTAAAAGCAAGGACTGCCGGTATGAATTTCTGTACATTTTTTTTCTGTATGAAGTGGTACCGTTAAATTAGGTGTATTTAAAAATAACAGTACAGTAATTCATAATGAAATAATTCATGTACTTTTTTATTATTGTAGCATAACTGATTTTTTTTTCAGTTAACTGAAATTTTCCGGTATTAATATTAATATTCAAATAACTGTAGAATGTTCTAAAGTATAGTTGCAAGCCTATGAAGCGTGGTACATATGCTGACCTATACATTTCGGTACAGAAATTAAATAGGTTAAAATATTTCTGTACTAAAATCATCTACAGAAATTAATCCGGTATACATTATTTGGGTACTGATATAATTAAGTTAGATTTTAATAACTTGTACAGTTATTGTGTTTGATGAAGCAGTACACTAATAAGGGTACTGAAATTTTACTAGTACTATGCAGTCCCTGTTTAAAAGTGACCCAGCAGTCGCCCTGTATAGATTTATTAAAATCTATTTTTAAAACCTATTTAAAAATGATATGTTACCTGCGGACTGTTATCCACAATGACGGTCTTGCGAAGATCGCGTCCGAGGATCGAGAGGTCCTTCACGTAGTTCCCGTTCACAAGGAGGCAGTGCTCGCGGAACAATCTGTGGAAATAACAAGTTTACTAACAATCATCAATTTTGTATATTTATAAATAATAAAACAATAAATAATAAAATCCCCAGACAATCACACCAACTACATGGCCCCAAAGTAAGCATAGCTTGTGTTATGGGATACCATGTAGCAAACTAGGGGGGAACCTAGACTATAAAATAAATACATAACACCCAGACACGGAACATTTTTTTTTCTTAATCGTGGCTTCTGAGGTAGACAGGTTTACCCCATCGCCAAAATGGTCGTCGAGTATATAAGAACAGTATTCAATTTAAAACTAGGTAAGATAATCATGATAAAAATTACTCTGTAAAGACTAGGAACGACCATAAGTTAGCGTTTCCCAAATAAAGGTTGATTTGTAGTCACCGGCCAATTTTTTTTACACAATAAGTATCATTTATAGAAACGATTTTTGGAAAAAAAAGTATTCTGTAAAGTATAGTATAAAGATGACTACGCGCTACTACAACACATCTTGTAGTACTACGTCGTAGTATTATCAAAGAAATGCCGCGTCGTAGTAGCTACGTTCAACAACAGCGACTATTTTTTTTAAAGTTTGTGGTGTCATATTCTACTTTTTTGTACTGAGTGACACTAAAATTAATATGCAGGTACGTTTATATCGTATCAAAGAAACTCACATTTAAATTTGGCTGGTGATGAAAAATAAACCTGATTTAAATTTAGTTAAATCAGTTTAAATGGATTAGGCACACTACACGATATTTATAAAAAAAAACTAATTACTTATTAATTTTGTTTACGGCTTGGCTGTGCAGTATGATGACATATGGCATACTGGTGACTGTTCCACTCACTTATTTCCTTGTCAAGACAACAGCAAGAACGTCATGCTCCCTCAGGCGGCATGGCTAGTAGTCTTCCCTAAATGTGGTTGAGGAGGGTGATGGCTGGTGCTTGCGTTATACTCGTGAACGGGTGCTACGTTTTTACGGCTCTAACGTTTTGCTGATGATACTATGACTATTTTATTCCATTCTTGTTTCAATACTATAATGAAATAATAATATAATGAAATAATACTTGTGTCATGGAAGACAAACGTCCCATCCATATTTTATAAAAAAATAATACTCTGGTCCCAGTTTGTCATGTTCGTGTTGTGCATTCATAGCTCATTGCACCTACTATGTAAGCAAATTGGTTGTGGCATTACATTGGTTCTCACAATTTGCTGTCTTGTGTTTTTTTATGTCATGATCAAGTTGTACATAATGTTTTCATAAATATATTGTGATGCAAGGGTCACAATATATTTATGAAAACATTATGTATATTTATAAGAATAATATTTGTATTAATTCGTATAATCCTGACTGAAAAAGAGTGCCAAGAGTTTTTGTCCCGGGTGCTGTATACTTGTATACAGTAGTCGTTAGGGTTTGTCCGAAGCCATTTCAGTGCCACCACTCAGCACTGGGCCAGCTTGGCGGATAATGGCCTATGCCTCCTTGTCACCCAGAGGAGAGACTCATAGCCCTGCAGTGGAGTCATTACAAATAGTTGTGACGATGATTATTAATAATTCAGCATTATTAAATACAAAACTCAAAAATATTAATTCTAAACTCACCGGTACTTAATCCATCTTCGCCTTGGGTCCAATAAATTCAGCAATCGGTCCGCATACACCCGCTTGCTAGCAGTGAATAGAATCACCTCGTAGAGTCGAGACACGCGCGCTAAAAACTCGGCGAAATGCGGTCGAGTGCGGACGAAAACCTGGGTGAATGGGGAAATATATTTATTTACTTATTTATCTTTTATTGTACACAATGGTATACAAAAAATAAAATGGAGGCATAGTTAAGTTCTAAAGAATACAGCCAAATTGAGTTCAGTAGCAAACTGATTTATTTCCAAGTTACCCACATTTAATAAATAAAAGTTAATAATCATCTGTCAAGTACTGAAGGTACTTATAAAACTTAATACACAACATACCTTTCTCTCATAATGGATAATTATATAATTTAAATATCAAACATAGCAATTGAATGAAATTTGGAATTTAACATTATACATATCAATATAAATAATCAACACAATCAAAAGAGTGATTACTATTTACAACCAAATCAATCTGTAGGAATGCCAATAATGTCTGGCCACAAATCTGGATGTGGTATCTCAATATTAGGTTCTTCTGAAGGTTCAGAATCCAGAGAGTTGGGGTAATCTGGAGCAGCTGTGGTGCTAGGAGGTTCGGCCCCCTGGGTTGTATTAGTTGTAGCAGCCAACATTTGATCAGTATGGCGCGGATGTAATTCCCCATCTTCCGTTCTCACCCTATAAGTTGCTGGGCCCTCAACCATCTCTACCGTAGCTTTACCCCACTTTTCTCCAGGACCATAATTCCGTACCAAAACTGTTTGACCAACATTAAACCTCCGAGTCACTTCTCTTGCTACCATTTCATCTACTTGCATATCAGCACGGTTTGGGGCTGAGTCAGGATGTAAGTTTGAAACAGCAGTTCTGTACTTTCGCCAGTTGAGCATCTCAGCTGGGGTTTTGTTTGTGCTGCTGTGTGGTACAGTTCTAAGATAATATAATACTTTGCACAGCTTTTCTTGCCACGGTGCCTGTACCCTTTCCAATTTTTTTATTTTGTTTTTAAAAGTTTGGATTGCTCTTTCGATTTGGCCATTTGTTTCCGGGTGATATGGTGGCGAGTATACATGTTTAATACCATTTTTCTTTATAAATAAATTAAATTCTTCCGAAGTAAACGCTTTTCCATTGTCTGACACAACTGTGTCTGACAAACCTTGAGAAACAAAAATCTTTCTTAAGCTTGTTATTACTGCAGCACTGCTCATTGAAGACATGATTTCAGCTTCAAACCATTTACTGTAGCTATCTACTACAACTAAAAATGTCTTTCCCTGAAAGGGGCCAGCAAAATCAATATGTATCCGTCTCCAAGGTTTTTCCGATGCTAACCAAACTTGTGGTGTTTTGGGAGGATCATTCCTTACTAATTGACAACATTCACATTGAGACACTATTGTCTCTATCTGATTATCCATCTCTGGCCACTAAACATACCCTCTAGCATAAGCTTTAGTTTGCACAATTCCTGCATGAGGATCATGTAACAACCGTAATACCTCTTCCTGCAGTGCAGTAGGTATTACTACTCTGTTGCTCCACAATAAACAATCTTTATTGTGAGAAAGAGCCTCCCTTCTAATCCAGTATGGTCTCAACTGTAGGTCTCTATTGTTTTGTGGCCAGCCATGAAGTACATAAAACCATACTTTTTTCAAAATCTTGTCCTTTTTAGTTTCCTCTGCAATCTTCTTGGCATCCAAATTCCAACCCTCTGGCTTATCCTCCAGTAAAAGAACATCCCCTAGTAAATCAGCCTTTACCATAGCTGTTTCAGGTGCAGTCCATCTACTCAGTGCATCTGCATTGCCTATTAGCAGGCCTGGCCCACTCCGCGCGGTACATCCGTTATTTACCTACAGCGAAGCGCTCCGCCGGCGCAACTCGAATGGGTCGTGTATCACGCGCGCGCCCGTCGGGACGTTGTAGATACCTACGTACCTAATAGCACTCACAGTAATTCTATGATCGAGGTCGCAAATAGTATTTAAAAATGGACATAAAAAGAAACAAATATTCAATTAGATTATGTTTAGATTTGATTATGTTCAATTTAGCAAACAAAACATATGTAGTATTACTAATTATTCGTCGTAACTTTTTTTTCATTTTGTACTTTAGGTAAGTTTAAACAATATTTTTTACAAAGGTAGAATAACAGTAATACCTACATCGGTAGATACTTAATTACAAATAAGGAGATTAATTATTCTTCACTAGGCAGCAACCCTAACAGCGTAAGAAAAGATAAGAGGCATGCGATAGAAAGAGACAAAACTTCTAGGTATATAAATTTGCAGGTACGTAATGCTGTGCGAGCTGAATTCCACCGTATCGCGTCGTAACAAGACTCGAATTTATTTAGATCTTCTTGCGGAGTAATTCTTCTGTACCAACTATTACTTATTCTGTGCTATTAGTTTCCCAGGTCTGTACTGGATAGTATAATCATAACATGATAGTTTCAAACACCACCGCAGCATCCTGGGAGAAATCTGGTCAGGGATGGGCTTAGATGGATTAAATAGGCCGACTAATGGCTTATGGTCGGTCATTATACAGAATTTTCGACCAGCTAAAAATTCATGAAACTTTGTTAAACCAAAAATTATTGGAAAAATGCTTCTTTGTCTATTTGTCCATAGCGTCTCTCATGAGCTTGTAATGTACGTGAAGCCATCATGATCGGTCTTTCATTGCCATCTTCCATTACATGTGCTATTATTGCCCCAACCCCATATTCAGATGAATCACATATCAGCAGAAGGTCTTTATTTAGGTCATACCCAACCAAGGTGAGATCTGAAGACAATAGATTCTTTGCTTCGTCAAAAGCCTCCTGCTCCTTATCACCCCAGCACCATATTCTTTTTGTTTCTAGCAATCTATACAGTGGTTCAAGAATGGTACTTTTACTAGGCAAAAACTTTTCATAATAATTGTACAGGCCTAAAAATGCTCTTAAAGTATCTCTATTGGTAGGTGTAGGTTTTTCTTTTATTTCTTTTACCTTATCTGGAGAGGGGTGTAGGCCCTCACCATCAATCATATGACCTAAAAATGTAATGCTGTTAGCTGCAAAAACACACTTCTTTATGTTGAGTCGTAGGCCCAATTCTTGTAATTTTGACAGTACCAACCGCAACCTATGATTATGTTCTTCTGTTGTTCTTCCCGCTATAGCAATATCATCTAACAGACAAGCTACACCTTCCATGCTTGATAAGGCAGATGACATCAACTGTTGAAATATAGCTGGAGCTGCACTTACCCCAAATGCTAGGCGGTTCACCTTCATTAGACCAAGGGGAGTGTTGAGTGTTAGAAGCATGGCTGTGTTATCATCGACTTTTAATTGTGTATAAGCTTGTTTTAAATCAAGTTTTGAAAAAATTCTGCCTCCGCTTAACTTTACAAACCCTTCCACTGATGTAGGTAATGGATAACTATCTGTAGCTATTGCGGGATTCACTGTAGAACGATAATCACCACAAATTCTCAAAGATCCATCACTTTTCCGTACAATAGTTAATGGTGTGGCCCATTCGGAATATCTTACCTGGAGTTAGCACCTCAGATTTAATCATTTTATTTAACTCTTCTTCCACTTGGTTTTTCAGAGGGAAGGGCACTGGTCGGGCCTTTAAAAATCTTGGTGTTGCATTTGCTTTAACATGCAAAGTAACAGCGGGACCTTTGTAGCCACCCAGGCCTTCTAGGAACAGGTCAGGAAATTCCTTTTTGTACACATCAATTTCCTCACTAGACCAGCATAGCCCGGATATTTGTAATCCCAGTGTATAGAACCAATTCCTGCCAAGTAAATTAGGTCCTTGTCCAGACACTACCAATAACTCACATTGAGCTTCTTTACCATTAAGGCACACCCGGACATTGGCTAGTCCTAAAACTTTAATTTGATCCTGAGTCCATGTCACTAATTTCAGATTTGTTGCTTGAAGTGGCGGAGGTGAAGCCCATGAATTCCTATATGTAGTTTCAGATATGATTGTTCTTGATGCCCCAGAATCTATCTCCATCTTGATTGATGCCCCTTCTATGATGACCTCAATTGTTATAGGTGGTTGATAACTACTATCTGAGCACATATAGATACCCATCATATTTTCCATCCGAGATGAACTTCCTACTTCATCGTCACCCTTCTCATCTTTATCATGAACCAGATGTATTTTATTAGGTTTTCTGTCACAAGCTGATGCAATATGTCCAAACTTTTTACAGTAAAAGCATCTAGACTTCACAAATGGACAGCGTTCACCTTGTTTGTGAATTCTTGCACATCTACGACAATCACTTGCTTGTATTCTACCAATATCCATTGGTTCAGTGACACTGGACGGAGTCTGCTTCAATTCTCTTGTATATTCAGGATATAAATCTGGGGATATTGCCTGATGATTAAGGCACATTTGCAATGCTGCTTCATAACTCAACTCTTTAGTTTTAAGTAAGTCGCGACGCAATCTCTCATCCCGTACCCCTAGTACCAGACGATCCCTCAACTGGCGTTTCAAATCAACAAATTTGCAAGTTGATCCAAGTGAACTTATGGCCGCAATATATTCTTGTAAAGATTCATGTTGCATTTGTAAGCGCTTATGAAACTTTCCTGCTTGTAATATTTCGTTAACTTCTAGTTCATAAAATTGATCCAAAACCTTAAAAAATTCCGTTAAAGCCACTTCCGTAGGTCGTTTCGGGACTAAAAGTGATGCAATTAGCTTATATGTATCTCTTCCACATTGTGATAAAAACAAAGATCGGCCCTTATCAAGATTGTCCGACGACACGCCCGCGGCGTCAAGTGCACATAATAACTGTTCTTTGTAATCACACCACTTATCACTTTTAGGATCAAACTGTCCAGGAAACACTATATTGGTAATATTTGTGCTCATTTTGCATAAAATCACAATTTTATTCACCAAGTCGCCAATAAAGAATACAGCCAAATTGAGTTCAGTAGCAAACTGATTTATTTCCAAGTTACCCACATTTAATAAATAAAAGTTAATAATCATCTGTCAAGTACTGAAGGTACTTGTAAAACTTAATACACAACAAGTTCGAAACAAAGTTAAAGTCTCAGTCACTTCTAGGCCATAGCCATAAAGTAACTTTTATAGGTGCCATAGCCTGCATCGAAGCAACCGTTTCCGGTATTTTTAATTATATAGGTATCCTTTTTCTAATTGCATTATCAATAATTAAATCAATAACACAATTTCTGACATCATCTAATGGCTCCAGTGTAATAATTTGACAGTTAATATGAATAAAACTAAATATATACAATTTTAAATAGAGGGGCTAAGAAACAAGAACTCGACATAAAATATAATGACGAAACAATAAAAGAAACAGACAGCTGTTCTTTCCTAGGCATTTTGTTTGACCTACACTGTACATGGAACTTGCATGTAGAAAATGTTTATTCTAAAATAAACAGGTTTGCATATGTCGCCTCCATTTTAAGGTATGGTATTCTGCTTTGGGGCCACTCGGTCAAAATAAATAAAGCTTTCATATGTCAAAAGCAATGTGTTCGTGCTATTGCTGATGTTGATTCGTGGACAACATGTAAGCCTTTATTTAAAAGTATGAAACTTCTAACCGTCCCAAGTATGTATATCTACGAAACAGCGTTATTTGTGAAAAGGCATCCTGAATTTTTTGTAACAAAAAAAGATGTATTGTGTTTTAGCACTAGATCCAAACAGACTATGTCTTCCGAATATCAAAACTGAAATATGTCTTAGAAATAGCCCAATAATGTACATTACAATTTTTAATAAATTACCTGAAGATATCAAAACGCTTAATAAATTTAAATACGTCTTACGACAATAACTGATCAAATTGTCGGGTCTTTCCGCCGAAAGGCGTGTAGCTTTAGGTATAAATAATAATAATAAAATGTTTATTGGCCAAAAAAAGATCATACAGGAATTTTTTGGTAATTATAATATCTACAGACCGTTCACTATAAGATGTCCCCTGCCTGCTGATGTTGGCAGCATTGTGGCAGCAGTGTTACCAATAATATGTGTCCATTTTAACCCTGTAATCTAACTTTGTTTATACCTACCACGAATAAATATATGTTTAATTTTCTAATTTGTAAATAATAAACAACTATAAGACTAGGAAGGTTTTGAATGACGACACAATTTATATTATACGAGGGCGAATCAAAAAATTGTTAGAATGAATACAAAAAAAAAAAAATGAAACTAGAATATTTTATTTTTCTACGTAATCTCCTTCTAATCTCCTGCACTTAGAATACCGACTATTAAAAAACTCCTCTGCGGCAGTCATAACCACGTCATCATCGTCAAATTTAGTTCCACGAATATGCTCCTTTAATTTTGGAAATAAGTGAAAATCACTCGGGGCTAAGTCAGGAGAATATGGTGCGTGATCAAGGACTTCGAAGCCAGCACTGCGGATTGCGGTGAGCGCAACTTCCGAACGATGAGGTGGAGCGTTATCCTGGAGAAACAACACGCCCAATGACAATTTCCCACGACGTTTTTCTTTAATCGCTTCACGTAATTTCGGGATTAAGTTTGCATAATAGGATCCAGTTATCGTTTGCCCTTTTGGCAAGTAATCAATAAAAAAGATTAATTCATTATCCCAGATAACGAAAACAGCTTTTTTTTTTTTTTTTTTATATTGTAAGGATAGGACGTTTGTCTTCTATGCCACCTGATGGAAAGTGCGCATGAAGACTATGGTGTTACACGTCCATCCACGAGAAACCTATTCACTCGACACTTAAAAGTTCCAGGACTGTAGTGGTCAGGAAAAACAGACGCAGGCAGATTGTTCCACACCTTGGCAATCCGTACCAAAAAGGAACTATCGAAGCGTTTTGTTCGACTTCTTGGTATATCCACTATATACGGATGGAAATTCTGTCTGCGTCTGGTAGTCCGGTGGTAAAAAGGGGTGGGTTCAATTTGGTCAAAAAGAGCACTCGCACATTCACCAAAATGTAGCCGATAAAATACTGTCAAACAAGCAACCTTACGACGATGCTCTAGCGTCTGCAATTTTTTATTTGTAAGGTTGTTGTTATTTATGATTTTTCGGGCTCTTCGGTCAACAGAGTCTAGCGCTTCGAGCTGGTATTTGGCAGAACCATCCCAAAGGTGACTACAGTACTCCATGCAAGATCTCACTTGGGCTGTGTATAAGTTGAGGAGCCGTTCAGGGCTGAAGTACCGCCGGACCTTCGAGATGATACCCAATTTTTTGGAAGCCGTTTTTGCCATAGTCTCAATTTGTTGTCCGAAGTTTAATTTGGACGTTATAGTGACGCCCAAAAGCCCTAGTTGGTCGGTGATGGGAACAGATACATTCTGGAAAGTGGGCGTAAGAGTAAAGGTGCTCTTTTTTGCGGAGAATAGACACGCTTGTGTTTTGGAGGCGTTGAATTTGACCAGGTTAGATTCGCCCCAATCGGACACATTCCGCAAGGTCGAATCAACGCGCTCAATCATAGACTCTCTCAAAATCTGGATTTCATGGGCGCTCGTTCGCGCATTGGATATATATCTCTCAACAACAGTGCTGTCATCAGCATATCCAATAATGCCTGGTGTTAGGAGGTCATTAATGTGCAGCAAGAATAAAGTTGCAGAGAGAACAGATCCCTGAGGTACCCCGGCATTAATTGCCATTAGGTCAGAGGAGTAGCCATCTAAAACTACTCGAATCGACCGTTCCCTCAGAAAATCAGATATCCAGTCGCAGAGCCCGGTCGGTATGCCATATGCTGGAAGCTTGCTTAAGAGACCATCATGCCAGACCCTGTCAAAGGCCTTGGAGATGTCTAAGGATACAGCTATTGCTTCACCATGACCCTCCAAGGCCTCACTCCATAAGTGTGTGGCATACACGAGAAGATCGCCGGTCGAGCGTCCACTGCGGAAACCATATTGGCTATCGCTTAGGAGCTCGTTGGTCTCAAGGTATGCCAGGAGTCGATTGTTCAATAGACGTTCCATGACTTTACAAAGTATGGAGGTGATTGAAATTGGTCGATAGTTGACAGGATCAGCACGGCTTCCCTTCTTCGGTACTGGTTGTACGTTAGCCAGCTTCCAGGATTTGGGGACTTTACCAGATTCCAAAGAGAGTCTATACAGACGCGTCAAAACGGGAGACAACTCAGCTGCGCAGCGTTTCAACACCACTGCAGGAATACCGTCTGGACCGCTAGCCTTATTCTCGTCTAGGTGCAGCAAGCACTTAAGAACCTCCTTTTGGTGAATATGAACGGTATCCATTGTAGGACCGAACTGAGGTAATTGGGGTGGGATTTTTCCTTGGCTATCTAGACGAGAATTTTCCGCAAAGATACTGGCAAATAAATCCGCCTTTTCCTTAGCGGTGTGGGCCAGAGAACCATCAGGTTTCCGCAGAGGCGGCAGCGACGGGCGACAAAAGTTCGTTTCGACCGACTTGGCGAGGGACCAGAAAGCTTTGCTTCCCGAGGGGTATGACGCTATTCTGTCTCCGATACAGCCTATGTGGGCGAAACGAGCTCTTTTGATCACCTTTTTGCAGGACTTGGCGGCAGCATTGTACCTCTTCTTGTGTTCATGCGAATCCACGGCTTTGCTTCTGCGAGCGGTTGCCCAGGCTTTGTACGCTTCTCGCTTACGCTTTTCAGCGGAAAAGCATTCAGCACTAAACCATGGGCGAGCTTTGGTTTCAAGGGATAGATCAGCGTAGGGAATGAAGAACTCCATTGCTTGACCTATCACACTTGAGACTGCATCAGCGCAGCACGATGGATCGGTTGATGTAAAACAAGCTTGCCGCCACGGATAAGATGCGAAAAAATGTCGCATTTCATCCCAATCTGCCGACTTGTAACGCCATACTCGCCTAGAACCACTTGGTCGGGTGTCAGGTGGCGAGTACTGCGATACAGATTTCACCAGACAGTGATCGGATGTCCCTAAGGGTGCAGTGACGGACACCGAATACCTGTCCGGATCGGTTGTCAGCAGAAGGTCCAGGCAGTAAGCAGTGTGTCCAGCAACGTCTGGGATGCGCGTAGGCTCGTCAACAAGCTGAGAGAGGCCATGAGTGAGCGAAAACTTAAAAGCCTCTCTACCAGCATGGTCAGTGTCCTGAAACGGGTATAACCACTGTCCGTGGTGTGCGTTAAAATCCCCCAGGAACACCAACTGCGCTGTGGGAAAACGTTGCTGAACCTTGTCCGCTGTACTGCTGAGATAGTCCATAAGCCTCGTTGTCTCCCGATCTCCGCTGTGTGACCGATAAATACCAGCGTATACCATTTGGTCTAGGCCGGTATCTATGTGAACCCACATAACTGAAAGGTCCGGCACTTCTAAGTAACGGAGACGCTGACAACAGATCTTGTCACTGGCATACATGCACACCCCGGCGTGCGGGTGGAATTTGGACTCCAGGATGTAACCTGGGTAACAAAGGTATGCCGAGTCTGATGGATCACAGATCTGCGTCTCCGTTAGGAAGAGTAAGTGGGGTCTCTCCGTCTCGAGGTGGTGGTGGACATCATTGAGATTGGAGTGCACTCCTCGGATGTTACAGAAGTGCACTTTAAACGAGAGGAAGTGCAACCGCTGTGTTACCTTACTCCTCTTTGGACCTTTCATTAGTTTTGGAGTGGAGTGAATAGGGAGGAGAACAGAAGTTGAGTGAAGCGCTGCAAATGGAACCAAGCAACTCGATAGGGGTGACGCACCATTGGGAAACTCGCTTGGAGACTGCGGGGACGCCCGAACCCCCCCGAGTTCGCCATCGGGTCCTCTCAAACCGGTCGCCAACCGGCACGATGGAGCCTCCCGGGATTTTTCGCGAGGTGGCGGGGCAGCCTTTTGCATGTGGCTGGCATGCTACTTGGGCCCCCTACTACCTGCGGTCGGCCAGCGGTGCACCGTGCTTCGGATCCCGCTACCCTCCAAAACGAGTTACCCGGTGAGTCATTATCCTACGAGTTGTAAACAGTTCTCCGATGCAGCACGATTACTCAGACCTATCCTCCTCAATGGCTACACTAGACATCATGCCGGAACGCAACTAGGTTACTTGGCGGCATGGTTTTGTCTAGTGGGTGGTGACAAGCCACGGCCGAAGCCTACCACCAGATTTTACTGCTCGTTTAGCACCACCCAGGGACCACGTACAAGGCATCGAGGGCTAAACCTTGCGGACGCGAGCAGATTTCAGTCCCCATAAATAAGCTTGACAAGCAATAGTGCCAACATAACGGCAGGGGATATCTTACGATGAACGGACAATATTTACAATGGCTAATGAATATTTCCATGACATTAATGATTTTTTACACTTTAAATTTGACATAGGTAGATAAGACTGTAAATAATTATGACATGGAGTGTTATGAGTATTATATATATATTTTTATTTTTAATAATAATATTGTAATACATAGTAATAATATACTAATAATATACATTGTAAATAAATGCATAAGATAACAATATTGCATGCTGTAATACAGTAAAGTATGCGCTCATACTATAATATCATCATATAATATTACCATACTTTTCGCAATAAATTGATTTGATTTGTATTTAATACAATATACAATGTATATTTAAAAGTTCAACAATTCATTTATTTTATACCTTAGTGGCGAAAATGTCACTACTTATATACTCTATGTAAATATTTGTTATAGTTTACTCTCGAATAGAGGAGATGTCATGTTTCTCTTTACACTTTCGGTTAGTGTCAGTTTGCTTTGTTATGCGATAATTTCAATGAATTATACGAGAATTATAAGGGAAGTCGTCGTGGCGCCATGGTTACTGTGTGTATCTTACGATATCACATGTTAAGCAACGTTCGGCGCGGTCGGTACTTGGATGGGTGACCGCCGACCATTCGTTTCTCACGACGACTTCCGTGCTTCGGAGGGCACGTTGAGCTGTCGGTCCCGGGTGCTGTATACTTGTATACAGTAGTCGTTAGGGTTTGTCAGAAGCCATATCGGCACCCTGAAAATTCTGACATCCACCACCCAGCACTGGGCCAGCTTGGTGGATTATGGCCTAAACCTCCTCGTCACCCAGAGGAGAGACACATGCCCTGCAGTGGGTCCATTACACGGAGTTGTGATGATGATGATGATTGGAAAGCAGGAACGTTGTTTGATTATAAAGCAAGAACACGCAATAACATTCGTTCTCGTACCTTATTTAATGATTTTTAAAAGGTCCCATTAATTTTAGCAATAAATCGATTTAAATATTTGATTAGTAATTGTTTAAAAAAAAATAAGAACCAAATATAACTATCTACAAGTTTTATTACTAAAGTATGTACTCACAGTATAACGGCAATCCTGAAAAAGCACCGGGAAGTGGAAACTGGCGTCCGGGAGCTCTTGCAACGAACAGTGCACCAGTGTTTCATCCAGATCTAGAACCTAACCAGAAATAGTATAATAATTTGATTAATTATTCATGCAAATTTCAATAAAAAAATACAAAGCAAAAATCAGACTTCACAAACATTTTTAAAAAACCTTGGCTGAAGTATAGGTAAGGTCATCAACATAAATATTCTTCATACATAACATAACTTCACGCCTGTACCCCTTATGGGGTAGGCAGAACACCAAAGCTCATAAGACCATCTGATGTCACGTTTGACTTAGGAGGTATTATAACAATGGATAGAGACTATTGCGGTGACAGGGGGTCAGCCTATCGCCCACAAAAAACGCTCTGTCCCTTAACTGACTTTTACAGTATGCCCGGGAAGAGAAGCAGCTTGTACATTCTATGTTTTTCTTTCGCTCCCAGTCCAGCGTGGAAGCAAAACTATTCTCCGTTGGTACTTTTTTTGTTTGTTTTCAAAAAGTACTCAATGGTCAAGGGTTTTAGATGAAATTTATATGGGACCACTCTGAAGTATCCTCTTGTTATATGAAATAATTAAAATCGATGTCCAGAAAATAGCTTAACAAAGCTACAAATGTATTTTGGTTGAAAATTAACCGTAAACAAAAGGCACATTTTATGCTGACAGTATTTTGTATACTTTATTTTTGTTCAACAGTAAGAAGTATAATGTAGTGAAAAACAGTATAATACTGATTTTAACAGTATGGTTGGCAGCCCTAGGCGTAGTGTGTAGCCTCTATTAAACTTAAAAATAAAGAGCTTCCACACTGGACTGGGAGCGAAAGAAAAACATAGAATGTACCAGCTGCTTCTCTTCCCGGGCATACTGTAAAAGTCAGTTAAGGGACAGAGGTTTTATTGGCATTTTTGTGGGCGATAGGCTGACCCCCTGTCACTGCAATAGCCTCTCTCCATCATTATAATACCTCATTTGTCAAACGTGACATCAGACGGTCTTATAACCACTAGTGTTCTGCCTACCCCATAAGGGATACAGGCGTGAAGTTATGTATGTATGTAATAAAGATTTATAATAATACTTACAAGACTGAAGTCCGGACTGGTTCTAGTCTTGAGCGGTAACGCGGGGAATCGAGCTCGCAATGCGCGCGTCGCTACCGTTTCTAATGGCGGCAACTGAAAATTAATTAATTAATCAATAATTGTTGATATTTAGGTTTTAAGAGACTTTGTCTTATTAGGACGAAAATACAGTTTAAGTACATATCATTAATTAAGATCTTTTGTATCTGGTGCCTTTTATTTATCTATACTAATATATAAAGCTGAAGAGTTTGTTTTTTTGTTTGTTTGAACGCGCTAATCTCAGAAACTACAAGTGGGATTTGAAAAAATCTTTTTGCATTTGATAGCCCAACTCTTGAGGAAGGTTATAGGCTATATTTTATCCCGAAATTCTAACGGTATCAAAAGTTACGCGGGTACAACCTGCGCTAGTATTTAATAATACAAAAGTATCTGAGCTATATTTTACAGAGATTTTACTTTATTTTGCAAAAGTAATAATAATTACAGTTTTTTGTCAATACATGGTATTTATGTACTTTAGTCTAAAATTGAGCATTGTCTAATTATGGGAACCACAGATAACGCATAAATTCTAGTATTCCTTAAAAACTTTTCACAATTCACTACATCAAATGAATGTTTTAACCCAACAGTGTCTAATAGCACCTAAACATTTAAAATGTGATAAACGTACATTCTGTTTTTAATTTCTTTTTAATTGTATTTCATTTTTAATTCAATTTTTTGTAATACATGTGTGCCTGTGGTTCATATATCAGAACAAAAGCATCTTTCACTCAAAGATAATTATGCTGCATATAACATAGAATACTAAACATACCTGTTTAATAAATAAGTATGGATCGAAGGCATCCACCCACGAAGATATCTGCTCGCAGTCTGTTCGAGTGCTGCATGATGAAATCACATCCCCCGCTTCCTCCTGTGAATAATACCTCTTAATAGTACATTTCTTTTGAAGATTAATTTAATTAAGCTTAAAATTAAATCAAAAATCAAAATAAATCTTAACGAATATTAATTTTTTTATACTTTATACTAATATTAGAAATTTGAAAGTTTGGATGGATGGATGTCTGGGTGTTTGTTCCTCAATCACGACAGAACGGCTAAACGGATTTCAGTGAAATTTGGCATAGTGATAGTGTACAGTCTGGAAAAGCACATTTTTATCCATTATTCCAGCGGGACTCAAAATTGCTAGAGTATAAACAGCTTGCTAATTAGATAGTCGTTCTGCCGTGATTGAGGAACAAACATCCACACATCCATCCATTCAAACTTTCACATTATATAAGTAAGAAGTAAAATAAATACCTCAATATCAGTGGGTGTCTGATCGTCATGGCAGGTGAGGGAAGACTCATCCGCTGTTATGTCTCCACTCTGAAAAACAAATACATATTTAAAACAAAAAAAGAATTTAACGGTTTCTTCCATGCTGCACTGGGAGCGAAAGAAAAACATAGAATGTGCCAGCTGTTTCTCTTCCCGGGCATACTGTAAACGACCTACTCTTGACGACCGGCTGGTATAGCGGTAACATACATTGCTTTCTATGCCAAAGGTCCTGGGTTCGAATCCCGGCGGCGGCGGATATTTGTGTGATAAACACAGATATTAGTCGTCAAGTCATGGATGTTAATATGTTTATTTAAGTTTATTCTAATAAAAATTTAATTTAATTCTAATAAAAAAATTATTCAATATGTATGTTTATATATTTCTTAAATATATCAGTTATCTAGTATCCATAACACAAGCTCTTTAAGAAACTTAATTTGGGCTAGATAATGTTGTGTGAGTTTCAGAAATATTTATTCCTTATTTCTTCTTATTTCTGTAAAAGTCAGTTAAGGAACGGAGGTTTTATTGACGTTTTTGTGGGCGTTAGGCTGACCCCCTATCTCTGCAATAGTCTCTCCATCATATAATACCTCCAAATTTTGGCAAATGTGACATCAGATGGTTTTGTAGCCTCTGTCTGTTGGTCTGCCTACCCCATAAAGGATACAGGCGTGAAGTTAAGTCAGTAAGTAGTGAGTTAAGTTTCAGTGTGTTTGAAGACCCCTTGTGAGCATGGTAAATAAAATTGTTTTATTTTAAATGATGAATCACGAAAACATGCTTTATTTAACTATAATATGTTAACATTGTGTTTTAAATTAACTGTTTAAAGTATTTCAAATAATCAACGAATGCAGAGCATTAAAAAAACCGACTTCACGTCAACACTTTGGCTGACTAATAATGTCATCCACGTAAACATTCTTTGAAATCATACATAATGTTCACAAATTTTAAATTTTTAATGAAGTACCCAACCAATTTCAATGAAATTTATATGGGACCAACTATGAAGTATCCTCTACTATCATATGAATTAAGAATTTTTAAAATCGATTCACAATTGTCTGACGTCGTGTAACAAAGACAAAAAAAAAACATACGAATTGAGAACCTCCTCCTTTTTTAGAAGTCGGTTGATAGAATTAACATGCTTATTTTGTGTCCTTTGAACTTTTTTCTAAGCCCAAAAACTTAAAATTGACGGAAAATGGCCACATTTGAAATTTAACTACTCATATGTCAGTAATAGGCACATTCAGCATTCTTGAAGTAAAACACCCTACTTAACCAAACTAGAGATTCAATTAAATTTACTTCATTAAAAAAAAAACCCCAGACAATCACACCAACTACATAGCCCCAAAGTAAGCATAGCTTGTGTTATGGTATACCATGTACCGAACTAGGGGTGAACCTAGAATATAAAAAAAAGACGTGTGGCACTCGGAGACTGCCGCGGTAAAGCTATTGCATAGCATTTTTTATCAACTTATGCAATTATAATTATTTATTTATTTTATTAATGCAGTAATGTTTGTACTAATATGAAGTTCCTAGTAGATGGCGCTGAGTGTTTATTAAAGCCCGCATGTAAAGTTATTAAATCAAAGTATGACCGCTATGCCGGTCGGTGTTAGGTTTTTTTCGTTACGGAATTTCTGGATTCGGTCCCCACGCTCAAGGCCCGCGATAGAAGCCGAATAGGGAACCTAGAATATAAATAAATAAATAGATAAACACCCAGACACGGTTTTTTTTTCCCGAACCCTAAACCACTGGCTTTTGAGGCACACAGGTTTACCCCATCGGCAATAGCAACAAGGTAAAAATTATAATCATACATACCCATCCAGCAGCTTCCGATGCCAAGCTCTGACTAATCTCAGCCAAGAAACCACTTGACGGACTTCTAGCAGACAATGCTTCTAGACTTTCAATGGCGGTGCCCTGTCCGTCACAGGTTGAGGATATTTCACATTCGGAGTCTCGCACGTAGCCGTCTTGTTCCAGTAATGTTACAAAGTCTGGCTGTCGGTGTATAAAACAAGAATCATCAAAATCGGTTCACCCAGTCAAAAGGTTACAAACATGAAAAAAAATATATTCAAAAGAATTGAGCACCTCCTTCTTTTTTTGAAGTCGGTTGAAAATATGTTGAAATGTGGGAATTGGAATTAAATTGTGTCATGGTTGAACTATAATAAATATTATATTTTTTGATTAAATATAGGGTCTTCCAATAATAGTAGTCAATTTTATTTTAATAGCAGAATAAGAATGATGAGTGGGTCTAAATTACGAAAAAAAAACTCACAATCCACACCAGTGTAATTTTTCTTTTTTTCATTTACCATCAGTTGGCGTGCATTCATTGTTATGTGATTCACCTAGTAGGTACCTAACTAAGGGTTTTGTCCCACTCGTTGCTCCAGTTTAGTCCAATGACTTAGCCAATAGAAGAAGTTCCTTTAGTATTCCAACCCTATTACGACATCATCTCTAGCAAAACAGATTACTAAAAACTAATACTTACCAAACCTGAACGACTTAAAAAACGAACACAAAACTACTAATAAATATCATCATCATCTGCCATTAGACCTCCACTGCTGGACATAGGCCTCCCCCCTAGGTTTTCCAATATATTTCAATGAAATAGTAAAATGATAGCGAAAATTACTAAAACACATGTACATGGCACCAACACTTACCTGACAATCAAAACCTGAAACTTTTCGGCGATGTCAGTTAGCAGTGTTATCGGACAGATATGTCTTAACCAAAAAATTGAAATAAATCCTATCTGAAGAATAACAGCTGTCTGTCAATTAACCAACCATTGAAAAATTGGACAAAAGTATTATAAAAAACAATTTTATTTTGCTGGGTAATACTATATTCGACAGATAACTTTTAACCAACAATTGAAAAATGGGCCCTAAGAAGAATTTTAAAATTTTAATTCATGGAAAATAATAAATAAAATAAAATCCCCAGACAATCACACCAGCCAAAGTAAGCATAGCTTGTGTTACAGGATACCATGTAGCGAACTAGGAAGGAACCTAGAATATAAATACATAAATAGATATTTTTATACGAAGTTCAGACTCACTCATCTTTATTAATCTGCTATTAAAATATAATTGATTATTATTAAGAGGACCCTACAATACAGTTGATTCGAAAGTGGAGGCATAATGGCATACTGCAATATGGGTTAGAATTGCACAACCATTGACACTTAACACCATTAAAGATTAGAAAAATACACTCCAGACACTTTCATTTAAAAAGTCTCTCAGATTAATGAGCATGTAATCACAAGCATTTAAAAATCAACTCAGTGAATCATTATTTTACAGTGAGCTTAGTGCAAACTGTTCTCCATTTTTGACTTTGGCAGTATTTAATTGGTTTTTGACAGCAAATATTGCTGCTGTTGTATTAAGTTTTCTACAGAAGCTTTAATTGCTGGCCTTTTTAACTTTTTTGCATTTTTGTAAAAAGTATGGTCTGGTCTAAAATATGCCAATATATCCAGGTACAAATGAGTTAGTATAATATCCTACTATTGAATAAATTTTTTTTGATCTAGATAGTTTTTGTTTTTAATGTCAATTTTAGTTATTCTACATTCAAACAATTTTAGGTATGGTACTTTAGTTTAATAAATACTTTATCAAGCTCAAACATATACTATTTAGAATTCAATAAAAAAATAATATCAAATGATAAAAAAAATATCAAATAATAATAAAAAAATATATATTTAAGTTACCTGCACATATTTTTCCTCACTAGTCAGAAAATCAACACAAGTATCCAAATCATCAGTTGTGGATGTGGGCTGATACATCTCTAGATCGCTGCAGGAAGTTCTCCGCTTTAAAGACAGAAGTTTCTCGGTGGAATCTATAGGACAAGGGATATCTATTTCATCCTTATCTGCCGTCATTATCTTAGCGGCTTTTTCAGCTAGAAAGTTTATGTCATCATCTTCAGCAGGCAATTGTACATTTATTAACTGTTCACAATCTGCTATAGTTATAAAATTATTTAGGCAATCATTCGGAAGACATAATTCAGTTGATTCAACTTGAGCGTCTGAATCCGATTCATCATTTTTAGATGGCAAATCAAATGTTGTTGTATGAGGTTCGTACATTGTTATATCATTATCTTCAGTCCAACTCGTTGGTTCTGGTTCTAAGTCTACTTTGGACTTGACTTTCTTTTTAGGACTTTCATTTGTGGAACTTACCGCTATCTTGGTTTTGAGAGATGATGGTCCTAGTTGTCTTACTTTGCGGATTGGAGAGCTATTCAATGACGCAGACTTATCTATTCTTCTATTCTTACGTGGAGAACTTATTGCAGAAGAAACTTGCTCAGGTTTATGAAATTCTCTGTTCAAGGAGCTTTGTCGTAGCTGCATACTGCGATTTGTACGTATTTCTTTAGGTTTTGTTTTGCTAGTTGTGGACACTTTATCGTTTTGAGTCTTAGGAGATTTTGGACACAATGAGGATGTGACTACATCTTTATGAGTGCTTCGGACAACAGTTTGGAAGATCGGTTTTTTGCACTCATCTTTGTGCTTAGTACTTAATTTGTGCTTATCGGGCTTCTCCATACTTCTTGTTTTAGCTCTAACAACAACGGATTTTTTCTGGGATCTTGTTACACAGAAGTGAGAAACATTTGATGGTAAACCATTCTTAGCTGTATCTCGTTTCAAAATCTTCTTCCAAGTGGCATTGGATGTTATGGATATATTGTTATTCAAAGGTTTAACTTTCACTTTGCTTACTTTACCGCTAAGTCTCTTACTGGTGAGCGGGTGCTCCCTTTTGCGACTTCTTAACCGCATTTCAAGTTCAGGAAAATCTGTGCCTGAAATTCACAGTAATATAGGAGTGAAAACATAAGTATTATTTTATTGAGAAAAAGTTACAAAACTTACATGAATACAATGTCTGAAGTACTTTTCAGTGCTCAACCGTTCAAGAAACACAGTGTAGGGAGAAGTTATGTTTGTTTATCATTACGCACTGGATAAAATTCCTTTGTTTACTGCAAACATCTTGCTACAACTAATTCGGTCAAAGAACGGCGCGGCAAAATTGCCGCCTTTTTCACTGGGACTCTATCGCTAAACTATTAAGATGATTCTACATGAATATAGAGTTTTGGCACAAGTTTATTTGGTCACACAATAACACCTTAATATAAACACTAGAAACACGATAAATCTCTGAAGTATACATAAATAAAATGTAAAGGCGGCACTAACAACTTATTGATTATTATGATGTTTTTTCATTAACTTTCTACAAGATAGCCTTCGATTCTTGATTAAATTATTTAGTTCTTCAGTTTTTGATTGCTAGCTTATGAAAATAAGCCGCGAAACATAGTTTTTTAACATAATTTATTTCTGGAACACAAAAGCTTAGCAAATGTCAAGATGGCGTCGTTACTTTTGGCGTTTACTATTTATAACACTAGAGGCGCTGTAAGTTGTTTAGCGCGCATGTCACTAATGTCATTCATTACCATGTCACGCATGCGTTTTGCTTACTCACTTTGTTTTGTTTTTCTTTTTAGCAGCTCTACTGGTGGACATGTCTTATGTTTCAGTAATTATTTCGAAAAAGCAATTGTTAAAGTGCGCTCAATCTCATTTAAACTTGTGAATCTTTGAAACTCCCATGCGCGGGCGATGTTGTATGGAACTGCAGGCAGTGTTAACCCTTACATGCAGCTAGTAATGTAATACACCAGAGACGGTTGGCTGGTGCAGCGGTCCTATCCGTACTACTAATATAAAAAAAATACAAGTAATGTTTAATATTTGAAGATAGCTTCTATAATTCAGTCGAAACACTGTCGTCTGAGGAACTAATTTAAAATCCCAAATAATGTTGCTAGGTTTCACTTCTGACGTCATTTTTAAGCTCTTCCAAGGTTCTAGTAGGTGAACCGGAAACCTATAGGTAGTGTACCAATCTGCTATCACACCTATTCGATATCTTAAATCTTTTCAAAATTATGGAGGATTTTGTTTAAATTCATGGTTCCCAAAGAAGCGTCTTCTCGGTTTCTTATTTTCATTATCATACAAGTCCTTTTTTATGATCCCACAACAGGAACATAAGTTTCATACTCTAGATTAACCCTTTAACCGCCACGTTTGGATATATCCGACAAATATTTTCGAGTCCATTCCGCTAAGGTCGTATATATACGACTAAAATCCACCATTCGTTTCATATGCTTTTATTGTTTAATAACGCTGGATTATGTTAAAAAAATGTTAATATTTGGTGAATGGTTAATCAAGTAATCATTTACAATTGATGTCGAAAATACGGTCGGAAATAGACGTCATAAGCGAGTGCCGGCTTGTGGAATTTTCTATTAGTGTTGTGCTTACGCATTAGTTATTATGTTCGTGTTATCGATAAATGCGATTTAACTACATTAAAAGATGTAAACTTCATCACAGTATAGAGTCATAAAAATATTCATCTCTGGCATATTGTGCGGAAATCAATAAATCTCTTAAATGATTTTTGTTTCATTTGGTTACCGAAAAACATACTATTAGAAATTGAATATCAAAGTTACTCTTTCTATCTATTTGTCTGTTACATCTTCAAGCTTAAACAGCTGAAACTATTAAGATTGAATTTGAAGCGTGCGAAGCTGGGACGGGTATATCGATCTACCATTGAACATCCCTATTTGTTGTATTTATTTTTAGATTTACTGTGCTTGGCGCTAGGAACACGACAACTGATATAGAGTCTGGCGGGTAAAGGGTTAAGAAGAGGTTTAGCCCAATTTCCACCAAGCTGTCGCAGTCGTCGCAGTGCTGGTTGGTGGATATCAAAGCGGCTTCTGATAAATCCTTAGGTATGTAAGATTACTGTACCTACCAACTACTTATCAACTACATCTTTTATTCGCTGAGTACCTACCTATATATTTTAGAGATTTTCACATACTTACCGGTCATCGTCTTTTAAATATCGGTAGGTACCTAAGCACAGAGGACATTACGTATAAGGTAATTGGATATCTAGGTAAGTATTAGTACTTATCTACTTACTTACTTACTTATAAAAAATCGTATAATATAAGTATACCTACCCCAAGAGTATTCTACCGGCTAACAATCTATGCAATTAATAGATCTCCTTTTGATACCTGATGATGGCGATGAGAGTGGAGGTAATGCATTTCAGCCTCTCAACCAATTCATAAAATTCGGTGTAACTTTGCCAGAAATTAGTTGCAATATGTTGCTATAAATAGCTCTTTTCTGATTTTTTTCAAAACATAGGCTGAAGTAACTATGTCATCGACGTAAACATAGATAGGTACATATTATTCTGTATATGTCGTAGCCAACTGGTTAAATTAGCCACTCAATTGGACGCCTAGGCCGTTTCAACTGGCTTATGAACAATTAGTCAAATCGTTGATCGCAACGTTTAACCAGTTGGCTGAACGTTGTTTAGCCATTTAGTTAAATTGAATATTGTTAAATTTATGATGTTTGGTTAGGGTGTTGTGATTGTATTGAATAGTCGTCCATAAAAGAAGATACTTTATAGTTTTTATACAAAAACCGATATATATTTTTTTAAATATTAAAACGGAACTTATTTTATTATATTTATGATATTTATATTTACGCGCGAGCCGAGCGAGCGCAGCGAGCGTGGTGCGGCAGCACCCGGCGATGCGCCACAATGGATTTTATTTCCTTGTAATTGAAATAAATAAAAAAAATCGAATAAAAAAAAAATTTTGCTTGACTGGTTTTTCCAGATATTGACAGATAATTTTACCATGACCTACTTGTTATAAATTTAAATCACTTGGCTGAATTTTGGTCAGCCATCTTCAAAGGGCTAACTTTCAACACGCCAAGTTGTTAAACGTTGAGTGTTTCGTGTTCAATCAACTATCGGCCTAGGCCGTTGATTCGGCCTAGGCGTCCAATTGAGTGGCTAATTCAACCAGATGACTGCGATATATACATGCACATGTTTTTGAAAATTTTAAATTCTTAAACATGCACAAGAATTGAGACATTCCTTTTGGAAGCCGGTTGAAAAGACCTGTGTATAGCAACAAATTAAAATCAACTAATTTCTGGCAAACATGGAATTTTATGAGTTGGTTGAGTGACTGAAACGCACACCATGTTCTTTCGTAAATCGGTATTTCCACTAACACGCGTAATTTGTAATATGAAAAAGGAAAAGTATCTATTTTTCTGCTTATTACTCATAACTTGTAGCATGTAGTGTCATCTTTTTCACTTACATAAGTAAGTAAATAGTAGATCTAGAGTCTAGACGAAGGTAAGTGAAAATGAGGTCAAAGGTGACAGCAGACGAGCTAAGAAAAAACTGGCTCTTCTTAAAACAATGCCGGAATACATCAGCGTCGGAGAGGCAATAATAATATACAGGGTGACTGTTGGGTCACTTTTGGAATTTGAGGATGTGATAGTTTGTGATTAGGGATGCAACGATAGCGATGCCAATAATCGTAAACCGCAGGTTATCGTTATTTTTGACGATCATCGGTATCGTAAAAAGTATTACGATTTATAACGATTCTTAAAACTAGATTGATGTAAAAAAAACGTGAAAAGGAATGCAATTTCAGATCAAAACTATATGGCTGAAATTAATGCTTATTTAAATGCACCCAATGCAGAGATGGATACAAGCTATTCAAGTTATTGGAGAAAAAATATACTGTACCTATTTCCTAATTTGAAAAAATTGGCCCATAAGTATTTGTCCATCAAACCAGCAACAGTGGATTCAGAAAGATTGTTTTCCACAGCCGGTTTAATCCATACGGATGTAAGAAACAGACTCAAACTAGATAATCTAAAAAAAATATGTTTTCTCAACAAGAATTTAAAAGAAATTAATTTTAATTACGACATTTAGGTGGTAAATTGTCCTTAAAACTTAAGTAAAGTTGATTTTACTCAATTTACTTGTTTTATTAGATGTAAATTAAATAATCGTAATGCATTCGTTATCGTATTCGCTATTAAGATACATTCGTCATTCGTATTGGTATCGTAATAGCCATATCGTTGCATCCCTATTTGTGATCATACATGAAGAGAAAAAAATTAATAAAAAATAAATATTGATTATTTACTGAGTAAGCTAACCGAATGTTAAAGAATTGATTACGCAACGCATGCTTAAGGCGGGTACACATTGGTGTACCTAATGGAATTAGTAATGTAATATCCAGCGCTCGCTGCATTCAATACGGGCATCCTGAGTAAGGATTTTATTCCGTATTTCGTCGCGAGCACGGTCCGTCGCCGCACGCGTCCTTATCAACCGACTTCCAAAAGGAAGAGGTTATCAAATCGTGTGTATGTTTGTTACTTGATTAATTGGTCAATTATGAATCGATTTGTATGATTCTTGTTTCATTTGATAGATCACAATAAGTCAGAGGTGGCCTTTAATGGAAATCGATTCAGTACCTACTTAAAAAAAAAAAGTAAGTATGAAAGCGGAGGATATATACCTACGTAGGTGACATTTCACTTCAGCCACAATTGTGACAAGGATTTAAAAATTTTCGTGAAGTTGATATTTTAATGCTCTGCAATTGCAAGTTGGATAATTACGAGAGCAACTTGAAAATGTGATTTTTTGTTTGTTAAGATATCGTAACGATTTTGATGTCAAATGAAAGCTCTGGGTATAAAACCTATTTATCCATTTGAATAATGTAAATCAGTTTACTTGTTTAGGAGATAATTTAAGAATGAATTTGTATCGTGAAAATGTTAACAATCAGAAAATTAAAAGTTTTTGTTTTCTCAAATGTAAGCCTTCTCTCCTTTTATAAATTCTGTGCACCACCAACGTCGCGGTCTTCGGAGTTTTTTCTTTTTTATGAGTACAACGATTAGGTTTTGCTCATGACTTCGTACGCGAATAAACATTGTCTCTCTAGCATCCAAAGCGTATGTTCTTAAACAAACTTTATTTGGCCTAGTTAATGTTGAATGAATGTTCAAAAACTATGTAAATACCTACCCAGATAAATTGTTAATGTTCTTATTACATTCATTAATATTAATTAATTGTTGGCAGAAATTTACTATACGGGGTAGTAATATGGATGGAATAGAAACAGGAATAGGATGGCGTTTATAAAAATTATTGAAACATTTTTAGTGGGTTGGTTTTTTGAATGCGGTTCACTTTTTTCTTAAAAAGAAATAATTAGTTTGCTTTCATTTTGTTTTTGGTTTTATGACTTTTTTTATTTATTTTTTATTTCATACTTTTTAGTGTTAGGTTTTTGTTTTGGACTAGTTATTAGTTTTTTCATAGTTAGTTAGGTTCTACAGTTATAGATATTAGTGATAAGTTTTAGGCTAGTTATGGTATCAGTAACGACCTACTTCTTCTGGTAATGTGATGTTTTGGTACTGTAAAATCATGACTTTGACCTACCTGCTATTGTTATATACGTTTTACCTGGAGGCCTAGGTAGAAAACTATGGAGAAGGACGCTTTAAGAAAGAAGAGGAATTAAATCCCAACGAAAAATAACGACGACTTGATGCAGCACGAGATGGTCTTGTCTAGGTATCACCAGCATGCTCGTGCTGCAGAAACTGACGACAAAAAGAGATTCGCTTAAAAACAATCTTCGTGCGAACAGTCAGCTAAGAACTTATCCAAAACTTATCACAAAAAAATCTATCACGTATATCTACAAATATGGAAACTAACTTACTATGAAAAAACTAAAAGATAGCCCTAAATTGAAAGTAAGTAAAAGATAAAAGGTTCTCCTAAATGGGACAAATATCCTTTTAAAAACCGCATAAACATCGGTTCAGCCAAACGCAAGATAATCGATGACAAACATAATTAACATACAGGTTAAACTCCTCTTTGTAAGTTGGCTATTTTTAATCAGGAGTTATGCAGGTAAATCTGCGGAAAACTGCTAGTATTCGGTAATCATTCGGAAAATCAATCAAACATTCGGCTGAATACAAATGTTTTACGAAATACGAATGTTCGGCCGAACATTCGGCTCATCTCTGATACAAAATAAAAAGATAAATTGAGAACCTTATTTTTTAAAGTTGGTTAATATACTAAAACCTTCTCCTAAACATGACAAATCTTTTTCTGAAAACCGCATCCAAATCGGTTCAGCTAAACGAGAGAAAATCGCGGACAAACATACATACATACAGATCAAACTGATAACCTCTTTTTTTTGAATTTGGTTAAAAACATCTTGAAGTAGGTACTACGCCGTAGTATTATCAATGAAATGCCACATAGTAGTAGCTATGTTCATCAACAGCAACTATTTATAAAAACGTTTGTGGTGAAATACTCATATCTTCTTTATTTGTACTGAGTGATACTAAAATAAATATGCAGGTACGTTTATATCATATCAAAGAAAATAATTAAATTTGGCTGGTGACTTAAAAACAACCCCTCTTTAAGATAAGTAACCTTAGATAAACATAGAAGCATCCGCGACTTAACAGCTAATTCAACGCAGGAGTTTAGGCATAGAAGGCCACTAGGCCATATTCAACATTTCCGATTTATTTGTAAAGGGATTAGAGAATATTGTTAACAGAATAATAAAAGGTCACATTTTCCATAGACAAGTCACATTACTAAATTTAAAATGTGATAACCATTGAAAGGTTTAAAGAGGGAGAAGAAAGGATATTTTAGTCGAAGGAGATGCAAGATTGTTAGCCTATTTTCAGTGTTCTGGGTTGTGGACGATACAATAAATTACAAGTAATAATTGCATCACTTGTAAGAAGTGAAAATCAACTAAATTATAATTGAAAGAACAGTTTCCACCAAGACATTAAATAACTCCTGAATGTCGCCTCAGAATTATTAAAAGAGCATATTTTTCTGGATTAATATTCTCCCAAGTCATATTATATTGAAGAATGTGAATCTGGAAAAATGTAGTGACTTTGACTTGCATTAGTTGGGACTAAATATGTAAATTGTCTCTGTAGTTAACTGCAAACAAACTGACAATTTGATGGTTAAAATTCATAGTGTTTTTAAGAAAATACCTTCCATGCTGGACTGGGAGTGAAAGAAAAACATAGAATGTGCCCACTTCCCTTCCCAGGTATACTGTAAGTCGGTTTTAGGACAGAGGTTTTATTGGTGATTTTGCAGGCAACAGGCTGACTCCCTGTCTATCTCCATCATTATAATACCACGAAATTTGTCAAATGTGACATCAGATGGTTTTGTAGCCAAATGTTCTGTCTACCTCATAAGGAATACAGGCATGAAATATGTAAGAAAATAAATTATTCTGTCATTTCATCATATTTATTGTTTCAATCCATTGCTTGTTCACTTGACTTAATTGTTTACAGTTTTCATTAATTGCTATGAGATTCTTCTTGAACCCGTGAATATGCTCCACATATGCTTGTAAGCTGCTGTTTAGCCTTTTTATAGATTCAATTTCTTGCACAAGTTGATCTATTTCTTTCTGTAAAAAAATACATAGTTAAATAAAAGAAACAGTGAAGAATATGTGCAGTTTATTTGATACTTACTGACTGTTGCAAGTAACTTTTTAAACATTCATTATCATTCAATGGTATTTTTTTACAAGTCCCATCTGATTATCCTAATATCAATAGTATATTAGTAGCAATTCTTAGTAAAACAGAACCATAATTTATTACAATAAGGTTATCTAAAGGACTACTGTAGCCATTTTATTGTTGCTTTGATGAAATTGTGTAAAATTTGAATTTTACTAAGCATAATGTTGCTTTTACGCAACATGTTTTATTAAAATCGGCTATAAAATTTTACCGTGTTTACCGATGTTAAGTTCGAATTTTAAACATGAGATATTCTATTAAAACATCAGATAAGTTTGGGGTATAAAATTCTTGTTTTCATATATACCACATCAATAAATAAATATACGTAAACTATTAAACATTATTATTATTTTATTGTACAAAATAATTCTACAGTATATAGTTATACATACCTCTCGATTTGAAGATGTTACAGAAGCATTCGACATTTTCACTTAGTTAATTATCTTAGGCAGTAGCACAACTTGATAAATTGAATTTTCAAATTTCAAATAGTGTTTTCCGTTTGTTTGTTTGTTGATTGTCTTGCAAGGAAGGAACATTATACTCTAGAGAGAAGAAAGGTAAGTCAATAGCACGGTGTTTTCACTCAGAATCTGGTCGCCAATCAAATCTATAGATGGCGTTGTTTGTAAAGTTACAATGTATGAAAGAAATTATCTTTTACTTTATTTATATTATTAATGTACATAAAATAATTTTTTTTTGGTTTAGAGAATTATTAAAACAAAGTCATTATAATTTAGAAAATAAGAGCATAGACAGAGTCTCTATCATTCTATGGTTTAATCTTATTTTCAATCAATCACTGATTGATTCAATCACCTTACCAACTCGTTCATTCCTGCCATTATATATTTTTTCATTTGTTTCTGCTTACACGTTTCTGAATGTTGCTTTCGTCTTTTATGCCTTGGATTTCCATTTTTTACTCACAACCACCCGCTACGACCTGGACCCTGCTAAACCCTCCTAACATATTGACCCAGCTAAGCTCTTGGACTTCGGAAACTGCGCGGAAATTAGACCCCTGCTTGTTATTTGGTACTTCGATTTACAAAATGGCCGCGGAAAAATGTTGTGTGCCCCAATGCAATAGGACCCGTAAGTAGTGCTTACCAATTTTTGTGAAGTGATATAGAAGAAAATAATGTTTATCAAAAAATGTGTTCTGAATATTATAAAACAAGAAATAAAAAAAATTCAAAGTGTATTGTATTGTGTATTTGTTTTATTTTTATCTCATAGTAAAGACAACTTAGAGGTTCAGGAAAGTAATTAATTATAATTTAAATTAATTTTACTTTACTAAAGTATGAGCATGTATGAGCTTTATAAAGTTTGTATTTACTTTTACTTTATAAAGATATCGAAAATACCCCTGGCTGCTTGCCCTTGTAAAAGTTTTCCAAACAAATATGTAGATGGCACTGAAGCCACATTTTAACTGATGTCCTATCTCAGTTTATAAAAGTTACTTTGTGGTCAATAGTAGATAAATGCCATACCATAGCTAATATTCATATACATCACTAGCGCCACTGCATTATATGGGTGTAAACTAGTTGTGGCGGGAATATTCAAAGTAGTATATTTATTATACTCCTTCCTACTGTTTAAGTTATTTCCAATTTTCCTAAGTGGAGTGAGACATTTGAAAATTTGGTAAACAACTTTTCATTTGTGAAACCAAATAGTAGTAGTAGAACGCAAATGTAAATGTCAACATCAATGTCAATGAGTGACACACTGTCAATGTAACTTAAGTGTATCGATCTTGATCATCCGGACGCAGGGGGCGTCGAAAATGTATGGAGATGGTGCAGACCACTGACCTGTATATTTAAATAATATAGAACATCGTATCGCTAATTCATTCGATTATGTAATACGGTCCCTTTAAATATTTGTTAAATTATTTAAAAGTTATGAAGAAGTCATGAAAAAGTTTTCGTTTAATGTTATTTCTAATAAAAGCGAAGATTTCTTGAAGAAAAATATGAATAAGTGTAAACTCAAAAAAATACTGCAATGTATTCGAACAATCGATTGAATATTTTTTTTCATGGGCTACACTGGTATCATTCTTGCTCTTTTCCTCTTATTGTGTTCTGTCTTCTTCACTCTGTCTCCAGTATGTAGTTTGCACCAGGCCTATGCAACTCTAGTGTCAATAAAATTGAATTCTGCACCATCTAGGATATGACGTACTACAACTTTTCGGTAAGTTATTTCTCCTGTTATTAACTAGGTAGCGCTGGGATAGCCGATTTATTAATATCTCGTCAGGAACCGGAAAAGATGTTGACTTTGACAGACTAGTCAACAGACTATTATAATAGTCTATGAACGTGTGCGTGTGCGTCTGTTGCGTGTTGTGTTTTCTCCGCCATTTTATTTAAGACTTAGATTATATTAACATATTCGCTGTGAATTTGGCCGTGAAGTTACTTGTGTGACTTACTAACAACTTAAAAGACTTCAGCAACAAAAGTGCGGGAAAGCGAAAACAGTGTAAAAATTGTGTAAAATATTGTTTACATATACAGTGATTGTGCATGTGATTTAAGTATGATTTGCTGTTAGTCATAAGGTTAATTTGGTCGATTTCATAAGAAAAATGTCAATGAAAATGTTGATTCACAGTTGCAGTAATGGGGTGAACCGAATAATAAATGGACAATTGGCAAAATTTGATGAGGAAGATGGAGCGAAGAAAGAAGCTTTTAAATATTCCACGAAAAGAAAAAAAAACAATAAATAACCTTAAAAAATAAGATATTTCGTTTTTATTTTTATTTTTGACCACTTAGTTACTATAAATACCTTATTCTGAATTTTTTAAAGCAGTTGTCATAATAAAATTCTATAAAATGTTTCACTAAATATGATAAAGAGGATAAGATATTTTTACCTTAATTTTTTTTTATAATGGAGACTTATCTACTAAGGCCGTCTAGCGGTCATTTTTGGAATTAAATTTAGTTACTAGCGCCATCTATGATTTGAGGTATTATTCTATTTTGCCAATAAAATCAAGTTGCCCATCTATCTCATATTAACTGTATCGTCTATGGTCTGCACCATCTCCATACATTGTCGACGCCCCCTGCTTTTCTCCCCCTGATTGCTTGAAGAAACTCACGTCAGTGTGAATTTGTATTTTTAAGAAAGAGTGTCAATTTATCCACACTTTTTGTTGTATTACTTTAAACAAAATAAAAGTATCAAAACCTTATTTATTTTTTTACTTATTGTTCATCAAGTTAACCTTATATTTAGCCAGTTGCAATAAAAATAGAGAACTGATATATATGGTATTTTATTTTTATTCAGATCAGAGCAAGTTAAAATCACTTCAATCTTTATGTTATGATTTAATGTATTTACGGGATTCTTACCACGATTTTCGATTTTATTTTCGCACGTCCGATATTTCGATGCTGTTACAAGCGATCATGGTCCGCGATCATGAAGTGGTAAGAATCCCGTAAATACATTAAATCATAGTGAAAATAACCGCGATAGTTTAAAACAATTATTAATCTTTATGTTCTTCAAAAGTAAGCAGTCAAAGGTTGATTGTGTTTTTAAAGGTGGTTCTATTTTTAACCGGCTTCCGAATGTAGTCGAAATCTTTTTTTTAGTATGTTCCCCGATTATTCGAAGACGCCTGAACCAATTTGAACATTCTTTTTTTGTAAGGGTACCTATACGTTACAGGTGATATCGTAGTCGCACAGTTGGGATCTAATAATGGAAACCTAGTGAAATAGATGGCAACCCTCAAATTGTATGGTCATGCACCCCATGTTTTAAGAGTTTAATTAAATACATACATAACTTCACGCCTGCATCCCTTATGGGGTAGGCAGAACAGTAGAGGTTAGAAAACCATCTGATGTCACGTTTGACAAATTTGGAGGCATTATAATGATGAAGAGAGACTATTGCAGAGACAGGGGTCATACATGCACAAAAAAGCCTCCAATAATACCCCTTAACTGACTTTTACAGTATGCCCGGGAAGAGAAGCAGCTGGCACATTCTATGTTTTTCCTTTGCTCCCAGTCCAGCATGGAAGGATCAATTAATTAAATTGTTCTGATACATAGATCTCATAACTATCATCTCACGGTGCTTTTGTTTATTCTGAACCATTTCATAGGTACCTGTTTGTATACCAGCAAAAAGTATCCTATGTGAACACATCTTTGTGAGAAACATGAGAAATGTTTCTCATAAGAGTCATTTATTTATTCACTCTTTATTGTTTACAAAAAAATACAGATAAAGATCAAAGGATAACAATGTTCAAAACAACAACCTAAGTTATGTGGGAAATGAACAGAAGGCAGCAGATTTTTAAAAGTAAAGCGTTTTAAACCTGTAAAATTTTCCCAAATAATTGTAACTTAATGTGAAATATGAAATATTTATTTCAGTACAAACACATTTTTTTCACAATGATCTAATACTTAATTATATGATGCTATACAATGCAAATTATTTAGCAGTAACTTTGGACTCCACCCTAGGATTCCCTGTGATGTCGATTAAATTACAGCTTTTTGACAGATTTGTAACGCTTGATCTTCTTTGTTCTTGAGCTTCTGTACATTTATTTTGGATCAAACAGACCTATCGATTAACTTGATACTTATCAACCAACGTCTATTTCGAGATAGATAAAGTAGAGTAAATGCAGTCAATGAAGAAGAATACAATCGTTTTCATCAATGAGACTTTTTTTCATTACGTAAGTGTTAAAGCTTTTATTTTCAATAAAATAAAATTTCCGAGAGTTGACCATGATTTGCACCACGGTGTTTTCACTAAATTTCGTTAGTATCACTAAGATATAGATGACGCTGTTTATAATTTATAAAATTAGAAAAATGCCATAGACGTAGACTCTTTCATCCTACTTTTCATTCTCTGTGTTCGTTACTGCGCACCCGTTTTCGAATGTTGTTTTTATCGCTTTTTTCTTGGATTCCTTTTACCCACAACCCAGCCATCATTTGGACTCTGAAGCTCCCTTTTTTAATTCTGACGCGGCAATTCAACTGGATTTCGGAAACAACGCTGCAATTTGACCTTTGCATGTTTATTTGAATTTTGATCGTGATAACGATTTTCTGATATATACATATTTCATACTAGCTGTTGCCCGCGACTTCGTCCGCGTGAATACCGGTTATGGGAGTTGGATAAATAATATTATAATATCGTCCTTGAAGTTCAAAGTCGAAATCGATTCAGTTGTTTAGCTGTGAAAGCGTTACTGATAGATAAACAGAAAGAGTTATTTCAAAAACTGCTACAACAAAGCTGTCATTCGCAGTTTCACCTAGGTTTTGTGAAAAAGACCTACAAAAAATAAAATAGAAAAAGTAACCTACAAAAAGTATATACCAAACAGGAATACCCTACGAAAGGCACACTGGGTAAAAGTTAGGCTGCAAACTGGACGGCAGCGACAGCGGCGCGGGGAATCTGCGGGGCTAGCACGCTACCGTCGACAATGATAAATCGGGCCTTTTATCGATATTTTCTTAGAATATGGTGTTTAGAGTTAGTAATTTATTAAGACTATGACATATTTGGTTCTGTAGTCTTAATCATGGTATCAAGTCGAGTAATTCTATCTATTATGGTGCGCATATTAGCTTACTCTAGCCACCGCGCGCGGTTTTACCCGCGTAACTTTTGATCCCGTGGGAATTTCGGGATAAAATATAACCTTCCTCAAGAGTTGGGCTATCAAATGCAAAAATAGTTTTTCAAATCCCACTTGTAGTTTCTGAGATTAGCGCGTTCAAACAAACAATAAAACAAACTCTTCAGCTTTATATATTAGTATAGATAATAGGATAAAATAACAAAATAATATTGATCTTGTCGATTCGACTATTTATCGATGGTTGCTAGCCCTGCTAGGCCGTTCTCGACGCCAGCGGGCGCTCGAGCGATTTGTCGCGGTTTCGTACAAACTCAATACTTTCTATCGTGTCGCGGAAATCGCTGCTCGCGTCGCTGCTCGCGTCGCTGCCCGCGCCGCCGTCGCTCTCGCTGTCGCTGCCATCCAGTTTGCAGCCTTTGTATATATGTATAAGATTATTATAGTACGTATAAGAGTAGGTTTATATGTAGGTAGGTTTATTACATAGATGGTGCCCGCGACTTCGTCTGCATTGAATTAGTATTTCGAATAGGTTATTTTCTTCTCCAAGGTCCTATCTAAAAAAAGAAACATGAAGAATCTTCCCCCATATAATAAGTAGGTATAACTCCTAACCAATACATTACAAAGGCACATTCTAGGTAAAGCTATATTACTGTAAAGTTTCATAAAAATCCATTCGGTAGTTTTTGCGTGAAAGAGTAGCAAAAATCCATCCGTCTAGCCATCATCAGTGTATAATATGTTTAGTAACCTATATGTTTGGCTGTTTTTCACGGTCAAACGGCTTAGCCAATTTTAATGTAATTTGGTATGGTAGTTCATAAAGTCCTGTGTTGAGTTTTGACACTTACACCACTTTTTATTCTGAAGAATTCTACGGGTTCTAACTTCCAAGAGGCAAAAACGATCAATAAAGAAAACCTAAACGATATTGAGTTCTATTATTTTACGTTTAACTTTTTTACAATATATCTTTGTATGTACACTACCTCCATTAAATCTAGCAAGAAGCTTTATTTATTAATGATTTAGCCCTATCAACATAGTAAACTTTTATAGTACCTACATACCAACTATCTTTCGGATTCATTATAATATTATATGTCAGCCACAGATGTCAGCAGAATAGAACAACAAACAGACAGACACAAAAAGACATTTTTTTTCTTTCAAATTCTTACTTTTTTTTTTCATTTCTAACCTTAGGTACATATTTTTTTTTGTAAAAATATTTCATGTTCACACGTTATTGTTTACTGTTTTATATATACAATTATGTATGCAAAGATAGATGCATGGTAAAGATTGATACAAAACAAAAAAATATATCTTAAAAAAATTTACGCGAGCAGGATCGAACCCACGACCTTAGACTCATGGTCGGTCTACGCGCAACTGAGCTATGAGTACTTCTGATCTGTATGCGGAACATCTCCACTATATTCTAGTAAGTTTTAGGCATAAATTTTAAAAATCTATTACAATTTTTTTAGATCCTAGATCTTTTTTATGTCTGCAGAATCTGCTCATCATCCTGGACAACTTTTGTTAAGGCATCATATCTATATTTCTTACGGTTTTGATGATCCCTTAAGGGTTCTGCATCAGGTGTTCCAGTAACCGAAATAAAATATACCCTATATGTTGCCCCGGCTTCACAGCTATACCTACATCAAAAAAAGTTTCATTCAAATCCGTCCAGCGGTTCCAGAGATTAGCGTGTGCAAACAGACAAACTTACAAACAAACAAACAGACAAAATTTTTTTTTCAGATTCTTTTTCTTTTTTCATTTCTTTATAACCCTATTTAATTTTTTTTGTAAAAATATTAAATGTACAGACACGTTTTTTTTACTGTTTTATTATATGTATTGATAATCATGACAATATACCTACATATTTGAGGAGTCTTAAATATTCTTAAAAAAAATACAGGGAAAGTTCCCGATTGGTTCTAGTAAAAGTTTCAGTCACTGAGTTCTAGATGGCGCTAGAGCTCCGTTTTGGCTGATATCTCTATCTCAACCTATAAAAGTTACTTTATGGTTTGCACTACCACGATCATTATGCTTGCAATACCACCGCATCATCGGAAACGCAAAATAAAAAGTTGAAAATCTTTTTTTATTACAGACTAGCAGTTTCACGCGGTTTTACTTGCGCGATTTGGAATCTCACGGGAATATTGGGTTAAAAAGTAGCCTATGTGCTATTCCAGACTTTACACTATCACTATGCCAAATTTCATCCAAATCCATTTAGCCATTCTGCCGTGATTGAGGAATAAACAACCATACATCCATACATCCAAACTTTCACATTTATAATATTAGCAAGATTAAGCCACGGTTTAACCTCAATCTCAACTTACTTGATGGAAAAAGAAATAGCAGTTGAAGATGCACGAGTTTAAAAAAGAACTGGCTAAAAAAATGAGTTTTAAAAAAAGGTTGATAGCTAGCCGGTCGGACCCTGAATGGATCTTACCAATAAGCGGGGGTCGCTATTTAGAATTGTTTATTAGATTAGATATTTAGAACAAACGTTGTTTGCTGACCCTATACGAACGCAAAATGGTGGAAGAAATCCCAGTAAATTCATGAAATTATTGTTTTACTAGCTGACCCGGCAAACGTTGTTTTGCCATATAAATAAAAAATTCTCATAGATGATAAGCACAAAAAAATTCATCAAAATCGGTCAAGCCGTTTCGGAGGAGTATGGCAACGAAAACTGTGACACGAGAATTTTATATATTAGATAATGTAGTTTCAAATGTTACCATAGCATGTACTGGTATACCACTTTTTTCCGACGAGTTTAGTTTGAGCTGCTGAAAGTAGTGGAGTCATCATATCTTGGCAGTCATACCGACAAAATCCTGGCCCACCCATCATACTACCTGCTTATTCAATTTTTAGAATTAAAAAAGAAAAATCAAGGTTTTTTTTCTATCACAATAGATTTATTTTAATAAGTTTATAATGATTCGATATAAGATGTGATCAAAAATGGTGAAGTTGACTTATTATGTTTTAGCTCAATTAAATATAGATTTTTCCTTCATGCTCCTTCGAACGCATCGTTGGTAGATTCTGTTGCTGGAAGTTTTATTGATTTTTCTGAAATAAAAAGTATACTTTGATCATATTGTATATACTATGTTTATCATATAAACTTTGATGTGATATATTTAAAAGTATTTATATTTTCGCTCGATAGGATGATTCCAATAGCCATATTCTAACATATTGACCTGATCAAAAGTAGTCATCATAGGCTGTATGAAATGGTGACCGTTTATTACTAGCCATTTTGATCCCGTGGGAATTTCGGGATAAAATATAGCCTATAACCTTCCTCAAGAGTGGGGCTATCAAATGCAAAAAGAATTTTTCAAATCCCACTTGTAGTTTCTGAGATTAGCGCGTTCAAACAAACAAACAAACAAAAAAACAAACTCTTCAGCTTTATATGTATACAAGCCACCGCGCGCGGTTTTACCCACGTAACTTTTGATCCCGTGGGAATTTCAGGATAAAATATAGCCTATAACCTTCCTCAAGAGTTGCGCTATCAAATGCAAAAAGAATTTTTCAAATCCCGATTTTAGTTTCTGAGATTAGCGCAAACAAACAAACAAAAAACAAAAACTCTTCAGCTTTATATATTAGTATATATTTTTCCGCTGAGATACGTTTACCTATAGCAGGTTTATCTAATATTATGCATTTTAAAATTGTTTATAGAGATGCAGAAAATCTGAATAGAATATTATAATAATAGTAGGCTATTTTAGACGATCACTTTGGCTTTGGGGTAAACCTATCTGTCTCAGACGCCAGTGGTTGCGGGTTCGATTCCCGCACAGAACAAGAAAAAAAAAATGTTCCGTGTCTGGGTGCTTATCTATTTATATTCTAGGTTCCCCCTAGTTCGCTACATGGTATCACATAACACAAGCTACGCTTACTTTGGGGCCATGTAGTTGGTGTGATAGTCTGGGTTATTTTTAAGCTATTGCATAGCTTCTATCGCGGGCTTTGAGCGTGGGGACCGAATCCAGAAATTCCGTAACGAAAAAAACCTGACACCCCCCACTCCGACCAGCACAGCGGTGATACTTTGATTTCATAACTTTACATGCGGGCTTTAATAAACAATCAGCGCCATCTACTAGGAACTTATGGAACTTCATATTAGATTGCATAAGTTGATAAAAAATGCTATGCAATAGCTTTACCGTGGCAGTCTCCGAGAGCCACACGTCTTTTTTAAATATTATAATAATAGTAGGTTATTTTTTCAAATCACGTTTAACCTCCATCTCACCTGAGGGTAAGTGAAGAAGAGGTTAAAAATGAAAACACACGGGCGTAGGAAGAACTGGCTCTTCATAAAACATTGCCGGAACACATCGCCGCTGGAGTGGTGACATTTAGCGGCATTTTTATATGAAGGGTGCTCCATAGCCAAGCTAACCCTGAAGGGGTCTTGCTATCAAGTAAATTTTCAAATCAGTATTTAATTTTTGTTATTGTGTACAGACAGAAATTAAACTCACCGATCATGCAAATGGAATTTTGAGCTGTATCGCATGGTAAACCGTAGACTAAACCAGATAAGTGATCCTGTCGGTCCAGATTCAGGCACGGGCTGTCCATGGTGAATTCATCGTCCAGCCATGGCGGGGTCTGTAATTTTTTGCAATTATCATATCATTGGTTCAACATTTTACATCCGAAGATGGATTATCCGGATGAAGATTTTATCTAAGGACACTGATTTTTACTACTTTTAAAAAACATCTCCACTGCTTTTACTAAAGTAGTCAACATATTCATAGGTTTGTTATCACTATGTCGTAATTAAAAAAGGTATATTACCAATGCGATGGGCTCGTTTTCAGATTAAAAACATTATTCGTACTATATTTCCTGTTGACCAATTTAATAATATGTCTGATAAGTGAAAAAAAATAACTTACATATAGGCCTGCACTGCTATCAGCAAAATTCTTCGGATCAGCTATACGCTTTCCACTGGCAGGGTTGTACCATGCAAAACTAACGGTTTCCACGTTTGGGTCTTTTGTCATATTTAATCGTCCTGATACCCAGACGTGGTTAACAGCTGCAATAGTAAACCTTGATCAAATCGAAATTTCATTTGCATATAAAAATATCTCAAAATGACCACGGTAGAATACTAACGTTCATCCTTATTTTCTCCCATTACTAGTAACAACTGCACCATCATTTCCTTATTATCGATACTGGCTAATCGGCCGTTCATTTTAAGGCAGTTATCATAAGCATGCTGCCAATAAAACTGTTGGCGGACAAGAACATAACTGTACAAATCGTCACTTGGTACCGGTGTGGTCGTTCCAAGGCTTTGCACACCTGGGAAAAAACTTGCATGAATAACAAAGACTACAAAACATAGATGAATACAACGTGTAACATAATGAAGAGATAATACTTAAAGGGATTGTATGTTTTGTGATGTAGTTTATAAGTAACAGTAACATAAATTTTTTATCCTTACGGTTCGGCCAAAAAACAAGTTCAAAGTTTAGATCAAAATATCTAAGTGTCAACCCTAAAAGCAGCTGTTAGCTTTTGATGAAATCCATTCGATAACAGATGGCGTAAGAATAAAGTGATGGGTAACTAAGACAGATACTACAAAGTTCAGCCGATGCGGGAAAGGTCATAAGGTCACTGACTGCGGCACAAGTCTTGGTTTAGCTTATTAGGTTGACTAGGGCTGTCAAAATATTTTGTTGTAAAATAATTAAATTAATTTGTATGAAAGTCTGTACCAGCACTGATCATGCTAATTCTTTTACTGTATATTCTACGTATGGTATAGAAGCTAACCCTTAAGTTTTATCTCTCCATTTTGTTACACGTTGTATATCAGATATGTTGTTACTTGCCATGTGCAACAACACAATTCAATTATTATTATATGTTAAGTTTTAAGAGGCAATAAAAACATGGGTAACTTGATGTGAAATAACTCCACTGTCCAAAGAGAATATGCGCTTACACCTTCCCTTCTTTTCGAAACACATCAAAGTTGTTTTAACTTTTGAATAGACTCCTGTATAACGTTGCCAATCACCTTTGTTACTAGTTATTGATTTTTTAGTACCTATATTTATTTTCTTAACAATTTATGTACCTACTCACAAGCTTAGATACAATATAAGGATAAATAGAACAAAATAAGTACAAAGGTACAGCTTATCTCTATCGAAATTCCTTACAGCAGACCCATGGCTGAAGAGTTTGAATTAACTGCAATAATAGTATGTACTAAATATACATACTTAGATTTATATTTCGTCACAAAAAATAAATTATCCAAACTTACACACCAATGCTAAACAAAGTAAACTTTAATGAGCTTGCATCGTTGATACCTAACCCCACGACGGAACTAAGAGTCCTTGTAGTATACGCCCAGAGCCGAGTCCCTTCAGAAAACTTCGCTTTCAAAGCTGGTTATCGAAGAATACAAATAGTTCATCATCATCATCATCATCATCACAACTCTTTGTAATGAGCCCACTGCAGGGCATGAGTCTCTCCCCTGGGTGAAGAGGAGGTATAGGCCATAATCCACCAAGCTGGCCCAGTGCTGGGTGGTGGATGCCAGAATTTTTAGGGCGCCTAGATGGCTTCTGACAAACCCTAACGACTACTATATACAAGTATACAGCACCCGGGACCGACTGCTTAACGTGCCCTCCGAAGCACGGAAGTCGTCGTGAGATATGAATGGTCTGCGGTCACCCATCCAAGTACTGACCGCGCCGAACGTTGCTTAACCTGTGATATCGTATGATTCACACAGTAACCACGGCGCCACGACGACTTCAAAAAATAAATTATCCAAACTTACACACCAATGCTAAACAAAGTAACCTTTAATGAGCTTGCATTGTTGATACCTAACCCCACGGCGGAACTAAGAGTCCTTGTAGTATACGCCCAGAGGCGAGTCCCTTCAGAAAACTTCGCTTTCAAAGCTGGTTATCGAAGAATACAAATAATTATTCAAGTGAAATCTAATCACGGACAAAACTCTTCTCCACCCGCAAACCTTATAACTTCTTGGTGGGTAACAGTCAAGGGCGTCCAACAAAAAGGTAGCTTTCGCTATACACTTATTCATAGGCGGAGATCGGGAAAAACTTAGCAAAGGAAACTTTCAGGATTTGAACCTTGATAACAAATAAACTGCATCTTCCTTTCACAGCGCGCCTCCATGAAGACTGGAGGATGGGACGTGTGTCTATCTATCTGAAGACAACCACTCTGCTTTATGTTGTTCCGATCCCTGTGAATAACAAAAACAATATTTTAGAGTTATTGCGTAGCTTTAAGTTTGTTCTGAATTTGATTCGAGTCGAGAACATATTGAGGCCTGATTTTTTATCGTCATATAAAAGTACGCGCACACTATGCGCAAAAATTCGAGTGCGAGCCTCTCATACATTTTATATGAAACGCGGCCCCATTCTTATTCTTAGAGTTCCATAAAACAGCTTCTGTCTGATAGATCTCCAAAAACTGTAATTCGCGTTCGTTAGACCACATGGTGAAATACGTCTGTTCACAAAATCATTTAGTGAGCCTCTCAATGAAAAAGTATGTAGAATATGTCGCTCTCGTTTACCTCGTGCGAGCACACGGAAGAGAGAGCGAAACGAGACGAGAGCGCCCTGTACACACCCGCGCTTGGCTTCTCTCAGGGTGTCTCGATGAGTGCGTACAGCCGCCATTACGTTTAAATGATCAATTTACTTAAAAAATACATTTTTATATCCACATGAGTGATAATCCGGCTTAAGAAAACTTATTTTAAAAAACAAAATATTGTTTCTGTTAAATAATATCCGGTAAGTCTTACACTTACCGAAGAGGAGGCCAGACATCTGGAGTGTCAGTTAATGTGTTTGGAGTCAGAATGCTGAGACCTGTGTCCACCCAAGTCCAGCGTCCAAGTGCCCCACGACCTCCAATCCAAGCGGCTTCGATGCCTTGATCAAGATTCACAATTTTATTAGCAGCTTTGGAAGTAATTTAAAGCTTAATGTAAATATGAAGACCGAAATAAAATTTACAAATAAAATTTATATTTTTTTTATTGCAATTCGACATTTTTAATGGAATATTTTAGTTGTTTGAAATATAATACCATTGATATAGAATAGTTTTCTCTATTCCATAATTTCTGTAACCACCAGAAGGGCATATAAAATCGTTTGTCATATAAATTTCAGAATGGGACACTCGATATTAGGTATCTGGATCAAAAATATAATGACTCGAGGATTTCAACGTGTTCATACCATCAAGCATCAAGGTATGGGATATTAAGGGCTAATGCTTTGAGGGGTTCAGAGCGTGACAGGTGCTAAAAATAAATTAAGGATGATGTTTTTTCAGCTTCGAAACATAGAAGTTACTTATTTCCGTGCTTATTTCACACAAAAATCAACAACATATGAAATTTTAAGAAAGTTTCTCCATGGAGCTAATAGATTTATCAAATCGATTTTCAGTCACCAAATAGACATAAATATCAACATTAATTATAATTATATAGGTACTTACTTGGTCTGGATTTCAACATCGTCATACCAATTTTTTTGAGACACCTCATTGTTGCAACATTTGCTAATCTGAAATTTAATTAAAATATTTATATAAATTCTCGTTTTATTATAAATAACTCTTACTTTGGCTTTGTTGGGGTAGCTTAATTTTTAGTAGTATTTACACATTTCTTCTCGATTCAGACAGTTAAACCACGATGCATTCATTACGATCACCATTTTGTTTTGTAAAGAGCCAGCCTTCCTTGGCTCATGAGCTAAATCTTTGATTTTCGAAATCATTATCACTTACCCTGATGATGATGATAAAGTTAACTAAAGTTGTATTTCTGACATATAATAAATGTATTTCACATAGCTACAGAGAATATATTTGCTTCAGTATTTTTATTGGATGTTTACTATTTCATGAACATAGGTACACGTACCTATTACAGTGATACACCACTTTATAAGATACTCACGACATTTTCTGAAGAATACAGTATGCTGCAGCTTGGTTCCAGTCCATGCGTCCATCATACACCTGATACAAACCAGTGCGACATCGTACCGACCTGACTTGAGCTACTTCTGTATGAAATACTGCATCTGTGGTACGGGAACAGTTAATCATCTCTCGGTACTTATATTTCTGAGGCAGAATGAAATCAAAGATTATTTGACCAGGGGCTTTAAATATGGAATGTGTGTTCCTTAGCACATATGAATATAATAAATATAAATACAAAAAGTTCGTATAAAATATTTATTTTTAATCATAAAAAGAACATAAAAAATCGAATTTTTCTCATTGGTTGAATCATCATCAATACTATCAAACGTTGATTGAAACCGATATACTTAGTATATTTCATTACGAGTGCGGAAAGCCTGTCATTGCAAAGAGTTCCGACAAATGTCTACACGAGCCGAGGCGCAGCCGAAGGCGAGTGTTGACAGTCGAAACGAGTTGCAATGACGCTTCCGCAAGTGTACTGAACGACTATTTTTAATACAGTTGCGAAAAAATTAAGCAATTTTATATAATATACAAAATGGCGCCAGCCGTGAAAGATTATAAACAGAGTTTTTTTTTTGTTTACCCATTCTGGTTAGGCAAAGGGAACTATGCCCATACAGCCAAGCCTAGTAGATTTTTTGTACTGACATGAAATGAAAATGAATTTAATGAGATAAAATGAAATGAAACCTAACCTAACTCATTGCATCAAATCATTATAAGTATCTGATATTGAAACAAATTAGTAGCTTCTTTTCAGAAATATTAGCATGAATCGTAAAAACTTCTATGAATTTTTTTTTAGTAAAAACTTCGTGGTTGATTTTTTCTTTTTAATAGACATTATTTTGACATTTGGGAAAGAGAACGCACGAGTGCGGAAATGGTAAAGAAAAAGCACAAGTGTGTAATAGCCCACATCCCGAACGCTAAACGTCCCTGCAATACGCCACTTTTTGAGCAACTGTATTAAAAAATATTTTAAGGAATAGACAAAAACGATTTGTTTTGATCATTTATGATATAGGTAGGATATCCTACTTAGTGAAGGCGTGGAATGCATTTGTTTTTTTTTTTACTTTTTGGAATAGCAGATTGTTAGACTTTATTGATACTTTTATGAATATCCTATTTGAACCCGCGTATTTAATTATCAGATTATGGAAATAACTATGTTTTATAACAAATAAATGACGATGGCGACTTTTTAAAATTCATTCAAAAGTTAATCTAAGTCATAATAGAAAGTAACAGCATACCTCTCTCGCAGACAAATGCCCTATCCAGCATACAAGGCAGATCCAGAAACACTGGGTTGTCATGGCTGACTCGCTCTAAAGCAACGCAGTCAGCACCACTATCAGGAACCGGCACGTGGGTACGGTTCAGCCACTGAGAAAAATTACACAAATAAGTTAGTTAATGATAAACCTAAATCAGAATGGCAAAGTTTTCTATATCTTCCGTTGATTGCGTACAGATTTTATTAACTTCAATAGCCCTCTATTCTGCGTTTATAATATCTTAAAGTTAACAACACATCGGGATTCCTATTATCAACTAATACAAACGGATCTTTACCCCTTATAACAACAACTAAACTAACAAACTTAGCAGCGATAAGCAATATACTACTCTAAATGGAGGCCCAACTTTGCAAGACATGAAAGACTGTCATAAAAGCCTTGGGACTGGGTCCGATTTTTACAACCGTATTATAGATGGCGCTGAATGCAATTTTTATATATTTTTTTGAGATTGTAAAACTTGTCACTACATCTGCTAATAGGCTAGTTTTAACCTGTGCTTTGAAGTTTAATGAATGCTTGGCGGCATAGTTTTTATTTCGACTTGATTTACATGTGGGTGAGGTGACCACACAGGTTTTATAAACGTCGAGTTAAAATGTAAAATTTCATTTTAAGCGACAAATCAGGTAAAAAGAGTTTCATAATAGGTTAAAACATAAACATAAAAACATAATAAGCCATAATAAACCCTATGTGTTTGACATAAGAGCAATGCACGGGACATCTTTTACAGTGTTAATTACAGTGTTTGGACTACTGTTATGAAAACGACTTTACGTGACAATTCCAATAAAAAGTATTGCAATAAAAATAAATTACCAAACATTATAAAATTTGTTTTTTTTTTTGCTATTTTTAGTCGTGAAGCATACTAGAAATGAGAAAATGAAATTAGGTACTTATTACAAAAAATTTCAGTCAAAATTTTTTTTTTTCCCCTTTGAATAATTTTTATTCAAATAAAAAACATTAAAATCCTTTTAATCGTTCACTAAAACCGCATCACAATTTTTATCTTCCCTAAAATGGGCACACTGGAACTGTCATTTTACTGCATTGAATTTTTAGCCAGGTTATACAGGAGGGAGGGTTAGTATGTAAAAATTGTAAATTAAAAGAAATTGCCGAAAATTATAATTTAATTTTACATATTAATGATCCAACGCGGCAAAATTCATGCATTGATCACGTACTTAGTAACTTCGCGGACGCTGAGGGGGAAGTTCTTAATTTAGAGTTGTCTGACCATAATACAGCACAAATGTTACATGTACCTAAACAAATAAAAAAAATACCCTTGACATATTATAAATACATAAGAGACATTTCTGATGAAAATTTAATTAAATTTAAACAATGCTTAAAATCATTATCATTTTCGGAGCTTTACAATCAATCGGACATAAATACATCTATGACATTATTTTTTGACACTATCGATATGTTTTATAAACTTTGCTTTCCTCTAAAACGAATTAAATTATCTAATGAGTACAAGACACCTAAATGGATAACTAAAGGTCTGAAACAATGCTGTAGAACAAGAAGATGTTTGAGATATCGCTTTTATAAGACTAAGTCTACAGAAAATAAAATACGTTATGAAAATTATTCTAAATTGTTGCGTAAATGTTTAAATTTCTCTCAAAAAGTGTATAATAACAAGCTGATAACGAATTCAAATAACAAAAGCAAAACTTCATGGGCACTTATAAATGAGAAAAAATGTAATTCATGTAAAAGTCACATTAAACAAATTAAAACAGATGGAAAAAATATTGAAAATCCAATAGAAATAGGTGAAGAATTTAATAAATACTTGACTGATCGAAACGCTAACAATTGTATAAATACAAATAAAATAAGGGTTAAACAATCTATGTTTTTGGAACCTGTAACGGCTTCAGAGGTGATCAATCTGATAAAAAGTTTAAAAAATACTAGTGCGTTCGGATATGATGACATAAGTACGAAAGCTGTCAAATTTTGTAGTACTGAATTAGCGCAACCGTTAGCATTCCTAATTAATCTGTCGTTTTCTGAGGGTATTTTCCCAGAACTACTAAAAAGTTCGATCGTCAAGCCCATATACAAAAAAGGGGATAAAAGTGAATTACAGAACTATCGCCCTATTTCACTGATCACTATATTCTATAAAATATTTGAAAAGGCGATGAAAAACAGACTTTTGCACTTTATAACTAAATTTAACATAATCTGTACTGAACAATCTGGATTTCAAAAAGATAAATCTACTATCACAGCCATCTTTGAACTAATAAATGAAATAACTAAGAATCTTAATAACAAAGAAGAAACCACTGTAATATTCTTTGATATGTCGCGCGCTTTTGATTTTGTGTCACACGACCTATTATTAAAAAAGCTAGAAAATTATGGTATTCGGGGCAGTGTTCTGAATTGGTTTCGGACGTATTTATCCACAAGATTTCAGGCTGTAGAAACAGAATATATAAACGTTAAAGCTGAACTTCAGACCCACAGATCAACATTTAGAGAAATTGGGACTGGGGTACCGCAGGGAAGTGTTCTAGGGCCCCTTTTATTTGTTTTATATATAAATGACCTTCCTAAAGTGTCATATCACAAATATTTCCTATTCGCAGATGACATTTCAGTAGTATTTACAAAATATGACTTTAATAAAAATAATTATGAAAATGAAATTAATTATACTATAAAACAAATTGTTGAATGGCTCTTGAATAACAATCTTCGGGTTAATTTAACGAAAACGCACTATATTAGATTTAATACCACTAAACGACTTTCCAAAATTGACATTAGTTACGGAAACAATAACATGAATGAAGTTGATAACACAAAATTCCTTGGCATTAATGTTGACAAAAATTTAAATTGGAAATATCATATCGAGTACGTATGTAGTAAGTTAAACAGCTTTGTCCATCTACTTAGTAGACTTAGAAAAACGTGTAATATGTCAACAGTTCTAACCGCGTACCATGGTTATGTAGCGGCAGTATTAAGATATGGGTTGCTTATTTGGGGCAACTCAGTAGAAATAAACAAATGTTTTATAGTGCAAAAAAAATGCATAAGAGCAATGTTAGGTAAGGAGCCTTAAGAACCATGCAGACCCTTATTTAAGTCACTACATACAATGACGTTGCCTTGTATGTACATCTTTGAGGCTGTAATGTTTGTTAAATGTAATCCTCATTATTTCACTCGCGCCAAAGATGTCATGAGAGCAACACGTCATGCAGAAAGGTTAATTTATAAAGATATGCCGCGGCTGGAACTATATCACCGTCAGTGTTATGCGATGTGTACAAAAATTTATTTATTTTTTGACGACCGGCTGGTGTAGTGGTGACGTACATTGCCTTCTATGCCAGAGGTCCTGGGTTCGAATCCCGGCGGCGGCGGATATTTGTGTGATGAACACAGATATTTTTCGTCAAGTCATGGATATTTATATGTTTATTTAAGTTTATTCTAATAAAAAAATATGTATTTATTCGATATGTATGTTTATATATTTCTTAAGTGTATCAGTTATCTAGTATCCATAACACAAGTTCTTTAAGAAACTTAATTTGGGCTAGATAATGTTGTGTGAGTGTCAGAAATATTTATTTATTTATTTATAACGCCTTGCCTAAAGAATTTAAAACTCTTCCGAATATTAAATTAAAAGTTCAACTTACAAAATGGCTTAAAAATAAATGTTTCTATTCTCTAGAGGAATTTTATAAATGTAAAAATGAAAACATCTGAACATGAAATAAAATTGTAATAAATACTACTAATATAATGACATGAATAATATGTAAATTGTATTGAGATTATAAATTTATTATTTTTATGTTAACAACAATATTGCATGCTGATGGCCAGCATAGTATGTAGAACTTGAAATGATTATATAACAACTTGTATGTACGATACTATGAAGCAATAAATAATTTCAATTTGAATTAATTTGAATTTGAATTTGAATTTATAAACTTACGGCAGGATATTTGTCAACGGCATGGGACTCGTCCTGGGCTACGTCTAGGGAAGTCCGTCGGAGTTCCAGCCCGGTCGGCCAGCGGTACCCAGCGGGGTCCTCGGCGGACAGACGCCGTGCTCCAACCCACACTGAGTCTATTACTGTAGAATGGAATAATATTTATATTAAAGGTGGATTTTGACACCGCGGTCCCGGTCCCGAAAGCCAACCGACCCCTTTATTTAGGATCGCACTTATTTTTATTCGATGGTCTCCATGGTGCAGTTGTCAAGACGCTACTGCGCCAATCGCGAGGTCGCGGGTTCGATTCCCGCACGGAACAAGAAAAAAAAATGTTCCGGGTCTGGGCGTTTATGTAGGTTTATGTACAAGTATTATGCATTTATTCTAAGTTCCTCCTAGCTCGCTACATGGTATCACATAACACAAGCTTTGCTTTCAGGCCATGTAGTTGGTGTAATGACTGGGGATTTTATTTTTATTATTTAATTATTCAAACAAGATTGCTCAAGTGATTGAACATTACTAAAGGCCCCGGAAATTACAATTTAACACCAATCTTCTGTGTTAAGAGTGCAAATGCTTTGTCTATCCTTGTTAGCTTATTTTTAATCGATGTTTTGCGGAAGGACACTTCCCGGCACTTAGGAAAACAGCGTGCATTACACCTGTTCATAAAAAGGGATCCAAAACATGGATTGAAAATTATAGCGCAATCTCAAATTAAAAATTCTCAGTAAAGTTGCCGAGACAATTGTCTATGATCACATATGTTCCGTTGTCTATTAAGTGATCCTCACTGAACAGCGTGGATTTATGATCAATCGCTCCACTAGTACTAACCTTGCCATTTTTACTAGTCAGGTACTCAATGACATGGAAGGTGGGCGGCAGATTGACGTGATTTACACTGATTTCGAATAAGCTTTCGGCCGTGTGGGTCATTTCATTCTTCTAAACTCCATGAAGTTATAATTTTGGATCTTTGCTGAGGTGGACAGAATCGTATCTATGCAATCGTAGTCAGGCAGTTGTAGTGGCTGGATATTCCTCGAATTATGTTTCTGTCCCTTCTGTTGTCCCACAGGGATCAATTTTGGGACTTTTGCTCTACTCCATATATTTATATGACATCGTAAAATCCGTCCTACATTCTTTATTCATAATGATACTTAAATATACAATATGTATTGTATATGGAAGTTAAAGACCCTACCGACAGCCTCAGATTACAAGATAATCTGAATCGTTTATCAGAGTGGTACAGGCAAAATCACATCAATATTAATGTAGGCAAGTGCTTTTATATCAGTTTCGCCCGAAAGTGCAATCTTTTATCAACTACCTAGTTAGGTACTACTTTCACAGTGCTTCTTGATCCAAAACTCACTTTCAAATTTAAATTTCAAAGCACCTAAATTACAGATCATCATACATTTTTTTATTAGTACTAATATTTTATACCCAGAGGCTTGTAAACAACACCGGATGCTATGACTAGAATCGAGACGTAAATTGCATAATATGCTGTTTTTATACAAGACCTGTAACAATAATATACAACGTGTAACATAATGAAGAGATAATACTTAAAGGGATTGTATGTTTGGTGATGTAGTTTATAAGTAACAGTAACATAAATTTGTATTCCTTACGGTTCGGCCGAAAAACAAGTTCAAACAAAGTTTAGATCAAAATATCTAAGTGTTAACCCTAAAAACAGCTGTTAGCTTTTGGTGAAATCTATTCGATAACAGACGGCGGCGTAAAAATAAAGTGATGGGTAACTAAGACAGATACTACAAAGTTCAGCCGATGCGGGAAAGGTCATAAGGTCACTGCAGCACAAGTCTCGTTTTAGCTTATTAGATTGATTAGGGTAGTCAAAATATTTTATTGTAAAATAATTAAATAAATTTGTATGAGTACCAGCACTAATCATGCTAATTCTTTTATTGTATATTCTACGTATGGTAGAGAACCTAACCCTTAAGTTTTATCTCTCTTTTATCTCTCTTTTATCTCTCTCTCTTATCTATCTTTGCTACACGTTGTACAGACAGCAATGAAATTACTCGCCTCATCCTTACTTTGCGCACTCCTTCTAGAAGAGTAAGACAAACTACACTATTCTGTAAACAACGCACAAAAACAAATTATACCCGAAACTCCACCATGCACAGATTACAAAACACTTACAATAAAAATATCGCACACTTCTCTGACATATTTCATTACTGCAGGGCTGCATTCAAGCATGAAATATCAAATTTACTTATTTCGAGTTTGAAAATGGAGTCATAACCGATAAATAAGATAATTAAAATTCTTACTACGTAACATATTGACACGAAATCATACACTCGAGAGCAATGAATTAGGGTCGGAGACAAAACTCATGATATCTCTCAAACTATAAACGCTAGCTTATTCAAATAAAAAGCAATAGGAAGCTTCTTTAATGCCGAATATAAAAAATAAATGTAAATAATATATTTTTTAAAGCAATGACAGAAAAAGAAGAAAAAACAAAATCTATGATATATTTTGATAATTGAACTAAGAATTCAAATCATTTGTATCAATTTTGTTTGTTTTCTGTCACAAAAAAATGTTATAAAAGGGTTTCCTGGTGTACATTATGAAAGAACAAATCATGTCACGCACACCTGAAGAATGTACAAGAATCTTTACTATGATGGAAGACGGGCGCGTAGTCCAGGAAACTGGGTCAAACCTTCGCCGGCCAGGAACAGGCAGAACTTGGTCTGCACAACAGCTCGTGAAGACCAAGTGAGTGGACAGTAAGGTGACGTCTTGCCGAAGGTAATTTGAACCTATCAAGACCAGCAAATGGCCCTAAACTTGAACGGGAGCATCTTATTGCAAGACAGAGTTATGTACGTGAGCACTTACATTGGTCTCTAGAGGATTGGTCAAGAGTTATGTTTACAGACGAGTCCAGATTCTTGCAGTGTAAGCATGACGGTAGACACAGAGTGTACAGAAGATCAGGAGAACGGTTTCAACAAGCAGCGGAGGATCCGTGCATGTTTGGGCTAGAATATCTGCAGAGAGTGTCAGTCCGTCTATGGCCAATATGGGCGAGAATCCGGTGTTTATGCACGGTAACGCCCGTACCCATACTGCGGCTATAGTGACTGATTACCGCAACCACTAGTGTCTGATGGAGATAGTACCTAACCCATTGAAAGTAAGGTAGGTGTGTAATTTATCTAGTTATATCTAAAGAACATATTTATTTATGCAAAGAAGGAACATATTTGTCAGTTAACATTAGTATCTGCCTAGAATTACAAAAATTTTGTGATAAAAACAACAAAAAAAACATAAAAATACGTCAAGCGTTCAAAACCATAAAAAAATTGTAATTGAATCCGAAATTTTTTTAAATTAATGCCCTTGATTAAGTTAAAAATTGGTTCCGGAAATTTTACAGGTTTATAACGTTGGATTTGCAGCCTTCTGTAGTTACCTATGTAATTTGTTATGGTTTACATAAATAAATGGGGTTATTTCCGTTTGGACAGATTTTCGTTTCGACAGAATACGGATTTTCGTTATGTCAGATTTTTGCTTACCAAACTGAGATTCTGCAAGAGCCTCGGCCAAGAATTCAGCTTTGTCCTTCGTGTCAAGTATTGCCAGAGTGGCGTTGTGGTGTCCCCTAAAACATAACAGTATTAAATATAATTTTTGTTAGTGTGAAGTCGCTGTGGCGCCGTAATGTGCATATCAAACGATATCGTAGGTTAAACGCGTTCGGCGCGGCCGGTATTAGGATGGGTGACCGCCCGCCGCGCCGATCATTTATTTCTCACGACGGCTTCCGTGCTTCGGAGGGCACGTTAAGCAGTCGGTCCCGGGTCCTGTATACTTGTATACAGTAGTCGTTAGGGTTTGTCACAAGCCATTTCGGCATTCTGAAAATTCTGATATCCACCTACTAGCACTGGGCCAGCTTGGTGGATTACGGCCTAAACCTCCTCGTCACCCAGAGGAGAGACTCATAGCCATGCAGTGGGTAGTATTGTATAGAATACCTAGGCATGGTATAATAATATTTCAACCTGACCGTTTTAGGTGTTCTATAAATTATCTAGCTATTGTTTAGAATACCGGATTATACAGATTGCTGGTCACATATACAATTATAACATTTTGCGACTAAATTACTCTGAGCTTCTACAACAGACCGTTTCGTACCATTTTTAGTACTTTTCGAAGCGGTTCTCATACCTATCGGAGACACTTTATAAATCAATATAAATGATGAATATGTCTTTTACCAAAAATTTAAAAAAAGGGGGACATAATGTTATCACCAAAGCAAATATCTGGTCGCTTAAATATAAGAAGCTCCTCTTTTGCATTTTAAGTAGCTCAAGAGATTTCAAAGCCACTTTTTACCGATTTCTTGCCACTCGGGGCAGTCGCTCACTTGGTAAAATATAGTTACCCAAATTCAGTTTCTGAAAATTATAATTTATAGTCACTCGTTTAAATAATACCCTTTTCATACACAGGGTTGATTTTTAGTCAATGGCCAAATTTTTTTTACAAAATAAGTATCATTTATGGAAACGATTTTTGCAAAAAAATGTATGTATTTTTTTACAAGGAAAATAATATATTCGCTAACATATTATGCAGAGCATGGTCACTGACAATCACACCAACTACATGGCCCCAAAGTAAGCATAGCTTGTGTTATGGGATACCATGTAGCGAACTAGGGGGGAACCTAGAATATAAATAAATAAATAGATAAACACCCAGACACGAAACATTTTTTTTTCTTGTTCCGTGCGGGAATCGAACCCGCAACCACTGGCATCTGAGGCAGACAGGTTTACCCCATCGCCAAAGTACATTGTGAATGAATACTATTAAAATAAAGACAACTACGCGCTTTTACAAAACATCTTATAATAAATACGTCGTAGTATTATCAATGAAATGCCGCGTCGCAGTAGCTATGTTCATCAACAGCGACTATTTGTAAATAAGTTTTGGATGCTTATTTTTTTAAAGTACTTATTATTTTTATTTTATCTTTTTATTTTATTTTATTAAATATGCACGTAAGTTTATATCATATCAAAGAAAATAACATTTAAAGGTTCCGTTGCATTCCTGGCCGCAACCTGTGCCAAATTTTAGGATCATGGAAATTATTCACAAATCAAACAAAAATAACAAATTTAAAGTTGAATCAGTAATTTAGGTGTACAAATGGAAAAATGAATTGACGTTATTGCCATAAATCTCCACAGTTTTGGCCGTAAGTACTTAGTGGATGTAGGTACTCAATCTATAAATAAAATGTGTTACAAACCTGTTCTTACAAAAGACAAATCTCTCTAAAAAAAAATAAAAAATATATTATAACTTCGAAGCATTCGACTTTTTAAATAAAAAGTTATGAACGGTTAATGAGACATGATCCTGAAAGGTCAACATAATGTACAGAAGTGACATTTCACCACTACTTATCAATCAAAAATATGCAATATTTTATGAATTCAGTTTTTTCTAGTTTTTTTTTTTTAAATTGAAATCGTCTTTTACGTCTAGGCAGAAATCAAAAATATAGGAATATCAGTGAAAATATGACTTAAAAATGGCGTCTGCCATTGGTGCAGTCTCCTGTGGTCTTTATCGATTCAAGTAGTTTTTCTTAAATGTTTATGTTTAGTTATTTTAAGTGTTTTTATAATGGTATTCCACAAATATTTTATTTGGCACAGGTGCTGGCCAGACGTCCACACTAAAATGAAACGTGTTATTTGGCTGGTGACTACATAACAACCCTGTAAGTATGAATTGTAAGGAGGATGTGAGCTAGGATTGATTGCGGTGCGATGAGAAATTAAATTCGCCGTGTTGTTTATAATTATACACTTTATTACAGGAAGATAAAATATGACAAATAATCGCTTAGAAATACATCTCCTCACTTCTTGTTAGAGAGCATTCAATCTCAATATCAATCTTGCTGACATTAACTTTTACGTCAGTCAACTGACCTTGATTGATCTAAGGCGTGCGTACACGCCACAAGTATATTATTTTAAAAACATACCTGCATAATATCTTGGCATTCTCCCAGGTAACGGGTAAATTCTGTATGATGAACTCCCTATCATTGAAGATGTAGGACTCCCATCTATCAGTAGTCACGAATGGAACTGAAATTAATGACAATTATACGAATCCAAGTCATGAAGCTTATTGCCAAAACCCTTGTAGTGCGAGGAAAGCGAATTCAAGCATTGTTATATATTAAATTTACAAGCGTTAGGTGATTCATTACTATTAAGTATTTATTTTTTGGCTTTTACTCACGTTACTTACATACATACATACATAACGTCACGCCTGTATCCCTTATGGGGTAGGCAGAACACCAGAGGTTACAAGACTATCTAATGCCACGTTTGACAAATTTGGAGGTATTATAAAGATGGAAAGAGACTATTGTAGGCTGACCCCCTGCCTATAGCCCACAAAAACGCCTTTAAAACCTCTGTCTCTTAACTGACTTTCACAGTATGCCCGGGAAGAGAAGCAGCTGGCACATTCTACGTTTTTCTTTCGCTCTTAGTCCAGCATGGAAGCAAAGTTAATTCGGTGGTGTATACAGGGTGTTCCAAAACGACACGTTCCGTGACTCTGGAGGTAGATGGACCTAAAGCCTATCAGATTACATAAAATAGGTTTTGTAACAGTTCCCTGGTTTTTCGAAATATTGCAACTTATGTGGTTTTTTAATTTTCCACTTTTGGTCCTTTTTTAATACTGTTTTTTTTTGGTTTATCTTTATTAGTTACTTGAGATAAAACAGTAATAATTTATGATGAAAAAGAGTAAAATATTCTTAATTTAAAAAAATAAAAAAAATCGACTAAAGTTTAACTGAATGCAGTGAAAAAAAATTATGGCATCGAAAATAGGCTTAATTAATGCCCTTTATAAAAAAGTTGCCATTATTTAAGACCAAAACTTAAAAAAATCTTTTTTTGCATATCAAGGCGTGCTACCTGGGAATTACAACTGGTCCTGTTCTGGTTTTTTTGAACTCTAGTCAAGTTTTTCGAAATGCAATAAATTAAGAATATTTCACTCTTTTTCTAAGCATAGGATAGTTTTCAAAATGATTACTGGATTATCGTGACCAATAAAGATAGACCTAGTAAAAATAAAACTTTCGTGAACAAATTTATTGCAGCTGTAGGTAAAAAGGGACCAAAGTATAATATCTCGAAAACCAGAGAACTTTTACTACACTTACTTACCCATTCTGATGTAATCTTAAAACCATCTTCCTCCAGTGTCACAAAAACGATTCCCCTTTTTGGGACACCCTGTTATAATTGAAGTCATATTATTCAACACATAAATAGATCTCAAATCGTGTGTGCCAGAGGGGGGGGGGGTCGTCGGACGCATGGCAGGCGTGAAAACTTTACACAATAGGTATTTTCATCACATCGGAGGTAGGGACTTGCGTCCCAGTCCTTACGTTCTTATGTCCTAATGCTCATCAGGTAAGATAAGACTAAGTAGGTAAGGACTTCTAAAAGGACAATGCCTCGCGCGATTATCGCTTTGTCTTGTTTTATTAGGACGATGCCAACATTCCGCCACTGGATAAGCCTGTGGTAAAAATCCACGGTGGTAGAGTTAGTCTGTTTAGCGACCACCCTTTACATAATATTAGATTTGAATGTGACTGTATATTTATTTATTTATTAACACTTTAATGTACACATCACATTACATTACATTAAGGAGAAAAGAAAAAAAATACAACCATAACACAAAATTTTGAATGGCACAATGGGCGGACTTATCGCTTCAGAGCGATCTTTACCAGACAACCCCAAGTTGTATAGAAAAAAAAAGAAACTGTACAAACATCGGCAATAACAAAACTTATGTTTATGTTCAATAATAAAATATAAAGGTACGTAATGATAATTACCTACATAAATAAATAAAATATATATAAATAAGCACACATACATTTAGGTTAACTTTAGGTATAGTAATTTACCCTCAAGTTCTATGTATTCCTATCTCTACGCCATATTGCTTTTGGGCTACAAAGTGGATGTGTGAGTTTGGGTAATTTATTAATTGGAAGAATGCTGTATAGCACCATATTACAGGCTCTTAAAGTGAGAATGTAATCTGAGTGTTTAAAAAATATACAGGGTGACTGGTGACAAATTTTAGAAACTGAAGGAGAGCACTCTGTCCTCGATTCTGATCATTATAATGTAATAAAAGTATGTACTTAATTTTTCACTAGAATTCCCTATAAATAAATACTACTATGTTACTATTTACTTTACATACAACCACAGAATAAGTAATAGTACCAGAAGAATTACTCCGCAAGAAGATCTAAATAAATTCGAGTGTTGCTACGACGCGATACGGTGGAATTCAGCTCGCACAGCATTACGTACCTGCAAATTTATATACCTAGAAGTTTTGTCTCTTTCTATCGCATGCCTCTTATCTTTTCTTACGCTGTTAGGGTTGCTGCCTAGTGAAGAATAATTAATCTCCTTATTTGTAATTAAGTATCTACCGATGTAGGTATTACTTACTGTTATTCTACCTTTGTAAAAAATATTATTTCAACATACCTAAAGTACAAAATGAAAAAAAAGTTACAACGAATAATTAGTAATACTACCTATGTTTTGTTTACTAAATTGAACATAATCAAATCTAAACATAATCTAATTGAATATTTGTTTCTTTTTATGTCCATTTTTAAATACTATTTGCGGCCTCGATCATAGAATTACTGTGAAAGCTATTAGGTAGGTAGGTATCTACAACGTCCGGACGGGCGCGCGCGTGACACACGACCCATTCGAACTCCGCCGGCGGAGCGCTTCGCTGTAGGTAAATAACGAATGTACCGCGCGGAGTGAGCCAGGCCTGATACAACTGAGTCAATCGCGGACGTGACCTGGCACGCGGATCGCTGCCAACGCTAGCGTAACCATGCGGTGCGTAATCAATTCTTTAACTTTCGGTTAAGTTTACTCAGTAAATAATTATTATTTATTTTTAATTATATTTTTTTTTCATGTATGATTTCAAAATATCACGTTCTTGAATTTCAAAATTAACCCACCAGTCAGCCTGTATAAGCGTAAAAATACGGTATGTTTCATTTGTTAAAACATCCGAATTTAAAAGTAGGTAAAACGGAAATAAAGATTAAAAATAAAATAGCTATACTACCTTTATACTGTTCATGATAACTGGCCGAACCCAAAACAAAGGAGGTGCAAAATATAAAATACTTAATATGAAAACTCATTGCTGAGCTCCAGCCAACGCACTGGCCACTTTCCCGACTAATTACGAAAATTAACTATTTTCAACATGGCGCCCAAGTGTTATGATAGTAAGCTTCCTTCTCGAAAATGTTCAATAGGTGCATATTTTGATAATAAATTGTGTATTTATCAAGTGTTTCCTTCGTTATAATAGATTTTGAAGCGCTAATTGATGTTTAGAGAGAGAATTTATAAAATATACAGGCAAGTCGATGTACGGTGTAGTGCTAGCTTATTATATTACAAGCTGTTTCGCGCGGTTTTACCCGCGACGTTTCAAATCCCGCGAGAATATCGAGATAAAAAGTAGCCTTTCGCTATTCCAGACTGTAAAATATCACTATGCCAAACATCCAAATCCATTAAGCCGTTTTGCCGTGATAGATAATAAATAAATAATAATAAATATTTCTGACACTCACACAGCATTATCTAGCCCAAATTAAGTTTCTTAAAGAACTTGTGTTATGGATACTAGATAACTGATGTACTTAAGAAATATAATACTTAAACATACATATTGAATAAATACATAATTTTATTAGAATAAACTTAAATAAACATATAAAATATATCCATGACTTGACGACTAATATCTGTGTTCATCTCACAAATATCCGCCGCCGCCGGGATTCGAACCCAGGACCTCTGGCATAGAAGGCAATGTATGTTACCGCTACACCAGCCGGTCGTCAAGTCATGGATAGAGGAACAAACATCCAGACATGCATACATCCAAACTTTCACATTTATAATATACAAAATTTTTGTTTGCTTTTATTCGTTAGATGCGGCTGTACGTCGATTAAATCGCGCAAGAAATGTTATAAATGACTTAGCCATATTTACTTAGTAGACTACTTTTATGCATCCTCACTTTCACAAATATAATATTAGTAGGATTAATTAATAGGTACTTAATATTGCAGTAAAGAAGCATCTATGCGACATTTTTTAATTCCCCTTATATTTATGGACATTATTTTATAATATTCTATCTTGATACTCAATACTACTTATATTGCTTCTATAATAGACATGAGTTGTATTAGGTAAATTTCGTACGTGTTCCGACTAATACTGATATTTGAAAATACCTAGTAAAATTACCTAATACATAATATTAATATTTATAATTAAAGCGTACAATGAACTTACATTTTTTACTCGTAAAAGCCAATACATTAATGAAAATATTTTTTAAATACTAGCCTTATTTCGAACAGGATGTAGATATTGTGTCGTGGCTTATTTTTTGCCTTCAATAACTCATATTCTTGTCATCCTGATTTTTTATTAAAATAAAAAAGCATTATTTCCCGCAGCCGTTTTCATCACAATCAATTATTCAAACAAAACCTTTTATTTCCCAATTCTCTGGTTAACTAAAACGTTTCATGACAGCAGCCATCTTGTTAAACTTTTTAACAACTTCATTTATAATGTAAGGTAGCAACCTCTTTAGATGTAATGTGAGTTAAAAGAAAAAAATATTATTTCGTCTTCCTTCGGGGTATGAGTTAATAGAATTAAAAGATGTACGTAAAAAACCATTGTGATGTAAGAACTTTTTGAATTGATTCTGGTTAACTCTTGTTATAAGTATCTATGAGTACCTAAGTATCTATTTATAGAAGGCTTAAGATTTTTTAAGTCGTGAAGAAAGCATTACGAATCTGTATGTGTGTGCTTGAGGTATTAACGGAACGGAACGACTGATGAGTGAGATATTCTTTCTCCTTTGTCGAAATTAAAAATGAAAAATTTTTATTCACTACACTTACCTAGGTACGAGGAGTGATCAAAAAGTAGTGAGAACGACATATACAGTGTGTTAGGTATCGGATTTCCGAAACTTCACCAACGTATTGTTCGTTAAATTTAATCGACAAAATACTCTAGAAAGAGGGTCGCACCCCTCACCTCTCAGAATGACAGCCATTTTAAAATTTAATATCTCGTATTTCTCGTATGACTGAAACTCATTTTTTTCACATTTTCTTGTCGGCCCGATCCACAAAAGTGGTCTTATTTGAAAGATTACGATATTTTCTAACATTTAAAGTAATTTTTGTTAAAAAGTAATGCAAAATAGTCCATGAAATCTTTTAGTTTAGCCGATAAACTTAGAAAAAAATCATAATTTAATAACCAGTTTTGGTTAATGTGCGCTATCTAAAAAACCAGCCCCTTAATAAATTGTTTTTTCCACTTAATTTGTTCGCAAGGAACTATACTAACAAATAAACTTTACCTTAGTATTGTGATTCGGGCTAATTTTGTCAAAATTACAAGAAAATATACGACTACGAGCGTTTGCCCGCGACTTCTTACACGCATAAACCCAAAAGTCCTATATTTTCCGTTCCCGTATAAATTTGGGGAATTCTTTCCATTATACAAACAGACACTTATTAAGGAATCTTCATACCAAGTATAACATCCGTGCACTCCAGGAACAAGGTTTTTCATACAAACTAAAACATCATATATTTCCCGTTCCCTTTGGGAATTTCGGGAATTCCTTTCATAAAACAACCTTTTACTTTTTGAAGAACCTTTATGCCAAGTATCGTGTCCGTACACTCAAGGAATAAGATTTTTTATACAAACTAAAATGTCAAATAATTCCCGTTCCCGTGGGAATTTCGGGAATTCCTTCCTAAGTGCACCCCTACATCCCCTAAAATGAAAATGAAATGAAATGAATGAAATGAATCAGGTAGCATTACATTAGTGTGCGAGTGTGAGCAGTATTTTTAAGGATAAGTTAGGTGAGACAAAAATATTCTGATTGTTTCCTATATATTAAACTTCTTCTTCGTCTAAAATTTTACAGTAATTGTTCAAAGCGCCCGCCATTATTTGGAAAGCAGGCGCCCTTAATCCGACTTGATTCTGTCATAAATAAAAAAAAGGCTTTATTTCCAGTAATCTTAAAACTAATAATAATTAACAGAGACTTCCCAGTGAGTAGTCGAATGACACTCGTAGTAGGAATGACTCGCTACTTCCTTTGAGGACATGATTACAACTTACAGATAATGTACTTATTTACTTATTAGGTTAGTAGGGTTAATTTTTATATTTATGATGTTACAGTTTGCCTCAGTGTGTGTGTTTGTGTGTGTGTGTGTGTGTTCGTGTGTGTTTGTCTGTGAGTGGGTGTGTGTGTTTGTGAACAGTTACCCTACATGTTACATACATACATACTGGTACCTATGTATGTAACAAATACCTGGTACATACATAGGTACCAGTTACCTAGTACCCAGTACCTATGTATGTTACAATATATACAGTTGACCCTGTATATGTAACATACATAGGTACATATACAGGGTCAATTTTAATTAGCACATCACCTCTTGCAGGCAGCCTCTCCACATTAATCCTTACAACTTTTGTTCTACGACTTTCTAAAATTAATCGTTTTTTAAATTTAATTTTTCCTCTACAAAAATTTGTATTTATTGCCTCTAAATTAACGTAACTCTACTAGCTCTGAGCGTAGGAATGCCACGCACCTTGAGTAGGCAAAATATCGCCACGTGCATGAACTTTCTTGCTTTTCCTTTTTTTTGTGTAATTTATCAGCATTTGTAAAAAGTTGTAGAAAAAAAGTTGTTGAGGTTAATGTAGAGAAACTGCTTGCAAGAGGTGACGCGCTAATTAAAATAAATCCTGTATTATGATGCATATCATCTCAAAAACCCTTACGAGTTATTAGCGCCCGGGACCGTTTGCATAACTTGATCTCCGATGCTTCGGTCATACGTCACGGTAATAATACTATTCAGTACTTCAACTCGGCCACATCTTTGAAATAAACGCCTACAGCTCCGCGGTCCGTTCACATGTGATAGGGTTGCCCAACCTCATTATATTAGCCTAACATGCAAACCGTAAACTTCCGGCTGTGACCCTTTGTGAAAAGAATGCCAAGAGTTTTTTTCCGCCGGCTTTTTTGTCTCTTGGTCTACTGTAATATCTTATTCAATACCTATCAACACCTTTTTAAAGCCGAAGTACAAAATTGTGACGTCATTAAGCGGCAATTCGATGGTCTTATGATGAATAAAAAAATTTCATTTAATTTTTCATTTCATTTCATTTTCGTACCATCCTGGTTCTAAATAAAGTTTTATAATAAAGCTTTATTTTTAACTTAAACACTGCGGATTTTGAATAACGAACAAGAAGGTAGTAGGAGTGCATTTAAGAATAATTTTGGCATTTTCTTCAAAATATAGACACATAGTTCCCGAAACAAAGAAACCAAAAGGTTTTCTTAAAATACAGTTTACTAAACGACTTCTAGTCGATAAAATCTACCCTACCTCTAACATTAACATTTTTATTAAGTTTAAAACAAGGACTGCATACCGGTATGAATTTCTGTATGACGCCATACCGTTAAATAATAGTATATTATGTAACAAGCTAAGTTAAGTCTCGGCTCATTGTTAAATCACAATGGTGAGCGTTGCTAATCACAGCCTCGACTGTAATTAGCAACGCTCACGAGTTACATACTACGTTTTTCAACACACTTGTGAGTAATAGACAGATATACGTGGTCATAAAATTTATTTGAAGCAGCTGTTAGCTGCTGCCTGTCAGTAACCCTGTCCCATTACACGTACACACGCTATTGTTGCTTGGAGGCGCCGTGCGGCCGCTGCTGCTGCACGCGCGCCGCCTGGACGCGCGCGCTCCTTTATTTAATGTATAACCCGGATCTATAAAATATACTCTGTTTACTCGCATGCAATTTGCACTAAGGTACAATTCAACTTTGTAGGATTCATTATATTATGCACTAGGGTATAATATATTATGCACGCGTGACTTATAGCCCAGTTTATAGTTCTAAATTCAATAGAATAAGGCTCACTTTACGAGCAAGTGTGTTGAAAAGTGTATTTAAAAATAACAGTACAGGAATTCATACTGAAATAATTCTTGTACCTTTTTTTATTATTGTAGCATAACTGATATTTTTTTCAGTTAACTGAAATTTTCCGGTATTAATATTAATATTGATATTAAAATTTTATTTTTAAATAACTGTAGAATGTTCGATAGTTTAGTTATGAAGCGTAGGTACATATGCTGACCTATACCTACATTTCGGTACAGACATTAAATAGGTTAAAATATTTCTGTACCTACTTAAAACATCTACTTACGGAAATTAATTTGGTATACATTATTTGGGTACTGATATCATTAATTTAGATTTTAATAACTTGTACAGTTATTGTGTTTGATGAAGCAGTACACTAATAAGGGTACTGAAATTTTACTAGTACTATTTAAAAATTTTATACCGATATGCAGTCCCTTGTTTAAAATATGGGAAATCTTAATTACTTCTCACCCTGTTGATAAGCATTAACAACTAATTATAACTTTAAAACCGCTTCTGTGACGATTTACACTTTTAACCTACTTCTAGTAATTAAAGAGAGACACACACCCATACAAGCACAAGGTAAGTTCATGCAATCCTAACTTCCTAGTAATATTACAAATGTGAAAGTTTGTATGGAAGGGTGGATGTTTGTTTGTCAATCAAGACAGCACGACTCAACGGATTTTGATAATTTTTTTTTACATATCACACCAAATTCATGGCCCAAAAGTAAGCATAGCTTGTGTTGTGGGATACTATGTAGCGAACTAGGGGGAAACCTAGAATATAAATACATAAATAGATAAACACCCAGACACGGAACATTTTTTTTCTTGTTCCGTGCGGGAATCGAACCCAGTGGTTGCCCATTGGCGTCTGAGGCAGAGAGGTTTACCCCTATCGCCAAAGTGGTCGTTGGGTAAACCTATTTGGCATAGTGATAGTGTACAGTCTGGACATAGACTACTTTTTATCTCGAAAAATACTGCTGCTAATGGGATTTAGGTACTTGTATCAGGAATTTAATTTCACGATTTGACACTTGATGGCGCAATAAGTATTTTAAATCGATCAGTAAACTTTTTTAATGCAATACATGTAGGTACCGTAAGGTTTGGTTGTGCCTTACATTTTTGTAAATAAAGAGTTTATAAGCGCACACCAACCTTACGGCAGATGTTAGAATTTCATTTGAAAAGATTAAAAGTAAAAATAATAAAAATGACGCGGGTTGTCCGTCAGAAAAATATTTACTCCTATGTTTGTTTTTATCTCGAAAAGTAGAAGGGTCCCGAGACCCTGATACTGCCCCGCCACATCTCTATAAATAATCATGGTATTAATGTAAAAAGTGAACCAATTTGATTAAATAAAAAAGTGATATTGGAATAACTGTTTTTCTCATTAGATAAAATCTGCTTATCAGAATTGCCGCCTAACGGTCCCCATTAGTTGGTTTATTTTTATTATTTTGATTTATGTGGGTTTGACAAGCTCCCACGACAGATGACAACCCATAGTAAATGTATTCTTGACTTTGGCCTGGTAGAACTTGACATTCTGCCTAGGTGTTAATTTGTTGTAAATTTGAATTATGAGGGTGTAGGTTCGATCCCTAGCCTAGTTTTATTTTAGTGTTTGTCACTTTCTTTGTATTGTGGACTTTAGAGTCAACGTCAACTTAATATATAACGACGATGATAACCTAAGGACGTTCATTGACTTATAAGTCGGGATAACTGTTTGGAGTTAATAATGTGGTAATGTTTGTTTTTTTTTTAGAGTTAATTAATGATTGCTTTATTAATCCACGCTTACTGTGGAGTTGAGGCTTTACCGAAGTATGCCCGAACTTATCAAATATAGCAGGGCGTTATAACGAATCTCTCGGAAGAGATTTAGTTTTAAAAAAAAATTTGTTTTGTTTGTTGTTGATCTAAGTCGAATGATATGCCACGGTTGATCGATATGGAGTCAATGATCGTATTTGAGTTTAATTAGACGAGATCTTGGCCGCTTTTAACGGTTTTTGCGAGCAAGGCTCTACTGAGAGAGTTTTTGAGTAAGCAGCAAGTATATTACGCCGCGTAATATACTGGATATTGTTTCGGGTTGTAGTCATGCGTGAAACTCTACCAGTAGGGGGTTCATCTATGAACACTCTCGTATTTTTGTAAACTTCCGCTATAGGTAGAAATCGTACTATTAAGGAACATTTATGTATCTAGGGGAAATTTATTCAACCGACTTCATCGAGTTGAATAAATTTAATATAAGGGGGCGGTCGTAAGGTTTGGTTGTGCCTTACATTTTTGTAAATAAAGAGTTTATAAGCGCACACCAACCTTACGGCAGATGTTAGAATTTCATTTGAAAAGATTAAAAGTAAAAATAATAAAAATGACGCGGGTTGTCCGTCAGAAAAATATTTACTCCTATGTTTGTTTTTATCTCGAAAAGTAGAAGGGTCCCGAGACCCTGATACTGCCCCGCCACATCTCTATAAATAATCATGGTATTAATGTAAAAAGTGAACCAATTTGATTAAATAAAAAAGTGATATTGGAATAACTGTTTTTCTCATTAGATAAAATCTGCTTATCAGAATTGCCGCCTAACGGTCCCCATTAGTGTACTAAAGAAAACTTAAGGAGAATGAAGTCGTGGGCAACAGTACCTAGATAATTATAAAAGTTTGTAAAGTGTAATGGCGATATGTTTTCAAGTTCTCAACTGTGCATTTTAACCGTCCCACCTATTTTGTAAGTCAAATTCCAAAAAAAAATGCCAGAAATTAGTTGTAGTTTGTTGCTATACACAGCTCTTCCTCTTCCTATACTCCTGAAAGTGCTAAACTTAAAATAAATAAAAAATAAAATACCGAGACAATTTCCAAGTAGCGAACTAAGGGGGAACCTAGAATAGAATATAATAAACGCCGAGACCCGGATTTTTTTCTTGTTCCCTGCTTGAATCTAATCCGCAGCCACTGGCGTCTGAGGCAGATAGGTTTACCCCATCGCCAACGTGCTCGTCGAAGAAACTTGGATTTGAAAGAAAACATGAAGTTATGATCTGGTCGCGGTCGCCGGTAAACGCTGGATGAGGGCGGCGCGGGACCGAGCGACGTGGAGAACCTTGGGGGAGGCCTATGTCCAGCAGTGGGCGCCATCAGCTGATGATGATTATGATGATGATGTCGAAAATAGTTGACCACTAGATCCGCCACTTGCCACAGAGGTCATCTTGCTTCTTCAATCAAATATTGATGGTATAAAAAAACTAATGGTCCTCTTTCAATTCTCTGTCCAATTTTGGTTTTAGACTTAGGTGTTTATTTCATAATTAATAAACAAAAATAAAATTGTTTTCAACACACTTGCTCGTAAAGTGAGCGTTATTCTATTGAATTTAGAACTATAAACTGGGCTATAAGTCACGCGTGCATAATATATTATACCCTACTGCATAATATAATGAATCCTACAAAGTTGAATTGTACCTTTGTGCAAATTACATGCGAGTAAACAGAGCATATTTTATTGATCCGGGTTATACATTAAATATTTTCAGAAACAACAAAAACATTTTATACCACTTCAAATCCATATACATTTTTAAATGTTTGCACCTTATATTAGTAAAACAAATTTGTATATCAAACAAATTATTCACAATTTACAATAATTTGTTATAAAATATTAAAATATTTGCATTTACCACTCCAAATTAAACATTTTCACTTAAAATAGGCTGTATATGCTATACAGACATTGACACATTTGGCGGAAAAAAAATGCGCGAGGTTCGGCGCCATTTTTCAATCAGAATTCACAGCTTCAATGTGTTTGTTATTTTATGACCACGTATGTCTGTCTTTTACTCACAAGTGTGTTGAAAAACGTCGTATGTAACTCGTGAGCGTTGCTAATTACAGTCTCGGCTCATTATTATTATCACAGCTTCGACTGTAATTAGCAACTTAGCTCACTTGTTACATAATATACTATTAAATGTGATTCCAAACCGAAGCTATAGGACATTTTATAACATAAAAATATTTATTCTAAACGGAGAAAAGACAGATTTTTTTCTTAAAAAAGTGATAATTAATTTATTTCACTTTCTGATCGGATCTGGGTTCAAATTATTGATACTTTGCTTTGGTCTAAGAATCCGTTCGAAGAACCAATAAACGTGTAAGTAGGTATATCAAATAAAATAAATAAATAAATGTTCGAAAAACGTAGAATTAGAAGGTACAGTAATTCAAGTTCATACAAACGGACGAAACGCGAGCTATTGCTACGCGGCTCGAACTCGGCATGCGGCCAGTCGCGAGTGTATGCATACCGAAACAATTGTTGATTGGGCTTTACGTTAATATACGGATTGTTTAAACTTTAAATTTTAATAGTACATCTTTTCGTTCGTCTCAGTCGAGGCGCTTGAATTTTTCGGTCGCTAATTTGTAAGATACATTTGTTATTCAAACGTAATACAAAACGTATTTTTATTAAATACAATTCACAAAGTATGTTATTTGTTTATATAAAAAAAGTATATTTGCAGTCACAAAACTAAATGGAAGTAAACACAAAGTAGGCAAATTCCTATCACATTTATTTCAAAGATGTGGCCAAGTTGAATTACTGTAGATATATGTACCGTGCCTCTGAAGTTGTTGCGAGAGGTTTTTTGTAACGTTTAACTAATTCAGAGCGTACTAGTTATTTGTCGCAAGCCATATCATCATATGCAATCAACAAAAGTTTTTCTATAAGATGGCAAATAAAGTAACAATTAATAATAAATAATAAATAAATATTTCTGACACCCACACAATATTATCTAGCCCAAATTAATTTTCTTTAAGAAATTGTCTTATGGATACTAGATAACTGATATAATTAAGAAATATATAAACATACATATTGAATAAATACATATTTATATTAGAATAAACTTAAATAAACATATAAAAATCCATGACTTGACGACTAATATCTGTGTTCATCACACAAATGTCCGCCGCCGCCGGGATTCGAACCCAGGACCTCTGGCATAGAAGGCAATGTATGTTACCGCTACACCAGCCGGTCGTCAAAAAAATTAGTTATTTGGATCCACTGAGCAAATAATCACTTCGTTTTATTTGGATATATAGATAATACTAATATCCTAAGTTCACAAGGCTCTGCCCTTTATTGGGGAGTAGTGCACTCAGTAAATTAAAATTATGTTCCTGTTAGATTATTCATATATTGTTAAACTTTTACTGGTTTTTGTGATGCTTATATCTGAAATAAACGATTATTGTTTCTTTAGAAATGTATAAAAAAGTAAATGCTGAAAATAGGGTTGCCAACTTTTATTCTAAAAATAAAGTATATTTGAGTCTGAAAAGAATATCAAACAGTATTTTAGAAAAATAAACAGTATTCAATATATTTAATATTTTAAATACATATATTTTAAGGGTTCTTGCACAAATTATCAATTAAAATCTAGCATATATAAAGTGTTTAGCTTTTTCTGCTGAAAACAGTATTTGGTATACTTTTTTTTTGTACAACAGTAAAGAGAATCATGTAGTGAAAAACAATATAATACTGCTAAAAACAGTATAGTTGGCAACCCTAGCTGGAACTGTTTAATCAGATTACAAATGTAATTTGATACATTAAAATTGTTTTTTTTTTTTTTTTTAAAGTACCTAAATGATAATGAAAATTTAATTATTGGAAGGTATCATACTATAATTACCTTTTTATACCATACATTGAATGAATAAATATGATTATGATTAAATATGATCAGGTAAATTGTAAAGGTTTCTTTCATTATCACAAATTATTTTTTCATGTCACATATTTTGGCACACACGCACAAAAAATAAAATCTACTCCCTGATTATAAACTTCGTGCGGTTTTAATCCGCGTTATTTTGAATTTCCTCGTAATATTGAAATAAAAGTAGCCTATCAGTATGCCAAATTTCATCCAAATCCATTGAGCCGTTCTGCTGTGATTTAGGAACAAACTTCCATACATCCGTCAAACTCAAATATTTCGTAAGTATTTAAATACATTTGAAATAAGTCAAACAATTTATAAATTGAACTGAATCTACCACCACTTCGGAAAGTCGATCTGTTGAGAAGAAGTGGCAAGAAACTCAACAGCAATCATCTTTTAAAAATAAGAGAAAAAAATACACAATAAAAATTTACAGCCAGGGAATCCCATCTTCTTTCTCTCCCCTCTCTTCTTTTTTTTTTCCGCCACAGAAAGCTTTACTACCGACTTGACGCCCCTAAGGGAGCCACAGAAGGAGAGGAGGTGAATGCTTCATGCACGAAGAGGGGACCTTTGGGGGACTACCCCGCCAGCCAATCCCTAACAGTGCGGGACTCACCAAACCCAGCGTTACCCGCTAAACACCCCCTTTGCTGAGTTGTCCCGAGTTGGGTTAATCTCATCATCTGAACGACAGCCAATTGGAGTCAGAGGCTGCGTACCGGGCGTCCCAAGAGACAACCCGTCACGAAAGCTTATCGCAGGACCGAATCTGTAACAATAAAAAATTGGAAACGACGTCGTAAGAGTTATAAACACATGTTGTGTGAATTAATTGTTAAGAACAACCTAGAACCGGTTGGCTTGTTGAAGCTTCCTCACGAGGGAGGCGTGCTTGGATAGGATGGGGAGAGCATCGGCGAGAGAGTCCTGGCCGGCGTTGAGTGCAACGCCGAGCTCAAGAATCTCGTCGATAGGAGCGACGGTGACCCAGAACGCCAAGCGATCAAAACTGACCTTCGCGTTCTGTACCGCGGGTTGGGCGGGCGGCCAGCCCAAGCGGTAGGAGTGACGTTCGAAACGGGTTTCGATGCGCATTCCACGGCCTGAGGGGCCTTAGCTTGAGGGGAGCCCTTAGGGGGCTGGGGGCGGTGTCTCCAATTAAGGGGATCGGCCGCCGCTTTGGAACGGACCGAGCGCGGCGCCTTAGGGCACCCACGATAGTTCGCCGTGTGGCCGGACTGGCCGCACAGGACGCAAGACGGATCTGTCGGGGACTCAAGGGTGCGGGAGCACTCCTTGGTGGAATGATCCTCTAGGCACTTAACGCACCTAGGTTTGGCGAAGCAGTTATGTGTCGCATGACCATAGAGTTGGCAGCGGTGACATTGACCGGGGTGACCTCTGTTGTGAGGTTTTTCTACTCGGATTTGCGAGAGGCCGCATACAGTGCGGGCCCCATTGCGAATTAGGGAGTTCCCGGCTGTGTTATTCGTTAGAATAACAAGCGCAAGGGGAAACTGTTTGCCTCGTTTGCTGTGCAACTTGTGCACGGACTCAACGGGGAAACCTTGAGATTTGAGATCCTCGGCGATGAGGTCGTTCGATAGCTCGAACGGCACGCCCCTAAGGATAACGCGGGCTTTACGCTCTTCCGGGAGAGCGTAAGTATGATAGGCGAATTGCCTTTGAGTTAGCAGGGAAGTCAGATTCCTGAAATCGATCAGAGTACATGGCTCGATCTTAATGAAGGCACCGGTGTTGGTTGCCTTCTTGTAATTGATCTTGGGGGCAGTCAGGCCCCCCGAACAGAGGGTCGAGACCTGTCCCCAAAGATGTTTATCCCGAAGGAAGACAGGGGGAGGGGGCTTAGAGCTCGGGGGAGGACCCTCGGGCTTGGAACGCGGGGCAACCTTGGGGCGCATTGCCTCCTTAGGGGCTTCAGCCACCTTAGGGGCCGCTACCGCCTCGGGAGCCGCCGCTGGAGAGGGCGTGGGAGGAGCGGAAGAAGCGGTATTCTTCTTTTTCCTATTAGAAGACTTTTTACCCCTGACTGGGGTGAATGGAGTATTATCCGTAACGGTGTCATCCGAGTGGGACGCACTGACGGGCGAAGCCTTGCGTTTAGACGCAGCGGATTGGGCGGAGGACTCGGCAGACTCGGAAACGGAAGATTTCGATTCGGAGATGCCGTCCATGTACTCTGAGGGGCCAGGAGACACCGTAGAGCGTTGGGACTGGGCATCGAAACCCGGGGGGGAGGCCTGAAGGGCCTTAATTTGAGCAAGTTGAGCCTGAGCGACCTGGCCCTGGGCGGTCACCACTTGGCCTTGGGCGGCCATCAGCGAGAAACGAAGCTGCTGAATTTGGGCTTGGAGGCGTGCTTCATGCACGTGAAATTGGGCGGTGAGGGTGGCCGTAGCGGCCTCAACAGCAGCGGCCACGCGGGCCTCCACAGCTGCATCGTACCTAGCTTGCGGAGAGGGCTCCATGATGGAGTACCCTCTGAAAAGGTTGACCGTGCCGATGAACGGCGAACGAACCTAACCTAACGAAAAACCGATGCCGATGAACGGCGGCGGAAAGCTGAAAAGAGGGGGTGCGTGCTCCTAATTCGAGCAGGCACCTAACCGTCCCCCTGGGAAAGGCCCAGTGCAATGGGTTCGGGTCTGCCGGATTTGTTAGCCCTGGAGAGCTAATAGCGTTCCGGGGCCACGCTAACGAGCTTCGTTGTCACCGTAAGGTATCAACTCGTTCAAACGCGGAACTCGGAAGTTTGTTTGAAGTTCGTCCTTTTCAGCACGAAAATCACTCAAACTTCCCAGTTGTATGATAGCGAAGTTCGCGAATGCGTCGTTAGCACGCAAGTGGCGCCACTGTCGCAAAACGGTACTAATACGCGGCAATACCGACCGGAGAGCCTCGGAGTCGATAAGCGGTAAAACGGAACGATAACGATAAAGGTCCTGCCGAGTCGACAAGTCCCTTATCGATCGAAACGGAGAGCACTGAGAGCACGATAAACACGACCACTGCGCGCGAACGATGAAACGGAACTACATCCCATCTTCTTGCATCCGGATATCTTATAGTAAACCTATAAGATATCCGTTCACATAACACTTATCCTTAAATCTATCGAAGGGTTAATCTTAAATATTTTGGAATTTTATTATAAAATAAAGCGTAGAACGACCCATGAACGAGTTGATCTTCTGGAGTCTACTATTATATTTATACAATAGGCAATCAAGTATTAGACAGAACCGTAAACATAGATATAGAGGTAAAGATAGAAGCAGAGATAGATGTAGCGATCGAGGTGAGAGAGAATACAGATAATATGAATGAAGATGAGGATAGTCTTGGACAAATACAGGACGTGGACATGGAGATGGGGTCTATCCAACCTTTCACATTTAAAGTAAGTTATAGTAAGATGTGAAAGTCTGGATGGATGTTTCTTCCTCAATCCCGGCAGAATGGCTTAACGGATGGCGGAACGGAGTTTATAATCTGGAATAGTGGATAGGCTTTTTTGTATCCCTTTTTTATTTTATTTGACACAAGGTGGCGCTGTAACTTTAATCGGTCGACGGATACCGTTCGATTACCTAATCTATCAACGACAGTATTCTATCAGAGTCTTTTGAATCGAACCCCTCGATCGACGTTAGATCGATTCATCATAATCATCATCACAACTTTTTGCAATGAGCCCACTGCAGGGCATGAATCTCTCTCCTGGGCGATGAGGAGGTTTAGGCGATAATCAACCAAGCTGGCCTAGTGCTGGGTGGTGGATGTCAGAATTTTCAGGCAAACCCTAACGACTACTGTATACAAGTATACAGCACCCGGGACCGACAGCTTAACGTGCCCTCCGAAACACGGAAGTCGCCGTGAGAAATGACTGGTCGGCGGTCACCCATCCAAGTACCGACCGCGCCGAACGTTGCTTAACCTGTGATATCGTATGATACACACAGTAAACACGGCGCCACGACGACTTCCCTATTATAACATATTAATTAGTGTTTAAATGGTTAAAGTGGATATGGATAACCTCTAGCCAATGAGGGTGTCTAACAGCCTATTTCTGGTATCTACGTAAATTTTACTTTTCAGTAAAATTGTAGGCAGAACACCAGAGGTGATAAGACCATCTGATGTCACGTTTGACAAAACTTTGAGGTATTATAAAGATGGAGAGAGACTATTGTAGTGACAGAGGGTCAGCCTATCGCCCTCAAAAACGCCTTTAAAACCTCTGTCCCTTAACAGACTTTTACAGAATGCCCGGGAAGAGAAGCAGCTGGCACATTCTACGTTTTTCTTTCGCTCCCAGTCCAGCATAGAAATGATTATGACAATTTAATTAAAACAACTAAATTATTGGAAGGTATCATAATATAATAACCTCTTTGTACCATACATTGAAGCAATAAATATGATTATGATTAAATATGATGAAGTAAATTGTAAAGGATTCTTTCATTATCACAAATTATTTTTTCATGTCACGTATTTTGGCAAACACGCACAAAAAATAAAATCTACTTCCTACTTATAAATAACGTGCGGTTTTAATCCGCGTTATTTTGCATTTCCTCGTAATATTGAAATAAAAGTAGCCTATCAGTAAGCCAAATTTCATCCAAATCCATTGAGCCGTTCTGCTGTGATTGAGGAACAAACATCCATACATCCGTCAAACTTAAATATTTCGTAAGTATTTAAATACATTTTTTTTTATAAGTGACTAAACCCGCGTTTGACCTCAATCTCACCTGATGGTAAGTGACGATGAGGTCGAAGATGAAAGCACACGGGTTTAGGAAGGAACTGGCTCTTTATACAATATTGCCGGAACACATTACCGCCGGAGCGGTAACATTTGGCGGCAGACTTTATATAAAGGGTGGAAATCGAGAATACCAAGAAATAAGTCAAACAATTTACAAATTGAACCAAATCTACCACCACTTCGGAAAGTCGATCTGTTGAGAAGAAGTGGCAAGAAACTCAACAGCAATCATCTTTTAAAAATAAGAGAAAAAAATACACAATAAAAATTTACAGCCAGGGAATCCCACCTTCTTGCATCCGGATATCTTATAGTAAACCTATAAGATATCCGTTCACATAACACTTATCCTGAAATCTATCGAAGGATTAATCTTAAATATTTTGGAATTTTATTATAAAATAAAGCGTACACATTGACCCATGAACGAGTTGATCTTCTGGAGTCTACTATTATATTTATACAATAGGCAATCAAGTATTAGATAGAACCGTAGACATAGAGGTAAAGATAGAAGCAGAGATAGACGTAGCGATAGAGGTGAGAGAGAATACAGATAATATGAATGGAGATGAGGATAGTCGTGGACAAATACAGGACGTGGACGTGGACATGGAGATGGGGTCTATCCAACCTTTCACATTTAAAGTAAGTTATAGTAAGATGTGAAAGTCTGGATGGATGTTTCTTCCTCAATCCCGGCAGAATGGCAGAACGGATGGCGGAACGGAGTTTATAATCTGGAATAGTGGATAGGCTTTTTTGTATCCCTTTTTTATTTTATTTGACACAAGGTGGCGCTGTAACTTTAATCGGTCGATGGATTCGATTAACTACTCGATCAACGACGGTCGGTCAACGTTGATCGGGTAACCTCGACTATATTCTATCAGAGTCTTTCGAATCAAATCCTTCGATTGACTTTAGATCGATTCATCATCATCATCATCAAAATCATAATCAACCAAGCTGGCCCAGTACTGGGTAGTAGGGTGTCAGAATTTTCAGGATGCCGATACGGCTTCTGACAAACCCTAACGACTACTGTATATAAGTACCTATACAGCACCCGGGACCGACTGCTTAACGTGCTCTCTGAAGCACGGAAGTCGCCGTGAGAAATGAATGGTCGGCGGTCACCAATCCAAGTACCGACCGCGCCGAACGTTTCTTAACCTTTAATATCGTATGATACACACAGTACCATGGCGCCAAGACAACTTCCCTATTATAACATATTAATTAGTGTTTAAATGGTTAAAGTGGATATGGATAACCTCTAGCCAATGAGGGTGTCATAACAGCCTATTTCTGTTAAATAAAACACTTTTTAACCGGATTTATCGCGTATATTTACATTTTAAATTTTGACTCGACGTTTCGGTGTCTTTGCAGACCCCGTGGTCGCGAGCGACTGATCAGTATTTATTTAATAGTATGAATCGCGAAAACTTAAGACAATATTAGCCTATTTCTGGTATCTACGTAAATTTTACTTTTCAGCCATATTGTGAAGTAAAAAAAAATTGGTTATTTGTGTTTAATGTTACGACGACTTCTTAGATCGATTCGTGTGGTAGAAACTATCGATTTACGCCATCGATTGAGACGCTTGATTGGTGTGGTAATACCCTAAGTATGTTTAAAGCGCAGTAATTTTTATTACTTATTTCCTCTTCAAACTTTGAGATCTCATTTATAATAAATAAATAAAATAAAATAAAATCGATTTATTTCAGACGTTAGTCCATATGTTATTAATTAAATTAGAATTAGAAAAACCTTATGACAAAATTCTTAGCATATAAATTTAAGGAAATACAATGATGAAAAATAGAATAATGGACATCTGTAACATAATTTTCACTAATTATAATAAAATAAAAGTAAAAGAAAACAGGAAAAGTTATGCAATCTATAAATGAAATTAATAACAATACATTCATTAAAATTAAAAATTGAAATCCATTTGTTTTGTTAAAACAATAAAGGAAAAATATATGTACAGAACAGAATGTATAGAATTATAAAATCGTTTAATTTAGTTGATATAATCAATCATACTTGGTAAATTAACATCAATAACTAATAAATTAAAATTAATAAAATAATAAATTAAAATCAATGAGTACTTAATAAAATATCAACAGCAATAATTTAATTAATTTAAGTATCTACCTGGTACTTACTTACTTTATACCTGGTACTTGTACTTACGTATTTATACTAAAACTTTGAAGGAAAAGAGTAACCACTACTTCTTAATATGGCGACTTAGAACAGCCCTATCACCCGAGGATAAGCGTGTCATAAAAGGCGACTAATCCGAGTGCCCCCAGCTTGGTGGTAGGATCCCGTCAGGGTCCGACTGACTAGCGACCACCCTTCATGTTAAATCTGCCGTAAACGGCGGTAATATTCATATTCATTTCCAAACACTTTATTGCCATTTGCATAGAATGGAAAAATAATAATAATAACATACATACATAACTTCACGCCTGTATCCCATATGGGGTAGGCAGAACACCAGAGACTATAAAACCATCTGATGTCAAGTTTGTCAAATAGGGAGATATTATAACGATGGAGAGAGACAATTGAAGTGAAAGCGGGTCAGGATATCGACCACAAAAACGCCCTTAAAACCTCTGTCCCTTAACTGACTTATACAGTACGGGAAGAGAAGCAGCTGGTACATTCTATGTATATCTTTCGCTCCCAGTCCAGGACAGAAGCTAAAAAATAATAATGTGTGCGGTCTTATCACTTCAAAGTAATCTCTTCCAGGTGATATGTTGTTGAGAAGTTTTTTCCAAACTGGCTTGGCTGGGACTCGAACCCAGGCACACTCGGCCACTGTACCACAGAGTTCGTCTCTACTATGTAGGTAATATGGAGATGGACTAAAAAGGTAATAAATTCTCTGTTTTAATAAGATTGATATTGATGTTCTAAGCCATTTGCTGTTCCCGTAATATCGCACGATTTGAAATTAAGCCCTTTTGTAAAAACAAGCAGTGCGTTGCGCTTCGGTGATAGATAAGAATAATAATGCTATGGAGTCGTATTCATTTAAAAAAACATGAGAAATGTGTAAATATATCATTTTTTTAGGTAAATTTTATAAAGTTTTATTTAAAAAAACCCTTTTCGCAGTACCTACATACATATTTTATCTATTTCAACAGTTTAGAAATTGAGATTTAAATTGGTCGTAACGGCCGCCATTTTTGCTAGTAAGTACGTAAGTGTAGGTATTAATAGGTACTATTGCAGACTCGTTATAGCTATTTTATTTTCAACCGAGTCTGTATGTTTTTTTTTATGGTTTTGATGATTCATATTATGATAGAGGATACTTTTCATTTGGTCCCATATAAAGAAATCGATTGAGAACTACATGAAAAATTTTATTAAATTTATTTTTATCAAATCGTTTACCTTGACGACTTTATACTTCAGCCAAAGTTTTGACGTGAAGTCGGGTATTTAATGCTCTGCATTCGTTGATTATAGAAATAATACAATAACAAAACATAGTAAGTTGTTAAAACAACATCTTTTACTATAATTACTAATCGACAAGTTCAAAACATAAAAACTGGTAATAAATATGGTAGTACCTCATTTAAATTATTATATAAAATACGATTTTAATAGGATTACTCTGGGTCTCTAAGGAAACCAAAATGTCAAGTTAAAATAAAATCATGCGACAAAATCCGATGTTTGTTTTTGTACCTAATTCTTGAGAGTATTATTCTTATGATTTATTTTTATATTTTGAGTATCAATAGGCCGTACTTGACATTACAGTCTCTCTTATGTCAAACTTAGAGTCATAAAAATCTGATTTTGTAAGGAAATATTGAGTGTGAAGTCCCATAACTTGACTTAGGTATGTCCTAATTATGAGAAACCTAAAATGTTTACCTTGACTTTATATGTATAAATGAGTTGTAACTACCTATAAAATAATAATATGTTGGTGATTCTAATTACATAATGAAATATAAGTTCCTCGCGAAAACATAAAAAAGTCATGAAATATATCTACCCCCCTGGATACGCGTGCAGAAAAATCAGACAAATAAAGCGTCTCGGCTTGGTGGAAGGATCTTTTCAGGATGTGCCTGAAATTCAAAGTCTGCTCTACCGAAATACAAGATCGATATTCAATACGGGTCAAACTGTGAAAAAAATTAGAAAAGTTTTCCAAAAAATAAAAAAATAAACTTTAATCGACTCCATTCCTTTTCAAGCTCCACCAAGCCCCTCCCACTTGTTACCTTCCATTTTCAAACGGAGTCCACGTGATAAAAGCAAGCGTTTTCGGCAGCACTCCCTCATTCGTGCGTCGCGACCCACGGAGTCAACTTCCAACTTCTCCAAAACCATTTAAGACTTAATCAGACCCCTTTTCGTGTCTTTGAAGTTCTTCGAAGTCGGGTGAGTTGGTTAAAATAATTTGTTAAGAAAATCGTGTAATGGTATTACGTTAGAAAATAGCCTTTGAACCAGGGTGATTGGCTATCTTAAATGTTATTCAAAAAGTTTTTTAGATGTTTAATTGTGTTGGTAAATAAAAGGTTTCGTGTCTGAGTTTTGTAGGATTGGTTTGATTTTTGTAATTGGTTGATATATGTGTCGCTTTCTTAAGTTTAATTAAATTAACGATTTCGCCGATCAAGTTTTATGAATGACGAACTATTTGAAATATAATTAACAAATTCAGAATTTCACAAAAGCGTCTTAATCCATATTTTCAAGCCGTTATCAATACTTTGCTAAAACAAAATCACATCTAGGTAATTTCCGTTTATTTCGATTTTTTTTTAAATCGCAATGTTCATCGGCTCGAAAAGCAATGCATTGAATTGAATAATGATTAAGTTAAATAAAATTTACTTGAGATTTACATTTACCTGCGAAGTAATTTATTAAACAAAACTTGAATTATCGAAATCTATTGCCAAAACAACGTACAGTCTAAATAAAATTGATAACCTCCTCCTTTTTGAACGCGGATGAAAATATGGTGAATACATTGAGTTACTATGTACTAATAGATATCGAAATGTAACTTACTTGCTTCCATCATCATCACAACTCTTTGTAACTCTCCCACTGCAGGGCTATGAGTCTCTCCTCTGGGTGACGAGGAGGTGTAGGCTCTAAACCACCAAGATGGCTTATAATATAAAAAAAATAATCGCCAGACAATCACACCAACTACATGGTCCCAAAGTAAGCATAGCTTGTGTTATGGGATGCCATGTAGCGAACTAATTGGGAACCTAGAATATAAATACATAAATAGATAAACACCCAGAACGGATTTTTTTCCCGTTTCGTGCGGTAATTGAACCCGCAACCACTGGCGTCTAAGGCAGACAGGTTTACCCCATCGCCGAAGTGGCCGTCAAGTGGCTTATGTTACTTTACTTAAATGAAACAGGCTCAGTTTTCACCTAATTTATAACCTAAATTCTGATATACAGGGTTGATTTTTCGTCACCAGCCAAATTTAAATGTTAGTTTCTTTGATACGATGTAAACGTACCTGCATATTTATGTTAGCGTCGCTCAGTACAAAAAAGTAGAAATATGAAACCACAAAATTTTTGAAAAATAGTCGCTGTTGATGATTATAGCTACTACGACGCGGCATTTCCTTGATAATACTACGACGTAGTACAACAAAATGTGTGTAGTAGCGCGTAGTCATCTTTATTTAAATGGTAATTTAGAGCGACCATGCTTAGCTTAACATGTTAGCGGATATATTAATTTCCTTGTAAAAAATATAAATACTTTTTTTTGCAAAAATCGTTTCTATAAATGATACTTATTATGTAAAAAATTTTGGCCGATGACCACAAATCAACCCTGTATATTTGTATGTCCGAGACTCCTTAATATAATATACTCTTTCATCAATACAGTTAATTCTCAACAGTGTATGCTTCCATGCTGGACTGGGAGCGAAAGAAAGACATAATAATTACCAGCTGCTTCTCTTCCCGGGCATACTGTAAAAGTCAGTTAAGGGACAGAGGTTTTATTGGCGTTTTCGTGGGCGATAGGCTTACTCCTGTCACTGTAATAGTCTGTCTCCATCATTATAATACCTACAAATTTGTCAAACGTGACTTGAAATGCTTTTCTAGCCTCTTGTGTTCTGCCTACCCCATTAGGGATATAGAGGTGAAGTTATGTTAGATATGGGCCAGGTTTCCAATCCCGGTTCAAACAAAACCCAATTAGGTAACCAAAATTTTCATCCTGAATTGACACTTAAAATTTTTTTGACTTTGGTATATTGAAATTATAATAAACAACTATTTATAATATTTTTTATAATTAATGACCTATTGGGGCAAGTTAAGCAGTTGGTTCCGGGTTCCGGGTTCTGTATTGTATACTTGTAATACAGTAGTCGCTAGGATTTGGTAGTAGTTATTTGGGCACCCTGAAAATTCTGACAGCACTGGGCCAGCTTGGTGGATCACGGCCTATACCTCCTCGTAACCCAGCGGAGATACTCATAGCCCTGCAGTGGGCTCATTACACGGTGTGATGATGATGATGAATAATTAATTTATTTACACTTTACTGTTAACCTTATAGTATAAAAATAAAAAATACAGACAAAAAACTTAGTTTACACAATAGGCGGTCTTATTACTGAGCAGCGATTTCTACCAGATTACCATGGATATAGGATAATCGTAAAAAGTATCTTGGCGTTAAGGCATAAAACATAGACTACATATCAATATAATTAAATTATAAAGATTTATATAATTTAAGTTAAGAACTTTATACAGGTGACTGGTGGGTCACTTTCAAATTCTAAGGCGTGATAGAATGAGATCATACATGAAGAGAAAAATTTAATTGAAAATAAATATTAAAACTTAACCGAAAGTTAAATAATTCATTACGCAACGCATGGTTACATCAGCGTAATACAATAGATAGATACTTAGCGGATGGTGGTGTGCGTGTGGCGGGAACACTACTGTGTGCGTGTTGACTGAGGCGACGCGTCGGGAAAATTGTAGTAAGGTCTCTTTATTTATTCATAGGAATTTCTGGTGAAAAATTAAGTACCTACTTTTATAACATAATTATGATCAGAATCGAGTACAGAGTGATCTCCTTCAGTATCTTTTGTCATCAGTCACCCTGTATACATATAAAAATACACACAATTGTAATTAAATTCAAAATTAATAAAATAAAACTATAACGATAAATATAATAAATAATAGTTAATGAATCTTAATTAATACTGATGAGTAAATTTAAAGATTTTATAATCAACGAATGCAGAGCTTTAAAAAACCGACATCACGTCAAAGCTTTGGCTGAGTTAGAATGTCATCAACGTAAACAGTCTCCGAAATCATACATATTCTTTTAAAATTTTTAAATTTTCAATGAAGTACTCAACCGATTTCGATGAAATTTATATGGGACCAACTATGAAGTATCTTCTATCATTATGAAACAAGAATTTTCAAAATCGATTCATAATTGTCCGAAATATCGTGTAACAAAGACACAAAAATAACTCCATGTTATCTTACTAATACATGTGAAATATAAATGTGAAAGGTTTAATGGCTGTATGGATTTTTGTTCCTCAATCACAGCAGAACGGCTAAACGGAATTTTGAATTTGGCATTGTGATAGCACAGTTCAGATATCTACAGTAATTCAACTTCATACAAACGGACGAAAAGCGAGCTATACCTGCGCGGCTCGATCTCGGCATTAATAACGGCGTTTATACTTAAAAATGTAATAAATACATCTTTTCGTGGATCTCAATCGAGGCGCAAGTATTTTTTGGACGCTAATTTATAAGACCGATTTGTTATTCAAACGTAAATATGGTGTTTTGACACAAAACGTATTTTTGTTGAACACTTACTATTCAATTTACAAAGTTCTTTATTTGTTTATATAAAGAAAGTAGATTTGCAGTCACAAAACAAAATGGAAGTAAACACAAAGTAGGCAAATGTAATTTAAACGCTGAAGGCGGTCAGCCCTGTGACATGTGAACAGACCGCGGCGGCGCTGCTGTAGGCATTTATTTCAAAGATGCGGCCGAGTTGAGTTACTGTATATATCTGTACTGTGGTCATAGTGAACAATCTGGAATAACACATAGGCTGCTTTTATACCGATATTACCGCGGAATTCCAAAAACGTGCAACTGCTAGTTGATATACCTATCTTCATTATCTTCCGACTTAACCTAAAAATACAATTATTTTCTTGTACCTACTATTTTATTTCAAATGGATCGTTTGAATTCCAATCAATAAAACCTCTGTCTCTTAACTGACTTTTAGAGTATGCCCGGGAATAATTAATTAATAAATATTTCTTACATTCGCAGAACATTATCCAGCCCAAATTAAGTTTCATAAAGAACTTGTGTTATGGATGCTAGATAACTGATATACTTAAGAAATATATAAACACACATATTGAATAAATACATATTTTTTATTAGGAAATAAACTTAAATAAACATATAAACATCCATGACTTGACGACTAATATCTGTGTTCATCACACAAATAGCCGCCGCCGCCGGGATTCGAACCCAGGACCTCTGGCATAGAAGGCAATGTACGTTACCCCTACACCAGCCGGCCGTCATATAGTGGTCGGGAAGAGAAGCAGCTAGCACATTCTATGTTTTTCCTTTGCTCCCAGTCCATGGAAGAAACATTTTACAATTAGCTCGACTTTTCGGTGTCTTTCCAGACCTTGTTACTAGTGATGCGATAAAAACTAGATAAAGAGTGTTTTTTTAATAATAAATGATATGTTCATTTCACGAAGTTTAAAACGGATGCAAAGCGTCATGAAACCTACTTCATACACAAATTCAGGTTACTTTTCCTTTTGGATAAAGATACCCTTAAACCAAAACGTAATAATAATGCCCTGATACCCGACCGACTGGTCTGATTGTCGGGATTTTTCCGCCGAAAGGCGTGTAGTTGTGAATATGCAGAATAATAATAATAAAAACTGTTTCACCAACATGGTTACACAGTTAAAAAATAAAAATAATGATCACAATTAACATAGAAAGGGCGGCCTTATCGCCGAAGCGCGATTTCTTCTACATATTTAATTGTATGTCATTGATAGAGGCACATTTTTTCTAAGAGCCACCAATTAGATTAAAATATGGGATCACCTCTAAACTTTCTTTTACCAAATGAAATACTTCTCATCAAAATCTATTAATAAATGACGAAATACTGCGTAACACAAATTCAAAAAGCACACAGACGAGTTTAGAAGTCTCTTGAAACAAGGATTTTGAATAAAGAACAAAAGTTTTTAACGCTACACACTCGAGACAAAATATCGATTTTATAAAGCTTTAAAATAAATAAAAACAAATCTTCAATTAACAAGACACACACAAAACCGGTTGTTTTACGACTTTGGATTAAGAAGCGTTTAAAGACACCAATTTAATTCCCTACATCTGAAAATCCTAATGCTCATGTACAAGTTTTTCCCCCGTTTTCATTTAAGTAAATTTTGACATAGCGATGACTGTGAGATCTATCTAGCTATGTAGTAAGGGAAGGTTAAAATTAGACTTTGAATTATTTCATGTACTTAGACACTAATAATTTTTTTTAGATTACACTTCTCTATCTGACTGTACTTTGGATAAAAATATCGCATTAAAATTAAATCGGAGGCTTCCGCAACAGGTGCGACGCACACTAGGGGCTTAACCCCTACCCCGTTTAAACGGGTCCGTGGTTACTAATATTATAAATATGAAAGTTTGGATGTATGGATGTTTGTTCCTCAATCACGGCAAAACGGCCCAATGGATTTTAATGAAATTTGGTATAGTGATAGAGTACAATATGTGACCTACATTGGTTTTTTGTGATACATATTTGAACTCCGGCGTTTAAATTAGTCCGAGTGTGTACTAATATTAACGCCAGGTATAACCTACGGTGAGTATAATCCTAATTAGACAATTATTAGACAATAGCTGTTGCCCGCGACTTTGTTCGAGTGATCTCACATTTTGAAAAGCAATTGCGTACCAAAAAAAGAACTTGACTGAGCGATTAAAAGTAGGTACGTGAAATTTAATTCTTCAAACAAATCTATCCTGTAAAAACAAGCATTATTTCGTCTATAAACTAAGTATTTCTTTGCAAAATTTCATCAAGATGCTTTCAGCCATTCTCCCTTGATTGAGGAATCTATACACCCATCCAAAGGTTCCGTTGCATTCCTGGTCGCAACCTGTACCAAATTTTAGGATCCTGGAAATTATTTACAATTCAAACAAAAATACAACATTTAAAGTTGAATCAGTAATTTAGGTGTACAAATGAAAAAAACAAAATGACGGTATTGCCATAAATCTCCACAGTTATACAAAATGGCCGGAAGTACTTACTGTATGTACGTACTCAATCTATCAATAAATGTGTTATGTGTTATCAATGTGTGTTAAAAACTTACAGAGATTTGTCTTTTGTTCGTAGAATGTATAAAAAAATAACAAAAACCTTAAAAATATATTATTACTTCGAGGCATACTAGTATTAAAACAAAAAGTTATCAACGGTTAATGAGAGATGATCCTGGAAGGTCAACATAATGTACGGAAGTGACATTTCACACAAAAATATTTTATGAATAAGTTTGCTTTTCTAGTATTTTTTTATTGAAATCATATTTTACGTCCAGGAATAATTCAAAAATATAGGAATGTCAGTGAAAATATGACTTAAATATGGCGTCGTCAGTCACCTGTGGTCATTGTTGATTCAAGTAGTTTTTCTTAACGTACACGAAAAGTAACTAACAATTAAATAACAGTTATTTTAAGTGTTTTCATAATGGTATTCCACAACTATTTTCTTTGGCACAGGTGCTGGCCAGACGTCCATACTAAAATGAAACGTGTTATTTACAATATTAGGGCCAACGCTGCGTAACGCCAATGCAGATATTCATACAAAACAGCGACAGACGTAGCTACGAGCGAACGATACGGACGTACAGAACGTGCTACGCGCTCGTAGGTCGTGGCTAGCTTCCGCGTGTACTTAAGGCCCGTACATCGTGCATTTATTTATTTATTTAACAATTTTTGTACACAGGATAAAAGACAATTGAAAATAAACATAGAATAAAGTTATAAGGGTCAGCTTATTTCTAAAGACCTGACAGCAGACTTGAGACTGGAGAGTTTGGTTAAAATGCAATAATGTGTGTACGTATAAATATAAATCGAATAAATTACTTATACTATTAAAATATATTTAAAAACCTACATAACAAATTTTACATACAAATACATACATGAGATATATAATATATACCTACATAAAAATACACACAAATTACACACTTTTAGCATAGAGAAAGGTAGTCTTACTTTTTTCTTGACAATAGATATATATATAGGTTGAGACTCCCGTATAATGTGAGGTAGTGAATTCCACAATCTGACTGCATGAACCGAGAAAGAGTAGGAAAAATAGTCAGTTTTATGAATGGACATGAGTGCGCACATATGTTCTACATTTACTATATTTAATCGAAGTTTATTCAAATAGTAAGAATTTAAGTATTTCATTGACACGACTGTAAAGCACACTAATGTTTTACTAGCGAAATTGCGTCTCGCGTGAAGTTTAGACATGCCATTAGTTAGATGTATTAAAAATGCTTGCGGGTATTTATCTAACCTGCTTATAAATGAGACGTATCTCTTAAATTAGGACTTCATGAGTTGAAACAAGCCCAATTAGGAATGACATTTGACATCGAAGAGTTCTGTTTATTTTCCTGTTTCATATTCTTAAGTATACTCCATTTTAGGGCCCGTAAAGGGTAGATTACTTGAACTGACTAAGGATATTAATGAACTACCTACACTGGTAATGATGATAAAATAAAATAAAAATATTATTGCGATTAGTTTTAACTCCATTCATATAATACAGGGTGACTTTCGAAATTCGAGTTTGAGATCATACGCGAAGAGAAAAAATAATGCATGGTTACATAAGTGCTACCTTATTAAATTTTTAAATGTTTTTTTAGGTTAATAAGTAATGAGGTTGAAGTGCGCATCCAGTGGATACCTGCTCACTCACGTTGACATATTTGGTAATGAAATGGCAGACTCACTAGCATCAAAATTACGGAATCATTTTTAACGTAGATTCCACCCTTTCAGACTACATAGACTGCTGATGATACAATGACTATTTTATTCCATTCTTGTTTAAATACTCATGTCCCAGTTTGTCATGTTCGTGTCGTGTTGTGCATCCATAGCTCAAATGTAAGAAATTTGGTTGTGGCATGACATTGGCTCTCACAATTAGCTGTTTTGTGTTTGTTTTTTTCATGTCATGATCAATTTGTACTGTATGTATCTACCTATTTTTATTAATTCGTATAATCCTGACTGAAAAAGAGTGCCAAGATTTTTTTTCCGTCGGCTTTTTTTGTCTCTTGGTCTACTGTAATATCTTATTCATTAACTATCAACACCTTGTTAAAGCCAAAGTACAAAATTGTAACGTTATTAAGCGGCCATTCGATGGTCTTATGATGAATAATTTTTCATTTCATATCACATATCCACTGTTAAAAGCAATATTTATTTTAAAAGGAAAATTATCTTTAATAATTTCTTATTAACGAGAGGCATATGGTATAAAACTCTTGTGAATTAACTGCCACGTGTGCCATGGTTCTACTCCCACAAATTAAAAAGAAGAGAGCTAGTTAAGATGCGATCATATCAAATTTACCATACGATTCCTGCACCGGAAGATGTAGTTGTAACGGTCAGGGGCCCCGATTCTGTAATTAGCACATGTTTACATAATGTGCCTAAAAGGTGCAATATGTTGACATGTGTCATGCTGTCAGCATTCTGCCAATTAAATGTTACTACGAGAACCATCAGTGAATAACGCACGTCATTTACATTATGTTAATAGTTCAGTTTCGTTATCAGAATCGGGCCCTTCGTGTGACAACGAGCTTCGAATTCCATTGCATATAGGCTTCCATGCTGGACTGGGAGCGAAAGAAAAACATAGAATGTGCCAGCTGCTTCTCTTCCCGGGCATAATGTCAGTTAAGGGACAGAGGTTTTATTGGCGTTTTTTGCGGGCGATAGGCTGACTCCCTGTCACTGCAATAGTCTCACTCCATCATTATGATACCTCGAAATTTGTCAAATGTGACATCAGATGGTTTGATGGCCTCTGGTGTTCTGCCTACCCCATAAGGGATATAGGCGTGAAGTTATGTATGTATAGGCCACAAGTGCGCTAGCCAAGCGAGCGGTGTCGTGACCGTGGTAGTGACAGCAGCCGGCAAAGCGCCATAAGGCCATAACTAAATAATGTTTAAATGAAAGTTATCAAATCCACTATCCACGCCTACCCATTTTTTTTATAAGTCATATAATCATATTATTAAATTGCCTTAGTATTTACAATTATAAACTGTCCTAGTAGATCAAAACCAAATATAAATAATAACATTATGAATGATATCTAATCGTACAGCTACCTGTATAACAAAACTCAGTAATTGGTCGCTGTGTCCTTCTGTAAAGTTGAAACTCAGTACAATCTATACTAATATAATAAAGCTGAAGAGTTTGTTTTTTTGTTTGTTTGTTTGAACGCGCTAATCTCAGAAACTACAAGTGGGATTTAAAAAAATATTTTTGCATTTGATAGCCCAACTCTTGAGGAAGGTTATAGGCTATATTTTATCCCGAAACTCCCATGTGATCAAAAGTTACGCGGGTAAAACCACGCCTGTTGGCTAGTTTTCTATACAACTTCTGTATTATATAAAATATTCTATACAAGATCTATTTATTTTACCTACATATTATCACATTAATCACAGGTACTCTATACAATCCCTAGAAATACATTACCTATTTAAGTAAATGTAATAATATATTCATTATATTTTATACATTGCCTGAACGCACCAGATATTCCCTAGGTATTGTATACCTGAATTATACAGATTACCGGTAACACATATATTTTAATTAATATTTTTCGGGCATTCCTGGGCGACAAGTTTCTTAAATGTGTTTTTGTGTGAAAATGTCAAAAACAGTAGACTACTACTTTTCCGATATCTTGTTTCTTAAATAAATATATTACAACTTCACTTGTGTTTTTTCTTTACTTTACTCAACGGTTAGATTTTACAAGGTTTTGAAATTAAGTGGGCCTTCATTGGCGCCCTTACCTTATTCCACCAACCGTAAAAACAATCTGATGCTTTGCTTGTCCTGTTAAAATTTTGTGCAGTCGTGGAATTTATATTATAATGCCAAAAATAATTATAAATTCAAGTCGCATCCTAAATTAAAATTATAATATACGTGAAATAGACGACTTAATCTAATCAGTGTTACCAACTCAAAGGCTGCAGATTCCTGACACGTCTAATATTATTTTCACGCTTGGCAACATTATAACTAGTATAGTCTGTTGGAGTATAATTTCCCGCTAAAATATTTGGTGCCATTTGTATTTTGAATTGCGTGCTTGAATTTTTTTATAGAGACTAAAGGGTGTTACAATTTCCCACACTCTATCATGAAAAAGGACTTGATTTCGCAAACTTAATTTGGATTCTATTAATTAGGTGTGAATGATGGAACACTCTTTGCTCCTTACTCTACTGCTCATAGTAATTAGACTAGAAAGTTTGTCTAGGATGTTTGTAGCCCAGTGAACGAAAAACGCATGGGTAACTTCAAATACAATCTCTTTGAAAAGCGGCACACGACCTTTGTGTACTCGTTATCTTTGAAAATGATGAAAATGTGATTGGTTTAATTGTCAATGCACGTATCTAACTGACTAGGCTACGCACCGTAACTATAACATCATTGGTTGTTGAAATGTCCATTTGCGAACCTGAAAGAGTCGTCATAGTGGACAATTCATGTAGAAGGTAGCAATGAAAGATATAAATATTTATACTTTGCATATTTCTAGATATATTTTGTTTATGATGTAGACAAAAAGTTTACGTTCATAACTTGATGACCGGGTTGCGAATATACAAAGGCTATACTATTTGAGTCACGAGTCAGACTCTAATAGAGGAGCTTTTGTTTATGCATATTACTTGACAATACCTAATCGAACTCAGTAAAAAAATTGACTGAAATGGATTAGCTTTTGATCTTGTAATTTACAAAGAAATGCAATGACAAAACCTAGTACTGTATAATACATATTCACTCAAATAGATAAGCTTTTGTCAAGATGAAAAGTAGGTATATCTTTATTTGATATACATTGCGAATAAAGAGATAAGCTACGAGATGGGCTCCCGCACCGGAAGGCAGAATCAGTACGGTTAGGTGCGACGACGAGCGTAGCGAGGAGGAGCATGTTAGGTTGCATATAGTTATACACGTGCGCGAGCGGTGCCGCGGCAGCGGCCGGCGAAGCGCCATAAACCTGGTCAGCTATTATAGTCAACCCTGGACAATCCCGACATGGTCAAAAGTCAAACGTTAACGTGCACATTTTATTTCTATCTTTGAAAATCAGAACAATTGCCATTTAAGTATCAAATTGAAGCCAACGATCGGTAAATATCGATATCAAATAGGATAGCTTTTGTTGCTGCAATGTTCAATTGAAGTTATCTCACAAAGTCTACACGAATTCGGTCAATTTCTGTAATAGAATAGATTAGGGTTTCGGCAAGTTTTTGTCATACAAAAGCTAAGCCAGTTCAGTTTGCACTTTCACTCTAATGGTATAGCCTTTGTAAATACGCGACCGGGTTTGAATCTCGGTAACGTGAGATATTTTCAATAATAATATAATAAATTGGTTATTTCAGATAGAAAAACACAGATATCAGTAAAAGCAAGTACCTACTTAAAATTCTTGTACTGAGCAAATCTTTACTGAGTGCACTCCGTAATAAAGGGTAAAGCCCTGTGAGCTAAGGATGAGTAGTTTGCTCGACCCAAATTATTACACAATAATAACATACTAGTGGAGCTATTGCTTATACCAATAGTATACGAGTATGTAAAGGTTTTTAGTAATAAACAATTTTTTTTTTTTATTATATTCTAAGGATAGGACGTTTGTCTTCCATGCCACCTGATGGAAAGTGCGCATCAAGACTATGGTGTTACACGTCCATCCACGAGAAACCTATTCACTCGACACTTAAAAGTTCCAGGACTGTAGTGGTCAGGAAAAATAGACGCAGGCAGATCGTTCCACACCTTGGCAATCCGTACCAAAAAGGAACTATCGAAGCGTTTTGTTCGACTTCTTGGTATATCCACTATATACGGATGGAAATTCTGTCTGCGTCTGGATTATATAAAGAAACAAAACAAATCAGATAAAAATATACAAACAATTTATAAGAAAGTAAGCGTGAAGGAGTTGTATGTGTTGGTGTGGATGTAATATGTATATGTTGTGTGCATCGGTGATGAACACAGATATAAGCCGTATTTCGTATTCGAAAATACAAAATAAAATTAGATTTTCAATTTTCAAGCTCGTTTTCAAGCGCTACCTATTTACTTTTCAATGCTCTTTTCGTTCACTGCTGTAGTTATTTTACGTTGAAACAGTTTACGTGACACAGTTGGTGATCAGCGGGTGCCAAGTCCGCTTCATGACAAATTATTGTACGGCATATATTTGAGCGATAATAATGACGTATTTATATAAACTGACCACTCGTGACCGCGGGTTTGTAAAGAAACCAAAACACCGAGATAAAGTCTTTTTATATACTAATATTATAAATGCTGAACTTTTTTTGAAACTGTCTTTCTACACCACTGGACCGATTTAGAAGAAATTGTGAAACACAATAGTTCAAGACCGTGACTCAAATAAAGGCTAGGTGCCTTTTTTCAAAGATGTTGTTTATGTTTTTCCTATAGTGTTGTAATAAAAATGAAAATTTGTTTCAATAATATAGACCACTCGAACCGAATTTAATGAATTTCGGCTCAAATGTAGATAATTGATTCAAAAACAGGATACTTTTTTACCTTTTTTAAAATACATTTTTTTAGAATACACACTGCTAAAATGCTTATACCAAAAATACGATTATTGGTTTATTTTTCAAAAAATATTACAATTCAAAAGTTTTTCTCTAACCAGCGGTTAAGGGAAGTACGTTTTGTGTTTTTATGGAACTTTTCTATAAATGCATTATGGCATTTCGTAGCAATATCCGTTTGAAATAGTAAATCAGTATTATTCTTGTGATTTTTTTATCGAGACAATTTTCATAATTCATGTTTCTACCTTTATACATCGTTGGGTTGTATGTTCAATTTTTGTGAATATTTTTATTCAGATATAACATGTAGGTACGTATTACTGGGTATGTTTTCGTTCAAAAACGTGTAAAAACGCTGCAATAAGACTTTGATTGCTTTGCAAGCAGACCGCTGCCGCTTGCCTATTTTCATTACCTGATATTTTTTCATAAATGGTTCAGTCAATCAAGTTTCAAAGTAAAATAAATGTTGCCTGCGCAAATTGAAGTTTATTAAGTAAGTAAGTAGGATGATATTTGAGAAAAGTTTAAATGAGCGGATTTTGTTAGTCTAACTCGATGTTATTTAGAATTGGAATAGACAGGGAAGATAGTTATAAATAGTTTTAAGTTTTTAATTTTATCGTCTTCAATTATATCTCCATAGATATTTATATTATATATTTTATATTATACAAATTATGCTATCTTGGTTAACCTATTTTTATACTTTAGGATTTCTAAGCAAACTAAGAATAAATTTCGACAAGACTCATGCTATCAAATTAAAAGAAATTATTCAAACAAACAATCAATAACAATATTGAAATATCAAGAACAAGACTAGCTGACAATTCATACAACAGTATACACTTTTACGCACAAAAGTTTTGAAACAATAGAACAATCTTGTAAAAGTGTTTCCCGCGCAATCCATTTGCTTTTATTTTGAAGCACCCTGTAGCAGATCATCGAGCGATCAACTAGTGTGGCTAGGGTTGTGCCTGTGAATAAATATAGGTGAGAATATAATGTAGGTAATATTGTAATTACATTTTATCATTACTTAAATCAAAATTACTTTTCTTCTGGATATTATACGATATCGCAGGTTAAGCAACGTCCTGCGTGGTCGGTATTAGGATGAGTGACTGTTAATCATTAGAGGGGATCATTAATCTGCGGAGGGCACGTTAAGTAGTCGGTCCCGGGTGCTGTATACTTGTATACAGTAGTCGTCAGGGATTGTCAGAAGTAAGTTCGGCACCCTGAAAATTCTGTCATTCAACAACCAGCACTGGATCCGCTTTATGGATTAAAAAAACATATGAAAGGGTTGTGATGATGATGATAATGATAATAGAAGAACTATTGTACTGCATAGCTCAGCGATGCGAACATTGAAAATTAAATGGACTAATATAATAGATAAGTATAAGTGGTTACTGATACTTTAGAACTTCGCAACACATTCTTTGCACATATCCTTTCCTTATAAATAAATAATAATAAATAAAATCCCTAGACAATCACACCTACATGACCCCAAAGTTAGCATAGCTTGTGTTATGGGATACCATGTAGCAAACTAGAGGGAAACTCAGAGTATAAATACAAAAAACCCAGACACGGTACTTTTTTTTTGTTGTTCCATGCGGGAATCGCACCCGCAACCAATGGCGTCTGAGGCAGACAGGTTTACCCCATCGCCAAAGTGATCGTCGTCATTTCTTGTTTTGTATGTACAAAAATGTAGCTCTTCTACTTTGTTTCTACCAGAGCTGCGATGAGTGAGGATTACTCGCATGCAGCACATCCTAGTATATCTTTGGTAGCAACTGTCAAAACTATCGATATATTATAACGATACCTTCCTCATCACTTGTACATTGATTGCAGGTGAAAAAACAATAGTGTGTTTGTTTTTCTATTGCCGACAAAACATTGCAATCAAGGTTTGAAATGTAATGTTCTATTTAAGGTCACTAGTTCTACTTTAAGATTCTACGTCTTGCTAAAAATTCATATTTCAAAGAAAAAGTGTATAACAGTATGTTAATAGGTATTAGAAATTAATTTAATCTAACCGGCCTTCACAGTAGACTTAAATTAAATCAATCAAAATCAGTTTATTGCAAAAAATGTGGTACCCAATACAAAAAGAACGATTAATGATAGAACTAAGTTCTCATGCATATTAAACTGTAAGGACTGGGAGCGAAAGAAAAACATAGAATGTGCCAGCTGCTTCTCTTCCCGGGCATACTGTAAAAGTCAATTAAGGGACCGAGGTGTTATGGGAGCCTTTTTTGTGGGCGATAGGCTGACCCCCTGTCACTGCAATAGTCTCTCTCCACTATTATAAAGCCTCCAAATTTGTCAAACGTGACATCTGATGGTTTTATTACCTCTGGTGTTCTGCCTACCCCATACGGGACACAGGCGTGAAGTTATGTATGTATGTACTAAACTTTATTTACATAGCTAACAACACTAATGATAATTTAAACACAAATATGTAAAAATGATTACTTACTCTTAAACATCGAAATACGTACCTACATGGACAAATAATTTTAAAGTTGGTTGTTGTTAAGATTTATGCCACTTCTCAACAAATTTTCAGTTTCATATCATCTACAAGTTGCATCAAAATACGAATAATAAAACTTGAAATGACACCTCCTACAAATACAATTATATTTCTCAGTAATCTATAAATAGGTACGGTCGACATTGCTATCTCGAGTTCAAAATAAATACTTAGGGCGTGCGTAAATTCCAGATATAAAGTAATTATAAAGTAGTTAGGAATTACACGTATCATTCTTGATATCAAAAAATCAATGTTTAATGAACGCTTTGGATTTTGGAAAATCGTGTAATTTCATTTTTGGTGAAGTGGTTAGTAAGTATTTTAGGGCTTAGGATAAATTATGGGCCTTGGAAAGAGATTGAATTTATTTTTCATCACTATGATATACAGGGTGATTGGTGAAAAATTCAAGATATTGAAAGAGAGCACTCTGTACTCGATTCTGATCATAATTATGCTATAAAAGTAGGTAGGTACTTAATTTTTCAGCAGATTTCCCGATAAATAAATAAAGAGTTTTACTAGGTCGACGACCGTGCGTATGTCAGTGCCAGTGTAACCATGCATTGCGTAATGAATTTTTTAACTTTCAGTTAAGTTTACTCGGTAAATTATTAATATTGATTTAATATTTTATTTTTTCTTTACATGTACGATCTCAACCTATCTCGTCCTCGAATTTCAAAAGTGACCCACCAGTCACCCTGTATAACTAGATGCAGCCTTTAGAAAACATTACCTGACCGTTTTATCGCTAAAAATATACACTAGCATAGTTACAACTCACACAAGAACAATAGGTTTCTAAGTAGATAGAGACAATTTAAACAACCTTATACTTAACTCAATCGTTACATTAAAAAATACATTTACCTACATTCTAACATAATTTATACAAGCTTTAGCTTTATAAATAGAGTGATGACTCTAATAATATATTTTTTTAATGTATTTATATTCATTTACCTTTATTAGGACCACAACATAGTTAATAGGGGAGAACGGGTATGATTGTCTCACGGGTTGGTTGTCACAACTGTGGTAAAAAAACGAATGAATCAGTTTAATAAGATCGCTTCACCTCATGATATCATGAAATAGTTTTGACGTAAAACATATACTGCGATCATTATTCGGTATTACTTCTCGGCGAAATCTCTTAGCTATGCTCTTGCCATTAGACTGAATACAATAATCCCAATATATAATAGTATAGTATTGATTTATGAAAACACACGAAACGGCAAAACATGCAACGATATCATGAAATACTTTGACGTAAAACATATCATGTGATCTTTATCCGGTATTAATACTCGGCGAAATCTTTTAGCTAAGTTCTTGCCATGTAGACTGGATACAATAATCCCAATATATAATAATAAACTATATATTAATGAAAGCATTCGAAACGGAAAAGCACAAATGAAATCAAGAAACAAACATATCATAGAGGTGGGTGCGAGCTCATCTTTTTCAATTGACGTTTTTAAGTCATAGATGATATCATTGAAACTCTCGTTGCAAAAGGAAATGCCTGTTGCATGCAATGAATTGCAATGTATGTATGTATATGTTTTCGTTCATTCATTTTTTTTTTTTTTTTTTTTTTTTATAAGTGACTAAACCCACGTTTGACCTCAATCTCACCTGATGGTAAGTGACGATGAGGTCGAAGATGAAAGCACACGGGTTTAGGAAGGAATTACCTATATCGTCATTGTATCATAGAAATGAAATCTTATAGAAAGAATAAAGTATAATAGAGGTTAGCGACTAAGGTATAATAGAGTATAATAGAGGTTAGTGACACTTCATAAAGTGGGTCACTAAATTACACATTACAGCTGGAGACATGATAAGTATTAGGTGGCAGATCTTATATGTAGGTACCTTGTTATTACATCTTCTTTTAAACCGTATCTCTTTTTCACTATTGCGCACACTATCAACTAAGATTGAAAAGGGTATGCTACGGGTGGTTTGAACATTTGGAAAGGTCGAGTGAAAATAGATTTACGAAAGAGGTGTACAGAACTATGAAGCACGAGATGGTTATGTCGGAAGTGGCCACCCTAGGCGAACGTATGCCGACCAAATTGGCGACATTCTTAAAAAGGGCTTAGTTAAAAGTAACTTTAGACTGTATGAAAAGATTAATGAACGTGGAGAAAGCGATAGAGGTATGTTTGGAGCGTAGCAAGTGGCATTTCTTCATCTCTGCCTACCCCAAAGGGAAACAGGCGTGAGGTTATGTATGTAGGTATTTTATATGTAGAGTGAATCCCGCGGCATTATCGAGATATAAAGTATCCATAGGATGGGATGTTATTCCAGACTATTTTCTATCTGTACCAAATTCAATTCAGATCCGTCAACCCGATGTTCATCATCATCATCATCATCACAACTCTTTGTAATGAGCCCACTGCAGGGCATGAGTCTCTCCCCTGGGTGAAGAGGAGGTATAGGCCATAATCCACCAAGCTGGCCCAGTGCTGGGTGGTGGATGCCAAAATTTTCAGGGCGCCAAGATGGCTTCTGACAACCCCTAACGACTACTGTATACAGTTATACAGCACCCGGGACCGACTGCTTAACGTGCCCTCCGAAGCACGGAATTCGTCGTGAGAAATGAATGGTTGGCGGTCACCCATCCAAGTACCGACCCCGCCGAACGTTGCTTAACCTGTGATATCGTATGATACACACAGTAACCACGGCGCCACGACGACTTCAACCCGATGTTATGTGAATCCATCCATCCAAAGTCACAAACTTTCGCATTTACAATATAAGGAGGATGTTTGTAAATTAAACTTATAAACCTATTCCTTTGCAGAAAAAATGAGGCAGCTGTTCTCCGCCATTTTGTTTTTGGCGGCCATTTTGTCGTGCTCAGCGGAGGCGTACTATCCGCGACCAAGACGTCCAGAAAACCTGGATAAACCAGAACATTCTGCCAGTTATTTGAAGGACTTACACGGGTTTTATGCTGCTCATGGACGGGGAAGGTTTGTATTCTGGTAAATTAATAGTGGTATTAATGAGATTTTTCCAGCCAATGAATTATTAGCCTCTTTAAGCGGAGAGAGGTACGTAGAATGAGTGACAGTAAGTTGGTAAATACATAATACTTATACCCGTATTATTATATAAATGTTACGATATGGAAATCAATTACTTACTTACTAATTTTCAAAAAAATCTCACTGGTCACCTTCAGAGTTTGCTTGGCATATCCATCCAGCTGTTGATTATCGGTTCTGATCTAGTACCTGTTTTGGAGAACAATCTTCAAATATGCATATCTCGTTTATAGACTAATCGATATAGAGTAAAAGATTACCTAAACGATACTTCTTTACATAATATTGTATTTTTGTGGTAGCATAGCAAAAGTGATATAAAACTATCCTAAAATACCATATAAATATTTTGGTGGTAGAAGAACAAGTAGGTACCAATTTGGGCGCCAATATTAAGCACTGAAAGATAAGATTGACTACAGTGCCATCTCTGTATTATTTTTGAACTATTATGTTGACAGCACTAAGATTTTCGTTCAACATATATACGAGTATTAGTTCTCACACACAATGATAGATGGCATTAAATACAATTAATTTTTCAGATTTGGAAAACGGCAGATGCACATTTCCGATGAATCCATAGTCTTCAGAGAAGATCCATTGTTTGACCGCTCAATAAATGATGATTTATTCGACTATTAATAATAACGATGAAAACCATACCTGAAAATATTTATAAGGTTATTTAAAAAGACTTTTAGGAGAATATAATGTATTTCTATGATTAACTCTAATACTATGTTTAAGATTGAGTTTTGGTAACAGATATCTTAACATGTTCAATTACATGAGATTAGACATTTTTAAATAAAACTGTAATGTTAATGATTATGCGAATAAAAACTAGTCCTGTTTTTATATTTTTACCTGCCTTTCATAGTTTCAAAATAAAAAAACGGTTTTAATATTTATGTTGAATCGTCTGAGGGCATTTTTTAAAGCATTTTATTCTAGTCAATTATGAATCTGTCAATTTAATAAATAAGTTTTAGGTACGTATTTATTGTATTGTTTTGTATAATGAGAGATTTTTCAGCACACATTTACTTTACTTAACGTCGTTTCCAAGTGCTCGATAAATAATGCAAATTCATAATCATGAAATGTGTACTTATAGTGTAGATAAACACAAAGGGATTTAAGAGTCCTTTTCATGAAAGAAGTCCTGCGATTTGAGCGATAATACACCCTATGTGTTTGACATAAGAGCACTGCACGGGACATCTTTTATGAAAACACCTATAAATAGATTTTGCAAAAAATGTGTTTCATGACTTTGTTTTAAACATAGATTACAGTATCATCTTGATTATTTTTTGTGTGGCAAGAACCCAAAATAATTAACATTCTTTTAAAGTTAATTCGAATCGGTAGAACTTATTATGAAAAAGTATTCTGTGTTAGAATAAGAACTAAATGCATCACAGAGACCGTTGTCTAAACCGATAGTTCATTTTACTCTTTGCAAAACAAGACGCCGCCTTTTTTAATGAAGGTTTTACTCTGAAAAGTCTCTCATCGTACGATTCCTTAACTTATTTTTTCAGCTGGGGAAAAAATAATTTAAGGAGACCAAATGTTTTTTTATAATAATTTATCAATAGCAACATCTTTATAATTAGGAATGTAAATAGTGTAAGAATTTAAGTACATAACCAAAACGTATTTATTCTTATTTTAAACTTTTATGAAGCTTTTATCAACAAGAGTTTTATACAAATCCATTTTTCTGAGTTGATACAAATAGTTATTCTGTTTATTTTTCTTTTGAATCGACAGACGTTTTGTTTTTCTTTCTTATGGAATATTGTAATTTATAAAGATAATATAAGTGATACCTATACGAAAATGTAAAGTGATAATAAACGATTATTGTAATCAAACTGCACCATGATTTTGTTATTTTATTCCCGAATTAACAATACTAGCTATAAATGCCCCATAAATAGGTGTATTTCATGACCCTTTGTACATATTTTATAATAGCAGATATCTTTTTATTCTCCTGGGGAAAATCCTCATGGATACCGTCGCTCAAAGGGCTATTTCGGACTACGGACTAAAAATCCACGGTGCAGGTGTAGATCGTAGTGATGAAAGGACTCGAGGTTTTTAAACCTTTTCAATCGAAACTCGCCTCAATTTTTAGGACTCGACTCAAAAATACGACTTGAGGCTTTTTACTAATGTAGGAGACTTCATTCAATTTAAACGACTCGAGTCTTTTAATAACAGTTATAACGACTTAGTCGCGAACCTTTTAGTAAAGGACTCGAGTCGTTTAACATAAGATGAGCTGTTTAACGTGGGATTATAAAATAATAAACTTCAGTGCTTGATCATTGTATTTTAATTAAGTTTTCTAATTTTGCATCACTATATATTTTTCCTATTACTATTCAAAGATAATTATCGTAATTCTAAAATTCTATTAAAAAAAAATTGAAAAATTAACACGCAGACCAGTTTTTTTTTTCATTTCTATAAATATATAACATAGTGTAATTGCAATGAATCAATAAATAACTAAAAATGACAAAAATAGCTTTAATTTTTTTTTGTTTTATTATTTTTAATTGATTATTAATTGAATCAAACTTGTATGCCAACTATACACGTAAAAAGACGTATTAAAGTTTTACGTAACTACTTATTTCAAATCTAAAAATAAAAAAGAAACTAAATCTGCGTATATTACTTATACACCTCTTTTATCCGTAATAATAAGCGTAGGAATACGATATCCCATATCCACATTTACTCTAGTAATAAGATGTATGAGCGCGCCTCACGACTTAAGACTCCCGCGAACCGAGTCGTTTCAAAAAGGTTCGAACCTTTTCGTTAAGACTCGAGTCGTTTAAAATTTGGAGTCATTTCAAAATGACTCAAGTCATAAAGTAGACTTAGAGGCCCCAGTCTTGGACTCAAATAAGGGTTAAGGTTCAGGGTTTAAAGACTCATTGAGTTGTTAACCGTATGAATTGAGTCGAGTTCCTATTAAAGAGCTTAAAAACCTCAAGTCCTTTCATCTGTAGTAGATCGCACCAAATACCTAGTCCTCTAGACAACTTCAGAGCGGATTAGATGAGTAGTCCACTTGCAAAGCACGTTATGTTAAAAAAAAAAATTTTTTTGTCCAATGACAGCAATCGGTTGATAATTTAAAATTTTAAAATACTAACGTCCGTGTTTATCATAATCTGTCAAAACTCGTTATGTTAGGAATAAAATGGAGTAGAAAACTCAATACTCCTGCAAAAGTCGCTATGTCGATCCGCAGTCCACTTTCAAAAGTCTCTAAGTTACTAACAACTTGCATACAACGCTATGTTGCGTTGTGATTCGTGTAAAAGTCGCCATTTTAGACGAGTACCTACGTATGATACAGTCGAAGTGCACGCACGCGTTACTTTTTTATGTACTGCAGGCTATTAAAAACAAGGTAATTTGTGATAAAATTATCATGGAGTGTCAAGAAAAAGAAGTTGTTTATGCACCAAACAGAAGAGGACGTAAAAAAGAACTTAATAAATCTACATGGAAGAGACAACTTGAAAAGTCGAAACGGTAAGATTATTGTTTTATATGGTTATGTTTTTTTAAATACTTCACTTACCTGGTACTGATTTCCAATCTTGCTGATCAATTTGTCTAAATACCTATATGTTTTGTTTTAGACATATGCCTAAGGGACTGCCAGTTATACCAGAATGTGTACATAGGAATCTCAAACAGGGATACAAATGTAACGACTTAACGATTCAAGACTACAGTAAATTTCACCGCAGTTTTTATTCAACTTCAGATAAAATCACAAAAAATACGTTTTTATTGAAATTATGTACAACACAAACGCCGAAAAAAGAAGGTAAGAAAAAAACCCAGACTATATGTTATTTTATCCCAAAACACGATACCTTGAATGGAAGACGCCACATCAAATTAATCAAAGTGTGTCAAAAAGCAATGATCACTATTCTGGGAATCTCTAGGGATAGAATACAAAGAATTTGTGAACAGCATCTAACCACAATGGCAATGCCGAAAGAACGAAGAGGAGGTGATAGAAAATACAATCTGTATTTTAATCGCACAGAATCCGTAAAATCGTACATAAAAGGACTTAAATCTTTGGAATCACATTATGTGAGAGGGAGATCTTCTGTGCAATATCTCAGCAGTGATGTAAGTATAAGAAAATTACACAAGATTTACAATGATGATGTTCATAATGCGCCGGTGAGATATGAATTTTTCCGACGTATATTTAATAAATACTTCAATTTGAGTTTTAAATCTCCCGCTACCGACGCTTGTTCGAAATGCATTCAATTAAGAGAATCTATCAAAAGTGAACGTGACTCAGCCAAAAAACAGCTGCAAATAGCGCAGCTTCGTATCCACAAGCTAAAGTCCAAATGGTTTTACACTAGCCTCAAAACACAACTGGACGACGAAATAATTCTCTCTTTTGATTGTCAAAAAAATTTGGTTTTGCTGAAAGTGCCGGATCAGAGTGCCTACTTTAGCAGACAACTTTATTTGTATAACTTAACAATATGCCAAGGACCATCTCGTGGGCCTAGAGGCAGTTCAAACACATTTATTTACGCGTGGCTGGAAACCGAGGCCATGAAAGGATCTAATCAAATTGCTTCGGCAGTATTTCATCGTCTAATGAATACCAATATTGAAGAAACTGTTAGTCATACTCAATCGTTTTGGGAATGTTGGCATATTGGCTAAAAACAAAAGCTCCACATCAGATCAAGAAAATTACTGCAATATTCCCAGTAGTAGGGCACTCATTTTTGCCCCCTGATCGCGTATTCAGTAATGTCGAAAGAGAGATACGACCTTTGGAAGTCATTGTGGAGCCCCAGACGTATTTGGATATATTTAAAAAGTATGGAACGGTTTTTAGACTTGGAGGCGACTTTCATTTTTATGATTGGAAATCGAGCGTTAAAACCGTATTAAAGTTACCTGGATCTTGGCACTTTCAATTTAATGCCTCTAAAAGATTCTTTTTAAGAAAAGATTAAAATAATAGAATTGCAATTAAAGGGGAACCTAATTATGTATCCGACCTAATAAATTATGGGAACATTTGTAGAAGAGGCAAGTCATTTCAAAATATTGAACCCGTTTTGATGAATGTTGGAGTTCCTGTAAAAACAGCAAAGTTAAATGATGTACGAAATCTTCTCATAAAACATTTCGGTGAAGATTGGGCTTCTTACGACCATCTGCGCTTTTACAGTTTTCTTCAAGAAGAACAAAATTAAACTACTGTAGAAGAAACTGATAGTGAAGAAACTTGAATGAATGAAGAAATAGACATAAGAGTGTAATAAGAAATAAAAATTGTTAGTCGTAAGAGAAAGTAGATAGAAGTTTATTTAAGAAACTTTTTCAAAACTACCTATGTTGATTGAATACAACTGCAAAACTGTCTATGTTTAATTTTAAAATGCAAATTAAATGGTTACTGATGAACAGTGATTTAATTTCTCAACATATATGAGTTTGATATGATCCTATACTCTAGTAATACGCAAATTAATGCATCTATATAACTTAATTATAAGGATAATCATTTTTATTAGTTTTCTCAAATAAGTGCTTCATTAACATAACGTGGTTTGCAAGTGGACTACTCTCATCATCACAACTTCGTGTCATCATCCCATTTCAGGGCTGAGTCTCTCCTCTTTGTGACGAGGAGGTTTAGGCCGTAATCCACCAAGTTGACCCAGTGCTGGTTGTGGATCTCAGAATTTTCAGGGTTCCAAAATAGCTTGTGACATACCCTATCGACTACTGTATACATGCTTAACTTGTCCTCCGAAGTACGAAAGTCTTTCTGAACGAAAGTCTTCATGAGAAATTAATGATCGGTGGTCACCTATCGTAATACCGGTCGCGCCGACCGCGCTTAACCTGCGATATCGTTTGATATGCACAGTAACGTCGGCGCCACAACGACTTTAATAGCGCCAAACAAGGACTAGATGCTTGGCGCTATTTCCACATACATCATCCGCCTTAAGTGGAGTTCAAAGTATCGCCATTGGCACAACCCGGTTGCGCTCAGCCTGAGTCGAGCGCCCTACAACAGAGGAAACAGCAGGTGGTAAGTATCCGGTAGGTATAATAAAACAAAGCACCAAGTTGGCGCCGCGGATGTAAAGATTTTCGGATGTCGGAATAGGTCTTCATCTCCAGAGCTTTTATCTCTAGCTTTCATGTCTCTTTTATCACACTCAAGATTCACTACAATTAGGGAATCTTGAGATCTTCCCGAGAATCCCCTTCTCGGGAAGATCTCGGCCCTTCCAAAACAGCTACTTCCAAAACAGTTTGTAAATAATTGTATAGCGAGATGTTGCTAATGTTCCTAATTTGATTGTTTTTACTTGGTTTTCACTTTATATTCTATTTTTCTTTTTAGTATGGCGAAATGAGTCTTTGATTTGATTGATCTCAACCCAAATTCTATTATTTTTGTTAGTTAATCTTTTTGACTTCGTAAAAATAAATGTTGATTTCAAAATATCAATGGTTCTTTTTCTTTCAATGTCTCGGGAGTTCTATACCTATTTTATTAGTGGAATTATTTGCAAAAATTGATACTCTTAAATCTTCGGCAATTTCGAGATCTCGCGAGATTGATTTTCATAATTTCGCGAGATCTCGTCCGATCCTCAATCTCGCGAGATTGCATTCCCTAACTACAATACATAGGTAAGTGTTTGTGCCAAAACTCCCTAAAGTACGGCAAGACGAGCCTTTTTCGGTATAATTTTTCTTACCATAATCAAGTAGGTAGGTACCTACAAGATGCCATCAATACAATTCCCTGCTTAAAAACTATAATTTGATTATAGTTTTTACGGTTCAATTCCCGCACGGAACAACAAAAAAAAATGTTGTATGGTAACAACCTTATAGCTAATGTTATCTACACATGCTCTAAAATGTAGTATCTACTTATGCTCAATACTAGGCGAGCTAGTTTTAAGTACGCTTATACATATACAATGTGAAAGACTGATCGATACAAGCATGCTCATTAAGCAAACCTGTTTAGACGCGCTTAAAGCACGCCCCCGTCCACCTGCGCCGCTGGTAGCATGCTCAAATATCAGAAGCCTGATTGCATGCTAATTTTGAGCTACATTCCGACACACTATTTAATTAACAACTCTCACTTGTACTTTTATTTAATCGCGAATTAAAGGTTTTGATTTTTATTTAAAATCCAAGATTAAGTAAAAACCAAGGGAATCCTACCTACTCTTTCATTGCCATACCTAAACTAGGTTCATAATTTTACATGTTACTATTATATAAACTCCAATCATTGTAACTCTGTACCTACCACCTGTATTATTACGGAAAGCAATAAATAAATAAACACTTGCTCAATTGAAGCAAGTGCTCAAATGAAGCATGCTTTCGTCCTTGAAATAGCATATCTTCACTTACCTACCTACCATCAGGTGAGATTGAAGTCAAACGCGGGTTTAAAATTTTATTAAATAAATTAATTATTATAAATTATAATAAAATTCAAAAAAAAAAATGTCCAGCAGGGGACGTCTACAGGCTGTATTAAATTTAAAAAAAATCGGAATGAAACTTTACAAAATGAAAATTAAATTTATTATATTTAAATTTAAGAGATCAATATTAAATTTATTATTTAGGTATTTATTTTCTCTGTGTGCCCATTCGATCGCTGCAGGATGGTTGAATTCAGACGTTCCCAATACTATAAGATATGAAGAAGGACTAGTATTTCAGCATTTGAATATCAAATTCGTATAAATAGTGAAGTAATATTACAATTGGATCCAAAACCCGTAATTTTGTTGAACCAGAATCTCACTAACCCATTTAATAGCTTTCTATGGAGGTAGATACTCCAATAAACCACTAGACTCAATAATTTTCCGACCACAAAATTAAAATACAAAGTCGATTAAATATCGATTTTAACTCCTACAAAATTAGGTTCAAACTTTTTTGACAAGAACTACTATTTCTCTACTCTACTATTTCTAATTCTTATGAGTTTAGAAAATGAACCTAATGTATTGAGCCTGTAAGTATAAATTCGTTTGTGTTAATCTTGCAAAGCTGAAATCGAATGTTGAAACACTGCGCGCGCATCTGCGAAGTTAACGAGGGGTGTTTTTAGGTAGAGACCCTAGCGTGCAAAGGAATAGGTTTAGTTGAAAATCACAGATATTTTGTCACTGTGGAAAGGAACGGTACTAAATACGTCTGGTGATTTCGTGTCGCAAATATTTCAGTTTTTTTATTCGATCATTTTATCTTTGAACAGCGATTTCAATTCTATATTTTTACGAAATCGTCTAGTTGATAAGTAGTTATTGGAATGAAAAAAGAAAGTAGACGTTGCTTTCTGAAGACGTTTCTGGTAGATCAGTAGTGGCTTGAGTTGCTGTCTGTAGTGTTTCGAGTGTATGTTTGTTGTTTTCGTTGAACTCCTGCTTGCTTCTTGAAAGAGCAAGAGTGGTGCACCAATGCGCGAAAATCCAACAATACTAGTACTTTGCATTCGTGGAATTAGCAAAGGTGATTATAAGTGGTAGAAAGAAGGGTCGAGTAGTTTCTTGGATAGTCATAAAAATAAGTAATTATAAAAATTTATCTAGCTTGTATGGGAAAACTTTACAGAAATGTATTGTACGTCACAGGAGATTCTTCATAAGTAACACGTTTAATTTAATTCTTTTATTTTTGGTTTTTGATCAGTTTTGCAGTATCATGGCCATTGAATTTTTAACATTGTCATATTCATTTTTGCTAAGCAGTTTCAAAATATTTTGCTAAATGCTTTCATCACCAAACAATGTAAGACGATTTTCGCGCAATTTTTATAAGACTTAATCGCGCTTAAACACAAAGTAAATTTTCAGAAATCGTAGGCACAGGAAATATTATCAGATTCAAGACTTAAATTTTTATCTAGTACTACCTAGTATTTTAAAAATATAAGTTGCTCCAGGTCATGCCACTTCCAAAGGAGCAGCCTAAAAACACTCAACCAGTGTTGTTTCAGCAAGAGAACTGAAACTATATACAAAATAGAAATTAATGTTTTGCAACCAATTTTGTCAATAAAAACTATAATTTTGAACCAAATTTAGCAACCCTATTGTATTTTTGCAATATTTGTGTATTAGATGTAACCTTTGTAGTGATTTTGACCTTTTTCTAGAGTTTTTTTGGTGTTTGTATACTGTAATACATGTCTTCTTTTCTGCCGTAAGCCAGATTATGGTAAGTCAATTTTATTATACATTCTATCGGTAAATCTAAGATGTAAAAATTATACGTGTAGAAATATCGTTGTAATTCGGAGAAAAGTAAGAGACTCAACGGTTCATTTCGAGTTCCGCCTATGTCTGTAATATTATGGATCACTAGAAATATTTGTTAAGGAAACATTCGGTATATATTCATTTAAAGGGATACTGCTGTCTATTTTATTAGTGACTAAACCCGAGTTTGACCTTGAGGTCGAAGATAAAAGTACATGGGTTCAGGAAAGAGCTGGCTTTTCATAAAACATTACCGAAGCATACTTCCGCCGAAATGGTGATATTTGGCGGCTCATTTTATATAAATGGTGGTCGCTAGCCAGTCGGACCTTGCAGGGATCCCACCACCAAGGTCCTTTTTACCACCGGACTACCAGACGCAGACAGAACTTCCATCCCTATATAGTGGATTTACCAAGAAGTCGAACAAAACGCTTCGATAGTTCCTTTTTGGTACGGATTGCCAAGGTGTGGAACAATCTGCCTGCGTCTGTTTTCCCTGACCACTACAGTCCTGGAACTTTTAAGTGTCGAGTGAATAGGTTTCTCGTGGATGGACGTGTAACACCACAGTCTTCATGCATTCTTTCCATCAGGTGGCATGGAAGACAAACGTCCTATGCTTACAATTTAAAAAAAAAAGCGGGGGTCTCTTGTATTAGTCGCCATTTGCGCCTGGGTCATTCTAAGCCAACCTTACATTTCTGTATATTAGAAGTATTTAATGAAACTACTGAATCGATTTTGTCCATCCAGTTTTTACAATTCTAAAAGTAGTTTTCGGAGCTCACTATAGTATCTTTAACAGTGAGATAATTAAGTTACAAAAGTAATCACAATTTTTGGCAACAAAGTCGGAAAAACTGCAAAGGCCAATAACTTAACGTAAAATGCACCCGAGTTAATTATGTATATATGTACGCCTTTATCCCTTATCGGGTAGGCAGAACACCAGAGGCTTTAAAACCGTTTGATGTTAAGTTTGGCAAATTTGGAGGTATAATAATAATGAAGAGAGACTATATAGCCGTGACAGGGGGTCAGCCTATCGCCCACAAAAACGCCAGTAAAACCTAGCTCCTTTAACTGACTTCTACAGTATGCACGGGAAGAGAAGCAGCTGGTACATACTCGTACTGCATTTTTCTTTTGTTCCCAGTCCAGTATGTGGGGTTCGTTGTGGGTTCGATTCCCGCACGGAACAAGAAAAAGGAAGGTTCCAGGTCTGGGTGTTTATCTATATATGCATTTTATATTCTAGGTTCCTCCTAGTTCGCTACATCTCGCGGTATCTCGTAACACAAGCTTTGCTTTCTTTTAGGCTATGTAGTTGGTGTGATTGTCTGGGGATTTCATTATTTTATTTATTTTAACTTAGTTTTAGCTTGATGATGTTGTGTGAATATCTGAAATATTTATTTATATTAAATAAATTAAATCCCCAGACAATCACACCAACTACATGGCCCCAAACTAAGTAGAGCTTGTGATATGGGATACCATGTAGCGAACTAGGCGGGAACCTAGAATATAAATACATACATATAGATAAACGCCCAGACCCGGAACATATTTTTTTCTTAATATTGTCTTAAGTTTTCGCGATTCATACTATTAAATAAAACACTTTTTAACCGGATTTTGCAGACCCCGTGGTCACGAGCGACGTCGCGTAAATATACGCGATAAATCCGGTTAAAAAGTGTTTTATTTAATATTTTTTTCTTGTTTCGTGCGGGAATCAAACCCACTACCACTGGCGTCTGAGGCAGACAGTGTTACCCCATCGCCAAAGTAATCGTCATAGTTTTTGACTCATCTTTTAAGAAACGGGATGCTTATAATGGTTTTTCTTATTTAAAGTTCTCGATATATTATGTAGTACATACAGGTGCACGTTTGAACAAATATGTATAAGTATTTTCTTTACTAAGATATCTTTACGGGAAAGGCTTTAAAAAAACAGGTTTTATTTAATTACTATCCACTGCGCGCGGTTTTACCCGCGTAACTTTTGATCCCGTGGGAATTTCGGGATAAAATATAGCCTATAACCTTCCTAAAGAGTTGGGCTATCAAATGCAAAAAGATTTTTCAGATCCCATTTGTAGTTTCTGAGATGAGCGCGTTCAAACAAACAAACAAGCTTTTCAGCTTTATATATTAGTATAGATTTTTTAAATTAAGGTAGAGCCATTTATAATTAGGTCTTTGGATATGCGTATCGTAAAAAGGGACTACTTTGAGTGGACCCTTATTTTTGATAGGACCCCTTTAGGGACCGGTAGGTCAGCGATCAGATAAGACCAATAAAAGAGGGGTTCTAGCATGTTATTCCACGATCCATTTGTCCACACTAAACTATGGTATTTTTTACAAGGTCTCTCAATACGTATTTTATGTAAAACTACGAAGGCCTTGTATTGGCGGAAGGCCACAAAGGTCGGCTTTGTCCTTCAATGCCGTATAAGTGAAGACTGTTTATTTAATATCTCTAACTGTTTTGAACTCAAAAACACAGTATTTTAATGAGTTTACGGGATTCTTACTACGATGATAATTAAAACTTTTTATTCGCCGTCGGTATTCTTACACACTTTGCGAAAGTCAAACGCTGGATGAGGGCGGAATTTAGAATTTGATTACTTGTTAATTTTTTGATAATTACCCACATTTTAAAAATATAATTTTACGCATTATCTTCATATACCCTTGCCCCAGTGTGCGGCGCGGGTCCGGACGACATGTCGAATCCTGGAGGCCTCCGTCCAGAAGTGTGTCGTCCATTATCCACCAATGTCTTGGTGTTGTCTACTACTACTTTTTCTTTGGCTTTAAAAAACGAAATGAAAGTAGAACCCTAGGAAAAAATCCGGCGAGGAAAAAACTCTCGGCACTCTTTTGTAAAAAGTGCTTATTGTAGGTACAATTTGGCAGAAATACAGCTCTGCTATGACATGAACAAACCAACAGACAGATTCATGCTTGCCAATATCATGTCACAACCAAGCTGCTTACTTAGTGATTAATGTTTAATATTTGGATATAACCTGTGGAGACATCAATCCCACGCTCTTTTATCATCTAAATAATCTTTGAGTCTATGGTAGCTTTTTTGAATAGTGTTTATTTGATAGTTCTTTTAAATTTATTAAACGTTAGGGATTGAATTGATTTTGGTATTTTATTATAAATACGTATTGACATTCCCATAAATGATTTGGTGCTTTTAGCAAGCCTTAATTTGGAAACGCTAATTTATGGTCGTTCCTTGTCCTTACAGAATAATTTTTGACATGATTATCTTTCATCGTTTTAAACTTATTACTATTCTTATAAATATGCATAATGTTTTCATAAATATATAAATATAAACATTAAACCCTTGCGGTGAAGATACCAATCCCTTTTAACTTTTCTCCTAGAGATTCTCTATTTCCAAGTTTATACCTATATTCCACGAATAGCCCTTTCAAATCGCGGATTGCATGATGGTCCTTGTAACTTATTATTTATTTATTATTATTAATATCAAAATTAACAGCATCAAACATCGGACGCGTTAAATGAAAATGGAAAATCGTGGCAATAATTCGTAAATTCAATAAATTATACCTAATGAAAATAAGCGCAATAGTTCAAAACAAATATTTAAAAGCTCTGTATAGTTGAAAAAATATAAAAAAATGCGGGAAAACGATAACGGATATACAGCGTGTCCGGTTATATACTGGCGACATTTTAGGTACGTATAATACCACTATTGTTGTACACTATTAAAGGCGCAAACCGCTGTTTGTGCGTTTATAAAAAACGGTATAATAATAATAAATATTTCTGACACTCACACAACATTGTCTAGCTCAAATTAAGTTTCTTAATGAACTTGTGTTATGGATACTAGATTACTGACATAGTTACTTAAGAAATATTTAAATATACATATTGAATAAATACATATTTTTGTTTAGAATAAATTTAAATAAACATATAAACATCCATGTTATCTGTGTTCATCACACAAATATCCGCCACCGCCGGGATTCGAACCCCTCTGGCGTAGAAGGCAATGTTGTTACCGCTACACCAGCCGGTCGTCAAATACTATAGTCGTCAGATATATCTTGCAGATATATCTTGCAACGATATATCTCGCAAAATGTTGGTCTCACTGAGATTAAAATAGGCTGATTATAAAAACACCAATATTTTCTATCATTTAACTGCGTATTTTTTTTACTTGAACATAACTGTTTGAAAAATAGCCACATGACCCTTTATTTACCTGTGCTAGTATATAAGACAATTGAATACCTACTAAATGTGTGCCTGTATGATCATTATATTAGTATTTATACCTAATATAAGGTGACGAAGTGGTCGCATCGTGGCGCCGTGGTTACTATGCATATCAAACAATATCGCAGGTTAAGCGCGCTCGGTGCGACCGGTATTAGGATGGGTGACCGCCGACCATTCATTTCTCACGACGACTTCCGTGCTTCGGAAGGCATTTTAAACAGTCGATCCCGGGTGCTGTATACTTGTTCAGCACCCTGAAATATCTGACATCCACCAACCAGCGCTAGGTCAGCTTGGTGGATTACGGCCTAAACCTCCACGTCACCCAGGGGAGAGACTCTTAGCCCTGCAGTGGGCTCATTACACGAAGTTGTGATGATGATGATGAAGGTAACTCAAGTGACGCAGACAGAGTTTGAAGCACGGTACAGATATCCACAGTAGGTAATTCAACTCGGCCGCTTCTTTGAAATAAATGCCTACAGCGCCGCGGACCGTTCACATGTGATTGGGCTTCACCCGCCTTCAGCATTTAAATTACATTTGCCTACTTTGTAAGTACTTCAATTTAGCTTTGTCACTGAAAATATACTTTTTTTATATAAACAAATAAAATACTTTATAAATTGAACAGGAAGTGTTCAACAAAAATACTTCTTGTGTGAAAAAGCCATGTTTACGTTTGAATAACAAATCGGTCTTATAAATTAGCGACCGAAAAATACTTGCGCCTCGACTGAGACGCACGAAAAGATTATTGAGAAAAGATATTAAATTTTAAAGTATAAACAATCCGCATATTAACGTAATGCTTAATCAACAATTTTTTCGGCAGACACTCGCGAATGGTTGCATGCCGCATGGCACGTAGGTATAGCTCGCGTTTCGTCCGTTCGTACATACATACATACATAGGTACATAACGTCACGAATGTATCCCTAATGGGGTAGGCAGAACACCAGAGGTTACAAGACCATGTGATGTCACGTTTGACAAATTTGGAGGTATTATAAAGATGGAGAGAGACTATTGTAGTGACAGGGGGTCAGCCTATCGCCCACAAAAACGCCTTTAAAACCTCTGGCCCTTAACTGACTTTTACAGTATGCCCGGGAAAAGAAGCAGATGGCACATTCTACGTTTTTCTTTCGCTCTAAAAACTAAACAAAACAATTTCCATCCTTTCACCAACGGTGTTCGTGGTGCAGTGGTCTAGACGCTATTACGACAAATAAAACATGTATGTTTTTTGTTGATAACAGAAAAAAAAAACAGAGAAATATAGTGTAATATCCTTATATAGTGGATTTACCAAGAAGTTGAACAAAACGCTTCGATAGTTCCTTTTTGGTACGGATTGCCAAGATGTGGAACAATCTGCCTGCGTCTGTTTTTCCTGACCACACAGTCCTGGAACTAAGTGTCGAGTGAATAGGTTTCTCGTGGATGGACGTGTAACACCATAGTCTTCATGCGTACTTCCCATCAGGTGGCATGGAAGACAAACGTCCTATCCTTACAATATAAAAAAAAATGTTGAAAACATCTATTGACCACAAAATGTTTATAAAAATAAAACATAGACGAGCAAAATGTATGACTTATCATTATTATTCAAAGTGGCTTGTTCGGGCGGGCATTTCATTAAAAAGGAATTATTTTTAAGGGTCCTTACTTCGCTACAGCGAACTCGTCGTTGGGATCAGCAAAAAAATCTTGTTATTTCACGCAGATTCTTGCTCACGTTGAGACGCACGATATTGAATTGTATATTTTCTATTTTAAAGGCTTTTTAAATGTGCTTTGGTTATAAATTATAATCAACGAATGCAGAGCATTAAAAAACTGACATCACCAATATTTTCTAGTCCTTGTCAATACTTTGGCTTAAGGGAAACGTCATTTACATATATATTTCCATTTTCACCCATATTTTGTCGAAAATCAAATAAGTTTAAAAAGTACTTTATCGATTTTGATGAAATCTATATGTGACCACCAATGAAGTATCGTCTATACAATAACTAATCACCAAAATCAATTCATAACTGAAGAAATAATCGCGTAACAAATAAAAAAAACATACACACAAATCGACAAACTTTCGTATAGTCGATTGAAAACGAATGAAATAGGCAACTTTACGAGTATGATAATTAAATCAACGTGCTACAACATCGTAGTATATTCGTCGCGCCGCCATAGCATTAAACCATCGAGCTAAAACATCGTAGTATATTCGTAGCGCCATAGCATTAAACCAACGAGCTACAACATCGTAGTATATTCGTAGCGCTATAGCATTAAACCAACGAGCTACAACATCGTAGTATATTCGTAGCGCCATAGCATTAAACCAACGAGCTACAACATCGTAGTAACCATAGTAATACAAATTACTGCCACTCAGCAAATGTATCGAAAACTCTGAATAAGATTTCTTTCCATAACATTATATTTGTCTACTTATATTTCCCAAATGTTTTATTTTATTATTTAATTTTTTCCTTTTACTTAAACACTACTTATACATTTTACACTGCTCTATGCACATTACATTATAAACTTATTAAACAATACCAACCACACAAATTTCACAACAACATACCTAAACCCACAAAATACATAAACAATACCACAACAATATACCACTACACGAACACACCACTCGATTGCGCTCTCTACCTTCTTTACCTTCTTTTTATGTTTACTCTCAAGTTTGGCCCTTGCTGAAAACCAGCGTCATCTAGATAGTAGTCTATCTAATGACATATGCGGAGCATGTGGATATTTGCTAATAAAAAGTTTGTTTTTTATAACTAGATGAATAAGTTAATTTTTATAAGTATTTCTTTTCTAAATTAGTTAATTTTAAGGTTTAATTTTGTATGATAATAATTTAAACATACTTAAATACTTAAATAAAAACATACTTACTTTCTATTCTGTGACAATTTTTTTTTTGGCAATATACGTTGTACCTATATTTTTTTTAGTATATTCGTAGCGCCATAGATTTAAAATCTTGTGACAATAATATTGTCACAACATAATTTTGTGGATTCCCGGCCATTCGCAAGCACCGTCATATATCGAATATACATTTTCTTTATTCAATTTCAAAAAGTTAATAATAATTTGGCGAATGTGGAAAAGGTAAACTCAACATTTTTTTTAAAGATTTTAACTTGAACTATGAATGAAACAAACAAGTCAAGTATTTCTAATCTATACTTATATTTATACATCTAAAGAGTTTGTATGTTTGAACGTGTTAAACTCTCATAGAACGATCGGATTTGAAAAAATATAATAAGTAATACAAACTGTTTCACTCGGTTTTACCCTTACTACCCTACTTTGTGCTATTCGATACTGTGCACTATCCCTAGAGCATCGTCGTAAGGTTGCTTGTTTAACCGTGTACTACAGGATACATTTTGGTGAGTGCGCGAGTGCTCTGTTTGAACTAATTGAACCCTCACCCTTTTACCATCGGACTACTAGACGCGGACAGAACTTCCGTATGTAGTAGATATTCCGAAAAGTCGAACTAAGCGCTTTGACAGTTCCTTTTTGATACGGGTCGCCAAGGTTTGGAATGAACTGCCTGCGTCTATTTTCCCTGACCAGTATAGTCCTAGTACTTTTAAGCGTCTAGTGAATAGGTTTCTCGTGGATGGACGTGTACCACCTTAGTCTTCATGTTCACTTAATATCAGGTGTCATGGAAGACAAACGTCCCATCCATATTTCTAAAAAAAAACCGAATTTGTTTAGCCGTTCTGCTGTGATCGAGAAACAAACATCCATACATTCACGATTCAGATTCTTAAGTTGCGCTGATATAACTAAAAAATGGTATTAAGTTTGTAATCATCAAGAGCATAAAGCTCAATTTAACATTACAGTCTCTATTTAAGGTCTCTTTGATGTCAACTTAGGGGACTTCAAACTGAACAGTTGCTAACATAATCAACGAATGCAGAGCATTAAAAAAACCGACTTCACGTCAGAACTAGACTAAATTGAAATGGTACCACATGGGCGACAGCTTTCTGATAAAAAGAGAATCGATAAAAATCAGTTCACCCAGGCAAAAGTAACAAAAATAAAAAAAATATACACACTGTAAAGGATGAATCCTAAACAGTTTGATATACTTGATAAATAGATTGAGTACTTTTGAAGGTTCAAAGATTGACATTAGAGAGACTTAAATAATTCAGGGAGTGTTATATCGAATAGAAAAGGTCTTTATTGCCATGCATTTATAGTTGAAAGCCGCGAAACGAATAGGTAGGTACTTGAGTTTAGTATTTTAATCATGACATACTTTTAAATAATCTAACTGAATCAGAAATTACACAAGTTTTTCTTATTGATATCCCACAACTTTGAGATTTTATTCCTTACTAAAAAATAATACTTTTTGCCAAAGAATATGTGGTTCAAAAGTGCATTCTTTCCTTCTAAGATATCATCAATCTTAATATAATCAATATATATAAAACTGTTCCGTTACTGACTGAGTGACTGAGGTACTGAGGTACTGAGTGACTGACAGACAACGTACAGCCGTAACTACTGGGCGTAGAGAGCTGAAATTTGGAACATACATTCTTTAGGGGATGTAGGGGTGCACTAAGGAAGGAATTCCCGAAATTCCCATGGGAACGGGAAATATAGGACTTTTTAGTTTGTATGAAAAATCTTATTCCTTGAGTGCACCGATGTGAAACTTGGTGTAAAGGTTTTTCAATGTGTGTCTGGTTGTGTTATGAAAGGGATTCCTGAAATTCCCACGGGAACGGGAAATATATGATGTTTTAGTTTGTATAAAAAAATCCCACCCCTTGAGTGCACGGATGTGATACTTGATATAAAGGTTCCTCAATAAGTGTCTGTTTGTATTATGGAAGGAATTCCCGAAATTCTCACGGGAAGGGGTTGGACTTTTTAGTTTTTATGAAAAATCTTATTCCTTGAGTGTACGGATGTGATACTTGGCATGAAGGTTCTTCAAAGAGTGACTGGTTGTGCTACGAAAAAAATTCCGAAAATTCCCACGGGCACGGGAAATGTATGATTTTTAGTTTGTATGAAAAAAACTTATTCCTTGAGTGCATGGGTGTGATACTTGGTATAAAGGTTCTTTCAGTTGGTGTCTGGTTGTATAGTTTCTGAAATTTCCACGAGAAGGGTAGTTAAGCGCATACAAAGTTGCGGAATAAAGCTAGTGAGTTCATAAATTATCACCCTTGTAAAATCTCTTTAACATTCGTTTAATAGACGCGTGTCACTGAAGCCATACAAAAAACAACAAAAACATTTTGATGAACAGATGAACATCCATACCCACATACCTACATACATACAAATATCTTGCCGCTTCCGTCACTGTATATATTCGAAATTTGTTGTTTTGTCAAACGAAATAAACAATTATTCGGAACCAACAATGAAGTGATCGGCAGACGCGGTAGACACAAAGACAAACTGTACATACCTACTCAAAAACTGTCGTTGTATAGCAATAATGTCCACTGTATGGCGATCCGAATTTATAATAAGTTACCTATAAGTCTAAAGTCTAAAGGACCCATGAATAAATTTAAAAATGAACTATTTAAAATTTTATTAAATAAAATGTTTTAAAGTGTAAATGAATATTTAAATTTGAATGAACCATGAACAATTAATAGAATACATTTATATTATTTTTTTTTTTTTAATTTGACTTTGATATTTTAATTTTTAGATTTGACTAGGAAATATTCTATATTTTTTCCTTATTGACATGTTCCTTTATTTATTTTTACAAAATCATTAAGTAGTTCTTTTTTTAATTGTAGGTAATTAATAAACTGAAATTAGTTCATTTTTTTATTATAAAGATCTGTAGCTTTATTTTGTGAACTGATTATTTTTTAATGACTATTGTATTATCTTGACATATTGCCCATTTTTATGTTAATATTATGTATTAGATTTTCTTTTTAATAGTAGGTTAGTTAAAAAGCATAATTTGTTAATGTGTAAAATGAAATGAAACTGTTTTGCACGCTATATTTAAAGCAGTATATGATCGAACTAAAAATTTTGTAACATCTGTTGTAACGCTTATACTGGCAAATAAAGAATTTATTATTAAGGATCAAACGAACTTACCAAGTGAAGTTCGATCACAATTATGTGAACGGCTTAATTCGAAGCGATTTAATGTTAACATGTTGTAGTAGTACTTCCAAGCGTCAGCCTTGCACGGTTTTCAGAGACACGTTTTTTTTTTTTTTTTTTTTTTATTTGGCAACCCTGATCCCCGCTCTTGTACTCCTCTCCACTTATTTCCTCTCATCATCCCTTTTCAATAATCATTTTGTTTAGAGCTAAAGTACCTAGGTAGTACTCATAAAAATAATTCACATTAATTATGGGTGGGTGATATTACTTTAAAGAAATACTGTTTGGGCGGGTTTATATCAATCGCTTCGAATTAAGCCGTTCACATAATTGTGATCGAACTTCACTTGGTAAGTTCGTTTGATCCTTAATTATGTTTCACGGCTTAATTCTTTGCGATTTAATGTTAACATGTTGTAGGATGTTCAGAGTATTTTAATGTGAATTATTTTTGCAGTATAGGTATAAGTAAAACTGTATTGTTAGAGTATAACCAACAGTAATAAATCACAAATATACATCTATTTATTCTAAGGAGTTACATAAAATACTAGTTGCAAATTGATTGGCATCCGATACAATTTCTTTGTTGTAGAATTTGGCAAATACTGAGGATGTATTACTCCATCCTGCGGTTTTCCGTATGACATCAATATTGACACCGACTCTGCTAGCAGTGGAAGTGGCCGCATGGCGCGTGATAGCGCGCTAAACACTGATGTGTCCACGCCACTGCGTTGTAAAGTATATTTGATACAGTGACTCAAAGTTTGAGACAAACTTTTAAGTGAGGTCTTTTGTGGCTAATAAATAAAGTGTTACAACTACGTAAACCACTCGTTTTATTTATATAATCTAAAATGCATCTGGCAGGGCATATTGCAGGATTTGTATGAAAAAATGGTAGCCTTAGAAGGGGTTGAAAGGAGTTTGGTTTTGAAGTTTTTACTAAGTCAGGTATTTTATCTAAGATTTCTGTTCTGTTTTGAGTTATATTATTTATTTTAATGAGAGAAAATGTTTGTAAGTACTCTTTGCGCTGTCACCAAACCTAGCAGAGTCAGCGTTTCTTAGAGAAATCTTCTAAACTAAGGCTTTCATTTGGCTATTGAGTGGCCAAATAATTTTAACACTATGTTTGGGTCCCAAGAAGTATTATATTTTGGATTGGTGGGCCTCAACTTGTAAACACCCTTCATGAAACGTTTGACTCGATCATCATTTAAGCTATTACCTAACAAAAGAGATAAGGCAGAGTGGTAAGAATTGATGGTCCCGTATTTAGCGCCTTTATCAAAAATATCGGTTAAAAAATGTATTACAATTGGAATAGAAGCATTAAAATAATCATAATTATGTAATCTACAGTAAATTATCCAAGATTTTATGCAAACATCGTACTGTTTGTAAGTATTATTTGCAAGCGAAGCTAGCATAATATCTACTGACCTATTCGATAAATATTTCCTTAGTAATGCTTGCCTGATAATTTCGCGGCAACAAGGCGTAGATTCTTGTGTACACAATCTACAATCTACTGAAAGGAGATGTTAGAAGGTCAATATCTGGTCCAAAATACAAAAAAATTGAAACAGACAACTTTTTAAACATAGGAAACCAAGGTTGACTTGGCCAATATGGCACCACAACAATACCCTCTTGACAAATGCCTTATGACAAATGATTTTCTGCATTAATTTTACTATAAGCGAGAATGGTGGAAAGGCGTAAAATAACATATTGGTCCATGGCAGTGTAAAGGCATCAACAGCACATGCTTCGGGATCATTTCTCCACGAAACATATTGTTTACACTTAGTATTGCATCTTTTTGCAAACAAATCACTACTGGCATACCAAAGTTGCGAACTATTTCATTAAATGCAATTTGATTTAATTCCCACTCTGTATCCTCGAACTGTTTTCGAGATAATGAATCTGCCTCACAATTATCTTTAGTATTGATGTAAGAAGCGAATAAGATTATTCTACGTTCTTCGAACCATTTCCACATACTTCTAGATATATAATCTAGGTGATCATATTGAATACTGCCCATTCTGTTAATAAGATGTCACAATTAGATAATTCTTTGGTGAAACGTTTCAGAGCTAGAAAGGCTGCTTTTAGTTCCAACTCGTTTATATGACAAGAAGTTTCGTTGTCTTTCCTATATCCACAACATCTAACTGTATCACAATACGCTCCCCATCCCGTAGAGGAGGCATCAGAAAAAAATTCTAAAACAAAGTTGTTCGGTTTGAGTGATGAATGGCCTATATCTATGTTTCCTAACCACCAATATAATTCTTCATGTAGGGTACTTAAGATATCAATTGTCTGATCGTAGTTTGGTTTTTTTTTTTTTTTTAATAAACAATTATATTTATATTGTTCAAGCTTTTTTGTATATAACCACGAATAAGTTATTGTTGGACATGCGGAAATTAAATAACTAATGAGTTTAGCAAATTCGCGTAACTTGCATCGTTTTATACAAAGAAATCTATTTATAAAATCTTTCAATTATATTTTTTATTCCTCGGGTAGTTTTAAAATCATCTGCTTTGAGTCGAAAGTGAAGCCCAAGAACTTACATTCACGTTTAGGTATTAAACAACTTTTTGAAAAGTTAATCAAAAAACCCAAGCTCTGTAATAGATCTATACTTGTAGATACATTAGTGACACACTCCGAGTAAGTCTTTCCGATAAAAAAATGTTATCTAAATAAATAACTGAAATCATACCCCGACTACGCAGGTATTCTATAACTGGTTTCATTAATTTAGTAAACACGAGAGGTGCGGTACAAAGGCCGAACGGTAAACAATTGAATTCATATAATATATTGTTGTATTTGAATCGAAGATATTTTTTGTGAGCTTCATTTGTCGCAACAAAGAAGTATGCATGTTTTAAGTCTATTGTCTACAGCAGTTTTCAGTTAATAATTTTGACGCTGTTCTGTAATCTTCCATTTAAAATGACTAGCAAGTACAAATTTATTTAACTTTTTTAAATTCAATATAAACCTTTTATCACCATTAAGCTTAGGTACAAGAAATATACTGGATAAAAATTGTCCTTCAATATAAGTACATTTCGAGATGGCACCATTGCTTATTTGTTGCTTCTGTGGTATTAATGAAGATGATCCTACGAGTGTTTCGGTAGCTCTTCCCAGAGCTGCTATAGCCACACCAGTTTGTCTTTGCCTAAACATGAGGGAGGAATTCCGTTTAGAGACCGCTTCGATAACTGCCACTTTTGCTTCCGGATTCAGAGCAGGGGCAAGGAGTAGTTGACAATTACTAGGAATAAGATAATCTTCTAGGATTTTATCTCTTGTCTCTTTGGGTAGTCCCTTTAAAAGGATTTCAGACCACCGCACCGGGTTGAAATTTCCTTATGTAAAGGTTTTCCTAGTTCTTCAGCAATTATATTAGCCTTATTGTATGATGTTTAAATAGTAAATAGTAATTATTTTGTACTTAGACTGTAAGATTACTCTGTAAAAAACATTCAAGATTTGTGGCATGAATAAAGAAATTTTATTATTATTTATTATTAATCTTAGGAGCATCTCCCAACATCTCTAAGATATCGCTATCCAATTCTATATCCTCAACATCATCTACTGGTGGATGTTTTGAGGTAGATGGCACTGAAAAGACGAAAGTAGTCAGCGTCTCGAATAATAATTCGAAAGAAGTGTTTTTAGCACCTACGAGCATAAAATGCAAAAAGTAGGGTAGTCATTTTAGCGATAATGATCACTAAACAAAGAAATTTTCCATAGTCTCGAATAAAGATTCGAATTAGGTAAAGAGGATTGGCGGCCACGGTATCACTTAATTTTAGAGTTTTCAAGCGTATCAAAACCGGGCTATATGTAGTTAATAGGTCAATATGAGACACGTTTTTTCCAACATCTATTGTTGTGATAGTTGTTGGGAATATTTAGAAATACAATAAAATCAAATTAAACTTGCCGAAAGCACATTTTTTAATTTCCCGGCAATAAAAAATAATAGTTGTAAAGTCCTACTGTCAAACTTGAATTAAGCCGCCCGCGCCGCCACCCCGTTTCAAACCTCTGGATTGGTTAATACCTGCTTATGTAATGTAATGGTTTCAAAATACGACGCCATGTTAGAAAAGACGGACTATAAATTCCTGTAATTTTTAGGTTAGATTATTGTTTTGACTTTTTATTCCCAACTTCTGTATAAATTTAATAATTATATTCTGATTACTCGTTATCTAAGCAATAAAACGCACATATTAAGTTTGAGGTACGTGAATGCTATGTGAAATAAAAGCGGTACTTACAATGTATGGGACCTTGCCATTCTTCTTTTTGAGTTTTAAACTCGGCTCATTGAAATTCAGTGATAAAGATCATTGAACTTTGTTTTCGAATAAGGATTCGAAAAGTCATTTTAGCGATAATGATCACTAAACAATGACATTTACCATCGTCTCGAATAAAGATTCTTATTAGGTAAATTTGTGAGTTCTAAACTCGGCTCATTCAAATTCAGTGATAAAGATCATTGAACTTTGCTTTCGAATAAGGATTCGAAAAGTCATTTTAGCGATAATGATCACTAAACAATGACATTTACCATCGTCTCGAATAAAGATTCTTACTAGGTAAATTTGTGAGTTTTAAACTCGGCTCATTCAAATTCAGTGATAAAGATCATTGAACTTTGTTTTCGAATAAGGATTCGTAACGCAATTATGCGATGTAAAGAGCCATGGATAGTGATAAGGTACAAATTTCACTTGGCATTTGCTTCTTTTGAAGCTTTTTTTCCAGTTTTCTGATCTTCTTGCGTATGGTCTCGATGTCTTCATATTTCCTTTTCACCATTTTTACGAACGACAAATAATAAGTTGAGATTTAAATTTTTAAACTATAACACAAACTATTTAACGTTTAATTTAAGTAATAAATTATAGACGCACGTGCGAAGGCTTGAGCACGGAAATACAGAATGATTATTGAGAAGGGATGATGAGAGGAAATAAGTGGAGAGGAGTTCAAGAGCGGGGATCAGGGTTGCCAAATAAAAAAAATAAAAAAAAAAAACGTGTCTCTGAAAACCGTGCAAGGCTGACGCTTGGAAGTACTACTACAACATGTTAACATTAAATCGCAAAGAATTAAGCCGTGAAACATAATTATTATTATTACATTCAGGCCAAAGTCATAACCCCCCCCCCCCTTTCTTCGCTGTAGTCAGGTAAAAACAATGTGGCATGAATGGGCCTTTCAAATAAAATAATAATTTCGTTTATATCTCACACATAGTCTGCTTTATTCCATCTTGAAATCGATCCGTCCTTATCGAAAGACCCTACATATGTCTATTATCATATATTACGACTCGACTCAAAAATACGACTTGAGGCTTTTTACTCATGTAGGAGACTTCATTCAATTTAGAGTTGAACTCTGAAATAAAACGGCTCGAGTCTTTTAATAACAGTTATAACGACTTAGTCGCGAACCTTTTAGTAAAGGACTCGAGTCGTTTAACATAAGATGAGCTGTTTAACGTGGGATTATAAAATAATAAACTTCAGTGCTTGATCATTGTATTTTAGTTAAGTTTTCTAATTTTGCACCACTATATATTTTTCCTTTCTATAAATATAAAACATAGTATAATTGCAATGATATTTTATAACTAAAAATGACAAAAATAACTTTAAATATTTGTTTTGTTTTATTATTAATTGAATCAAACTTGTATTAACTTATTCCAAATCTAAATAACTTATTTCAAATCTATAAATAAAAAAGAAACTAAATCTGCGTATAATACCTCTTTTACCCGTAATAATTAGCGTAGGAATACGATATCCCATATCCACATTTATTCTAGTAATAAAATGTATGAGCGCGCCTCACGACTTAAGACTCCCGCGAACCGAGTCGTTTTAAAAAGGTTCGAACCTTTTCGTTAAGACTCGAGTCGTTTAAAATTTGGAGTCATTTCAAAATGACTCAAGTCATAAAGTAGACTTAGAGGCCCCAGTCTTGGACTCAAATAAGGGTTAAGGTTCAGGGTTTAAAGACTCATTGAGTTGTTAACCGTATGAATTGAGTCGAGTTCCTGTTAAAGAGCTTAAAAACCTCAAGTCCTTTCATCTGTAGTACACACACACCCATAACATAACGTCTGTCTCCCCTTGGGGTAGGCAGAGACAAGGGAACGCCAATTGCTACGATCCAACTCCACGCCTGTATCCCGTATGGGATAGGCAGAACACCAGAGGTAATAAAACCATCTGATGTCACGTTTGACAGTTTTGGAGGCATTATAATAGTGAATAGAGACTATTGCAGTGACAGGAGGTCAGTCTATCGCCCACAAAAAAGCCTCCCATTACACCTCGGTTCCTTAACTGACTTTAACAGTATGCCCGGGAAGAGAAGCAGCTAGCACATTCTATGTTTTTCTTTCGCTCCCAGTCCAGCATAGATTTAGTATGTAATTGTAATTATAATGATTTGTTTTTTTTTTTTGTAGACAATGGCGCCAGCGAAGTTTGGCCTCTTCAAGACACGCAGTAGAGACCATCCTGATCAGCCATCTACAGAGAACCTCCTTGCTAATAATAATGAAGGTATCTGCAATATTATAAGCAAAATAAAAAAATCTAGAAATTCGTTCTACAACTATTTCATCATCATCATCACAACTGTTGCTAATAAGCACTTTAGGGCTATGAGTCTCTCCCCTAGGTGACGAGAAGGTTTAGTCCCGAAATCACCAAGCTGACCTAGTACTGGATAAACCCTTACACTACTGTATAAAAGTATACAGCGCCCGGGACCGACTGCTTAACGTGCCCTCCGAAGTTTTTTTTTTTTTTTTTTTTTCTTTTTTTTTTTTTTTATAAGTTACTAAACCCGCGTTTGACCTCAATCTCACCTGATGGTAAGTGACGATGAGGTCGAAGATGAAAGCACACGGGTGTAGGAAGGACGGAAGTCGTCGTGAGAAATGAATGGTCGGCGGTCACCCATCCTATTACCGACTGCGCCGAACGTAGCTTAACCTGCGACATCGATTGGCATACACAAGAGTCACTGTTCCACGACCACTTCTAAATATTTGTAAATTTAAAAAAGCTCTTCAAAACGGGAGCTGCATATCGGTATATAATTTTTAAATAGTACTAGTAAAATTTCAGTACCCTTATACTGTACTGCTTCATCAAACACAATAACTGTACAAGTTATTAAAATCTAAATTAATTAAGTATATCAGTACCCAAATAATGTATACCGGATTAATTTCTTTACCGAAATGTATAGGTCAGCATATGTACCTACGCTTCATAGGCTTCAACTAAACTATCGAACATTCTACAGTTATTTAAAAATAAAATTTTAATATTAATATTAATACCGGAAAATTTCAGTTAACTGTAAAAAAAAAAACAGTTATGCTACAATAATAAAAAAGGTACAAAAATTATTTCAATATGGATTCCTGTATTGTTATTTTTAAATACACCTAATTTAACGGTATGACGTCATACAGAAAAAAAATGTACAGAAATTCATACCGGTATGCAACCCTTGCTTCAAAATCACGCTCTAAAAAGTATGAAACAAGAAAACAGTCTCCTCTGAAATATTTGGATAAAAAGTAGCTTTTGTGCTATACCAGACTTTACACTATCACTATGCCAAATTTCATCCAAATCCGTTGAGCCTTTCTCCCGTGATTGAGTAACAAACATCCATACATTTAAACATCCAAACTTTCACATTTATAATATTAGTAAGTAACGTTATACTGACAGAGATATTTGAAGGGTAGCCGTGGTCGTTTGCCACCTGTTGTAGCAAAACAGATTCATTATAATTGTACACGACTGAAGATAGTTTTAATTTGAAATTCGTATAATTCTTAATATTATGTAAATAAAGATAACTTTGAATTGATTTTATAGCTTATAAGAAATGTATAGTTGTTGTTATAATAGTTTATGTTCGTATCTTATAAGAATTTAATTAAAAATACAGTCCACTTAGTTTGTATAGGATAAGTTTATTTTGAATTTTAATAAAGAAAGAGACAGTACGCAGACGGAGTAAAGAGTACCATACTTTAAGCGTGATAGGTAGAAACACGCATAGTTGCTCGCCCGCAAGCCTACACTAGTTGCGGGCCGCCCAAATTAAATATATAGTCGGCGAAACCTCAGTATGGCACTCCGACCTCCCGAAGCAACAAGTGTCCTGAAAATAGAAGAAAGTGTTTTTAATCAAGATTCCTGAACAAATCCCTGCAGTAATTCCTGGCGAAAATTCCTGGCGAAAATCCTGACGAAAATTCCTGACGAAAATCCTGTACAAAAACCGAACTGTATAGAAGCGAATAAAACCCTGCCGTGAACCTAGTGGCTATTTAATAGTATAGTTTGTTCAAGCCGTTAGTCGTTCACATTTATGGTCCTGTCGAGGCGCGGATATTGTTCCACACAAACAGTTCGGTTTATTGAAGAAAGAAAATGCCTGTAACAAGATCACAGCAGTCGGAGAATGCAGTCGAAAACGCAGTCGAAGCCGCAGTCGAACACGGAGTCGAACACGGAGTCGAAAACGCTGTCGAAAACGCAGTCGAAAACGCAGTCGAACACGCAGTCGAACACGCAGTCGAAAATCCAGTCGAAATCGCCGCCACCACGACCGCTACTTCCACCAGCGCCACCGACACTACCACCTCCACCTCGTCGTCCGCAACCGCGTCTACTGAAACTACCACGCAGTCTGAAGAATCTTCAATAGTAAAGAAAAAGAAGAATAGAAGCCGACCACCCAGCGTCGCGAGCACTGCCAAAACACGTTCACGCCGCGTTGAAATAGCGAAGGCGCGAGAGGAGCTACTACAAAAAGAAATTCAACTTTCGAAACACAGAATAACCATGCTGGAATTAGAAGAGGAAATATCAGATCATGATTCTCAAGAAACGCTTCGGGAGGAACGGACGTCGGACTGGGTGATCCAGAACACCAAATCGAACAAGAAAACCACGAGGGAAGCTCAACCCATAGAAAATAGTCAACTTCCTCCGTGCGTCGACGAGTTAAGGCGAGGATTTTCGACCGCAGTAGGCATTAACGCTATATGGGACTGCGTGGCGGGCAGTCGCGTAAATGAACACGTCAGCGCACAGAAATGTCACAGTATAATTAATAGCAGTAATATAGTAGCCTATACCTATGGTGTGCCTTGTTATACGAAATTCGTTTCTACGATGACTAAAACTTATGTCAAGGATGATATAATAGAATCTATATTTTTTATTTATCTGGATTTAGTATTGCGATACCTATACTTACTATTTTATTTTTTATAAATATTGTAATTGCCATTTTATAGATGAAATCTTTTTAAATTTATATCCTTACTGAATTCTGTTGTGAAAATCGTGCTATTTTGACTTGAAAGTATATCGTGACGTTAATTTATAACTTTCATAAATTATTTGTTCCAAAATTCATTAAAATCAGATAAGTAGGTAGTTGAGATCTTTTACGTAAGATTTTATCTCTCTCTCATTCCAATCCAATAGGGCTGGTGTTTGAAAAAAAGTAGGGTTTGGGAGCTATTTTCATTACTAATTTTCTACAAATTGGTCGGATGGTTTGGCTGAAATAAAGGAACAGAAAGATAGACTTTCGCATTTATTATTTAGTATGGATCCGTTATTTATACACTACAACACGAGTTAATTTGAGCTAAATAATGTAGTGTGAATGTTACAAATAATTATTTTTTTTATGAAATGAAATTCAATCCACCCCTTCGGAATGTGCACCTGTTTACACGAAGTAGTAAATTTGTAGTAGTTAATTATATCAAAAAAATAGTAATGTATGATTATATTCTTAAATGTCTATGTATCGTCATAATGTATTAGCCGTCTAATCTATAAAGCCGAAGGGTTTGTCTGTTTGAACTTTGAACTAGATTATTCGTGAAAGAACCGATCAGATATAAATTATATCTGATCGGTTCTTTCAAGATGTTACTAAGTTGATGTATAAAGGTCCAAAACACTATATTTTTAAAAAACATAGCATATGAAAGTTTAACCACAAAATACATAAAAGGTGACCAATTTAAACTAACTTTTAACACTGTGAAATTATAACTATCTGGAATCATAATTTCAACACACAGGAAAATTGGTGGTAGATGCCATCTACATTCCCTTTCAAGAACGAAGTAAGTACTTTTTATATATTAATAACTAGGTACATCAAAAGAATTGTAGGTGGCAGCATTACTCAAAAACATATTTGTTGAAATTATAAAGATACCAAACTAATTTGATATCTGGAACTTTTGAAATAGAGTCTATTTTACTCGTGACGAAAATAAATACAAGAAGGTATTTTAACGGACAGACATTTTCAATCCATTATTTTATTTGACGTTTAAGTACAGGCAAAGCAATATTATTTGAACGTAACCCATTCAAACAAATTAACTAACAAATTAACTGATATTCTTTTCGATATTAATAACTAATACCCATCTTAATCTCACCATCAGTGCTAAAGTCTTATCAGCACTCATCAGTACCTATAAATTACCATTAGTACCTATCAGTAGTTACCCATCTGCACCGATAAACACCTATGAGAAGCCATCAGCACCTATCAGCACATCTGAGCACCCAACCTATCAGTACTCAACAGCATCTATCAGCAACCATCATTACCCATCAGCACCTGTCAGCATCCATCAGTTACAATCGTCACCTATCAGTAACTATCAGCACCCATCAGCATCTATCAGCACACATCAAAAAGAACACCTCTATAATATACAACTTTGCATAGGTGTTCTTTAATACTTATATAATATTATATATCCCATAACTTTGAGGTTTTGTTCCTTACTTAAAAAATAATACTTTTTGCCAAAGAATATGTGGTTCAAAAGTGCATACTTTCCAAGATATCCTCGGTCTTAATATAATGAGTTCTAAAATATCACCCGTGTAACATCTCATCCACTCAATAGACGCGTGTCACTGAAGTCATACAATAAACAACAAAAACATTTTAAACGTTGAGGAAAGTTGCATACAATGTACACCGCAAAACGTCGCAAACTGTACCTACCTGTGCATAGCGATAAAAAAGGAGTAGAAAACGCCACGTTGTCATACTTCGCATAAAGTTATTTTTGACTTAATTGAATTATTTTGCATGAAAAATAAAAACCAAAAGAAAATTGAAAAATTATTCACATGTTATTTGATTCTATTACATGGCCCCATCAAGACCCTAGAGTTATGGGAAATCAAGCAGAACATATTGTACATAATATACATGGCAATTTTTTTTTATGTCATTTGGGGGTAAAGTTTTCTTAATAATAGAGATAGCAAATTCTACTCCATAAAACATTCCTTTATTTTAGGAAAAATTAAAACTGTATTCAAAGAGTTTCCAAAAACTCTCTTCTTCACCCAGGAATCGAACCGACTTAAATCTAAAAATTCAAAAGAATTGTAGGTGGCAGCATTACTCAAAAACATATTTGTTGAAATTATAAAGATACCAAACTAATTTGATATCTGGAACTTTTGAAATAGAGTCTATTTTACTCGTGACGAAAATAAATACAAGAAGGTATTTTAACGGACAGACATTTTCAATCCATTATTTTATTTGACGTTTAAGTACAGGCAAAGCAATATTATTTGAACGTAACCCATTCAAACAAATTAACTAACAAATTAACTGATATTCTTTTCGATATTAATAACTAATACCCATCTTAATCTCACCATCAGTGCTAAAGTCTTATCAGCACTCATCAGTACCTATAAATTACCATTAGTACCTATCAGTAGTTACCCATCTGCACCGATAAACACCTATGAGAAGCCATCAGCACCTATCAGCACATCTGAGCACCCAACCTATCAGTACTCAACAGCATCTATCAGCAACCATCATTACCCATCAGCACCTGTCAGCATCCATCAGTTACAATCGTCACCTATCAGTAACTATCAGCACCCATCAGCATCTATCAGCACACATCAAAAAGAACACCTCTATAATATACAACTTTGCATAGGTGTTCTTTAATACTTATATAATATTATATATCCCATAACTTTGAGGTTTTGTTCCTTACTTAAAAAATAATACTTTTTGCCAAAGAATATGTGGTTCAAAAGTGCATACTTTCCAAGATATCCTCGGTCTTAATATAATGAGTTCTAAAATATCACCCGTGTAACATCTCATCCACTCAATAGACGCGTGTCACTGAAGTCATACAATAAACAACAAAAACATTTTAAACGTTGAGGAAAGTTGCATACAATGTACACCGCAAAACGTCGCAAACTGTACCTACCTGTGCATAGCGATAAAAAAGGAGTAGAAAACGCCACGTTGTCATACTTCGCATAAAGTTATTTTTGACTTAATTGAATTATTTTGCATGAAAAATAAAAACCAAAAGAAAATTGAAAAATTATTCACATGTTATTTGATTCTATTACATGGCCCCATCAAGACCCTAGAGTTATGGGAAATCAAGCAGAACATATTGTACATAATATACATGGCAATTTTTTTTTATGTCATTTGGGGGTAAAGTTTTCTTAATAATAGAGATAGCAAATTCTACTCCATAAAACATTCCTTTATTTTAGGAAAAATTAAAACTGTATTCAAAGAGTTTCCAAAAACTCTCTTCTTCACCCAGGAATCGAACCGACTTAAATCTAAAAATGAAGATTTCATGGTTTTCCTTTCAATGAATTAACCTAGTATGTGAGAGAGATTTTATTCTTGTGATTGGCTCTAACGAACCACACAATAAAATTACAGGGTGTAATTTTTACAGATTTTAGTCGGTTTGAATCCCAGGTGAAACGAGTGAATTCTTAAAAATCTTTGAATGCGGTTTTATTTCTGTTCAATAATAAAGGACAGTTTCTTTGGAGTAAATTTTGCTATCTCTTCTTTAGAGTACTTTCCCTCCAGATGGCATTAAAAATTACACCCTGTATATTTATCAATGTGCACCTATCAGTATCTACGTTGGAATTGATGTGGAGGGGCAACCCACAAGAGGTGATGCGTTAATATTAACCCTGTATACGTACGAATAATAATCCTCCTTTTGTTTTCGTCGGGTGATTACGTAAGAAAAGATTTATCGCAAAAAAAATTATATGCTTTTTTGCACTTGTTGTCTAATAAACTTAAAAAAAATATCAGAAACAAGTTTTTAGCTCTATATTCAGAAGTAATAATTGTTTATAATACTCCTTTAATTTATCAATCAAAATATAAAATGTGACTTAACAAAAATTAAATGATTAAATTGTCGTACTGTTATGTGTACGCTATGGTCAAAAAGACGATCAATTACGCGGGAAAATCGGGAGCAAAAGCGACACAGGTCCTACCTCCATGACGCCTCGCGTGGTACTGAATTGTATCGCACCGTCGTCTTTATTATATTATATTATATTAGAAAAAATAGAACGGTTTAAGAAAGAAATTATCCAAATAAATTAATTTTATGCTACATTACCAATATTATGACAAGTTTTTGTAAGTATAAGTTTGATATTCTCTTAGAATATCGGAAAATCACTTAAAATTTTCATCTTTTTCGTAATTTTTTATGATCGAGTAAAGTTTTCAGTATCGTGTTTTGATCCACAGATTTATAAAATATATTAAACAAACTTCAACATATATTTTTATCCGATCCAGACAAACAATATTGGCCGGTTGTAATGAGTTTGAAAACGCATAGATTTCGCGAATGGGGGCCTTAAAAGAAACACAGCCTTGCCAATCGACCGCGCCGGGTATCGAACCTACCGACGCGAGGGATTCGTGTTTCGACTACAACAAGTTAGCCGCTGTCATAAATACAGCGGCACGTGTGAATCAACCTACCATACTTCACACGCAGCGAGTTATGGAGCTACCAAGTTTCAACGGCTCATCGGGAGAGTGGCTTCCTTTCAAAGCCGCATATGAAGAATCCGCAAGCTACTTAACAGAACAAGAGAACTTATCGAGGTTAAGAAGATGCCTTCGCGGAATAGCAAAAGACGCCGTTCAATGTTTATTCATCGGCGCTACAACTACGAAAGAAGTCATGAAGTTACTAGCAGCACGGTTCGGCCGCCCAGACGCACTCGTCGCCGCCGAACTCGAGAAATTGAGAAGCCTGCCGCGACTTCAAGAGAATCCGAGAGATATTTGCAACTTCGCTTCGAGAATAAACAACGTCACAGCGACAGTGCGAGCGTTACAGAAGCCGCACTACTTATATAACGCAGAAATAGTACGCGTCATTATAGAGAAGCTTTCAGCTGCGCTACGACTCTCTTACTTCAACTTCGTAGCAGAGCAGCGTGAAGATCAACCAGATCTCATCATCATGGCAAAGTTCTTCGATAGACTAGCAGACAGATGCGGGAAGTTCGCGCCAGCTGAGGGGACACCGACTGAAGACCGGCGGGAGAAGCGTCAAGCTCGAAACTATCACATAGAAAGCACACAACAGTCGAAAACACCTTCAACAAACACCTGCGTCGTCTGCAAGAAAGAAAACCATCAACCATCAGACTGCTCCATGATGAAGAAAGCTGAAGTTTCAAACAGATGGGAACTAGCTAAACAACACAGGCTATGTTTTCGATGTTTACGACGCCGACTTTACCGCCACCTTTGCAAGACGAAGAAATGTGATATTGACGGGTGCGACTACTCTCATCATCCACTCCTTCATCACATCACAAAAGAAAACGAGAAAAGCGAAGACTGCGCCATAGTAACGTCGGCCAAAGAACGAGTACATTCAACAGCATTATTGAAGATACTTCCAGTTCAAGTTTCGGGACCTAAGGGCACGATAGATACCTACGCCCTGCTGGACGACGGCTCGACCTGCACCCTCATAGAAGCAGATGTAGCGGCGAAGATTGGAGTATCAGGGCCACCATCCCCTTTCTACATTGAGGGGGTGGCTGGTGCCCGCGTAGACGCCAAGCAATCCAGGCGCGTCTTCTTCGAAATCCAAGGCCGCGACACTGAACGCCATCGAATATCAGCACGCACGATGGAAGACCTGCAACTATCGCCTCAATCCATCTCATGGCAGAAAATAGAAACCAGCTCACACTTACAAGACATAGAAAAGTTCATTGTAAATGAAACACAGAAGCCTACAGTGCTCATAGGTCAAGATAATTGGAGCTTGTTAGTCACACATGAAATGAGAAGAGGAAGGCAGCATGAACCAGTCGCGTCCTACACAGAGCTTGGCTGGGTCCTACACGGCTCAAACGGGGCGAAGAAAGAAGCTATCCATAGAACTACGCACATTCACAACTTCGAAGAACAAGAGTCTATGGAACGTATGATGAATGAACACTTCGCGCTCGAGTCAATAGGTGTTGAAAAGAGACGCTCATACAACAGAGAAGAGCAACGCGCGCTTGACATACTTCAAAATGAAACTAAGCGCATACCGGCGGGAGGTTTCGAGACGGGACTTCTCTGGAAAATCGACAACTACGTACCTCACAATAATTACGACATGGCGTTGAAGAGATTAGAACACATAGAAAAGAAGCTCGATAAAAATGAAGAGATGAAAAATAGATACAAGCTTCAAATGGAAACACTCTTCGCGAACGGGTACGCCGAGATAGCTCCTGAACCAGTAAACAATCGAATCTGGTACCTTCCCCACTTCGCGGTGATCAACCCTCAGAAACCAGAGAAGCTGAGAATCGTACATGATGCTGCAGCCAAGTCACAAGGAGTCTGCCTCAATGACATGTTACTCTCGGGCCCCGACATGCTCCAATCATTGCCGGGAGTCCTCATGAGGTTCCGACAACAACCCATAGCAGTGACAGCCGACATAAAAGATATGTTTTTGAGAGTTGAAATCAGAAAAGAAGATAGAGACATGCAGCGCTTCCTCTGGCGAGGAGATCGACGTACAGGGGCGCCCACTGAATACAGAATGAAAAGCGTGATCTTCGGAGCGACATCTTCCCCGTGCACTGCAATCTACGTAAAGGATAAGAACGCGGAAGACCACAGAGACCAGTATCCCCGAGCAGCGACAGCCATCGTTAAAAACCATTATGTCGATGACTATCTGGCGAGCTACTGCGATGAAGACGAAACAATCGAAATAGCGTCACAAGTGGCCTTCATACACAGCCGCGCTAACTATACGCTTCAAAGGTGGTCCTCAAACTCCACCAAAGTCTTAAAATCGCTAGCGCCGGGTAGTAAAGAAGACATCGTACAACTCGCGCCCGAGAAGATCCTGGGGATGATATGGAACCCGAAGCTCGACACCTTATCATTCAACATAAACAAGAACAAATTAACAAATGAAATATTCAGTGGAAAAAAGAGGCCTACGAAGAGAGAAGCCCTGAGCACAGTCATGTCAATATATGACCCCCTCGGGCTCGCTACGCCGATCACCGTACAAGCTAAGAAGATACTCCAAGAAACTTGGAGGTCCGGCATAGAATGGGACGCTGAACTTCACAATAATGAAACCGAAATGTGGAATAGTTGGATGACTCACGTACAAATACTACCACAGTTGCAAATACAAAGATGTCACGCCGAGTTGGCCCGCGCTACGATTCGAGAGCTACATACCTTCGTAGACGCCAGCTCGTCTGCATACGCTACGGTCGTATACTGGAGAACGGTCGATGAAAACGGAAGAATCCACGTATCTATAGCCTGCAGCAAAGGGAAAGTCGCGCCATTGAAAGTAATTTCAATACCGCGCTTAGAACTTCAAGCCGCCACGCTGGGTTCCCGCCTCGCCGAAACTGCATCGACAGAATACGACTTCAAGCCTACACGTCGAGTATACTGGTCTGATTCGAAAACGGTACTAACCTGGATTCGAACGGGACCGAAAGCCTTCAAACCTTTCGTCGCACATAGACTCGCCGAAATCGCAGAAACCACGAAAGTTAATGAATGGCGCTGGGTACCGACGAAACTCAACGTGGCAGACGACGCGACACGAACAACGCCGGCAGATTTCAACTCGCAACATCGCTGGTATCAAGGGCCTTCGTTCTTACTCGCACCCGAGGACGAATGGCCGACTGAAGAGCCGTCAGAATCACCAATCGATAATAGTGAAGAAAGAGTGTGTGTTAACACAAACAAACACACACTCACACAAGCCTTACCGGATATTTCAAGATTTTCAAGCTGGATCAGACTTCAGAGGGCGACCGCACGGGCCCTACAGTTCATAGAAATCATTCGTAGTAAAGAAAAGTGTTCAAATACACGAAAACGAACTAAGAAAATAGAAAATATAGATCCAGATTGGAAAATAATACAAAATTCCAATAAGAAAACGCAAGCTTTCAAGACTAAAATAGAAAAAACTCTCAACTTCAAGCCCTTAGAAGCTCACTTATTGTTACAAGCTGAGATGTTGTGGGTGAAAGCCCAGCAGCAAGAAACCTTCGCGGACGAGCTGGAAGCCTTACGTAAAGGAAACGACGTAAACACAAATAGCAGATTACTTCAACTGTCGACTTACCTAGACGCTGAAGGGATCATCCGCCTTCGTTCAAGAGTAGCTGCCGCCGCCGACATCACAGACTGCCAGAAGACGCCCATCATAATCGACGGAAGTCATCGCTGGACTCGATTATACATAAAACGAGTCCATGAACAGCTTCATCATGGTGAAATTCGAGTCGTCGACGTGCAGACAAACAAAGGGACCCTGCGAAGACCTACAAAGAAGCTGGTGATCCTGCCCTGCAGCAGCCACTCCGAGGATGATGTCTCCTGAACGTGTACCCCCTGATGGTTCCAGTCAAGACTGCGGCGGGAGATTATGTACACGACTGAAGATAGTTTTAATTTGAAATTCGTATAATTCTTAATATTATGTAAATAAAGATAACTTTGAATTGATTTTATAGCTTATAAGAAATGTATAGTTGTTGTTATAATAGTTTATGTTCGTATCTTATAAGAATTTAATTAAAAATACAGTCCACTTAGTTTGTATAGGATAAGTTTATTTTGAATTTTAATAAAGAAAGAGACAGTACGCAGACGGAGTAAAGAGTACCATACTTTAAGCGTGATAGGTAGAAACACGCATAGTTGCTCGCCCGCAAGCCTACACTAGTTGCGGGCCGCCCAAATTAAATATATAGTCGGCGAAACCTCAGTATGGCACTCCGACCTCCCGAAGCAACAAGTGTCCTGAAAATAGAAGAAAGTGTTTTTAATCAAGATTCCTGAACAAATCCCTGCAGTAATTCCTGGCGAAAATTCCTGGCGAAAATCCTGACGAAAATTCCTGACGAAAATCCTGTACAAAAACCGAACTGTATAGAAGCGAATAAAACCCTGCCGTGAACCTAGTGGCTATTTAATAGTATAGTTTGTTCAAGCCGTTAGTCGTTCACAATAATTATACAATAACTAGCTGACCCGGCAAACGTTGTTTTGCCATATAAAAAAAAAAAAGATGTTGGCCGATTCTCATAGATACCGGATAAACACAAAAAATTTCATCAAAATCGGTCAAGCCGTTTCGTATGGCAACGAAAACTGTGACACGAGAATTTTATATATTAGATGAATCACACACACATAAAACACACAATAAGTTTGGCGATGGGGTAAACCTGTCTGCCTCAGACGCCAGTGGTTGCGGGTTCGATTCCCGCACAGAACAAAAAAAAAAATTCCGTGTCTGGGTGTTTATCTGTTTATGTATTTATATTCTAGGTTCCCCCCTAGTTCGCTACATGGTATCCCATAACATAAGCTATGCTTACTTTGGGGCCATGTAGTTGGTGTGATTGTCTGGGGATTTTATTATTTTATTTATTAAGTATAGTTAATGTGCATTGATAATACGTACTATTAAATTAATTAATTAGATTTAGGAATATCATTAAGTACTTAGAAATATTATTTGTACCTTATTTTAGATTTAATTTTGGCTTTTAGAACACTGATTCATGTTTTATTTGAAATTTTATTTTGTTTTGCGGAAGTGCGTAGAATGTATTCGAAATTAATGTTATCAAAGACAAAAAAGTAGCAAATTATAATTGTGAGAAACATACTTCGATCTTTAATACTTCAAATTATGAAAATAGTGTTATATAAAATATCTGTGAAAAGAAAAAAAAAAACATTGTAATAATCGGAATAATGTTTTTAAGGCTAGTAAAATATATGTAAAACTAGCTGACCCGGCAAACGCTGTTTTGCCATATAAATAATAAAAAAAAAAATAGATGTTGGCCGATTCTCATAGATACCGGATAAGCACAAAAAATTTCATCAAAATCGGTCAAGCCGTTTCGGAGGAGTATGGCAACGAAAACTGTGACACGAGAATCAATATATATAAAACTGTTCTGTTACTGACTGAGTGACTGAGGTACTGAGGTACTGAGTGACTGAGTGACTGACAGACAACGTACAGCCGTAACTACTGGGCGTAGAGGGCTGAAATTTGGAACATACATTCTTTAGGGGATGTAGAGGTGCACTAAGGCGGGAATTCCCGAAATTCCCACGGGAACGGGAAATATAGGACTTTTTAGTTTCTATGAAAAATCTTATTCCTTGAGTGTACCGATGTAAAACTTGGTGCAAAGGTTTTTCAATGTGTGTCTGGTTGTGTTATGAAAGTAATTCCCGAAATTGCCACGGGAACGGGAAATATATGATGTTTTAATTTGTATGAAAAAATCCCATTCCTTCAGTGCACGGATGTGATACTTGATATAAAGGTTCCTCAATAAGTGTCTGTTTATGTTATGGAAGGAATTCCCGAAATTCCCACGGGAAGGGGTTGGACTTTTTGGTTTGTATGAAAAATCTTATTCCTTGAGTGTACGGATATGACACTTGGCATGATTGTTCTTCAAAGAGTGACTGGTTGTGCTACGAAAAAAATTCCCGAAATTCCCACGGGAACGGGAAATATATGATTTTTAGTTTGTATGAAAAAAAATTATTCCTTGAGTGCATGGGTGTGATACTCGGTATAAAAGTTCTTTCAGTGGTTGTCTGGTTGTATAGTTTCTAAAATTTCCACGAGAGAGGTAGTTAAGCGCATACGAAGTTGCGGGATAAAGCTAGTTTTATATATATGTAAAATAAGTTTATTGATAACAAAATGATGTAAGCAAATCAATCTAGCATTTAAAAATTCCTCATTATGTTTTCGAAGTTTTGAAATTCGAACAAAAAAGTTTCGAAAGTAAGATAGGTTACCATCATAGTGGCATACGGCTACTTTACGGCTAAAAACAATATTAGTAGCGGAAAATTTAACGACTGTTTGATTTCTCTGCCACTAGTGATGACTCCCGGGTCTCCAACTCCAGCGACCAGCCAGGGCTGTTTGGCAGACATGTCAGCTTTGGATTTGTCAATGCTGAGCTTGAACTACGAGAGTGAGGTGAGTAACTATACAATAATAATCATTTTCAACACACTTGCTCGTAAAGTGAGCCTTATTCTATTGAATTTAGAACTATAAACTGGGCTATAAGTCACGCGTGCATAATATATTATGCCCTAGTGCATAATATAATGAATCCTACAAAGTTGAATTGTACCTTAGTGCAAATTACATGCGAGTAAACAGAGCATATTTTATTGATCCGGGTTATACATTAAATATTTTCAGAAACAACAAAGAGATTTTATACCACTTCAAATCCATATACATTATTAAATGTTTGCGCCTTATATTAGTAAAACAAATTTGTATATCAAACAAATTATTGTATATCACAATTTACAATAATTTGTTATAAAATATTAAAATATTTGCATTTACCACTCCAAATTAAACATTTTCACGTAAAATAGGCTGTATATGCTATACAGACATTGACACATTTGGCGGAAAAAAAAACATACGCGCATGCGCAGGGTTCGGCGCCATTTTTCAATCACAATTTACAGCTTTGTTATCAAGTGTGTTTGTTATTTTATGACCACGTATGTCTGTTTTTTACTCACAAGTGTGTTGAAAAACGTCGTATGTAACTCGTGAGCGTTGCTAATTACAGTCGAGGCTTAATAATGAGCCGTGACTGTAATTAGCAACGCTCACGAGTTATTAGCAACTTAGCTCACTTGTTACATAATACCTATACTATTATTTCAGGCTACTTAAAAATAGTTCTATCGAATAAAACTAATAAATAAAACGAGCGACTCGTGACCACGGGGTCTGCAAAGACACTGAAACGTCGAGTTAAAATGTAAAATATAAATTATACGCGATTAATCCGGTTAAAAAGTAGTTTTATTTAAATTATGAATCGTGAAAACTTAAGACAATAGTTCTATCGAACCAACTGAATCGTGAGCCATTCTGCTAATAATACGTTTGAAACTCTCAAATTTGTAAGGTCTATCGCGTATAATGCACTTAGGACATTTTAGGTACTGTAAATTCGAATTCTGTACTCTGTAAATGTCAGTGACGAATGAAATGATAGGAAGTTTATCACTAAGGATAATACTACGACCACGGTACAGATATCTACAGTAATTCAACTCGGCCGCATCCTTGAAATGAATGCCTACAGCACCGCGGTCCGTTCACATGTGATAGGGCTGCCCGCCTTCAGCGTTTGCCTACTTTGTTTACTTCTATTTAGTTTTGTGACTGCAAATATACTTTCTTCTACAAACAAGTAAAATACTTTGTAAATTGAATATGTAGTGTTTAAAAAAAATACGTTTTGTGTCAAAAAACCATGTTTATGTTTGAATAACAAATCGGTCTAATAAATTAGCGACCTAAAAATACTTGCGCCTCGACTTAGACGCACGAAAAGATGTATTATTACTAGGGATGGGCCGAAGTTCGTTTCACATTCGGTTTAACCGAAATTCGGCAGGTTTAACCGAATTTCGTCATTCGGCCGAAATTCGGTTCATAATACCGAACTTCGGCCGAAATTTGTTACATCATCGTCGTAGTAGTGGGTGGACCAGCATACATACATATCACGCCGATATCCCTTCCGAGAGAGAATGAGCATCGATAATAAATATGTTCAATTAAAATAATTTATTTAATTTTAGGTTTAGTCAGGTGAAATGTATTATGGAGTCACAAACCTTAGTATTTCTTGAGTACTCAGGTCAATGGAATTATATTATTTTAATGAAACAAAACTCAGAATTAGGTATGAAAAGAAAATTATTTATTTTTAATCATAATCATGTTAGGTAATCATAACATGTAATTAAATCAATCATTTGTACTGTTATTTTTATTTATTAACATAAGGCACACGAAAAATAATCGTAAGAGCTAGTAGGTATATCTATAGGTAGGTTAAATTGAAAACGTTGAAAAAGTTGTCTTATTAGTTGTTATTGTTACTATGAGTAGCAGTCTTAGTGTTGGAAATTAACTTTAGGCAAATTATGATGCATGAACACTAGCGCCTCTGCTTTTTCTGGAAAAGACGGTTTCTCTTTTTTTCATACAAATTACCAGCCTCAGAAAACAATCGTTCAGAGTAAACAAGGGAAGATCTGCCGAACTTCGGCCGAAGTTCGAATTCGGCGTTGTCATGTACCGAATGTTCGGCCGAAGTTCGAATTCGGTTCAATCCACATTCGGCCCATCACTAATTATTACATTTTAAAGTATAAACAACCCGCATATTAACGTAAAGCTCAATCAACAATTGTTTCGGTATGCAGACACTCGCGAATGGCCGCATGCCGAGATCGAGCCACGTAGTATAGCTCACGTTTGGTCCGTTTTTATGAAGTTGAATTACTGTAGATATCTGTACTGTGCTACGACGTAATACTACAAGATTATTTGTAGTAGCGCGTAGTGGTCTTTATTTTAAAGATATTCATTCATAATTTAGAAAGACCATGCTTTGTTTAATATTTTAGTGAATATATTAATTTCCTTGTAAAAAAAATACATATGTACCTACCTTTTTTTGCAAAAATCGTTTCTATAACTGATGCTTGTTGTGAAAAAAAATTTGGCCGGTGACTAAAAAACAACCCTGTATATGATACTTGTGAATATAGAGGTGATGTGTTTCGGGTTATGTTTTATTTTTTTCTGCATGTCGGACTTAATTTTCAACCAACTACCAAAAGAGTAGAGTAGGTAGGTAGGTAGGTTGTCAAGTCGTCTTTATGATTTTTTTATGTGTTTGTTACGCGATATATTAGCCAATTAAGAATCGATTTTTATGATTCTTATTTCTTTTGCTAGAATATTCCTTTGACGAACACTTTGGCGATCGGGTAATACAGTCTGCCTCAGATGCTAGTGATCGCGGGTTCGATGCCCGCACAATGCAAATATTCGTGTGCATATAACGTGTTTGCTTGCATTGGTTTGGGTCTGGGTGTAATATGTGTGTACTTACATACATACATAACTTCACGCCTGTATCCCTTATAGGGTAGGCAGAACAACAGAGGCTATCAAACCATCTGATGTCACTTTTGACAAATTTCGAGGTATAATGATGGAGAGAGACTATTGCAGTAATAGGGAGTCAGCCTATCGCCCGCAAAAAACGCCAATAAAACCTCTGTCCCTTAACTGACTTTTACAGTATGCCCGGGAAGAGAAGCAGCTGGCACATTCTATGTTTTTCTTTCGCTCCCAGTCCAGCATGGAAGCAAATATGTGTGTATTAACGAAAAATATCAATTTTTAAGCACATACATAACTTCACGCTTGTATCCCTTATGGGGTAGGCAGAACACCAGAGGTTATAAAACCATCTGATGTCACGTTTGACAAATTTGGAGTTATTATAATGATGGATAGAGAATATTGCAGTGAGAGGGGTCAGCCTATCGCCTAACTGACTTTTACAGTTTGCCCGGGAAGAGAAGCAGCTGGTAAATTTGAGGTCACAGATTTGATTTCCTGCGCGAAACTAGAAAAAAAATGTTCCGGATCTAGCCTTTATAATCTGTATATGTACTTTATATTCTAGGTTCCCCCTAGTTCGCTACATTACATTCTATGTTTTTCGTTCGCTCCCAGTCCAGCAATTTATTAGTACTTATGTTTATCCGTTGTCTAGTACCTACAAAACAAGCTACGTGTTGCTAGTAGCTAGATGGCGCTGTGTGAATATGTCCTACATATGTCCAACAATGGTCTCATTTAAATGTTATCAATAATAATAATAATTGTCAGGTCTTTCCGCCGAAAGGCGTGTAGTTATAAGTATGCATAATAATAATAATCTTTTATTATTATATATCTTTTATATCTTTTATTATTCGACGACCACTATGGCGTTGGGGTAAACCTATCTGCCTCAGACGCCAGTGGTTGCGGGTTCGATCCCCGCAAGGAACCAGAAAAAAAAAAATGTTCCGTGTCTGGGTGTTTATCTTTTTTTGTATTTATATTCTAGGTTCCCCCCTAGTTCGCTATATGGTATCCCATAATACAAGCTATGCTTACTTTGGGGCCATGTAGTTGGTGTGATTGTCTGGGGATTTTATTTATTTATTTTGTTTTATTTCAGATATACGTAAGCATCACAAAAAACAGTAAAAGTTTTACAATATTGGAATAATCTAACAATCAGGAATATAATTTTATTTTACTGAGTTCACTACTCCCTAATAAAGGGCAGAGCCCTGTGCGCTTTGGATGAGTCGTATGCTCGACCCAAATAATTGTATTTGCCATTATCAGAAACAATAAAGCATTTCATGAGAAACTTGCGGGCGGCCTCTCCACATTAATCCCAACAACATTTGTTCTACTACTTTTTACAAATTTTGACAAATAACACAAATAAAGAAAAACAAAAAATTTTTGCTCCCTCTATTATTTATTACTCTGTTTTGTAAGTTACCCCGCAACCCCGCGCTCCGCTGCACGTGGCGCGACGCAAGGTGCGCGGCATCAGTGTAAATAGAGTAACACCAGTTTAGAGACAATAAGTATTTTTTGTATGGGAAAACATTTTTTTTTAAATAGATAATTCATTTTAAAAAGTCGTAGAACAAATGCTTATTGATGTGAAGACGCCTGTAAGAGGTGATGCGCTAATTAAAATTAACCCTGTATAGTGGAGCTAGTAGAAACGTAAGCCATACAATATTTATGGCGGGGCTATCGTTTGTACTTAAACTGCTGTTGGCGATAACGATGAGTTTGCGATATTAAGATGTTTGTATGACTTCATGGTAGCGGAAGTATGTTGGTACTGTTAAAGAGGGCGCTAAATGCAATAAATGACTGACATCCGATTGCAGCGCCATAGGATATATCTTGAAGTAGGGTGACGGCAAGTGACATATAGACGGTTAGGAAGGCTAGGCGTGCGGACGTGTCTCAAACGGACGGTTTATAGTAGCTCGGTATTAATTGGTTTTAGCGTTGTAATGGTAAAGTAATAACGGAACGTAACAGCGAATAAAGATTTTATTGTGAATAAGCCGGTATTATGACCAAGCCGACATTCTCAGGACTGAGTAACTGCCTTGTGATTATTTATATCGTGTTTAATGAGCCCCATCGCTCACACTGCCCTAGTAATTTACAAGTAAATATATTTTTAGGTAGCGTCAGAAAAACACACGCCCAAGCGAAGAAGCAGCCAGGGCAGCGTCAACGACAACGGACTGGTAAGTCTGGGCGTACCCGTCATTTAGCCACACATTGGGCCAGATTCGAAATTGAATTCTCTTATTTTAAGTTTCTCAATGCCGCGACAGAAAGAGATAAAAATAGTTGTTGTATGAGGCTGTCACGTTTCACGTCGAAAAGTTTTACACTGGAGAGAGTTAAAAATAAGATAATGCAATGTCGATAAAGGCCCAAGATAGTCTCAAAGTCAAAGACAGAAATTCTTTATTTCGTAATTATTACGAAAATACTTTGAAATAAGTATGTCAAATTATTTACAAATTGAACTGAACCACCACTTCGGAAAGTCGTTCTGTTTTGGCAAGAAATTCAACAGCAATCATCTTTTAAAAATACACAATAACAGTTTACAGCCAGGGAATCCCATCTTCTTGCAACCGGATATCTTATATTAGTCAGGTCTTTATTAATACCGGATATAAGGTGTGGAACAATCTGCCTGCGTCTGTTTTTCCTGACTACCACAGTCCTGGAACTTTTAAGTGTCGAGTGAATAGGTTTCTCGTGGATGGACGTGTAACACCATAGTCTTCATGCGCACTTTCCATCAGGTGCCATGGAAAACAAACGTCCTATCCTTACAATATAAAAAAAAATATTGATACTAATGGATTCAAAACCTACTTTTCATTTCGTTACATTTTGAAGATGATAATAAGCTATTTATCAAAATAATACTAGGTAGCAGTACTGGTAGCAGTAGTTTAATTTAATATTAATTTTGCTTTACGTCAGAAGAACTTGATAAAATATAAGTAGTTTCATGAGTTCATCAATCGTATTTCCTGTGCATGTCATTTGGTATCAGAAGCCAAGTAGCAGCGTTTAGCTTGATCCGTTCGATACAAGGTCCTATTTAACGGTCCGCTCATTTATTTAACGGTCCTAGCATGCGACCATCGACAACTATAAATCTTATTTGTCGAACAGACATCAATATACGGAAATAGAATATTATAATCTAAAACTAACGAAATCCAAACTATCAGATCAAAATGTAAAATTATGAACGCATCTATACCCCAAGGAAGTGTGCTAGGTTGTTTGCTTTTTCTAATCTACATAAACGACCTTCCAAAAGTAATCATCACACCTTCGGTGTTACTTGCAGACGACATCTCCCTACTAACATCTTTTGAATCCAACTCTGACATTAATAATAAATTACACTTAACTTTTGACATTATAATAAACTGGTTAAAGACCATAATGTAAACATAAATTTTAATAAAACGAAATTAATTTCATTCCACCCCTATCAAAAAAAAAACAAATTGATATAAATTTTACATACAATAATACAACAATCGAAAAAGGGAGCGTATTCAACCTATTAGGACTTAACATAGACTCAAACATAAATTGGAAAACTCACGTTGATACAGTCAGACTAAAACTAGCTAGATTCGCATATGCGCTCCGTGAAGTAAAAAAATCGACTAACTCTAAAACAGCACTAATAGCTTATTATGCCTATGCTTACTCTTGGCTCACCTATGGCGTAATTCTCTGGGGAAATCAATGCCACTGCTGTTTTAATAGCGCAAAAAAGGTTACTTAGAATACTGTCAAACATCGAAAATACTGATAGCTGTAAATTTTAAAAACCATAAAATTCTTACCCTCCTTTGCAGAATTGACCTTCTAGAAATTTGTAAATTAGTCCGAAAATATCCCGATTTCTACAAAAAAAATAAAATGTACCTAACAAATATCAGCTCAGACCCTCTAGGAAAAACAAACTAATTCAGTCAACATCCTGACTAAATATACACTCAACTGGCCCTCAGTCATCTTCTATTAAATTGTACAATCATCTTCCCACACACATACGCAATGAAGAAACAGATAAACATTTTATACATTTATTAAAACAACTTTTACTGATAAAAAAACTAGCATGATAGGATAAAATAATTCGGTAATATTTCTGTTTTTTTTTTTATATTGTAAGGATAGGACGTTTGTCTTTCATGCCATCTGATGGAAAGTACGCATCAAGACTATGGTGGTACACGTCCATCCACGAGAAACCTATTCACTCGACACTTATTAGTTTCAGGACTACAGTTGTCAGGAAAAACAGACGCAGGTAGATTGTTCCACACCTTGGCAATTCGTACCAAAGAGGAACTATCGAAGCGTTTTGTTCGACTTCTTGGTAAATCCACTATATAGGGATGGAAGTTCAGTCTGCGTCTGGTAGTCCGGTGGTAAAAAGGAGTGGTTCAACTTGGTCAAAAAGAGCCCTCGCACACTCACCAAAATGTGACCGATAAAATACTGTCAAACAAGCAACCTTACGACGATGCTCAAGCGTCTGCAATTTTTTATTTGTAAGGTTGTCGTTATTTATAAGTTTCCGGGCTCTTCGTTCAACAGAGTCTAGCGCTTCGAGCTGGTATTTGGCAAAACCGTCCTAAAGGTGACTACAGTATTCCATGCATGACCTCACTTGGGCTGTGTATAGGTTGAGCAGCCGTTCAGGGCTGAAATACCGCCGGACCTTCGAGATGATACCCAGTTTTTTAGAATCCATTTGAGCCATAGTCTCAATTGGTTGTCCGAAGTTTAATTTGGACGTTATAGTGACGCCCAAAAGCCCTAGATAGGAACAGATACATCCTGGGAAGTGGGCGTAAAGGTAAAAGTGCTCTTTTTTGCGGAAAATAGACTCGCTTGTGTTTTGAAGGCGTTGAATTTGACCAGGTTAGACTTGCCCCAATCGGACACATTCCGCAAGTTCGAATCAACACGCTCAATATCCAATAATGTCTGGTATTATGAGGTCATTAAGCAAGAATAAAGTTGCAGAGAGAACAGATCCCTGGGGTACCCTGGCATTAATTGCCATTAGGTCAGATTAGTAGCTATCTAAGACTACTCGAATCGACCGTTCCCTTCAAAAATCAGATATCCAGTCGAAGAGAGCGGTCGGTATGCCATAGCTGGAAGCTTGCTTAAGAGAACATCATGCCAGACCCTGTCAAAGGCCTTGGAAATGTCTAAGGATACAGCTATTGCTTCACCATGACCCTCCAAGGCCTCGCACTATAAGTGAGTGGCATACAGGAGAAGATCGCCGGTCCAGCGTCAACTGCGGAAACCATATTGGCTATCGCTTAGGAGCTCGTTAGTCTCGAGGTATGCCAGGAGTCGATAGTTCAATATACGTTCCATGACTTTGCAAAGTATGGAAGTGATTGAAATTGGTCGCTAGTTGACAGGATCGGCACGGCTTCCCTTCTTCGGTATTGGCTGTACGTTAGCAAGCTTCCAGGACTTCGGGACCTTACCAGATTCCAAAGAAAGCCTATAGAGACGCTTCAAAACGGGAGACAACTCAGCTGCGCAGCGTTTCAAGAAATATGTCATCTATTTTGATGAGTTAAAGCTAAAAGAAATAAATTAAGGTTTTGAAAAAACAGTAACTATCTGATCCCGTATTATTTTTAACTTTCAAAAATTGTTATTCAGAAATTGAACGTATAAATAACCATAGATGGTAGATACCACTTACCTACATTATAGTATACAGACTGAACGCCTTCGGCTTTTTAAAAGTGCCATCTATAGAGGTTTTTTGAACTAATTTTCATGAGCTGTCAGAAAACTCCCCATTGTCTCAACAAAAATAAATAGCAACACTACAATCAACAACTTTTCTGTTTGATTGTAGGATGTAAATGATTTACGTAACTGTTTTATGTTACTTATTGTGCTACTTATCCGGTCCGGAAAATTGGAACTAAGATTTATCCTTAGGTACAGAAGGCATCACATCAAGCGTTACAAATCTGTCAAAAAAATTTACTTGAATCTAAACTCACTTCCTTGCTGTACTGGGAGCGAAAAAAAAACATAGAATGTGCCAGCTGTTTCCTTTCCCGAGCATACTGTAAAAGTCAGTTAAGGGGCAGAGGTTTTATTGGAGGTTTTTTACTGTGGGCGATAGGCTGACCCCCTGTCACTGCAAAAGTCTCTCTCCATCATTATTATAATGCCTCCCAATTTGTCAAACGCGACATCAGATGGTTTTATAACCTGTGGTGTTCTGCCTACCCCATAAGGGATACAGGCGTAAGGTTATGTATGTATGTAATCAGACGCTAGCGACGCCATCACCGGGTCAGATAACTTTTGCTGACAAATCGCACTTCTTAAATTAATCTCACTCTAGTTCATCACAAAAATGCACCCAATTTGTGAAAGTAGGTTGATAAGTGAAAACTATCATAAAACTATCTAGTTACCATGGCAACCATTTCAGTTTCTACCTTCTCATCTCACTAAGGCGTCACTCAGGGATTCATTAACTGCGTCGTTGGTTCATTACGTCGTTCCACTAATGGGAAAATCTAGGACGAGCAGCTACAGGGTGGTCATAAAACGCCCGTTAAAATACATTCGATTTCATTTTACTGCTGTATTATACGATGTCGCTAAAAATAATGTCTTTTCGTACGTGATTTGTTTTTTGGATTCGAGTTTTGTTTGTATCTCTAAAATATTGTTGATGAGAAGAAAAGAAATGGATTTTGAAATTCTTAGTTACTTATGTTTTTTGGTCATGACACAAAAAAGAAATATGGCAGTACTTATTAAAAATATTTATTAATTTGTTCAATGTTTTTGATACTTAGTTTGAGGTAATTTTTACCTAACCATGTGCGTTTTTTAGGATTAATCAATTATTCATGTAACCATGTCTGAAAAGAAACTAAATATAAAGATATGAAATAATTAAACACGGAATTCCGTTTCAGAACATCTTTGTTTTATACTAGCAAGTTTATCTACATATTTATTTTTTTACACGTTATATGCCATAAAATAGTTAAAATTGAAATACACAAAAAATAATGAAATAGATTGGAGGTCTTATCGATCTCTACCAGAAAACCATGGATAAGGGATATACGTAAATGATTTGAAAAACGTATGAATTTCATGACAAATATTCATCGAGCCTTGGGTTAACAAATGTATTTTTTAATGTAAGGCAGATTCAAAGATAAGCAAAAGATTCAAACAAACGAACTTTAACTATCTTTATTATGACAAGGATAATATAAAATTGATGAATAAAAACAAAAACAAAAAACAAAAAAACTTTCGTTTGGTATATTTTTCTAACGGATTCCAACGCTTTTAATTTTATGTTATTAGCTTCAATGCCTTTATAAACACTATCTTTATTTGTTTTCAAAACCTTTACCTTCAATATATAACAAATATATTTGTCTATCCACAGCCGAACTACCGAATCCTAAATAACGCCTCCGCCGACGCCACTTCCATTTCGACATTACACGACGACGATTACGACAGAATAGACATATTCCAAGACTTGGATTCTACGACATTAGCTATCGAAATGGATCAAGACGGAGCCTCGACATCCTGTGACGCGAATTCTATACAATTTGATGAGAGTTCCATAGCTCCAAGTGAAGATATGTCGGTGTATTGTGGCAATTTGAAGAAGCCGAAGAAGATGAGGTCTAGGGAAGAGCAGCAGTTGAGGGATTTTGATATGTGGCAAGCGAGTAATGTTGAGGTTATGGAGGTGAGTCAGGTTTATGTTTATTGGTTTCTTTGTTTTTGATGCCTCGAAAAGTAGTACCAGATCGGCTAACTAAGCGACGTTGATTGAGTGTCTAGTAACCCGCTGCCGTATCACGTAAATATTAGCGATCAGCTATAATGGCGCAGTCATCACGCCATGGACGCGCGATCCATTGCCTTACATTGTATTATGTAAGCGATAGCTGTTCAATCGTTCGTTGATCGCAGAATGCATTTATTGCTACGATACTAGCGCCATAAACAATTTGGTAGTAAAAAAGAAAGTAATAAAATGTGAAACAGATGTTTGCTTTTAAAATTTCGCAGAAAAGTACACACGAAAAGTATGAAAGTCAAAGGGATTATGCACTTTTAGTACATCGATTGTACGAGAGAGGCAGCACAGTCGTCGGATTGTAATGGCTTTGTTTTTGCTGTAACGTAATACGAATTAGTTATTTTTTAGCAAATCTTGCGCAATTCATACCATCGCTTTGCTTTTGCAAGTTACGTGATAAGGCAGCCGGCCAAGCAGTAATCAAACGGGGCGCGGGGCGTAGGGACGGACAGTGGGTGATAATGATAAACGGCCGGCGCGGTGCGTTTAGCCAAATCGACGTCGCCTAATCCATTTACCATCGATCGACGCCCTCAATCGACGATTGAATGCTTGGTCTGGTAAAAACTATCGATCAACGTCAACTAATCCATTTACCATCGATCTACGCCCTCGTTTTTTTTTTATATTGTAAGGATAGGACGTTTGTCTTACATTCTACCTGATGGAAAGTGCGCATGAAGACTATGGTGTTACACGTCCATCCACGAGAAACCTATTCACTCGACACTTAAAAGTTCCAGGACTGTAGTGGTCAGGAAAAACAGACGCAGGCAGATTGTTCCACACCTTGGCAATCCGTACCAAAAAGGAACTATCGAAGCGTTTGGTCGACTCCTTGGTAAATTCACTATATAGGGATGGAAGTTCTGTCAGCGTCTGGTAGTCCGGTGGTAAAAAAGGGTGGGTTCAATTTGGTCAAAAAGAGCACTCGCACACTCACCAAAATGTAGCCGATAAAATACTGTCGAACAAGCAACCTTACGACGATGCTCCAGCGTCTGCAATTTTTTATTTGTAAGGTTGTTAATAATTGTTGACCGATTGACGATCGATCCATTGGTCTGGTAGACTATGGATCGACGACGACTATTTTATTCTACCATCGATCATCGATTAATCTGTTAACATCCTAAGGCTTTTTAATTAAGGTCAAAATATGCTTTATTTCGTAGCTCTTTATACATAGACTTGAAATAAGTAATTTTTTTTACAAATTCACGATTAACCAGAAGTTTGCCAGATTTTATTTTTATTGTTGACTAAACCTGCGTTTTATCTCGACGATCACTTTGGCGTTGGGTTAATACTGTCTGCCTCAGACGCCAGTGGTCGCGGGTTCGATTCCCGCACAGAACTAGAAAAAAAAAACCGGTTCTGGGCGTTTATCCATATATGTATTTAGGGATAAATAATAATAATAATAAATAAATATTTCTGACACACAACATTATCTAGCCCAAATTAAGTTTCTTAAAGAACTTGTGTTATGTATACTAGATAACTGATATACTTAAGATACATATTGAACATACATATTGAATAAATACATATTTTTATTATAAAAACGATTTTCGCAAAAAAAGTATATATTTTATAACATGGAAATTAATATATCCGCTTGTAGATTAAGCAAAGCTTAGTCACTCTAAATTACCTTTAAAATAAAGATGACAATTATTTTAAAAGTTTATGGTTCCATATTTTGTACTGAGCGACGCTAAAATAAATATGCAGGTACGTTTATATCGTATCAAAGAAACTACTAACATTTAAATTTGGCTGGTAACTAAAAATCCACCCTGTATGTTTATTTAAGTTCATTTTCTAATAAAAAATATGTATCAATATATATAAAACTGTTCCGTTACTGACTGAGTGACTGAGTGACTGAGTGACTGACAGACAACGTACAGCCGTAACTACTGGGCGTAGAGAGCTGAAATTTGGAACATACATTCTTTAGGGGATGTAGAGGTGCACTAAGGCGGGAATTCCCGAAATTCCCACGGGAACGGGAAATATAGGACTTTTTAGTTTCTATGAAAAATCTTATTCCTTGAGTGTACCGATGTGAAACTTGGTGTAAAGGTTTTTTAATGTGTGTCTGGTTGTGCTATGAAAGTAATTCCCGAAATTCTCACGGGAACGGGAAATATATGATGTTTTAGTTTTTATGAAAAAGTCCCATTCCTTGAGTGCACGGATGTGATACTTGATATAAAGGTTCCTCAATAAGTGTCTGTTTATGTTAGGGAAGGAATTCCCGAAATTCCCACGGGAAGGGGTTGGACTTTTTAGTTTGTATGAAAAATCTTATTCCTTGAGTGTACGGATGTGATACTTGACATGAAGGTTCTTCAAAGAGTGACTGGTTGTGCTACAAAAAAAAATTCCAAAATTCCCACGGGCACGGGAAATATATGATTTTTAGTTTGTATGAAAAAAACTTATTCCTTGAGTGCATGGGTGTGATACTCGGTATAAAAGTTCTTTCAGTGGTTGTCTGGTTGTATAGTTTCTAAAATTTCCACGAGAAGGGTAGTTAAGCGCATACGAAGTTGCGGGATAAAGCTAGTATTTATATATTTCTGAAGTTTATATTCCCTTATTCATTAAAATAATATTCACAGTATAAGTTCTTTAAGAAACTTAATTTGGGCTAGATAACGTTGTGTACATGTCATATTTATTATTATTGGCCATTTTCACAGCCTTTTAGGCGGAATGACCCGACAATTTGACCATCATTATTGTTCTTATTTTTCTAGAATCTTCTAAACCGAAGCGGGAATCTAGACGAGCAAATAAAATGGGAAGCCATAGCCACCGCTAGGGGGCTTTGTACGCTAACTGACAATTGCACATGCACAGACTGCAATAGAACAAAGTATCTGTCAGGTGTCAGCGATGGAGACGGCGGGTTAGGCGCCGCTCCTTTATTTAACGCTATAAGTGTTGGATGCACCATACAATAGGACTCGACAGGAAATCATTCGAATGTTGAATTTTGGAAGAATGGAGAAGAAAACGAAAAGCTCTAAATAGATGTCGCTTTATACACTTGACCCATAACAAACTGTTCGAAATTGCTTGCTCCGTATTCTTTTTTATGGTAAATCTACACAATAATTGGATTTTCTGTACCAATATGTAAAAAATGTAAATAAAAACAAAAGTTTAAATCAATTCTATTGACAAAAAATCGCTATAAAATTAACTTTTACTACCTATGGTATTTGACAGTTGCAATGGGTCAAGCGTAATCAGCGCCTCTAGTGGAATAAGTAGGCAGTTTTCTACCCCACTGTGACGAGTTATAGGAGTTTTTTTTGAGAATTTCGAGTCTATGATGTGTGGAATTAGACAGTAAGTTTAGTTGCTGTTTTGGAATCGTTTTGCAGAAAGATCATTTCGCCGAAATTATTAAATGTTATTATTTGAAACTTTGAAAGATTGGTAAGTTTTATTCATTTAAAATAACTTACTTATGCCCGTCTGCACTAAACTCCACTTAGCATAAGCTTAGTTATGACACGCCTAAACTAAGTCACACCTAATCATTGACTTACGCTGAATTGCTCTGCACCAACTTGTTTAGCTTAAGTGACTCCTACAACGATCGTTCCCTAAGTAAGTGAACGAAATGAACGAAAAAGTCTATTTTGTCTTTGATTTTTATCTATGACTTGGTTCTTCATGTCACTTTGTAATTTTTGCCGGTTTATTTAACTTAAAAATTTTTTGAAGTTTAATAGGAAAAGTTTATTAGATTACATAATGCAGATGCCTCTGCCTCTGTTTTTTATTTTATTCCCCGAGTGCACGGATGTGAAACTTGGTAAAAAGATTCTTTCAATGGTTGTCTGGTTGTACTACGGAAGGAGTTACTGAAATTACTACAGGAAGGTTACAAAAAGTTGCGGGAAAAAGTTAGTTTACAATAAAATACTTAATACCTACTAACATTTAGTATGTAATTACTTACCGGTCACTCTCGTACTCCAGACTTTCATCAATCTTATGAAGTATAAAAAGGAATATTTCCTTTGACACACGATACCTTTTGTAAAATTCGATATCGTTCATGATTTCAAGAGGATTTCCTCTTGTCCTCAGAATGCGTGTCCTGCGTTGTGGGTTTTCATCGTCTAAATCTTCGAGAAAGTCCAAGAAATTTATGAATTCGTCCAACTCATTAATCATAGTCATGTTTTTAGTCAGGTACAAATTAACTTGCAACGATTTCACCAGGGAAGAATTTTTCAAGCGAGGGAATGTAGCATTAAGTTCTATTGTATAGGTCAATGGAATGTAGGTACAAATTTAGGTATTTCAATATTCAATCTTCAATCCACGTTCTATCAAACAAACATGATCGAAAAGTAATGAGAATGATACAAATAAAGTATTGTGGGAAGTTATGTTTCTCAGGTTTATTTAATATTTTTGAAGTTTCACCAACTACGTAGTGAAGTTTTTTCTAAAAGATAACATGGTAAATTATTAAATATATGTATATGAAAAAATCTAACTATTGTGTTGGCATAACTTTTCGATCATGCTTAAAGACTTGCCTAAAGTTATGGCATGGGGAATCGGGCACATAAAGTTAAGAATTTCTTAAGCATTTAGGCATTGACCTAAGTTTAGTGCAACGCAATTTTTGTTCGTAAGCACGTCCTAGAGACTTAAGCATCAACTTAGGAGCTGTCAAAGTTTAGTGCAGACGGGCATTATTGTCTTAAGTGTTCACGTTTTTGCTATTATGCAAAGTTAACATTTTTAATCGAACTTATGTTTAAGTTACCGTCACTTTTTATGTCGCCAGAAATTCCAGCTAAAAACTTTATAATTTTGGCGAAATTTTTTAGCGACTGATTTAAGCCAGTGTATTAAAAACTGTACTAAAAATCATATACAATCATATATAGATTAATTTTTTGTATAAAAATGGATATAAAATAACTCAAGTGCATAGTATCAATTTCCCTTTTGTACAGAAAGTTCTCGATTAAAACAATAAAAATTAAAGTTATACATAAAAAATATGTTTGAGTAAATATAAGTTTTAAATTTGTCAACATTTCATAAATTTAAATTTTAGGTTATGAATTTATATTTGAAATTCTGTATAAAACCCATTATTGTACCAAAGAACGCTTATTGATGATTTTTCCACGGTTAATTTCTACGTTTGTATAAGAATACAGGAATCTGTAAACTTTCACGATTAACGAATCATGAATTATCTAAAAGTTGTTTGAAACTTGAAAAAATGAACTTCATAACTTAACATACATAAGTCTTATAAAAATAACTATTTTTATACTATATTCGAATTTAAGTAATTCAATAATTTTACTTTTGAAAGTGTGTCAAATGCCACAGACATACTGACTTACCTTGTGTCCCTTCCGAATTTAACTTTTGTAGTAAATAACTAATTTTATAGTTTTATAAACATTTTGATAATCCTTATAACCAAGATGGTCTAAAGTGGTCGCGTCGATAAAACTTTGTCGTGAAATATTGACACGTGATATTGTTTTCTAGTTTTGTTGATGTCAACGTATTTAAAACAAGAACCTTGTTGCCCTGTCAACTATAATCTTCTACCTCGGTGGTAGTGATAGTGAACATTTGCCTTCGCGTAACCCACATGTTCATCAAAATAATTTACAACACTTGATTTATTAATAAGTAATGGTATTTACAATTATAAGGGGTAATTTGTAAAATTTTATAGCACATTAATTTAAAATAGATGAGTTGTTCTGCTTAAAATTCTCCTTAAATAAGATTTTAACAATGCTCTTTGTTAACAACAGTGGCTGAGACATCATTTTATGAAATATAAAGTGTGTACATGTTGAAAATCTTTGTAACCTTAGGCAAAATATAATTAGGTGTAATCATGTTGTGGTTTAACGTTTTCAATGCTGAGCCACTAAGCCCGGTGTACAAAGTGACTGAAGGCCAAACAATTGTGACTGAAAATAGTAAAAACACTGATTTTATTCTGACCACAAGTTTTATTTTTAAGTCTGGGAAAGCACTGAATTAATCCCATCATAAACCTCTATTTTAGCACCTATGTAATTAATGTTAAATGTATTAGTGTGTAATTCTAATCACTTCTTAAATCCAGTATACGTTAAAGGATTAATTGTATCGGAGTTGAAGCCGCAGTCAATTTCAATGTTTTAGATGATATACTTATGATTATTCAGAATACTCCGAGTACGGAAATGGTTTGATTTAAACTCAAAAGATTTTTTAACGAATACATTATGTCGTCTACTTAATCATAAGTTAAATATTTTGTTTAGTTGTAACGATAGTAATTATGCATTAATTAATTATGAATTTACTCCCTTTCAACAAAAAAATATAAATTTCAAGTCTATTAGCAAAATCATATTTCACAAAACGAAATTATATATCTTGAGGTATTCTATAAAAATCAAATTTAATGTAGTGTTTTGTACTAAATATTTTCGTTCATACTACGAATAGATTTTATTTTTATTTCAGTTCTACATTTCACAAAAAAAGTTCATGCTTTTACCAATTCAAAGTATCAGTACGTCAAATACCGTTTTAAAGAAAAAAAAATCTTTACCTTACATTCAAGTGGTAATAAGTTTAATTAAGTATTAGTTGGAATAGGTAAGTAAGATTAAAGTTTTAAAAATTTTGATTAATTTGTTTTTTTTTTGATAAAACGATATTTTATAAACTAAAAGTGCGCGAATCGATACTAATCATTTTAAACATTTATTTAAAAAGGTGTAAGTGTAATTAATGAGTCAAATATGTGTTAAGTATAATATTATAATAAAATATTTTATATAAGTGCACCCACTATTATACTAATAATCCTCATTATATTCTTAATTTCAAATGTAATAAGGTTAATATTATCATGGTATTTTGTAATAAAACCCTGTTTGATGTATATAATGTAATATCTAGTCAATATAATGAATTTGTTAAGAGAGTTTTAAGAATTTAAGTTGGTTTACTTGATCTTCTTCGAAATCCCTTTCTAAGTACATAAAAGCCACTTAGATATTAAAAACTTAATATACTCCATAAATGTGTATTTAAATATTTTAATACTTTTTGTATCTTCATAGATATTAGGTAAATGTTTATAGTAGATTTCTAGGATAAAACTAAAAATAAAATCGGAATAAAAGTTACCTAAGTACTTCATATTTATTCAAAAGGTGACCTATAGGTATAATTTTAGTCAGTAGGTAAAACACTTTTTACATTAAAACCAATAACTTATGTTCTTTTGTACGATTAAAAACTCCAATAAATAAATATAGAAATAAAAATACAGAAAAAATTACCACAGATATAAATGTGCATAGATAACGCATTGCATAAAGGGTGCTACACAATGCTTGATATAATATTTTATTATATCAAGAAACAATATCGCTCAGCATACTATTCAATGGACCGTCACATGAAGAAGACAATATGTTTCGTATCTTAATATGGAATTTTATGGCGAGCGATATCGTATCTTAAGGAAAAATATAAAATTCTCATTTGGCGACAATCTCATATATACATGTTTATGCAGTTTATATTTGTGGTTTTAATAAATAGTGATTCAATTATTAGCCTGGTATACTCTAAAAGCAGGTGTAATTTGTATTAGTTGCTTTAGAACACGCTTCTTTAGACCTGAAAGAGTTATTTTAGCTGACCCTTCACAAACTAAAAAATGACTTTAAAAAACATAGTGATTAGTAATAATTAAGTGGAAAAATTATAACAATGCCAGTGAAAGATTACACTTACGCTTTAGTTTTATTGTCATTTTTTGTCATTCTTTCGTCCTTACATTTACATGTATTAACTTCTTGTATTGTAATGTCTTTTCTACATTTGATCTAGGTTTGGAGCAGACAACTTCCATAATTTTTATAATAAAAATGAAAAAAATTTTGCTGAAACTTTGTTTCTTAAAATAATTGCAGAGCTTTGTTTTTTTTTTTTCATTTAAATTTTATTGATTTTTTATTGTCTTTCTGTCCTAGGATAAGAACTTTTTCTACAATTGAATGGAGGCCTAAGGTTATATACTGAGACTGATGTAATTGAAATAAAGACGTTTTCAGGCGAGTAGTTTTGTACGTATTATACTGATGAAGAAACATTGTTCATCAAGAAATATTCACCTGTCTTATATACAGGGCGTCTGGTATTTCACTATACTTATTAATAATAGGGAGTGTACTAATTGTTGTACAATAAATTTTGTGTACCAACTGTGTGTTTGTAGGAAATAAATACCTAGAACAAAAGTCGTATTTTGAGATAAAATTAATTATCATATCATCATTATTGCACTGGAATGGTTTTGTGAGAAAAATACAAAAAATGAGTATACTTTTTAGATTATTCAATGAATAGTGCGTGATAGCATATTAAAGATTGTAAAACTTTTAAAATAAGCATAACGTATGTATTTCTGGGCACGTATTCGTACTGAAGTTAATTTTTTACCTTAGAATAAAGCAATAACATTGTAATAGTTTAAAGGTGCGAAAACATTAAAATAGTGAATTGATCTAAAATAAATTTGACCCTGGATCATAATATAACGTTATGTACTTAAACCATTGCACAAGCTATGTTCAATATTTTCTGTAATATTAGTTTATTATAATTTTTAACACTAAGTTTAAAATTGTGGTTCCTATTTGAATCTGCTAAAATGATGTTAGTTTTATTAAGATTATATTAATGTTAGTACATTGTAGGCCACATTCTGTTTTTTCTTACTTATCTTATCTTGTTACCAATCTTGGATATACACTTATATTAATATTTAAAAGAATAAAGGAAACAATAATCTACGTTAAGATATCAATTTTTGAGTCTTAAACCTTAACAGGCTATTTGTTAATTTTCTATGCGGTTAAATGAATTTCTGTACCAAATAACACAAGTAAGAAAAATCTAACTCTACTTCTAGTTATAAGGATAACTATATTTATTTTCTATGCTAAATACTTATATCAATTTTACTAATATCATTTCTTTGTGAAGTGTCCTTACTGAAGACGGCAATCAAATTCGGGAATTTTTCAAACGAAGTCATCTATTACTCGCAATGGTGGCGATTATGGATGATGTTTCCAAACAGTATAAGGATTTTGTCCAATTTTTGTTATTTTACTACTGTACTACTTACGTAGTAATACTCTATACTACTGGCGAATGATAAATAACAAAAAATATGACAATAGGTTCTGAAACTCGCATAACTCTTACTACAATATAATTCCCCCGTTAAATTCCACGAATTCAAATAACTACTTTAAATAAAAAAATACAATTGAATAAATTGTATTAGAAAAATAACCTTTACTCAAAACAATGTTAATTTGAATAAATGAAAATGATCAAGCAACTAGCGAACTAACTTTTATTTCTGAAAAGGTTTTAACACCCTGTATATGTAATGTACCATTAGATTTTAATATTAATTTAAATCCAAGATTTTTCGAAACAAAATCAAATCTGGATTTTGGCAACAATTGTTATGTCATATTTACGAATTTGAGTGTTTACAAACAAGGATTTTGGATTGAGGCTCAATTTAGAAATCAAGAGTATAAAATAAAAACCTGTTTTAAAGTATTTATAGAATGACTACAAAATGAACAATGACCACATTTTAAAATTTAAATGTCATAGAACTAATGAACTGAATTATTTCGATATTAGATTCGATCAAGCTTCAAAGTTATTCTCGAATTACTGGGTCTACTTTTATAGGTCTGTGACACAATTGTTTCTGAACAATTTATTTATATAGTATTTTTTCTAAATAGACTGTTGGAAACAAAACATCAAACCAAGGTGACCTTGCTAGTTTGCAACCACCAGTCCACTGCTGGACGTAGGCCTCTTCCAACGCGCGCAATACAAACAGATTCAGAGACACCGATGCCGCCCATGAAATCGATTATTAAGAACGTTATCGATATTGTGGAATCGATGTTCTAACAGACATACGCGCGGATTAAATCTAGAGGCGACCAACCTTGACGCTTGGTCGGGGTTCAGACTCGCAAAGTACATTTGTATTTTGTTTTTCTTTTGTTTGTTAAAAATTTGCGTTATCCATGTAGATGTATGTCTGTGTTTAGGACAGTGTGTACGCTTGTTATTGTATATTTTATTATGTAACTATAACTATAAATGACTCGAGTTTTGTAGCTTTTAGCCTGCGTTTCAACCTTTCCTTATTTATATCCTCAATTGCATACAAAACTGCCATCGCGAAGATGTTGCCAACGCGAGAGATCAAAGCGCACTGACGATTTGAGGCGTGGCTTAGCGTGACCTTGGTTTGTGTTCTTGTTTGTCTCCTTGTTTGCAACCACCCTTTGTAATGTGGATGACTGGGAATTGGTTGTCAACAACTTAAACTTCCTTAACCTTGGTTGGAAGCATTGGTTTTCAACAGTCTGGATGGAGCTTAAGTGTATCGCAATAGTCGGTATATTCTACATTAAACAGTTGTTTGTATATTTAAGTTTTGGTACAATATTAATAAATAGCAAATGTTTTTATAAATTTAGGTGTAACAAATAATAATTCTTTCGTAGCGATAAATTGTGGTTTATCTGAAATAAGTATTTACAAGTTTTCGTGTTATGTGTTGTCTCGGTGTTATGTAGCAATGGGCTTTTATTATTGAATAAAGTACAGACATTGATCTCGTATTTCAGTTTTATTTAATTCCCACCTCATTCTGCTAAGTTGTTGTTTTAGGTGAGTGACCGATGCGACACGATATGACGCACATTAATATTGCTCATTCACTGACCAGCGCCGGACGTTCCGGATTTTGGTTTGCTATGTAAGAATTCATAAAGAACTGCGTTCACTATCTGCGCCAACCGCACCACAGGCCGGCATTTACGAGCAAAAACTGCATTACGTGCCACGAAATCCGTTTACTGCTGTCATCGGCCCATGCCGCTATCATTCTCCATGACTGAAGACGTCAACTCACAACAAGCAAACACTCTAAAATAAATAAAAATCCAAATAAAGTGGACGAATGCCTTTCAGGCTGTTGCGTGCCGTGTAAAGTGACCCATCACAACAAGCACAACTAGTATTATAATAGACCATTTTTGGTATACACGGAAACTAAGAGCTGAATAAGACAGTTCTATAATGGTGTTGACAGCGCTGTAAATAAATTCCAATATAATTCTTAGTTGGGCACAAATTATTCAGCCTACGGTTCTAATTTGGTTCACATTTCTTCATAAGAGTATTAGTCCAGTCATTTCGTCGGAAAAAAAAGCAAATAAAAGAAAATGAATTTGCGCTTCTATTTTTTTAATATATTGTAGGGGATACCTAGAAAAGCTTAACTTGAGATTGTCGACCAAGCTTTCCTAGGAGCTTTCGCCGCCATCTTGGAAAACGCTTAAAATTTACAATTTACAAGGCAATAACTCGGCTATCCGACGAGATTCGAAAATTTTTGTAAGACACTTTTTGTAGCTTTCTTTGTGCTCTACAATAACGCCTGAATCATTTTTAGCGTATCATGCATCGTTATCGAGATATCGATCGATAGAGTCAAAAATTTAGGACACAATTTTTGTCTTTTCCTTTTTTTTTCTTTGGGTCTTAATAAATATGAAAAATTGTCGAATTCAAACGTGTAGAGCATAGACCTACAATTTACTTCTTGGATTTTTTTATGTTGGACAAAAATTACGATCTCCAGCGCGCTGCAAAGTCGGTGAATCCACGCTCAGCGTCGAGCGCGCTCAAGTTAGTATATCGTATCGTGTTGAGTTTTTGCTGTGCGTAGTGTAAATCGAGGGTTCCGATATTCTGGGCAAAAATTTCGATATCTAGTTGGCTGTAAACTCGTTATAACGGAGTGCCCCCATAGAGCGTCCGTTGGAGTTGGAGGGATCAGGTATAAAGGGACCCTTTTGTTAGGGTCTACGTGTTGAAACGTGTTCTTCTTTTCGTAGCATCTCGGTTAGTTGCCTCGAGCCTTTCGAAGTGAGCACACGTGTTTCAACAATTTTGTGACCATGGGAGACTGTTTTATTTGTAAAAAAGCGTTAATCGACGACATTTATGTTGCTAAAAAAAGAGCTGTTCGAACTCTCTTGACGTTGAGTGAGAAAAGAGGACATGTGGACCATCAACGCATGCTAGAAAGTGTCGAATCTGTGAGTGTGCATAGGGCGTGTTACAAGAATTATGCGAACGAAAGACTCGCGTCTTGTCTGCTCGGTACCTGATCTCATCGCCGTAGAAGCTCGCTACCATCGCGAATGCATGCATCGTGTGTACGTTGCGACACGACATCATATTTCTATAACATCGGCAAGTCGAAGTTCATTAACACTCTCGAGAAAAATCCAGAGCTACGGTCATCGGTGGAATTATTCAAACAAGAAAAGGTCGATCCGGAGGTTCTCACTTGCGCGGGAGAGCAATTCCTTATCGCCCTATATGGTGGTGATAAGCACGAGAAGTCCATAAATATTTTGCGATTCCATAGCTTCGCAAAATCAATGACAGCGAATAAAGTGAATCACCTCTCACTACTCCCGCCAACCAAAAGCGCTGTGCGTCAACACATTTTCCGGACGTATCTCCAAGTTCAAACCTGGCTCGGATTTTTCAAGGATCCACAAGGATGTGGTTGGCGACAGACCAATCGAGGACTCGAACCAATCACCAGCACCGCCGAACACGCTCCGCCTGAACTATTAAAGCTCATTTCCTGTAAGTGTAAAGGAAATTGTGAGGCCGCCTGTGGGTGCAGAAAAGCGGGAATCAGTTGCTCCGTTATTTGCATGCACTGCAGTGGGCAAACATGCAGTAACGTCGCCAGAGTCGACATTTTGCTTGACGACGACGACGATGTCTGTAACGATGATGATGACGATGCTCTCATCGAATCAGCATCATTTCCAACGTTTCAACAGACACAACAACTCGAAGAGTTTACGGAGGAGGAAGATCTTCAGCCTGGACCGTCCAAACGAAAAAAGACATGAAAAAAGTCCATCGTTCGCGTCTCGAGTGCTAATAATTTGTTTGTGCAGTAAAATAATATTTTTTACTGCACAAACAAATTATTTGTTTAATAAATTACTATTGTGTGATCCTTAATTTGTTGCTCTATGTACTTATTTTTTATCCCATCAATTTCCTGAACAATTTCCCATTCGATTCGACATCCAGACACAACCGAGCGAGCAGCTCGCTCGACGCTGAGTGTGGATTCACTGACTTTGCGGCGCGCTGGAGATCGTAATTTTTGTCCAACATAAAAAAATTCAAGAAGGAAATTGTAGGTCTGAATATGCTCTACAAGTTTGAATTCCACAATTTTTCATATTTATTAAGACCCAAAGAAAAAAAAAGCAAAAAACAAAAATTGTGTCCTAAATTTTAGCTTTATCGATCGCTATCTCGATAACGATGCATGATACGCTAAAAATGATTCAGGCGTTATTGTAGAGCACAAAGAAAGCTACAAAAAGTGTCGTACAAAAATTTTCGAATCTCGTCGGATAGCCGAGTTATTGCCGAAAAACAAATTTTAAGCGTTTTCCAAGATGGCGGCGAAAGCTCCTAGGAAAGCTTGGTCGACAATCTCAAGTTAAGCTTTTCTAGGTATCCCTACAACATATTAAAAAAATAGAAGCGCAAATTCATTTTCTTTTTTGAATGTACGTAATGACTGGACTATATTAGTACAGTAGCACTAGAATGGAATTATTATAGGCCACCAGGCTGTTTATCAGCTGCTTAACAGAATACGTGTGTCCTGTTCTGCAGACTAAGCACTACGATTGGGTGACTGGTAGTCTTAAAAAACACTTATGGTTCTGCATTATCCTTTGTGCATTTATATAATCTACAAAAATCGATTTATTTTTTATAGTAGGTATAGTGCTGGCCGACAAATTAAATTAATTCAGAGTAGGAATATGTATAATGGCGAGTGAGGTTTTGTGTTAAGTCGTAACTTTTAGTAGGTACACTATTTTAATGTAATAGCATGTGAAAACATTTGGGAACGAAAGCTCACTGTAAATGTTTATATGGTTTTATAACATATTTTTCACGGGACACCGCATTATTTCGTTTTTAATTAGAAATATTCTGAAAATAGTAAAACGACAATATCTATACAGTGTGTTCGACCACGTATACTACGTTAAATTTTATCGACAAAATACTATACAAAGGGGGGTCGCAGCCCTCACCCCTCTGTATGGCGGCCATTTTAAAATTTAATATCTCGTACTTCTACGAGTTCACTGAAACTGTCGCTCCGAAGCACAAAAACGGTCTTATTTGAAAGATTATGATATTTGCTAGTATTTAAAGTAATTTTTGTTAAGAAATGCAAAATAGTTCATGCAATTCTTAAATATAGCCGAAAAACTTGGAAAAAATTCATTACATTTTTTAGTTATTGTGCGCTACCTAAAAAACCAATCGTTTTTTCTATTTTATTTGTTCGCAAGGACCTATGCTAACAAATAAACATCACATTAGTACAGGACTATTAGGTTATACAAATCAGGCAACATTCAATAAGCGTGCGAGTGTGAGTGGTATTTTTAAGGATAGTTAGTTAGGCATGAGTGACACAAAAACTACTCCTTATTGTTATTCGAGCAAACCACGAGCAAGTGTACGTACAGGTCAGTCTGGTAATGCCGTAACTTACCACGGTCGCCGCGAATGTTACGATACGGCGAAATTTTTTGGTCAGTCACCACCTTAAGGAAAACGGGTGAAAATTGTCGTTGAGCTCCGAAATAAAATTACGAAAGCACACGGATTAAGAAAGAACTGGCTCTTCATAAAATATTACCGGAACACGTCACCGCCGGGGCGGTAAAGCTGGGTGTCCATTGACGCGGAGTTGGGCGGAGCAGACCTTAGCGGTGCATGAATAGACCAATCACTATGCTCGAATCTCCACTCCGCTTCAATGGAAACAGCACTAGCGGAGTGGAGCAGAGCTGAACGGAAAGTCATAATAAGGCGACGTGGAGTAGAGTACAGTGGAGCGGTGTGGAGTGGAGGACAGCGAAACGGCGCGGAATACAGCGGAGCCGTGAAGAGAAGACGGCAGCTAGCTTGTATAGTGGTTGAATAGGTGTTAAAATAAGTAAACAATGTGTAGAATACGTAAACACAAAAAAAAAAAAGCTGGATGAATTAGTAAACTGTTTTTCATATGATCTGCGTAGTATATTCGTAGCATGTACTTAATTAAGTTTTGAAAATAAGTTTCAATTACAGGGAATATGTACCTAAGTCTAAGTTTTCATCTTAAATGTAATAAAAATTGCAAAGTATGCTCCACTCAACTCCTCTTCGCTCCATTCCGCTCTGCTCCACTTCAGTGAAAACAATCAACACTTTTCACCGCTCTTCTCCGCTCTTATCCGCCCAGCTCCGCGTCAGTGGAAACGCATCCTGAAATTTGGCGGCAGATTTTATATGAAGGACAGTCACTAGCCAGTCGGGCCCTGGCGGCGGGGTCCTGCTACCAAGTGGGGGAACTGTTTCTGTGTTAGTGCCAACGCTGCGTCACGCGTTCGAACGCGCATTTCATAAAAAACTGCAACGTTCGATCGGACGTTCGAAATGCGCCAAATTAAGTATTCCATTGACACGACTGTGCAAGCACACTTATGAAATTGTGCTATCAACGCTGCGTTACGCGTATGATACGGACTAGTCCAAGAAAATGGTCAATGAAATACGAATTTTGAGCTTAAAACTTGAATTTTTGATATAAGTTACTTTGAAGCATCTAAAAACGAACTGTGAAAGGTTTTTTCAAATTCACCCCCGAGAAGGGGTGAAAAAAAAATAAAAAAAATGTTTTTTTTTGAAATTTTGGATAAATGGTAGGTGTTAGAAAAAAAAGTTTCGAATAAAAGTTGTAGAGCGTAAAATTTAACATAAAAATGCTTCTATTACTTTTTTTTCCTTAAATTGAAATTAACTGAGATAGGGTAGCTAGAAGCTAGGGGATGATAACAGGAACTTTAAAAAATCATAAGTTGTTGAAAAATTTAAAAAACTCATAATTTCTTTTTTTAAATTACTTATATGATTATAAATTTTAATTCTAGAGAAAAAAAATTTTTTTTAAATATAATAAATACCTGCTGCGGTATGGATTTTATTAGGAAGTTCCTAATATTTCTCGTTCAAGAGCCAAAATCTTTGTCAAAATGTAACCTTTTAAATGTTTTTGTTCATTTTTAATTGTTCAATTGATGAAAATAAATTAGAAACAACAACATAATTATGCTCATTTTACAAAAATAGTAATCTAAAGGGCACCGGAGAAATACCTGTTGTAATGGAATATACTAGGTATAAGAATATTACTAGGTAGTTCCTAATATTTCTCGTTTCAGAGGAAAAATCTTTATCAAAATGAAAAATTTTACACATAATCAACGAATGCAGAGCATTAAAAAACCGACTTCACGTCAAAACTTTGGCTGAGTTAAGAATGTCATCAACGTAAACATTCTCCGAAATCCATAAACTTACAATAAAAGAACGTAGAATAAAATCTTTTATTATACGTCAATGCGGGGGACTGAAAACTGCTCGCGTCCGCAAGGTTTAGCCCTCGATGCCTTGTACGTGGTCCCTGGGTGGCGCTAAACGAGCGGTAACATCTGGTGGTAGGCTTCGGCCGCGGCTTGTCACCACCCACTAGACAAAACCATGCCGCCAAGTGACTTAGTCGCGTTCCGGTATGATGTTTAGTGTAGCCATTTAGGAGGGTAGGTCTGAGTAATCGTGCTGCATTGGAGAACTGTTTTCAACTCGTAGGATAGTGACTCACCGGGTAACTCGTTTTGGAGGGTAGCGGGATCCGAAGCACGGTGCACCGCTGGCCGACCGCAGGTAGTAGGGGGCCCAAGTAGCATGCCAGCCACATGCGAAAGGCTGCCCCGCCACCTCGCGAAAAATCCCGGGAGGCTCCATCGTGCCGGTTGGCGACCGGTTGGAGAGGACCCGATGGCGACCTCGGGGGGGTTCGGGCGTCCCCGCAGTCTCCAGGCGAGTTCCCCAATGGTGCGTTGTTCCTTACGAGTTGCTTGGTTCCATTTGCAGCGCTTCACTCAACTTCTATTCTCCTCCCTATTCACTCCACTACCAATCTACAATGAAAGGTCCTAAAAAGAGTAAGGTTCAACAGCGGTTGCACTTCCTCTCCCTCAAAGTGCACTTCAGTAACATCCGTGGAGTGCACTCCAATCTGAATGATGTCCACCACCATCTTGAGACGGAGAGACCACACCTACTCTTTCTAACGGAGACGCAGATCTGCGATCCGTCAGACTCGGCATACCTTGGTTACCCAGGCTATATCCTGGAGTCTCTATTCCGCCCGCACGCCGGGGTGTGCATGTATGCCAGTGACGCGATCTGTTATCAGCGTCTCCGTTACTTGGAAGTGCCGGACCTTTCAGTCATGTGGGTTCACATAGATACTGGCCTAGACCAAGTGGTTTACGCCTGTATCTATCGTTCACATAGCGGAGATCGGGAGACAACGAGGCTTATGGAATACCTTGGCAATACAGCAGATAAGATTCAGCAACGTTTTCCCATGGCGCAGTTGGTGTTTCTGGGGGATTTTAATGCTCACCACGGGCAGTGGTTATACCCGTATCAGGACACTGACCATGCTGGCAGAGAGGCCTTTAAGTTTTCGCTGACTTATGGTCTCTCACAGCTTGTTAACGAGCCTACGCGCATCCCCGACGTTGCTGGCCACACTGCGTATTGCTTGGACCTTCTGCTGACAACCGATCCTGACAGATACTCGGTGTCCGTCACTGCACCTTTAGGGACATCCGATCACTGTATGGTGAAATCTGTATCGCTGTACTCGCCACCTGACACCCGCCCAAAAGGCTCCAGGCGAGTATGGCGTTACAAGTCAGCAGATTGGGATGAAATGCGACATTTCTTCGCATCTTATCCATGGCGGCAAACTTGTTTTACATCAACCGATCCATCGTGCTGCGCTGATGCCGTCTCAAGTGTGATAGTTCAAGCAATGGAGTACTACATTCCCCACGCTGACCTATCCCTTGAAACCAAAGCTTGCCCATGGTTTAATAGTGCTTGCCTTACCGCTGAAAAGCGAAAGCGGGAAGCATACAAAGCCTGGGCAAATGCTCGCAGAAGCAAAGCCCTGGATTCGCATGAACTTAAGAAAAGATACAATGCTGCCGCCAAGTCCTGCAAAAAGGTGATCAAAAGAGCTCGTTTTGCCCACATAGGCCGTATCGGAGACAGAATAGCAGCATACCCTTCGGGAAGCAAAGCTTTCTGGTCCCTTGCCAAGTCGGTCGAAACGAACTTTTGTCGCCCGTCGCTGCCTCCACTGAGGAAACCCGATGGATCTCTGGCCCACACTGCTAAGGAGAAAGCAGATTTATTTGCTAGTATCTTCGCGGAAAATTCTCGTCTAGATTGCCAAGGAAAAATCCCACCTCAATTACCTCAGTTCGGACCTACAATGGGTACCGTTCACATTCGCCAAAAGGAGGTTCTTAAATGCTTGCTGCACCTAGATGAGAACAAAGCTAGTGGTCCAGACGGTATTCCTGCAGTGGTCCTAAAACGCTGCGCAGCTGAGTTGTCTCCCGTTTTGACGCGCCTCTATCGACTTTCATTGGAATCAGGTAAGGTCCCCAAGTCCTGGAAGCTTGCTAACGTACAGCCAATACCAAAGAAGGGAAGCCGAGCCGATCCTGTCAACTATCGACCAATTTCAATCACCTCCATACTTTGCAAAGTCATGGAACGTGTATTGAATAATCGACTCCTGGCATACCTCGAGACCAACGAGCTCCTAAGCGATAGCCAATATGGTTTCCGCAACGGACGCTCGACCGGCGATCTTCTCTTGTATGCCACTCACTTATGGAGTGAGGCCTTGGAGGGTCATGGTGAAGCAATAGCTGTATCCTTAGACATCTCCAAGGCCTTTGACAGGGTCTGGCACGATGGTCTCTTAAGCAAGCTTCCAGCATATGGCATACCAACCGGGCTCTGCGACTGGATATCTGATTTTCTGAGGGAACGGTCGATTCGAGTAGTCTTAGACGGCTACTCCTCTGACCTAATGGCAATTAATGCCGGGGTACCTCAGGGATCTGTTCTCTCTGCAACTTTATTCTTGCTGCACATTAATGACCTCCTAACACCAGGCATTATTGGATATGCTGATGACAGCACTGTTGTTGAGAAATATATATCCAATGCGCGAACGAGCGCCCAAGAAATCCAGGTTTTGAGAGAGTCTATGATTGAGCGCGTTGATTCGACCTTGCGGAATGTGTCCGATTGGGGCGAATCTAACCTGGTCAAATTCAACGCGTCCAAAACTCAGGCGTGTCTATTCTCCGCAAAAAAGAGCACCTTCACATTTACGCCCACTTTCCAAAATGTATCTGTCCCCATCACTGACCATCTAGGGCTTTTAGGCGTAACTGTAACATCCGGTTTATACTTCGGTCAACAAATTGAGTCTATGGCAAAAACGGCTTCCAAAAAATTGGGTATCATCTCGAAGGTCCGGCGGTACTTCAGCTCTGAACGGCTGCTCAACTTATACACAGCCCAAGTGAGGTCGTGCATGGAGTACTGTAGTCACCTTTGGGATGGTTCTGCGAAATACCAGCTCGAAGCGCTAGACTCCGTTGACCGAAGAGCCCGTAAATTAATTAACGACGTCGACCTTACAACCAAAAAACTGCAGACCTTAGAGCATCGTCGTAAGGTTGCGTGTTTAACCGTGTACTACAGGATACATTTTGGTGAGTGCGCCAGTGCTCTGTTTGAACAAATTGAACCCTCACCCTTTTACCATCGGACTACTAGACGCAGACAGAACTTACATCCGTATGTGGTAGATATTCCGAAAAGTCGAACTAAGCGCTTTGACAGTTCCTTTTTGATACGGGTCGCCAAGGTTTGGAATGAACTGCCTGCGTCTATTTTCCCTGACCAGTATAGTCCTAGTACTTTTAAGCGTCGAGTGAATAGGTTTCTCGTGGATGGACGTGTAACACCTTAGTCTTCATGTGCACTTAACATCAGGTGGCATGGAAGACAAACGTCCCATCCATAATTCATTAAAAAAAAAAAAAAAAAATGCCGAAATCATACATATTTTTTCAATTCCGATTTCGATTAAATTTAAATGGGACCAACTATGAGGTATCCTCTATCATATGATACAACAATTTTCAAAATCAATTCTTAATTGTCCGAAATATCGTGTAACAAAGACACAAAAAAAAGAAAATAAAACATATAGACGAATTGAGAACCTCCTCCTTTTTTGGAAGTCGGTTGAAAATTTGAATCAGAAAATGACACATATAGTTATTTATAGTTAAATTGTTGAAAATAAATTAGAAATAAATACTTTCATAAATGTATTTGCTTTTACGAGTAAAAAATTTAAGTTCATTGTACGCCTTACTAATAAATATGTCGGAGCTAACGATAAGTTGGCGATATTAAGATGTTAGTATGACTTCATGGTAACGGAAGTATGTTGGTAGCACTGTTAAAGAGGGCGCTAAATGCAATGACTGACTGACATTCGATTGCAGCGCCATAGGTTATATCTTGAAGTAGGATGATGGCAAGTGAGGCAGATACGGTTAGGACGGCTAGGTGCGCGGACGTATCTCGGACTGACGGTCGATAGTAGCTCGGTATTAATTGAGTTGGTATTGTAACTGTAAAGTAACTGACGGAACGGACTCGCGAATTAAGATTTTTGTTGTAATTAAGCCAGGGTTATACCCAAGCCCACAGACTCGGTACTAAGTAACTGTCCAGTGATTAATTCTATCGTGTTTTATGAGTACCGCTTTTTTTTTTTTTACGTTTTGTTTGTTTTCCGACAAATATTAGGATCAGGTATTTTTACTAGGTATAACAACAGGCACGAAATTTACCTAATACAACTCATGTCTACGTACTGTGTATCTTTTAAGGCGATTTATCCCAGGGAAGAATCTTGTCTGAGGACATAAAATATACTTTACTGAAAACCAATAATTTATACGGTCAAAGAATGTTAGAGTTCATGCTTCCAAACCTTCTAAATAAATTGCCAAGTCAGTTATTCAAAGTATATATTTCAAACACAAAAGTAATGCAAAAATTTAAAGAATACTTCTACCAATCAAAAATGTAAGCGGTGTGCCTACTATAAGAATAATCTTGTTTAATTTAATTATTTTTAATATTAAATATTAAACTGTATAAATGTGCGGCCCGCTGACACACATAAGCGACAAGCTTACGTGACAGCTACATAGTTTTTATATTTACTCCATTTTCATTTATTTCATAACAATCATTACAATTGTGTGGAAAATTCATAAATTATAGTTATTATAAAATTATATATAGATGTATTAAAATTGATATTAACAAAATTTACTAATTTAAACATAACATTTGTCAAATCCTAACCTAACATATTAAAATTATATTAAATTAACAAAAGTATTCATAAAATAGTCCAAACAAAATTAGTGTATATTAATTATGTCAAATAATAAAAAAAAATCTAAAATATAAAATTTGTCAAAAACCTAACCTAAGCACATAACAAAGTATAAAATTAACAAGTGTATTCATATAATAATAGTCAATACAAAATTAGAATACCTATATTATTATGTCAAAAATTGTAACATTCTATTTTTCATTCAAGTATTGATCTACAGAATAATAACACTTTTCCAATAAAAACTGCCTTAGTTTGCTTTTGAACTCTTTAGTGTAAAAAATATTTTTTAAATCCATTGGTAATTTATTAAATATTCGCAATGACTGGAAACGCACGCCATGTTTTACAACGGCCAGATGAGGAACGATATCCAACATTATATCTTGCCTCCGGGTTCTTTCCCGGTTTTTTCTTTGGTCTTCCGTTTCGTACTCATAAATATGTTTAGTTAAGTGAGAAAGTAAAACATGAATATACAAACATGGTGCAGTAAGAATACCTAGTCTCACAAAATGTTCGCGACAAGACTCTTGTTGATGGATGCGTACCATAATTCTAATTGCCCTTTTCTGGAGTACGAAAGCTTTCTTTATATTATAATCATAGCTTCTTCCCCAGAAAAGTATGCTGTACCGTAGCTTCGATTCTACAAGAGCAAAGTAAACCAATTTGAGATGATTAACGTCAACTGAATCCCTTAAAGATCTGAGCACGTGACATGCTTAACTTATCCTACGATCGACATCTTTGAGTTCCTTTTTCCAATTTAGGAAGCTGTCAATGTGCAAACCCAAAAATTTTACAGTGTCGGCTAAAGCAACTGTTTGTCCATTTACCGTAATATTTAGTTGTTCGTATTTTTTGCATTGTTTCGAAAAAGCAAAACTTTAGTTTTGGAACCGTTAATTTTTAAGCCATTTGCAGTAAACCAATCCGTAAACAGTGCGAGAGCTTCATTAATTCCTAATTCTAGGTCTTTCATATTTTCCGCAGTTACTACAGCGTTAGTATCATCTGCAAACACTACGATTTTAATTTTATCATGAAGATACCAACTGACAAAATCAATCATATCATTGATAAAGATGTTGAATAAAACCGGACCTAATATACTCCCTTGTGGCACACCAATATTTACATTTTCAAATTTGGACTTCACTACATTTTCACACATATTAACATCCTGAAATTTAATTTCAACAAACATTTTCCTACTAGTTAGATATGATTTAAATAATTTAAAAGATTTACCCCTTATCCCATAGTAGTTCAATTTATCTAAAAGTAGGTCATGACTTACAGTATCGAAGGCCGAGCTTAGGTCTAGGAAGATTGCGGCTACTTTTTTCTTATTGTTGATACCATCAATAACATCCTGCAATAATGTGTCAATAGCGTCCGCTGTTCCCACATTTTTTTGATATCCGAACTGCCTCAAGTTAAGTATTGTATTTCTATTTAGATGAGTAATGAGTCTTGACTTCATAACATTCTCAAGGAGTTTTGAGAATGCAGGTAATACAGAAATTGGTCGAAACATGTTAGGGTCGAATTTGGAACCCTTCTTATGAATTGGTACGATTTTGGCGATCTTCAATTGTTCAGGAAAAATGCCTTTTTGCAAACAAATATTGCAGAAGTGACTTAAGGGCTTTGCTAATAAATCAATGTTATCTTTTATAATGGATAAAGGTATGTCATCATAGCCAGCAGATTTCTTAGACTTCATTGACCTAACAATTTTTACAATTTCGTTTGAAGTAGTGAGATTAAGCTCCATTTCATATTTCGTCCTACTCGTAGACTTTTCTATATATGAGTTAACTTTTTTTGCATCCTTATTAGTAACATCAGCACCTAGATTAAAGTGTGTCGCAAATATTTGAACAATCTTAAGTGGATCATTAACGGTGATGTTATTAGTTTTAATTCTCATGTCTTGCAAAACGTTCTTCCCTTTGTTTCTTTGCTTATTTATTATCTTCCAGACATCCCTGGAGATATTTTTTGAATTAAAAATCTTAGTTTGTATGGCTAATTTCTTGGCTTTTTTTGTTATTTTCTTATAAAGATTTATATATTTGTTTCTATAACATTTCACCGATTCGCTACTGTAATTTGCTTTACCATCGCAGAGAAACCTTTTCATTTTACTAGATGTCTTAATCCCTCTAGTTATCCATGATATACCTACACTAGATCTTAAATTTATGCATTTTTTCCTCTTTTTAAAAGTATTTTGAAACAAAGAATTAAATGTACTTAAAAACTTATTTATGCCCATGTTACACCAATCCTGACATATGAGTTTTTCTCTAAATAACTGTTTGTTTTTATTGCTAAATGCTCTTTGAAAAATATACCTTTTTGGCCTATCCCGTTCATTATTGTTATAACCTTGTACATTTATACTACATAATAGTCCCGCATGACCATCAGCTAATCCATTATGATCTACCTTACAATCGCTAATACTTTCTTTTGGCATAATGTTTGTCAATATATTATCAAGGCATGAGCTTGAATTATTTCGTCTAAAGGTTGCCTCGTTGACCAAAGGTCTAAAGTTATAACATCTTAAGAGACTTTCCAGTTCCTGTCGTTTCATATTGTCAGTCAACAAATCTACATTGAAATCTCCACAAATAAAACAGTTCTTATTGAAAAAGTGTTCCGGAAGTTCCATAAGTCTACTCAAGAAATCTTTAAAATTTTTGTCATCTGGCGTTCGATAGCAACAGCATATATTAATATTAGTTTTCTCATCTTTTATGCAGCATATTTCAAAGCTATTCATTTTATACAATTTTTTAGCAATAGGCAATACATCAAACTTGCGATCCCTTTGCACTAGAATCATAGTACCACCTTTTTTTTTGTTAACCCTAGTGTTGTAAGTTGCAACTAAATGATTTTTTAAATTTAATAATGGGGCTGATGTTTCATTGAGGAAATGTTCACTCACACAAACATAATCTACATTAACATTCAAACCTTCAAAGTAAATATCCAACTCATCCCTTTTATTATTGATACCACAAAGATTCTGATGGTAAATACATAAGTCACTTACAACTCGATGATCTTTAGTAGAAAGATTATTAACACTTTTAATATCATCATTCACGAAAAAACGTTTCAACTTCACTATTAGAATTTACAGAACATTCATTACTGTTATTTTTTATGTTTTCTATTAATACTGAATCTGTTTGAGTGTGAGTGGACTTTTTTCTAATAGTCTGAGTTTCTTTAGATACAATTTTGGTTTTACCGCCCCTTAATTTTGATACAAAGTCAATGTACAGATTTTTATAATTAACACTTAAAATATCCCTTAAAATCAGTCTACATATGTTTAGTTTTTTATAATAATAGTTGCCATTCAAGGAGATAAATTTTACATGATTAAAATAAGAGCAAATTGTTTTTATTACATTGTTTAAATTAGATTCATTAAATGTTTTATTTTTACAAATTTCCCCTACCAAAATATTTGTTTGCTTATTTTTTTCTAACATAAAATAGTAAAAAGATTGCAGCTTTAATAAATTATTATCATTAGTACCAGCAAATATTAAGATGAAGTCAGATTTAGTGTAATTTTTACATAAGGTTTCACTTGTATTTAAAATATTGTCAATTTGTGCATATGGTTTAATAAAAGACGTCACATCAAATTTGTCTCCTAATAATTTCTGCAAAATAGCCCTCATTCCATATGCAGTTTGGTCACCAAGAATCAGCACGCGCTGCTTTGTTGCCTTGCTTGGTCGACCTATATTGTCACCCATCGTAGGAAAACTGTCAGTACCAACTGTCATTCGTTCCGTTGTCGCTGTCGATGGCAATGTAATGTCCTTTTGAAGTCCAATTAGTGTCGCCAAACCCTCAACGGGTTTAGTCTTAACCCGTAAATCACGATTAGAGGGTGTAGTGTCCTTTCTACCACCAATTGAATGGTTAAATTGTAGAGATTTGTCTACACCGGCTAGGTTTTGTGATTTTGACAATTTCGTAGTTGAGGAAAGCGATTTACGCAGTTGAGGAGAAAAAAACTTTAACGGGGAAGATGTAAAACAGTGTTGAAATTCATCTATGCCAACTGATTTATAAAGTTTAATTTTTTTTTCATACTCTGTCAATTTAGTTTTAAGATTCATATTATCCAAATTTAAATTGTCTATTTCTCTTGTAGCTATTTTAAGATCTGATTTTAACTTTTCTACAGTTTCTTTCAATTCTTCAAATTCTTGAGTCAAAGTGTTTGGCAGGCTGTGGTAAGTTTTATCTAAGTAGGTGTTATTTAAAAATGAATCGTCATAACTTTTACCAATGTTCCGTTTTCTAAAATTAACACCATCGTCCAACTTCGAAACGAACGATTCTTCACATGGCTCCATCCTATTTTTTTTTTTTTTAGGTTATGGCTTTGGTCAGTTTCTTGAGTTTTTACTTTAAAATATAAATATTAAAGCAAAAAAAGAGATTAAAGTTAAAGAAAAAAAAATTAAAATGAGGAAATCTGAAGTGGAATCCAGGGTTTGAATCCGCAACCTTGCGACTGTGACTATAGACACTGCAACCATTCGTCCACAGTAACGTTGTATCTTTCGGTGAAATTGGCGTTTAGTTTATACACAAATTTAGTCGTTATTAACAATTGTTTCCTAGAAGTGGGTGTTTTGAAAATTGTAGCTCGCACTTATAATTTCGATGCACTTATCGTTCACAATCACTGTATTTTATCAGAGAGCACTAATTTAATCAAATATCTTCATTAGATCACAAAGTAATATTTGTCACTGTTAAATTAATATGATGCACACTAAAGATCTGATGAGTCCGAAGTATATTATTGTTTTAGTAGTTTGAAGCAAGAGTATGATTTGCCTTCACTTGTACTCCTTTTTCACACAGTTTTATACACGTTTTCAGTATTTTATAGGCACATTACTTTAATTATGATTTTTAAAAATTTAAAATATAAGCAGCTAATGTTTACACGTGTAGCGCCATCTAGCGCCATCTTCGTTCGTTCAATGATAAAAATTAATAAAAATTATTAATGTAAAATTGTTATCTTGGATAAATAAATTAAAAAACAAAATTATAATTGCTTGAAATATGGTGTTTAGCCAAAAAGCTTCCTAAAATCATCACTGTATTCTATCAGAGTCTACTTACCAACTGATGAGAGTAAGAAAGTTTACATGGTCGCTAAATACCTATCAGATGGAAATGGCATGACAGGAGATATTTTTATTGATTCTTTATTTATCTACTAGCTGCTGCCCGCGACGTCGTCTGCGTGAACGCTTTGCAGCACCAAACGCACCTACGATTATAACACTGCTAGCGTGATAATATGTAGCCTATATGTTGACCCGACTTCTTAACTATCTTTATGCCAAATTTGAAGTAAATTCATGCAGTACTTTTTGAGTTTATCCCGGAAAGACAAACAGACAAACAGACAAAAATTCTAAAAACTATATTTTTTGTTTCTGTTTCGATTGTAGATCATACCCCAAGTATTCTTTTAAAAAAATATTCAATGTACAGTTTTGACTTTCCTACCATTTTATTATATGTATAGATACTTAATATTATAAAGAGGAAACCTTTGTATTTTTGTATGTTTGTATTGAATAGGCTCAAAAACTACTGGACCGATTTCAAAATTTCTTTTGCCATTACTTAGAGGATTTGTCCGAATCCGTATAGGCTACTTTTTATCCCGAAAATCCCTCGGGAATCGAAATTGCGCGGGTAAAACCGCGCGCAACAGCTAGTTAAGAATAAATTAATAAGTAAATGACGGAATTTTACACTTTGTTTTTCCAAGTATATTCATTGCGACAGTGGTTTATACTTTATTTTTTTTCTGGTCGGTATATTCGAAAAGTAATATCATGTGACGGAATAAAATATACACTTGTAAGTATTTCCATGTGGTTTTACTATACAGGGTGACTGGTGACAAACTTGAGATACTTAAGGAGAGTACTCTGTACTCGATTCTGATCATAATCTATACTAATATATAAAGCTGAAGAGTTTGTTTTTTTGTTTGTTTGTTTGAACGCGCTGATCTCAGAAACTACAAGTGGGATTTGAAAAATTCTTTTTGCATTTGATAGCCCAACTCTTGAGGAAGGTTATAAGCTTTATATGGGATAAAAAATACCCGTGGGTATTTTTTATCCCAAAATACCCACGGGATCAAAAGTTACGCGGGTAAAACCGCGCGCGGTGGCTAGTTATGTAATAAAAGTGGGTACTTAATTTTTTGCTGGAATTCCCTATAAATAAATACTGCTATGTTACTATTTACTTCACAAACAATTGAGAAAATTACAGATCGTTACTCGCTGCGAACGCTAGTTTAACCATGCGTTGCGTAATTAATATTCATTTTATTTTTTCTCTTCATGTATGATCTCAAACTATCACGTCTTTGAATTTCAAAAGTCACCCACCAGTCACCCCGTATTATGACAAATTCACATTCGTCAGTAAATTCCAATAGAGCTGAGAGATTTAGTGAGTATCATCTGATGAACGTCGCGGAATACAGCGCGCACATTGTCCGTGTCGGTGGCGGTCGTGAAGTGGAAGTAGCACTCGCGTGGCACCGTCGCTTCTGTTATCACGAATTTTTCGGCGGCTGCAGGTAAAGCTTTGCGGGGCCGGTTCTTTGTTGTTACTGACTGAAATAAGAAGATGTGTGGATCAAAATATATACTACAAAAATTCTAGCGATCACTTCATGTAAGTGAAGACCCAGCTGCTGTCTTAATACTCAATACTTTATTGCAAACATAATTTTACAGGTGGCAGTTTATAATAAAATATTATTAATAATAGTTAATTGCCAATTATGATAAGTAAAATTATGCACCTAATTTAGGTATTGCAATGCGGGAGAGGACATTTTTAGTCATTTTAAAAGTATATTGTTTAGATACGAAAATTATTCGTCAAGTAACTTATACATTCGTGTCTAATTCATTTAAATTTGTCAATTAAGTATTCATTGGTCGTGTAATAACATTTTTTTATTAGGAGTTGTTTTAGTAAGAGCGTGAATCTTTTGTCATTGGTTTCATGTTTCTTAACCCTATTGCTGTCATCTTTACCCTCATCTTGAGTTTCCATCAGTGAAATTTGGGTCAATTACAGGTATAGTCACTGATTAAAAGGTGCCTAAAATACTCACAGCAAACATATCCTTGATGAATAGCTTGGTCCTATTGTACTCATCTCCTGAAGCTTGGTAATTTTTGTACTGCGGGAAGTAGGTTGCAATGCTTCGACCCTGCGCAATCTTCTGTTTGAGCAGGTCTTGTTTGTTGAGGAATACTATCAGACCAGCGTCCAGGAGAAACCTGGTGATTATTAGATATTGATTAAGTTTTCGTTCAAACTCGTTATTGTACACCAACATGGTTACATAGGAAAAAATAAATTGGATTAACTGAGCCCGTAAAGGTCGCCATCGAAGCTTAAGTTGGTCAATGGTAAATCTTTCCCTCTATCGGCATCACAGCCAGGCTTAAACATTTACATACATACATACATAACCTCACGCCTGTCTCCTTTGGGGTAGGCAGAGACATGGGAACACCAATTGCTTCGATCCAGACATACCTCTTTCGCTTCCTCCACGTTCATTAATCTTTTCATACATGATCGCCGGCTACGGGTACTTTTAACTAGGCCCTTTTTAAGAACGTCGCCAATTTGTTCGGCGTACGTTCGCCCAGGGCGGCCCTTTCCGACAGCACCATCCATTCCTGCTCTGTACACCTCTTCGTAAATCTACTTTCACTCATCCTTTCCAAATGTCCAAACCACCGTAACACACCCATTTCAATCTTAGTCATTACATCTTTAACATTTATGGTGGATAAAATATGAAGAACAGTAGTATCCACTTGTGCGCATCAAAACAGAAGACTCTGTAGCTGATAAAAGTCAGATATCTTTTTTTGTTCAACTGCGTGAAAGAGTTTTACTACATACATACATAATGTCACGCCTGTATCCCTAATGGGGTAGGCAGAACAACAAAGGCTATAAAACCATCTGATGTCACGTTTGACAAATTTTGAGGCATTATAATAGTGGAGAGAGACTGTTGCAGTGATAGGGGGTCAGCATTTCGCCCACAAAAACGTCAAAAAGCATCCGAGAGTTTTACTGTCAATTCTAAATAAGCAGCATTCGAAAATCTTTTTAAATCCTCAAATCTGCTACCGCAGTGTCTACAAAGGCCTTATTTCGTCTCAGGTTGTTAAAGGTCTTGGTATAGGTTAGGCAATACGCCTATTCATGTTGACTAATCGAATTCAGAGGTGATGGTCACTCAAAAACTGCTCAAAATCAACAGGCCTGTGCCACTTACATTTACTTTTATCACTTCAGTTCTGCCTCACCTGCTTTGCCACACGTCCTCGAAGAGTACCAACGCTTCCTGCAATCTGTTTGTTATGCTGTCCTCTCGAAGTGTCTGATCGAAGTCACTTGTGGCCACCAGAAACCAAATTGCGTGGATGCCTTCAAACACCTGAAAAAATATATTCTAATATACAAACTAAATTACCGAGCCATATTTTATACGTAACATAGTGGCTAATGATAAAAATCTTTATTTCTCTTCATAATAGTACAGCTGGTAGGAATATAATTATATAAAATAAAATAAAAGGTAGGTGAGTACAGGAGAAGAATGGTCCCTGAAATAGGCAAAGCCTGTGCTTCAGGTAACCAAAGCCACAGTTGTAGTCCCCGAATGCAAGTATTTACAAATGTGTGTGCCAAAGTGGTTTGAGGTACATAGAAACATTATTTAATAACATATACATATTTCACTTATACGTATACTTAACATATTTTAATAACTGTATATCTCAGATGTGGTGTGTAGTGTGCTAACTGAACAAAGTGTGTGCAGTAATTGTATGTGTGTGTGAGTGACGTGTGAAAGAATTAAACATTATGCGAACCCTACAGGAAGATTACTAATACGAGACTAATACGCAGTTTAGTCTTGTTATGTTGAACTTATTTATAGCAGAAGAATATTTTATCGAACATTAGCCGCTGCTCGACGATAAATTAAACTTTTATTCGGTAAAATTAGTTGCCTTTTTTTCATCATCATCATCAGTCAGTAGACGTCCATTGCCGGACATAAGCCTCCCCTTATGTCTCGGCTTTTTTATTGATGACTAAACCCGCGTTTGACCTCAACCTCACCAGATGGTAAGTGAAGATGAGGTCGAAGACGAAAACACATGGGTTTATGAAGGACCAGGCGCGGTCCCAGGGCCGGACAGGCGCGGTCCCGTCACAGGGGACATGACCCCCCCCAAAATCATTATAAGATGAACATCTTATAAGAAAAGAAGCCAAAAAAGATACTTCTGATTAAAAAAAAATTGTTGTGACCCCCCAAAATTCAGATGTGACCCCCCCCCCCAAAATTTCAGTCTGCGACCGCACCTGTGAACGACCTGGCTCTTCACAAAATATCGCCGGAACATATTACTGCAGGAGCGGTAATATTTGGCAGCAGATTTTATATGAAAAGTGGTCGCTAGCCAGTTGGACCTGAAGGGCTTCTCCCACCACTCGGATTTCGTCAGCGCAGTAGGGCTATTCCAAGCGGACCCCACGCGACAAACATACATAACTTCACGCCTGTATCCCTTATGGGCTAGGCAGAACACCAGAGGCTATAAAATCATTAGATGTCACGTATGAAAAATTTGGAGGTATTAAAATGATGGAGAGAGACTATTGCAGTGACATTGAGTCACCCTATCGCCTCCACCTCTGTCCTTTTACTGACTTTTACAGTATGCCCGGGAAGAGAAGCAGCTGGTACATTCTATACTTTTCTTTCGCTCCCAGTCCAGCGTGGAAGAAAGCTCTAATACAAATCTAATCTTTGACTATGTCAAAGTTTATCTTCTTACCGTAATCACAAGCCGTTACATATACTTAACGTATACAGGGTGACTGGTGACAAATTTTAGATACTGAAGGAGAACACTCTGTACTCGATTCTGGTCATAATTATACAGGGTGTTTGGTCGATTGCTGGCCAAATTGATATGGCCTGTAGTATTCTACAGTATTCTGTAGTTATCTGCTATGCCCATTGAAAATTCAAAAGCCATGTGGTTTTATTTTAATAACATTTTTAAACGTTTTTTGTTTATCACCCCGAAATCATCGTAAAAATGTAAAAATAAAAAAGAAAGAAGACAGACTAGAGAAGTTTTTGAGAAATTGGAAGAACCTGGTAATTTATTTTTTACGCTTACTTAAATTCCAAAAGCTGTACCTAAGTATTTATTTTTTTCGATTCCAAAACTTCGTGGGAAAATAAAACAAAAACTAGTTAACTAATGATATTGTTTTTGATGACAAAAGAAGCCTTAAACAGTAGGTACCTACACATTTAAACGAGATCAAATTTAGCTGCCTAAACTGAATACTTTTTTATTTTTACATTTTTATGATGATTTTGGGGTGATAAACAAAAAGTTTAAAAATGGTATTAAAATTTTGGATTTTTAATGGCCACTAGGGCATAGCAGGTATTCTACAGGCTATATCAATTTAGCCGGCGATGGACCAAACAACCTGTATAATAAAAGTAGATACTTAATTTTTCACTAGAATTCCCTATAAATAAATACTACTATGTTACTATTTACTTGACTTATGCCTGAGTCAATCGCGGCACGTGACCTGGCACGCGGATCGCTGCCAACGCTAGTGTAACCATGTGCTGCACTTTCCATTCTTGAACTTTCCGTTAAGTTTAATCAGTAAAAATATTTTTTTTCTTCATATATGATCTTAAACTATCACGTCTTTGAATTTCAAAAGTGACCTACCAGTCACCCTGTAAAAGAGGATAAAGAACGAAGTGGGGTCCTTGAACATCTACAACAACAGGGACAAAACTAGTAAGTTGGCTACTGTGGGAGGATTTAAGATTGTTTTGCCAGGTATGTTTTTTGTCATATGTTTTTAACTATATGAGGTCTGTCAGATATCGCGGCACATTCCTTTTAGACTTAAAACTCGGTTCTAATTGCGATATTTACTGAGATATAAGGAAAAAGTGGCTCAGCCAGAAACGTCCGGCTGGCTGGCCACTTATTTTTCGTGTTTGCCCGAAAATTATGGCGTTTTAAAAATTAAAATTATGGCGTTTATAAAACCACTTTATTTGCTGTCACATATTGGGTCACATACCTATATATACCAGCAGGATCTTCAAATCTCTGGGGGCTGAGATCTTTAATGCTGGAAAATGCGAAATTCTGGCTGGCTGGCCAAAGTTTTTTCAATTTTTTGAGAAAACTGTAGCGTCACAAACGATGAAACCTTTACAGATCGTTGGCACAAACGATGACTTAGCCACCCAGATAAGCGGAAACTCTCTGCGAGAATATATCCAGACAGCCGGACACACGCTGTTTATGAATACTATCCTGCATCATATATTATTTGGAAGGATTTGTACCTGTATCCATTTTTTCCTTTCTCCTCTTTGTCCACCGACGTCAAACATCCAGAAGTCCTGGACGCCACCTTGCATTGACTTCGGGACCTGAATGTGGAAAAATAAAATTGATTTGTTTTATTACGCAAAAAGCATTATGTGGTGGGGTCAAGTCGACATTTTTTTTTTATAAAATATGGATGGGACGTTTGTCTTCCATGACACCTGATGTTAAGTGAACATGAAGACTAAGGTGGTACACGTCCATCCACGAGAAACCTATTCACTCGGCGTTTAAAAGTACTAGGACTGGTCAGGGAAAATAGACGCAGGCAGTTCATTCCAAACCTTGGCGACCCGTATCAAAAAGGAACTGTCAAAGCGCTTAGTTCGACTTTTCGGAATATCTACTACATACGGATGGAAGTTCTGTCTGCGTCTAGTAGTTTTTAATTTAATTTGTAATTAAAACATTGTCAATATTTTCTTACTGTCTCCATGGTGCAGTGGTATAGACGCTATGCTACTACGCCAATCGTCGAGTCGCGGGTTCGGTTCCCGCACGGAACAAAAATAAAATAAAACGGTTTTGTGTCTGGATCTATGTATATCTATGTACTCGTATTTACATTCTAAGTCAAAGTCAAAACATTCTTTACTTCGTAAGTATTTAAATACACTTGAAACAAACTATTTACGAATTGAACTGAATCTACCACAACTTCGGAAAGTCGATCTGTTGAGAAGAAGTGGCAAGAAACTCAACAGCAATCTTCTTTTAAAAATATACAGTGATAAGCTTCTAGGCTGGACTGGGAGCGAAAGAAAAACATAGAATGTGCCAGCTGCTTCTCTTCCCGGGCATACTGTAAAAGTCAGTTAAGGGACCGAGGTGTTATGGGAGGCTTTTTTGTGGGCGGTAGGCTGTCCCCCTGTCACTGCAATAATCTCTTTCCACTATTATAATGCCTCCAAATTTGTTAAACGTCACATCAGATGGTTTTATTACCTCTGGTGTTCTGCCTACCCCATACGGGATACAGGCGTGAAGTTATGTATGTACAATGACAGTTTAAAGACAAAAATCCCATCTTCTTGCAACCAGATATCTTATAGTACTCCTTTTCACACAGCACTTGTTTTACTATATCCTTGAATCTATAGAAGGGTAAATCTTAAAATATAGGTTCCCCCTAGTTCGCTACATGTTATCCCATAATTTAAATTAATAATAATTCATAATAGTGGTCAAGAGTAATAGGCACTGATAAATTGACTATGAGTCACTCTATGACGCTATGAGTCTCTCCCCTGGGTGACGAGGAGGTTTAGGCCGTAATCCACCAAGATGGCCCGGTGCTGGTTGGTGTATGTCAGATATTTCAGGGTGCCGAAATGGCTTCTGACAAACCCTAACGACTACTGTATACAAGTATACAGCACCCGGGATCGACTGCTTAACGTGCCCTCCGAAGCACAGAAGTCGTCGTGAGAAATGTATGGTCGGCGGTCACCCATCCTAATACCGGCCGCACCGAGCGCGCTTTGACCTGCGATATCGTTTGATATGCACAGTAACCACGGCGCCAAAGAAAAATTGATTCAAGAAAAAGCTGCTTTTGATTCGCGTGGAGAAAGAAAAATCTCAATCGGTTGTTCTAAGCTATGCCCTGCTATTTGCAAAGCATAATCTGCTTATCCATTTGACGACCATTTTGGCGATAGGGTAAACCTGTCTGCCTCAGACGCCAGTGGTTGCGGGTTCAATTCCCACACGGAACAAGAAAAAAAATGTTCCGTGTCTGGGTGTTTATCTATTTATGTATTTATATTCTAGGTTTCCCCCTAGTTCGCTACATGGTATCGCATAACACAAGCTATGCTTACTATGGGGCCATGTAGTTGGTTTGATTGTTTGGGGATTTTATTATTATTATTATGCACTACTATTTTCAAAGCTTAACCTGCTAATCCATTCTAAGGTAATGTAATGTAAGGTAATTATCAATCCAACCATACTCACAAACTTTTTGCCGCCTTTATTAAAAATGATTAACGTTAAAAGATAAGAGGGCCGCCAGACTGTTGAAAACACGTTGAAAACCAATGCTTCCAACCAAGGTTAAGGAAGGTTAACTTGTTGACAACCAATTCCGAGTCATCCACACTGTTACAAACGGTGGTTTCCAACAAGGAGACAAACAAGAACACAAGCCAAGGTCACGCCTGGCCACGCCCCTTAATCGTCAGTGTGCTCTGATCTCTCGCGTTGATAACATCTTCGCGATGGCAGTTTTGTATGCAATTGAGGATACAAAGAAGGAAAGGTTGAAACGCAGGATAAAAAGCTACAAAACTCGAGTCATTTATAGTTATAAATGACTCGAGTTTTGTAGCTTTTTGCCTTAGCCAGATCAGATATTTCTAGATCTGGCATTCGACACAGTTTCTGTCCCGATCCTTGTCCAAAAAATGGAAAAAATAGGAATAAGAGGAACCACTCTAAGCCTTTTCCAAGATTATCTAAGTGAGCGTACCCAGAGAGTCAAGATAGGTAACGACATAAGTACTGACCGCAACATTAATTACGGTACCCCCCAGGGCAGTGTGCTAGGACCGACATTATTCCTTATATACATAAATGCCCTGGGTATGCTCACTTTACAAGGTGGCAAAGTGATTTCCTTTGCGGACGACACTGTCCTTTTATTTAGTGCCGATGATTGGACAACGGTATACGCAAACGCTCAATCAGGCTTAAATCTGGTGTCAAGCTGGCTGAAAAGTAATTTGCTAACTTTAAACACGGAAAAAACTAATTATATCACATTTTCATTACAAAATAATCATTTAAAGGAAGACACTCAGCATAAAATAGTAGCCCATTCATGTTCCGAACTAAATACTTCTTCGTGTAACTGCCTAAAAGCGGCTACACACGACCCTAAAATCACTGGCGATATCGGGACAGCGGTAGTGGGGATGAAATCGGCTACTACTCTACACACGTCTCTGCCAGTCAGTACGAAACCGACCGTGCAACAGACTGCTCGTTGTTCCGAGATGCCGCCGACACTCACAAAACAGCAGAAAATAGGCATTGTTTTGGCACTTACTACGGTGCCACCTAACCAGAGACGAAAAAGGAAGAATATTAAAAAACAGTTGTAACTCTTTATCAAAATAAATGCTTACTCCTTTGCTGTTGTGTATTATTTTAAGTTCCATTAATGAACAATTATATCCTTACGTTCACCCCCTTAATTGTTTATTTTTAAAAGACAGACATCCTTCTAATTGTTGAATTATCTTTGTCTGGTTTTCATCTAATTTTTCTTTTCTGTAGTAATGTGCTTTCTTCTTGAATTATTACGCCGCTCCATTATCAACAACTTCTTCAAATACATTAATTCCATGACAATAATTACTTCCTCGAATAACATCTTCTCAAACTTCATAAACTCTCCAGTACTAGTACCCCATATCACCTTCTCGAACTTCATTTACTTCCAGTACTAATACTTCTTCCATTTTCTGCCGTTCGACCTTCCTCAATTTCTATGTTTTTTATCCCACAAATATGTAAATCGTTGAATAGATCGATAGCTTTGGTCCACGCTTCTCGATCTTTCTCCTTCGCCATGTTTTCGCGCAAAATAAACAATTATAGCCGCAAGCACGTCGTATCGTCGCGGCACTCAAGCGCAGATGCGTAGAAATCAATCCTGATTTCGCTACACACGTACTGACAACGCTCCCTAGACGATAATTGTCCCTAAATCGTGAGCTCGCTCGAAACGATTTAGGGACGATAAAAATCGGGTAGGATTTGCCTACACACGAGACGATTTATGATATGATCTAGGGTCCTCCCCACCACTGTCCCGATATTGCCAGTGATTTTAGGGTCGTGTGTAGCCGCTTTAAGTCTGTGTAAAAAACAGAGCGTCAGATACTTAGGTATAATCATTGACAGCACCTTACGATTTGCCGAGCACATAAACTCCCTCAACAGTCGGCTGAGAAAACTAATGTACGTTTTCAAAACTCTTAGGCACGTACTTGATCCAAAAAAAATTAAATTAGTCTACTTTGCGCTTGCCCAGTCTATAATTTCTTATTGCATAACGTCTTGGGGCGGTGCGCCAAAAACCTTGTTACTAGAAATGGAGAGAACGCAAAGAGCCCTTCTCAAGGTATCTTCATTTCGACCCTATCGTTATCCCACGGCACAGTTATATGAAGAAAGTAAAGTTTTAACCGTGCGTCAGCTGTTTGTTTTGGAGACTGTTCTCAAACAACACAAACAACTTAAATATGACCCATCCCTAACTAGTGGGAAAAGAAGATATAATCCCGTAAATCTCCAATGCACTACGCTCAAAACGAAATTCTCAAACCGATTCTTTTGCCAGTTGGGCGGCTTCCTCTACAACAGAATTAATAAAAAGTTAAACATATTCCCCATGTCAAAAGCTACGGTCAAGCTGAAACTAACGGAATGGTTACAGACACTGAATTATGATAGCACTGAAGCTATCTTCGGCCGTCTTGTTTAAAATGAAAACACAAAATAAAGGAACTTTTTCCAATAAAGGTATTAAAATATATGTATAACTTTCTATAGACACACACACACTCTCACACACATACACACTCACACGAACTTACACTCATGTACACAAAGCACACACCCAAAGTAGTAGCTATAAATATACCTAATATTGTAAACATTGATATATATGTATATATAATAAAACTACCTATACAGATGTCAATGATTGTAACACTAACTTTTCATTTTCTTTTTTGATAAAATTCTCTAAAGCTATATGTAACTCTTAATGTAAAACTAATTTAAATTATAAGCGCCTATATAACGAAATTTTGAAATGTACTTACTTAATGGAGACCTGGTGTCCAGCAACACAGGCTTCGAGCCTAGCTTAGGCACCAGTCTCACACAATAACAATATTGTAAATAAAAATATTATAATAGATTAATTGCCTATATGTAAACATTATTGTGATGAGAAAATAAATTGATTTTATTATTATTATTATTATAAGTTATAGTTACATAGTAAAATATACAATAACAAGCGTACACAGTCCTAAACACAGACATACATCTACATAGATAACGCAAATGCATGTCCTTTGCGTGTCCGAACCCCAACCAAATGTCAAGGTTGGTCGCCTCTAGATTTAATATGTATTGTAATATGCGTGTATGTATGTCTGTTAGAAAATCGAGTCAAGAATATCAATATCGGTCTTAATAATCGTTTTCATCGGCGGTATCGGTGTCTCTGAATCTTTTTGTATTTTCCAGTAATTAATATCAGCTGTGACGTCACAATAGGTCTTAAAAAGTCGGCACGCTTGGTTCGAATACAAATCGTGGCACTTGCGTTGTCTATGTAGATGTATGTCTGTGATTCTAAACACCGCCGTTTCCAACCCGCCAAGGTCATATAATTTGGTTGTCAACAGCCATCTTCACTGTTGGAAACACGTTGTAAACTAGCAAGGTCACCTTGGTTTGATGTTTTGTTTCCAACAGTCTATTTGGGCCTTTAGTGACATTTGAGATACACCTAATGTAGGAAAACAAACAAAACGAAAAGAAGCGTTACTCATAAAACACGATAGAATTAATCACTGGACAGTTACTTATTACCGAGTCTGTGGTCTTGGGTATAACCCTGGCTTAATCACAACAAAATCTTTATTCGCAAGTCCATTCCGTCAGTTACTTTACAGTTACAATACCAACTCAATTAATACCGAGCTACTATCGACCGTCAGTCCGAAATACGTCCGCGCACCTAGCCGTCCTAACCGTATCTCTGTCACTTGCCATCATCCTACTTCAAGATATAACTTATGGCGCTGCAATCGAATGTCAGTCATTCATTGCATTTAGCGCCCTCTTTAACAGTGCTACCAACATACTTCCGTTACCATGAAGTCATACAAACATCTTAATATCGCAAACTAATCGTTATCGCCAACACGGCCATCCTGCGATGACACACGTCCTCGTGTGTTAATCTGAAACAATCATACCAAAGTGGCGGCTTGGCCACTCCTGACAATGAAGTCAAGCTAATTCTCAAAAGAAAAAATCACAAGTTTGAATTCTATACATTATAAATCTTTTAGAATACTCAACAACAAAAATACCGTTTTAGTTGACCAAGTTTCAAGCACCATTGAGTAACAATTATCTCCAAATCAAACATTGAAATCCATTAATTTCATTATTAACAACAAGGTATATCGTTCGTGGTTAACAGCAATTACATCATTTCCCCACGGAAAACCTGAGTCAACCAATGACTCCTTCAACACACTACCCAGAATCATTCTGGCGTAGTCACAAAACCAACGAACGAGAACCTGTATCCACAACACATTAAATCTCTTCTTTCTTTACAACTGCAATGGATACTTGTACTTTTGGCAACTTCAAAACTTTAACCGCTACAGATTTTTTTAATATTACTTCAATTTAATATTTCCATCAAAATTCTAAATCCACGATTTAACAATTTACGTAAAGCTACCACTGGTTCGGAAGATCCATCTACTGAGAAGAACCAGCAAGAAACTCAGTAGGAATCGGCTAAAGTCAACGCATTGTACGAACCACAATAATTTCGATAAGAAAACCGCACATTAAACAATGAAATTTACTTGAATGTAACATCAAACAATTTGACAGCGGTCGAACAATAAACAAAGCAAGCATAAGCTGCTAGAATAACCCAATTAATTAGCAAACAATTGGACAGTAAAATCCAGCTCTTTTGTCAATCGCAACAAGTTCAACGCATTTTCAATCTTTTCAATCTCGACGTTATTACCTATCTCCGTGATTCATTAAACACACACTATCGTAATATTACGTTTCAATTGCCAAAATAATAACAAGTTTACTGTTACTAAAACATAAGAAAACGTGTCTCCTAAGAATCGCAGCAAAATAATCTAAGATTGGCAAGATACAAAGCGATTTCTACCGAGTCACGGATACACGATAATCAGAAAGAAAATCTACAACTTCAACGTTAAATTTACTTTCATCATCATTAAGTACTTAAAACGCAATATCAAATCTTTTGAATATTATCTTTCGCCTTAAATTGAACTTCATCTATATCAACTAAAATTACGAAAAACCATTTGATACGTCTCGACAAACCGTACGTTATTTCAAAACAATTTTACCTTGTCACATCTGTGCAAGCTATACAAAACTAACAAAAATGATGAACTATCTTAGGCACGTAAATTTACTCTAATCACTGACTCTCTCACTCTAAAACGGTTTCCATAATTAATCACTTCTTTAGACTTAGACAGGGATTAATTATAGTTCTCTCCATAATCACACAACCACAGATCCTTCCGTCAGATAGCTCCTTTAGACTTAGGAAGCATCCGATAAGTTTCAGTTATACACCTTTATTCTTAGGAAATATACTGCCTTATTTCAACAGATCTATGATTGTATGTCGGAGGTTACCACAACTCACTCTAATCACAAACGAAAGTTAAGCTTGGGCAGAACGATCCCACTTCTGATGTAGGAAAACAAACAAAACGAAAAGAAGCGTTACTCATAAAACACGATAGAATTAATCACTGGACAGTTACTTATTACCGAGTCTGTGGTCTTGGGTATAACCCTGGCTTAATCACAACAAAATCTTTATTCGCAAGTCCATTCCGTCAGTTACTTTACAGTTACAATACCAACTCAATTAATACCGAGCTACTATCGACCGTCAGTCCGAAATACGTCCGCGCACCTAGCCGTCCTAACCGTATCTCTGTCACTTGCCATCATCCTACTTCAAGATATAACTTATGGCGCTGCAATCGAATGTCAGTCATTCATTGCATTTAGCGCCCTCTTTAACAGTGCTACCAACATACTTCCGTTACCATGAAGTCATACAAACATCTTAATATCGCAAACTAATCGTTATCGCCAACACTAATAATGTTTACCTTTACTTTAAACTCTATTTTCTGGATTCCTGTAGTTTTTTGCCGACATCGCAGAATATCAGCGTCAGATGGGATGTAGTCTACTTTTTCTATCAAGTCTATTCGGTCCAGGAAACTGAAAACAAACGGGAAACTTATGTAATAGGTACTTATTTAATGTATCTTTAGCCATGTTAAGGAACTGACGAAGTCGTCGCTATGGATCTGTAGGCACGTAGCATACCTACTATTAATTACCTATTATTTGTAAACCTATTTAAATCTAATATACCTATTTTAATTATTTCTATTAACTTAACGTAGCTTCTATAACTTTATAATTTCATAATTCCATTTCATCTTCAAAATTACTAAACTTAATCTTTCGATATTAATGTTACAACATTTCACTTTTGCACGCATCATTACTTCGTTCTCTTATATTCTTTATACTGTTACCGGGCAGCCGCGTTGCTTATTTATTTAGCATGCGCGCTATGCGTGCGTGTGCGCAGCGGACGCAGCGGCACGTCGATCTCCAGTGAGAATCCAACTTGCGAGGCGAATGCACGGCCGATTTCTTACTGCCCGCTTCCGCGATCTATGCTTATTTTGCTAAATGCTTATGTTAAAGTAGTTTAAGTAAATAATAAGTGTGTATAAGTTTACTATAATCTAGGATAATATAAATAACAATATTCGTGTGAGTGCTTGTGTATATATAAAGTGTTTTCGTCTTATGTAAATTTAAATGTTCAATAAATAGTGTGTGAAGAGTGATTTTAGCATTTTTAATTATCAATCCACGAAACCACTATATAATTGGTGACCACGACGAAGAAAGAATTGCAGCCAAAATGATGCGCGACGGAAAATCTCCACAACGTAGCATGCCACGAGGCACACCTCGCGACGAAGAACCTTCGAGAATTTCGGCATACGAAGACACGAGTGGTGATAGCGTATATAAAGTAGGAATGAAGATGCCCCCGTTTTGGCCTGAGGAACCTGCATTATGGTTCGCGCAGATTGAAGGACAATTCGCAATTACGGGCATCACGTCTGACGTCACGAAATTCAACCACGTAATTGCCCAGTTAGACCACCAATACGCAGTTGAAATAAAAGACATAATAACATCACCACCGCAAGAGAATAAATACACGAAATTAAAGGCAGAACTAATAAAGAGGTTATCGGCGTCACAAGAGAAAAAGGTAAAACAATTACTAATGCATGAAGAGCTTGGCGATAGGAAACCTTCGCAATTCCTAAGGCATCTGCAGACTCTTGCTGGACCTGCAATACCAGATAGTTTTTTAAGAACTCTGTGGTCGAGTCGTTTACCACATAATATACAAACGGTTATTGCTTCGCAACCCGACACGTCCCTGGAAGCTGTTGCTGAGTTGGCCGAAAAAGTGTTTGAAATAACACCATCAAGTACAGTCGCGAGCACAAGTGTACAACCGATATTTTGTGAAATGGCCAAACAAATCGCCGAATTAGTCAAATAAGTTGCATTATTGAAGGCACAGGTGCACACGCCACGTCAGCCTTACAGAACTTCTTCCCGCAGCAGATACAGATCTCACACAAGAAGTAATTCTCGTTCACGCATCAACAATCCTGACATCTGTTGGTATCATAACCGTTTTGGAAAACGTGCCAACCGATGTACAATGCCATGCAAGTATGTGGCGGAAAACGGAAACGGCAGCCGGAACTAGCGGCAAACGACTGCCCTAACAAACCAGCCCGCTTATTTGTTACAGATCGCGTAACCAAGGTGCAATTTCTTGTCGACACCGGATCCGATCTCTGTGTGTTTCCTCGAACAGCCGTAAATCAGCCTCGCCAAAAAGGTAACTACCAACTTTTTGCAGCAAATGGTACTTCTATCAGTACATATGGTTATGTACACCTGCAGCTTAACCTTGGACTCCGTCGTTGCTACAGCTGGAGATTCGTAGTAGCAGATGTCTCAAAGGCAATCATTGGTGCAGACTTCCTTAAATTTTATAATCTTCTTGTAGATTTAAGGAACCACCGCTTAATCGACGGCTTGACGGACATTTCGACAGAAGCTTCACCGGTGCGCAAGGAGACAGATATTGCTTCAATTAAGGCAGTGTCTGGAGACTCCATCTACCACCAGCTGTTACGTGAGTACTCTGACATAACTCGTCCAGCAGGAACTCAACGAGTTATTAAACACAGTACCCAGCATCACATCCGCACAACACCTGGACCACCTGTTACGAGTCGCCCTAGACGTCTGCCACCTGACAAACTCAAGGTCGCTCAAAAGGAATTTGAGGATATGCTTGCCAACGGTACTGCTCGAAGATCTGACAGCCCTTGGTCATCAGCGCTGCACCTCGCGCCCAAGAAAGAAAGTGGCTGGCGGCCTTGCGGTGATTACCGCGCATTAAATGCTCGTACCGTACCAGATAAGTACCCGATAAGGCACATACAAGATTTTGCACATGCGTTGGCTGGCTCTCAAATTTACTCAAAAATCGATTTGGTTAAGGCATTTAATCAAATTCCAGTTTTTCCTGAAGATGTACCCAAGACCGCCATCACTACACCGTTCGGATTGTTTGAGTTTAATTACATGACGTTTGGATTACGAAATGCAGCTCAAACTTTCCAACGATTTATCGATGAAATGCTCAAAGGACTGCCATTCGCATACGGATTCATAGATGATATTTTGTTGTTTTCCAGCTCTACCTCTCAGCACATCCAGCACATGCGCCAACTGTTCCAGAGATTGTCAGAATACGGTATGCTCGTCAATACCGCTAAGTGCGAGTTTGGTAAAACGAATATCACCTTTTTAGGACACGAGGTATCGGCAGAAGGTATACGACCACTTCCAGACAAAGTGCAGGCTATCCAGGACTTCCCAGTACCAAAAACCATTAGGGAAATGCGCAGATTTCTTGGTATGTACAATTTCTACCGAAGATTTATACCAGGAGCAGCAGAATTCCAAGCCCCACTCAACGTCGTTCTAACTGGTCCCAAGTGCAAACCCTCACAGAGCATCGTGTTGACACCAGAGATGATGGAAGCCTTCAAGACCTGTAAGTCTAGTCTTACGTCAGCAACCATACTTGCCCATCCAGAACCAGAAGCAGAGATGTCCATATTTACTGACGCTTTGGACACCTCCATTGGTGCAGCACTCCATCAGCGATGTGGGAACAGCTGGAAACCTCTCGCATTTTTCTCTAAGTGACTTTCTACAGCACAGAGAAAGTACAGCCCGTACGATCGTGAACTTCTTACAATTAATGACGCTATAAGACACTTCAGGCATATGGTCGAAGCCCGACAATTCACAGTGTTCACAGATCATAAGCCACTCACGTTCGCCTTCACTAATAACCGCGAGAAATGTTCACCACGACAATTTCGATATCTGGATTACATATCTCAATTTACGACGGATATCCGCTTCGTCAAAGGAAAGGATAATGTAGTCGCAGATGCTCTATCACGCATAGAAGCAATTTCTTCCCTTGATTATGATGCTCTCGCACGATCTCAAGATGATGATCCTGAGCTGCAAGAACTTCTGTCTCAAGGTACGGCACTTAAGTTACAGAAACTCAAACCTCCAGACTCTGAAGTTGAAGTTTACTGTGACATATCTACAGGACAACCACGCCCATTTGTAACTCCTGACTTCAGAAGACAAGTTTTCACAAGCTCAGCCATCCTGGTGCCAAAGCCTCTGCAAAGTTGGTGACTGAAAGATTTATATGGCCAGGAGCACAAAAGCAATGCAAACTCTGGAGTGCTGAATGCGGCGATTGTCAACGCAACAAAGTCTACCGTCACACCAAATCCCCCCTCTCCACTTTCCCTGTTCCTTCTGAACGCTTTTCCCATGTCCACATGGACATCGTAGGGCCTTTACACTATTCTTCTTCATATTCTGAACAAAAACTACCTGGTAATTTACCAAGATTTGAGTATGACTACATACAGGCTTTTCATAGGCCAGTAACCCCTATTAAAATACACAAGCCACAGACCGAGAGATCAGACTCTCTCAACTACCTCTTAAATGATCTGGATAATATCTAAGCTTCCCAGCTACGTCAGAGTGCCTGCTTCGATCACGACCAACGGGTGTTCGCGCCTTTACGCACCAGCGACGACGGCGGCGGGACCCGAACTCAGCCGAACAATGAATAGGCCATAAGTGGACGGTACGATTACTAAATTAAATAATGGACTGTATTATAAATAAATAGTTTTAATGCTCAGTTATATAGTATCTACAGTATATAAAGCAAGAGAAATGACCGTAGTCTCGAGCTACGCGAAGCGTGTGTGTTGAGTGCGCGGGCGCTCGCCAGCGATCGTGGATGCCGACGATAAGTTAGAGGTTACATACCCGCTTTGGGTGCCCTCTCTCCACCTAAAGCAGGGAGTAATATTCCTTGGCAGAAAACAATGGCGTCCATTTTTATACATCTTAGTAGATACGCTCATATCTTGTAAAAAAAGGAAATATCCCTTTCAATTATAGTTCTGTTGTGGACATGAAACACTCTTTTATACATAAATACTTAGTTTACTATTAAAGGGACAAAGGTTGTATTGGCGATTTTGCGGACGGTAGACTGACTCCCTGTCACTGCAATAGTCTCTCTCCATCATTATAATATCTATAAATTTGTCGAACGAGACATCAGATGGTTTTATAGCCTCTAGTGTTCTGCTTACCCCATAAGGGATACAGGTGTGATGTTATGTATTAGAGGAACTTACTATTCTGCGCTGTCAATTAATTGATATTCATTTGATCGGTTGAAGCATTCTCTCACTCCGGTGTCATTCCATAAGTTTCTAACGAAGTCGAAGTAATCCTGAAATTTGATACAATAGAATAAATATATAATACTGTACATAATATAAAGGGTGACTGATGGGTCACTTTCGAAAATTCGAGGACGTGATAGTTTGACATCATACATGAAGAGAAAAAATATAATAAAAAATAAATATTAATTATTTACTGAATAAACTTAACCGGAAGTTAAAGGATTCTTCACGCAACGCATGGTTACACTGGTAACTACATACCACGGACGTGCGCACGGCGCTATAAACAAGAATAGGTAGGTAGGAAGGTAGGTATAGAAGACTTAACGAATGGTCTTCGAGCCGTAAAGCATTCGTGAACTCTTTATTTATTTATAGGGAATTCTGATGAAAAATTAAGTACCTACTTTTATTACATAGTTATGATCAGAATCGAGTAAATACTATAGGTAATAGCTCCATAGCAAAGCAAATATTGGAAATATTCCCAATATATCCTAGCGAGTGATTTCTTTCATTGAAATTATTTATTTAATTGATCTGATTCCCTGTCACTGCAGTAGTCTCTCACCTCTGGTGTTCTGCCTACCCCATGAGGAATACAGGCGTTAGGTTATGTGTGTTTAAATTAATTTTGCGGAGTGAATCTTCTGTACTTCTCTGTTATTACCTCATTATACTCAGCTGGTCCATCAATCCCACAACGCAATATGAACTGCATGGCTTGCACATTCTTTGGGTTTTGCAGACCGATGCTCAGCGCCGCCATATTGCGAACAATGTCGTAGATTGACTCGTGAATGTTGTGGCGAATGTGTTGGATCTTTTCTGTTTTTTCACTGGAAGAAAAATTCAAAGATGGATGATAAGCTATAGAGAAAAGCTGATAGATAGATAGATAAACTCGTTTATTGAGGTGCTACATGCACACACATTAATAAATAAAAACACAAAGTGACACAGAACAAAAAATGTAAGGAGCTGTAGCATTGCCATCGGCCATAGCACAGCGTTATTATATACTCAGAGATTCTAAATATTTTAGAGGAATCTATTTCTTGCTTCCTACTTTTTAGGTCGTGTTTCAGTTGTCGGGTTTTAGTTTTAAAAACTTTTTTTTTTAAGTTTTGAAATAGAATAGATGATCAAGTCTATTTTTCTTAACATATTATTTAGTGGACGATTCAGTTGCCTGCAAATGCTGGAATATTGCGGTGCGGGACAGTGCGGTACCTATAGCTCGCGTTTCGTCTGTTTGTATGAAGTTGAAATTCTGTATGATAGTATTACCGTGCCAAGCTGATGATGATGATTTAATGGAAATGTTTGCTTCTTTTTTAGACCCACCTCGCCGAAAACCCTTGCACGTGCAAGATTTTCATTTGTTTTATAATTGTTGTCTTCCCGCTCTCGCCAGTGCCCAGTAGTAATAGCTTCACTGCCTGTGAACCAAATATTTTTACTTATTTATAATTAAATATGTGAATTTAACATTCAAATTGTATAATGAAACATTATTCTACATTATTTTGAGGGTTTCGTATCAAAGGGTAAAAAGGGACAATATTAGGTACAGTCAGCATCAAAAGTTGAGGAACACACTGAAATTTTCAAAATCGCTTTTCACCATATTGTGCCTAATCAACGACTTCTATGTTTAGTTGTAATAATAAGACAAATAGTTAGTCAATATTAGTCATTATTTACGCATAATATGGTGAAAATTTTGAAGCTGATCTTACTATGACTCCGCTGCCCGTCTGCCACTAGGCGAGATGAATTTCTTGAACCGTGATAGACAGGTGAAATTTTCGGACAATGTTCTGGTTTCTAGCGACAACAGCAATCCAAAATAAGTAAATATTTAAGTGGATTCATACACGAGACCGACTCGCAATTGACTTTTTTTAACCTTATAAGTCCTTGTGGTGCCGTGGTTACTCATACGATATCGCAGGTTAAGCAACGTTAGGAGCGGTGTGACCGCCGACCATTTATTTCTCTCTGCAATTTCCGTCCTTTTTTTTCCGCCAAAGAAACGTTAGACTGCTTACTAGACCCCCCTAGGGAAGTCTCAGAAGGAGAGGAGGTGAATGATCAAGAAAAATCTTGATGCACGAAGAGGGGACCTTTTGGGGGACTACCCCGCCAGCCAATCCCTAACAGTGCGGGACTCACCAAACCCAGCGTTACCCGCTAAACACCCCCTTTGCTGAGAAATCCTGAGTTGGGCTTTTCTCCTCATCTGAACGACAGCCAACTGGAGTCAGAGGCTGCATACAAATTTCCGTGCTTCGGAGGGCACGTTAAGAAGTCGGTCCCGGGTGCTGTATACTTGTATGCAGTAGTCGTTAGAGTTTGTCAGAAGCCATTTGCGCGCCCTGAAAATTCTAACATCCACCAACCAGTACTGGGCGAGCTTGGTGGATAACGGCCTAAACCTCTTCGTTACTCAGGGGAGAGACTCTTAGCCCTGCAGTGGGCTCATTACAAAGAGTTGTGATTAGGGTTACCAGATGGAAAAAAGTCCCGATTTTTTACTTTCATAATTTTCTGTCAAACGTACAACATTATAAAATCGTAAAACTACCATTTGTATTGTATTGTAATTAATTAAAATGGTGTCTTCAAAAATAAAGTATAATAAAACTAAGCAAGCCTACTTATTTGGATAAACAAGCACTGATTTTAACCGTGAAATTAATACCAGAGGAAGATTATATTTTTTATGTTAACCTTTTAATAAATAGATTATTAAAATGTAAACTGAAAAATTAATTTTATTGGAAATCCTAAAAATCCTGAGATTTCATGAAATCGGTGCGAGCACAGAACTTTGTCGACTCGCATCTTTACAAATTTTCGTATAGTATGGAGTCGGTTGCAAGTTTTCAGTAACATTGTTATTTTTTATTTAACAGTTATTCAAGAGTACATCTTTAAAATTAACAAGGAACACATTTATTTAAGCTGGCCGTGCGGCAATGGATAGATTGAAATCATTGCTCACAAACCGTCTCCATAGTATACGAACATTCGCAAACATACGATCCTGAGATTTCAGGACAAATCCTGAGATATGGTAACCCTAGTTGCGATGAACCTTATATTTTACATTTTATCTTAACGTTTCGAAGTCTTTTTAAGTCCCATGGTCAAATAAAAAACTTCAAGACTTAGGGGACGATCTTGAGATTAGATTCTTAACTCAAACCATAGGTATGAGGGTGTTACTACACCAATTGATCGACGGTCGACCGAAGAGTACAGCCAAAGCACAGATATCTACAGTACTTCAACTCGGCCGCATCTTTGAAATAAATGCCCAATGAAATAAACAGCGTCGCGGTCCGTTCACATGTGATAGGGCTGCCCGCCTTCAGCGTTTAAATTACATTTGCCTACTTTGTGTTTACTTCTATTTAGTTTTGTGACTGTAAATATACTTGTTTTAATTGCAAAACCTCTGATTGAGGTTTTTTTTTATTTTATTTTTTTATTTTTTTTAGAAGTTTCTTGTGCAGACAGTCGCTATTACGTATCTTAAGTCATTGCGAATATTCGTCGTCAACATGGCTTTCAATGGCATTATAATTTGACAATTTGATACTTACATCATTATAAGTTTTGATCCAATTCTTGATTTCTCGGTCAATTTCTTTTGACTGAGATTCATGCTCGTTATAACTGCCAACGCAAGGTATCAACCGCATTTTGTTCTGAAAAAATGGAAAAATATAATCATTCATTCTCTCCTCTATGGTGCAGTGGTCGAGAGGTCGGCTGCGGCGTGAGTGGTCCTGGATTCGAGTCCCAGCCGGGTCGGTTCAGTGAAATAATTCTAAAATGACTTGAGTCTGGGCATACAGGGTGACTGGTGCGTCACTTTCGAAATCGTGATAGTTTGAAATCATACACGAAGCCAAAAAGTAAAATAAAAAATAAATATTATTTATTTAACTCAACCGAAAGCTAAAGAATTCATTACGCAACGCATGGTTACATAGGCTTAATACAATAGATACTCGTACATAGCGGGTGGTGGTGTGAGTGTAGTGGTGTGACTGTGTGCGTGTTAACTGAGGCGACGACGCGTCGGGAACGGCAGTAATGTCTCTTTATTTATGTATAGGGAATTCTGGTGAAAAATTAAATACCTTTTTTTATATTGCAGGGATAGGACGTTTGTCTTCCATGCCACCTGATAGAAAGTGTACATGAAGACTATGGTGTTACACGTCCATCCAAGAGAAATCTATTCACTCGACACTTAAAAGTTCCAGGACTGTAGTGGTCAGGAAAAACAGACGCAGGCAGATTGTTCCACACCTTGGCAATCCGTACCAAAAAGGAACTATCGAAGCGTTTTGTTCGACTTCTTGGTAAATCCACTATATAGGGATGGAAGTTCTGTCTGCGTCTGGTTGTCCGGTGGTAAAAAGGGGTGGGTTCAATTTGGTCAAAAAGAGCACTCGCACACTCACCAAAATGTAGCCGATAAAATACTGTCAAACAAGCAACCTTACGACGATGCTCCAGCGTCTGCAATTATTACCTTTATTACATAATTATGATCAGAATCGAGTACAGAGTGCTCTGTTTCAATACCTACCTAAAATTTGTCATGAGTCACCCTGTATACAAGGATGCTCCTTAGTGTGGTACTCATAATACAAGCTTATTTAAAAGCTTACTTTTGTCTGCTTTGGAGTAATTTATGATTTACTTGCCACCGCGCGCGGTTTTACCCGCGTTACTTTTGATCCCGTGGGAATGTCGGGATAGCCTATAACCTTCCTCAAGAGTTGGGCTATCAAATGCAAAAAGAATTTTTCAAATCCCACTTGTAGTTTCTAAGATTAGCGCGTTCAAACAAACAAACAAACTCTTTAGCTTTATATATTAGTATAGATTAGTAGGTACCGTCAAACACGCCAACATTGCCCGTTTTTTTCAAAAAACTAGGAATATTTTAAAAAAATTCTATGGGTACCTGTGTTTAATTTACTATCTACATCAGCTTTAGAATGAAGTGAATGCATATTTTTAGTTATTTTTGTAATAATTTAATATTTAATCCCACTTTTGGTTGATTCTGATGGCGGGCAAAGTAATGTGGATTTCTAGCCAACATTGCCTACATTGATTTTTGACGCAAAAATCTAATTTATCTGCATTATAATAAAACCCACTTCAAGGATTTGAGTAATGATGGCGTTTGCTGCAGAAATCTAACCATTTTCTTTAAATCTCACATAGCAAACCGAATGGGCAATGTTACCAAAGGATATTTTCACTTTTCCATACAAACCTAAATTCACGATTTCTGAAAGCTAGGGTTGTCACATTTGAATAAAATCCCTAAAATGTTTTATTTTGATACGTGTTATGAAAAAAAGAACTCATTTTAAAAAAAAAGTGAAACAAGTTTAGTAACTGTTGTAGTTCTATAGATCAGACAGCTGGGCATTCCGCTCTTGAATATATGACTTCGAGAATTTTTCTTCAACTATTCATGAACCAACTTTAGGTCTATCTTAGTAAGCGGGGAGAAAAAATCACCAGATACTTGCTAAACTTTAAGATTTTTATTTCTTCTGCGGGTGTTAAAGCGGTAGGATGTGCAACAGGGTTCTGAAGTTTATTTTTAATTTTATTAATTATTGTGCGTCTTGTGATAACGAATGGTCTTTCAGCATTTCTTGAAGAAATTTGATGTGTTTCAAATGCCTCGCATGCATGTCTCAACATGACCTCGGAGTAATTTTTATATATTCTAGACCCTAATTGTACGTCTAAGTTTCCTCTGTCAAATTCTGGATTTAATTTTCTTTTTCTGAAATATAAACAAAATAGATACAATAAAAATTATGGGCCAGCTAGGTACCTAACAAAAAAACGAACAGTCAGGAGAAAATCTGTTTCTTTATTTATCAATTTTTTTTTTGTTAAACTAATCAATTATTTATTTCACCTCAATTATTTTAATTTATTTATTTACTAAGACAGACATGCCAAAAGCATTTAATATTGGCTCCACGCCCGGGACTTGGTTCACTTGGAATATGAAACTCAGGTAGGTACCTTTTTCATAGTAGTTCCAGGAAAGACTTCCTTGCCTTCCCTTTTTACAATAAGTTACCAACTCTTAGTAATCTAATTGACCGAATGTAAGTAGTAAGTTTATTAATGATTTATACTAATATTACAAATGAAAGAGAGTTTATTTGTTTGTTTGAACGCGTCAATCTTAGAAACTACGAGTCCAAATTTAAAAAATCTTTTTGTGTTGAATAGTCCGTTTATCGAGGGAAGGCTGCAAGCTATAAAACATTATGATGTGACCAGAAGGAGCGAAAAAACCATTTTAAAAGTTTCCGATGCGTACGCTACATAAACAGTAAATGATAGGCCAATATAATTTAACGAAAGCAAAGCCGCGGGCAGAGCTAGTATATTATACAGTGTGTAAATTTTGACAGCCCTAGGCTTTTTTAGTCAGCGGGCAATGTTGGCTTTCAAGGGTTGGAACATTTCAGGGTAACATTGCCCATCATCATATCTTTTAATGAAAACAATATTCAGTGTTGAAACCATTACCAAATCACTTAGCACATTGTCTTTTATAACGTACAATAAAAGAAACTTACCTGAGTCTTCCCCATCATACACAATTCACTTTTATAATTCCACAATTTTTTGCCCGCAAAAACACTGTCCTCGCTCGACACGCTCCAACAAATTACTGAGTGAACTTTGCGACAAACATCTTACACGGTGATGCTATAATTATAGTGTATTTTCTAATATCGTAATAAATTTTACCTTATTACTGATACATTTTCACACCTTAACGGATTAGTTTAAAAATTGCGTTTCGGGCAAAGATACCCTAGGAGGCAAAGTTGGCATATTTCACGGTACCTAACTATAGTTGTAAAAAACCCAATAGCTAACGAAATAATGCAGTTATTAACGGCCAAATATCTGACCGCGACAACGAAAAAGGATAAAGTTTTTCTTTCATTTCTTGTTAACCGACTTCAAAAAAGGAGGTTATCAATTCCACCCGTATGTATGTAATATTTCCAGAATTGTCCAATTTTCGTATATGTTAGTCTATATCGAGGTCTGAACAAATGTGCCAAAGTTTAATAGTGTATATATGTTTTTATGTTTGTATTTACATATCTACGGAACTAAGTACACGTCCGATTTAAGTAATTCTTTTTTTGTTGTACTAGGTATTGTTCAACTTAAGGTATACTATAATCTCATCTAAATCGGTTCAGTTGTTTTTGAGATAGGGAATTTCAACCGACTTTGTTTTGCCAGTCGAAGCTGGCATCATCGTGCAACATACGATACACATTTCAATCCGTTAGCGACATCTCGCGGTGGTATTTAACCGTATCAAGCATATAATGCGGGTATTTACCCGTTAATAATGAAAAAGGAACTTTAACCGCATCTTTAACTGAGTTACTGAGTGACTGAGTGACTGACAGACAACGCACAGCCGTAACTACTAGGCGTAGAGAGCTGAAATTTGGAAAATACATTCTTTAGGGGATGTAGGGGTGCACTAAGGAAGGAATTCTCGAAATTCCCACGGGAACGGGAATTATTGGACATTTTAGTTTGTATTATTCCTTGAGTGCACGGATATGATACTTGGCATAAAAGTTCTTCAAAAAGAGACTGGTTGTGTTATGAAAGGAATTCCCGAAATTCCCACGGGAACAGGAAATATATAAGTTTGTATGATAAAATCTTATTCTTTGAGTGCACGGACGTGATACTTGGTATAAAGGTTCCTCAATAAGTGTCTGTTTGTATAATGGAAGGAATTCCCGGAATTTTGAGTTTATGCGTGTACGAAGTAGCGGGCAAACGCTCGTCGTTAATAACCAGCTTCGCATCTATATTAGTAACCCTTATTTGTACCAAATAAAACTTTTTGATTTTAAATTATGGTGGTACCTTAGACACTTAAGGCACTGGGTATCGATATCTTCAGATATCATTCCAATGGTGGAGAGAACAACAAAATATTTTTAATACAATTGTATACAGGTAACATAATAAAAATGTCGGCCTTATCATCAAAAGATGATCTCTCCCAGGCAGTCTCTCTGATCAGATAAGGATTCAGGATAACTCATAGTCGTCTTGGTATTTTATATTTTAAACTACAGAGATACTAACCTATACGTACATTATTTTCGGTAGGTACATACATAACTTCAGGCCTGTACCCCTTATGGGGTAGGCATATAGTTGTAAATAAAAAACAAAATAAAAATTTTGAAAAACTCACGACGCGATGGTTAAAAAGTAATTGAAAAAGAATAAAATAATTTAAAATCCCCCGACTGAAATGATTTATGTGACGAGAGATAATTAACGTGAAAAGCTTTTTTAAAAGTTCACTTGATCTCACACAGAGTCGGTCATATTATGAACAACATACTATTCGTTTTCATAGCACTTCCCTACGCTTACCTATTCAGTTCTCGAAGATGTAGATGTCGCAATAACATAGGTATTCAACTCCATATGAACTTTATAAGAAGAGCAAGAAAATCCGTCTGGGGCTGCCATTGAATGAATTCGTTTTGTAGTTTTATATTGAAATTTAAAATATTGATTTGGAAACAAAGCCAATTTGAAAAAATTGGCTTTGTTAAACGTAACTAGATATCATATTACGTAGAATGGTTTGTGCAAACCAATGTTACCATTCTCCAAAACCACTGGATTATTTTAATACGGTTTTCAGTGATGGCTTTGGTTTTGTTTATCTATATCTATGATGTCATATTTAAATCGGACCAATGATTTTGCAGAATTAATGGTTGTTATTACAAACAAATGTTTACTGCAGCGCCCCCTAATGAGTTGCTACCGCTAAACCTATTTAAGAACATTATACCAATCAAATCCAAAGCGATAATTGAAAACGGCATTCAAACCGGACCAATGGTTTGCAAACAAATATTTACTGCAGCGCCCCCTGGTGAGTTGTTACCGTAACACCTATCTCAGAACATGCGCTAATCAAATTCAAAGCGATCACTGAAAACAGCATTTAAATCGGACCAATGGTTTTGCAGATAAACGGTAACATTGGCTTTTACAAACAAATGTTTACTGCAGCGCCCCCTGGTGAGTTGTTACCGCTACACCTATCTAAGAACATGCACCAATCAAATCCAAAGCGATTACTGAAAACCGCATTAAAATCGGACCAGTGGTTCTGGAGATAAATGGTAACATTGGTTTGCACAAACACCCTCTCACCCCAAACGCATATACCGTCTCCGTTCCGTCGTGGCTAAAAACCCGTTAGCTACTGTTATTTAACCAAATTTATGGTTAACTACCGATAAAATGCAGTTATTAACGGTTAAATATCTGACACTGACAACGAAAAAGGATAAAGTTTTTCTTTCTTTTCTTGTTAACCGACATCAAAAAAGGAGGTTATCAATTCCATTCGTATGTATGTAATATTTTCAGACTGACCGAGTTTTCGTATATGTTAGTCTATATCAACGTCTGAACAAATGTGCCAAATTTCAATAGTGTATGTATGTGTTCGCATATCTCCCGAACTACACGTCCGATTTGACTAATTCTTTTTTTATTGTACTTGGTATCGTTCAACTTAGAGTATATTATAAGTTTTATCAAAATCGGTTCAATAGTTTTTGAGGTAGGGAATTTCAACCGACTTTTTTTTGCCAGTCGAAGCTGGCATCATCGCGCAACTTGCGATTCACATTTCTTCATGCTAGCGACATCTTGCGGTGGTATTTAACCGTAACAAGCATAAAATGCGGTTAATTAACCGTTAGTAACGAAAAATGCATATTTAACCGCGTGGTTAAAATCGTTAATAAACAGCTTCGCATCAATAGCCGTAGGCAGAACATCAGAAGTTATAAAAACGTCGAACTAAGCGCTTTGACAGTTCCTTTCTGATACGGGTCGCCAAGGTTTGGAATGAACTGCCTGCGTCTATTTTCCCTGACCAGTATTTATAGTCCTAGTACTTTTAAGCGTCGAGTGAATAGGTTTCTCGTGGATGCACGTGTACCACCTTAGTCTTCATGTTCACTTAACATAAGGTGTCATGGAAGACAAACGTCCCATCCATACTTTACATAAAAAGAAAATAACACCATTTGATGTCACGTTTGACTTTGGAATTATTATAATGATGGATAGAGACTATTGAAGTGATAGGGGGTCAGCCTATCGCCCACAAAAAGGCCAATAGAACCTCTGTCCCTTAACTAACTTTTACAGTATGCCCGGGAAGAGAAGCTGGTGGTACATTCTATGTTTTTCTTTCGCTCCTAGTCCATGTCCATGGAAGGACCAGGCTTGTAGAAATATATCTTTGCATTTGATTGCATTAGCAAAAAACTTGCGCGAAGCGTCTCGCAAAACAATGTTCTTCTTTTTGACTAGCTTATCAAGTAACAGAATCAAAACCAACCTGCTTTAATTAAATAAAAACACTGCACAACCAAAATCACTCCAAAATGCACTTGAAAATACTAAATACTATTGAAGTTTTCATGGCTATCTGCTGTGATTTGTGTTATATCTGTTCTTTATCATTAGTAGATAAAGTTAATCTATTTTAATTGATATTAATAATAAATGAGATTGTTCGTTATTTTGTTTCCTATAAGGATTCCTTCGGACCCTGGAGAAGCGTGTCGTAAAAGGTGACTAATCAGCTATACTTATCTATTCGCGTAACTAAAGTACCTAACAGTGCTGTGCTCGACGACGAGCTCGTCGACGAGATGGCAAAGATTTCATCGTCGAGCTCACTAATGTTACATTTGGTACTGTATAGCAGAATACCAAAACCTGAAGAAAATCGTCAAACAGTTCGACGAATAACAGTTCACTGACTTGATCACGATGCAACTGTAAAAGCATGGCATACATTTTAGAATTTCGATAATGCAATAATAAATAATAATAATAAATAATCTTTATTTGCCAGTACATGCGTAGTCAAGAGTTACAAAATAAATATATAATAGTGCGTTCACATACTGCTGTCATTTCAGCGTGCAAATTTAGAGGAAGTAGTACATCTTCATTTTTATAAATTTAAAACATTATTACTATGTCATTCAACCAAAAAAAAATAGGTATAACACAATAAATCAAACACAAATAAAAAGTCAAATCAATATTTAAATGAGTCAAAAAGTAAATGTCTTTGACGCTATAGTACATTTTTCTTAAGCATAAATTAAATAGGGCAGTTTTAAATTTGTTTCTAGGTAGTTCTTTAATTTTTGATGGCAATTTATTAAAAATGCGTATCGCCATACAATGAACATTACTGCTATATAATGCTAGTTTTTGAACCGGTATGTATAGTTTGTCCTTGCTTCTACCACGTCTTCCCAACACTTCACTATTTGTTTCAAACAATTGCTTATTTTGATAAACAAAACAACAAATTTCAAATATATACAGGGAAGGGAGTGGCAAAATGTTAAGCTTAGCAAAATGAGGCTGACAACTTTCCTGAAAATCTACTCTGCAGATTCCTCGTATAATTTTTTTTTGTAATTTAAACACTTTATATGCCTCTACAGAATTACCCCATATTATTAGACCATATCTAAAAACCGATGAAACATATCCGTGGTACGCTAGTTTAGCTGCTTCAATTGATACAACCTGTACTATTTGGTTTAGTACGTGTACAAAGCGATCAATTTTTAAACGTACCTACATAATCAACATGTTCTTTCCAGTTACAGTGCTTGTCCAATACCACACCAAGAAATTTTGTTGAATTAGGTGCATACATAACTTTTGATATAAGTTTTACTACGCGTGTTTCAAAATTAAGGATAAAATCACCTAAACATTTATTTATACAGACTTGTCCTACAAATGGGACGCGTAGGTAGGTACTCAATATTGCCGAGTTACAAAACCGTTTTTTTCGATGAAACTCTAACCGGATGGAGATGGATCAAAACTTTTCCTTTTAAATTTTGATTTATTCGCCGTAATGTCGCTATAATTTATTATCAGAGCGCTCGGCTTCGCATTATCCAATATCTGCACAAACATTGCTCTACATAAATTTGTTTTCAAAACAACCAACAGATAGCGCTGATTGTAAATTAAAGCGCGCATGAGAAGTTTTAAATGAAGTTTTCATAGTGTTGAAGTCAGCTGTATACATTCGATCTTTCTAAAGGTTTTTACCGGAGGATGATGATCGGTATTGGCATGCTTCTGCATGAAGTCCGTCGCCGAATGTTACGCTTAGGCGGGCTAAATACCTTCTGACTCCGGTAAATAATTAATAGATAGATTGATAATGATAAAGATCAATAACGACTCACGCTCACGACTTCATCAGCGACGAGCGCTGTCGTGTTACTATGCAGGGTGTCTGAGTAAGGTACGTGTGCGTGAGAGTGTAGGAGGTCTCGACCCACTTGTATGTATTTTCTTTTTATACCGATTAGTTTCCTTCCGCTCTACGCCATGTTTTGTAAAATTTCGAAAATGCCTACTTTTCTTCACATTCCTTCCTAGGCATCACGTCCGCAATTTAAGGCGAGGATTTTCGACCGCAGTAGGCATTAACGCTATATGGGACTGCGTGGCGGGCAGTCACGTAAATGAACACGTCAGCGCACAGAAATGTCACAGTATAATTAATAGCAGTAATATAGTAGTACTATACCTATGGTGTGCCTTGTTATACGAAATTCGTTTCTACGATGACTAAAACTTATGTCAAGGATGATATAATAGAATCTATATTTTTTATTTATCTGGATTTAGTATTGCGATACCTATACTTACTATTTTATTTTTTATAAATATTGTAATTGCCATTTTATAGATGAAATCTTTTTAAATTTATATCCTTACTGAATTCTGTTGTGAAAATCGTGCTATTTTGACTTGAAAGTATATCGTGACGTTAATTTATAACTTTCTTAAATTATTTGTTCCAAAATTCATTAAAATCAGATAAGTAGGTAGTTGAGATCTTTTACGTAAGCTTTTATCTCTCTCTCTCATTCCAATCCAATAGGGCTGGTGTTTGAAAAAAAGTAGGGTTTGGGAACTATTTTCATTACTAATTTTCTACAAATCGGTCGGATGGTTTGGCTGAAATAAAGGAACAAAAAGATAGACTTTCGCATTTATTATTTAGTATGGATCCGTTATTTAGTCACTACAACACGAGGTAATTTGAGCTAAATAATGTAGTGTGAATGTTACAAATAATTAATTTTTTATGTGCACCTGTTTACACGAAGTAGTAAATTTGTAGTAGTTAATTATATCAAAAAAATAGTAATGTATGATTATATTCTTAAATGTCTATGTATCGTCATAATGTATTAGCCGTCTAATCTATAAAGCCGAAGGGTTGTCTGTTTGAACTTTGAACTAGATTATTCGTGAAAGAACCGATCAGATATAATTTAATGTTACTAAAGTTGATGTATAAAGGTCCAAAGCACTATATTTTAAAAAACATAGCATATGAAAGTATAACCACAAAATACATAAAAGGTGACCAATTTAAACTAACTTTTAACACTGAAATTATAACTATCTGGAATCATAATTTCAACACACAGGAAAATTGGTGGTAGATGCCATCTAATATTCCCTTTCAAGAACGAAGTAAGTACTTTTTATATATTAATAACTAGGTACATCAAAAGAATTGTAGGTGGCAGCATTACTCAAAAACATATTTGTTGAAATTATAAAGATACCAAACTAATTTGATATCTGGAACTTTAGAAATAGAGTCTATTTTACTCGTGACGAAAATAAATACAAGAAGGTATTTTAACGGACAGACATTTTCAATCCATTATTTTATTTGACGTTTAAGTACAGGCAAAGCAATATTATTTGAACGTAACCCATTCAAACAAATTAACTAACAAATTAAATGATATTCGTTTCGATATTAATAACTAATACCCATCTTAATCTCACCATCAGTGCTAATGTCTTATCAGCACTCATCAGTACCTATAAATTACCATTAGTACCTATCAGTAGTTACCCATCTGCACCGATAAACACCTATGAGAAGCCATCAGCACCTATCAGTACCCATCGGAACCCAATAGCATCTCTCAGCATCCTTCATTACCCATCAGCACCTATCAGCACATCTGAGCACCCAACCTATCAGTACTCAACAGCATCTATCAGCAACCATCATTACCCATCAGCACCTGTCAGCATCCATCAGTTACAATCGTCACCTATCAGTAACTATCAGCACCCATCAGCATCTATCAGCACACATCAAAAAGAACACCTCTATAATATACAACTTTGCATAGGTGTTCTTTAATACTTATATAATATTATATATCCCATAACTTTGAGGTTTTGATCCTTACTTAAAAAATAATACTTTTTGCCAAAGAATATGTGGTTCAAAAGTGCATACTTTTCAAGATATCCTTGGTCTTAATATAATGAGTTCTAAAATATCACCCGTGTAACATCTCATCCACTCAATAGACGCGTGTCACTGAAGTCATACAATAAACAACAAAAACATTTTAAACGTTGAGGAAAGTTGCATACAATGTACACCGCAAAACGTCGCAAACTGTACCTACCTGTGCATAGCGATAAAAAAGGAGTAGAAAACGCCACGTTGTCTTCGCAAAAAGTTATTTTTGACTTAATTGAATTATTTTGCATGAAAAATAAAAACCAAAAGAAAATTGAAAAATTATTCACATGTTATTTGATTCTATTACATGGCCCCATCAAGACCCTAGAGTTATGGGAAATCAAGCAGAACATAATATTGTACATAATATACATGGCAATTTTTTGTAATGTCATTTGGGGGTAAAGTTTTCTTAATAATAGAGATAGCAAATTCTACTCCATAAAACATTTCTTTATTTTAGGAAAAATTAAAACTGTATTCAAAGAGTTTTCAAAAACTCGCTTCGTCACCCAGGAATCGAACCGACTTAAATCTGAAAATGAAGATTTCATGGTTTTCCTTTCAATGAATTAACCTAGTATGTGAGAGAGATTTTATTCTTGTGATTGGCTCTAACGAACCACACAATAAAATTACAGGGTGTCATTTTTACAGATTTTAGTCGGTTTGAATCCCAGGTGAAACGAGTGAATTCTTGAAAATCTTTGAATGCGGTTTTATTTCTGTTCAATAATAAAGGACTGTTTCTTTGGAGTAAATTTTGCTATCTCTATTATTTAGAGTACTTTCCCTCCAGATGGCATTAAAAATTACACCCTGTATATTTATCGATGTGCACCTATCAGTATCTACGTTGGAATTGATGTGGAGGGGCAGCCCACAAGAGGTGATGCGTTAATATTAACCCTGTATACGTACGTACAGAATAATAATCCTCCTTTTGTTTTCGTCGGGTGATTACGTAAGAAAAGATTTATCGCAAAAAAAATTATATGCTTTTTTGCACTTGTTGTCTAATAAACTTAAAAAAAATATCAGAAACAAGTTTTTAGCTCTATATTCAGAAGTGATAATTGTTTATAATACTCCTTTAATTTATCAATCAAAATATAATGAAAGGTCCAAAGGTCCAAAGAAGAGTAAGGTAACACAGCGGTTGCACTTCCTCTCGTTTAAAGTGCACTTCTGTAACATCCGAGGAGTGCACTCCAATCTCAATGATGTCCACCACCACCTCGAGACGGAGAGACCCCACCTACTCTTCCTAACGGAGACGCAGATCTGTGATCCGTCAGACTCGGCATACCTTTGTTACCCAGGTTACATCCTGGAGTCCAAATTCCACCCGCACGCCGGGGTGTGCATGTATGCCAGTGACAAAGATCTTGATGTTGATGATGAAGATGTTGTCAGCGTCTCCGTTACTTAGAAGTGCCGGACCTTTCAATTATCTGGGTTCACATAGATACCGGCCTAGACCAAATGGTATACGCTGGTATTTATCGGTCACACAGCGGAGATCGGGAGACAACGAGGCTTATGGACTATCTCAGCAGTACAGCGGACAAGGTTCAGCAACGTTTTCCCACAGCGCAGTTGGTGTTCCTGGGGGATTTTAACGCACACCACGGACAGTGGTTATACCCGTTTCAGGACACTGACCATGCTGGTAGAGAGGCTTTTAAGTTTTCGCTCACTCATGGCCTCTCTCAGCTTGTTGACGAGCCTACGCGCATCCCAGACGTTGCTGGCCACACTGCTTACTGCCTGGACCTTCTGCTGACAACCGATCCGGACAGATATTCGGTGTCCGTCACTGCACCCTTAGGGACATCCGATCACTGTCTGGTGAAATCTGTATCGCAGTACTCGCCACCTGACACCCGACCAAGTGGTTCTAGGCGAGTATGGCGTTACAAGTCGGCAGATTGGGATGAAATGCGACATTTCTTCGCATCTTATCCGTAGCGGCAAGCTTGTTTTACATCAACCGATCCATCGTGCTGCGCTGATGCAGTCTCAAGTGTGATAGGTCAAGCAATGGAGTTCTTCATTCCCTACGCTGATCTATCCCTTGAAACCAAAGCTCGCCCATGGTTTAGTGCTGAATGCTTTTCCGCTGAAAAGCGTAAGCGAGAAGCGTACAAAGCCTGGGCAACCGCTCGCAGAAGCAAAGCCGTGGATTCGCATGAACACAAAAAGAGGTACAATGCTGCCGCCAAGTCCTGCAAAAAGGTGATCAAGAGAGCTCGTTTCGCCCACATAGGCTGTATCGGAGACAGAATAGCCTCATACCCCTCGGGAAGTAAAGCTTTCTGGTCCCTCGCCAAGTCGGTCGAAACGAACTTTTGTCGCCCGTCGCTGCCGCCTCTGCGGAAACCTGACGGTTCTCTGGCCCACGCCGCTAAGGAAAAGGCGGATTTATTTGCCAGTATCTTTGCGGAAAATTCTCGTCTAGATAGCCAAGGTAAAGTCCCACCCCAATTACCTCAGTTCGGTCCTACAATGGGTACCGTTCATATTCGCCAAAAGGAGGTTCTTAAGTGCCTGCTGCACCTAGACGAGAATAAGGCTAGCGGTCCAGACGGTATTCCTGCAGTGGTGTTGAAACGCTGCGCAGCTGAGTTTTCTCCCGTTTTGACGCGTCTCTATAGACTCTCTTTGGAATCTTGTAAAGTCCCCAAATCCTGGAAGCTGGCTAACGTACAACCAGTACCGAAGAAGGGAAGCCGTGCTGATCCTGTCAACTATCGACCAATTTCAATCACCTCCATACTTTGTAAAGTCATGGAACGTGTATTGAACAATCGACTCCTGGCATACCTTGAGACCAACGAGCTCCTAAGCGATAGCCAATATGGTTTCCGCAGTGGACGCTCGACCGGCGATCTTCTCGTGTATGCCACACACTTATGGAGTGAGGCCTTGGAGGGTCATGGTGAAGCAATAGCTGTATCCTTAGACATCTCCAAGGCCTTTGACAGGGTCTAGCATGATGGTCTCTTAGCAGCAGCATATGGCATACCGACCGGGCTCTGCGACTGGATATCTGATTTTCTGAGGGAACGGTCGATTCGAGTAGTCTTAGACGGCTACTCCTCTGACCTAATGGCAATTAATGCCGGGGTACCTCAGGGATCTGTTCTCTCTGCAACTTTATTCTTGCTGCACATTAATGACCTCCTAACACCAGGCATTATTGGATATGCTGATGACAGCACTGTTGTTGAGAGATATATATCCAATGCGCGAACGAGCGCCCATGAAATCCAGGTTTTGAGAGAGTCTATGATTGAGCGCGTTGATTCGACCTTGTGGAATGTGTCCGATTGGGGCGAATCTAACCTGGTCAAATTCAACGCCTCCAAAACACAAGCGTGTCTATTCTCCGCAAAAAAGAGCACCTTTACTCTTACGCCCACTTTCCAGAATGTATCTGTTCCCATCACCGATCAACTAGGGCTTTTGGGCGTCACTATAACGTCCAAATTAAACTTCGGACAACAAATTGAGTCTATGGCAAAAACGGCTTCCAAAAAATTGGGTATCATCTCGAAGGTCCGGCGGTACTTCAGCCCTGAACGGCTCCTCAACTTATACACAGCCCAAGTGAGGTCTTGCATGGAGTACTGTAGTCACCTTTGGGATGGTTCTGCCAAATACCAGCTCGAAGCGCTAGACTCTGTTGACCGAAGAGCCCGAAAACTCATAAATAACAACAACCTTACAAATAAAAAATTGCAGACGCTGGAGCATCGTCGTAAGGTTGCTTGTTTGACAGTATTTTATCGGCTACATTTTGGTGAGTGTGCGAGTGCTCTTTTTGACCAAATTGAACCCACCCCTTTTTACCACCGGACTACCAGACGCAGACAGAACTTCCATCCGTATATAGTGGATATACCAAGAAGTCGAACAAAACGCTTCGATAATTCCTTTTTGGTACGGATTGCCAAGGTGTGGAACAATCTGCCTGCGTCTGTTTTTCCTGACCACTACAGTCCTGGAACTTTTAAGTGTCGAGTGAATAGGTTTTTCGTGGATGGACGTGTAACACCATAGTCTTCATGCGCACTTTCCATCAGGTGGCATGGAAGACAAACGTCCTATCCTTACAATATAAAAAAAAAAAAATGTGACTTAACAAAAATTAAATAATTAAATTGTCGTACTGTTATGTGTACGCTATGGTCAAAAAGACGATCAATTACGCGGGAAAATCGGGAGCAAAAGCGACACAGGTCCTACCTCCATGACGCCTCGCGTGGTACTGAATTGTATCGCACCGTCGTCTTTATTATATTATATTATATTATATAAGAAAAAATAGAACGGTTTAAGAAAGAAATTATCCGCATAAATTAATTTTATGCTACATTACCAATATTATGACAAGTTTTTGTAAGTATAAGTTTGATATTCTCTTAGAATATCGGAAAATCACTTAAAATTTTCATCTTTTTCGTAATTTTTTATGATCGAGTAAAGTTTTCAGTATCGTGTTTTGATCCGCAGATTTATAAAATATATTAAACAAACTTCAACATATATTTTTATCCGATCCAGACAAACAATATTGGCCGGTTGTAATGAGTTTGAAAACGCATAGATTTCGCGAATGGGTCCCTTAAGGCCAAGACTAATATTTTTTTTACCCACGACGGAACGGAGACGGTATATGCGTTTGGGGTGAGAGGGTGTTTGTTTGTGCAAACCAATGTTACCATTTATCTCCAAAACCACTGGTCCGATTTTAATGCGGTTTTCAGTAATCGCTCTGGATTTGATTGGTGCCTGTTCTTAGATAGGTGTAGCGGTAACAACTCACCAGGGGGCGCTGCAGTAAACATTTGTTTGTAAAAGCCAATGTTACCGTTTATCTGCAAAACCATTGGTCCGATTTAAATGTTGTCTTCAGTGATCGCTTTGGATTTGATTAGCGCATGTTCTGAGATAGTTGTTACGGTAACAACTCACCAGGGGGCGCTGCAGTAAACATTTGTTTGTAAAAGCCAATGTTACCGTTTATCTGCAAAACCATTAGTCCGATTTAAATGCTGTTTTCAATGATCGATTTGGATTTGATTAGCGCATGTTCTGAGATAGGTGTACGGTAACAACTCACCAGGGGGCGCTGCAGTAAATATTTGTTTGCAAACCATTGGTCCGATTTGAATGCCGTTTTCAATTATGGCTTTGGATTTGATTGGTATAATGTTATATGATATCGAGTTACGTTACATCAAAGCCCCAGCAAAGTTGAGCCACCAGCAAAGTTGAGTTGTAAAAACTTATTATAATACTTCACTATGTATTTAAATAAACTACATGGGTTTTCCAACGGTGGTGGGGACATTAGAGGGCTGATGAGGAACGAGGTGTTGTGTAATGTAATGTATGGTACCTATATTATGCTCTATAAATAGTTTGAAATAAAAAACAAAATAAAAATTTTGAAAAACCCACGACGCGACGTTTAAAAAGTAATTGAAAAAGAATAAAATAATTTAAAATCCCCCGACTGAAATGATTTTTGTGACGAGAGATAATTAACGTGAAAAGCTTTATTAAAAGTTCACTTGATCTCACACAGAGTCGGTCATATTATGAACAACATACTATTCGTTTCCATAGCACTTCCCTATGCTTACCTATTCGGTTCTCGAAGATGTAGATGTCGCAATAACATAGATATTCAACTACTTATTAAGTTTATAAGAAGAGCAAGAAAATCCGTCAAGGGCTGCCATCAATATTTTAAATTTCAATATAAAACTACAAAACATAACATGTTTTTTTTCATCGATGGCACATGGACTTGTATGAGCGACTTCACATATGGTACAGTATTCAGTAAACGTATTTACCATACAAAAAGATATCCAGTAAAACGGATCATGTGTGAACGGGCTGTAAAACTTAAAAAGGAAATACTACGCTTATCACAATATTAAATCACAAGCTGTTTCGCACGGTTGTACCCGCGCAATTTTCTAATCTCGCGGGAATATCGGGATAAAAATTAGCCTTTACGCTATTCCATCCATATAATACGCTATCACTATGCCAAATTTCATCCAAATTCGTTGAGCCGTTCTGCCGTGATTGAGGAACAAACATTGTAAAGGACATACTGCGCTTATCACAATTATTACGTTACTTACTGTGTTGCGCGGTTTTACTTGCGCAATTTTCTAACCCCGCGGGAATATAGGAATAAAAAGTATTGTGCTATTCCAGACTGTACACTATCACTTAGATATTATATTGTTCACGTAGGCTATTAGGTACCTACCTACTTCAAGCCGTGCGAATCTGCATTACACTGACAAATTCTTTACAGCTTCCTTAGGCCCCTAATTAGGGGCTCAGCAACACCATGTTATCTGCATAACTAAGATTGTTTCACACACTTCATCTATAAAGCATCTGACATGAGTATTTCTAAGCTCCTCAATCAGCAGGGCTAGCATGCAACCATCGATAAATAGTAGAATCGACAAGATAAATATTATTTTGTTATTTTATCCTATTGTTAGCTAATATGCGCACCATAATAGATATAATTACTCGATTTGATACCATGATTAAGACCGCAAAACCAAATATGTCATAATCTTAATAAATTACAAACACTAAATACCATATTCTAAGAAAATATCGATAAAAGGCCCGATTTATCGTTGTCGACGGTAGCATGCTTGCCCCGCAGGTCATTAATATAAATGTTTAAAAGACGAGGCGACGTCAAACCCCCTTATCTCACTCTAGGTACAAATAATAATATTCACAAATAATATTCATCAGAGTATGAATTTCTTCACCTTACAAGATTTATCTAATTGCTGTACCAATAGGAAAACAATGTAATAATTTCTTGTGGCAACCCAGCAGCTTGTACATCCTATCCACCGAAACGAGTTAATGGAGCGCTGCCTCTGTCACAAATCTCATAAAGACAAGGACAGAATACGGTTAGTGGGAGTGATTAAGAAGTAAAGTTGTATTCATATGCAATGTTTTTGTGTGCCTTATAAATTATTTATTCTATCGTTACCATTTTGTTTAATTTTTCAGGGAATTTTAATAAAAAAGACAACTTTTTAAAATAAACTTTTATTATATTTACCTATTGTGTATTTATATTTAATACGGTGATATACAAATGTAGCTAAAGTATATTATAAATAATCTTCATTTTCCAGTGTGATAAAATTTATATTAATAATTACTTTTACTCCGACGTATCACTGCTGCTACTGTCGCCTTCCATGTTCACTATGAAAGATCATAGATTCTACATTAATGTCCATGGCATTCAATTAAGAATAAGAAAGATGGACATCCCATGAATACCCATAGATGAGGCTTTCAATACATCATTGAAGGAGATTCCATTGAACTCATCATAGATTGATACATGTTCCTTATCATTTTGAAGCTTCAGAAGGCTCGTCACCGCCTTTTTTTCCACAAAATTTATATTGTCGCACATCTTACTTCAAACCCATTAGATAATAGAATAGTGAAGTGCCAATTCTATAATCTGGCTAATGAAAGTAGAGACTAGAAAAACCTGGTGAATTAAAAAAAATAGCATCATGGTAACCCCGACAATAGTACGAAATAAATCGATCAAAGAAACTTGATTAATTTTTTTAATGAAATTAATTTAAATTATCGTAAAAAATAACAATATTGGTAATGTGATATCTTACTTTTTGATGAGAAGTATATTATTAAAATGATAGACAACTAGTATTAATCAGGTTTAAAAATAAAAGAACAAAATACAACAATTATTTTTATTCATTGTCATCAAAATCTGAATCCAGAAATTCTATATGGAATGAATCGTCAGAGTCACCGGTATCGCTGTTTCCTACATTGATTAAGAAACTATTAAATTTGTTATGTTTTTATTCATTTTCAAATACGGAAATTCCAAAATCTCAATAACCAAACACACCAACAACCGTTCGATTGACAACAGTGACACCAGAAAAACGACTTAGACATTCATGCTAGTACTGCCTTATAAAAAGTTTGCAAAACCCCCCAGTGTCTATTTTCGTTAGCCCTACTCTATCACAATGTCCAAAATTTTTGCTGGATCACACGAAATAATATCATGAATCCTAACAACTAACAAGTCGGGTCCACAAAATAAAATAACAGGCTGCAGTTGTACTAGCATGATGAGAACGTCTCAATAGTACGGGTCTAACGAACAAACTGAAAAAATCTAACATTGTGTATGCAGCCTAAGCGTTGATATTTCACCAATCACGCGCTGGCCGGTTTTCTTCTCTATTAACTCGTTTCGGTGGATGGAATATACCTTTGATTTTTGATCATAGCCTATCGTAAGAAACCATATCAAAGGCCTTGGACAAATCTAGGAAACATGCATAAAGAGTTTTCCTTTTAACATAATAGCTTACAGTGTGTTTCAAGGCTAGCATAGCACTCTCCTTAGAAAGCCCTGCCCTAAAACCAAATTCAGTGTCCCGCAGTGTTGACACATTACAACTCTATCAAGTTGCTTGTCCAATAATCCATCCAAGACCCTTGCTATGATTGTGGCTGAAGAGATTGGCCTATAATTTAATTTATCAGATCAAAAGTAGGATTTTTTACAATAATTGGAACAACAATAGTTTTCATAAGAGCTTAAGATAAAAAAGGATGCTGTAAGCATAAAGTAGGTAAACAACATAACCAATACTCTACAAAGATGTGGTCTTACATGCACCATATGGTTCAAGTTCCTTGTCAATATAATATGAACAGCTGTGTGTTCTGATTTCGATTTTTTTCTTAAAGTTCAAGATTTCAATATTTGTTATAAAATTTCAAATTACCTTAGTATAAATTCAAATTACCGAGAAACTTATGGAGCGTACACATTGCTTGTAATGGAACCTGTAATGTAATCTGCAAAAAAAGTTCCCATGATTTGTACGCCTCTCGAGCGCGAACTGAGCCGCACTAAAGCGCGCTCGTGGCCTGCTCTAAGCTATCCGTACATTTTCTGTTTTTTGAATAACATCAAAAAATGCTCGATGCTCAATGTGGACGGGCGTTCGCGCGCCCGTTCACATTGCGCGAGCACACCGGTCGCGAACAGGAATTGCGCCTGTGTGCGTGAGACTTGCTCCTGTGTAGTGACGCTCGAAGCGCGCTCTACGCTATCCGTGAATTGTCGGTTTTTTGGACAACATCAAAGGGACGCGGATTGCAATTCATATTGAATTATTTTTTATTGTTTTGCATTTCATAAATATTGGATAATTACGAGAGCAACTTCAAAGTGTGATATTTTGTTTGTTAAGTTATCTTAATGATTATGATGTCAAATGAAAGCTCTATGCATAAAACCAATTTATCCATTTGAATGATGTTAATCAGTTTAATCGTTTAGGAGATAAATTAGAACTAATTTTTATGGTAAAGATGTAAACAAACCAGAACTTGTAAAGTTTTTGTTTTATCAACTGTAAGCAATTCTCTGCCTTTTCTCCTTTTATAAAATGTGGTGCGCCGCAACCAACGTCTAGATCTTCAGCACTTTTTTTATGAATTGATGATTTATCATTATATATTGATGTATTTAAAAAACCGACTTCAATAACATTTCTGGGGTATTCTTAGGGTATCTGGTAGATCACTTTCCAAATGCGAGGACGTGATAGTTCAATATCATACTTACACCACAGTACAGATATCTACAGAATTCAACTCGGCCGCATCATTGAAATAAATGCCTACAGCGCCACGGTCCGTTCACATGTGATAGGGCTGCCCGCCTTCAGAGTTTAAATTACATTTGCCTACTTTGTGTTTACTTCCATTTAATTTTATGACTGCAAATATACTTTTTTATATAAACAAATAAAAAACTTTGTAAATTGAATAGGAAGTGTTCAACAAAAATACGTTTTGTGTCAAAAAATCATGTTTACGTTTGAATAACAAATTGGTCTTATAAATTAGCGACCGAAAAATACTTGCGCCTCGACTGAGACGCACGAAAAGATGTATTGTTACATTTTAAAGTATAAAAAATCCGCATATTAATGTAAAGCTCAATGAACAATTTTTTCGGAAATTTGAGATACCTAGTAGAAATTTCGAGAAGCCAATGTTGTATGAACCTATATTTTTAGTTATAATGTGGTAGCTGTAAAGCTGTAAACTGAGTTCTTTTTAATATTGTTTGATATATCTAGAATATTCTTGTTAAATCTTATGGCCGACGCGGTAAAATCTTATTACCTACGTTGTTCTTGGAACAATTACCGATGTAGATAGATGGTTATATGTCTTATTTTGATTGAAGGTGTGTAGGTACCTACTTGATATTGTTTTATCGTGTCGAGTTGTTATGCAGGTTATTACGATAGAAAGGTATTGTGATTATTTCATATTTATAATATTCCAATAGTGTACCTATCTCTAAATAAAGGTGAGAGTTAACCTTTATACCTACCTATTGAGAGAAAATGAATAAGTAGGTATCTTGTTTTACGTTTGGATTTAAATCGATTGAATTGTTTCATTTGACAAGAATTATGATTTGTTATAAATCTGTATTTCGAATATGTTTGTTATTAAGTAATAGAAATTCATCTTTTAGCGCAAACTTTAGGTAGGTATTAAGTATTTAGAAGTTTATGTTCTTTGTGTTTTTTTTTTAGAAATTTGCGTATATTTGGACTAGGTACTTACTACAACTTATAAAAGGTTTTTTGCAAGTAAAACACCCGCGCGAAAATCGCCGCAACAACTTCAGAGGGCAATGTTTGGCGCGATCTCTACCTACTAACTGGTCTTCGCAATCCATGTCTCGTGTGATCTATTAATTTTCTGAAGTCTGGCGGACAGAAAAAAACGCGTGTCGACGGACCGTGCTCGCGACGAAATACGGAAACATTTTTTCTCAGGATGCTCGCAGTGTATGTTCAGTTCGTGCGAAATACACGTACAAATACACCGAGCGCAGCATCGAGCGCTGGTTATTACATTACAGGTTCGATTACAAGCAATCTGTACGCACCATTACGTATTGTGATATTTATGTATTTAAGAAAAAAATGTAATTCGCACTTCCATGCTGGAGTGGGAGCGAAAGAAAAACGTAGAATGTGCCAGCTGCTTCTCTTCCCGGGCATACTGCAAAAGTCAGTTAAGGGACAGAGGTTTTAAAGGCGTTTTTTGGGCGATAGTCTTACCCCCCGTCACTACAATAGTCTCTCTCCATCTTTATAATACCTCCAAATTTGTCAAACGTTACCTGATGTCTTATAACCTCTGGTGTTCTGCCTACCCCATAAGGAATACAGGCATGAAGTTATGTATGTATGTAAATGTAATTTGTTGTTATAATATAATTTGTAGTTTGGGCTAGAAAGCGTTGAAGCACCACGTTGAATACATCGTTGGCAGAAAAAAAAAATTAAAGTCGTTCTTGAGCAGTGAGTGACCCTTGTGCATATCATACGATATCGCAGGTTCAGCAAGGTTCGGCGCGATCTGTACAAGGATAGGTGACCGCCGATTATTCATTTCTCACGACGACTTCCATGCTTGAGCACTTGGCAAAGGTTCCGTGGAGCGCACATTCAAGCAGCAAGCAGTCGGTCCCGGGTGCTGTATACTTGTATACAGTAATCGTTAGGAGCAATTTTGGCCCCCTGAAAATTCTGATATCCACCAAACTGGCTCAGTGCTCATAGCCTTAACCTCCTCGTCACCCAGGGGAGCGACTTATAGACCTGAAGTGGCTAAGTATGATAATGATCGTGGAATTCAAAACCCATGGTAATGCTATATTTAAATAAATAAAGCCTAGACTCCTGAAATTTTGCATGTATCTTATTTATATATATGTAATGAAAGTGCATACTAAGAAAAGTATTTGGGAAACGCCACCTTAGGGGCAAAATAATTACGGGTACTCTAACTTAAGGACGCGTTTCCGCAAATCTTCAAAATAGGGTATTTTCTGGTACATATTGTGATAAAATGGCGCAAAGTTTAGTATAATTACAAGTACTAATAGATAGATAAGACTTTCATCTCCATTTATTATATAAAAATAATATAAATAAATTTGTTTTTGTGGCTTAAAAACTAATTTTGCGATGCCTCGTCGCACGAAAATGACGATTTTAAGCCAATTTACGGTACCACATTTGGTATGAAAACACAAGTATTTATGAATAAAAAAAATACTATTCGATGGTTGACATGTTCATTTTTGATAATACGCATTTTTTTCTTTGAAATTACTACTAAAAACCCTTTAAAAAAAAATAAAACCAAACACGTAATTTTCTTCATGTTTGTATAAATGCGTAAATCTTAACACACTGTGGTAAGGGTTATTATACTTTAGCAAATAATGTCAATATCATTACAAACAAAAACTAGATATCTTCAGTCTGCGCTCAGCCGCTGTCGAGAGTGGACCTGTATCGCTTTTGAGTTATTTTTCGTGCTAAGAAACATCGCTGTACATACACAATTTATTACATCAAACAAGTCTCGATACTTGACGCTCCCTGAACTGAGTTGAAAAGGTAATAATATAATTTTATTGAAAAAAAAAAATTACAAAACCTTTTATGATTAGGATTGAATTTGGAAACTTGGAATCATTATGTTTGTTAGGACTAAACCTTATCTCCAGTTCTGGTAGTGGGGTCTGAAGGTATACCTCGAGGTGCTACTGGTACTCCTAGACGGGTAAAGCTAGGTATATCGAGTTTAGGCTCATTTTGATTCGAAGGAAGAGACCTTACCACCAGTTTTGGTAGTAGGAGCTGAAGGTATACCTCAAGGTGCTACTGGTACTCGTAGACCGATAGAGCTAGGCATGTCAAGTTTGGGTTCATTTTGATTCGCAGGACGAGACCTTACCACCAGTTCTGGTAGTGGGAGCTGAAGGTATACCTCGAGGTGCTACTGGTACTCCTAGACGGGTAAAGCTAGGTATATCGAGTTTGGGCTCATTTTGATTCGAAGGAAGAGACCTTACCACCAGTTTTGGTAGTAGGAGCTGAAGGTATACCTCAAGGTGCTACTGGTACTCGTAGACCGATAGAGCTAGGCATGTCGAGTTTGGGTTCATTTTGATTCGCAGGACGAGACCTTACCACCAGTTCTGGTAGTGGGAGCTGAAGGTATACCTCGAGGTGCCATTGGTACTCCTAGACGGGTAAAGCTAGTTATATCGAGTTTGGGTTCATTTTGATGCGTAGGACGAGACCTTACCACCAGTTCTGGTAGTGGGAGCTGAAGGTATACCTCGAGGTGCCATTGGTACTCCTAGACGGGTAAAGCTAGTTATATCGAGTTTGGGTTCATTTTGATGCGTAGGACGAGACCTTACCACCAGTTCTGGTAGTGGGAGCTGAAGGTACCATATTTTAAAAGAACTGAACAGGACACAAGGAACTGAAATCTATAGGCGGTCAGATTTGGTGGAATCGGGTTTTCATATTTTATTTCTTGCGGATTTGCTTCGAAGGCGTATCGTGTATCGACTAACACACGGGTTGTCCGCAGGTCGACGGGAAGAAATAATAAAATTTATGGACAAAGGATAATGCAAGTGATTGGGCTCCAAAAAAAAAGTCATTGTGCAGAGATGAGATGAGAGTCAGATTATAGATTAGACACATGTCATTCATATTTGTTAGGACGCCAAAAAAATTAGCCCTGGGAAAAAAAATATATGACCAAAAATACATTTTGCGTTTAATAGAATAAAAATCGTTTTATTTTATGATACAGAAACTGAACGCCCGTAGATTTCTACGAGTGTATTCGTATAACCTTTACAGCCATTGACTACGAAACGAGTGAATATTGTAAATAAATACGATTATATCGATTATATTATTATTATATACATATAAACCGCGATTAGTTCGTCTCTTTTCTTAGTATAGCGACTTCCCTTCTTATTATCGTCGAGCTAGACAGCAGTGCGCTGTCACAAAAGAGATGTTATTAATCTGTCTCTTTTCTTACTATAGCGAACTTTTTGCGGCACTGGTTCGGCGACATTGGAAGCACGGTTTACAACTTGTAGCCACCCCTTTTGATTTGATTTGTCTTTTTTCTTACTTTAGCGATGTCTCTTATACGGCACTGGTTCGGCGACATTGGAAAAGCAGTTTACAAATGTGTAACCACCCCTTATGAAATAATGGTATGTATGGTTTATCTAATACTGCCATTTAGAATAAGCTAATGTGTTGGTATAAGTGGTTATCGTTAATGAAAAAAGTAAGACTTTTAAACACATGATTTATTATTTCATTCATTACCATTGGTAAGAGTTCTTAAACATAAAATAAGTACTATTTTTGAAGACGTTATTCATTATTTCAGTACAATTAAACAGACATCATAAATTATAAAAGGAATAGTACTTTTAAACACATGATTCTTTTTTTTTTTTATAAGTGACTAAACCCGCGTTTGACCTCAATCTCACCTGATGGTAAGTGACGATGAGGTCGAAGATGAAAGCACACGGGTTTAGGAAGGAACTGGCTCTTTATACAATATTGCCGGTACACATTACCGCCGGAGCGGTAACATTTGGCGGCAGACTTTATATAAAGGGTGGTCGCTAGCCAGGCGGACCCAGAAGGGATCCTACCACCAAGCAAAAATTCATATTAACAATACAATTAAATATCATAATCATAAAAGAAGTTCGACTTTCGACTCGAACCCCGAAATGTTTCGAATAAAATGGACAATGCGCGCTAATAATGTGCTCCGAGAAAGAGATAGAGAGCGTTAATGAAATCTAGTTGTAATAATTATATAACCACTATTAGACTTTATTAACCACTTATAGCAACATACTAGCTTATTCTAAACGGCAGTATTAGATGAACCATACATACCATTATTTCATAAGGGGTGGTTACACATTTGTAAACTGCTTTTCCAATGTCGCCGAACCAGTGCCGTATAAGAGACATCGCTAAAGTAAGAAAAAAGACAAATCAAATCAAAAGGGGTGGCTACACAGTTGTAAACCGTGCTTCCAATGTCGCCGAACCAGTGCCGCAAAAAGTTCGCTATAGTAAGAAAAGAGACATATTAATAATAACATCTCTTTTGTGTGTCGACGATAATAAGAAGGGAAGTTACTATACTAAGAAAAGAGACGAACTAATCGCGGTTTACAACTATGTAGCCAACCCATTAGGTACTTATAAGGATCACACAAGCACTTTTTTTACCAATAATCGTATTTATTTACAATATTCACTCGTTTCGTAGTCAATGGCTGTAAAGGTTATACGAATACACTCGTAGAAATCTACGGGCGTTCAGTTTCTGTATCATAAAAGAAAACGATTTTTATTCTATTAAACGCAAAATGTATTTTTGGTCATATCTTTTTATTTATTTATTTATTTATTTAAATAAGGCTTACCAACTAAATACATAAAATCACATTTCATAAAATACATAACTTACAAATATATTGTGGTACATATGTATCTAAATTAAAGGTATGCACAACTTTTTCAAGAAGACATTTTTTTTACGCGAGCCTAAAATTAAAACAGAAACTAGGATGATTTATAAAAAGAAGTTAAATATATTTATTACAAAATGAACAACAATACTAAAATTTAAATCAAAGACAATTTTTGCAACATACATAAATACATTTTTTAAAGGAAGCTAAGCTATCACAAAAAATATCTAAATTACTATTTTGAAATATATCATTGTAACTTTTCAACATTGTTAAAATAGGAGAGGAACTACCATATTTTGTTTTTCTCAAAGCCACTGAGAAGGGCTTATAATTATGCAGACGAGCAGCGACCCTAGGGGCTAATATATTAATTTGTTCTAGGAGAGACGGACAATCCACTTCATGGTTCAATAATTTATGCAAAAAAATCATGGACAGCTGTTCCTTACGTTGCCTTAGAGATAACATGTTAAATTGGCCTAACCTATCAGAGTAACTCCTAACACTGCGGTAACTACCATTCATAAAAGAGATTCTATTAACAAACTTTCGTTGTATCTTTTCTATGCGCTGAATATTATTCTGGTAGAACGGGTACCAAACAGAACTACAATAGTCTATGTGACTACGTACTAGGGCAAAATACAAAACCTTCATTGCTGTAATAGACTTAAATTCTTTTGTGTTTCTGAAAATAAACGCCAACATTCTAAGGCCTTTATTGACCGTGTCATTTATGTGATGAGTGAACTTCATTTCAAAATCAAGAACAATACCCAAATCTTTAACCTGTTCTACTCTTTTTAAGATCGTTCCATTAATATTGTAACTACTAAGAAATTGAACTTTTTTTCGCGAAAATTTTATGTGACAACATTTAGTGGCGTTTAATGTCATACTATTGAGTCTACACCATTCCGTCACTCTATCTAAGTCCTCTTGGAGTTTTAACTGATCGTCACTATTCATAACTACTTTGGACAATTTTAAATCATCTGCGTAAAGTTGGAATTTAGAGTTATGAATGCAGTGTTTTATGTCGTCAATGAACATAACAAACAGAATCGGTCCGAGGTGTGAGCCTTGTGGGACTCCGGAAGAGGGATGAAACATCTTAGATGGAAAACCATTCACGACAACTCGTTGTATACGATCACTCAAATAAGATGAGAACCAGTTCAAGAGAGACCCATGTATGCCAAAAGTGGTATTAAGCTTATGAATTAATATTGCATGATCTACCTTATCGAATGCTTTGCTAAAGTCAGTATAGATGGCATCAACTTCTTTTCCTGTGCTCATATCAGCAACTATTCCCTCAACAAATGTTAAAAGATTAGTTGCTGTGGAGCGTTTTTTAATAAAACCGTGTTGTTTGTCTGTCACAGATTGTTTTATGTGCCAGGATAACACGGGACAAATTAAGGACTCAAAAACTTTGCCAAGAATAGGGAGAATACTTATAGGTCTATAGTTATTAACATCAGTTTTATCACCTGCTTTATAGATTGGGATGATGACGGCATCTTTCCACACCTTAGGGAATTTACCTTCTGAGAGAGATCTATTGTAAATTATATGCAAGGGAATAGCCAAAATTTTTGCACAGTTTTTAAGAAAAATCGGATGAATACCATCGCTTCCTGCGCTTTTATTGGAATCAAGTGACTTTAAAGCCTTCTCTATACTATCTTTGCTTATATATAATTGGCATAGTGATGCATTGACGTGAGTTGTTATTTGGTCGGTTAAGTCAGTACTAGCAATCGAGCCATACGCCAAGGCAAAGTTGTCTGCAAAAAGATTACTAATGCTGTCACCGTCTCTTGCAATCCTGTTATCACAACTCATAACTGAAGGTATTTCACTTTTTACTTTGCGTTTATTTTTAACGTAAGCCCAGAAGTATTTTGGATTTTTAATGACATTACTGACAACGGTTTCTATATAGTTTTTGTAACATTTTTTCATCATTGCTGACGTTCGATCTTTCAAAATATTGTATTCTAAATTATCAAGGTCATTTTTATATTTTTTATAATTTTGTCGAGCTTTTTCTTTTTCGTGTAGTAATCGAATCAGATTAAGGGAAAACCATGGCGGATATTTCTTTTTATTAAGTTTCCGCATTGGCACATGTTTTCGAATAATTTCATTCAAGATAATATAAAATTTTGATACGACGTCGTCTATTTCGGAACATTCTTTAAATTCAAAATTCCAATCCACTTCACTTTAGGTATTTCGTATGGCCTCATAATCTGCATGAAAGAAATTATACCTAGGTGTATTTTTAGGAGTTAGCATTCGAGGTGTTTTAAGGAATAAGACTATATGCAAAGGCGGGTGATAAAGGTCCACTCGAGAAATAATGTTTTGAGACTCATTTACCGAAATACCACAGCTGGAATTACTAAGAACCAAATCAAGGATCTTTTTTTGGAAGTTTAATACATGATTATATTGTTTTAAGTCAAAGGCCGACATAAAGTCAACAATGTCACAGGCCATCGAGCTGTCGTAATTGCTAGGACGCAGAAAAGCATCCGAAGATGACGACCACTCAATATCTCGCTGATTGAAGTCACCAAATAAAAATACGTTATCGTCCAAACCATCCATAACACTAGAACATTTACCTAAAAACTCTTCCAGATATATATGTCTTAGAGGGGATGGCAAGTAAACACAACAGAAGTGCAGTTTAGAAGTGCCTAAAATTAAGGTTACCCACAGGTCCTCGCATCTGCTTTCGAATGCGTAATTTCGATATGCTTGGATAGACTTTTTAACAGCAATAAGTACACCCCCACCTTCACAAGCCATGTCAAAAGTATTTGATGATCTGTCTCTCCTAAATATCTGATAGCGGTCATCGAAAATTTCGCTGTCATATATTCCGTCGTTTAGCCACGTCTCCGTTAACACTATCATATCAAAGTCGTTGGCTCTAACTTCCAGAAAAATATTGTTTAATTTTGTCCGCATACCGCGGACATTTTGATAATAAACACAGGGATTGAATTTTAAATCTAAAAACACTAATCACTATTATAATATAAATACCTATTGCCGAATCAAGCCAGGGTCTTCAAAAACTCTTGATGAAGTATTACTTTCGCTGGGTGTTCATCGTCCTTGCGCAAAAAGATCTTTCCATTTCGCACCCATACATATTTAAATTTATGTTCTTTGGCCCATATTCTTGTTATTGCGTGGAGTGCTTTATTAGCAGGTGTCAGATGCTCAGAGATGTAAATTGGCGACTCCTTGTCTCCATAACCCAGCAGTTTTGTGTTTAATTTTTCCTTTGGATGAGATCTGTTGTATTTATACACAGCTGCAAGAAGATTGTCACGTTTCAGCTTACTGACGACTCTGCATATGACTGTTTTAGGAAAACTCGATGTCTTATTTTGTTTTTGTACTCGATTACAGGCCAAGATGTCAGATTCCGAAAGAGAAAACCCAATAATTTTGCTAATTTGCAACATTGTGTTTGGCAAGTTTTCCTGATTATGCTCAGGAAGACAGTGGATTTCGATATTATTTTGCCGCGAATCTTGTTCCATTGCCGATATTCTTAGTTCTAAGTCTTTGACCTTGCGTTGGAGCACTTCATTGTCAGATCTGAGCTGCTTAGTATCCTGCATAAATACCTCTACTTTATCCTTCATGTCCTCAAATTTAGTATTCATGAAGCTTATGGATTCTTCGATGCTATTTATCTCCTTTCTCAGGGAAGAAAACTCTTTCTTAATTGCGCCTCTTACAATCGCTTCCAGCTCTTCTTGGAGGATAGCTTTAATAGTAGTTCGTAAAGAGACATCTTCATTCTCAAAATTGTTGCCACACCCTCTTGCTTTTTTATTAACATTTCGCGTTTCCTCAGATAAGGTATCAGTTGTCGTCAAAGAACTCTTACAAGGTGTGTCATCATTCTTTGCATGCCGCTGAGCAGATGAAATCTCTATTGAGCAATCGGGGCATTTCCAGTTTATTTGTTTTTTAAAGTTTGTACTGATAAGATTCACACATAGGTAATGGAAGTTCTTTTTACAGCGGGATTGACTACATGTAATTTTTTCTGAACTTTTCAGGGTGTTATTACATCCACTACAAGTAATATTGCTCATTTTGTTTACTTATTAGACCAAAAAAAATATTTGGATATATTTAGCCTTAGCACAAGTACGCTTAAACGCAGCACGAAAACGGTCGAGTAGCCAACCGACGTCTAAACGCAGCACGACGACGAGACGATGCGTGTGCGATGACTCACCGTTCCTCGTTGAAGCGATGCAAACAGCGGCCGATGAAATGTTCGTTAACCAAAATTTTGTAAAATGTTTTTGCTTATAACTTTTGATTCCGCTTCAATATGACAATCCGGTTTTCACTGTTTTTACGATAGATAACTAGCCTTCGTAAATATGGTAAAAGAAATATAATAATACAAGATTTAACTACGGTTTGGAAAATAAGTTCACAGAGCAATTAAAAACTCGCTCTCTTGCGCGGGGTAGCGGGGGATATAGGCTATTCCTAGGGCTAATTTTTTTGGCGTCCTAACAAATATGAATGACATGTGTCTAATCTATAATCTGACTCTCATCTCATCTCTGCACAATGACTTTTTTTTTGGAGCCCAATCACTTGCATTATCCTTTGTCCATAAATTTTATTATTTCTTTTAAAATATGAAAACCCGATTCCACCAAATCTGACCGCCTATAGATTTCAGTTCCTTGTGTCCTGTTCAGTTCTTTTAAAATATGGTACCTTCAGCTCCCACTACCAGAACTGGTAGTAAGGTCTCGTCCTACGCATCAAAATAAACCCAAACTCAATATACCTAGCTTTACCCGTCTAGGAGTACCAGTGGCACCTCGAGGTATACCTTCAGCTCCCACTACCAGAACTGGTGGTAAGGTCTCGTCCTAAGAATCAAAATGAACCCCAACTCGACATGCCTAGCTCTATCCGTCTAGGTGTATGTACCAGTAGCACCTCGAGGTATACCTTCAGCTTCCACTACCAGAACGGGTGGTAAGGTCTCGTCCTAAGAATCAAAATGAACCCAAACTCGACATGCCTAGCTCTACTCGTCTAGGAGTTCCAGTAGTACCTCAAGGCATACCTTCAGCTCCCACTACCAGGACTGATGGTAATGTCTTGTCTTATGAACTCGAACTTGACATGCCTAGGAATAGGAATTCCAGTAGAAGCCCTCGAGTGTACCACCAGCTCATCAGGTTCGATGGTGAGGTTTTATCGTTACGAATAAAACGAGCTCAAACTTTCCGAGCACTTTAATTAATCTTACCCAATTTAATCGTTAAAAGAATTTGCAAATATTTAAAACTAAAGTATCAAAACTGTTCAAAACCTTTCGTCTTTTTCACGGCACGCTTGTGTGCGTGAATCTTATACATGTAGTAGTAGAATTCGATACCTAGCCTTTTCGGAAACGCATCCTTAAGCCTTATCTGTGCATCATATCTACAAAAGTTATATCTTGACATAGGAATGTCATTATCATAAGTGTCAAATTAGATCGGGCGAATCTAGTGCTCGGGAATTTAGCTTTCGTTGCCGTAAAAATTAAAACTTACACTGATGTTACAGGGTTTTCAACCGACTTCCAGAAAAGGAGGAGGTTCTCAATTCATCTTTAAGTTTTTTTTGTGTCTTTGTTACCCGATATTTCGGAAAATTATGAATTGATTTTGAAAATTGTTATTCCGTATGATAGAGGATACTTAATAGTTGGTTTCATATAAATTTCATCGAAATCGGTTAGGTACTTCATTGAAAATTTCAAACTTTTGAAAAAATATGTCTGATTTCTAAGAATGTTTACGTTGATGACATTCTCAGCCAAAGTTTTGACGAGAAGTCGGTTTTTTTAATGCTCTGCAATTCTGCATTCGTTGATTATCTTAGTATCAAAACCAAACTGCTTTTTTTTTCATGATGGGTTGTCGTATGTCTATTTGATACAGGCAGTAAACTTTTGACAAATCTTCTTTTTTTCATCATTGACAATTTGCTAACAAAATATGTCAAGAATAACTGCAATTTAGGCAAAGATGTCCTTACATCACGAGCCTATTGGCCTAAATTTCATTATTTTTAGAATAAGAAATATCGCAAAATTTATGTCTGGCATGAATCAGTTATGATATCAATTGAAAATTTCGAAATTATAGCAAGTGTCTTTTTTTGTGTTTTAATTAAAGTCTTATGTTTGATATTTAGAATCAGAAGGACACAAATGCTTGACAAGCGGATTAAATTCTTGTCAAACATACCGGAGACGGAGCCTGCTGAGGAGGATTCCCAGAGAAAATGGGTGCCTAAGAAGAAGCATGAAGTCCTAAAGGCGAAGTACAAATGCCTCAAGAAGTTATTCCAAATATACGACGCAGGCGTCATGGGCATGCTCCCGCCCGCCGATGCAGAACCCGACGCGAGCTCTTTAGAACCAACACGACGAAAAATAAAAAGATCTCATAAACCTAAAACAGACACTGCTGCAGGCACTTCAGAAATCGATCTTACTTTTGACCAGGACTTAGATTACCAAGAGTTCGATGACGAGAAAACAAGTTTTCTGAATCATGCCGGTATTCAATCGAAGCCTACATCAACAATCTCTACTCAGGTCGATGAAAACCAGCCAGTTGTGACAAAAACCTCATCATCGTTTAAACTACAAGATGATGGCACGCAGAATTCTGAATTAAATCTTTTGCTAACTACAAAATCTACCACGGGATGCGAAAGTACACAAGCTAATCCAACTCCTAAAGATTATTATATGGGTAAAAGGAGAAGATCGAGATTTAAATTTCAGGCATTTCTGCGAAGACTCTTTGGAGTCAGACCTGATGCAAGGCAAGCCAATGGTAGGAGTCACAGTACTTCTTATTGTGCGAGACGCAAGCGTGGTCCAATAAGAATCAAAGGGCAGGCAAGGTCTAGAAACAAATCTGAAAGTTGTTTGCGCGAGAAGAATCCAGCAATTTTGACGTGTGTTCAATCGGTGCAAAAACATTGTCTGACCGACACAACTCCACGCAGGTGTCCGGTAGTGGGATGCCAAATGACCACCAACGGTAAGTAATTTCGTACTATCTCACTTGATTTGTTTTGTTACTGTATATTTTGACCGCTAATGCTATGAAGTCCCATAGAACCGATTTCTTTGCATACTCATTCACTGTCCATGTTGTTAGATTGTGGAACTCCTTACCGTACAAAATTCGTGAGTCGAAATCACTATATATTTTCAAAAAAAGAGTTAGAGAACATTATCTTTCTCTAATTTAGGTTTTTAAATCGTATAATTATATATTTTTATATTATAGATAGTTCATTGATAATATTTCAACAACAGTTCATAGATATATATTTTATGTATTTGTATATTAAATTGTATGTATGTATTTAGTATGTAGTGTATGTAATATATCTTTATTTGCTTGTAAGCAAGTTGTAAGCACTTAATTTGTTCTTTTTAATCTCATTTTACAGCCTCAGGCTTGCTGGTAGAAATTTCTTACAGAAGTAAGCTTTGCCTTTGTACATTTTTTTAAATTTATATATTTCTTTAATTAAGTTTCTATGTGTGTACATAAATTATTAAATAAATACACAGGTTAGGATAATTTGCTAAACCTTTGTTTAATAGTTATTAATACGAAAGTAGTTTTAGTATCAAGATGAAATAAACTTGAGCGGCTACAAAATCTCTGCATAAGGTTGTCTTTGGATTATGCAAATACGACTATATATCTGCGTTCCGCACTAATCTCAAGTGGCTTCCTATTTGCCTTCGCCGGAATACTCACATTCTTTCTCTAGTCTACCGTATTCTGTACGATAAAGCGATAAGTACCTGAGTATCTTAAAGACCGTTTAAAATATCGGTACACCAATAACAACCGTAACTTGGGTTCCTCATCAAATTTACTCCTGACGACACCATCGCACACATCCACATTTTTAGGTAAGTCCTTTTTTGTTCGATCGGTGTCGTTATGGAACGAGCTCCCGACTGAGATCCGCTTTGCTCGCACACCGCGCATTTTTAAACGATGCTTAAATATCATTATAAGGTGAAACACTGTCCATCGTAGCATGTACATAATATACCTACACTGGTCATCACAAAAATCGGCCCACCTACTTTTTATACGAAAACTCATGTTTAAATATATTAAATAATTAAGATATATTAAAAATATTACTATTTACTAAACAACGTCATTATTTTTATACAAATTAGTCAAAAAATTATCAATCTCAATGGTGATTTTTTTACATTTTGACGACCGGCTGGTGTAGCGGTAACATACATTGCCTTTTATGCCAGAGGTCCTGGGTTCGAATCCCGGCGGCGGCGGATATTTGTGTGATGAACACAGATATTAGTTGTCAAGTCATGGATGTTTATATGTTTATTTAAGTTTATTCTAATAAAAATGTATTAATTCAATATGCATGTTTATATATTTCTTAAGTATATCAGTTATCTAGTATCCATAACACAAGTTCTTTAAGAAACTTAATTTGGGCTAGATAATGTTGTGTGAGTGTCAGAAATATTTATTTATTTACATTTTGCAAAAAAAAGCAGAAATCGCCGTTTGAACCCTATTTTAGGTACATGTTGAACACTCTGTAATTCTTAATCGTTATTGGTACGAAACTTTTTTTCAATATTCTGTGTCCCCTCCTCTTACTCTGTTTACTGCATAGGCCATTTCATTCATTTAATTAAGATGTTGAAGCTTCAAAGACGGATTCGGTCCCATTCTTCTCTTATAGCGGTTTCCAAAGCTTCTAAGAATGTAGGGGTGAGTTCTCGGGCTCTTACCTTTCGTTTTAACGTGTCCCACATGTGTTCTATGGGATTTAACACCAAACTTCCTGCTGGCCACGGCACAACTTGAATGCCGACTTCTTCTAGTACTGTGTAACAATGCGTGCTACGTGTGGTCGCACATTAACATGCATTAACTCATAATTTTCTTCGATGTAACCTGCATACGGCATGACACGATCTTCTAAGACCTCCGTTATGTAAATTGGAGCAGTCAGAGAACCCCTTGTGATAAAAACCAGCTCTGTGCATGCTGTAAAAGATACATTGCAGAGCCTCCACCGAAACTAACCGTTCTCGTATGCAGCACTGGGCGTAACGTTCCCCTATTCTCATGACAATACGGCGTCCATCAAAGTCGTTTAGTCATTGAACTCTCATCGCAGAATAGAACTGAGGACACACACACTCTTTATTGTACACCAACAGCATAAAAAGAAAGTAAAAAAGGTACATTTAATTTAGTATTGGCACAAAGGCGGCCTTATCGCTGTAGAGCGATTTCTTCCAGGCAACCGAGTCTTGACAGGATTAGGTAGTGGGAATTAGGATGGGCGTTGGGACACAATCTATAAAAATAGGCTTCATACAAATAATTACATAGACATATCTACATATTAATAACACATACATGTAAATTTATGTATTGTTAATTGCTAAATACCTACTTTTGTATCATCTTGTGAAGGTTGTCTCGTAGAGATCGCTCTAGAGCGATAAGACCGCCTATTGTACCTTTTGTTCCATGTTGTGTATTTTCCATTTTTGTTACTATACAATAATGTGTAAATAAATAAATTCTAATAATGCATACAAATACATTCAAATAATATATACACATACATTCTAATAATACATACCCATGACATATATACATATTGATAGTCAAAATATATACAACGTGTAACATAATGAAGAGATAATACTTAAGGGGATTGTATGTTTGGTGGTGTAGTTTATAAGTAACAGTAACATAAACTTGTAATCCTTACGGTTCGTTCGGAAAACAAGTTCAAAGTTTAGATCAAAATATCTAAGTGTCAACCCTAAAACAGCTGTTACCTTTTGATGGAATCTATTCGATAACAGATGGCGTTAAAATAAAGCGATAAGTAACCAAGAGAGATACTACAAAGTGTAATTTTATGCCTACTAAATTAGACGACAGCAACGTCTCGGGAATGTTTTTTTCGGTGGTATCTAATAAATGAAGAATATTTTTAAAACTACCTTTTCACCAATATCTGCGTTTATCACGCGGTTTACCAATTTAAAACTCTAGGTACTGAAATAATAGATTTGCACGTTCGAACCGACAACACGTTAATTTTAACTATCCGTGAGAATATATTTTCTTAACCTTAAACTATGATGCATCACTGACAAGGATATTTAACTTCTGGTTTATTCTCACACACTTACAACTATCATCACCACCATACAATAAAGCTTGAAATAAATTTTAAGTAATCTAGCATTCTGCAAAATTTTTATAGTCTATGAAATAGCAAGTTCGATGCCCTTTGTCTGCCGCGGATCGCTCGCTCGCTACTCTCGGGCTCTCACGTGTGTTACGTATTATAAAAATGTTTAATAAGTACTTATTCTTAGTCGCACTGTTTGTGGTTATGAACGGATGCTGAGGCTCGGTAGCCTTCTATTTCTAATACTTAACAACATACATGATCGAAATACATTTACGACTAAAATCAAAAATGTTATCAAATTAAGCATCAATTTAAGAGAAACGTAAAACAAAACATTAATTTAGGCACTCTCAATAAACTATGATATCAAACTTGTCATACAAAAAACTATCACATTTCTTTAGAAATACGCTATTACAAGAAACTAATATGAAACTATTACAAATCTATCGGTAGGTATTACCTACGTGGAAATTCTTTCGCGCGGCGTCAAATCGCAACTTATACCTAATGAAGAGAGATTCAAATAGACAATCAAACTTACCCCTAATTCTAATAAAAAACGAAGAAATATCCTCTCTCTTACTTTCAAACTTTCTAAGAATTATAATAGGAAACATTTTCGTTAAATACCTATGATTTTGTAAACCTCAGGCTATGATACAATACGTACTTACAGCTTCTTGTACTTCTTGTATTATCACATACTTATAACTATCAATACATACAACAACAAAGCTTTAAATTAATAAAATTAGCAACAAAGTAAAGTCGTTTTCATAAAAGATAACCCGTGCATAACTCTTATATCGAACACACAAGGTGTATTATCGCTCAAATCGCGGGACTTCTTTCGGCGTCTCGTCGCGAACTTGCGCCTTTCGGAATTTATACCCTTTGAGATTTACCGCCGCCGCTTCCAAGCCAAACTAAAGGTTGTTCCGTTCAATATTTATTATGAACAAATTCTCAACTCAACAAAATTTTGTATTTAAAAAAGTTAAATTACTAATGACTAATTATTGTTTTTAGTTGCGTTTGTTTCAGGCAACTGATATTATTTTCTAACGCTATAGGGAAAAATATCCTAAGTATACCTGTCCTAAAACTTTATTTTTTTATGAGGAATCTTTATCTTTTATTATTATTCTCTGTCTTGAGAAACAAAATGGATTAATTTCTTTATTTAAAATGTGTGAAGCGTAAAAATAAGTTACGTAAATTAACAAATAACAGTTTTTAATATTTTGATATTGAACAAACAACTTAAAAACTATTTAAGTGATTTCACGATTGAAAACTATTTATTTGTAACAGAATAACTTAACAATACAAAAAAAATAAGATAATGAAGTCATTTCATTGTATTATGAAATAAATTGGGTACTAAGATTTTGTTTATCGTATCGCTATACCGAAGAACCCTAAAAATTTTTAGGTAGGTACTAGAACTGCTTTGGTTCGGTTTATGTATTTGTTTAAATTTATTTCAGTGCTTTCGTGTCCGTTTTCAAGTGTACACGTCAGTGTTATCGAAATTTTTTTCGAAGTTTTCTTAAAATCTCTCGACTTGAAAGTATTGGAGGTAATGCACGACGACATGTGTATTCAAACAACAAATGTTACGATATGATTCTGTATGTTGGAGCCGCTAGTAACCACAGCATCAACGAAGCTCGAAGGCTTTACAGGCAGCGGTTTGTGGAGTGCAGGCCGGCAGCTGAACAGCGCCACTTACCCAGCTATGGCGTGTTTCGAAGCATGAGTCTGCGGCTCAGCGTGCCGGTTCTTTTCACGTGAAACCCAGCGCGGCCACCTTCCCGTTCCGAAAACTTAGAAGAGCAAGTCTTGGATCATTTCGAGGAGGATCCGAGGAGCAGCACTCGACGAGTCGGCGCTCTTTTGGATGTCAATCACATGGTGATATGGCGCACCATAGAGAAATATTATACTTCGTGGCGCACGCTTAGTGATGATGGCCAACATCCTTATCATTCCCGATGGACGCAAGAGCTGATACCAGCGGATTTGTTACCTCCTCGGTTAGGCTTTTGTCGGTGGCACAAACGTCACGTGGATGTGTGCGTATTGAAAAAGAAGGCAGAGGTTGTGAGCCGTTTTTGTAATTCCGGCTAAGTGTAAGGAAAACCCTAGATACAGTTGTGAGTGTTTTTACGCAAAGTAAACTGAATAATATGTCGATTGAAATAAGTGCGATACTTGCCATAAGAGTTTGTCAGATATTACAAATTTAAGTTGTGATAATTATAATAAACACTCTTTATTGTCATTAAACGTAGAAATAATTATGTAAACAATATTTAAGCGATTTAAAAAGCTTTAAGCGATTTCAAGCAACCCGATTTCTTCCGGGTAACCCGTTGTAATCTAACGTTTCATGTTTTTATTATTAATAAAAGTTGTACTAACATGTTGTTTTATTTGTTTTCATTAGCTAGGTAGTGTGATAAAAATTGTGTCATTCAATGTGCCAAACGATAGGTAAGTAACAATCAGCTGCGCTGATATCCGCGCTACTCGCGGTGGGCGGCCGCGGCGTATCGCTCGCTATTCAGCCGGTGCGGGAAAGGTCATAAGGTAACTGACTGGCGCAAGTCTATTTTTAGCTTGTTAGGTTGACTAGGGTTGTCAAAATATTTTATTGTAAAATAATTAAATAAATTTGTATGAAAGTCTATACCAGCACTGATTATGCTAATTCTTTTACTGTACATTCTACGTATGGTATACAAGCTAACCCTTCAGTTTTATCTCTCCATTTTGTTACACGTTGTATACAATGAGAGCGTTAAGATGAACAATGTGTCACAAAGTTATGTTGATTCGAGGAATGCAGTACAATAATGACTACAGTATTGGCTGTTGGGCTAAATAAAGACTTATTTCCATAAAATACGTTTATCGGGTTATTATACATTTCATATTATCAGTTAGCCTTCAATAAATAGTGGTAAATTACTCCATGAGCCCTACAAAACAATAACTGCGATTGTTATAATTTCACGAAACGTATGGATTTAGCCTCTTGGAAACGGTCGGAAGTTAACAAGCAACTGCAACTTCGATAATTCCTAGACTTAAAGTTTGTTTTTAGAAATTCAAACACTTGATGACGATCTCCGTAGTGCAGTGGTCTAAACACTACTTCGCCAATTGTGAGGTCGCGGGTTCGATTCCCGCACGGAACAAGAAAAAAAATCGGGTCTGAGCGTTTATCTATAGGTACATATATGTATTTATATACTACGTTCCCCCCTTTTCGCTACATGGTATCTCATAACACAATCTTTGCTTACTTTGGGGCCATGTAGTTGGTGTGATTGTCTGGGGATTTTATTTTAAATAATCGTATTAGACGGGATTTAATTGCGTTTTACATTTGTTTAGTTTTTTGCCAAGGTGTTTGGATCAATTCACAACGATTCGTAGTCGAGAGAGACTAAAGTTTTAACGCGACCAAATGTCTTAATATACGACCATCAATATATCAACTTTTGACTAAGTCGCAACAGGTCTATTTTGTCTCAAATTGATATAAAAGGCTTAGTAAAAGTACATGCGTTAGTGTTTTAATATAGGTACTCATTACTAACAATATACGTGTACGTACGAACATAAGTTGTTATTGTTACGCTTATTTTGTCAAACATTAATTTTATCTCTGTATTATAAATAAATAAAATCAAACGGGTAATAAGAAAATACCAATTAGGTACCGATGAAATTCTTAATGTAAATCTAATATAAACGAATTGCATTTTCAGGTATCATCAATTACAATGATCATCTCAATATATCTCATTTCACCGAAAAGAAATATATCTGTCACTATTGCCACGAGGGCTTTGAACAGGAAGAAGACAAGATTGCCCACGAAAATGAACACATTGGCATCAACAAGATTGAAAAGAAGATAGCAGCAACAAAATCGTTTATCAACCAAGTGCAAACTACTTCCGTGACACAAACAGATACTCAACTCAGAAATCAAAAAATATCAGATGACAAACTGAATAAGATAATTAACTTTATCGAGAAAATTCCCGATCCAGAACGGTTTGTGGCCGAAGTCAAAAATCAGTCAAAAGCTAATGTGAATTCCAGAGAACACAATTATGATGATTTAGATAGTGTGATAGAGAAAAAGAGTTCGAGCCACAACTCTAGCGGCCGTAAAGTGGATAGCTGTGGAGATTTCAAAGGCAGGAATTACCTGAATGAATTATCGACTATTGTGAAAAGGTCTTCGAAGCTGGCGAATAGGTATCAAAAATCGAATGGACCTTGTTATTCAATAGACGAACAAATGGACAATAGGTATCAGTAATTATCTGAGTTGATTTAAGCCGATTTGTTAACAGTTTTATCCGATTTTGTAATGCGACCGAGTCATTGTCAACAGGACGAGTTGTATGCGTGGCCAAAATTTAAAATTTAAAGTAGTTTGATTACTTTAGTCATCATTTTTCAGTTTGTTGCGCCATAAGAGTGTGCACCAGATGAAAGTAAAGATAAACAAGTGAAGTGACACTATAAGCAATGTATCGTTGGTCCTTCCATGTAAAAGTAGTGTATTACTTTTTATCACCATGTACTGCTCACTTGGCAGATTTCACCTGAAAGTTTGGATGCCTAGATGAATGTATGAATGTCTGGGTGTCTGAATGTTTGTTCCTCAATGACGGCAGAACGGTTCAACGGATTTGGATGAAATTTGGCATAGTGATTTTGATTCTGATAGTGTACAGCCTGGAATAGCATATAGGATACTTTTTATCTTGAAATTTCCACGGAATTAGATATTGCGTTAGTAAAACTGTGCGAAACTGCTATTTGTATATAAAAGATACCTGGAGCTTACTGGTAATATTTATCCGCGTTCATTCTTTGAGTTCAGCTACTCGCATTGCTTGAGTTTTTGGGTGCAGAGTGGGAAGTCCTGCGTTCGAATAACACATGGTGGGTCACTTTCGAAATTTAAAATAAAGAAAAAAAAATGATATTAATTATTTACTGAGTAAACTTAACTGAAATTTAAAGAATTCATTACGAACCGCATGGTTACACTGACACGGACGTACGCACGGCGCTATCAACACAGAATAGGTAGATAGGTATAGACGGCTTCACAAACGCTCTTCGACCTTGTAAAACTCTTTAGTTATTTATAGGGAATTCTGCTGAAAAATTTAGTACCTAATTTTATTACATAATTATGATCAGAATCGAGTATCTACAGAGTGCTCTCCTTAAATATCTAAAAGAACAGTGGCAGCGGGCCATACATGATTTTAGTTGATGTTATTTTGTGGCGTTTAACAAACGAAAACATATTAGATTATTCGGAATTCAATTCCAGTAACGCAGTGCAAAAAATACTCGTAGATGAACGTAACACGAAGAGATATTGCAATTTGAATGTTATCTATGTGTTTTCTATGACTTTGGCACTTACAATTAAATTTTTGGACGAATTTTATTCACTTTATTAAAAAGGCTACGCACTTGAAACCAATGTGTTGAAAATTCGAAGAAGAATACGTTATTAGATAACTGATGATTAGATTTCTAAACGCTCATTATTTCACGTAACTAAGGATATGCTTACTAAGGATATTTTATTCTTTGTCACCAGTCACCCTGTATAATAAACTAACATTGGGGCCATATAGTTGGCGTGTTAGCTTGCGTTATTTATTTCCCTCGAAATGATTAGAAGAATAGTTTTACAGCCCGTGGATATTAATCTTCATAGAGAAATAATCCCGGTGACCAACCAATAATTAATTATGGGACCTTACATCAGCGTGTACTTGGCGGCCCTTCTCCATATAAAGTCTGCCACTGAGTTCTGGCTTCGGATTTAAGAGTATTCTTTAATATACAGCCATCTTTAGTATGCCAGCTATATCTGTATTTATCTGTTAACCCCATCGACGACCACTTTGGTGATGGTGTTAACCTGTCTGCTTCAGACGCCAGTCGCTGCGGGTTCGATTTCCGAACGGAACAAGAAAAAAAAAGATTTTTAGGATCTGGGCGTTTATCAATACAGTGTGACTGGTAGATACTGAAGGAGAGCACTCTGTACTCGATTCTGATCATAATTATAAAAAGAAAGTAGGTACTTAATTGTCACTAGAATTCCCTATAAATGAATACTACTATTAAATAAATGAATAAAATATTATTCAGTACTACTATGTTACTATTTACTTTACATACAAATGAGTCAATCGCGGCACTTGACCTTGCACGCGGATCGCTGCACTTGACCTTGCACGCGGATCGCTGCCAACGCTAGCGTTACCATGCGTTGCGTAATCAATTCTTTTACTTTCGGTTAAGTTTACGCAGTAAATAATTAATATTTATTTTTTATTATATTTTTTCTCTTCATGTATGATCTCAAACTACCACGTCCTTGAATTTCAAAAGTGACCCACCAGTCACCCTGTACCTATATGTATTTTATATTCTAGGTTCCCCCTACTTCGCTACATGGTATCTTATAAAACAAGCATTGCTTACTTTGAGGCCATGTAGTTGGTGTGATTGTCTAGGGATTTTATTCTATTTATTTATTTTATCTGAATTACCCTCATATCTCAGATTTGTAGTATCGCCTACAGTTTTATGCTAAGTATTAGTTTAATGTATAGTTTTCAACTATGGTGCTGAAAGCTCAAACTCTTCGAAGTAACCTTAAAGCGGTTAAATTTTTATTACACATTGTTTTAATATTTTTCAGACGGAACACAAAGAACAACTCGAGGTCGATGTACACGAAAACTCATCACAGTCCAACAGTGACATCTTCAACGACCCGCTATCCTAATCCTATCAATCGCCCAATGACGTCGAGAAGCAAAAAAGCACAGAACATCACTTCGAACGATGGAGCGATTAGTATAAAAGAAAGTTGCCGAACGCTCGATTCAAAATCCGGCGCTTTTGAGGAAAGTTCCAATGAGGTATCACAGGAATCTGACGCTGAAGTCTCGTATGACCAAGCGTCTAATATTATTTACTACACCTCGTTAGAAGCCCCACCGGCGAATAATAACAGAGTTGCGAATAATTCGGGAAAGCATGCCTGTTACAAATGGGAACCCGGCAATAAAGACATCCTTCGTGTTTAATTTAGGACAATTAGTCGAAAAATAAACCGTCAGCTTATTGCAAGAAGCCATAATTTAATTAAGCAACAATGAGTTTTTGCAATAAGGGGATAAAATATTAAGAAAAATAATATTTCGATAGATTACAATTTTAATTTTCGTGAAATTATTCATAACCTCTTTGGGAATATTGTTAAGACGTTTCGAGATAGTTATCTTAACAATATAGGTGTTAAAGATATACTAATTAGGTATTTCGTTTTAATATTTAGCATTTGTTCCATTTTGATTTAAATGTTAATATTATTCAAGCGATATTTCTTTTTATTTGGCATTCATACTCTTGATACCCACATAAAGTATAATTTTTACCTTTTGGCAATCTCCAGAACCTATCCCTACACATTTTTTTATTATTTTGTCCTTTTTAAGTAGTTCGGGTTAAATTTGTACCGTGAATGTTACATTTATCATTTGACGAAACTTAGTTTCTTATAAGTAAATCGTTGTACTGTAACATGTGTAAAAATAAAGTAAACCATTGTATTTGTAAAAAGACAAGTTAAAAAAATTAGCTAAATGTAAATTCAAGTAAAAATATTTGTAAATGTGCTCCGAGGAATCGCTTATTTGGGTTCGTTGGAGAAAATTACTTAATTGTAAGAAAAACAAACCAATCCACAGAACAATTTAATTTGTGTATGTTAATGGTAACAAATATTTATGTGTTTATTTATTTATATATAAAAACCATGCAATAAATTGGTATTATTTCCTATTATCTTTGAGTTTTAATTTTGTAATCATGTAGATTTATTCACCATCAGAAGTTGTTCCTTTATTTTAACGGGTTTAAGCTTGTAATTGACAATACAATCATTGAAGCAGATAAATATCTAGGTGTATATGTATGTTGCAACGGCATGTGAAAACTATTTGTTGATATTATTCTAGTGCAGTAAATTTAGACTGTACCTAAATGTTATCATATTTTATCCAACATTTTGGGAAGAGTATATTATGCCAGACCACCTGGTGAAATGAAATAATGCCATTTAATTATTTGTTAAATAAGAAATTGCCGTAAATAGTATTTCTGACTCTAAATTTTCGAAAAACTGTTTTGTCAAATGTTTTTTTGCCAAATGAAAATATGAAAAACATTGGTGCATGTGATACTTTGGTAAATGTTTTTCTCAAAAATAAGTAATCCAAAAACTCTACGTATTTGCGAAAAGGACACGGGCTACATATCTTTTACGAGTATCATGATGGGAAATGAAAATATTGCGAAATGGTCGTTTAGGAAGTGGACGTTTTGGCAAGTAGAGTCTAACTGCGAAAGTAACCATTTTAGGAAGTGCGCCTTTTGGGAATTGGCATTCTGGCCTATGGTCAATTTAGGAAGTAGTAATTTTGGTACTGAACGGATGTACCGTGTCTCCGGAATTTATGCCAACAATGATTGTAAAACCAACACGTCGATCAATGTAGCACAATATAAGAGGACTTGTAAGATCAATAACGTTGTCAAAAGCAAGATATATTTTTTTTACTTGGTAATCCCTGTCAGTCTGGGAAGCGGTCAGGCTATGTCTGACGTACACGGAGTAAAACCCCGTAGGTACCTATTTGGTAGATATATCAAAAGATCATCAATGAGTTTTTGCATAAGTCTTGTATAGTGGATAGGTTTCTCGTAGATGGACGTGTACCACTTAAGTCTTCATGTTACCTTACCATCAGGTGTCATGGTAGACAAACGTCCCATCCTTAATTTATAAAAAAGGTGTTCCACCACGAACGACATAGCGGGATCAAGGGTACTTGAAAGCATTCATCCGTGAAAGTGGCCGCGCAATCCGCTTGCATGACATGCCGTGAAAATCTGGCACGCCACACCTCTATGAACTCCCTAGAGTAAGACTGGACCGGCAGACACCCTGTAACCACCGCCTCGGGATTTTAGCCTGGCCGTAAAGGGTTCGAGACAGGTGAACTGGTAACCACGCCTCTTTTCGCATCTCGTCCGCGGACAGTGACTGAGAACCCCCTTAGCCACTCATCCCTGAGGTTCTTCACCTCACCCTTCATGCCACCCTTGCACCAGGGGTTTGGGCTTACTTTTTAAAGAATTTTTCTTCCAAGCAGCTCGCTTGCCCCCGGTCCTGTTTCTGTCCAGAATTACGGGACTCGGAAGCCCGAGCAATCCAAGCCTGCCGCCCGTCCAGAGCAGCTCGTAGGCTCGATACGCGCCTCCGAAGTGGTACCCCCCATTTTTTATGGGGCCATCATATATTCCCGGGCGTATATGCCACCTGGGAACACGCTAGATGGGAGACCACCAACTCGTCACAGGAAAAGCGACATTAACACTAACATATTATGCTTCAGTTAGCGGAATAGAGGCAAGCATTTTGAAAATTAAACCTTACAGTATTAAAAAGGTATTTTAAATTGAAACATTAAAATTAACTTAGTATTCGATCCCGATTCCATTTTAACTTTTTAATTTTGCACTTTTGTGTAGGTAACTGTACCTATACTAAATTCATTACTTCATCATCATCATCACACAAATCTTTGTAATGAGCCCACAGGGCTATGAGTTATGACTCTCTCTCTCTTGGGTGACGAGGAGGCTTAGGCCGTAATCCACCAAACATAATCCACCAGTGCTGGTTGATGGATGTTAGAATTTTCACATCAAAAATGTCTCCTGACAAAACTTAACGACAACAGAAGTATACAGCACCCGGGACCGATTGCTTAACGTTCGTTCCAAAGCATGTCGCCGTGAGAAATGAAACGTGCGTGTGCATTGTGTGAGCAGTGAGCACCCTCTGAAAATTAAAAAAAAAAATTAAGTAGTAAAAGGTCTGAAACAATTGTAAATACAATCTTTTAACGATCGCACCCAGCGTTGCTTAACCTGCGGTATCGATTGATAGGTATGCACAGAAGCCACGTCTTTCCTTATTTCATTACTAAAATACCATTACCACAAAATGAAATTCTGTGTTCGACATACCTACCTTCCAGAGTACACGATGAGAACGGTGGTAGTACCTATCATTAAGAACTCTACTGGCGATGTCTCAAGACATTTGTAACTATAGTCCAATATCCTTAGCTACAGTAATAGCAAAAGTTTTTGATGGATTGCTAGAAAAACAGCTGCTTCAATATACACAAGTAAATGATGCCCAATTCGGCTTCAGGAACGGTTTGTCGACAGAAAGCGCAATTTAAACACTGAAACACACTGTCAGGTATTACACAGACCGTAAAACTGCAGTATATGCAGCGTTCCTCGATCTATCCAAGGCATTTGATAGAGTCAACTATCCGGTACTATTTCAAAAGCTCAAATCTCTAGGTTTACCAATGGAAATCATTAAGGTACTCAGTTACTGGTACTCGAATCAGATAAATTGTTTTAGATGGGGGAATGCTGTATCAAATGAATATCACTTAGAATGTGGCGTGAGATAAGGAGGCTTAACTTCTCCCTTGCTTTTCAATAATTATGTGGACCAACTGATTGATGAACTCAGTAATACCAAGATCGGTTGTTCGGTAGATGGTAAAATTATAAATAATATCAGTTACGCGGATGACATGGTATTGCTGAGGCCATCAGTTAGCGCCTTAAGAAAACTTTTAAATGTTTCTGAGAGTTACGACATCACATGACCGACATGCTTTACTTTATTTTTTTTACACTATACACACAATCATCTTTATTCTTATCCATTTAAATTACAATTTTACAACTCGCCTTACAGTCCATCACACTCATTTATCACCACAATAATTTTCAATAAACATATTACAATAGAAACAAATAACACTGTCTGTGATTTGACGCACATCACTTACTCACATTACTTAGTTTCACTTTTATTTCAGTCTCTTAAATTTTTATTATTCAGTCTCGATTTCATTTTTACCGCCAACGCTCGATAGATCATTAAGCATGGATTACTTACACATATATATATCCAACAATGACTACTAGATTACAATTTATGTATCAAAACGTGCGCGGGCTTCGAACTAAAATCACAGAATTCTATAAAAACACACTGATTTGTGAAGCAGAGGTTGTTCTTTGCACCGAGACATGGCTTCATGATGGCATTTACGATGCTGAACTGAGTTGCAACAGGTACGAGGTGTTTCGGCGGGATCGCGGTGGCAGCAGCGGCGTGGGCGCCGGCGGCGGCGGAGGCCCTCGCGGCGGCGGAGTTATGATACTGAGTGCGACGCGGCTCGGTGCGCGCGCGCGTCCCGAGTGGCAGCGCGAAGGGCTCGAGTGCGTGTGGGTAACTGTGCCGCGGGAGGCGCTCGCTGCTCCCTCGCCCGCGCCCTCCGGCCCCCGTCCTCCCTGCTATGACTTGCATATCGGAGTTGTTTACTTGCCGCCCGATAAACATTTAACTACACGTTTACATGTACTACTAGACTTACTCGCGATTATTACGGAAGAACATCCGAATGACAAAATTATTTTAACTGGAGATTTTAACTTACCTTGCATCCAATGGACCACGGGTTCCCCTATTATACTAAAAAAAGGATCAATAGAAATACAGAATTCTGCCTCTCAGTTAATTAATTACACATCCTATGTTGGTTTCAATCAGTTTAACTCTATCGTAAACTCGCATAACAATACTCTAGACCTAATATTCGCTAACTTTTCACTGGGTTTACAAAGATCTAACTTAGCATTTGTTAAAGAAGATATCTATCACCCGACATTAAGCGTAGATGCAACTGACATATTGATACCACCCTTAAAACAAGCGCCACAAACTAAGTTACTTTTCTTTAAAGCAGATTATGCCTCAATAAATAATGATTTAGAGGCATTACTATGGGAGGATCTATTGTTGTCTTGTGACTTGGAGACCGCGGTGAATATTTTTTATAAACGTATTAATGAAGCTATTGTTAAATATGTACCCAAAAAAACTATTTCAAAAAAATATAATTATCCAATTTGGTATAGTCGAAACTTAATAAAATTAATTAAAGAAAAAGCTAAGGCTCATTCCAACTGGAAACGATATGGGAATAAACAAGATTACGAAACTTTTTCATATTTACGCGCCCAGGCCAAAAAATTGCTAACAAATTGTTACCATACCTACATAGAACGTTCTCAACAAAATATCAAAGAATGCCCTAAACTACTTTGGACATATGTCAAGTCTAGAAGAAAGAATAACACTGACTTCCCTAATTTAATGATTTACGAAAATAAGTCAATCTCAGACCCAAAAAATATATGTTTATCATTCAACGAGTGCTTTTGTAAAAATTTTAGTGAACCCGTATCCATTTTGAATTCCACAGCTAATGACGAGGTAAACATTATAAGTTCTGACACATTAAATTCAATCCATGTGGAAGCCGATTTTATTTTTAAATTGCTTAGATCCACGAATCCGCACAAAAGCGCTGGTAGTGACCATATTCCGCCCATTTTTTATATTAACTGCTCAAAATCTCTAACCAAACCTATAACTCTATTGTTCAATCGTTGTTTTAAAGAGGGGTACGTCCCGCGCATATGGAAAACCGCACACATTACTCCTGTCCATAAAAAAGGCACAAAATCAGCTATAGAGAATTACCGCCCCATATCCAGGTTAAATACAATCAGTAAATTTATGGAAAAAACAGTCCATCACTATTTACACCCTTTTCTTTATCGCAATATACCAGCTAACCAACACGGTTTCATTAAAGGACGTTCCACCAACACCAATCTAGCTGTTCTTACCAATGACGTATTGCAAGGCATGGATGGCGGCTCGCAAGTAGATGTGATTTATACGGATTTCGAAAAAGCGTTCGACCGTGTAGATCACATCATACTCTTGCGCAAGTTGCGAGAACTAGGCATATGTGGTGACCTTTTGCGATGGATGGAATCCTACCTTCGAAACCGTAGCCAGGCTGTAGTAGTAGGCGGTTATCGGTCAAACTACATAGATGTACCCTCAGGCGTGCCCCAGGGCTCAATTCTATCGCCGCTCCTGTATGCTGTTTACCTGTACGATGTGGGTAAATGCTTTAAATTTTCAAAATTTTTAATGTATGCCGACGACACGAAAATTTATAATAAAATTAGTTCAATTTCAGACTGCATCAATCTTCAAAATGACCTTATTAGTTTAAATAAGTACTATACAGATAATAAAATTGACGTTAATATTAATAAATGTATGACAATGACTTTTACTCGTAAAATAAACCCTATCAATTTTAATTATAAAATATGTGACATAAACTTAAAAAAAGTAAAACAAATAAAAGACTTAGGCATTATTTTGGACGACAAACTATCATTTAATGACCACATCACTCACATCGTAAGTACAGCATACAGGAACTTAGGTTTCATTTTGCGAGTCAGTAAACCATTTACTGATACTAACTGTATCAAAATGTTATACTTCGCCTTTGTAAGAAGTGTACTTGAGTACTGTAGTAATATCTGGAATCCACAGTACCTAATAAATATAAATAGCATGGAAAAAATTCAACTGAAATTTATAAAGAATCTGAATTATCGAAGCCAACTTAAAATCCAAAATTATGAGAACGCATGTCGAACTCATAAGATTCTGTCACTTAAAGATAGAAGAGTTTTAAACGACATGATGTTCTTGCACAGTGTTGTACATGGTGCAATCGATTGCTCCGAGCTCACGGAACTGTTTCTGCGGTTTCGAGTCCCCTCACGCCGTACAAGACACACAGCCTTGTTCGACCTGCCCAGCGCACGTACAAATTATAATCAGAACGCAATTATCTATCGAACGCAAAAAACCTATAATAAATACTTTGATTCTACTGATATATTTAATACTAGCAAAAATCAATTTAGGAGACAGTTAACAGAAGTGATCTCAAACTCAGACAGAAAAGAATAACAATAAAATCCAAACTTACCCATATCTTTACACCCATGCAGACACACGTACACACACACACACTCATTCTGACTCAATAATTCTTATTAATAGGTAGTTACTTAGCAACTTACGTTATTATTATTATTTTATTTTTTAACAAATTGTATCAAAACATGTACCTACTTAATTCAAGTTTAGATAATTTGTATTTTTCCCTACTTTCGTCTCTCTTTTTTTAGAACTAATAACTTAATTAAAAACAAAAACTGTATAAAATTCTTTACGATAAAATATATTAGGCTCTCAAGTTTTAATAATAAAATGTAAATCCGTCATTAGACGTAAGCTCGTATCTCTTATGTGAACTATCTAACTATACTTAAGGTCTGTGGATTTTGTTATTGGTAATAAATAAATAAATAAATTTATAGGTAATGTAAAAAATGTGAGTTTATTGTCTTCGGAGCTGCGAACAAACTACCATCACAGGTTCCACCCATACTTTAGCTCAAAAAAATGATTTAAAACGAATCTATAAATGTTAATATTTAGGGCATGTAATAAACTCGACATTATCAGATGATGATGATATAAAGAGGGCACGTAGGGCTCAAGCTGTCCGTAGTAACATGTTGGCTCGAAGGTTTGCACGCTGCATACGTCAAGTAAAGGGTTAATAATTTAGTAAGGTCAATGGGGGCATTTCCGACTCAGAGGTAATTCCAACTAATCTCAATAACTTTTATTCTATAACAGTTAATCAAAAGCCCCATCTATGTCCATGTAGGAGAAAACCCAAGTTTTACGAAATTGCATAAATGGCGCAGCTAAATCGTCATGCTGCTTTCCCACCATGTTTTAATTTACAGACACCATTTTAACCAGTGTTGTCGGAAAGAGCTGTTACAGATTTTTACTTGTTTTAAATTAATTGTGGCTTATTTTCTTCCAATTTCACGGTGAGTGTTGACCTTGATTACCATAAATTGTTTTTTTCTTATTGGTTTTTAATTACGATACGTTTTAAGAGGAATATTTACACAGTTTTAAATGCCTCACAAAAATGTGACACGAGGTAATTACGACTAAAATTGGTAGTCGGAATTGCCACAGACAATTAATATGAAAATGCAAAAAACTAGTGATGTCAACGTATCGACACTTCCCATGTAGGTAATTTAAATTATTGCTTAAAGTACGTACACTATGAGATACCAAAAATTATTAGAGTTACTTATTTCATAGAAGAATACTTTGTTGATTATTTAACACAAGTTACTCCAGGTTGATTTGTGAATCTAAGTGCATTTTTTAGTTTTCTTATCCTTTCATTTATCGACTACTTTAATCGAATTTTGAGTCCCATCACTATTGTCTACAGACAACAGTCGAAATTGCCCCTTCAAAATGTTTATGATAGTTTTTTGGTAAATTGAACCGTTGTACATTGAATTTAAAGTATTAATTTGCTTTTACAAAGCATCGACTTGGTTTTCTCTCACTTTTGTGTTTGTTGCTCTTATCTAAACCCTAATATATTCAATAGTCGGAATTGCCTCACAGAGGGGTAAAACCAACTATTTCTGACATTTTTGCTAAATTAATCTTTTTTCTACCTATATAATAAGTATTATAACTGAAGAATACATCAATATCAATCTCAGTCAATGGTTTTATAACATGAATTATTCAGATGTGTAGTAATTTAGTAACATATCAATGTACAAATAGTTAAACTTTATGTTTGAATTTTTTAGTTGGAAATGCCCCTATTGACCTTAATAATAAAGCATTGGAACAATTTACACTTACAGCGTAATGTAAAATAAATTTGTAGGTAATACTTTTGAAAATAGATCTGTGATATATTTATAAATAGATTTAGAATTAACATAGTTTGTGAACATGAATCATGAGTCCGAAATAAAAACTGATTATTATGGTAATAGTTGAAGAGAAAGCCGGGGTCAACGTAAAAAAAAATTAGTTCTTAGCCAGCTGCAAGCCTTCATCCCGCCTACCCATGGAACAATATACTCTCTTACGAGAGAAGAACGATTACTTCATACTTCGTAAATGCATACATACAGCTCACTAGCGCTTCAGTTAATGCCATCCGTAACTTTTCAGTGTATTAATAGATCCACTTTACACAGTAGTAATCTATGCAGTCTATATCTGTCAAGCGAGTCTAGTCCCATGAAAAAGGCGGCAAATTCAAAAATCTTTTAGGTGTCAACACTGATGTAACACACTAAAAATTCTTGATACTTGAAATTCTAATAAAAAAAATTGTTAAGGATAAATAAAAGAAAAAGCATTTCAATGTAGGTATTTATTATTATTATTTATTTATTATTATTTCTATTTTGGCAACAAACAGTCATTTACAGAGAAAAGTAATATATAAAAAAAAGGTTTACATTAAAAGACCAACAGTGCCCAATAATAATAGTAAAAGGTGAATTCGAAGTGGACAACAATAACATTTTAAGATAAGAGTTAAGTAATAATTATACGGTTTATTTGTCACTATGTAGCAAAAAACTTACTTCAAAGGCCCTTGCTTGGATGGAAGTGGAAAACGATGAAAGGTTAAGCTTGGGGCATCCTTTGAATTTATACCACATTTGGCACACTTCACAGTCCCTTTTCCAACCATTATCTTAAAACTACTGCACAAAAGCGTCAATTTCGCAAATAAACAAACAAACAATTACAAAGTATTTAGTGTCACTATCACAATATAAAGTGTCAATTTCGCACTGAACAAATAGCACTTCCGTAAAAACACACAGCTTACCTACAGATTTTCAAATCAAAAATTTTACGGGTTTTCAAATTAAAATTGGGTTGCTGAAATTACGCAGTTAACGCAATGAACCGTTTTTACAAATGGCGTCAGTCAGTCATTGGCGATGGATGATTGTTTGTCTTTGATTGTCACTTTTGAGAAGATTGACATATAGACTTACGTCAAAGCAAAGTACTTTAAAGCTTTCTCATTCATACGTATAGATTTGTCCCACTTTGGCTCCGGCTGCCATCGACAGCATTGGCTAATAAATTAGTAAACTCCCCCTGGCGCCTACCGCTCTGGCTTCGTTCGTCTCCCCACCCGTCGCGCGTCGCTACCATTTTTACAGTAGTTGCAAAGGCGCAACGAAAGACAAAAATAATATAAACATTAAAATGTAGGTAACACTAAGAACTTAAAGCTCTAACGATCGGAACTTTGACTGAGACTTATTCAAAGGCGCTGTGGCGCGGCGACGTATCGTAATGGCTATTGGAGGTGGTTGCCAAAATTTGCAACGTCCATTGTTAAGATATGTAAATAAATTACCGATGATGATGATGGGAAAAGAGAGATTTAATGTCAAATGGTTGCGTTGGCTGGCTTGGCTGGCACAATTTTTTTAGACATATTGGCTTGGCAGCACTGCACTAGTATAAGTAATGTACTCTGTGACTGCACTATACTGACTGACAGACAACAATACAATATTTCTATCAGTCATTCAGTCACTTCGCGTGCTTGTTTGTCGCGCGAAGCGGCTTGTGTTTTTATTCTGATGAAACTCAATAATTCTGTTAAATAGCTAAGACATTATCATAATCATGAGTGCCCCGAACGGTATGTTATATGGTGGAGACGAGATTGGTGCTTTAGTGTTCGATCCTGGCCACCATTCATTACGTGTTGGTTATGCGCAAGAAGACACTCCAAAGGCTGATATTCCAGCTGTAGTTGGAGTTGGACCTGCAACGCATATTCCAGAGTCAGAGGAAAAAGTCCCAGACAGCAATGTCACTCAAAGCGGTGAGAATCTATTCATACTTTCGCTAAATACACGACTCTGTTATCGCGTCTATCCTAGGTAGAAAATAAGATATTTTGGCCAATATTCATTATTTTCATGCTGAAAAGAGCATTAATTCAATTAATTAGCACACTCTACAAGCATGCTTATTGTGCAGATAATTGATGTGAGCCTAAATACACAATTTTATTAATGCTTTCATATCCTAGTCTATTCAATGTTTTATTAACAGTTATAACCATTTAAGGTTAACTCAATAGTGGGCTTACATTATGGAAAGAACATTAAAGCTTATATCAAAGATAAATGCTTCTAAAGTGCTCTTCTTTAAAATTACAGTACAATACTCAATGGAATTGTTCTTTTGTTGTAACACATTTTTAAACAAATAATTTTTTTTATAGAACAATAATTGAAACACATAAACAAACATCTGCCTCTTTCCATTAAAAGGATAACCACAATCATAAAGTATAAAGTATATTAATCAAGGGACTGCATACCTATATATGAATTTCTGCACATTTTTTTCTGTATGACGTCATATGGTTAAATTAGGTGTATTTAAAAATAACAGTAAGTACAGGAATTCATACTGACTAAATTCGTGTACCTTTTTTATTAATGTAGCATAATTAACCTTTTTTCCATTAACTGAAATTTTCCAGTATAAAAATTACTGATATTGATATAACATATTTATTTTTATACAATGAAGCAGATACTTTAGAATGTTCGATAGTTTAGTTAACTTATATAGACTTGTTCAGCGTGTGCCGCTTTGTCAATTAGTCAGGTATTTATTAAAAAACAGTTTTGATTAATTCTGAGAAAATGGAACATTTTGGTACAGAAATTAAACAGGTTAAAATATTTCTGTAAGTACTAAAAACATCTACAGAAATTTATCCGGTATGTATTATTTGGGTATTGATATAATTAAGTTAGATTTAAAAAACATGTACAGGTATTGTGTTTTATGAAGCAGTCCACAAATAAGGGTAGTAAAATTTTAATGGCACTATTAAAAAATTTTATACCAATATGCAGTCCTTGTATTAAACTAAGATAGATTAAGATGTGTATAACCTCAGCAAAAGAGGCTCCGCAACACAAAAATTAAAAAGAAGGAAGTGATCACCATATCTATCACATCTCCATATTTTGTAAAAACTCTTTTTACCTTATACTGGAAGCGAAAGGAAAACATAGAATGTGCCAGTTGCTTCTCTTGCTGTGCATGCTGTAAAAGTCAGTTAAGGGACAGAGGTTTTATTGGGGTTTTTTTTTGTGGGCAATAGGCTGACACCCGTGTCACGTCACAGATGTGATGTTATGCATGTATGTATACCTACTTTTATCATAAAAAATCATTTATATTCAGGAGAGTTATTCACTAAACGCACACTACTAAAACCTGCTTAAAAAGTCTTGTTATTACTATAATCATCATAATCATGAAAACTTACAATAACATTGTTTTTTATATTTCAGGTGCTAAAACAGGAAATGAACTCCGTCACTACATTGATGTCACAGAGCTACATGTGCCTCGGCCCGGAATGGAAGTGCAGACATACATGAAGGATGGACAAGTTGAAAACTGGGACCTGTTTGAGAAAATGCTTGATTACTGTTATGCTAAGGTAAGTAATTTTTGGGTTGATTTTTGCGTAACTTCTTAGAGTTTGGGTAAGTTATCCATTGAAGCAAATATAGCCTAGCCCTTTGTTGAGTAAAATCCCCCAAACAGCAACTACATGGCGCCAAAGTAAGCATAGCCAAACTGGGTATGATATGGGATACCAAACTAGGGGGGAACCTAGAATTTAAATACACATACAGGGTGACTGGTGACAAATTTTAGATACTGAAGGGGAGCACTCGGTACTTGATTCTATAAATAATAAAGTTGTGTTACTATTTACTTTTCTTATGTCCGAGTCAATCGTGGCATGTGACCTGGCACGCTGGCATGCATTGCATAATCAATTCTTTAACTTTTGGTTAACTTTACCCAGTAAATAAATAATATTTATTTTTTTATTAGATAAACATCCCATCCTTACTTTATAACACTCAGATACAGAACTTTTTTAGATTCTGTGTGGGAATTAAACCTGCAACCTCTCGATTGACACAGTAGCGTCTATACCAACTGCTACACAGAGACCTTCAATGAGTAGTAAATATAACTAGATAATTTTATTTTTAAATAACAAAGTACACTTTGAATATTGTCTTATTCTATATTTATAGCATTAAATTAAATTATTTTATCTTAATACTGATACAGCACTGTCCATGAGTAATTGCCATAAAATTTAATATTTTTTTTAATACATATTTCATTTAATTTCCCATAATTGATGTTATATATATATATATTTTCAGATTATACGATCACCATCAGAGCATCATCCTGCGCTGTTTACAGAAGCCGTGTGGACAACGAAGCCAGCTCGAGAAAAGCTAGCAGAAATTTTATTTGAGAAATACAATGCACCTGCGTTTTTCCTTGTCAAAAGTGCGGTAAGATCATTTATTTCAATTAATTATTGTATAGGTATTGAGTTTAGTTTTAAGTGACTATGGAGCTGAGCATGACGGATGATAATTTATTTAATTATCTATATTAATTGTATTTTTTAATTATGTGGTCTCTATGCTACTATGCTGGACTGGGAGCGAAAGAGAAACATAGAATGTGCCAGCTGCTTCTCTTCACGTGCATACTGTAAAAGTCAGTTAAGGGACCTAGGTGTTATGGGAGGCTTTTTTGTGGCGATAGTCTCTCTCCACTATTATAATGTCTCCAAATTTGTCAAATGTGACATCAGATGGTTTTATTACCTCTAGTGTACTGCCTTCCCCCTACATGTATGTGTGTTTGTATGTATGATAAAAGTTTTTTATTTATTATAAATTGGATTACAATTTTTATTGTTTGCTGTCTACACAGTATATTTTTGATAATCCCATGTATTAATATGAAATAAGCTTAAACTAACTAGCCTTAATAAGAAACTTTTCATACACTATGGATAAGGTTTTGGAAGATTTATTAAATTTACCAACACACAAGACATGTAATTTTTTTTATTTGAATTATTTATGTTCACTATGTTTCTGTAAATGTAAAATAACCTGTTTATGATAAAGACATAGAAACCTTTTATCCAAAGATCAGGAGCACCAACTTAAGAAAGATTCAAAGCGATTTTTATTTAAATGTGAACTGTGCATTGTGAGACAGCTCCAGTAGTCCGGTACCCCCAAACAATAAATATGATCATGGTCACAACTCCATGTAATGAGCCCATTGCAGGGCCAGAAAAATTCAGGTTCCCATCCTATTACAGACCTCACCGAACGTTGCTTAAACTGCAACATCATATTCAATTCAATTCTTGTAGTTTTGGCAACCACCTGTCGATACTAAGCAACTAGCTATTAGGTACTGCCAGTATCATGTGATGGAATAGACACGGTATTAAGGATTAAGGTCAATGTAGTATTGATACAACAAGTGATGCGCGAGTAGACCGGACATTGAGTTACCTAAAACAATAAGACATCACACTACCATCTCCAACAAATACGTTTAACCCACTAGAGTTAGTAAACATAAATATATAATATATTCAACGATTAACTAACTACATATTTACAAGGAAATGTTATCTTGATGGACAAATTTACAGAGTATTTTAAGGATAAGGGGTCTACGATATCACATAATATGCACAGTAACGATGGTGCCACAACAACTTTAACAAAAATAATAATCATTTATTTACCAATGTAACGAGGGAGTTGCCCTCTAATAAAATGGACTTTTGCCTTAGTTGCTTAGTTGATTATTCCGTTTCTTCCAACTTGCTTATTTTTTATATCCTTTGCTTTCAGGTTGTAGCAGCATTTGCGAATGGCAAGTCTACAGCTCTGGTTGTAGATGCTGGCGCTAGTCAAACGTCAGCTGTACCTGTTATAGACGGGTAGGTTGAAAACAACATCTTTATTAATTGTAAAATAAAATAATGTAAATTGAATAAATAAATAAAAATAAATAAATAAAATAAACAAAATCCCCAGACAATCACACTAACTAACTACATGGCCTCAAAGTAGGGTAAGCTGAAAATTACCTTTTTATTTATGACAAAATTTAGATATTGAAGGACAGCACTCTGTACTTGATTCTGGGCATAATTATGTGATAAAAGTAGGTACTTAATTTTTCACCAGATATACATACCTACATACATAACGTCACGCCTGTATCCCTTATGGGGTAGGCAGAACACCAGAGGTTACAAGACCATCTGATGTCACGTTTGACAAATTTGGAGGTATTATAAAGATGGAAAGAGGCTATTGTAGTGGCAGGGGGTCAGCCTATCGCCCACAAAAACGCCTTTAAAACCTCTGTCCCTTAACTGACTTTTACAGTATGCCCGGGAAGAGAAGCAGCTGGCACATTCTACGTTTTTCTTTTGCTCCCATTCCAGCATGGAAGCACCACTATAAATAAATAAAAAGTTCACCAGAAATAATATAAATAAATAAAGAGACCTTACTACACTTTTCCCGACGCGTCGCCTCAGTCAACACGCACACAGCAGTGTTCCCGCCACACGCACACCACCACCCGCTCAGTATCTATTGCATTACGCTAATGAAATAAACAATTTTATTTTATTTATGTAACCATACGTTGCGTAATAAATTCTTTAACTTTCGGTAAGTAATGAATAATTATTTTTATTTAGTTCTTGCTCTTCATGTATGATCTCAAACTATCACGTTCTCGAATTTAGAAAGTGACCCATCAGTCACTCGGGGTGACTGATGGGTCACTTTCTAACAGGGTTGATTTGTAGTCACCGGCCAACTTTTTGTACACAATAAGTATCATTTATAGAAACGATTTCTGCAAAAAAACAGTTTTATTTTTTACTTTTTTTTTATTTTTTAAATAAATATATCCGCTAACATAGCAAACCATGGTCACTCTAAAGCGCAATACACATTGAGCCCGCCGGGCCGCCGACATATGTCGGCAACTTTTTGTCGGCGGTCTAGTCGGCGGCTTCACTTATTACAAGTCGGAAAATTTGGTCGGCGGCATGTCGGCGACTTGAGATGAGAAATTTATTTGGCAGTCAGTGATTGCCGCGTGTCGATAAAGGTTGTGTAGTTGTGTCTTATAATTTTGGTCGTGTATCTTCGATAATTCAGTAAATAGAAATAATCTTAAAAATGGACGATGGCAGTGATCTGTTGATAGCAGCTTGTGTCGCCGGGCAACTGAGCGCAGGCGTACCCAAGCCGCCAACATGTCGGCGGGTAGCACGCGCGGGCGCATGTTGCCGACATGATTCTTTTCATACAGGCCGCCGGGTTGTGTTGCCGGGCTTTGTCGGCGGCCCGGCGGGCTCAGTGTGTATTGCGCTTAAATTACCATTAAAATAAAGGCAACTACGCGCTACTACAGAACATCTTGTAGTACTACGTCGTAGTATTATCAATGAAATGCCGCTTCGTAGTAGGTATGTTCGTCAACAGCGACTATTTTTTTAAAAGTTTGTGGTTCCATATTTCTTCTTTTTTGTACTGAGCGACGCTAAAATAAATATGCAGGTACGTTTACCTCGTAGTTTCTTTGAACTAACATTTAAATTTGGCTGGTGACCACAAATCAACCCTGTATATGTATTTTAACTTGTGTATGGTCGAAGTCACAAATGTAGGCATAGTCTACACTAAGTTCTAAGACAGAAAAGAAAAAAAAGGAGAGGTTGCTAGAAAATAATTATTTACCAATTTGAATTTTAAACACTTGTGATTAGGTTGTCATTAAACTGAGAGACATAATAAATGAAAGTACGTGATTGCCAGTCAACGATCATGCAGGAAATTATAACCCTTGTTGTAATGAATCATTGTGTCGCACATTTGAATTCGACCTTGAACTATTAAAGAAAGAAAGATAAGAAAAAAAAAACAATATTATTACAAAAACATAATTGAAATAATTACTATTACTACATACAATAAAAAAATAGTCGATTTGAAGAGTGAAGCGGGCTTTCTAACAAAAAGCTCTCTGCTCAGCAGATTTTCCATAATGACCATTTTTGGCAACTCCCCATTAAAATACAGAAATAAAATCAGCTTCACAAACTATAAAAAGTACACAAGAATAAAATAAATCTTTTTCTTCAATGACACCTGATGGTAACTGATACGCGACAAAGTATTATATTCTATGTGCAAGCCAGTTCAAAATTTAAATTAAACCTTTGATAAGTTACCTCTTTGGTCGCCATGTTGCCGAGTAGAAGATCGTTCCATTTTTAAATTACACGACAAATATGATTGTACATAGGTAGTAATTTATTTGGCCACTAAACACGACAGATATGGACTTTCATACAACTATTGCCGGCCGCTGCTCGACCAGTACAGCAAGTTCGATTTATCTCGAAGAAGGTTGTTAAAATACCTAATGCTCAAATTTCCAAGCATGTTTTAGAAAATGTTATTTTAATATTGTATTTTTATTATTTTTCCATTCTATGGAAATGGCAATAAAGTGTTTGAATATGAATATAGTATATTGATATGAATATATGGAACAGAATAGAATCTATCACAACATTACTCAAACTTAATAAAAAATTGGTTTCTAACACAATAGTTATGTATTGCATCAAGATCGCTCTGTATTTAATAGAATCATTTGATATTATTATTTTATAGAATATTATTCTATAAAATTTTGTGTCATCTACATATTATACCTAAGTGGTGACTACGATTGAATATTTCGCTGATATCATTAATACTGGGTGAGGCACAAGTCGTAATCTGTTTGTTTTAATTCTAGAATCAAACAATTAAAAACAAAATAAAATTAAAAACAATATATTTTTTTTTTTTTCATATTATAAGGATAGGACCTTTGTCTTCCATGCCACCTGATGGAAAGTGCGAAAGACTAAGGTGGTACACGTCCATCCACGAGGAACCTATTCACTCAACTCTTCAAAGTACTAGGACTATAATACTGGTCAGGGAAAATAGACGCAGGCAGTTCATTCCAAACCTTGGCGACGCGTATGTGAAAGGAACTGTCACAGCGCTTCGTTAAACTTTTTGGAATATCTACCACATATTTTGACGACCGGCTGGTGTAGCGGTAACATACATTGCCTTCTATGCCATAGGTCCTGGGTTCGAATCCCGGCGGCGGCGGATATCGGTGTGATGAACACAGATATTAGCCGTCAATTCATGGATGTTTATATGTTTATTTAAGTTTATTCTAATAAAAAATATGTATTTATTCAATATGTATGTTTATATATTTCTTAAGTATATCAGTTATCTAGTATCCATTACACAAGTTCTTTAAGAAACTTAAGTAATTTGAGCTAGATAATGTTGTGTGATTGTCAGAAATATTTATTATTTATATTATACATATGGTGGCGAAGAAGTCGTCGTGGCGCCGTGGTTACTGTGTGTATCATACGATATCACAGGTTAAGCAACGTTCGGCGTGGTCGGTACTTGGATGGGTGACCACTGACCACCGACTATTCATTTCTCACGGCGACGTCCGTGCTTCGGAGGGCACGTTAAGCTTTTGGTCCCGGGTGCTGTATCCTTGTAAACAGTAGGTAGTCGTTAGGGTTTGTCAGAAGCCGTATCGGCACCCTGAACATTCTGACATCCACTGCCCAACACTGGACCAGCTTGGTGGATTATGGCCTAAACCTCCTCATCACCGAGGAGAGAGACTCATACCCTGCAGTGGGCTCATTACAAAGAGTTGTGATAATGATGACGATTATATAATTTTCCACAGATACGCGTTAACAAACGCGGCGGCGAGGTCTCCAATCGGCGGCGATCATTTAGCAACACAAGCTCAACACATGCTCACGTCTATGCACATACAGATGTTACCCCTTTACAGTATAGCTGTGAGTATAATTTAATTAATAAACATACGTACATAACTTCACGCCTGTATCCTTTATGGGGTAGGCAGAACACCAGCATCTGATGTCACATTTGACAAATTTGGAACTATTATAATGATAACTTATATGAATTGAGAGAGACTATTGCAGTGACAGGGGATAAGCCTATCGCCTGCAAAATGCTAATAAAACGTCACTTCAAAAATAAAATTAATAAATAATAATAAAATCAAATTAAGTTAAAATGCTGGACTGGGAGCAAAGGACAACATAGAATGTACCAGCTGCTTCTCTTCCCGGGCATACTGTGAAAGTCAGTTAAGGGACAGAGGTTTTTTTTTGTGGGCGATAAGCTGACCCCCTGTCTCTGCAAAAGTCTCTTAGCACCATTATAATGGCCTCCAAATTTGTCAAACGTGACATCGATGGTTTTATAGCCTCTGGTGTTCTGCCTATCCTGTAGAGGATAAAGGCGTGAAGTTATGTATGTGTAAAAGTTGCTTCAGAATGGCAGGGTTTTGAAATCAACGTCAAATATGGGATATTGTCGTTGATAAATTTGTTAATAGTTACTGCTCCCAAAGTATATTACTTCATACTGGGCCACACTGTATATAGATTTTTTTAAGCTATTGCATAGCTTCTATCGCGGGCCTTGAGCGTGGGGACCGAATCCAGAAATTCCGTAACGAAAAAAACCTAACACCCCCCCACTCCGACCGGCACAGCGGTGATACTTTGATTTCATAACTTTACATGCGGGCTTTAATAAACAATCAGCGCTATCTACTAGGAACTTGTGGAACTTCATATTAGATCAAACATTACTGCATTAATAAAATAAATAAATAATTATAATTGCATAAGTTTATAAAAAATGCTATGCACAATAGCTTTACCGCGGCAGTCTCCGAGTGCCACACGTATTTTTTTTTTATTTTTCATACAAAATAATTCAATTAAGACAAACATCTAATGTGAAACACTTAGTTTATACGAAGTATGACAACGTGGCATTTTCTATCCCTTTTTTTATCGCTATGCACAGGTACAGTTCGCAACGTTTTGCGTTGTACATTGTATGCAACGTTCCTCAACGTTTTATTGTTTATTGTATGGCTTCAGTGACACGCGTCTATTGAATGAATGTTAAAGAGATTTTACAAGGGTGATAATTTATGAACTCATTATATTAAGATTGATATCTTGGAAAGTATGCACTTTTGAACCACATTTTCTTTGGCAAAAGGTATTATTGTTTAGTAAGGAACAAAACGTCAAAGTTATGGGATATCAAAAAGAACACCATTTATTGATTTTATAATATACTCTTTTAAAGTGTCAAGTTTCATGATTCATTATATTGAGGCTGCCAATTGGTGTAACAGTAAAAAAGATTGACATATGCCAGAGGGTTCGGAAGCCAGTTGAAGTCTTGGATGTTAATGTGTTTATTTAATTTAATTTGCTTCCATGCTGGACTGAGAGCGAAAGAAAACATAGAATGTGCCAGCTGCTTCTCTTCCCGGGCAAACTGTAAAAGTCAGTTAAGGGACGTAGGATTTATTAACGGCTCTGCGGGCGACAGGCTGACCCCCTGTCACTGCTATAGTCTCTATCCATCATAATAATACCTCCAAATTTGTCAAACGTGACATCAGATGGTTTTTATAGCCTCTGGTGTTCTGCCTACCCCATTAGGGATACAAGCGTGAAGTTATGTATGTATGAATGTATGAATCGGTTATCTAGTATCCATAACACAAGTTCTTTAAGAAACTTAGTTTGGGCTAGATAATGTTGTGTGAGTGTCAGAAATATTTATATTTATTTAATACTAGCTGCTGCCCGCGACGTCGTCTGCGTGAACGCTATGCAGCACCAAACGCACCTACGATTATAACACTGCTAGCGTGATAATATGTAGCCTATATGTTGACCCGACTTCTTAACTATCTTCATGCCAAATTTGAAGTAAATCCATGCAGTACTTTTTGAGTTTATCCCGGAAAGACAAACAGACAAACAGACAAAAATTCTAAAAACTATATTTTTGGTTTCTGTTTCGATTGTAGATCATACCCCAAGTATTCTTTTTAAAAAATATTCAATGTACAGTTTTGACTTTCCTACCATTTTATTATATGTATAGATGTATCTATCTATTAGTATGAATGTTTGTTACTCTATCTCGACAGAGACGACGACTTCGACGACTGAACCGATTTGGATAAAATTTTGCACAGATATAGTTTGTATAGTACCTAGGCCACTGTTAATGCCGCAAAAATAATGTTTCTTTTGAGATAGATTTGTTTCAAGAAGAGCTTTGTTTGATTTCATCTTCTCTTACCATCAGGTGAGATTGAGGTTAAACGCGGGCTTATTCTATAATTAAAAAAGAACACTAGATGGCGCTGATATTTTAAATTGGCGCTGTGTTAGTGTTTTTTTTTTCAAAAGTTCCGGGTTCGATTCCCGAGCTGAGTACAGGTTTTTGTAAATCTGTGAATGTAGTCTTATCTTTTATCAAAATCAATGTCATGGTTCCTAAGAACATAATATCTTATATCTTTTAGTTTCGAATTTTCCCATACTGACCGATCATAATGTTCCATCCTGTATCTCTAAGTTGTTTTTTTTAGTATCCTTAACCAAGGACTGTATACCGGTATGAATTTCTGTACAATTTTTTTCTGTATGACGTCATACCGTTAAATTAGGGGTATTTAAAAATAACAGTACAGAAATAATTCTTGTGCCTTTTTTATTATTGTAGCATAACTGTTTTTTTTTTGTTAACTGAAATTTTCCGGTATTAATATTAATATTAAAATTTTATTTTTAAATAACTGTAGAATGTTCGATAGATTAGTTGAAACCTATGAAGCGTAGGTACATATGCTGACCTATACATTTCGGCACAGAAATTAAATAAGTTAAAATATTTCTGTACTTAAAACATCTACTGAAATTAATCCGGTATACATTATTTGGGTACTGATATAATTAATTTAGATTTAAAACAGTTATTGTGTTTGATGAAGCAGTACACTAATAAGGGTACTGAAATTTTACTAGTACTATTTAAAAAAATTATACCGATATGCAGTGCCTGTCCTTAACACAATTAAAGAAACTTAATTTGGCCTTGATTAAGTTTCTTTAATTGTTCGAAATATTTTATTGTTATCATATTATCATCATATCATTATTAACTTATCCTAAACCCCCACAGAGTAAAGAAGTGATAAGAGAGAGGGAACGAGCGAGATACACATTAAAAACTCTACCGGCTGGTCTGACACAATCATGGCAGCAATACATGCTCAAACGTCAGTACGAAGACTTCTGCCATTGTGTCGCTCAGGTGAGAATACAGACTATAAATAATACACAATAAACTATTAGATCTTTTTTAAGTTCCGGTAAATGTGTGCTATTTATTCTTAAGAGTTCAAAGCGGATTAAATAAAACACTTTAACCGGATTTATCGCGTATATTTACATTTTAAATTTTAACTCGACGTTTCGGTGTCTTTGCAGACCCCGTGGTCACGAGCGACTGCAGTCGAGCGAGTGCATGTAAATATACGCGATAAATCCGGTTAAAAAGTGTTTTATTTAATAGTATGAATCGCGAAAACTTAAGACAATATTATTAAAATAAATAAAAATAAAATCCCCAGACACTCACACCAACGTATACTAACTTGTGGTTAGAACGGCGTATATTGCACGACAAAATATATTAAATTATAATTAATACTGCACTGCGTAATGTAGGTTACCGCGGTCAGCACAATTAATAAGAACGAAACTAAGCAGAGCTTGTGATATGGGATACCATGTAGCGAACTAGGGGGGAACCTAGAATATAAATACCTACATGTATGAAAAGGGCAAGAACGCGAAAAGTGGTACACAGCTTTAAAACTTTTGATATACCATTTCTGTTTTTGTTTTCTTTTTTTCTTTGGTGTACAATAAAGAATAAATAAATAAATCCAATTAACTTTCCAACAGATCTCAGAAACTACGTACGACGAGCGGGTAGTTAGTTCGGTTCCCGGCGTGCATTACGAATTCCCTGGTGGTTACCATCAAGACTTTGGTCCTGAACGATTCAAAATGGCGGAGTGCCTGTTTGATACGGCGCACGGAGCGTCGCATTTAGGTGAGTTTTTAATTTTGTTTATTCGATAATTTTAGAGGTTTCTTAATAATTTTATAATGCGCCACAAAAGCATTATAAAAGTGAAATCATAGAATTATCAAATGTGAAGTATTTATAAATATCAATTCATTAGTCTTATAAATATATAGGTTAACATATATTTATTTACTTATGTCTTGACTCACCATATTATTAGTTATTTACGTTATTAAGCTATTGCATAGCTTCTATCGCGGGCCTTGAGCGTGGGGACCGAATCCAGAAATTCCGTAACGAAAAAAACCTAACACCCCCCGTTCCGACCGGCACAGCGGTGATACTTTGATTTCATAACTTTACATGCGGGCTTTAATAAACAATCAGCGCCATCTACTAGGAACTTGTGGAACTTATTATTAGATCAAACATTACTGCATTAATAAAATAAATAAATAATTATAATTGCATAAGTTGATAAAAAATGCATTGCAATAGCTTTACCGCGGCAGTCTCCGAGTGCCACACGTCTTTTTTATTGTTGTTTATGTATATTGTATATATTACTTATATTGTATGAATATTTTATTTAAATGCATAGTCTCAGCGCCCGTCTTTCCTGTTTTTGGCTGCAACTGAAAATCAGCGCTTTGTAGCAACTAGCTTCAAAGCACAAGCTGAGTTGTGTGTCCATTTGTTACTGCAGTGCATGTTGGTTCTAAATATTTCTTAAGTTTGTTATTTTTTTTTCTGTTTATTAATGTGTACTGTTGTTAACAATAAATGTGTTTTCACTTTTACTTTTACTATAAATGACGATTAGGTTTGCAATTGAAAATGTGGGTAACGTATACACGTTATTCATTATATGAAAAGGCGATATAATAGGTACATTTAAAACCACAATTTTCTCAAAAATATTTGAAAAAAACCTAGTTAGGTATATTTATACCTGTTTCTGATATTTATTAGCGAGTTGTACAATTTATTTTTACTGGTTATATACCAACCTAGAAGTGTAGGTTCTTTTTTTAAATCTGAATTTACTTAAATGCTTATCGTAAATATCAGCATATATTGCACACCGAAGTACACAAAACTCCGAGATCATTTCATTAAAAAAAACCGGACTCCAACAATAGGTTATACCTAAATATAAACTAATACATACATACATAACTTCACGCCTGTTCCCTTATGGGGTAGGCAGAACACCAAAGGCTGTAAATCCATCTGATGTCACATTTGACTAATTTGGAGGTATTATTATGATGGAGAGAGACTATTGCAGCGACAGGGAGCCCTACCGCCCGCAAAAAACGCCAATAAAACCTCTGTCCCTTAACTGAATTTTACAGTATGCCCGGGAAGAGAAGCAGCTGGCACATTCTATGATTTTCTTTCGCTTCCAGTCCAGCATGGAAGCAATATTATATACAGGGTTGATTTGTGGTCATCAGCAAAATTTTTTTTACACAATAAGTATCAGTTATAGAAACGATTTTTGCAAAAAAAAAGTCTAAATTTTTTTACAAGGAAATTAATATATCCCTTTACATGTTAAGCTAAGCATGGTCACTCTAAATTACCATTAAAGTAAAGTCGACTACGCGCTACTACAAAACATCTCGTAGTACTACGTCGTACTATTAACAATGAAATGCCGCGTCGTAGTAGCTATGTTCATCAACAGCGACTATTTTCAAAAACGTTTGTGGTTCCATATTTCTCCTTTTTTGTACTGAGCGACGCTAAAATAAATATGCAGGTACGTTTATATTGTATCAAAGAAACTAACATTTAAATTTGGCTGGAGACCAAAAAACAACCGTGTATTATTTGTCATGGATAAATAATAGTATATTATGCAACTAGTGAATAAAAGACGGATTTAAATCGAGGGCCGTAGATGAGTCACGAGCAAGTGAAGGATTCTAAAGATTTAATCACGAGCGTAGCGAGTGATTCAACTGTTAGAATCCTGAGCGATGCGAGTGATACATGGCCCTCGATATAAATTTGTACTTTATTCAGGAGTTGCATACTATACTTTATACCATGACTACGAGAAAAAGACATAATTTAAGCGACAATAGAAATTTAATCAAGAAATAAGAAATGTTACATTAATTGAAAAGGACATTAAAATTAGAGCAATGACTGAAATTAAGCGTAATTTTCTTATTATTATCATTAGAGTGGTCAACCTGTGAAACAATATTCTATAATGGCAGCAAAGTTGGCATTAGATTAAAAACAGTTTTTAATCTAATGCCAAACTCCTTGTCGCAAATATCGACCAATCAAATCTCGAGAATTTATTTGCACCAAAGAGTTTGAATTTCGAATCTTAGCGCAAGGAGTTTGTGTAAGCATTGAAATGGATATCGGATATATTTTTGTGTTCCAAATTCAAACACCAAAACAGTGAATAAAAACAAAACAGTGAATAAAAGGCCTTTTTATTCACTGTTTTGCGTGAATAAATAGTATATTTGATTACGAGTGCGGAAAGCCTGTCGTTGCAAAGAGTTCCGACAAATGTCTAAGTACACGAGCCGAGGCGCAGCCGAAGGCGAGGGTTGACAGTCGGAACGAGTTGCAATGACGGTTCCGCACGTGCACCTACTGAACGACTATTTTTAATACAGTTGCGAAAAAATTAAGCAATTTTATAAAATATACAAAATGGCGCCAGCCGTAAAAGATTATAAACAGAGATTTTTTTTTAATTTACCCATCTGGGTAGGCAAAGGGAACTATGCCCATACAGCCAAGTCTTTAGTAGAATTTTTGTACTGACATGAAATGAAAATGAATTTAATGAGATAAAATGAAATGAAACCTAACCTAACTGATTGCATCAAATCATTTTATCTGATATTGAAATAAATTAGTAGCTTCTTTTCAGAAATATTTGCATGAATCGTAAAAACTTCTATGAATTTTTTTTTAAGTAAAAACTTCGTGGTTGATTTTTTCTTTTTAATAGACATTATTTTGACATTTGGGAAAGAAAACGCACGAGTGCGGAAAAGGTAAAGAAAAAGCACAAGTGTGTAATAGCCCACATCCCGAACGCTAAACGTCCCTGCAATACGCCACTTTTTGAGCAACTGTATTAAAAATAAGCTTTTTAGAGTAGCTATGGTATAAATATTATTATTATGATATTTATCCAGCCTGCGCGGCCGTGTCGGCTTGCGACGCGGACGCGCGGCCCGCGCTGTGGGGCGGCGTGGTGGTGTGCGGCGGCGCGGCGGGGCTGGCGGGCTGGAGCGAGCGGCTCGCGCGGGACCTCGCCGCGCGCGCGCCCTCCTCGCACCGCGTCAAGACGCACGCCGCCGCCAGTGCGGCCGAGAGACGACGCGCGCATTGGACTGGTGAGCTAAAACACTACGATAATTGGGTTGCCAGCGGGGCTAGCATGCTACCGTCGAAAACGATAAACCGGGCCTTTTATCGAATAGAATAAATCCATAGGGTAATAAAGCACAGTGTATTTTTTTTAAAGTACCGTTTGTCTGCTTAAACGGATTCTATTCAATTAAATTAACATTTGTTAAGTTCCTTTTTAAACACAAACATATTGTATTTTAACCAGACATGTCAACAAAAAAAAAACGGCCGTTAAAAAAAAATCCAAAATAAATTTTACAAAAACTTGCCATTGATAGGCAACTATCTATTCTGGTTCCATTACAAAAAAAAAATACAAACTCGATATCACAAAATACTTTTGGATACGGGTCGCCAAGGTTTAGAATGAACTGCCTGCGTCTATTTCCCTGACTAGTATAGTCCTAGTACTTTTAAGCGTCGAGTGAATAGGTTTCTCGTGGATGGACGTGTACCACCTTAGTCTTCATGTTCACTTAACACCAGGTGTCATGGAAGACAAAAGTCCCATCCATATTTTATATAAAAAAAAAGAATATTTGATATACCATTTTTCCCCGAAAATGCGTAAATGTTTTTCATTCGTATTGTTATTCCCTTGCAGGTGGCTCTATCCTGGCTTCAATAGGCTCCTTTCAGCAGATGTGGATCTCCTCCCAGGAATACGAGGACGGTGGCAAAGGACAACTGGAACGGAAGTGCCCTTAAAGGTGACTACTGTTTATTATCTTGATTAATAATAATAATATTCATTTATTTCAGAAAACAAAGGTTCCATAGATGACATAATTTCACACACACTTAGGTATAAAACTAAAATTAAAATATCATAATTTAAATAACTGTAAACAAAATAATAATAATAATAATAATACATGTCAAAAGAAATATTACTAAAGATTAAATACTTCCAGTTTGTCATGGTCGTGTTGTGCATCCATAAGTAGCTCAATGCATCTACTATATGTAAACAATTTTCCTGTGACATGAAATTGGCTCTCACAATTAGCTGTCTTGTGTTTGTTTTTTTTTCATTTCATGGTCAATTTCGTATTATAATATTCGTATAATTCTGACCGAAAAAGTGTGCCAAGAGTATTTTCCGTCGGCTTTGTTTGTCTCTTGGTCTACTGTAATATCTTATTCAACAACTAGTTAAAGCCGAAGTACAAAATTGTGACGACATTAAGCGGCCATTCGATGGTTTTATTATGAATAAAACTTCTTGAATTTTTCTACTGAATCTTTTATTCAAGAATAAACCAACCGTAGTCCGTTCGTTGCCTGAGAAATCTATGTTAGTTGTTTCACTTTTATTTAATTACATTTTGAATAAAAGTGAAACAGCTTAAATGATTCTTATATTATCGAAAATAGGCCTGTATACAGTGTCACATGTGACCAATTTTAGGTACTGAAGGAGAGCACTCTGTACTCGATTCTGGTCATAATTATGTAATAAAATTAGGTACTTCATTTTTCACTAGATTTTCCTATAAATAAATTAAGTTTCATAACTATTTACTTTACTTACGCCTGAGTCAATCTAGGCACGTGACCTAGCACGCGGATCGCTGCCAACGCTAGTGTAACCATGTGTTGTGTAGTCAATTCTTTAATTTTCGGTTCAATTTACTCAGTAAATAATTAATGTTTATATTTTATTTAGTTTTGCTCTTCATGTACGATCTCAAACTATCACGTCCTCGAATTTCGAAAGTGACATGACAAGATACAGCCATAACTACTGGGCGTAGAGGGTTGAGATTTGGCACATATGTACATTCTTTAGGGGTGTAGGGAATACAATCTTATTGTTATGTTATGTTATTTGTTTTTTTTTCCTCTAACTAGGTACTGTCAAATTTAATTTAATTTTCAATGATAATTATAATATTTATTTATTTGCAGATTCATGAAGAAAAGCTACTTCAAGAAACAATTGAAACCAGTTTTAAGTTATACTTAAGTGTCTCTTTTAAATATGTGAACGTTTTGTGCCGTGTTTCTGTGGACTGTGTTGTAATGAAAACTAATCAAATGATGACGAGGTTGATTTATTAAATAGATTTAAGAGTCTTTTTGTTTTATTTCTTTAAACGACTTTTTTATACAGGGTCTTTTTTAGTCGCCACAAAATATAGCGTCACTAAACGTCCATATTAAACTTCGGAAAACAAATTGAGTCTATGGCTCAAATGGCTTAAAAAAAAAATGGGTATCATCTCGAAAGTCATCTCGGTAGGCCAGAAGTCACCTTTAAACGGGTACTGTAGTCACCTTTGGGATGGTTCTGCCATATAACAGCTTGAAGCGCTAGACTCTGTTGGCCGAAAAACCCGGAAATTTATTAATGACGACAATCTTACAATAAAAAAATTGCAGACGCTAGAGCATCGTCGTAAGGTTGCTTGTTTGACAGTATTTTATCGGCTACATTTTGGTGAGTGTGCGAGTGCTCTTTTTGACGAAATTGAACCCACTCCTTTTTACCACCGGACTACCAGACGCAGACGAAACTTCCATCCTTATATAGTGGATTTACCAAGAAATCGAACAAAACGCTTCGATAGAGTTCCTTTTTGGTACGGATTGCCAAGGTGTGGGACGATCTGCCTGCGTCTGTTTTTCCTGACTACAACAGTCCTGGTACTTTTAAATAGTCGAGTGAATAGGTTTCTCGTGGATGGACGTGTACCACCTTAGTCTTTCGCACTTTCCATCAGGTGACATGGAAGACAAACGTCTTATCCTTATAATATGAAAAAATATATAGACTAATCATGCAAGTATAGGGCGAACATAATTTTCGTTGTTTAAAATTATAATTATTAAAGTTTAATTGTTTGATTCTAGAAATTACGACTTGTGTCTCACCCAGTATTATGATATCATGATTCAATCGTAGTCACCACTTAGATATAATATGTACCTAGATGACACAAAATTTTATAGAATAATATTCTATAATAGAATAATATCAAATGATTCTATTAAATTACAGAGCGATCTTGATGCAATACATACGTGTTAGAAATCAAATTTTTATTAACATTAACCAAAGATGCGATAGATTATATTCTGTTCCATATATTCATAGTTAAACACTTTATTGCCATAAATAATAGTAATAAAATAGAGTTTTAAAATAATATGTTCTCAAACATGCTTGGAAATTTGAGCATTAGGTATTTTAACAACCTTCTGCTGTACTGTCCGAGCAGCGGCTTCATTATCATCATTATCAGCGGTAATCATTATCATCATCACAACTCTTTGTAATGAGCCCACTGCAGGGCATGAGTCTCTCCCTGGGTGTAGAGGAGGTTCAGGCCATAATCCACCAAGCTGGCCCAGTGCTGGGTGGTGGATGCCAGAATTTTCAGGGCGCCAAGACGGCTTCTGCCAAACCCTAACGACTACTGTATACAATTATACAGCACCCGGGACCGACTGCTTAACGTGCCCTCCGAAGAACGGAAGTCGTCGTGAGAAATGTATGGTCGGCGGTCACCCATCCAGGTACCGACCCCGCCGAACGTTGCTTAACCTGTGATATCGTATGATACAGTAACCACGGCGGCGCCACGATAAATTACTACTTATGTAAAATCATATTTTCATGAAATTTAAAAATGGAACGACCTGCTACTCCGCAACATGGCGATAAAAGAGGTAACTTATCAAAGGTTTAATTTAAATTTTGAACTGGCTTGCACATAGAAAAAAATACACAAAAAAAATACTTTGTCGCGTAAAAAATCAATAATTGTTTTTGCAAATAAAAGTTCTGAATTTTACTAGGTATTTAGTTTAATTTCCGCGCATTATTTGAGAAAAGTACTATACAAGCCTTGGCCGCAACTAGGTATTGATGGACTTACGTATGTGTGCCTCTGCTTCGCCTCGGCCCACATTCACACGTTCGTCCATCAATGCCTCTTGCCGGCCGCTGCAGTGATGTACTATATATGTGCAATTTGGGCGGCCTTATCACATGAGGATGTCGATGTAGAAGCCTTCAAGTGCTGTTATAAAGTAGGGGAGAGCGGTGCTCGAACTAACAAAATTTGTATTATGGTTTATATCTTCAATTTTGACGAACATTTTTGTGTTATTTTTCTTTAAAAAAGTCAGCTCTAGGTATGTGGGGCAATTATTAACAAAGCCGGGGCAACTATTTACCTATGGGCAAGAAGTAACAAATCCTTAAACGAGGTTAAATGTTTAAGTAAAACGTCATTCATAGCAATCAAAATGTGTTTATAATGTTGCTTTGAGCAAATGCCTGAGGAAATGCATCTTTCACAATTACAGGGACTCAAATGTTCGATACAAAAAACATGAAGAGGACAAAAGTATGATGTAGTTTTCTGCCTTCCGTTGGTGATGATTATCTTAGAGCAGTAACACTGTAGCACTCTCCGATGGTTTTATACATTTCGTGAAGGGGTTATTACTACATTGGTCGAAAAGTTCGCGGCCTGGCCATTAAAAAAAAAACTTTTGTTATTTTTTCTGCCGTCATTTTGAACTGTCATTATTCAATTGTCAACCCGCGAATTTTCAATTTGATATCTTGTTTAAATAAAATTTTACGAACAATATAAATACGTGTGTAGAACAAATTTTGACTAATGGAGAAATTTGAACAACGTGCTGTGATTAAATATTTGTTTAAAAAAAGATTAACACCAAAGGAGATCCATGATGACATGCAAATAATATTAGGGGAATCTGCCCCGTCTTATACCACTGTGAAAAAATGGGTTGCAGAATTTAAACGTGGACGAGAGAACATCGAAGATGACCCTCGCTCCGGCAGGCCAATGACGTCTACGACCGAAGAAAACATCAATAAAGTATGTGATCTCATATTGAAAGACCGTAGATTGACTATCAGAGAAATTGCAGACACTATAGGCATCTCATATGAACGAACGCAAAACATCATTGTCCATGAACTCGGCTTTTCTAAGGTTTCGGCTAGGTGGGTCCCCAGATTGCTTTCAGTAGAGCAAAAGCGAATTCGACTCACGATTTCTCGCGACTGCTTGGAGATGTTCGAGGCTGATCCACAAGGTTTTCTTGACAGATTTGTGACAATGGATGAAACCTGGGTTCACCACTATACCCCAGAATCAAAACAACAATCCCAACAATGGAAAAAATCAGGTGAACCAACTCCGAAAAAAGCAAAGGCAATTCTGTCGGCTGGCAAGGTGATGGCATCGGTTTTTTGGGATGCTAAGGGTGTCATTATGGTGGACTACCTTCCAAAAGGCGAAACAATAAACTCTGCGTACTATAGCACCCTTCTGCGCCGTTTACGTGAAGAAATTAAACAGAAACGCCCAGGATTACTGAGAAAGAAAGTGTTGTTTCACCAGGACAACGCCCGAGTCCACACGTCTGTCGAGTCTATGGCTCAAATTCGTGATTGTGGTTTCGAATTGTTGCCACATCCAGCTTATTCTCCTGATTTGGCACCTTTGGACTTTCTTCTGTTTCCAAACCTGAAAAAACACCTCGGTGGGCAGAAATTTTTAACGAATGAAGAGGTCGAAGCCGCTGTTAACCTGTATTTTGAAGACCTTGAGGAATCTTTTTTTAAAACAGGTATGGAAGCTCTGGAAAGCAGATGGAAGAAGTGCATAGAGCTAAATGGAGATTACGTCGAAAACTAAAAATATTTTTGTATGTACTTTATTCTGTTTTCTTGACTAGGCCGCAAACTTTTCAATCCACCCTCGTATCATTGAAAAATCTTTTTCAGTCATCCATAAATTAAGTACTTATTACCAGTACCAATATACTCGGGGGACCATGTTGAACAAATAAACTACTACATAACAGGTGCAGAAATAATATAAACAGACTTGGTATAAAATTACCAATAAGTAGTATTTGCCGCTGTTGCTGTAATATTGAAAAGGCTATCCGTTCTGCAGAAGTGCTCATACCTGCTTAGAACCTCGTTGAGCTACCACTTTCTTAAGCTGGTCGCCGCAGAAATAGTTGTCAATATTACGTTGCGCTCGCTTCATGAATCCTGCAAATCAATCCTTGCCAGTCTTTACTTCTCTTTTCAACCGACTTCCAAAAAAGGCGGAGGTTCTCAATTCGTCTGTTTTTTTTTTGTTACACGATATTTTAGACAATTATAATCGATTTTAAAAATTCTTAATTCATATGATAGAGGATACTTCATAGTTGGTCCCATATAAATTTCATCGAAATCGGTTGGGTACTTCATTGAAAAATTTTTGAAACAATATGTATGATTTCGGAGAATGTTTACGATGATGACACTATTAGTCCGCCAAAGTGTTGACGTGAAGTCGGTTTTTTTAATGCTCTGCATTCGTTGATTATTATTTTGATTCTATAATACTTGTTGTTGCATTTCGTGCGGTGTATAAGCATGCTGGATAACAATTTTATTCCTTTCCTTTTCCTATTTTAATCCTTTTTCCATGCCTCTCCTTTCCCTTTTTTCAGTTTTTTGAGGATCGGCAGTACATCACTCACGCATGTTACGTTGCTATTCCACTGACGGTGTTAGTTACTTAAAATCGGGTAGGTAACCCACATGCTCGTCTGCCTATCAACATTCCATAGAAAAACAGATGTTTAATACCACATTCAAATGGGGTACCTAAGTGTTAACATGTTTAATCCAGCTTTTGTGAATTCACCCAGAGTGCAATGGAATAAATCAATCTCATCTGAAATCGCGTTGAGCGCAGTGATCACTGAAAATTCAAAAATTTTAGAACTTTGAATGAAAAATGAAGCTTCAGGTTGGTCCGCGCCCGCGCCGTCGCGTCGCCAACAGCCGCGGCCGCCGCCGGTTCGGCATGCATAGACATAAGCAGTTCAGTACAGTAGGGTGCTCAGTTTTACCTATTAAAACTTTGAAAAGTTATGTAGTTATAGATAATTCCCTTCTTATCATAACTTCTGTGTAACCGATCATTCCTAATATGAAGAGCGTCGGGTACATAAGCGGGGAAAGAGGGTACACGCCAGAAAGTCTTTTATATAAAAACCTTAGATATTTGTTACAAAAACCTTAGATAGTTGACCATACATGCGAATTAAGTTCCAGGTGACTACGCACCAGCGCGTTGTATAAGGAGATAATTGCTGGGATGTTGGTAAAACCTCGAACACTGCTCATAACAAAGCCTAGGTCTATATGCTCTCTTGCAACATGTTTGTATATGCTCTTTAAAACTTAAATTGGAATTATAGGTAATTCCTAAATCCTTAACGTCCTTTACTCGAGCCATCAAAATATTGTCTACTGCGTATTGGTGTTGAATTGGTTTCTTAGCACGCGTAAAAGACATAGTGACACATTTTGAGGCGTTGAGTTGTAACAGGTTATCCTTACTCCAATTAACAACCCTATCAATATCTTCCTGCAGCCTTACGCAATCTACTTCGGTTCTTATTCGGTGATAAAGCTTTAAGTCGTCTGCAAAGAGAAGACACTTTGCATGCCGTACCAGTGATGTTAGAACGTTTATCATTAGAATAAATTCTATCGGCCCCAAATCACTGCCCTGACTTACTCCAGAGAGAGTCAAGAATGACTGAGACACATACTCAGCATAGTCGACATACTGCTTTCTTTCAGTCATGTAGGTAACTGGCAAAAAACTTGAGAAGATGGGGTGCAAAACCGACGCTGGCAAGATTCATAAGCAAAATGTTGTTGTCGGCTAAGTCGAAAGCTTTTTTATAATCAAAATATGCGACGTCAATCTGCCTCCCTTCATCCACCACTGGTACGATCGCTGTCATGAAACTAAGAAGGTTGCTGGAAGTGCTTCTGGCTGGCCGGAACCCGTGTTGTGCGTCTGACAATTGAGAATTTGTCTGCCTGTATATTTGGCTATGCATAGCTGATTCAAAGACTTTAGCCGGAGTTGAGAGTGTAGCAACTGGCCTGTTGTCTTCAATTTTCTTTCCCCACCCCTTTTTGGTACTGGAAAAAATGGAGAGAAACCCACGTTTCTCTCCATTTCTCCGGATAAACAGCAGCTGCTAAGCACTGATTAAAAATATACAGCATTGCCTCTGCTAATACATCTCGACAATCCCTGAAGATGTAAGGTGGGATGCCATCGGGCCCCGCCGATGTCTTCGGTTTAAGCGATCGCAAGGCGCGCGTCTCGTCCCCCGGCTGCAACGCGTCCACGCTCACGCGCGCTGCTTCCACGTCGAGGCGAGCCTTGCGATTACTATATACCGAAAAAAGTATTCAGCAAACTCCCTCAAAAACCTCTCTGCAGAAAGCTCCTCGCCATTTTTTTTAATGGATCTTTTATTTACCACGTCTCGTTTTGATTTCATGTAACTCCAGAAAATTTTAGGGTTCTTTTGTAGCAGCTGTTGTACATTGAGTTCTCTTTCTCAATATTAATTTTAATGCGCTCCTTGCATTGTTTATACTGTGAATATATTTCTGCAGTGTTACTTTTGTAGGGTTTATTATCTTGGATAATTTGACTTGCATACCATTTCGGGTACATACGGCTGGAAGAGTAGGCACCTTTTACTTTACGCGGAACATACTTATCCAATAAATAGCAGGTCCTAGGTAGAACCTACACTAAATGCAAGTATTTGATTCCTAAAAAAACGCATTATCTTTGAAATAATGCTTATAAAAACTTTCCAGTGATTGTGAGTGCAGTCATGATGTATACAAACTTTAAAACAAGGTCATATCAACTGAAAAGCTGCTCAAATACCACTTTGAATAAGTCAAATCTTATTTCCTGATATCAAACACTGTCATTACTCAATTTTAAAGAAAAAGCATGAAATACAAAGACAATGCTTATTCCTGCTGAAAAATATACTTTGCAGTTGATAAGAATAAATCTAAATATTATTTATTACAGATACCTAGTTTATACAAAATCACAATATTTTGCTTTCGGATGACATCGTTTTAGATCCAATTACGCTAGAAGCTGTTTGGGATCGCTAGTTGGAACCCTTTTAGCACAATGTCCGATAAATGCAATTAGGCTGCCTTCTGAAGCTATTGCGTCTCCGTAGCAAATTTGTTTACTATACTTTAACATTGTAACCAACTTTGTAATTTTGTTAGTCTTAAGCTATTGATTTAGTTTTCAGCTGTAAATATGCTTGCGATACAATTATGTAGCTTACAGCGTATCGTTGTATGACATACGGAGTGGTCTATCAAAGTTAACCTTTATTAAAAATAAAATTAACTTGCCATAATATGCTTTATTTTGCTAAATACCTCGATTTCTCATCGATTTTAGGCTTAAATTGTACCATAAACAATTATATGCGGGTGCGATAAAAATAGAAATGGCGGGACTTCGAATTTATAACATTTTTTAAACCTTATTTGAGAAAGAGATCATCCAATTCCTAGGACCTAATAAAAAGTCGACGCTGTAATTGAAGTTTAAGCTATATAACTCTGTCCAATCTACGGCCGCTATCGCTGAATATAATGCAGGAAAGTCTGCCTTTTTAAACTTCCAAAGTGGTCTGCTAGTCGAAACATCTACGTTCAAAACATCACCGTGCCGGCAGCGGCGCGGCGGCGGGGCGTTTTTCCATTCTATACAACGCCAGAACGTAGCCATAGGAAACTGCTCGCGTATTTATTGTAATGCTGTTTTTAAATCTGTTATTATAATGCATACACGAATTTTGCGTACTGATCGTGTATAGTGGATGCTCACTTCTTCGTTCCCGACTATACTACACCACTTACACTTGACAAGAGTGTTAAAAGATAAGTTTTTTTTATTTAGTAATATATGAAATTATATTTAAACTTTATTAGATAGGATTAAATACATAACAATCGCACCGGAAGACGGAGTCGGTACGGTTAGGTGCGACGACGAGCGCAGCGAGGAGGAGCATGTTAGGTTGCATATAGTTATATACGTGCGCGAGCCGAGCGAGCGGTGCCGCAGCAGCGGCCGGCGAAGCGCCATAAACCTGGACAGCTATCCCACATGCTTATCAGAAAATAATAAGATAACTACTTACCACAGGTACTATGCTGTAGTACAAAATTACTAATAGTTAGGTTAGGTTGGATTAGTCCGTATGGGTACTGGTGCTGTACATTATGGAACAAGATATACCTACTTCTACGTTACTACGAAGTATACGCGAATATTTGCGTACCTACTGCTCTTGTATGGATTGCAAGAACTTAACAAAAAAGTTATTTCCAATATATAGGTACGCGAGCAGTTTCCTATGGCTGCGTTCTAGCCCTGTACAGAATGGAAAGACGCAGCGGCGGGCGCAGGCAGGGAGTGGCGGGGCGGGGGCAGGGGCAGGCGGGGCGGGCGCACGCTCACCGCGAGCGGCGGGTGGTGCGCGTCCACCGCCACCACTCCACCGCCCTCCGCTGCGCATGTCATCACTCGCTCCTTTCCCAATGTGCTCAATACGAGATCTAGACATCTACCGTTACTATTCACTATTTCATTGCTCTGATTGAATCCACAAAACGTCATAAAAAATTCGAAATAATTATTTACAGACACAGAAGACGAATACAAATTAAAATCCTTCTAAAACTAAAACTATATTTTAATAACAACTCAATTTTACAATAATATTAAATAACGTCATAAATTCACTGTCGTTACTATTTGGCGGAATCTATGCTACACCAAACAATAAAAATCTGTCTTTTCTCGGAATTGGTTGTCAACCACTTAACCTTCCTTAACCTTGGTTGGAAGCATTGGTTTTCAACGTGTTTTCAACAGTCTGGCGGCCCTTTTAAGTAAAAGGTAGCGCAGACTAACTCGAACCCGCAGATATCAACGATGACGTCACCTGTATTGTACGCTATTTGTACAGATATTCGAAAATCAGCAATAACCTGGAAATAGCGACCTTCATCCCATTTCACCCTCAGCACACCCATCCTTGAGGACTTTTAGGATTAATCTGGACTGCACACAGTAGACGTGTGCCTATTTTTAAAACTACACGAATTATATCCCCTTTTTGCCTAAGGCTTTATTTAACTGGGCTGTATCGGTCTCTATGACTTTAAGGTTCGCGCACATTTTGTCAGGCCGCAGCGCAGCGCAAAAATCTGCGTGCGAGCCTCTCTTACATTTTCTATGAAGTATCGCGGACTGTGCCGGGGCGCAGCGCAATTCCTGATCCGCGGCGGATTTTTGTTGCGAGAGCGAGAGACAGAGCATGTCTGTTTCATTCATGATTTGACTTGGTTACTGTAGAAATCTATGGATATCTATAGTCTATATATAGGCAATGTTTTAAATCTAAATTGCGTTCTTTTGAATAATGATTAGGTAAACCTAAAATTGTCATGTTTAAACTTTGAATTTTGAAGTTGTAGAGATTTTGAGAGGCCAATATCATTTGAATCTATGGGTAATGTTTTTGAATAATGATTTGTAGGTACCTCAAACTAGAATATTCTTCTTAAAACTTAATAAGTTTGTTGTTGTAGAAATTTCGAACCTAAAGGTATATTAAACATTCTGTTGTAGCACTAAGTTGCGTCTTTTTCTAATACCTACCTACCTATTGCTTTGTGAATCGAGAATATTCTCCTTAAAACTAAGTCGTGAAACCGCGCTGAAATACTACATTGGTTGAAAAGTTCGCGGCCTAGCCATTAAAAAAAAAACTTTTGTTATTTTTTCTGCCGTCATTTTGAACTGTCATTATTCAATTGTCAGCCCGCGAATTTTCAATTTGATATCTTGTTTAAATAAAATTTTACGAACAATATAAATACGTGTGTAGAACAAATTTTCACTAATGGAGAAATTTGAACAACGTGCTGTGATTAAATATTTGTTTAAAAAAAGATTAACACCAAAAGAGATCCATGATGACATGCAAACAACATTAGGGGAATCTGCCCCGTCTTATACCACTGTGAAAAAATGGGTTGCAGAATTTAAACGTGGACGAGAGAACATCGAAGATGACCCTCGCTCCGGCAGGCCAATGACGTCTACGACCGAAAAAAACATCAATAAAGTGTGTGATCTCATATTGAAAGACCGTAGATTGACTATCAGAGAAATTGCAGACACTATAGGCATCTCATATGAACGAACGCAAAACATCATTGTCCATGAACTCGGCTTTTCTAAGGTTTCGGCTAGGTGGGTCCCCAGATTGCTTTCAGTAGAGCAAAAGCGAATTCGACTCACGATTTCTCGCGACTGTTTGGAGATGTTCGAGGCTGATCCACAAGGTTTTCTTGACAGATTTGTGACAATGGATGAAACCTGGGTTCACCACTATACCCCAGAATCAAAACAACAATCCAAACAATGGAAAAAATCAGGTGAACCAACTCCGAAAAAAGCAAAGGCAATTCTGTCGGCTGGCAAGGTGATGGCATCGGTTTTTTGGGATGCTAAGGGTGTCATTATGGTGGACTACCTTCCAAAAGGCGAAACAATAAACTCTGCGTACTATAGCACCCTTCTGCGCCGTTTACGTGAAGAAATTAAACAGAAACGCCCAGGATTACTGAGAAAGAAAGTGTTGTTTCACCAGGACAACGCCCGAGTCCACGCGTCTGTCGAGTCTATGGCTCAAATTCGTGATTGTGGTTTCGAATTGTTGCCACATCCAGCTTATTCTCCTGATTTGGTACCTTCGGACTTTCATCTGTTTCCAAACCTGAAAAAACACCTCGGTGGGCAGAAATTTTTAACGAATGAAGAGGTCGAAGCCGCTGTTAACCTGTATTTTGAAGACCTTGAGGAATCTTTTTTTAAAACAGGTATGGAAGCTCTGGAAAGCAGATGGAAGAAGTGCATAGAGCTAAATGGAGATTACGTCGAAAAATAAAAATATTTTTGTATGTACTTTATTCTGTATTCTTGACTAGGCCGCGAACTTTTCAATCCACCCTCGTAGGTACCTACCTAGGTAATATGATTCTAGTATCTTGTTATCAGAACAAGTTACGGTGGTAGGAATAAGTATTGTTAGTGTAATGTATAAATGAAAATGGTGATGTGTCTCATTGTGAGGTTAATTCATAATAATAAAACTCTTTATTGTACACCAACATGGTTACATAGTTTAAACGAAACAATAATTATAATTATTAACATACAAAGGGCGGCCTTATCGCCGAAACGTGATTTCTGCCAGGCGACCCAAGCATTGGTGGAGAAGAATGTGGGCGAGGTGTACGGCTCGTAAAATAAACTACATACGAATAATAACATACTTATCTATATTTACATATACATATACCTAAGTACATATAAATAAAATAAATAATAATAAACATCACATAAATATATAAAGATAGTTAAGATGGACAGTGTTTTGCCCGGTAATGCTGTTTCAGCATTCGTTTAAAAATGCGCGGTGTGCGCGCCAAGCGGATCTCAATGGAACGGGATATCGTTCCATAACGACAGCGATCGAATGAAAAAGGATTTACCTAAATATGTGGATGCTGCGATGGTGTCGCCAGGAGTACCTATATTTGATAAAGAACGCAAGTTTCGGTCGTTATAAGCGGTCTTTAATTTATAATGTCATATAGTTTGATATGGTTTTATATTGTTGAATTATTACGTACCTACTTACCTACCTAATTAAAATAGACTTTGTGTTGTGATAGTTTTATGTTTGTAATGTTCGATCGAAAAGTTTATTTCAAAAGAAAGTTCGAATGAGTAATTTAAAATGATAGGTGTTTAATTTGACGAGAATTATGTTTTATCGTAACTGTAACTAGTAGACAAAACCTTTGTCGCTCTGCCATGTTGTACAATAAATTAAATAAACAGCTAAACTTATACCCTTATACTCATTACGAATGCAAAAAAATTGTATCAGCATGGCTCGCAACTAAAAATTATGAGCAAGTCGAAAACTTGTTAAAAGTGCAGTAGGAAAAATATTTGTATTGTTTTATTAGTTCCTTTGTATTTCATGTCATATTTTATCTAATTATATTATACTAGGTACGATTATTATAATTATTATTATTTTATTTTATTTATTTATTAACAAATTCTCCCTACAAATGACACTCTGACACACATACATTTTATATATACACATAGGTACACACACACCTTTAACTACACAATATTATTGTTCGAATGACTGTTTCTTTTTATTTTTCTTTTTATATTTTATATACTTAAAACACTTATTTTTATGTAGATATAAGATTGTAAATAACCCTTCCTTAATTTAACTTAAGTAAAATGTAATGGTGTAGTTGCAGAGCAATTAGATATTTTATTGTGATGGAAGAGTGGTGTCTCTCAACACAAGCTTAGCTTAAAGAGAGGCACCAGCAATTAGTTTTTAAGCTTTCTAATTGTTAATGTAAAATAAAGATTTTTTCATTTTCATTTTTCATTTTTCAGTTTTAGTTGAAAGTATTATTGTACGAATTTCAGTGGTGATTGTTTAAAGAATAAAATATTTTTTCTATTTTTAAAGTATTTTTTTTGCGTTGGGGTATAGGTACAGTGATATGTGTTTTTATTATTTTGTGGTGATATTTATGACTGATCTTATTTAACACACGGTGTTAACATGGCGGTTACGTTTAGGAACATCAGAAAGATAATATTGCCTATTATTGGCCAGTGTGGTCAGACTTAGGATTTACTATGTTATAAAAGTTGATATTTTTTTCTTGATTTTAGTTTGACAAAGCATTGTCAAAATATACTGAAACCCCCAGCACTGGGTTTGTAGTATTTCTAAAAGCTGACCGGGTGTAGGTTTTTGCTTAACTAGAGTGGTTAGGCTTAGACGATGACTAGCTGGATGAGCCTTAAGTTGTCCAATTGTAATGGAATGAGAGGTTTTCTGACAGCTCATTAAAAAAACAAAACGGTATAAAAATGGTACAAAAGGCTTCGATAGATGGCGCTTTACAAAAGGCGAAGTCTTGTCTGTCATACAGCCATTTATTCCACACTGCGTTTTTAAAAGTAAAATAAATTAATTGACGTCTGTATCAGAAATTGAACTTATAAATAACCTTAGATGGTAGATACTTCTTACTTACATTATACTATACAGACTTCGGCTTTTTAAAAGTGCCATCTATAGAGGTTTTTTGAACTAATCTTTATGAGCAGTCAGGAAACTCCTCATTGTGTGTAGTCTTGCTAGGCTACTAAATATATAAGTGAGAACACCCATGTCGCTTTGGTTATTTAAAAAGTGTAAATATCTTTGCCACCAGACTACATGAAAATAGGTTTTCAGTTGACAGACAAAAAATTTGATTTAATTTCTCTTTATGTATGCTTAAGTAAGTACTTTATGTTTGAAGCTTTAAGATGCTTGGACAATTGCACGTTGTGTGGTTAAGTGGCTTTTTTTGTTTCTATTTCTCAGGAAAGAAAGGGGTTGAAGGGTTAAAAATTTTGCGATATCCTAATTCATCAATGCAGTTAGAGATAGCTGCAGTGCGAGAGGGTAGATTCAAAATAAGGGAAGCAAGTCGACATTTCGGGGTTTCTCATAGTACACTTACTAATAAGCTGAAAGGTACAGAGATGAGAAAAATGGGGCGTAGTACATATTTTGCTGCTTCATAAAATTTAAATGTACAGTTTTTTTTTATTTACGCTTTAAACAAAACTATTGTTTTAAGAAAGAATGGTCAACTATTAGGGCAAAGATGGTCCCCCCCAACTAGAGTGTGCCTTGTCGTGGCTGGGGGGCTCAGTAGCCCGTCGTAATCCAGCGATCGGGTGAAGCGAAATGACTCTTACGGCGGTGGCGCGCTGCATCTGTCCGCATTGGGCGGCAGCTGCGCCTTCCCAGGGTGGGTCCTCTCGGTACCATTCTGATAGCAGAGTGGATCGATGAGGACACAGAGGCGGCAGACCCTGGTCAGGCGCGGTCGCAGAATGAAATTTTGGGGGGGTCACATCTGAATTTTGGGGGGTTCACAATTTTTTTTAATCAGAAGTATCTTTTTTAGCTTCTTCTCTTATCAGATGTTCATGTTGCATGTCCCCTTTGACCCCCCCCTGGGGCCGCGCCTGACTCTGGTCGTGCACCGGGTGCTCTGGGGTCGGCGGTCTTGGATTGCTTCGGCGTCCAGGCCGTCGTATTGGTTTAGGTTAAGTTTTAGGTTAAGTAACTTAGGAGTAAAATAAGTAATTAGGAGGTAAAATAAATTAATTGGTCTGTATCAGAAATTGAACTTATAAATAACCATAGATGATAGATACCACTTACCTACATTATAGTATACAGACTTAACGCCTTTGGCTTTTCAAAAGTCCCATCTATAGAAGTTTTTGAACTAATCTTTATGAGCTGTCAGAAAATTCCTCATTAGTTCATAAATATATTTAACTGCTAAGAATATTGACACACTATGAATATTTTATTCCATTCTTGTTTAAATACTCTGGTCCCAGTTTGTCATGTTCGTGTTTTGTATCCACAGTTCATTACAACTAAGTACTATGTAAGCAGTTTGGTTGTGGCATGACATTGGCTCTCACAATTAGCTTCATGTCACGGTCAATTTGTACTGTACTTACCTACCTGTATTCATTTGATAATTCTGACTGAAAAAGAGTTCCAAGAGCTTTTCCCGCCGGCTTCTTTTCCTCATGGTCTAATGTAATATAATAGGTATCTTATTCAACAACTATCATCAACTAGTTAAAGCCTAAGTAGGTATAATGATGTCAACCTAATAACAGAACCTGTACATATTTAATGCGATAAAGGAATTTTAATTTTGAAATGTAAAAACAAAAAAGCGTATGTGCTTTAAACAGTGTAATTTCGTCGATTTTCCATTCTTGACACCTCTTTAAAATAAAATCCAGTAATGGACACTTATAAATTATATTAAAACAACGTCACCTTTCATGCCATGAAACCGTAAAATATGTCCCAAATTTAACTAATATGGTAATTTAACTAAAAAAGGATATCAAATTTCGATTTCAAATGTCGCAATATTTTTGTACTAAGATTAGTAAAAAAATATTGAAAAACAATTTAGTGAACTCACTTCCTTATGGATTTTCTTAGTAAAAGCAAATTTTTCATCAAAAATCCGGAGCGAAATTATACCATCTTACGCTATTTTAAAACAGAATAGCCGAATATAATGAAAATATATATCTTGGCAGCTTATGAATCAAAATTTTATTTAAATTTTTGGCGAATAGCAAAAATAGGACAAAAAAGTCCTATTTTTTAACTATGATGTTATTTTTGTCCATTAGGTACTGGTTCCTTGTCCAAGACTTTACGTTACGTTACATATAATATATATATTTAAATATAATCAATAAATCCGATTAACAGAGCCTATGGTTATGACTTAAAACGATATGGTTTTCACTTGCATTTTCAATAGAGTCACTCGCTATGTCAGAAGTTTTCAAAATTTTCAATATCTTAGAATAGATCTGTAGGAACAATGGTGACTGCTTCATCTAAATACTATTGTTATGTTATGAATAATGATATCATAGAGGACAATCGTGATAGTAAAATCAATATTTGATAATAATTAATAGTACGCCTAGCTTTATTTTTCAACGAGTCTCAAGGAAAGTCGTTCGTAACTAAAAACTAAGCATTTTTAATTAATTATTAAAAAGATATATAGCTATTTGTTGATATTACCTAATCAGGAATTTGAATGATGTACTAACTTATATCGTGTACTTCAGTTATCAACTTCTGGTAGCTTATCTGGCAGAAATCAAACATACTAAATTGGTAATAAAACAATAATCGGCCAAATTAACATTTATCGTTTGATATCTTTAGTTGTGTTCGTGCACTCACATCGACTCAATTAAATCACTGTTTGTATGGATATTCCTTTATAATATGGGTAAGTCTTTTTTAATTTTTGTTTAGAATATAATTAACAAGAAACGCGAAGTAATCGGCCAGCTTCTATGCTGGACTGGGAGTGAAAGAAAAACATAGAATGTGCCAGCTGCTTCTCTTCCCGGGCATACTGTTAAAGTAAGTTAAGGGACCGAGGTGTTATGGGAGGCTTTTTTGTGGGCGATAGGACCCCCTGTCACTGCAATAGTCTCTCTCCACTATTATAATGCCTCCAAATTTGTCAAACGTGACATCAGACGGTTTTATTACCTCTGGTGTTCTGCCTACCCCATACGGGATACAGCCGTGAAGTTATGTATGTATGTATGTATAATTAACAAATGCAGAACATTAAAAACCGACTTCACATCCGAGACTTTGGCTGAAGTCAATGTAAATATAGAAATATTATCCGTACCTACCCATACATTATTTTTCAAAAATTTATTTATCAAAACTTGACTAAATTGAAATGGAATCACATGAGAAGTGACAGCTTTCTAATAAAAAAAAGAATCATCAAAATCGATTCACCCAGTCAAAAATTATGAGGTAACAGATTTTAAAAAACATACAGACCAATTGAGTACCTTCTCCGTTTTTTGAACTCGGTTGAAAAAGGACACTTGCCATGCTTCATATATTTTTGGACCAAAAACGCAAAGTAATCGGCCAAAGAAAATTTTACTTATATTATGACAGTGCATGAAAACTCAAAGGTTTTTTAATACGACGACATTCCTCTAGGTCCGATTTCTGAGTCACTAAAGAAAAATTTAGTGGCGCTCAGGTGGCAGAACTAGAGGTCTTGTTCTTCAAAAAAAGTGAAAAAACCCTCTTGAAGAACATCGGACCCATTACTAAGTTAAGCCATGTGTACAAGCTGTTTTCAAGAATCATTACGAACCGCCTCGCGTTCAGATTTGATGACTTCTAGCCTCCCGAACCACTTGGTTTCGGAAAAGGTTGAGCACCTTCAATTCGATTGACACCTAAGCTGTACTCCAGTCTTTGCAGAGGTGCCAAATTAAATAGCGTTACATCGAAGCGTTGAAGTTTTCATACAAAAGCGCCACTATGTCAATCCGTCTTTAGGATCAGAATATGAAGCTTATCCAACTGCAGCGGGGCGTCAGGCAAGGCGATGTTATATCTCTGTTTTTCACCGCGGCATTGGACGATATCTTTAAGATTCTGTACTGGGATGTCCTTCGATTCGCGGATGACATCGTAGTCATGGCTGAGACCATGCAGGCCCTGAGTAAAATGCTCGATGACCTCAGTGGAGCCTTGTAGCGGGTGGGTCTTAAAATGAACATGGATAAGATGAAGATCATGTCGAACGTCTGTATTGCACCTGTTCCTGTGGTAATTGGAAGCGCCACGCACGAAGTTGTCGACAACTATCGGGTTCGGGTGAAGTTGCGGGTTCGATTCCTGCACGGAACATGAAATCCAAAGGTGTGGACGGACGTTTATCTATACATGAATTTTATATTCTAGGTTCCCCCTAGTTTGCTACAGCGTATCTCATAAGACAAGCATAGTTTGCTCCAAAGCCACGTAGCCAGTGTGATTTTCTGTGGATTTTATTATTATTTTTCTTAACTTTGAGACAGAGGATCGTTCCAGATACTGCAGTGTCTGAAGACAAAGGTTTTTGACCATTATGTGTTGCCAGTGGCACTGAGACGTGGTCGCTGACTATGGGCCTTATAAACAGGACTAAAGTCCTCAGCGATAGAAACGGCTATGCTCAGAGTTTCCCTCTGGGATCGAATCAGAGATGAGGAGCAAGGTGAACCGATGATCTGGTCGTAGTCGCCGGTAAACACTGGATGAGGGCGGCGCGGGACCGAGCGAAGTGGAGAAACTTGGGGGAGGCCTTTGTTCAGCAGTGGGTTACACCAGGCTGACAATGAGAGAGCCATGAAATCCAGGTTTAGAGAATATTACACTATTATTATGTTCTCAATTATGTGCTTCCCAAAAGTAGGTAGTTATCTTTCCGAGTACTACAGTATTGTCATGATGATAGGATCTACTAAAGAAATTAGATACCAATCACGATTTACATCTATAATCAATGTTTTTCTTCATATCTGTAATCTTACATCTGTAAGCTTTCCGATAAAATGATATAATATCTTGTTACAAATTGGGTATTTACCTACGTTTATTTATTAACATAAATCACACAATGGGTCTGTTTCTATTCTTTTGACTGTTTGGTATCTTAAATTTACGATTACTGTCTAATGTACAGGATCGTCAACGGATCCGTTGTTTCCTAAGAGTTGTAAAAGCCCAAGAGGTCGGTGGTTAGTGATAGGGACTGATGCATTTTGGAAAGTGTGCGTAAAGATGAAAGTGCTCTTCTTATCTGAAAATAGACACGCCTGTATTTTGGACGAGTAAAATTTGACCAAGTTGGATTCGCCCCAATCGGACTGATGTACTTTGTTCATTCATCATCATCACAATTCTGTATAATGAGCCCACTGCAGGTCTACGAGTCCCTGCTCTGGGTTGACGAGGAGGAGCTGTAATAGGCAACTGTTCCAGTGCTGGTGGACAGCTTGGTGGATGTCAGAATTTTCAGCGTGCTGAAATGGCTTCTGACAAGCCTTATTATTATTATTAGGAGTTTTTGGGACTATATGAGCAGTCTTGTCCGCTCGTCACACTGCGACCTAAAAGATCTATTGTGTGAGTCCCATTTTATAACTCGCCGCACACTCCAATGGAGTCCAGGAAATTTAGGATTTTCCTTACGGCGATGCTCCTAATCTCTTGGATCCAGCTCGTGCTTATACAGGTGAGCGGAGCGCTTGTGCATAACTGCGGGGCAGTTGCACAGTAGGTTTTTTTTTTATAAGTGACTAAACCCGCGTTTGACCTCAATCTCACCTGATGGTAAGTGACGATGAGGTCGAAGATGAAAGCACACGGGTTTAGGAAGGAACTGGCTCTTTATACAATATTGCCGGAACACATTACCGCCGGAGCGGTAACATTTGGCGGCAGACTTTATATAAAGGGTGGTCGCTAGCCAGGCGGACCCAGAAGGGATCCTACCACCAAGCAAAAGGTGTAGAGGGGTTTCCTCTCTCCCTTTCGCAGTATCTGCAGAGCGCCGTCTCAGTGAGACCCAGGTTGGACATATGCTTGTTGCCTATGCTGACAAGCCTTAACAACTACTGTTAACAAGTATAGGGCACCCGAGGCCGACTGGGTATTATGGCGTTATGGCGGTATTATAACGTGCCCTCCGAAGCATGGAAGTCCATCATTTTACCGACTGCGCCGAACGTCGCTTAACCTACGATATCATATGATATGCACAGTAATCACGGCGCCACAACGACTTCTTATCATACGCACAATTATTTATTTAAAAGATATTACGCAAATATTGCTTAAAGAACAGAAAATATGATGGAATCATTTGACAGAAGGAAAAAGGATGTTTTTGTTCCTTTAGCACAATAGAAACATATCACATTCAAATTATTTTTTTTTAAATACAATGATAGTAAATGCATACAACAAAAGTTAATGGCACAAATGGTGACTATGATGGATCAAAAAAATTAAAAAATCCCCAGACAATCACACCAACTACCTGGCCTTAAAGTAAGCGAGCTTGTGATATGAGATACCATGTAGCGAACTAGGGGAGAACCTAGAATATAAATACATAAATAAATAAACACCCAGACCCGGAACATTTCTTTTTCATGTTTCGGGCGGGTATCGAAATTCGAACGAATTCGAGTTCGTAACCACTGGTGTCTGAGGCAGATAGGTTTACCCCATCGCCAAAGTGGTCGTCAAAGTTTAATTCAAGTAATCGCATTGTTGCAGAACATCTGAAACATCGGCTCTAATTTTCGGTAGCCAACAAATTTTGTTATAAAATACCTGGGCTGCGACACTATGAAGGAGCTCCTTCTTGGATTTCGGAACTTCTCGATACATTTTCTGTTTCATTGTTCCACATAAAAATAAATCCAGCGAAATTAATCCGGAGACCGCGGGACCAATAAATAAATATTTATGACACTCACACAACATTATCTAGCCCAAATTAAGTTTCATAAAGATCTTGTGTAATGGATACTAGATAACTTAAAAAATACATAAACATACATATCGAATAAATACATATTTTTTATTAGAATATAAACTTAAATAAAAATATAAATATGCATGACTTGACGATTAATATCTGTGTTCATAACACAAATATCCGCTGCCGCCGGGATTCGAACCCAGGACCTCTGGCATAGAAGGCAATGTACTACACCATCGAAGGCGTGCGGCAGCCAATCCGTGAATAACGTCATGTGACTTAGCGTGAAATAGACGCATTTCAGGAACCACCTTCCAAAAAATCCTGCACGAAGAACTCGACGTAAGAAAGTTGATCTCTCGTTCATCATCACATCATCATCACAACTCTTTGTAATGAGCCCACTGCAGGGCATAAGTCACTCCCCTGGGTGAAGAGGAGGTATAGGTCATTATCCACCAAGCTGGCTCTATGCTGGGTGGTGGAAGCCAGAATTTTCAGGGCGCCAAGATGGCTTCTGTCAATCCCTAACGACTACTGTAAACAGCACCCGGGACCGACTGCTTAACGTGCCCTCCGAAGCAAGTACTGACCTCGCCGAACGTTGCTTAACGTATGACACACACAGTAACCACGGCGCCACGACGAATTCTGATCTCTCGTTATATCGGATTATAACAGAATGCCACATTTGCTTAGCGACGACCAAAAAACGGCCCGTCCAAGTTGGTGTCGCAAAACTCTGCAGCGATTCAACCGAGGAGAGTCAAAGCATGTATATGATATGGCTAGTGGTGACGAGTCTTAGATATATGCTTGTGATCCAGATTCTAAGCAGCAGTCAACTGTCTGGGTCTTCCAGGATGAGTCAAAACTGGTTGAAAAAAAAATGGTTGCTTCGTTTGTGGCAAAGGGTAGTCACGTCCCCTCCCCACTATTGTACTCGAAGATTGCGAGATTGTTACCACAGAGTGGTAAACCACTGTTTGTTTGCTTGAAGTTAACACCGAATTTCAACAAAAAAAACTCAAGACTGCGTATAATGATACGGTGAGCGAACTTGCATATACATGATATTGCACCATGACAGTGCAAGTTCGCACACCGCCCGCCAAACAAAGATGTTTTTGAACACCCAAAATGTCGAAATTTTAGATATCTTACAGCCCTAACTTAAGCCCTAAAGTTTTTTTTACGTTCCCCAAAATTAAGCAAAGTCTTTGTGGTCAACGCTTCGAAGAAACTGTGCACACATTCAAATCCGTCATTTTGACTTCAGAGTCGAATAAATACTAATATAGACTTGATTAAATTTATATGGGAACACCTCTATCATATGAAACAAGAATATTCACAATTGTCCCAAAAATGGTGTACTTAACCTTTGCCTTTACACAAAAAAAATAAACACACTAATTGTTAACCTCCTCCTTTCTGAAGTAACTTTAAAACTCTTTTGAACGTCTTTTGAAAATATATTAAACATCGCGAAGAATTCTTTGATATAGTTTTTTAAAGACTTCTCCGCGATAATAATAATAATTGGACTGGACCTTCCATGCTGGACTGGGAGCGAAAGGAAAACATAGAATGTGCCAGCTGCTTCTCTTTCCGGGCATACTGCAAAAGTCAGTTAAGGAACAGAAGTTTAATTGGCGTTTTTGCGGGCGATAGGCTGACCCCCTCCACTGCAATAGTCTCTCTCCACCTTTATAATGTCTCCAAATTTGTCAAACGTGACAGCATATGGTTTTATAACCTCTGGTGTTCTGCCTACCCCATAAGGGATACAGGCGTGAAGTTGTGTATGTATTAATAATAATCTATTGGAATGTCTATACTCATTTCAAAAGACATAACTTAAAAGGCAGCCCTCATAAGGATGGGACGTTTGTCTTTCATGAAACCTGATGGTAAGATGTTATCATGAGGACTGAGATGGTACACGTCCATCCAACTAGACGCAGATAGAATGTCCATCCAACTAGACGCAGATAGAATGTCCATCCGTATGTAGTTAATATTCCAAAACGCCAAACGCTTTGAAAGTTCCTTTTTGATACGGGTCGCCAAGATATGAGAAATTTCGCATAAGTCATATCCTGAAACATCGCATAGTATAAGTACTTTTGATAGGGATAGTTGAAGCCATAGAGTAAGTATTTTATTAATATAAGATAGCAATAGATAATGTGAATATTTCATTGCTGAATCATGAAATAATTACTAGGAAAATGTGATGCGTGTAATGTAAAATGCCATTTGATGATATCAGACGTAGTTTAAAATACCATTTTCGTATTCGCTATTATTTATCTTTGATTGAGAGGTATAAGTATTTCTAAATACGGAAAATACTTTGAATTTTATTCATCACTAGCTGTGACCCGCGACTTCGTCCGCGTGGATACCGTTTATTAGAGTTGTTTATATCCTCCTTTAAGTTAAAACTTACCTTATTCTAAATTTCGTCAAAATCGACTCGGTAGTTTAGCTGTGAAAGCGTTACTGATAGATAAACACACAGAATTACTTCAAAAACTGTTACAACAAAGCAGTGATCCGCAGTTTCACCTAGGTTTTGTGAAAAAGTATAGGTAGGTAGGTATATTGCATAGATGATGCCCGCGACTTCGTCTGTATTGAATTAGTATTTCGAGTAGGTTATTTTCTTCTCCAAGGTCCTAACTATCTTTAATAACAAAAATAAAAATGAAGAATCTTCGCCCATATAATATGTATAACTCCTTACCACAAACATAGGTAGGTAACTATCTATTAGGTACATTACAAAGGCACATAGCGTTATAAACAAATCGGGTGCCAAAGTGCCTTAAATTTTAATATTTTCTTAAGTTTTCGCGACAACTATTATGTATGACTATTAAATAAAACACTTTTTAACCGGATTTATCGCGTATATTTAAATTTTAAATTTTAACAGTCGCCCGTGACCACGGGGTCTGCAAAGACACCGAAACGTCGAACGTTAAAATGTTAAAATGTAAAATATAAATTATACGCCATTAATCCGGTTAAAAAGTGTTTTATTTAATGCCTTCAATTTTACTTAATTCATGCAATATCTCCATTAATTATACTTGGCTTATTGTTATTCTAGGTAAAGCTGAGTAGTTTTTGCGTGAAAGAATAGCAAAAATCCATCCATCTAGCCATTATCAGTGTACATACAATACTACCTATAGTTATGTATGGCTGCTTTTCACTGCCAAACGGCTAAGCCAATATTAATGTAATTTGGTATAGTAGTTAACACATACGTTACTTTTTATTCCGAAGAAATCTACGGTTTCTGACTTCCAAGAGGCAGAAACGATCATGAAATAAACAAAACCTTGATTTCCATTTTATCTCTGTATGTACAGAAGGCAGTACATCAAGCGTTACAAATCTGTCAAAATTTTTAACTTGAATTTGAACTATGCCGTCGATAATAAGTTAAAATTGGTTGGGGAAATTTAAACAGGTAATGTAACGCTTGTTCCTTCTGTACCTACCTATATTAAATCGCGCAAAAGCTTGCGCTCGCCTCCCGCCTTTTTATACCCGATACGTCGAGCGCGGCAACCGTTACGCAAAAATAATCCCTATATCATTCAGTATTCACGCGCGATGGGTTATTAGCGTATTTCATGTATAAGTTTGGTGTTTCTATACCGATTTCTATGATTATTTTTTATTGAATAGGTAACAATGTTATTTTTTTTTAATTACTAAGCTATCGGGATTTACACGTGTTATTGTGAGTCAACAATAAAATATAGATATTGTGGGATATTTTTTATATAATTTTATGAAGAATATTTCTGCCATACATGATTTCTATGTAGCTACAACCATTAAGGCTGCACACGCGACGGAAGCTTAAAAAATGAAGTAACTTCTCCCGTTTTTTCAACATTTCCCTTCACTGCTCTGCTCTTATTGATTGTAGCGTGATAATAAGTATACTATAACCTGCCCAGGAGTATGAAGAATAATTTTACCAAGTTTCGTTAAAATCCGTTGAGTAGTTTTTGTTTCTATAAGGAACATACAGACAGACAGACAGACAAAAATTTTACTGATTGCATTTTTGGCATCAGTATCGATCACTAATCACCCCCTGATAGTTATTTTGAAAAAATATTTCATGTACAGAATCGACCTCTCTACAGATTTATTATAAGTATAGATAGAAGATATAGAAGATAGATAGATATAGATATAGAAGATATAGAATAGAAGATAGATATAGATAGATATAGATAGATAGATAGAAGATCATCATCACAACTCTTTGTGATGAGCACACTGCAGGGCATGAGTCTCTCCCCTGGGTGACGAGGAGGTATAGGTCATTATCCACCAAGCTGGGTGACGGATGTCAGACTTTCAGGGCGACGACTTCTGACATACCCTAACGACTACCGTATACAAGTATACAGCACCCGGGACCGACTGCTTAACGTGCCCTCCGAAGCATGGAATTCGTCGTGAGAAATGAATGGTCAGCGGGTGGTCCAAGTAGCGACCGCGCCGTACCCACGGCGGCGCCACGACGACTTCTTTTAATCTAAGACGGAACATTTTAAGTCGCACAGTTTTAGAAGCACCCTACCGCCATCGTGTCGTAAAGGGTTACTAATCCGAGAGACCAACGTTGCGGCGGTGAGGTGTCCCGACCGCGAATATACAAAGGCCCAGATGCCCGGGCCCATCTATTTGAGTCACGAGTCAGACTCTAATAGAGGAGCTTTTGTTTATGCATATTACTTGACAATACCTAATCGAACTCAGTAAAAAAATTGACTGAAATGGATTAGCTTTTGCTCTTGTAATTTTCAAAGAAATGCAATGACAAAACCTAGTACTGTATAATACATATTCACTCAAATAGATAAGCTTTTGTAAAGATGAAAGTAGGTATATCTTTGTTTGATATACATTGCGATGAAGGAGATAAGCTACGAGAAGGGCTCCCGCACCGGAAGGCGGAATCAGTACGGTTAGGTGCGACGACGAGCGCAGCGAGGAGGAGCATGTTAGGTTGCATATAGTTATACACGTGCGCGAGCCGAGCGGTGCCGCGGCAGCGGCCGTCGCGGCGAAGCGCCATAAACCTGGTCAGCTATTATAGTCAACCCTGGACAATCCCGACATGGTCAAAACTCAAACGTTAATTCATCAAAAAAATGATGGTCATAATGCATGCACATTTTATTTCTATCTTTGAAAATCAGAACAATTGCCATTTAAGTATCAAATTGAAGCCAACGATCGGTAAATATCGATATCAAATGCGATAGCTTTTGTTGCTGCAATGTTCAATTGAAGTTATCTCACAAAGTCTACACAACTTCGGTCAATTTCTGTACTAGAATGGATTAGGGTTTGGGCAAGTTTTTGTCATACAAAAGCTAAGCCAGTTCAGTTTGCACTTTCACTCTAATAGTATAGCTTTTGTAAATACGCGTCCCGACCCGGATGCCCATGTTTTATTACAAGCCAGATCCTTCCTTAGCCCGTGTGCGGTCACCTCCGACCATCAGCCAACCTAACATAAATAATTATCAGTCCGATCAATTTCAACAAGGCGATACTTTTTATCATTTTGTTGAACTTTTATTCTTATAAGTTTTTCTTTGTATTTTATACTTTGAGTTATCTATCTCAGCATCGATTTTAAAAATTCTTGTTTCATATGATAGAAGATACTTTATAGTTGGTCCCATATAAATTTCATCGAAATCGGTTGGTAAAGTATTTATTGAAAATTTCAAACTTTTGAAAAGATATGTACCTATGATTTCGGAGAATGTTTACGTTGATGACATTCTCAACTCAGACAAAGTTTTGACGCGAAGTCGGTTTTTTTAATGCTCTGCATTTGTTGATTATTCATGCCATCAATATGATAAAACTATCCATAAAAATGATAACACTTATCCACCAAAATGATACACTTACCCGCCAAATATATATTATTTTTAATATTATAATAAAATAAATGATATATAAAATTATTAATGTAATAAAATAAACTAGAAGTAAGAACTTATTTATTGCGTCAGGTTGACTGCTGTAAACTCTAATTTTAAAAAAATATCTCGCTTTAAATTTAACCCTCCACACTTGCATTTTTATTGCGGACACATTGTTTTGTGCTTGGGAAATTCACCCCATCGCTCGTGACATTAAATAAAACTAAAATGCAGTAAGTATAAAAAGTGTGTTATTTAAAAGAATAAGGTTAGGTTCTGGAACTTTTTTGTGTTTAGTGAATAGATTTCACACTAGACGTGTACCACCATGGTATTCATGCTCACTTAACACTAGCGGGGCTAGCATGCTACCGTCGCGTCGACAAAGATAAATCGGGACTTTTATCGATATTTTCTTAGAATATGGTACGAGTATTAAAAATTCAAAAAATTCAAAATTCAAAAAGTTTTATTCATCTTAGGAATTTCACAAAACACTTGATGAAGTCAGTCATCACATACTTCGGCTTTAACTAGTTGTTGATAGTTGTTAAATAAGATATTACAGTAGACCAAGAGACAAAAAAAGCCGGCGGAAAAAAACTCTTGGCACTCTTTTTCAGTCAGAATTATCAAATTAATACAAATAGGTACAGTACAAATTGACCGTGACATGAAAAAAAACAAACACAAGACAGCTAATTGTGAGAGCCAATGTCATGCCACAACCAAATTGCTTACATAGCAGATGCAATGAGCTATGGATGCACAATACGAACATGACATACTGGGACCAGAGTATTTGAACAAGAATGGAATAAAATAGTCATAGTATCATTAGCAAAACGACCTGGCACCGCTAGCAGCACCCGTTCACGAGTTAACGCAAGCACCAGCCATCACCCTCCTCAACCATATTTTAGGGAAGAGGGTGACCCGATACCCGACGCTACCACTAGCCATGCCGCCTGAGGGAGCATGACGTTCTTGCTGTTGTCTTGACAAGAAAATAAGTGAGTGGGACAGTCACCAGCATGTCATATATATACCGCACAGCCAAGCCGTAAACAAAATTATTAAGTAATTGGAAACTTTTAGAAATATCCTGTTGTGCTTAATCCCATGCCTTTTTATCATCTAAGTAATCTTTAGTTTTATAATAAGCTTTTCGAGATAGAGTGTTTTTAATGATTGATTTAAATTTATTGAACGGCAGGGATTGAATTGACTTCGGAATTCTGTTATATATACGTATTGACATTCCAATAAATGATTTGCTGCTTTTAGCCAGCCTTAATTTAGGAAACGCTAACTTATGGTCGTTCCTAGTTCTTACAGAGTAATTTGTATCATGATTATCTTTCCTAGTTTTAAATTTATTACTATTCTTATAAATATACATAATGTTTTCATAAATATATTGTGATGCAAGGGTCAAGATACCAATCTCTTTAAACTTTTCTCGAAGAGATTCTCTGTTTCCAAGTTTGTACATTCCACGAATAGCCCTTTTCTGCAGTGTAAATATCGTGTCAATATCTGCGGCATTGCCCCAAAGTAGGATGCCGTAGGACATTATACTATGAAAATAACTGAAATATACCAGCTTCGCTGTATTAACATCAGTCAATGAGCGAATTTTCTTTACCGCGAACGCTGCAGAACTAAGTCTACTCGCTAGTTGTGAGATATGGGCGCCCCATTGCAATTTAGAATCTAAGGTAATTCCAAGAAAAACAGTGTTATCTACTAGATTCAATCTGTTCCCATTTAGCCGCAGATCAGACTCAACTTGTTTTACATTTGGTGCAGAGAATTTTATACATTTAGTTTTTTTATCATTGAAAGCTAGATTATTTATATTGAACCACTGAACAACATTTGCGAGAGCATTGTTTACATCGTCGTAGTTTATTTTCTGTCTTATCATTTTAAAAATTAATGATGTGTCGTCAGCAAACAATACAATCTCGTGATTATTGCCTACCATATAGGGTAGATCATTTATATAGACTAGAAACAGAAATGGGCCCAGAATTGATCCTTGAGGCACTCCCATTCTCACAACCGACCCAGCCGACCTTTTCCGGTTTACCTCAACCTTCTGAATTCTATCAGTTAGATATGAATTCAAAAGTTTGAGTTCAGTGCCTTTGATGCCATAGTGGTGGAGTTTCCTGATGAGAGTGTCATGCTGAACACAATCAAATGCCTTAGATAGGTCACAAAATACCCCTAGGGCATCCTGTGACCTCTCCCAGGCACCAGTGATTATTTCAAATAGTTCAACACCAGCATCAGTTGTTGAACGGCCCTTTGTGAATCCAAATTGTTTATTATGAAGTAAATTGTTATAGGTGAAATGGGCCAAGAGTTGATTAAGAATAATTTTTTCAAAAATTTTACTACAAGTAGGTAGAATTGAAATTGGTCTAAAATTAGTAGGGTCTGTAGTGCTACCCGACTTAAATAAAGGAATAACCTTACTATGCTTCATTAAATCAGGAAACTCCCCACTAATATAATACAGTTGTTAAATATTTCAACAAGGCAAGGAGCTATTACATCTATAATAGAATTTAATATTTCAACAGATATGCCCCAGAGATCAGTTGTCTTTTTAATATCAATTGTCTTAAATGTTTTAATAATATCCCCGGTGTCTATGAGTTGGAACTTGAAAGACACCTTGCACTCACTCACATGATTTTTGAGCAATGATTCAGCCGCCACAGGTGATGAGTTTAATGATTTAGTAGTTGAAACTGGAATGTCAGCAAAACAGCTCTCAAATGCTGTCGCAACATTTTCATCTGCTTTAATTATTGTATTGTCAATAACAAGCTCACTATTGCGATTCTTAACTTTCCCAGTTTCCTTATTAATTATATTCCAAGTAGTAGTATTATTCGTATTTAGTGTATGTTATTTATTAAGATTATGAAATATTTGGTTCTGTTGTCTAAATCATGGTATCAAATCGAGTAATTATATCTATTATGGTGCGCATATAAGCTTACTTAATAGGATAAAATAACAATTTTTTTTGTATATTGTAAGGATAGGACGTTTGTCTTCCACGCCACCTGATGGAAAGTGCGCATGAAGACTATGGTGTTACACGTCCATCCACGAGACACCTATTCACTCGACACTTAAAAGTTCCAGGGCTGTAATGGTCAGGAAAAACAGACGCAGGCAGACTGTTCCATACCTTGGCAATCATTGAATTTATCTTGTCGATTCGATTATTTATCGATGGTTGCATGCTAGTCCTGCTGGTGGCATGGAAGACAAACGTCCCATCCCTGGAAAAATATAGAAATAAGATACTTTTGCAAAAAAATGCTATACTTACAGACGTGACATTTAGCCGCGTAACGAATTATGATAATAAGTAGACTGCGTCATCCTTTGTTATTGATTAATGGTAATCCGTTGATATCACCTGGATTATTTAGATTGGCTTTGATTGCTTTTCCAAATACCTGAGTAGTTAATGTAATCTTCGTTCTAGAGAATTTTTCTTTTTTTGAACAATAATAACTCTAAAACTATAAGACCGAGAGCATTGATTCTTGTTCTTTGTTAGACAACAATAAAATTATTTCATGCAAATTAAAAAATCATTTATTTCCTGTGCCCGTGGCAATTTTGGGAATTACTTTCATAACACAACTAGTCACTTATTGAGGAACCTTTATGCCAAGTACCATATCCGTGCACTGATGGAATAAGATTTTTAATACATACATACATACATAACTTCACGCCTGTATCCCTTACGGGGTAGGCAGAACACCAGAGGCCATCAAACCATCTGATGTCACGTTTGACAAATTCCGAGGTATCATAATGATGGAGAGACTATTGCAGTGACAGGGAGTCAGCCTATCGCCCGCAAAAAACGCCAATAAAACCTCTGTCCCTTAACTGACTTTTACAGAATGCCCGGGAAGAGAAGCAGCTGGCACATTCTATGTTTTTCTTTCGCTCCCAGTCCAGCATGGAAGCAGATTTTTAATACAAACTAAAAAATCTAATAATTTCCGTTCCGGTAGGAATTTCGGGAATTCCTTCCTTAGTGCTCCCCCACAACCTCTACGGATTGTATGTTACAAATTTCAGCTCTCTACGCCCAGTAGTTATGGCTGTACGTTGTCTGTCAATCACTCAGTAACCGAGCAAATTTATATTTATGGTTTTTATGATTATACTTTTATTTTTTGCTGTTGGTCTTCCTATAGCAAATAAACATATCTATACCACCAAAATTGAATGGGAGGTTTTCTGACAGCTCATTAAAAAAACAAAACTGTTAAAAATTGGTACAAAAGGCTTCGATAGATGGCGCTTTTCAAAAGGCGAAGGCGATGAATTTATTATACACTGCGTTTTAAAATGTAAAATAAATTAATTGACGTCTGTATCAGAAATTGAAAGAATAAATAACCATAGATTGTAGATACCACTTACCTACAATATAGTATACAGACTTAACGCCTTCGGCTTTTTAAAAGTGCCATCTATAGAGGTTTTTTGAACTAATTTTTATGAGCTGTCAGAAAACTCCTCATTCAGTTTATTGGTTGAAGATTTAATGCGTAACAGAGACGTAGATAATTTAGTTTCGCATTTAAAATATTATTTATTTATTGCGTACTATAGGGATTTAGTAATTAAATAGTTTTGACAACTTTAATCTTAGGATTAGCTTATCTTATTTATGATAAAACACATTCCTGCATATTTAATTCATAGAATACACGCTTATCGATTGATTTAGTAAGTACCTAATTTATGTGTTAAAAAAATAGTCATATTTTTTTATCTATACTAATATACCGATTTCAAAATTTCTTTTACCATTACTTAGAGGGATTCTTCCGAATCCGTATAGGCTACTTTTTATCCCGAACATCCCGCGGGAATCGAAATTGCGCGGGTAAAACCGCGCGCAACAGCTAGTACAAAATAAGTTTAAATATACAAATAATCCTTGACTTGAATCTATGTTCATCACAAAAATATCTAACAACACCGGGATTCAAACCCAGTACCTCTGGCGTTGAAAGCAATTTATGTTACAACTACAACAGCCGGTCATCAAATTATGAACGTAAACTTTTTATCTGCATCATAAACAAAATACCTATAGATATATGCAACGTAAAAATATTCATATCTTTCACATGATGTGTTTTGTTTATTTATTTAATACTGTGCAGCGACTCGTGTGATGTTCAGAGGGGGATTGGAGCGATCTATACTATACCTGTCTTTTACGTGGCTTTCATGACACTAACTCTGCTTAATTTGAGTTTTATGGCGTCATCGTCACAAAAGATATAATGAGACTACTGGAGGGCTATGAGTCTTTTTCCTGCGTGACGAGGAACTTTTAGGCCATAATCCACGAAGCTAGCCAAGTGCTAGTTGGTAGAATTTTCCCTAACAATTAACGTACAGCACCCGGGACCGACTGCTTAATGATCCCTATGAAGCACGGAAGTGAATGGTCTGTGGTCACGCATCCTTGTACCGACCCGGGCGGCAGAGCGTTGCTTGAGGTTTCTTTGTGCGTACTTCCATACTTCCCGCCCAGATATCGCTGGTGAATTTCGCCGACGTGAGCAAGCGAAAATACGTTTAACTGGTTTATTTTCAAAATTTATAACTATCAAAAGTACCAAAAGTACTTATCAAAAGTACCCGTAACCGGCGATCATGTATGAAAAGATTGATGAACGTGGAAGAAGCGAAAGAGGTATGTTTGGATCGCAGCAATTGGTGTTCCCTTGTCTCTGCCTACCCCAAGGGGAGACAGGCGTGAGGTTATGTATGTATGTATGTATTTATAACTATTTTCATCGACGACCACTTTGGCGATGGGGTAACTAACAGACTTTGGTGTCTGCCTCAGATGCCAGTGGATTCCCGCACGGAACAATAAAAAGAACCGGGTCTGGGCGTTTATCTACTTATGTATTTATATTCTAGGTTCCCCCCTAGCTCGCTACATGGTATCTCTTATCACAAGCTCTGCTTAGTTTGGGGCCATGTAGTTTGTGTGATTGTGTGGGTTTTTTTATTTTCTATTAATCAACATTTTGCTTTACACATCGGTTAAAAAAAGTCCGTTTTATGTTTTTATGTAACTTTTGTATTATTTTTTATGTCATTTCGTAGCAATATCCGTCTACGAAATGGTAAATTAGTATTACGTTTGTGACTTTTTCTTATCAAGCCAATTTTCATAAATCATGTTTCTATTACTGGGTATATTGTCGTTCAAAAAAGTTTAAAAACGCTGCATCCTTGCCTTAACTCGATTGTATATATACGATAGGACAAATATTTTATCAGCATTTTTTTTCTCTTTCAGAAAAAACCTTATTAATCCTGCTCAGTATAGCATCCAGCTCAACAGCTCGTTACCTGATCGACGACTGCCCGTCTGACTTTTCAATACATATCCTGCTACCGCACGAAACAGACTGTAACAGGTTCTATCAATGCAGCAATGGACAGAAGATACCAATGACTTGTCCCTCTGGGTTGCATTTTGATTTTAATATTCAGGCAGGTATATTGTTTTTCTATTTACCCACTAATTGACCAGGTAAAATCACCGCTCCCGAAATACTATTTTCCGGCATTATCTTATGAAGAACAAATTCCTTCCTCAGCCCGTATCACCTTATCGATAGTTACCTACATTTTTGTACTAAATGCATATGTACTACAATTAAAAATAACTTCCTTTCATGCTGGACTGGGAGCGAAAGAAAAACGTAGAATGTGCCAGCTGCTTCTCTTCCCGGGCATACTGTAAAAGTCAGTTAAGGGAAAAAGAGGTTTAAAGGAGTTTTTGTGGGCGATAGGCTGACCCCCAACCTGTCACAACAATAGTCTGTTTCCATCTTTATAATACCTCCAAATTTGTCAAACGGGACATCAGATGTAACCTCTGGTGTTCTGCCTACCCCATAAGTGATACAGGCGTGACGTTATGTATGTATGTATGTATGTTAAAAATAACAACTTGCACAGGGTTTCTCAACTACTACATAAAGTACATTATAACATTATTAAATAGCCTATAATTCTATAAGATAGATATTTATTTTCTAATAATACATCAGCAAGGCTAGCATGCGACCATAGATAAAGACTCGAATTGACAAGATAACTATTATTTTTGTTATTTTATCCTATCATGTTAGCTAACATGCGCACCATAATAGATAGAATTACTCGATTTGATACCATGATCAAGCTCACAGAACCAAAAATGTCACATTCTTAATAAATTACATACACTAAGTACCATATTCTAAGAAAATATCGATATAATGGCCCGTTTTATCGTTTTCGATGGTCGCATGCTAGCCTCGCAGGATGCGACGTTTATCTTCCGAATAACTTAGTCATAAGTGATCATAAAGTTACACGGTCATCCACGAAAAAACTATTCACAGGACACTTTAAAGAACCGGTATTCTAAAAATCTGACGCAAGCAGTTCGTCTCACGACCCGTACAACAATGAAACTCTCAAAGCTCTTTTCCCGACTTTTAAAAATATATTGTCATTGTGTTTTTACAGGCATGTAACTTTCCAAGTGAGGTGTCATGTGGGAATATATCGCAATTAACAACAACTCCAGGCACGGTCGAAACAACGACAGTAAAGCTACCGACTGAAGGATCGCTTACAACCAGCTCCGAATTTCTTCCCAATGGATGTCCAGTGGATATACATGTTCACTATTTGTTGCCACATGAGTACGACTGTACTAAGTTCTATCAGTGTGAGTTTGGGGAACGACACTTGAAGTTTTGTCCTTCTGGACTCTATTTTGACATTCAAATACAGGTTGGTATTCATTTAATACTATCACTACATCATTAACTAGATTTTACCTCTGGAAGTCATTCGTATGGAATTCGACTTAAGATGGTCCCTGAGAATTGAGAGCGTTTAATAAATAAGGGCAGGAATACCATCAGAACCATTACTGTCATCTCTTTCTACGAAATAAACTCAAAGCTACTGAAGTTAAAGTCGTTTCCATAAAAGATGTCCCCTGCATTGCTCTTATGTCTAACACATAGGGTGTATTTTCGCTCAAATCGCGAGACTTCATTTATTAATCTACTCGGTAGTCTTCATAAGTCTATTTTAAATTGCAAGGAGCATCCTGTGGATATTTAGAATCTAAGGTTACTCTTAGAAAAACAGTATTATCTGTTTCAACCAGACCCCATTAAGTTGCGAGTATGACTCGACTTTTTGTGCATTTGCTACAGCGAATTTTATTCATTTAGTTCTATATCGTTGAATGCTTGGTTATTTACATATCTATATAGTATTTTAAATCAGTGCAAAACATTTGAGAGAGCATTGTTTACGTCATCGGAATAAATTTTTGTGTGCCTAATTATTTGAAAAATTGATGATTTATCATCAGAAAACAATGTTACATTGGGTTTATTGCTTAATATATAGGGTAAATCATTTATGTCGATTCAAAACAGAAATGGGTCCAGAATTTTATCTAGAGAGACTCCTATTTTATAACGGACTTAAGAGACCTTTTCTGGCTGACCTTTAAAGTATTAATTCAAAAGTGAATCAAAATAATAGAAATATCACAAACGCCTCTTAGTTTAGAGTTAGGTAGCACAGTGTGAAAGGGATTTTTTGCATTGTTATAAGTTTTCGATATTCATCATTTAAAAAAATACTTTAGACTTTAAAATAGAATTCTTTGAGTTTCATTATTATTTTTATCATTTTTAATCGACTGTTTGGTGCATTTTCAAACCCCGTGGTCACTAGTGACTAAAAAATACTTTAGAGTAAAGATAAAATCCTGTCAAAAATAAAATACATAAAATCCCTCGACAATCACAACAACTACATGGCCTCAAAGTAAGCGTAGCTTGTGTTATGAGATACCATGTAGCGAACTAGGAGGAACCTGGAATAGAAATATATACATAAACCATAGACATAGTATAGATAAACACCACAGACTCGGAACATTTTTTTTTCTTGTTACGGGTGGGAATCGAACCCGCAACCACTGGTTTTTTACCCCAATTTACCCCATCGCGAAAGTGGTCATCAGTGGTCAATTTCATAATCAACTATGTGTAATAAAAAGAATATCATTTTACATGGTTTATTGTGGAACTAGCTGCTGCCCGCGACGTCGTCTGCGTGAACGCTATGCAGCACCAAACGCACCTACGATTATAACACTGCTAGCGTGATAATATGTAGCCTATATGTTGACCCGACTTCTTAACTATCTTCATGCCAAATTTGAAGTAAATCCATGCAGTACTTTTTGAGTTTATCCCGGAAAGACAAACAGACAAACAGACAAAAATTCTAAAAACTATATTTTTTGTTTCTGTTTCGATTGTAGATCATACCCCAAGTATTCTTTTAAAAAAATATTCAATGTACAGTTTTGACTTTCCTACCATTTTATTATATGTATAGATTGAAGGAAATATTAGTGAAATAAATTTATAAGGGATTTTAATTTTTTATCAAATTAACTTAATTTGGGAAATAGCAAAAATTACACTTAACTCCAACTGGTGTACTTTCAAGGTTTATTAATGAATTTAATTATTTTCCTTCACTAGACTTGTAATTGGCCACGTTTCGTGAGTTGCGAAATGCAAAAAAATGAAACAACACAACCTACCCTTGAAACCACTACCACAGCGTCTACAAAGCTTGATGATGAAACCACTGTTAATGATGCCACTGCTAATGTCTCAACAGAGGAACCATCTTTAACAACAGATCCTCAAGTAGCTTCTACAAAAGACAACATCTCTACAAATTTTACAACCATCTCAACCGAGTCATACTATTCTTCAACTAATTCTCAAACTGATTTTTCAACAAATGATTATACTACTGTCACAGATGACTTAACAACATCTACGACAAAAACATACCCTTCAAGTACCGAAACAAATGAAATATCTACAGAAAATCCAACGACAGCTACAGCTAGTACTAATTTTGGAACAGAACAACTCTCTACGCTTGATCCGTCCACGCAATATACAACTTTAAATGTAGAAAATACAAAAGATCTAGAAACTATTTTTACTAGTGACAGTTCAAAAGTCACAGATGTGTCCACGGATAAATACACAGCTGATAACGATAATACTGATTTGACTACAGAAGCTACAACTCTTACTGCGACTTCAACTACAAGCGTTGACAATGAAATTATCGTCACATCAACTGATGTTTTTGCAACAGCTACTGCGCCTTCAGAGACTACATCATTTCCCACTGAAAATGAAACGACACATCCAGAATCATCAACAACAACAATTGATTTAACAACGCAAGATTCGCATAGTTCTATAACTGACGAACCTAATACAGTGACAGAAACCTTGATAACAACAATAACAAATGAAGGATATACAACGATCAACACAGAACAAACAGAAATAAACCCTATCATAACGGATAAGCCTAATAATATATATACTACGTTGACCACGAAAACAGAATATGATACAACAACATTACAATATAACTCTTCTTTAGATACAAGCACAACAGAATCTCAGACACAAACAACATTATCAGAATCAACAACATCAGAGTATTTTAACACAAAAGAAACAACAGAAGAGACAGAAACGTTAGTGACAGACAAGTCAACAATTGAAAGTTCAACCACAACACAGGCAGCTACAGATAACTCACCCGTAACAGAGATAAGTACAGAAAGTAGTGGCTCAACAAATGAAGTTTCTGAGGCTTCGACCACACATCATGATTTGACTACGCAAGAAATTACTGATGTCACCCTTACAACTAATAATCCTTCGGATATTTTACCCACTTTGTGGACAACCGAAAGAGAAAATGAACCAACGGCAACACAAACGGAATCTACCTCCTTAGACACTAGCAAAGAACCTGAATCATCTTTTAAACCTACAGAAACAGAATCTACAGAAAGTTCAACTTCAGTAGAGTCCACGACTCAAGAATATTTAACAACAACGGAAAATATGATCGCTTCAACTATAGAACAAGTGAGCACCACACAAGCTCCAATTTGTACGCCAGGAACCATTGGTAATGTAGCTCACCCGGAGCTTTGTGATTCATATTACTTTTGTTCTGGTTCCGTTCCAATTCTGCTTCGCTGCCCAACAGGCCAAGAATTCGATCGAGAAGTCAAGGTAAGAATTGAATATCAATTAGCTGTCATATATAACCGTTTCTATATAAGTACTTAATAACAATTTGTTTCCAGAGATGCGTTCCAATACACGAAGGTGGGTGCACGCTAGGCCCAACAACTCAAATGTACACAACTGAAGATGTTTATACAACCAATGACCCAACAACGAAACTTGCGACTGTCGAAGGTTCCCCAGAAAATGTTTCAACGACAAATGATCTCACTATGACAACAGATATAGAAACTGCGATAACAGACCAAACAACTATTGAAAGTTCCACCACTTCTCAAGCAGCTACAGACAGCTCAAATGTAACAGAGACTACTACAAAAAACAGTGATTCATCAGAGCTCACGACTACAAACGAAGTTACTGAAACTTTGACTACACAACAAGACGTGACAACGCGAGAAATAACTGACATTATCCTCACGACAAACAATCCTTCGGATATTTTTTCCACTTCGTGGACAACCGAAAAAGAGTATGAAACAACAACTACACAAAACGAATCTTCTTCCTTAGGCCCTAGCTCTACCGATTATGAATCTATGGATTCATCTACGAAACCGACAGAGGCAGAATCTACTGATAGTTCAACTACAGGAGAGTCAACGACCGTGGAATATTTAATAACAACGGAAAATATGGTCGCTACAACTATAGAAGAAGTGAGCACCACACAAGCTCCAATTTGTACGCCAGGAACCATTGGTAATGTAGCTCACCCGGAGCTTTGTGATTCATATTACTTTTGTTCTGGTTCCGTACCAATTCTGCTTCGCTGCCCGACAGGCCAAGAATTTGATCGAGAAATCAAGGTAAGAGTTGAGTATCAATAAGTTGTCATATAAAACCGTTTCTATTCAGGGTGTCCCGCTTACCATATAAATACTTTCTCGGAGGTATTCTATTACCCATAAGGATTACAGAAAAAATATGAAAAAAGAAAAATACGAAATTTATTTTTAAATTTTTGTATGTCAGCAATAAACGAAATTTTCTTTCATACAAAAAATAAAAAATAAATTTTGAATTTTTCTTTTTTTATATTTTTTCTGTTTTCCTTATGGGTACTAGAATACCTCCGAGAAGGTATTATATAGGGTAAGCGGGACACCCTGTATACGTAGGTACCTACTTAATAACAATTTGTTTCCAGAGATGCGTTCCAATACACGAAGGTGGATGCACGCTAGGACCAACAACTCAAATGTACACAACTGAAGATGTTTATACAACTAATGAGCCAACAACAAAACTTGCAACAGAAGAAGTTTCTCCAGAAAATATTTCGACGACAATGACAACAGATAGAGAAACTTCAATAACATACCAAACAACAATTGAAAGTTCAACCACAGCTGAGTCAGCTACAGATAGCTCTACTCTCACAGAGTCCAGTACAAAAAATATTGATTCAACAGAGTCCTTGAGTACCAATGAAGTTACTGAAGCTGCGACTACACAGCAAGACGTAACCGATATCATCCACACAACAAATAATCCTTCGGATATTTTTTCCACTTCATGGACTACTGAAAAAGAATATGAAACAACAGCTACACAAAATGACTCTTCTTCCGTAAACACTAGTTCTACGGATTCTGAATCATCTTCAAAACCGACGGAACCAGAATCTATTAATAGTTCAACTACAGAAGAGTCCACGACTCGCGAATATTTAACAACAACGGAAAATGTGGTCACCACAACTATAGAACAAGTCAGCACCACACAAGCTCCAATTTGTACGCCAGGAACCATTGGTAATGTAGCTCACCCAGAGCTTTGTGATTCATATTACTTTTGTTCTGGATCTGTACCAATTCTGCTTCGTTGCCCCATAGGCCAAGAATTCGATCGGGAAGTCAAGGTAAGTTTTAAATGTCATTTAGTTGGCATATACATATAACCATTTCTATACAACGTTATTTTTGTTTATGCAAAACTTAAAACGGGTAAAATATTTTCGTTCAAGTAAATGATTAACAAAAATATATCATTTTGTTATGAAAACTCACCAAATTATAAGGTTCTTTTAGGAGCTTGCTTATGTCTCTTATTGATAAGTAATAACGCGACGTTTGTAAATAATGAGGTGATAATATTTCAAATCCCACTTGCAGGCTTTGGACTGTCACGATGCTTAATAGAAAAAATGGTTCTTTCATGTTAATACTTAATCAGCCATTTTAATATCTTACGTTGACTTTGAAGTTTTAAAATTCAAATTTTATCGAACTACAAAAATTATGATTTGCTTCAAATCTGCAATAACAACCACATACAGCTAGTTTTCTAACGATTTCAGTGTATTAAATGGCAGAGTAACAAAAACTCATAATTGTAACACGAATACACTTGGAGACAGTCAGAGGATGTGCATTCCAGCTGATTACACTTTCATGCAACAACGTAGACTACCTGCATCCTGGGATCGCAAATCGCGGTTTATTTCTCATGACAAGCTTGTGCCTACATGCGCAGTAGTTTTATATGAACATTATTTAAAGTTATTTAGAGATTAATGTGTTATAATATAACGTGGCTATTACAAATCCTGAACAATCTATTTTCAAGTTTCTTATAAACAAAAATAACATTGTAACTTACTACAAGTATGTAATTGTTTCTATATAAGTACTTAACAACAGTATCTTTCCAGAGATGCGTTGCTATACGCGAAGGTGGGTGCACGCTAGGCCCAACAACTCAAATTTACACAACTGAAGATGTTTATACAACTAATGAGCCAACAGTTTTGACGACAAATGACCTCACAACGACAACAGACAGGACAACTGCGATAACAGACCAAACGACTTTTGAAAGTTCAACCACTACTCAAGCAGCTACAGATAGTTCAACTGTCACAGAGTTTAGTACAAAAAATTGTGATTCAACAGAGCCCTTGACTACAAATGAAGTAACTGAAGCTGCTACTACACAGCAAGACGTGACCAAGCAAGAAAATACTGATGTCACGCTTGCAACTACTAATCCTTTGGATATTTTATCCACTTCGTGGACAACCCTAAAGGAATATGAAACGATAGCTACACAGACTGACTCTTCTTTCTTAGACACTAGTTCTAAGGAACCTGAATCATCTTCAAAACCATCAGAACCAGAATCTACTGATAGTTCAACAACAGGAGAGTCCACGACTCAGGAATATTTAGCAACAACGGAGAATACGATCGCTACAACTGCAGAACAAGTGAGCACCACACAAGCTCCAATTTGTACGCCAGGAACCATTGGTAATGTAGCTCACCCCGAGCTTTGTGATTCATATTACTTCTGTTCTGGATCCATACCAATTCTGCTACGCTGCCCTGCAGGCCAAGAGTTCGATCGAGAAGTCAAGGTAAGAATTTTTATTCTAAATTATTTTCAACTTTGTTTGAAAGGAAATTTGTCGTTCACTAAATAACATTTTTTTTCCAGAGATGCGTTGCTATACGCGAAGGTGGGTGCACGCTAGGGTCAACAACTCAAGTATACACAACAGTTGGTATTGATATAACTAACAGTTCAACTACAACACAGGTAGCTATATCTACGACGGCATCTTCGCTACCAATTATTATAACAGAGGCTCCATCAACAGGAACATTACCAACAACGGTATCAACAATGACAACGCGCTTGAGTACAAAGGAAGATATTGAAGATGCGACCATGCAAGAACAAATCACAACGCAAGAAACTACTGATGACATCTATACAACAAATAATCCTTTGGATATTTTATCTACTGCAGGAACAACCCAAAAAGAGTATGAAATAACAACTACACAAGATAACTCTTCTTCCTCAGACACTAGTTCTACAAAAACAGAAGCAAATTCTACTGTAAGACCAACTACAGTAAAATCCACGACTTGGGACTATTTAACAACAACAGAAAATGTGGCCACTTCAACTATAAAACCAATGACGACCACACAAGCTCCTCTTTGTCTGCCGGGGACTATTGGTAATGTGGCTCACCCTGAACTTTGCGATTCTTACTACTTCTGTTCTGGATCCGTACCAATTCTGCTACGCTGCCCCACAGGCCAAGAATTTGATCCAGATGTCAAGGTAAAGAAATTATGTCAATCTTTAGATAGTATTTAACTTTAAATGTGTCAGCATTTGTTTAAATGCATATTGATTAATAGAAACTTATTTATATAATACAGTATCTAAAATTCCGTAAGAGGTTGGCTATCAAGTAATATGTTTTTCGCGCGGTTTTACCCCCTCAATATGTAATCTCGCTTTTATAATCGGGATAAAAAGTCTATATCTATGTGCTATTTCAGACTGTACACTATCACTTTTCCGGATTTCGTCAAAATCCCTTGGGCCTTCTTGTTGTGATTGAGGAACAAACATCTAAACATCAATACCAAACTTCACATTTATTATATTAGTATGAATAAAAAAGTTTTAAAAAAATTCAGACAGTTTTCGAGATTAGCCCATTCATATTAACAAACTCTTGAGCTTTATTATACCTGTTGGGGGTTAATCCAACATATAGAATTAAAACTACGTAAACTTAAACTAGGATGTCAAATGTAAAAGAAAGACAAGTAAACTGTTGTAAAGTTGAACATGTAATAATGATCTTATTCTATCTTAAATAAGGAAAGTAAAGCTAGGAAGTAAAAATGTAAGTAAAGGTGCGTACGACCTTCACATAATACGCTATCGATTGCTATATCAGCGAATCTATCGATGCGATGTCACGATTGCTGTGTGAGCACATCAATTTACCTTAAAACCATGTACTTTGTACATACTGCCACACCTAAGTTACACAAAACAACTAAAACCAAAATAAACAGAAATAATGTAAACAAACTTAAGAATAAAACTTATTACATTATCTAAAATTCAATTAATGGAATATGCAGAGTAGATCGAAACTATTTTGGGATATAAGTAAATTTTAAAATAATGAAAGGAATGCACTAATTTGAGAATATTAAAATAGCTAAACTAACAAAATTAAACATTTAAGTAACCGTCACTAAACACGTAGGTATTAGAAATTAGTGTCAATTATCACTCTTTAGTTGCACTTGTTAACTGTCTAGTTTAGTGTCAAATTTCACTGATGGACCCTGTAGCTTTGCACTCTCTATATTAAACACGATAGGTCCCGGCGTTCTCTGTAGGTTTCTCTGCAATTCCGTGCTTTGTCTTCTATCGCTTCTGCTGTCTGATCTCTGAGACGTGATATCTCTTCGACGTGTCTTTATTAACCAGCAAGTAATAAATATTATGCTCAGTAATACACTTCCGACCAAGGTGTAAATTATTATATAATGGTGCGTGTCGTGGTTTGATATAAAAGTAACACTGGATTGTTCCTTTAAAATGTCAATATCCTTCTGTAAATTTTGAAATATCTGATTGTGCGACTCAGTTTGAATCTTCGAATATGCTAGGGAGGTATTCATAAGCTCATTTAACGGCGATAATATAGGCATTATAACTTTATCATTCACGTATAACTGACTTGTGTATTCCTTATTTGCATACAACATAAACCTATCTGTTTTTACAACGCATCCCTGACCTAGGGTAATACGTCCTTTCCCATGTAAGCGCTCTGTCGCCAGTCCGTCTGGACATAATATGCGTACTAAGCATTCTTCGCAGCACGCGTACAACCATGTGTTTTTATTGTTCAGCTTGACCCACTTATCAACACACTGCAATGTCTCAGTTTTGCAAAATGTATAATATTCAATAGCTTCAATTATTTTTAATTGACAAATGGATTGCGTTGGCTTCATACGGTATACAAGTTGATGTAAATGGCAAAGTAGTTTGTTTGTTGAAATAGTAAGGCACGCTGTTATATCGGATTCCTGTAGTAGAATGACCGTATCTTTGTTGATATCGAATGCAATGTACGTAGAGGCAGGTATAGCATAGGTTGCCATCTTCTTATTTAAACTTACTGGCAGACTTATCAACTTATTAAGCTCATACTTAGTGTTGCTTAGGAGTGGAATTCTTATTTCAAATATAATAAAGTTCTTCGTCATGCGTGCTTGGACTCTTAGTATTTTATATATATCTGTTAATGTATTTGATATGTCTGGGAGGTGCAAGTCGCGGGATAAGTGGAGTGATATTGTGTCAAACTCCTTTTGTAATTGAGCTGGTGATAATAAATGCATATCTATATGACCTCGATATAGGTCAGTCAGGCAATCTAGTAATGACTGTTGAATTTGCTTAAGATGTGTGATTATTTTGTCGGCGGCATAACTGGCTGTAAAAGTATATATCGCATTCTCAGAGCTTTGTTTTAGAGAGTTGGACTGCAAGGTAAGGCCTTTAAGGTGCTCATTGATTAATGAGAATTGTTTGTTCATCAGTTCTTCATTCCGTTTTATGATATTATTATGTGTCTCGACGATATGGGTCTGGTTTTTAAATAAACTTAGGATATGATTTTCATTTTCATTGACCGTTCGTATATCTTGCGCGTACTTTTCAGCGAACCTCTCGTCTAATACTCCGAACAATGTATTTGCTACGTAGCCCACTCCGTTTATAAGACCTCTTTTATTTCTTAAGTGTTTTGTTTTTAATAATGTATTGAAGTATAATAATTCGCTAAGGCTTTGATTCAGTTGGTTACAAATAATTTGGTTCTGCTTGTTAGTCATATTATGTGGCAAATTGTTTATGTACTTTACGTATTTTATAACCTCATACGTGTTCTCCCAGTAAGATGTCATATTGTAGTACATGATAAGCTTCCAATCATCCTTTATCTCTCTTATCTCGGCCAAGGTGTCAAAATATAAGGAATTGTCTGGTTGGAGACCTGTAATATTATAACTTTTATCGTTCAACGCAAGAACTGGCGATGATAAGAACAACCAAAATATACCCATAATGCTTAGTATAACATTTGTCAAGGATAAACTCTGAGACGTTCTCTTTCTTCCTGTTCTATTGTCAGGTTTCTCCTGATTGCGAATGTCATTGTATGATGTAGTTGGGTCCTTGTAATCGTCTGTGAGTAATAAGGGTGTCAATTTGATTATCGGCCGCTTTGCTTGTCCGTTTTGTGTTTTTAAAGTTACTACGCGTGTGTGGCCGTCCTTTCCTGTATGGAGTTCTATTACTCTGCCCATTGCCCATCTGCCGATTGGCAAATTATCATCCTTTATGCAAACAATGTCGTTTAACTGTACTTCTCTGCATGGTAATCTCCACTTGGATCTTGTTTGTAACTGCTGTAAATATTCTCGCGACCATCGTTTCCAGAATGCTGCTGTCAAGTTTTCAAGTAAATGCCACCGTTTTCTTAAATCTAAATGTTCTTCTCGCACATTCGGAGGTGTGATTAGCATTCCTCCTACTAGGAAATGGCCAGGTGTTAAGGCTTCGATGTCATCGATACTTTCAGTCACGGTGCATAGTGGTCGTGAGTTTAAGCAGGCCTCTATGTCACATAGGATCGTAGTAAATTCTTCATAGGTGAGCCGCTGATCTCCGATCACCCGTTTCAGATGATGTTTCATGCTACGCACTGCTGCTTCCCAAAGTCCCCCCGCACTAGGCCAGGCAGGTGCATTAAAATGCCATGTAATCCCCATATCTGAAGCTTTATTTAAAAATCCTTTGTCAATACTGTCCAAACATTCTCTATATTGCATTAGCAGTAAACGGTTCGCGCCGACAAAGTTAGTCCCATTGTCGCTGTATACGTGCTGGGGTGTACCGCGTCGTGCACAAAACCGACGAAAGGCTGCGAGAAAGGATGCGCTGCATAATCCTGCTACCAGTTCTAAATGTATTGCTTTGGTGGCTAAGCAAACAAACACACATATATAACCTTTTATAGTTTTTATTCCTCTTCCTTTGTTTGCCTTGATCTACATGACCCGTGAAATCAACCCCTGTGTGAGTGAACGCTCTAGATATTTGCACTCGAGGTGTAGGGAGGTCGGCCATTAATTGATACTGCTGCTGATTGCTGTATTTTCTACACACGACACATTTACGTATTTGCTTCTTAACTTGACTGTAACCACCAACAATCCAATACTGTTGACGTATATGATTTAATGTCAGTTTTGCACCCCCATGTAAAGTACGTAAATGGGCTTCTTCTATGATTAACTCCGTTACCTTGCAGTGTTTAGGCAGTAATAGGGGATGCTTCGTATTGTAATGTAAACTTGAATTTTGTAATCTACCTCCTACTCGCAAGATATTGTCCTTGTCCAGGTACGGATTGAGACTTAATATGTTACTGTTGGGCTTTAGTTTGCCATTCGATTTTAAATCTAGTATTTCTTGTCGAAATTCGCAACCTTGCACTGTTTTAATTATGTAATTTTTGCTTTTGTTGATTTCTGCTGACGTTAAATGTAGACTTCTGTCATTGTTACGCTGTAATGCAGTATTAATAAAACGTAATACCCATGCCAGTAATCTTACTATGCGATTAAAATTGCTGTATCGGTCAAATAGTGCTGATATTACGGAAGTCTGTTCTATTTGGGTTAAGCATGATTTTGATGGCATCCTTTTTGTTTCTAGGTTCGTGACTTCAATGTCAATGTCATTTGTGTAATTATTTGATGTCTGTAGCCACGAAGGTCCTTTCCACCACATTTGATGATTGAGAAGTTGCGAGGGAGAGAGACCTCTGGTGGCACAATCCACGGCATTGTCTCCGGATTTCACGTGATTCCAACATGATTTAGGCAACGTTTGATGTATTTCCTGAACTCTATTAGCTACGAACGTTTTCCATTTTGTTAAGTCACCGTGTATCCAGCTTAAGGTAATCATAGAATCTGTCCATGCATGAATCGACTTAGGAGCCTGTATGTTATCCCATTCTAAGGCTTGTAATACCTTTTTCATAAGTTTTGATAATATTACGGCTCCACATAACTCTAAACGAGGTAAGGTGACGGGCTTGCTGATCGGTGCTAGTTTCGACTTGGCGGTAATTAACGATGTAATAGGTTCATGTGTGTTATTAAATGTTTTTATGTATACAGCACATGCATATACCTTCTCCGACGCATCACAGAAGCCGTGTAGCTGAATGGCTGTATATATTGTAGTTTCTCTGAAATAATTTCATTCCATTCAGTAGTGGTAGTCATAACTCGTTGGAAAAGTAACTTTGCTCGTACAGTAACGGGTGTCAGCCAACCTAACGGATCAAATATCTTCGAGATTTCTGATAATATAAATCGTCTCGTGTATTTCTTATAACAGTCGGTATCTATTTTGTTAGTGAACTTAAAGGTGTCTGTGGCAGGTGACCATTGTAATCCTAATGTTTTAGTTGATTCTGCATTTTTGAAGTCAAGTATTGTAGAGTTTATGTTTTCTGAGCTTATATTTTCTAAAAGTAAAGGCGAATTACTTGTCCATTTTCTCAAGTTTAAACCAGCGGTTTTGAAAATTGCTTGTAATTGCTTTTGCATCTCTTTTGCTTGTTGTTGGTCATTATGACCACTTAATACGTCATCAACATACATTTGATGTCTTATGACGTAGGCTGCCAGAGGATAACTGTGTCCTTCATCTTCTGCTAGTTGCTGCAAGGTTCGAAGTGCAAGGTATGGGGCTGCTTTTGTTCCGTATGTAACGGTGCATAGCTTGTATTGTTTTAAAGGAGAGCTGGGACAGCCGTCATCTTTCCAGACAATCTTCTGCAATTCTTGGTCTTCTTTGGCTACTCGCAAATACCTATACATCTTCTCGCAATCTGCCGTGAACACATATTGATAAAGTCGCCATTTTATCAACAAACCTTGTAAATCCTTCTGTAGCTTAGGTCCACATTCCATTAGGTCATTCAAACTATAGCCTGAGGATGTCTTGCTGGATGCGTTGAATACCACTCGGAGTTTCGTTGTTGTCGATTCCTCCTTAAGAACCGCGTGGTGTGGTAGGTAGCAAAATGGTTGTAAATCTGTTTTACTCTCCACCATATGTCCCAAGTCTTCATATTCTTTGATAAAGTCTGAATATCTCTGACCTAGTTCGTGATTAGATGTTAGTTTTTTTCGTAGTTGGTGGAATTGTGCCACCGCTTGTGCCTTTGAGGACCCTAGATACTCTTGAAAATCCTTCTTCATTGGTATTTTGACCACATATTGACCGTTTTCTAGCCTGCGCGTAGTGTCAGTGTACAGTTGCTCACAAAATAGCTCACTCGCTGTTAGGTTACTTTTATTACTGTCTTGTTCTCCGATATCCTCCATTTCCCAGTATGCACTGATCTCTTCAATATTATTCAAGGTTATGTGACAATTATAGGTTCTAACAGTGCCGGATAAAATCCACCCTAATTTTGTTTGTTGTGCTATGGGTTGCGGACTATTACCTTTGATAAGGCCTTCCATTAAAATTTGTGAGTAAACGTCAGCATCCAGAAGTACATCTACTCCCCTGGAACTATTGTAATCTGGATCTGCTAATGCAATATGTCTTAATTGGGGCCAGTTTTCCTTCGAAAATGTTTTATTTGGTAAATTATTTACTACATGTTTCATTACCAATGCTTCAGTGTAAAATGTAAAGTCATCGTAAACTGATTTGCAGTGTAATTGAACTTTGCCCTTAGTTTTGTTCGATAATGACCCTATCCCTGATATATTAGCACTAAAGTGCTTACGTTGCAATCCTAATCTTTGGGCTGCATCTTCTGTTATCAAGGTTATTTGGGAGCCTTGATCAATTATAGCTCTTAAAGTTATGTAAGTTCCGTCATTGCGTAATATTTGTAACATCGCAGTTGGCAATAATATCTCGTCATCATTATTCGACACGTAATTGTTTTGGATAGGCGGCCGTTGCTGAGTCGGAATTTGTGAATTTGACCCAGACGGCTGAATCGACCTATTGATCGGAGTTTTCGTCACATAATTATTGCCGTTAAATGCAGGATGTAAGATTGTATGATGTCGGCCGTTGCAATCTTTACAGCGTTTTTCCGATGAACAGTAATTTTTGGCATGAGAGAATAAGCAGTTAATACACAAATTAAGTTTTTCAACCATTTCAAGCTGCATGTCGTATGTCATACTTAAGAATTGATGACATTGGTATAGGGCGTGTTCGTCATTGCATAACGGACAACTGATTTTAATTGATGTATAAAATGCATTGTTCAGAGCAGGTTTTCTGTACTCCATCAAACTTTGTTGTGGTGGACTATTAAATGTTTTTGCCGAATCATAATTATTAGACTCAAATCTTTTCTTATGTAGAGGTTCCAGGGCTGTAAATTTTCCCTCTAAAAATGTCATGAACTCGCTAAATGAAGGCAATTCTCGTGGGGCTTTTCGAATTTCCATATAATCACCATAAGTCTCATTATCAAGCTTCTCGCACAACACATGTACTAACATAGGATCCCAACTACTAATGTCCACGCCTAGATTTTGAATCGCATGAATCGACTCCATAGTAACGTCATAAAGCCTTTTTAGTTCAAACGCTGTTTGTTTTTGAGCGCTTGGTTGACGCATAAAAAGTTGAAATTGCTTAGTAAATAGTAATTGCTTGTTATCGTACCTACGGGTCAACAATTCCCAACACAAATCATAGTTTTCAGAGATCACAGAGATTATTATGTATAGCAGTCGAATATAAGTTTTTAAAAGTAGGCCAATTAATATAGTTGCCACTAAATGTTGGTATATCTATTTGCGGAACTGACTGTATTTGATGTAAGCTTGAAGCAAGTTTTTGATTCAACATTTTCCTAGTGTTTTTGAACCTTTGTTCGTGTACAGCATAGTCATCGTCATATAAATTATCGGAACCCGCCAAAATGCTATCTAATTGTAAATGTAACATATCTATTGTATTCCACCTATTTTGGAGAGATTTAAGTTCAACCTCTAATTCCCACTTCTCATTTAAATTTTCAATATCAATACTATTTATGAGTCGCATAAGAGCACGAAAATTCGCTAACTGATCGCGTTTCCATTCTGACACTTTCTCTCCCATAGCATCAAAATGAGTCGAAGATTCTCCCGACGGAGTACCAAATTGCAGGGAACCATCAGTTTTATGACATAATATGAGTAATTGACGCACCTCTAAATATAATGATTGCACAATGTTATACACCTTGTCACTAAAATATTGATGAGTCTGGTCTTTCTCTTTCATCAATATACCATCATTCGATTTGAACTCTTTCCATAGTTCCTCTAAAAATGATAATTTCAGTGAAACGTATTCTGAGGTCTTACGACTAACCGAATCTTTTTTGAAATTGATTTTGACCTTCTTGATATCTTCAAAGATTTGGTTTTGACGTACCAATAAACCTTCCATTTTAAGATGAATTTAGGATAATGTAAAAGTAATATGGAAAGATCTTACTTGTGTTAACTGGTTTTTATTTGCTGGTGTCGAACAAGATCGTCTTGATTATACTGCAGCGCCTTTGCTCCAACCGATGACGTTGTTTTCCGATGAGAATGATTTCGTTTATCGTAAACGTAACTAGTTATTTCCGATGCCTTAAAACGCGCACTTGTAAATGTAAAAGTAAAGTCACTGAATTTAATGTAATTTGTAGTCAAAGTATCGTAAGAAATGTAAATTGTAAAAATATTTTTTGAAAAAAAAAAAAAACAATGTTGGGGGTTAATCCAACATATAGAATTAAAACTACGTAAACTTAAACTAGGATGTCAAATGTAAAAGAAAGACAAGTAAACTGTTGTAAAGTTGAACATGTAATAATGATCTTATTCTATCTTAAATAAGGAAAGTAAAGCTAGGAAGTAAAAATGTAAGTAAAGGTGCGTACGACCTTCACATAATACGCTATCGATTGCTATATCAGCGAATCTATCGATGCGATGTCACGATTGCTGTGTGAGCACATCAATTTACCTTAAAACCATGTACTTTGTACAATACCTACCTAAATACTTGTGTGTATGTGTTTGTGAACGTGGTGTCACTTTGTGCATAACAAAAAAATTTCCACCAATTAAAAGAATTGAAGTATTTTAATTTACATTTCCAGCGATGTGGTCCAGTACGTGAAGGTGGCTGCACTCTTACCTCGAGAACGCAATGGTTCACAACAGAAGAAGCAATAGCACCAAAGTCAATTTTGTCGGAAGTTTTGACTTTACTAGGCTTTGTGAAGACCGAGCAGACAATTTCTCCTGAAAGTAAGGAAATAGCGTCAAGCGGTCAAGACATCAGTACCAAAGCTTCGCTATGTTTACCCAATGTAATAGGAAGCGTGCCCCATCCTGATCTCTGCACCTCTTACTACTTCTGCTCTGGCAGCAGATCAATACTATTGAACTGTCCCGAAGGTCAAGAGTTTGACCCTAGGACCAGTGTAAGTATTTTCATTATACATTTTTACAAAGACATAAACAGAGGCATCTAAATAATACAATAATAATAAATAATAAAATCCCCAGACAATCACACCATCTACATGGCCCCAAACTAAGCGGAGCTTGTAATATGGGATATCATGTAGCGAACTAGGGGGGAACCTATTTATATACATACAGGGTGACTGGTGGGTCACTTTTGAAATTCAAGGACGTGATAGTTTGAGACAAAATATAATAAAAAATAAATATTAATTATTTACTGAGTAAACTTAACCGAAAGTTAAAGAATTGATTACGCAGCGAATGGTCACGCTAGCGTTGGCAGCGATCCGCGCGCCGTCACATGCCGCGATTGACTCAGGCCTAAGTTAAGGTGGGTAACCTGTCCAACGTTGAAACACTCAAAATTCAGACCATCCTAGCTTTGTTGTTTTTGACGATAGAAGTATAATTTATTGCATTAATATAGATAATTTCATTAGAAATCTCATGATATATTAAATTAATCTCTAGGTTTGAAAATTTCTATTCCAGAAACTTTTTAAAAAAAAGTGAGCATCGTTTCATTGTGTACATATATATGTACTCAATGAAACACCCTTATTTAAATAATGTTATTTGTAACTTAGATTTTGTTTATTATAGTTCGTCAAAGGCCCGTTCAAACCCACATTCAGTGGTAACCTTGCAGTGGTGTGAGGGTGCAAAGTAAAAATGGTGACCCCGGATTGTTTTGCTAAATCTAGAGCTTTAATGCTCAGATCATGAGTTTCTCATGATTATCCAAGAGTAGTAAAGCGGGGTTTTCTGGAGATGAGGAAGTACCTATGCTTAATAAAATGCATGACTTGGACAAACAACTCTGTGTTCAACTTGAAGTAGCCAGTCCGAGGGATTCGGGCAGTGCACCATTAAACCTAAAGTCTTTTTTTGTAAAGAAAATAAACCCGGATTGCAATGCTTATCCCGAAGTGCATACAATTGCGAACGTTGTGACCAGAGCGCTTTTCAGCTCTAGTTGGTAATCTTTCCTAGATTGTGGCGGCCTTTAGGAACCACAACTTTTCGTGGTTTTGAACTGTACTTGTAGCAGTTTCATCCAGATTGTATAATCTACAACCACAAGATTGATGGCGGTCTAGAACATTCTTTTAATTGTTGAAAAAAGAGGCAGTTGCACGCGCCAAACTACACGCCTCAGGGTTTATCAATGATAAATTCGAGTGCCTAGAGCTAAGACACCTTAACCGTTTGGTGCCAGAATTTTTTTCCAGCTCCCAACTATAAGAACTTAAGTATATGAGCCATCTAGTATGCACCATAACATAACGCACATCTTTTTGTAAGGCCATAGAATTGATGCACAATCTTTAATATATTCACAAAGCTGAATTTCCTGTTCCTGCGTGAATGCTCTGTTGACCTCATAATTGGGTGTCAATCCTTGAATTATCACTTGATCCTTGCGGAATCGAACCCACGACCACTGGCGTCTGCGGCAGATAGTGTTACCCCATCGCCAAAGTGATCGTCAAAGTGGCATCTAAATAAACTTAAAAAAAATTTTTTTTTTTCAGAGATGTGCTGAAATTCAAGAAGGTGGCTGCACTTTAGCATTTGGATATTTTGAAAATAAAATTGAAAATACACGACAAAAAAATACTGACGATGTATCATCCCACATGATGACATTTAACCCTGAGGAAGCAAATCAAGTTTGTCCTATAGGATACAATGGATTTGTATCCCATCCGAAATTGTGCAATTCATTCTATTTGTGTACAGATATTAATAGTTCTCTACAACTTTTCTGCCCCCAAGGGTATGAATTTAACCAAAAAAGTTCGGTGAGTATAACATAAAATTTAACTTTGAAACATATAAAAATAGAACGTGGTAAAGAAAAGATAAAGAAATACTTTAAAATATAATAAACAATTTGGGGCCCTAGGACAGTTCTTTGAGGAACACCAAAACTTATGTCGGCTTCATCACTAAATTATTCTTCTACATTCCCTTTTTATTATCATTTCGTGAGATAATCTTTTACTCAAACATGCTTGAAAATTTGAGCATTATTTTGACAACCTTCTTCGAGATAAATCGAACTTGCTGTACTGGTCGAGCAGCGGCCGGCAATAGTTATATGAAAATCCATATCTGTCGTGTTTAGCGGCCAAATAAATTACTATGTAAATTCATATTTGACGTGTAATTTGAAAAAGGAACGATCTTCTACACCGCAACATGGCGACCAAAGAGGTAACTTATAAAAGGTTTAGGTAATTTAAATTTCGAACTGGCTTGAACATAGAAAAAAAACTATTGTTATTAGTTGTTCGTTAACTTCGCCATTGGTTTTAAAGTTCTGAATTGTACCTACTACTTAGTTTAATTTCCACGCATTATTTGAGAAATGTACTTACTATACAAGCCTTGGCCGCAACTAGGCATTGCTGGACTTACGTATGTGTGGCTCGGCTTCGCCTCGGCCCACATTCACACGTTCGTCCATTAATGCCTCTCTTGCCGGCCGCTGCAGTAATGTACTATTATTTTATCTTTTAGGTATAAGAAACAGCAGTTCTTTTAGATCTAATGCCTTATCAGTTCTAGTATGTGTATTTTATTTTATTTGGGAAACAAACAGTTACTAAATAACGTTCGATCTACTTCCCAATATGGACTCAGAAATGGTATTGCTGTTGTATGGATAAGAAGGAGATAGCTTTTACTAGGCCAAAAAATCCGATCGACGTTGATCGATCGATTGACGTGGTGACGCCCTCAGAGATGTACTGGAATACTGTTGGATTTCAAGTTACTATTAATTCTAATGACCTCATCAGATTTAATAGGTTGGGGAAAAAGTCTTTTCGCATTATAGTATGTATGAACTTGTAATAAAATCTCTTTGGCTATAGTATTTGTATCTGGCTGGTTTTGGTATCATTGAAAGTTAAAATTTTAAAGAACATAATTCCAAATTCAAATTAGGAAAATGTGTGATTTTCATTTGTTTTTCGTACTGTCAAGATGAGTGAATCTAATGAAGAAATTCGATACATTTTAAGAAAAGGTAAAAATGCAAAGCAAGCCGCGAAAAAATTTGCGATGTTTATGGACCTAGTCCAGTGTCTGTGAGAGTAGCACAAATTTGGTTTAAGCGTTTTCAATCCGGAAATTTTGATGTCAAAGATGCACCTCGCTCTGGTCGCCCTATTACGGATAAAATGGATGCCATTTTTGAAAAAGTGGAGCAAGAGCGACATATCAGTAGTTACGATACGACGTAGCTGAAGAACTGGGAATTGACCACAAAACAGTTTTGGCGGATTTGAAAAAAGGGAGGTGAACTGGGAGGTGTTAATGTATCCGCCGTATAGTCCTGACCTTGCACCTTCAGATTTCCACCTGTTTCAGTCTATTCAGAATTCTTTAGGTAGTGTTAGGTTAACATCACGAGAGGACTGCCAAATCCACTTGTCGCGGTATTTTGATGAGAGGTCCCAAAATTTTTATAGCAATGGGATCATGTCCCTACCTACAAGATGGCAAAAGGTTATCGAACAAAATGGTATATACATACTTTAGTTAAATGTCAATAAACTATATTAAAAAATGTTTTGAATTTTCTTAAAAAATGCGAAGAAACTTTTTCCCCAACCCAATAGTATCCTACTGTCCATTCATACATACATAACGTCACGCCTGTATCCCTTATGAGGTAGGCAGAACACCAGAGGTTACAAGACCATCTGATGTCACGTTTGACAAATTTGGAGGTATTATAAAGATGGAGAGAGACTATTGAGACTATTGTAGTGACAGGGGGTCAGCCTATCGCCCAAAAAAACGCCTTTAAAACCTCGGTCCCTTAAGTGACTTTTACAGTATGCCCGGGAAGAGAAGCAGCTGGCACATTCTATGTTTTTCTTTCGCTCCCAGACCAGCATGGAAGCATCCTACTTTCCATTAAAATTGATTTGTGGTAATAAGAGGAGAATATAAGCAGGCCAGTACTATAACATACACAGAAAGGCACATTTCATAAAACTGTCAATCACTGAAAATAATTGACTTCATTTGTGTACCTATCTGTGTTCGTAGGTGAACCGTGTTGTTCTTGTTTCAGAGGTGTCAACTGGATGAAACGGGTGCATGTGGAAAAACTCAAAATTTATGAAAATACGTGGACACAATGAAGAGAAAATAAGTACGAAAAAGAGAGTTTTTTTAATTGTTAATTTTATTTATTAAATAAAGATGATAAAAGTCTTAAATTAGTTTTATTTATGATCGATTGAACTATTCATGATGGATGTTGAAACTGACTTAAATTTTTGACAATTACTTTAATTTAGTTTTCCATTGCCATTTATATACTTCTACCTATAACCTTCTACAGGGTGTCCCGCCAACCTTATATAATACGTTCACGGAGGTTTTTTAGTACCCATACGGATTACAGAAAAAAATAGAAAAATCGAAATTTATTTTTCAACTTTTGTATGAATAAAGTAGAAATTTATTGCTTTCATTCAAAATTTTTAAAATAAATTTCGAATTTTTCTTTTTTTATATTTTTTCTGTAATGCTAATGGGTACTAGAATACCTCCGTAATGGTATTACATGTATAGGGTTGGCGGGACACCCTGTATATCGGGCTGTCGGGCGAATAATAGCTATTAATCTTTGCTTCATTAATGTAATTGAAAATGGAATTAATAAACAATTGCAACAAGTAGATGTTAGAAATTTTAACATGCCTATCGACAGCGTACATCATTTTTCAACCGACTTTTCAAAGAATGCGGTGCTCAAATCGTGTATGTGTATTTTATTGTATCGTTGTTACGCACTTACATTTTTCGTCGAATGTCTTAACATGGATTACTTACTTATAATCCATTCTTATCACAACGATTCTTATTTCCTTATGGCCTGATTTTGCAATGGTCAGGTAAAAGTTTTTTTATTTTATTTAAAAAGTACTACTCGACAGCTACAAGCTCGTCTGAAGTTTATTGTCATTCTATGTCATTGTTATACAACTATAGGTTCTTTCAATAAGGATGGGTTGACTTCAAAATGGAATGAAACAAGCTGTATGTGAGATATTAACGAAATTATTATGTTACTTGAGAGTAGGTCTCTTCATGCCATTTTGTTTTGAATATGAAATAATTCAAATGTCAAATCCACTTCAAAAACCACAACAAGAAAAGATTAAATCCATCAAATCGCCCGATATAGGTAACCAATTTTTTTATTTTTTTTTTATTATTTATTTAAAAAGAAAAACAGAAATTCACATCACCTCTGCATGAAACCCTACCTTCAAACCATTCATGCAAAATGCCCATGGTGCTGTGCCGTCTTGCTATTGTAGGTACTAATCGGCACATTGCACCACATTTGTTATTAATTATTACGCAGCAGAAATTTATGTATAAAAGCAGTCTTTTACTTAATAAATATTACTTTCTTCAAAACCATACTGACGAGATTTTCATTTGTTATCCTGCCTATCTATAAGAAGCTAGGACCCAGATCCTACACTATAAACACATGTAATCCACGACCATATCGTTCAATTTAGGCTAAAAAATTGAATAAAATGGATCTGCCTGTTTATTGTTGTCTGTCTGGTGAAAATTGGACCTCTCAGATTCATGTCACCATTCGAAGAAGCGGAGTGCAGTTGAATGATGTCACAATGGAAATAAAATGGCACGAATAGGTCTTTCATATAAAATAATAATATCGTTAATATCTCGCACACAGCCATTATTCCATTTTGAAATCGACCCGTTCTTATAGAAAGATCCTTGGGGGAAAAGTACTCTAAATAATAGAGATAGAAAATTTTACTCCAAAGAAACATTCCTTGATTTTGGAAAAGAAATAAAACTGCATCCAAAGATTTTTTAAAAATTTGTCTGCTTCACCCAGAAATCGAACCGACTAAAATCTAAAAATGCAGATTTCATGGGTTTTCTTTCATTAAATTAATCTGGTTTTTAGAGAGATTTCATTCTTGTGATTGACCCTAACGATTGATGCAATAAAATTAGAGGGTGACATTTTTACAGATTTTAGTCGGTTCGATTCCCGGGTGAAGCGAGTGAATTTTCGAAAATCTTTGAACGCAGTTTTATTTCTGTTCCATAATAAAGATATGTTTCTTTGGAGTAAAATTTGCTATCTCTCTTATTTAGAGTAGGTACTTAGAGGGGCATTAAAAAATTCCACCCTGTATACAACGTGTAACAAAATGGAGAGATAAAACTTTAGGGTTAGCTTCTATACCATACGTAGAATGTACAGTAAAAGAATTAGCATGATCAGTGCTGGTATAGACTTTCATACAATTTTTTTAATTATTTTACAATAAAATATTTTGACAACCCTAGTCAACCTAACAAGCTAAAAATAGACTTGCGCCGCAATCAGTGACCTTATGACCTTTCCCGCACCGGCTGAATAGCGAGCGATACGCCGCCGCGGCCTCCCACTGCGAGTAGCGCGGATATCAGCGCAGCTGATTGTTACTTACCTATCGTTTGGCACATTGAATGACACAATTTTTATCACACTTTCTAGCTAATGAAAACAAATAAAACAACATGTTAGTACAAATTTCAAGTTTCTATTTATTAATAATAAACGGGTTGCCCGGAAGAAATCGGGTTGCCTGAAAATAATCGCTTAAAGCTTTTTAAATCGCGTAAATATTGTGTACATAATTATTTCTACGTTTAATGACAATAAAGAGTGTTTGTTATAATTATTACAACTTAAATTGTAATATCTGACAAACTCTTATGGCAAGTATCGCACTTATTTCAATCGACATTCAGTTCACTTTGCGTAAAAACACTCACAACTGTATCTAGGGTTTCCCTTACACTTGGGCAGAATTACAAAAACGGCTCACAATTTCTGCCTTCTTTTTCAATACACACACATCCACATGACGTTTGTGCCACCGACAAAAGCCTAACCGAGGAGGTCACAAATCCGCTGGTATCATCAGCTCTTGCGTCCATCGGGAATGATAAGGATGTTGGCCATCATCACTAAGCGTGCGCCATATCACCATGTGATTGACATCCAAAAGAGCGCCAACTCGTCCAGTGCTGCTCCTCGGATCCTCCTCGAAATGATCCAAGACTTGCTCTTCTAAGTTCTCGGAACGCGAAGGTGGCCGCGCTGGGTTTCGCGTGAAAAGAACCGGCGCGCTGAGCCGCAGACTCATGCTTCAAAACACGCCATAGCCGGGTAAGTGGCGCTGTTCAGCTGCCGGCCTGCACTCCACAAACCGCTGCCTGTAAAGTCTTCGAGCTTCGTTGATGCTGTGGTTACTAACGGCTCCAACATACAGCATCATATCGTAACATTTGTTGTTTGAATACACATGTCGTATAACAATACTTTCTCCAATACTTTCAAGTCGAGAAATTTTAAGAAAACTTCGAATAAAATAGCCATAGCAACTGACGTGCACACTTCAAAACGGACATGAAAGAACTGAAATAAATTTCTATTAATTTACTAATAACCGAACCTAACAGTTCTCTAGTACCTAATTTTTTTAGGGTTTTTCCGCACCTATAGCGATATGATAAACAAAATCTTAGTAGGTACCCAATTTATTTCATAATACAGTGAAATGACTTCATTATATTATGTTTTTGTATTGTTAAGTTATTCTGTTACAAATAAATAGTTTTCAATCGTGAAATCACTTCAATAGTTTTTAAGTTGTTTGTTCAATATCAAAATATTAAAAACTGTTATTTGTTAATTTACGTAACTTATTTTTACGCTTCACACATTTTAAATAAAGAAAAAAATCCATTTTGTTTCTCAAGAAAGAGAATAATAATAAAAGATAAAGATTCCTCATAAAACATAAAGTTTCAGCACAGGTATACTTAGGATATTTTTCCCTATAGCGTTTGAAAATAATTTCAGCTGCCTGAAACAACCGCAACTAAAAACAATAATAAGTTAGTCATCAGTAATTTAACTTTTTTAAATAAAAAATTTAGTTGAGTTGAGAATTTGTTCATAATAAATATTGAACGGAACAACCTTTAGTTTGGCTTGGAAGCGACGACGCGGCGGCGGCGCGGCGGCGGTAAATCTCAAAGGGTATAATTCCGAAAGGCGCAAGTTCGCGACGAGACGCCGAAAGAAGTCCCGCGATTTGAGCGATAATTGACCTTGTGTGTTTGTTATAAGAGCTATGCACGGGTTATCTTTTATGAAAACGACTTTACTTAGTTGCTAATTTTATTAATTTAATGCTTTGTTGTCGTATGTATTGATAGTTATAAGTATGGGAGAATACACGAAGTACAAGAAGCTGTAAGTATTGTATCATAGTTTGAGGTTTACAAAATCATAGGTATTTACCGAATATGTTTCCATTATAATTCTTAGAAAGTTTGAATGTAAGAGAGAGAGGATATTTCTTCGTTTTTTATTAGAATTATGGGTAAGTTTGATTGTCTATTTGAGTCTCTCTTCATAAGGTACTTATAAGTTGCGATTTGACGCCGTGCGAAAGAATTTCCACGTAATACCTACCGATAGATTTGTAATAATTTCATATTACAGTAGAACTCCAATTATCCGAACTCCGACTATCCGAATCGCCGATTATCCGAATCACAAAAAGTTCAGCCAGTGTAGGCACAACGGCAAGTTAAGACAAGTTCCGGCGCATTGCAGTCACGGCTTGTACATAAGTACATTTTATTTATATTTAAAACATGAGAAAATTTCATGTTTCTTTCATTTAATTCAATAAAAAAATAGTGCAATATCAAAACGTAGCTTTTATTCTCTCCAATGGCAATTTTTTTTTAAAAAATCCGATTATCCGAATATTTGATTATCCGAATGGGCCCCGGTCCCCATTAATTCGGATAATTGGAGTTCTACTGTAGTTTCTTGCAATAGCGTATTTCTAAAGAAATGTGATAGTTTTTTGTATGACAAGTTTGATATCATAGTTTATTGAGAGTACCTAAATTAATGTTTTGTTTTACGTTTCTCTTAAATTTATGATTACTTATGCTTAATTTGATAACATTTTTGATTTTAGTCGTAAATGTATTTCGATCATGTATGTTGTTAAGTATTAGAAATAGAAGGCTACCGAGCCTCAGCATCCGTTCATAACCACAAACAGTGCGACTAAGAAAAAGTATTAAACGTTTTTAAAATACGTAACACTTAAACGTGAGAGCCCGGGAGTAGCGAGCGAGCGATCCGCGGCAGACAAAGGGCATCGAACTTGCTATTTCATAGACTATAAAAATTATGCAGAATGCTGGATTACTTAAAATTTATTTCAAGCTTTATTGTATGGTGGTGATGATAGTTGTAAGTGTGTTAGAATAAACAAGAAGTTAAATATCCTTGTCAGTGATGCATCATAGTTTAAGGTTAAGAAAATATATTCTCACGGATAGTTAAAATTAACGTGTTGTCGGTACGAACGTGCAAACCTATTATTTCAGTAGAGTTTTAAATTGGTAAACCGCGTGATAAACGCACATATTGGTGTAAAGGTAGTTTTAAAAATATTCTGCACTTAGATACTACCGAAAAAAACATTCCCGAGACGTTGTTGTCGTCTAATTTAGTAGGCACAAAATTACACTTTGTAGTATCTCTCTTGGTTACTTATCGCTTTATTTTAACGCCATCTGTTATCGAATAGATTCTATCAAAAGGTAACAGCTGTTTTTAGGGTTGACACTTCGATATTTTGATCTAAACTTTGAACTAGTTTTCCGAACCAACCGTAAGGATTACAAGTTTATGTTACTGTTACTTATAAACTACACCACCAAACATACAATCCCCTTAAGTATTATCTCTTCATTATGTTACACGTTGTATAAAATCGTAAAACAACTTTATTTGATGATCGAAAACTCCGGCCTAAGTGGAATATTAAGTTGGTCCCATATAAATTGAATCAAAATCAATAAATAGATTTCCAAAAAAAAAATGTTTTTCGACAAAACTCAATGACACAAAAAAAAAAACAGTCGCTCGTGACCACGGGGTCTGAAAAGACACCGAAACGTCGAGTCAAAAATTTAAAATGTAAATATACGCGATAAATCCGGTTAAAAAGTGTTTTATTTAAAACTCAATGAAATACAGGGCTAGTTTTAAATCACCGGCCAAATATTTTTTTAATCATAGATAAGTATCATTTATAGATATCATTTTTGCAAAAAAGGTAGGTATGTATTTTTTACAAGGAAATGAATATATTCGGTACCATATTAAGCAAAGCATGGTCACTCTAAATTATTATTGTCTTAATACTATAACCTTTAAAAATAAAGACGACTACGCGCTACTACAAAACATCTTGTAGTACTACGTCGTAGTATTATTATCAAACGTAATCAATGTATGTATGTTATGTCGCGTCGTAGTATCGTACCGTGCGTAGTGTGTTCATCAACAGGTACCTACTTGTAAAAAAGTTTGTTGTTGATTTTAGTTTTTTTTCTGAACGATTATTTCTATCGTATACAGGCACTGTTAGAAAATCAAAAAAGATTACTTCCTGTTTCCTCCTACAAGGTTACGGCTCGAATCAAAATTCTTATTTCGGCCTGGATTCTATGCCTGTTTTGGCTCGAAATTAAAATAAATTAATAATTTATTATTTTATGCTTGTTTCGGCTCGAATGTTGTTGCTTTTTGGGGTCGAATAGTAATTCATGTACTTTATCACTTTATCAATTATAATAAATACAATTATTTAACCTTACATTATTTTAAATAGTTGTGTTAATAAGTCGTATCCAACAGAAACCTTTATAACCCCGAATACCAAGTAGCTGTTAAATGTAACATGTATTATACATTATTATATACATTATTTATATTTCTAGTTATGTTTTAAAAACGTTCAAGTGTAAAGTTTTTAAAAAGTATTTAAACATGATGCTGATTTCGGTTGCATTCATTTGAGTTGACTTAAGTTGCATTAATTTGTTGCCAAGGTAATCCCCGTTGTCCTGAATACATTGCTTTGGATAAAATTATAAGCGATTCTATAACAGCCATGATAGAAGGAAGAATTAGCCTTGGGCATTGTCTAAAAAAAATATGTCCCTTTGTTCTTTAATTTTATTTTAATATTATTCAGATTAATATTTATGTGGATTACAAAGTAATAAACCTACCTACTTACTACTAATAAACCTACTTTTTTATTTTATTTTATTCTTAATTTTTTTAATACTTTGGTACTGTTAACATAATTAAACGGAGTTTTATAAATGAGACTTAATCTAACTGATCTGTGATTTTAAATTGTGAAAAAGTACAAGTTTGACAAACTTTTTATAGGTATTTTAATGAATATTTGTATAGAAGTTTTTTTTTGATTTGTGATTTTTAAATGTGACTAAGTACAAGTTGTACGAACTTTTTATATGTATTTTAATTGCTATTTGTATGGAAGTGTATTTATTTTCGATCTGTCATTTTAAATTGTGACCAAGTACAAGTTTTACGAATTCGTTAAGGTATTTTAATTGCTATCTGGATAGAAGTTTTTCTTATTACAATAATTTGAAAAAAATCTCTATTTACATGCCTTGCAATATCTTGGGACTGTGATTAAATTATAAAAACTATTAATTTAGTGATATGATGATGTGAGTGTTTTATTTATGCATCAAATCCTAAATTTTTGTTTCGATATCCCATACCATAATGTTGATGCGTGAACGTAGATCCAAATTAAATTATTATTAAACTGGTACGATTGTTATATTTTACTTTTTACTGTCTCTATTAAATAAACTTTTTAACATTCGAACCGGAACAAGAATGAAAAATTAACTGGCCGAAACAGAAATTTTAAAGAATTCGAGCCGAACATTCGACCCGCAACAGGAAGAAATAAAAAAGAACTGAAGGAAAACAAAAAAGAAATAGAAAGAATATTTAAGTTAGTGTTTCTTTTGGGAGGGATTAAAAAATAAACTAAAATACCTACTCTTGGTTACTCAAATCATTTTAAAAACATGCTTGTTATCTGTTCCTTCATTTAACCTATTATTTATGAAAGTAGCTATCGTATTTGCACAATATGCAGAACTATTAGAATAATGTCTTACATCAGCTGGCTATTTTATGTGGAACCATGAGTTCTACCTACAAATTGATAGTGTTGCTATGGGCTCCCCAGTTTCACCTGTAGTTGCTGACATCAAGGTACATGGAAGACCTTGAGAAGCGTGCTGTCCACATGGCACCCGTCGCCGTGTCGAAGATCTACAAGAGGTGCGTTGACGAAACATGTACAATCTTACCTCAACATAAAGTAACTGCCTTTCTAAACTATCTTAATTCCCTTAATACTAAAATACACATCACTTTGGAATTTGAACAGGATAATAAGTTAGCCTTTCTTGATGTTTTAATTAAAAGAAATCCAAACGGTACATCAGTCACACAGTTTATAGGAAACCCACCCATAGGTCCTGACCGATATAAAAATGGGAAATCTCACCACCAACCGAGCCATTTATTTGCTGTAGGCTCCTCTTTGTTTCAGAGAGCACATGGAATCTGCGATCCCCAGCACCTTAATGATGAACTAACACATGTTGTCAAGGTGTTTCGTGAAAACGGCCTCAAACCACCTTTTCGCCGCTGCAGTGACCACGTGCAGCCGCAGACAAGCACCCGGGACTGACTGATTAACGTTCCCTCGGAAGCACGCCGAAATAAATGGTCGGTGGTCGCTATCCTTGTACCAACCGCACCGAGCGTTGCTTAAACTGCGATATCGGTTGATATTCCTACACAGGAGTCAGTGTGCCACGACGACATCATGCTGATTATCAGATTAAAAAGCGTGTCCAAGCTAGCTCCAGGTGTTTGAAAGAGGGTAGATGCATTTGCGGTGACTGACAGGCAGCATATATTCATATTTGGAAGGCGAATGGTACAATCGATAGTCTAGTCTGCTCTGCAGTTGTTGCAAGACGATTCGCGCAGAAGTACAGTCAGTCACATTATATGTATTTTATGCCTATTTTTTTCATACTGCATAGCGACTACGTCAGCAAATACGAGCCAAAATCCAATAATCATAACATTACAAATTTCACGTGGCACAAAAATGGGTGACTGCCGACCATTTATTTCTGCGTGCGAGGGCACGTTAGTCCCGGGTGCTCTATACTTATAAACAGTAGTCGTTGCGCTTTGTTACAAGCCATTTCGGCATCCTGAAAATTCTAACACTCGCTAACCAGCACTAGGCTAGCTTGGTGTTTTACAACCTCAAACCTCTTCGTCACCCAGTGGAGAGACGGAGATGGAGCCCTGCAGTTATGATGATGATGAATCAGACGAAGGAAATAAATAATTCAAACAACAGATACTCAATATTTTCAAACGTATATTTTATGAAAACATGGTAACAATTCATCCTCATCTACTCATATTCGGCTGGCTTTAGGCGTTTATCTAAATCATCACTTACACATTCATAGTTCTTATATTCACAATTTACTAGCACATTACACTATTTTACTGGCTAAAGCTACATTGTGGTGGCTCGTCCTTAATGAGTGCTTAAAATAGCTTAATTACAAACAAAACCATAAATACATTCTTTCGGTGACCTCACATGCAGCAGTTATATAACATTATAAAACATTGCGTAACACTATAACAGTATGTAAGTAACATTTTGTTACAATATGTTAACAATGTTATAATTGCTGATTAAATTATTATATAGGATCGTATAGCATTCTGTAATAATCAACTTGGGTCTTTCTAATGTCACACTGTGGCTCGATGTTGTTAAACACGAAAAGTTACAATTTGTTGGAGAACATTTTAACTATAAATTGTTTCAAGAAGTTATACAACTTTATATAACAATGTAGTATAACATTATGTAACTGCTGTGAGGGAACACCTTATAACATTTAAGCATAATTATTTGGTTTTTGGTGTAGGTGCATGCATGCATATTGCGTTAGTGTGCGTAAGAAGCTTTTTTAATTGATACATAAAAAAACTCATACGTTTTTAATGAAACATCCACTTAAATAATTGAATAAAAAAAGTAAACATAGGTAAGTTTACTACAATTATAAGTTAAGTGGAGACACTTAGGGGGGAGGGTTATTGTCCAGCTGTGGGCGTCTCCCAGATATGATGGTGGTGATAAGTATAACACGTAGTAAGTCAGCAGTAGGAAAGAACTAACAAAAACTGAGTATTCCATTGACACACTAATGAAACTTTACTAGCGAAACTGCGTCACGCCGTTATGTCGTCTGTAACTTTTTCTTGTCCCAATGAGGCTGGCAATGCTTTTTGTGTAAGTTTTAAGACAGATTCTGGATAAGGCAGTTTAATGAAGGCCAAGATTTTATTATATAATCAAGGAAACCATAAAGTGTAATACACCTAAATAGCTATAATTATACAATTACCTAAAAACATAGTATTATGTTCTAAGTTCTTGTTCATTATACATGCATGCGTCAATCTAATGATCTTCCTATTTCTTAATTGTCAAAGTGATTTAGAGTGGCTATTTGTGAGCGCACACGTGCAATAATACTTATTGGATTATGTGTAGGTAAGTCATTCTCAAAGAGAGGTTTTCTGACAGCTCATTAAAAAAACAAAACTGTACATAATTGGTACAAAAGGCTTTGATAGATGGCGCTTTACAAAAGGCGAAGACGAAGAATTTATTCCACACTGCGTTTTAAAAAGTACAATAAATTAATTTACGTCTGTATCAGAAATTGAACGTATAAATAACCATAGATGGTAGATACCACTTAACTACATTATAGTATACAGACTTAACGCCTTCGGCTTTTTAAAAGTGCCATCTATAGAGGTTTTTTGAACAAATTTTTACGAGCTGTCAGAAAACTCCCCATTTATTAAACTGGTGAGTAAACTTTAAGAAAATGTAGAGACGTTTATTTTAAAATAAATTGAAATTCTAAGACAATCTCACCAACTGCATGGCCCCAAAGTAAGCATAGCTTGTGATATGGGACACCATGTAGCGAACAAAGGTTGAACCCTAGAATAAAAATACATAAAGAATACCCAGACATTTTCAGACAATTTTTTTTTGTCCCGTGCGAGAATCGAACGAACCTCTCGTCTCACAATTTGTGTAGCAGGCATCTATTATTTATCAATCCTGTAATATTGACAATATTATTGCAGAGTGTGCGATCAGCCTAATAAATATCGAAAACTATATCTTGCTGTGGTTGCTGGCTATATTTTGTTTCTCAGTGATTATCTTTAAATAACTATGTTCTAATTTTAAATATATACATAATCACAAAAGCAGTAATTACAAATTGAATTAATATAAAACATATAACATACAAACTAATTATCAGATAATTAATCGTTAAATAATAGATATAGACATCAAATCGTTATCAAGGCATGTGTTTTTTCTTTTTTTTATTTGAACACAATTTGGTTCAGAGAAATAATGTTTTATTTAAATAAAACAAAAACATTCAAGGTGCGTTTAATAGATAGTAAAATAAAAATACCTAACTATAAATCTATAAAACAGAATATCGAACTAATGAGCAAAATTTTGCAGAAAGCAGATAGAATAACGAGGTTGTTGTGAATTAAAAAAACATAGTTAACGTAAATAGCGTAGGGCATATGTCAAAGTCAACTCTAACAATCGATTTTTAATCTGTCGGCTGACTGACCGACTGAACTGTCATTGTCATGTGACTTTTTCTCATATTTACATAATTTTTGACATAATACTTTGACATGAACACCATCTTGTGTGAATAAATAAACTATTTATTTTATAAATCTTAAAACGAAAACTTCCTATAACGAGGTTAACCACTTTCATCTAAAGGATTTTTGTTATAAATTATAAAGAAATGACATTTCGTTACCTGTAACATACAAAGGTACTCTTTCTTAGTTTATATTGAACGTCGCTAGTAACTCCTTGTACCTACTTCATATTTATTTTATTACCTTATCTATAGCAATATACACTAACGTTCTTCATGATAACGTAATGACAACATTAATACGAAACCAACAATTTTACTTGACTATGACTTAATATCTTTAAAAAAAAAGACGTGTGGCACTCGGAGACTGCCGCGGTAAAGCTATTGCATAGCATTTTTTATCAACTTATGCAATTATAATTATTTATTTATTTTATTAATGCAGTAATGTTTGATCTAATATGAAGTTCCACAAGTTCCTAGTAGATGGCGCTGATTGTTTATTAAAGCCCGCATGTAAAGTTATGAAATCAAAGTATCACCGCTGTGCCGGTCGGAGTGGGGGGGTGTTAAGTTTTTTTTCGTTACGGAATTTCTGGATTCGGTCCCCACGCTCAAGGCCCGCGATAGAAGCTATGCAATAGCTTAAAAACAGTTTTTATACAACAAATCTAAACTAAAAAATTAAAAGAATGAGCTCAGTTCAACATAATATTTCAAATTTTAGGTTTCTCTAATGATCAAGTTACGGCACTTCAAACTCAACGGAGCTATAGTCTGGCTAACGAGAGTAGACACTGTGGGTGTTTGCAAACTTTTTATATGGCAGTACTAGCATGGATGTCAAAGTCGTTTTTCTGGTGTCACTGTTGTCAATCGAACGGTTGTTGGTGGTTTTGGTAATTGAGATTTCGGAATTTCCATATTTTGAAAATGAATAAAAGAATAATAATTTTGATAGTTTCATAAATAATGTAGGAAACAGCGATACCAGTGACTCTGACGATTCATTCCATATAGAATTGCTAGATTCAGTACAGCGACTAAAACGAATTGAATAAAAATAATTATTGTATTTTGTTGTTTTATTTTTAAACCTGATTAATAACTCAAACTCAAATATTCTTTATTTCGTAAGTATTTAAATACGTTTGAAATAAGTCAAACAATTAACAAATTGAACTGAATCTACCACCACTTCGGAAAGTCGGTGCCTGTCATTTTAATAATATACTTCTCATCAAAATGTAGGACGGTACCAATATTGTTATTTTTTACGACAATTTTATAAAAAAAATTAATCAAATATTAAGTTTGCTTAATCCATTTATTTCGTACTAATTGTTGGAGTTACCATGATGCGATTTTTTTTAATTCGCCAGGTTTTTTCAGTCTCTACTTTCATAAGCCAGACTATAACAAAACTGAGTTAAAAATCTCTCATGTCGCTAGTCTTTAGAGAGCTTAAAGTCAAATATAGCCCATTTGACATGTCTTCATACATATACCTAATTGTCATATTTACATCGATTTGAATTGTGTTTATTCTGAGGTTTTATAAAAAATATGATGCTTTTTAAACATTTTTATGTAAATCTTTCAATAGCTTTTTCATGAAATTTAGTTTTCATATCTTTAGGTACAGAAGATCAAGTGTTCCAAACTAGTCAAAAAATTGTAGTTGAATCTAAACTCTATGCCCTCGCCATTAAGTAAAAAATTGTTTGGGGAAATTTGACAGATTCGTAATGCTTGATCTGCTGCCTTCTGTACATACTTTGTTTATTGTTGCATTTCCATAATCAATTTTATAGATAGGTACGTCAGGTTCAGTAAATAAGTATATTTTAATGAACTATATAATTTTTATCTATCACTCTTTTACAAAAATGAAAAACCTCAAACCTACATCTGTAATATTTGAACTAAAGGTAAATCATATGAATGAGCGAGTTAAAAATTTCGAAAGCCTATGACTGGGGACATTTAAACACCGTTTAATTTACTAATTTTAATAAGTAAATAAATAAATTATTAAATTACACAACCTCGATATGAACAAAGGTTGTGTAATTTAGTAAAAAAATCTATAACTGTAAATTATAAAACACTTAATAAATATTTAAATAAACGCAGCATAATTATAATGACATGAAAGCATCTACATCAATTTATTACAAAGCAGGCGCGCCAAATACCATTTTTTATTTTACATAATACGTCAGCTGTCAAAACAAAAAGTGTATTGAAATAAGCACCATCTATTGAGGCTTCTAGAACTACTCAAAAATTGCTCGTGCACAGATTAAAAAAACAACATTATTGACGTTTTGTTCCGTATTTAAATTTTTCCTGTAATTCTAGTATCTGTAATAGTTAGGTTTGAAGGGTCCTACTTTATTAAGGCCCAGATATTTAGCTTGCTCGTCCGTTAGTTCAGTCAAATGAGCGTCGAATGTGGGTAGATGAAGGCTGGCTACATATTCGTCCATTTTTTTCGGCAGTAAATAAACGTCAGCCTGAAAAAAAGCAAATATATCGTTTTAAATTTAATCACGAGATAGTGTTCTAATAAAAGAAGCTGCATATTTTTTGTGAATGCTCTGTTTTGCAAATAAAACAGTACCTACTTTCACATTTCGTGGCAACTCGTACTATCGAAAAATGTGGTAAAAGTGACTATTAAACTTTCAATGTGTTAATCAACTTGAGATGCTGTTTTTTTTTCTTTTTTTTTCACTCATACAACATTATCTAGCCCAAATTAAGTTTCTTATGGCGGGTTTCAATATTCAACTGACTGGTATACGTAACCGGTACAGGTACAAAACTGGTAGGAAAAAAGTAGCGTTTCACAATATCTATTAGCTACGGACTGTAAGTACCCAAATTTGGCATGGACCCTCCTTGCGTGACGTTCTTCCAAGTAAATAGGTGATTTGTGATTTATTGAATATCACGCATTCGCAAATTATTTGTATGATATTTTTGTACTAAAGAAATATATAAACTTATTCAATTTATGTATGCTATGTTTTGGTATTCGATAAATATATTATAGTATGTTTTTAGAGCTTTTTGTTAATAATTGCGTTTCATTGCTTACGTAAAACGAAACGCCAATCCTTCGACTAATTTTGCCATTGGTTAAAACACATTTTTATGACGTCAAAGTAAATATTTAAAAGAAAAAATATGTCATTCGATAATATTCGTCCTTTTTTTTCAAAAACAGTAATAGATAAGTTAGAAAGAGAAAACTGGATTATTGATATGTTGAGAGATATTTGATAGGACATTTCGTTAAATGAATAAATTGTTACGTCGTTGGCTAGATAAAATGACATATTCTTTAATTGGTCATACGTAATGAAATCATAACTCTTATTGGCCGCAGCAGACTGCCATGCTACCTTCACCTCATTGGTTTAAATTAATAACTTGTTACGTCGTCGTTGGCTAGATATAATGACTTATTTTGTAAATGGTCAAATGTAACCTAGCAACCCATTACACTCAAACAGTTCGTAAGCAGTGGTTTAGATGTCAAGATTTTGAATATAGAAAGGCATTTTGGTAGTGATTTCTATTGGTCGTAGGTAAAACGAAGAGTTTTCATAATATTGAAACCCGCCATTAAAGAACTTGTGTTATGGATACTAGATAACTGATATACTTAAGAAATATATAAACATAGGTACATATTGAATAAATACATATTTTTTATTACAATAAACTTAAATAATCATATAAACATCCATGACTTGACGACTAATATCTGTGTGTTTATCACACAAATATCCGCCGCCGCCGGGATTCGAACCCAGGACCTCTGGCATAGAAGGCAATGTATGTTACCGCTACACCAGCCGGTCGTCAACTGTACCTTTGAAACAATTGATTACAGGTGTGCTGTAATCTTAGAGCTCATTTTCAATTAACAATATGAGATTGAAGACTATTATAAATGGACCCTGTATAATATAATATTTACCTTATATCGATGTTGCGGTGCGTTGTACAGCTCTATAAGCGCCAGCGCCTGTGTACAGGCCGTGACAGAGACAACGAATGACGCGAGAGAGGAACAGCATAAGTTCGCGAGACGGCCTTCCGCTAGCAGGACTATGCGCTTGCCTGAAGGCCAGATTATATGGTCTACCTGTGGGTATGAGGCTTTTTGTGATTCATTTTATATGAACAATTTTAAATATTCATTATAAAAGGGAAGGTGGTTTTTACAAAAACAAACAATGTTTTACATTTTCTAAACTTATTTGATTTTGACACGATAAACGCAATCATTGTTATTTACTACCCCAAAGGTAGACTGGTATGGTGTGTTTAAACTTTGAATAAACGAAACTATTTCAGAAGATGACTTGATATTGTCTCAAGATTTTAAGTCAATTCTTTACAAAATAAAATATTTTCAATTGCATTTCGTTACGTTTAATTTTATTTTGAATTTTAACTCGACTATTCGTCATACGTGAACTAAAAACTGTAGGCAAAGTCAAAAATTTAAAATATGTGTTAGCAAATTTTTTTTTGATTTCGCGTTTGTTAATCTAAAAAAAAAAACAATTAGATTTATTGTCCCTGACTTTTCATCTGCAAAAAATAATATAATTATAATTAAATATAATTATAACGCGACAAATCCGATTAAAAGGTGTTTTATATGCTACTTTTTATCCAAAAATAAATAAAAACAACCAACAACCACTAACCTGACTCCGAACCCGCTCCCACAATAAATCCGCACTCCTCAACGCGTGCACATCCACCTCAGTATTAGAATGCCCCATGTTGCACACTATGCAACCATTTTTCATTCTTTCCATATGTTCCCGAGTGACCACGCCTTTGTTGCCTGTCGCTGTTATTACTATGTCTACGGCCCGGATTACCTTAAAATAATAATAGTAATTAGCCAGGATTCGATGGAAGTTCTCTCCCAGCACGCATGCAAAAACCGGTTTCAAAGACTCCCCGAATCGTTCGCCGGTTTCTGTCTGTCCCTGTGGGCCTAGTGCGACTTTATTCGAATGACTTTACCATCGCGTTAATCGAGCAAACCACTTGAAACAACAAATCACTTTTTTACAAATTCAGACATTCTCGTTACTAGTTGGCGCTGCTTCGATCCCATACAAAACGGAGTTAACGTTAACGCGATGGTAAAGTTAAAAAAACTCGCACTAGGCACTAATCCCCGATTAGGTTGTCGGGTCTTTTCTGCAAAAAAGGCGTTTTGCGTTGAAGGTGCCAAAGAAAAAGAATAATGGCGTGTAGATTTTGAAATACCAAATAAATATAATTAATAAGTAATAAAATAATTTATTCGCTTGTAAAATTTTGGACACAAATTAGGTATTCTAAAATACAATGTAAAAGAAATAAAGAAAACAATTAGTATTTAAAAAAACCAGACCCTATACAAATTATACATTCACAACAAAAAGGCTCAGACTAAGCTTATTGCTATCACTGACACTAGTTCAACAACAGCAACGGACACTCCCGAATACACCCCGAAATACAGGTTGAAACATTAGTGCCAAATCTTATTTATTTCACGGCACAGGTAGGTACCTAATCAGTAATGTTTTACTAAAATACGTTACTTATGCCAACGCTGCGTTACACGTTCGAACGCGTGTTCCGTACGTCCGTATCTTTAAATAGGCAAACCTACCCATACATTTATACAGGGTGTTTGGTCCATCGCCGGCCAAATTGATATAGCCTGTAGAATAGGTTATCTGCTATGCCCTAATGGCCATTGAAAATTCAAAAGCCATGTGGTTTTATTTTAATAACATTTTTAAACTTTTCTTGTTTATCAGCCTCTTATTGCGAAATTTGATTCAAAATGGTGGTAAAAAAAACCTTTTTGCTTAAATTAACACATGGGAAACAGGTAGAAGCTGTTATATCAGTCTTGCGAAGTAAAATCTATCTCTTTGGATTTATTTTAGTAGTTAACCGCTTCTGCTACCGAACGTTTGTGCTTTTTTTAACCAGAGGAAATCTGCGGCTTCACCTCATCGGCTACCCATACGCAAGTTATCCAAATAGGTTAATCCTATGCAAGAGACAGACATCAAATAGATTTTATTTCGCAAGAGTGAGATAACAGCTTCTACCAGATTTTCACGTGTAAACTTATGCAAAAAAGGTTTTTTGCCACAATTTGGAATTTAGGTAAACGACCTCTTTCAGTAGTATAGCAAATTTCGCGATGTTCTTTATAGTTTTTATAGCATGTGGCATATCATTCAAAGGAAAAAAGACTAGAGAAGTTTTTGAGAAATTGGAAGACCCTGGTCATTTTTTTTAATTTTTATTATACGCATTTAAGGCCAAAGACCGTATTTACTTTTTTCGATTCCGAAACTTTGTGGGAAAATAAAACAAAAACAAGTTAACTAATAATATTGTTTTGGAAGTCAAAAGAAGCCTTAAACACATAAACACATTTAAACGAAATTAAAATTAGCTGCCTAAACTGTTTTTTTTTTTACATTTTTATGATGATTTCGGGGTGATAAACAAAAAATTTAAAAAATGTTATTAAAATAAAACCACATGGCTTTTGAGTTTTTAATGGCCATTAAGGCATAGCAGACAACCTATTCTACAGGCTATATCAAGCCGGCGATGGATCAAACACCCTGTATAAATCGATGGGTAGGTTTGCCTCCCCAACCTGTATAACACATATTAAGAGATATTCAAAACATTTTCCGTACCGTACGCGCGTATCATACGCAGCGCTTGGCGCATTCCGAACGTCCGTATCAAACGCGCGTATGGTACGGACGTTGCAGTTTTGTATGAAACGCGCGTTCGAACGCGTGACGCAGCGTTGGCACTAAGTCGTACACAGAAAGATGTGCTTAACTTTAGTTTAAACACGTAAACGTGACAACAGGCAAAAATATGCAAACGTTGTTTAATAAATCGTGAATATTTTTTTTTTGATTTACTCAGCCTCATGGTCACACTAATTCGTACCCTGAGCACAGTATAGATATCTACAGTAATTCAACTACATACAAACGAACGAAACGCGAGCTATACCTACGCGACTCGATGCGGCATGCGGCCAGTCGCGCGTGTCTGTGTGTCGAAACAATTGTTGATGGAGCTTCAGGTTAATATGCGGATTTTTTATACTTTGAAATACATCTTTTCGTACGTCTCAGTTGAGGATCAAGTAATTTTCGGTCGCTAATTCATAAGACCGATTTGTTATTCAAAATTATTTATTGCTTCATAGTAGGTAGATATGATATTACAAAATGACGATGATTTAGAGATTATTTATACGTAAACATGTTTTTTTGACACAAAACCTATTTTGTTGGACACTTCCAATTCAATTTACAAAGTATTTTATTTGTTTATATAAAAAAAGTATATTTGCAGTCACAAAACTAAATGGAAGAAACACAAAGTAGGCAAATGTAATTTAAACGCTGAAGGCGGGCAGCCATATCACATGTGAACGGACCGCGACGCTGTAGGCATTTATTTCAATGATGCGGCCGAGTTGATTTACTGTAGATTTCGGTACCGTGCTAAGCCAATTAATCTGAGTAACCCGTTTTTCAATCTTAGGGTGACAATAAATTTTGTGGCTTGGCAATTTCAAATTATCAATAATAAAGTTTTATTGTTTGCTTCCAGAGTTAATGCAATGAATTTGCCTTAAAATGCTGCTATACAAGGTTTTCTTTTTGATATCCCATAACTTTGAGGTTTTGTTCCTTACTAAACAATAATACTTTTTGCCAAAGAATGTGCGGTTCAATAGTACATACTTTCCAAGATATCAGCAATCTTAATATAATGAGTTCATAAATTATCACCCTTGTAAAATCTCTTTAACATTCATTCAATAGACGCGTGTCACTGAAACGATACAATAAACAACAAAAACATTTTAAGCGTTGAGGAACGTTGCATACAATGTACAACGCAAAACGTTGCGAACTGTACCTGTGCATAGAGATAAAAAAGGGATAGAAAATGCCACTTTGTCATACTTCGCATAAAGGTTTTATACATAAGATGTTTTGAATTAATTGAATTATTTTATATTAAAAATAAAAAAATATTCACATGTTATTTGATTCCATTAATACTATTAATACTCTAGCTAGAGTTATGGGAAATCAAGCGGAACACCTTGTAGAAACAAACAATCTGCTTATGTCTTTTGTTTCACTCAGTATGATTGTGTGTGCACCTGTGAGTGTGTATCAACGCGTGACTGTCACTGACCTCGTTTAGTTTCACAACTCTGAAGCCATCCATTGCAGCTTGCAGCGCACATATTGGGTCTATTTCTGTTACATATACCTGTAAACAAAAAAATGTAATAAACAGAAACTTACAAGTGAAAATAAGACAGGCAGTATATAATTATTTCTTTTTGTAACCCACGGAGCAACTATTGCAGAAACAGGCAACTATCTGTTTACATATTTCAATGGGACTCATAAACACGTCAAAACGTGTAAATACAAAACACGTCAAAACAAAAAAAAGTAAATTTCCGTAATCGATACTAACAAGGATTCTTATCGCCGAGTTTAGCAACTGTCAAATTGCCGCAACCAGCAACTGTTAAGTACTTAATAACAATTTTAAAGTTGCTGGCTTCTGCATTTTCGGCTTTTTTACTCCCTTTTTCCCTCTCCTTGTGATTGCTACTTAGATTTATTTGTAAACACTTCAGTTTTATACAAGGTGACTGGTGACAAATTTTAGATAAGGTAGGAGAGCACTCTGCACTCGATCCTAATCATAATTAAAATTTAATATTATTTTTTCATGAAGTACTTAATCGTTTTCGATGAAATATGGAACCAACTGTGAAGTATCTTCTATCACATGAAACAACAATCATCAAAATCGGTTCACCCAGTCAAAGGTTATGAGGTAACAAACATACACGACGAAGTGAAAACATCCTCCTGTTTTTGAAGTCGAATGAAAATTAAAACCAAATTTTAAAAAGGCTATGGTAGGTAAAAGAATAAAGCACTTACAACACATCCCAGCGCTTTCAATGCCTGGCAGCATCCCTTGCCAACCTCGCCATAACCACAGACAACAGCTTGCTTTCCCCCGAACATGAGGTCCGTGCTCCGTTTCAAAGCGTCTATTATACTTTCTCTGAAAATTTAAATGAATTGCATTGCCTATCTTTGAGATATCAGATGTGCATAAATTGTAGTTTATAATTATTTTACGTCATCTAAAATTTAAACATTACAAAAAGACATAGGTACTCCAGTACTCCAATATTTGTTTAGATCTTCAACCTTCTTTCTAAGCTATACGTTACGATATGTTTTTTGACCACCACTTTGGCGATGGGGTAAACCTATCTGCCTCAGACGCCAGTGGTTGCGGGTTCGATCCCCGCACGGAACAAGAAAAAAATGTTCCGTGTCTGGGTGTTTATCTATTTATTTATTTATATTCTAGGTTCCCCCCTAGTTCGCTATATGGTATCCCATAACACAAGCTATGCTTACTTTGGGGCCATTATTTGGGGATTTTATTATTATTATATGTACTAACAGTGTATTACAGAACTAATGGAACCTTATTGCTTATCAGAAAGTAGATGAGCATTATTTAGCTCATTATTTAGCTCCCTCAGGCGGCATGGCTGGTGGCAGCGTCGGGTATCGGATCACCCTCTTCCCTAAAATATGGTTGACGAGGGTGATGGCTGGTGCTTGCGTTATACTCGTGTGAACGAGTGCTGCTAGCGGTGCCAGGTCGTTTTGCTGATGATACTATGACTATTTATTCCATTCTTGTTTAAATACTCTGGCCTCAGTTTGTCATGTTCGTGTTGTGCATCCATAGCTCAATGCACCTACTGTGTAAGCAATTTGGTTGTGGCATGACATTGGCTCTCACAATTAGCTGTCTTGTGTTTTTTTTTTCATATCATGATCAATTTGTACTGTATGTACCTATTTGTATTAATTCATATAATCCTGACTGAAAAAAAATGCCAAGAGTTTTTTTCCGCCGGCTTTTTTTGTCTCTTGGTCTACTGTAATATCTTATTCAATAACTATCAACACCTTATTAAAGCCGAAGTACAAAATTGTGACGTCATTAAGCGGCCATCCGATGGTCTTATGATGAATAAAAAAATTTCATTTCATTAGTTGTTTCTGAATCGAGTTAAATTCACATTTTTGTTTAATCAGTCTTTTATACGTTTGGGACATTGATGATATGAGCCTTTTCAGTGCTGAGTGAGAATGGATTTATCTTATATGGATAAACTTGGCTTGGCAGTTTGAGCAAAAAAATTACATTAAAAAATAAAACCAGTTCTTTGCATTAAAAAAAAATAAAAAAGGATAAAACTAATAAAGTGGAGATGAGAGCTTTGAGGAGTATGTGTGGACTAAAATTGAGTGATAGGGTGCGCAATAGTGAAATAAGAAAGATATGCGGATTGAAACAAGATGTAGTAACTAAGATTGAAAAGGGTATGCTTTGGAAAGGATGAGTGAAAGTAGATTTACGAAAGAGGTGTACAGAGCAAGAATGGATGGTGCTGTTGGAAGGGGCCGCCCTAGGCGAACGTATGCCGATCAAATTGACGACTTTCTTCAAAAACTACTAGGACAGTTAATAGTACCCGTAACCGGCGATCATGTATGAAAAGAATAATGAACGTGGAGGAAGCGAAAGAGGTATGTCTGTATCGAAGCAATTGATTTTCCCTTGTCTCTGCCTACCCCAAAGGGAGACAGGCGTGAGGTATGTACTAATAAAATAAATCCACGAAATAAATCATTAAATCCTCAACTTACCGACAAGAGTACAGATTATCAAACTTGGTCTTCGTGACGGAGTCATTCACATTCATGGCTGGTACGCAAAGCTTGCCTGCCTTGCTGAGCTGGTAGAGCCGATGGACTCCTGTCACACTCTCTTCTACTATACCTGGAAAATTAGGGAAATCTCTACTAGTATTATACAGGGTTAATTTTAATCAGCTCATCACCTCTTGCAGGTAACCTCTTTACATCAATCCCAACAACATTTGTTCTACAACTTTTTAAAATTAATAGTTTTTAAAATTTTAGTTTTCACATACAAAAAATATTTATAGCCTCTGTTGAGAGGCGTAACTCAATTTACTTTGAGCGTAGGTATACCACGCACATTGCGCAGTAAAATATCGCTTCGAAATAATAATAGGTACTTCTTTCAAGCAAAAATTTTTGTATTTTTTATTTTTTGTGTCATTTATCAAGATTTATAAAAAGTCGTAGAACAAATGTTGTTGGGATTGATGTGGACTTGCCCACGTCGACGAAATTATCTGTGCAGGAAGTATGGAAGTACGCACCGCGCTATTAGAGGCCCTTAAGGTCAATACGGGCGTCCGCTTAACGCATCGTCAAATAGGCCCGCGCGTGATACCGTTAGAAGGCCCACGTATGGCCCTGCGTGGGTGTTCGGTTTAAAAAGACTGAAGGGGCCACGTGAATGGACATTTTTGAATGGATCCGCTTATGCGCCCGCGTACCACAGTATTACCCCTTAGGCTTAATGTATTTTAGTAACCCAAGACTCACCTTTAATCAATTTAAAGGCGTTGGCATGCTTCTTTAGCATGAGATGTGTTGCGTCGCCGCCGTCGTCAAGTATCATGTTGGGTTGCCAGCTGCTGCTCGGCGTGCAGCACTGGTCGATGCACCACCAGAACGCCTCCTCACTCTCCCCCCGCCACGCGAATATGGCGAACCCTGCGAAGACCGTGGAGCTATTAGACAACTATTGTTTTGTTGTATCTTAAAGCTGCTGAATTTAAATAACCCAAAGGCTCTTAATATTTTCGTCGCATACGTACATACATAACCTCGCGCCTGTCTCCCCTTGGGGTAGGCAGAGACAAGGGAACACCAACTGCTACGATCCAGATAATACCTCTTTCGCTTCTTCCACGTTCATCAATCTTTTCATACATGATCGACAGTTACGGGTACTTTTGACTAGGCCCTTTTTCAAAATGTCGCCAATTTGATCGGAATACGTTCGCCTAGGCCGGCCCCTTCCAACAACACCATCCATTCTTGTTCTGTACAACTCTTTCGTAAATCTACTTTCACTCATCCTTTCTATATGGGCAAACCTAGAGTAATGCTAGAGAAATCTAATATCCCAAGTATCATAGCGAGTAAAAAGAGAAATACTTTCCTGAAATTCTGTAGTAATATAGTAAATAAAACCAATGTCAAAAATAAAACAAAGTAACAAATATATGTTCATTAAATATTGAGCAGGTTTATTTAATTGAAACATAAGATATCAATGAAAATGTAAAAAACCATAATATATGGAAGTGTAAAGTAAATAAAATAAGTAAAGTAAAAATGAAAATGTAAATGTCAAGTATTCGTCCTGTAAGCAAAATAAAAATGAAATGTATGTAAAATATCACTTCAACCATTTAATCTGATACGACAACACTGTACTTTTCTAAATTTTCTAATAAAAAAGGCAACAAAACAGATAAAACTGAATTTATTTTATGTTATCCTCAACATAAAAAGTGGCGACCGTAAAAGGACACGAAATTACGCAAATCCGATAATTATCGCGATCGAAGAAAGGTTACGTAAGCGGCGAGCCAACAAAGAGTGACAGCGTGTTTTTTCACATCCAAATAGTCGAGAAGAGAATACTACCATGGTGTAATTGTGGAATTGGAATCAGATCATCATTGTCAGTTCAAGTTAAGTGCCCTTCTCCTTTCTCTTATTTAAATCATTACCTTTATACTATCCATAAGTCAATCCAGCAACATTTACTTCCAATTGTGCATCAAGTAAGACGCATTTGAGTAAATTGTTGTTATTCATTATCCCTTAAATATACATAATTGCCTCCACTTGTAAAAAATAAAACTAATTCATCAAGCAATTTCAGCAAGATTCAATAAACCAACTTAAACTATCTGATTGTTGCCTATTATACTTAGCTTATTCATAAATCAAATAACAATTTAGATACATTTGTATTTTGCAACTAAAATACAATAGCATAGTACAAATATTTACTCATATTCATAACATCTATTCACTTTACAAAGTTCATTAAGCAGATTTCAACCTAGTTTATAAACTTGCATGTTTAATTATTTGTAAGTAACTATATGTATAAAGTAAATTTATACTAAATCTTTAAAAAAATAATTGAAAACTTATATCCAAGATCTTTAAATATTTAGGAAAACTGCAACCTATAGTTGTATATTGTAACTGCTAAAAGAAGATAATAGCTAGAGATAGCTCACTGAAATATAATAAATAGGAAAATAGGTAACATCATTTATGTACCTATCTATATTTCATTGAGTATATACACTTATTATTAACACTTAGTTGAATAGCAGTTATAAACGATCTCTTTCAGTTAATTAATAAAATACAATAACATCAATCTCATAGTATTTGCCGAATATATTTCAGCTCCCGTTGAACCCGAATTGAGTGTCGTTCGGCTTAGGCCGAGCTCGTGTCCGGCTACCCCCGGCGCAGCCGGTGCGGGGCGGGTGCGGCCTGTGCTACGGTAACTGGCCTCCCAGTTGGGCCTTCACAAGGAGCGTAAGCTAAGCATTTATATATTTTTTTTTTTTTACTGTTGATTTGTTTACGTTGGAAACCAATAACTTACTTAGTATTTTATGAAGATCTAAACTAGTTTACATCGATTAGGTTTATTATTGTATTAAGTTAAAATGCCTTTAATGCCTTACGAAAGTGATAAGTTTTCTTCCAAGGACTCTTCTTCAAAAGAAAACCTTAGTAAGGATCCTTTGTTCAAGGAACTTCAAGTAAAACGTAGCTCAATTAAAGGGCAAATAACAAAATTTAAAAACTATTTAGACAAAATAAATACTGAAAGTCAATTAACAAAATTACAATTAGCTGAATTATCTATAAAACTGGGTAAAATAGAAACGTTATCTAATACATTCAATGAGTTGCAAAGTCAAATCGAGATTGTAAATTCACAAAATATAGATTCAGAGTTAGACGAGCGTGAAAGCATTGAGCAGGAAATTATTTTTAGTATCGCTTTGGCTAAAACAATCATAGAAAGTCAATCGTCATCTCAGAATGAAACACGTCGCGAGTCTTTCTTACAAACTTCCCAATGCCATCACGAGTTCGTCGACTCAGTCAGATTACCACAAATTCAAATTGCAAAATTCAACGGAGATTATTTCCGATGGCTTGAGTTTAGAGACACGTATTTAAGCTTGGTTCATAATAATGAGCGATTGTCTTCAATCCATAAATTTCATTTACTTATTTCTTATTTGGAGGGAGACGCAGCACGTATTGTAAGCAATCTCGAAGTGTCCTCAAGTAATTATAAGGAAGCTTGGCAATTAGTGTGTAATCGATTTGATAATAAAAGATTATTAATTAAATATCATCTACAATCATTATTTAATTTACAAAATATTCAACGTGAATCCGATCACAGCCTGAGATATTTAGTAGACCATGTTTCAAAAAATTTACGTGCTTTGTCAAGTCTTGGACAAAGCACAGACAATTATTGGGATATATTAATAATATTTATGATGTCGGCTAAACTAGATAGTCAAACATTGTCTAAATGGGAAGAATTTCGTAGTAATTTTGATGAACTTCCAACTTTAGATCAGTTCAATAAATTTTTAATCGATAGGGCCGATGTGCTCGAGTCCCTTAATAGAAACAGAAACAATTCATTTTTTAGTCAAACAAAATCAAACAATTATACAAACTCTAATCATGCAATCAATAAAAATACTCCTAATTACAAAGAAAATATAAATCAATCGAAATCATATACAGCTAGTTCTTTAAATTCAAATAAACACAGTCGCTATTCATGCGTTATATGTAATTCAAGTCATAAAATTTATGATTGTTATATATTTAAAAATAAATCCACGCAGGAAAAGTGGACTGAAGTAAGAAAACATGGACTTTGCTCCAATTGTTTAAGAAAGGGCCATTCTGTTGGCGATTGCTTCATGGGTCCATGTAAAATCTGTAAGAAAAGGCATCATACATTGTTACACAACCATTCAAATAATTCAAGTGATGCTGCCGAGGCCAGTACCTCTAATGCGGTAGCGAACTATTCAAGCAGTTTTAGTAATCATGTGATTTTATCGACTGCCATAATTCAATTAACAAATACTAAAACAAATCATTCGATTCAGGCGCGAGCTTTATTAGACTGTGGTAGTCAATCAACATTTTTAAAAAGGTCTATAAAGGACGAGTTATCTCTAATTCCTCAATGTACAGACATAGTCAACATTATAGGTATAGGTAACCAAAATTCGTCTCAAACTATAGATAGCTGTGTTATACAAATAAGCTCATTGAACAGCACATTCAAAGTTTCCCTTTCTTGTTTAGTGCTTGACGAATTGACCAGTGAAATACCTAGATTCAGCCTTGATATTTCAAATTTTACAATACCAACTAATATTGAACTTGCTGATCCTAACTTTTACCAACCAGGTTCAATTGATATTATCATTGGTGCTGATCTGTTCTGGGACATTTTGAATAGTGAACGAATTTCTCTAGGTTCATCACAGCCCACTCTAATAAGTTCAAAGTTGGGATGGTTATTGGTAGGATCGATTGATTCACAATTGTTTAATAAAACCGTACAGTGTAATTTTGCTAATACTAATAAAGATATTGAACAATTAATTATGAAATTCTGGGAGTTAGATAACTTGCCCCAAATAAATCAAAAAACTGACAGCGAGATTCAATGTGAAAAACATTTTAATGAGCACACATTTCGCTTGAATTCGGGCAGATTCTGTGTAAGTCTACCACTCAAAGAGTCTCCTGACTGCTTAGGTGACTCGTATGCATTGGCGAAGAAACGTCTCATTAATTTAGAACAAAGATTTCGTAAAAATCCTTTGCTTAAATCTCAGTACGTGGCTTTTATGCAGGAATATGCTAGTTTAGGACATTTATCCAAATCTGAAATCATGAAGCCATATAATTCATATTTTTTGTGTCATCACGCCGTATTTAAGGACAATAGCGAATCTACCAAGGTTCGGGTGGTGTTTGACGGATCATCACCGAGTACTTCAGGCTATTCACTTAACAATATCCTAAGGATAGGCCCTAATTTACAAGATTCTCTTTTCTCCATTTTATTAAGAGCTCGGCAATACAAATATTTATTAACAGCAGATATTGAAAAATTTTATAGAAATGTTTTATTAAACGAAGATGACCGAAATTTACAGTTAATTCTATGGAGAGAGAATGAATCTATGCCTATAGAAACGTTACGCTTAAATACTATCACTTACGGGACCGCGAGTGCTAGCTATTTGAGCACGCGGTGCCTTTGGCAGTTTGGTGAAGAGTGTCAAGACAGTTTAATAAAAACCATTATCCAACATGACTTCGTAGTTGATGATTTAGTGACAGGAGCAGATGACGAATTACAATTAAGCTATATACAATCATCAGTTACCAAAGAATTAAACAAGGGATGTTTTAATTTGCGAAAGTTTAAAACTAACTGTCAATCAATTTTTAATAATTCAAATATTCATAATGATAATTTAACTTTTAGCGATTCATTCAACACGTTAGGGTTGGAGTGGAATCCGCAATTGGATTCTTTAACGTTTCCAATAAAAACTTTAAATTTCGACACCGTCACTACGAAAAGAGCGATTACCTCTAATGCCTTTAAAATATTTGATCCATTGGGCCTGCTGTGTCCTATTATAATTATACCTAAAATGTTGATTCAATCTTTGTGGTCTTTTTAAAGATTGATTGGGACGAACCCGTGCCTAATGATGTTAAAAATAAATGGGATATATTCACAAAGAAATTTCATTCGTTAGAAAACCTACAAATTCCGAGATTAGTTTTATGTAATTTTCCTAAAATTATAGAAATACACGCCTTTAGTGATGCGTCTCAAAGTGCTTATGGTGCGTGCATATATATTAGGTCAATCGATGCGAATAATAAAATTTATTCAAAATTATTGTGCGCCAAATCTAAAGTGTCACCCATAAAGCCGACGACTATACCTCGTCTCGAGCTGTGCGCTGCACTATTGTCTGCCCGTCTTTGTAAAAGTGTGACAGATTCTCTAAGACTGGTCCCGGACAAAATAGTGTTCTGGACTGATTCAAGTGTGGTACTAAGTTGGCTTAAAATCGAACCCAGGAAACTCAAGACCTTTGTTACCAATAGAGTAATTGAAATACTAGAGTTAACTTCTAATTCTACTTGGCGATATGTACCCACTGCCGATAATCCAGCCGATTTTATTTCGAGAGGCGTAGAACCAGACGTGTTGCCTACACTGAAGTTATGGTGGTATGGTCCACACTTCTTACAAAATGATGTCACTACATGGCCTATTTTAAATCAAAATTCTTCAGAAGACCTAACAGAATTAAAAACAAAATTAAATGTACACATTGTAGCATTAACGGAAACTATAATTAATTTTAGTAAATATTCAAAATTCCTTAAATTACAACGCATAATGGCATATGTTAATCGTTTTATAATATATAACATAAAAAATCCTAAAAATAAATTAACAGACAATTTATCAGTAGATGAGTTACAAAATTCCTTTAAAAGTTTATGTTTTTTGGCACAACAGGAATCATTTAAAACTGAGTACAATATATTAAAATATAATAAAACTTTGCAGAATAAATCAAAACTTTTAACTCTATCTCCATTTGTTGATGATTACAATCTAATAAGGGTAGGTGGAAGAATTAGTGCTGGCAATTATTCATACCAGAAAAAACATCCAATATTATTAGATTGTGCACACCATTTAACTAGAATATTTTTTGAACATGAGCATAACAATAATTTACACGCAGGTCCTCAACTTCTTTTATCCATAACAAGAGAAATTGTTTGGGTTATCAATGGTCGACGTTTAGCAAGACAAACTATTTATAATTGTTTTCGTTGTAGACGTGTAGATGGCTCTACACTTCATCCTAAAATGGGTAATTTGCCATCGCAACGTATAACACCTGACTTTCCCTTCATTTCTGTAGGCTTAGATTTCGCTGGACCCTTCTTTATCTTAAATCGCAGGGGTCGAGGCGCTAAAACAATTAAATGTTATATGTGCATATTCGTATGCTTACGGTACAAGTGTATTCATATTGAAGCAGTGAATACTTTGTCCAAGGAGGACTTCTTGATGACACTGAGACGATTTATAGCTAGACGCGGTAAGCCATTGGAAATCTTTTCTGACAATGGTCGTAATTTTGTTGCTGCGGCCAACGAATTAAATTCATTTCTCAAACAAAACTCTGCATCTATCATTGATTTTGCAACTCAAGAGGGAATAAAATTTACGTTCATTCCAGCCTACGCTCCTCATTTTGGCGGCATCTGGGAGGCTGGAGTAAAATCAGCTAAATACCATATAAAACGTGTAATGGGCAATTCGCATCTGACGTTTGATGAAATCTTAACTTTGTTTGCGCAAGTTGAGGCTATTTTAAACAGCCGTCCTTTGTATCCGCTATCTAGTTCCCCTAACGATTTCCTACCCCTGACGCCAGGGCACTTCTTGATAGGCAGATCTTTAACTACATTTCCCTCACCATCTCTAACTGACAAAAATTTGGGACCATTACAACGCTATCAACGGCTTCAGCAAATCCACGAACATTTCTGGCAAAGATGGCAGCTGGAATACATCCATGAATTGCAAAACCGCATTAAATGGAAAACAAATAAGTCCAACATAAACATAGGGGATCTTGTCCTCATTCATGAAGAACACGTTCCACCATTGAACTGGCGCTTGGGCCGAATTTCAAAATTGTTTCCTGGCCCAGATGGTATTGCTCGAGTTGCAGATATTACTACGACAAGAGGATCCCTACGAAGACCCTTGACTCGACTTTGTCCTTTACCCAAGACAGAAGACTGAAACTGTTGAAAGACGGAGCTTTTCAACGGCGGGGACTATGTTTAGGATTCAAATATTACTTTTGTTAAATTCATTGCAATCTCACATACCTACAAATCAACATTGCTATTTTATTTTAAAAGTAAATGTAGTCAGAAGAAATGTCAAACTTCTTACCTTCAATAATTTTATAACGTATGTAAAATATCACTTCAACCATTTAATCTGATACGACAACACTGTACTTTTCTAAATTTTCTAATAAAAAAGGCAACAAAACAGATAAAACTGAATTTATTTTATGTTATCCTCAACAAAAGTTGTGATACATACATATATATTGTTGAATGAAAATAAAGTAGATTTTCAAGATTAAGGTACTGTGTAACTAAAGACAGACGACCCTGAGTCGCTGGTGCGAGTATTTTATATAAAAAAAATAAAAATGCCCAAACCACAAACAAATGAAAAGGGTATGCTACTACCCTTTTCAATCTTAGTCACTACATCCTCTTTCAATCCGCATATCTTTCTTATTTCACTATTGCGCACCCTATCACTCAATTTCACTCCACACATGCTTCTCAACGCTCTCATCTCCAAAGCAAAAGACGACTAATCAGAAAAAATCGTACTTGGTAGTACTTGCGTAATTGCTTCCATGCTGGACTGGGAGCGAGAGAAAAACATAGAGTGTGCCAGCTGCTGCCTTCTCTTCCCGGGCATAGGTACTTTAAAAGTCAGTTAAGGGACAGAGGTTTTATTTGCGTTTTCGCGGGCGATGGGCTGACTCCCATCAATGGTCTCTCTCCATCATTGTAATGCCTCGAAATTTGTCAAACGTGACATCGGATGGTTTGATGGCCTCTTGTGTTCTGCCTACCACGTAAGGGATACAGGCGTGAAGTTATGTATGTATGTATGGTAGTACAATGTATTTAACATACCATATACCTATGTTAAGTGGCTCATGCCTTTTCTGATTAAGCTTTTTTAAATTGATATTTTCACCGACTTTTTTTGACAAAAGTTTTGACAAAAACAGTGATAACCCGGATCGTTTGTAATGTATCAGGATGTTAAATAGCCTACGCTACGTTTCAGATTCTTTACAAACTCTAATTTACATTACAAATACGATGTCTAGATGATGTTTTCGGAAGGACTTAAAAAAATTTGCCGTCGATTATTTATGCATTCTTTTTTTTTATAAAATCTATTTTAGGGCCCGTTTGGGTCGAGAATAGTTTAGCTTTAAGTTGTTGCTGTCTTTGCGGTTAAAGTCATGTGGATGAACTCTAATTAAGTAATGAGTTTTTCACAATTTTCTATGGAGAATTGACAGTGAATCTATGGGCCTAACATGCCTCATTATGTATATTTTGCTCCCTAAGCATGAAATACTAGCTAATTACAAAATCCGCAAACGTAGTCTTAAAAAAACCGAAATCATAAAACACATTTCAATAAAACTACAAGGAGAAGACGCTTATACGTAATCGATTTCAGGAATAGATAGTAATTTAAGACAAACTTAAGCTCAACTCAATTCTCTAAAACATTTTGCTAACTCTGCGCTTCACATAGTCTAGGTAGTCAGACAGCAAAACTGTCCTAGTTACGTTCGTATCAACGATGTGAATAGCCGTTCGCTTTTAGTTGGTGATTATACTTTCATCGTTGACAAAATCAGTGAAAATTCGGCTTGTTGGTTAAGTACCAAGATGCATGTCTAATAGTAGTGAGTCCTTAGAACTACTATGATATTGCTAATGATGCTATGACTATTTTATTCCATTCTTGTTCAAATACTCTGGTCCCAGTTTGTCATGTTCGTCTTGTGCATCCATAGCTCATTGCACCTGCTATGAAAGCAATTTGGTTGTGGCATGACATTGGCTCTCACAATTAGCTGTCTTGTGTTTGTTTTTTTTTTCACGTCAAGGTCAATTTGTACTGTACCTATTTGTATTAATTTGATAATTCTGACTGAAAAAGAGTGCCAAGAGTTTTTTTTCCGCCGGCTTTTTTTGTCTCTTGGTCTACTGTAATATCTTATTTAACTATCAACAACTAGTTAAAGCCGAAGTAAGTAATGACTGACTTCATCAAGTGTTTTGTGAAATTCCTAAGATGAATAAAACTTTTTAAATTTTGTATTTAATTTTTGTTTTTAATTTTACTATGCTTTATTTACCGCGTTCCCTAAAAACTTCGGGGTAGCCTTACCTACCCAGGATAAACGCGTCGTAAAGTCCCGCTTTGTAGTATAATAGTCGCGTTCAGGGTTGACGTAGAGTTGTAAATAACTCGAGTCTTGGAGTCCTATCTAATAAGACTTGAGTCTTTTTTTGAAGATTCGAATCTTAAAAATAAACCTTAGAGCTCAAGTTTTTCAGAAATTGGAGTATTTTGTGAAAAGAGTTGTGTCCTGCCAAAAATAACTCAAAAGACTGAGTCTTTTAAAAAAAACGTCATGACTGTGTCCTTCATATAGTTTAGCAAGTAAAACAGCTTAATAAAACTTAAAGACCAATTTCATTTCATTTGCTATAACCGGACTGACGTGAGTACCGTAAATAGATTTCGCGGGTTGCGTACCAAGGGGATGACGTTAGTCAGCCGTTTTTTAACAATGGTGCAAACACCGCACAACATTAGATAATATAATACACCAACTCAAGTTCATGACTCAGTCTAGCTCAAAGAACTCAAAAGACTCAGAAGACTCAAAGTGACTAACGAGTTCTAGTCTTAAAAAACGACTCAAGTCTCGAAATTAAGACTAAAAGACTCGAGTTTCTTACAACCCTAGTTGACACAAAACTCGCCGACAGTTTCGAATTTCAGGATTTGCAGATTGTTGAACATATATAACACGATTCTTAGTATCTTGACTTAAGTAAGACACCAAGAGATGAGCATTGTTCTTGCGGCGCGACTCCACAAACAATGTTACACCTTCTCTCCTGCCCCATGTGCCCGGAAACCTGCACTACCGAGGACCTCGTACAAGCCACCGATAATGCCATAAAGGTGGCAAGTTTCTGGGCGGGCAAAATATAATATATAATTTCATATTCATCGACACGCTAAGAAGAAGAAGTAAGACACTGAGGAGATTTTGCAGAGCGAGGTTAAATTGATAACGTGCAGACTCCACTTTGTGGAAATAAGCTTGTCGAGTGATGATTAAATACTAGGATATAGAACATGGGCAGACCCCTGCAAGGTGGTCAGAGCACAGTAGGTGAGGTCTTTTTTAAGCAGTTAACAAACTTTAGGAAGCCTGGTGGTTCTCTGGCACATAAGAGTAAATAGAATTATGTTTTCGTATCTGTTTATTATCTGGATTTTTAAAGTAAAATCACATTTTTTCTATAATAAACTACGCCCGAGTTTGACCTCAATGTCACCTGATGGTAAGTGAAAATGTTATCAAAGATGAAAGAACACGGGCTTTCATTTACCTATATTCGTTTTTAAAATGGGTAAATCTAAGTACAGTCCGTACGCGTAGGTGGCATTCCTACAGTTGCCTTAAATGCTGCACTGATGAGTTGTTTTCTGATACGTCTTCATATCAAAAGGTTGCGTGTTCGAATCACGTCGGAGTCACCACTGTAGGAACGGATGTTTGTTCCTACTCCCATGAAAAGAGATGGCAGGCCGCGGCCCACGGCCCGACGGTTGATGTGGGGATGTCGTATATATGTCGTAGCCAACTGGTTAAATTAGCCACTCAATTGGACGCCTAGGCCGTTTCAACTGGCTTAAGGACAATTAGTCAATCGCAACGTTTAACCAGTTGGCTAAACTAGTTAAATTGGATATTGTTAAATTTATGATGTTTGGTTAGGGTGTTGTCATTGTATTGAATAGTCGTCCATAAAAGAAGATACTTAATAGTTTTTATATAAAAACCGATATATATTTTTTTAAATATTAAAACATTAAAACGGAACTTATTTTATTATATTTATGATATTTATATTTACGCGCAAGCCGAGCGAGCGAAGCGAGCGTGGTGCGGCAGCACCCGGCGATGCGGCACAATGGATTTTATTTCCTTGTAATTGAAATAATTAAAAAAAAAATCTAATTTAAAAAAATTTTGCTTGACTGGTTTTTCCGTGATGGCAGATAATTTTACCATGACCTACTTGTTTTATTACTTTATCCAAAACTGTACCAAATTTAAATCACTTGGCTGAATTTTGGTCAGCCATTTTCAAAGGGCTAACTTTCAACACGCCAAGTTGTTAAACGTTGAGCGTTTCGTGTTCAATCAACTATCGGCCTAGGCCTTTGATTCGGCCTAGGCGTCCAATTGAGTGGCTAATTCAACCAGATGACTGCGACATATATATTGTTCGCTGCTCTATAAACTTTGATAGCGCGATGTAGGAAACTTCGTCGTATCGTCAACGTTCTATAGAGCTTCGCTAGATGTCGCTACACGTCCTAGCTTTCTTTAAAATTGAAAAAGGTTTCCAAATCGTGGAATCTGCTAAAATAAAGTCACTCGATTTGTAAAAACGTTTGATAAGCTAGCTAAATCCGCCCTGAAACGACATCTATTGCAATGAAAATATAAAGTCACTCGAGTTGTAAAAACGGTTGATGAGCTAGCTAAATCTACCCTGAAATGACATCTATTGCAATGAAAATATACCAAATAGATCTTAATGTGGTTTCAAAGTGTGGTTTAAAAATGATGACCTAGAGGTTTGAGAGTCCTTGCACAGTCCTCGTTCTTGGCTTATTACAAAGGATTGTCGTCATGATACGGACTTACCATTGATAGCTAGAGCTGCCGCTACCTCATTTTGTGTGCTGTATATATTACAGGCAGCCCAGCGAACTGCAGCACCCAAGGCAGCTAATGTCTCAATCAACACAGCCGTTTGTGCGTTGATGTGGGTACAGCCTACGATCTGAAAGAAAATTACTTCAGGTTTACTGGTGGTAAGGAATAACTGCTTTGTTAAAAGTGCTTGTCTACTAAGTAGATACTTATTTCCAATTCTACATTTTGGTGAGTGTGCGAGTGCTCTTTTTGACCAAATTGAACCCACCCATTTTTACTACCAGACTACCAGACGCAGACAGAACTTCCATCCCTATATAGTGGATATGTCGCAGCCATCTGGTTGAATTAGTCACTCAATTGGACGCCTAGGCCGAATCAACGGCCTTGGCCGATAGTTGATTGAACACGAAACACTCAACGTTTAACAACTTGGCGTGTTGAAAGTTAGCCCTTTGAAGATGGCTGACCAAAATTCAGCCAAGTGATTTAAATTTGGTACAGTTTTGGATAAAGTTATAAAACAAGTGGGTCATGGTAAAATTATCTGTCATGACGGAAAAACCAGTCAAGCAAAATATTTTATTATTACATTTTTTTTATTTATTTCAATTACAAGGAAATAAAATCCAATAAAATCCATAAATATAAATATAATAAAATAAGTTCCGTTTTGATGTTTTAATATTTAAACCAAACATCATAAATTTAACAATATCCAACTTAACTAAATGGCTAAACAACGTTTAGCCAACTGGTTAAACGTTGCGATCAACGACTTGACTAATTGACTAATAAGCCAGTTGAAACGGCCTAGGCGTCCAATTGAGTGGCTAATTCAACCAGATGACTGCGACAGATATACCAAGAAGTCGAACAAAACGCTTCGATAGTTCCTTTTTCGCACGGATTGCCAAGGTGTGGAACAATCTGCCTGCGTCTGTTTTTCCTGACCACTACAGTCCTGGAACTTTTAAGTGTCGAGTGAATAGGTTTCTCGTGGATGGACGTGTAACACCATAGTCTTCATGCGCACTTTCCATCAGGTGGCATGGAAGACAAACGTCCTATCCTTACAATATAACAAAAAACAATAGAAGAGCAAGATAGACAGTGTAATAACTGGTTCAGGGAGTTACCATCTAATGGTGGCTTCTCACTACGCGTGCTAGCCCGCGCCGCGCCGCGCCGCGCCCCGCGCAGTATGAAAAGCGTAGTAGCACGCGCTGGGAGAAGCCACCTTAGCCCGCGCCGCGCCGCGCCGCGCCCCGCGCAGTGTGAAGAGCTAGGGGAGGCGCATGGTCTCTGATATTCAAAGGCTAATCTAAGTGCATTGTCATTTATGAAACATAATGGTGGCTTCTCCCTGCGCATGCTACTACGCTTTTCATACTGCGAGGGGCGCGGCGCGGCGCGGCGCGGGCTAACACGCGCAGTGAGAAGCCACCATTATGTTTCATAAATGACAATGCACTTAGATTAGCCTTTGAATATCAGAGACCATGGGCCGTGGAGGTAATTTTCCATCACAGAGTAATTATTGACATCGGGAACTACGATGTAAAGTCCTAAAGTTAACAACACAACGTGTGCTGTCCGGCAACACACAATTTATTCCTGGACTATATTTCCCTATAGTAACGGTTTTCTATGAGCTGTGCTTATTATTGATCAAGTAACATGCTCGTGTGCAAAAAAATAGCCAACGTTAAAACACCTCTTTCTTACTGGAATCTTATAATCTAGTATTCCAATAAAATCTCTTGTACAGCCAGCCGCTCGAATCTATCAGTGGCATGACAAAGTGACATCTACCATGAAACACCTACCTTAGCATCCTTAAGTGGCTTATCTTCCTTCGCTCTCGCTCTCAGTGCCATAATCCCTGGCATCTCTTGCTCTGCTATTTCTATCTCTCTCCTACCAAAGGCGTGCTGCTCTACGTTTCTCACGCAGTACGGAGGATTCGGCTGACCAGCTGCTATCGCTTTCTCATGCGGCTGAATACCTTCGTCCTCGTCTGATGATGACCCTGAAACGAGGGCCATATTTGGTTACCTACAAAGTTGGATTAAGGGTTGAGACTACGTTACTCGGACGCGGTTCCATACAAAATCGTAAGGCAGAAATACGTATACAGAAAGAAAGCTGGAAACTTATAAGCGCTTACCAGCGCTTGACAGCGCTGGTGGTCCGCGCAGCAAAATAAATTAACGCGCGCCGAAAAGCACTGAACGGTGCCGACAAGCTTCAACACGCGCTGGTCAGCGCTGGGAAATCATCGTCCGATGAGTCCGACATTTGGCTTTGTCTGCCTCAACCTGCTTCCTTTGTGTAGAACGGACCAGCGCTGTCAAGCGTCGATAAGCGCTTATAAGTTTCCAGCTTTCTTTCTGTATACGGCCTTACGCAATATAAGTACGCGGTAAAAACAAGCTCTCTACTGCAAGAACGATCTTAAGTTTTCTTACAAGTAAGAAATTCTCTCATTTAAGATCAGGGTTTGCCGATATATGTCAGCGGATATATGTATATCACGATATACAGGGTGATTGGTGGCGAAGCTTTTAAAGAGCGATAGCATAGGTCGAAATCATTATAGGACCTACTGTCCTAAAGTTAATCCTTTCCAAGATATTCCTACTTAAAGATTTTTACAAAAAAATATCTATCTAATAAACGTTAAAGATTGGTATTTCTTATAAATTTTGCTTTTGTTTGGGTACAAAGATATTCTAAATAAATTATATTAATAGTCAAATCTTCATTATTGTCGTTATCTTTTGCGAAAAACCGAAAATCGTTACGGTGACAGCCTCTAAAACTTCGTATATTTCCATACACAATAACTATAAATATTTACGTTTCATAACCTTTCGAGTTAAGTATTAAAATCTAAAAACGGTTGAGAAACCACGAAGTCATGACCAATGGAAAAAACTTAGGTAGAACCCGAAAACAAAATATTTCCGAAAACAAAGGACTCGGTCGCAGGAGTCGAGGCTTCGCTTGCAAAGCATGATCACTCTAAATTATAAATGAATACCATTAAAATGTCCCTAGTAACATGTTGGCTCGAAGGTTTGCACGCTGCACACCTCAAGTAAAAGTGACTCTATTTAGAGCATACTGTCAATCCTTTTACACGTGCAGCCTTTGGATCACCCACACAAAGAAATGTTACAGTGCCCTGCGTGTCCAATATAACAACGGTTTCAGAATGCTGTTGGGGTTGCCGCGGTACTGAAGCGCGTCAGCCATGTTTGCGGAGGCACACGTAGATTTTTTTGCGTTCATTCGTAAAAGGGCTGCTTCCTTGATGCGCCGGATCTGCGATAGCCCCAACAGTATCTTACAAATAATAAATAATAAAAATAAGGTGGATTGCCAATAAAACATTGGATACACTTGCAGAATAATGTAAAATAGTTATATTTTGTAAATAGGCCTAGAACTAACATAGCTGTAAGATTTTTGTAACTAACTCTTTTATATGGATCATGGGTCCAAAATAAAAACTTATTATTATTATTTTTAAAACAAAGAAATTAAATAATAATTAATTAATTAGTTTATTAGCTTAACCGCAAATTAAAAAAGTCATTACCCCGCGCATGGTTACGCTATCGCACACACTACTTTTGCGGCGGCGCGCGGCTTACTCATTTTGATGCGGCGACGGCGGCATACAGTGTTGTCATTGCCGCGAAAAGCACGTTAATATCGTATCAAAGAAAATATCATGCCAAATATCATGGCTGGTGATATAACCCTGTATTAAGCAAATCATGTTCACTCTAAATCAGGGACTGCATATCGGTATAAAATTTTTAAATAGTACTAGTAAAATTTCAGTACCCTTATAAGTGTACTGCTTCATCAAACACAATAACTGTACAAGTTATTAAAATCTAAATTAATTATATCAGTACCCAAATAATGTATACCGGATTAATTTCTGTAGATGTTTTAAGTACAGAAATATTTAACTTATTTAATTTCTGTACCGAAATGTTTAGGTCAGCATATGTACCTACGCTTCATAGGCTTCAACTAAACTATCGAACATTCTACAGTTATTTTAAAATAAAATTTTAATATCAATATTAATATTAATACCGGAAAATTTCGATTAACTGAAAAAAAACAGTTATGCTACAATAATAAAAAAGGTACAAGAATTATTTCAGTATGAATTCCTGTACTGTTATTTTTAAATACACCTACTTTAACGGTATGACGTCATACAGAAAAAAATTGTACAGAAATTCATACCGGTATACAGTCCTTGCTCTAAATTGAGACGTGATACCATTAAAATAAAGACGTCACCCGCTACTGCAAAACATCTTGTAATACTACGTCGTAGTATTATCAAACTTAATCAATGAAATGCCGTTTCGTAGTAGCTATGTTCATCAACAGCGAATATTTGTAAAAAAGTTTGTGGTGCCATAGCTTTATTTTTTTCTAGTGAGCGATACTAAAATGAATATGCAGGTAAGTTTATACCGTATCAAACAAAACAACATTTATATATTGCTGGTGACTAAAATATAGCCTTGTATAACTCCACTATGACAAATAATTATCTCATTCCGCTGGGCACAGGTTTGATAAAATCTTCACATTTGGGCCTAAGCCAAAAATGTCTGATACCTTTATTTTTACATAACAAATGCTGATGATTAAGTTGATGACCTCAAATGTAAAAAAAATTCGGAAGATATTCAAATTTTGTTTTCATGTAATCAGAGCCATATTCTACATTAAGTACCAAATCTGAAGGTTCAAAATCTGTTTTGCTAATGACTAAAGAAACAAAGGACTCGGCATTAAGGTCGTTACTTTTAAATATATGGGCGTCTCTTTTTAACTCGTAATCGTACGTAAAAAAGGACAGCAGTAGTTTTATCATTGCCTTAAAAGACAACAATGCGGCCAGTCGCCATGTTACGACACAGTCAACAGCAAGTACGTCATTTTTTTAATAATGTTTTTAAGGTTTTGCATTTAAAATGCTCAATTATTCTTAAAGAAATGAAAAATGTGATAAATAAAAATTCGGTCGGGTAATTTTTATTTATCACATTTTTCATTTATTTAAGCAAGTAGGTACGTCAGTTGTCATAACGACTTGCTTTTTGCAAAATTTGAAGAAAATTTTGGTGTTTTTATGTGAAATCGTTGTTGTTTATAGTGCAGAACTTTGCATAATACTGCCATCTAACCATGGTATTAGATGCAGTGTGTTAGGCTGCCCCAAGAAAAACTATGAGCACTACGGAAAGCCGCCATCTTTATTTCTGACTAAACGGGCACGTTTTTTTCATAGTTAGGTATGTCATGTCCTCTTACTTCTTTAGCCATTGGTTTTTGCTAACAGTTTTGAGTTTGAAGTCTCTAATTTGATATCAGAGAACCCCAAAATTAGAGAATGTAATGTCGATATGAACTGAATATTGTTTTAAGTTTTCGTTCAATTCAATTCAATCGTTTATTGCATTCCACAATGGAAAATTAGATCTAAATTATTTGATATTACATACATTATGGACCCTGTTAGGTATAGCAATTTGAAAGAGGAGAGAGGAGGACATTCTATTTTTATTTATTTATTTAACAATTGTTGTACACAGGATAAAAGACAATTTAAAATAAACATAGAATAAAGTTACAAGGGTCAGCTTATTTCTAAAGAAATTTCTTCCAGCAGACCTGAGACTGGAGAGTTTGGTTAAAATGCAATAATAGTGTGTACGTATAAATTTAAATCGAATAAATTACTTATTAAATATTATATATTTATATTTATATTATATATATTTATAATATTAAAATATATATTGAAAACCTACATAACAAACTTTAAATACAAATACATACATAAGATGTATACTACATATTATATCATACATAAAAATACACACAAATAATAAATTTAGCATAGAGAAAGGTAGTGATCTCTTACTTTTTTCTTGAAAATAGATATAGATTGAGACTCCCGTATAATGTGAGGTAGTGAATTCCACAATCTGACTGCATGAACCGAGAAAGAGTAGGAAAAATAGTCAGTTTTATGAATGGGCATGTGTAGAAGAGTACACATTGTTCTATGTCATTTTCAACCGACTTCCAAAAAAGGAGGAGGTTCTCAATTCGTCTGTATGTTTTTTTTGTGTCTTTGTTACACGATATTTCAGACAATTATGAATTGATTTTGAAAATTCTTGTTTCATATGATAGAAGATACTTCATTGTTAGTTGGGACTATGGGTATAAATTTCATTGAAATCAGTGGAGCATTTCAAATTTTTGAAACAATATGTATGATTTCGGAGAATGTTTACGTGGATGATCAAAGTTTTGACGTGAAGTCGGTTTTTTAATGTGTTTATATTTTTGAAATACAGTGATTTTGTAATGTTTATTATTAAAATTAAATATACATATAGTTTTATGAATAATGTTTAATCTAATGTTTAAAATTTCCTTGTATTAAAACAGTTTTAACTGGACTTCATCGCGTATAAGTAATTATATTTTACACTTTAACTCGATTGGTTGCTCGATAAGCTTGACTTATGCCTGGTTGTCCGATCAAAGGTCAGAGTTTAACCAGTTTATATACAGGGTGGACATACGAAAATCTGCTCTTGCACCATCGTTTTTAATATAAAGAAGAACTGCATTTACACATTTTTTAAAAACTTGTGAGTACTCAATTCGGGAATCGAACGTGGTATTTTGGAAAATAAAGGTACCTATGTATGTATTAACATATAGATTGTGTATGTTGCGGTGTTGAGCAGCAAATTTTACCCTGAAAAATGTTGCGTCATAGTCAACATCAACCATCCTAAGAACAGATCTTTGTATGATTTAATGTATTTACGGGATTCTTACCACGCGCGGACTCATGTCATCGATCATGGTGCTTGTAACAGCATCGAAATATCGGACGTGCGAAAATAAAATCGGAAATCGTGGTAAGAATCCCGTAAATACATTAAATCATAGTGAAAATAACCGCGATAGTTTAAAACAATTAGATCTTTGTATGTCTTTTAGTTTCAAACTATTCCATACTGACCGACCTTTATGGTCCACCCTGTATAAAGCCTTGTACCTTCTGTATATAGGCAATGTATTCTGTATTTTACTTATATTTATATAATTTATTAAAAGAATACAAGGCTCTTTACAAACTGATTGAGCCGTCAGCTTGTGATCGTTCTACCAGGTATCACATGCAATTAGACGCAACAGACGACCACTTTGGCGATTTGGTAAACTTATCTGCCGCAGACGCCAATAATTGCGGGTTCGAGTCCCGTACGGAACAAGTAAAAAAAATTTCCGGGTCTGAGCATTTATGTACAGAGTCACTGGTGACAAATTTTAGATACTGAAGGAGAACACTCTGTAGGTACTCGATTCTGGTCATAATTATGTAATAAAAGTAGGTACTTAATTTTTCACTAGAATTCTCTATAAATAAATACTAAGTACTATGTACTTTACTTACGCCTGAATCAATCGACGCACGTGACCTGGCACGTGGATCGCTGCCACCGCTATTGTAACCATGCGTTGCGTAATCAATTCTTTAACTTTCGGTTAAGTTTACTCAGTAAATAATTAATACCTATTTATTTTTTATTATATTTTTTCTCTTCATGTATGATCTCAAACTATCACGTCCTTGAATTTCAAAAGTGACCCATTAGTCACCCTGTATATGTATTTTATATTCTAGGTTCCCCTCTAGTTCGCTACATGGTATCTCATAACACAAGCTTTGCTTACTTTGTGGCCATGTAGTTGGTGTGATTGTCTGGGGATTTTATTTTATTTTACTAGCTGCTGCCCGCGACGTCGTCTGCGTGAACGCTATGCAGCACCAAACGCACCTACGATTATAACACTGCTAGCGTGATAATATGTAGCCTATATGTTGACCCGACTTCTTAACTATCTTCATGCCAAATTTGAAGTAAATCCATGCAGTACTTTTTGAGTTTATCCCGGAAAGACAAACAGACAAACAGACAAACAGACAAAAATTCTAAAAACTATATTTTTTGTTTCTGTTTCGATTGTAGATCATACCCCAAGTATTCTTTTAAAAAAATATTCAATGTACAGTTTTGACTTTCCTACCATTGACAGCTCCAACTTGGTTGTACCCGTCTGAGTTGGCTTCTTTTGACGAAACGTTAAAACACACGGTCGAGCTGGTTCTCAATGTGTCACTTTCCAGTAATCAGTGGGATCAAGCCTCTCTTCCAATACGACTTGGGGGTCTTGGAGTGCGGCGTGCCCGGGATTTGAGTTTGCCGGCTTTTCTTGCATCAGCCCACGGGGTGACTGACCTCGTCTCTGAAATTTGTGTACCTGATGGAGTCGGGGTCAGCTTACCATTCGTTCGTGTAGCTCTGGAGGAGTGGGTGGCCCGTTTTCCAAATGCTGCGGTTCCCACGAGTCCCACAATACAGCGAGCTTGGGATGACGTCGGCACAAGGATGATGCTCTCACGGCTTATGGATGCGGCTGCAAACGTTGATTTAGCCAGACTCAGGGCAGTTTCAAGAGCTGAATCTGGAGCGTGGCTGCAGGCGTTGCCTTCGCCCTACATGGGAACTCTGCTTGACAGCGACTCAATGCGTGTGGCAGTAGCACTTCGCCTGGGCTGTGATGTCTGTGAACCTCATCAATGCATCTGCGGGTCCAGGGTGGAGGCGAATGGTCATCACGCATTGAGTTGCTGTCGTTGTGCAGGTAGATTCCCCCGTCACTACGCTCTAAATGACATCGTCCGGAGAGCGTTGATTTCGGCGTGTATTCCGTGTGTCTTGGAGCCACCGGGACTTAGTCGCTCGGACGGAAAAAGGCCAGATGGCCTTACTTTAGTGCCATGGGAGCGCGGAAAGTGTTTGCTGTGGGACGCCACTTGTGTCAGCACGTTTGCTGCATCACACCTCCAGCGCACAAAGCGGTCAGGTGCTGCCGCCGCTGAAGCGGCCGCCATTAAAAAGCGGGAAAAGTATCGTAACTTAGAGCCTAATTACTACTTTGTGCCCCTCGCTTTTGAGACCTCAGGGTGTTGGGGGTCGGAGGCATTAGCCTTCATAAAGCAGATTGGTTGCCGACTGAGGGAGAGAGGCTTAGATGCCCGCTCTGGGTCTTATTTGGCGCAGAGGTTGTCCATTGCCGTACAGAGAGGCAATGCGGCTAGTGTGATGGGTACCTTTGCGCCCGGTATGACCCGGGGAGGCCTCTTCAATTAGAATAATACTTAGATTAATTTTTGTATATATTTAGGCACTAAGAAAGGTCATTTATGTACTTAGTTTAAGGTTTTCATTTTGTTTATTCTTTATTTGATTTTTAATTTAATTTGGTATGTTACCTTTAAGTAGATATAAGTATTTTGTACATTTTTTATTTTATTGGAAAATAAAATTAGATTAGGAGTAATATAAATATTTATCAGGATTTTGTGTGACGGATATTTAAAAATACAGTTTCCATTTACCTACATTATATAAAATATTTATTTTATTATATGTATAGATAATTTTGTGACTATTCACAGATGCTGTAAATTAATTGCCTCTGATGTCAAAATCAAAAGCAAAAAGTTATAATTTAATGATTTTCCGGCTATTCATATACAGGGTTACTTAATATAAGACCCGCGTCACTGATTATAGAGATTAAATAAATAAATAAAATAAAATCCCCAGACAATCACACCAACTACATGGCCCCAAAGTAAGCATAGCTTGTATTATGAGATACCATGTAGCGAACTAGGGGGAACCTAGAATATAAATACATAAATAGATAAATAGATAAACACCCAGACACGGAACATTTTTTTTTCTTCATGTTCCGTACGGGAATCGAACCCGCAACCACTAGCGTCTGAGGCAGACAGGTTTACCCCATCGCCAAAGTGGTCGTCCATAGAGAAGGTGGCAAAAAAACCATTTTAACTATAGAACCACCTCACCGAAAGTACACCGTTTTTGAGTTATTTCAATTTCACAGTAGAAAGCTATTTGTGACAAGTTTAGTGAGAAATAAAAAAAATTTGCTATCTAACTACTTTTTTGACATGAATATCCATATATACATAACTTCACGCCTGTATCCCTTATGGGGTAGGCAGAACACCAGAGGCTATGAAACCATCTGAGGTCTCGTTTGACAAATTTAGAGGTATTATAATGATAGAGAGAGACTATTGCAGTGACAGGGGGTCAGCCTATCGCCCACAAAACTGTCAATAAAACCTCTGTCCCTTAACTGACTTTCACGGTATGCCCGCAGAGAAGCAGCTGGCACATTCTATGTTTTTCTTTCACTCCCAGTCCAGCATGGAAGAAATGAATATAAATCAGTGAATGATACTTGATATTAAACAAAATCTTGAATATCTTTAATAAAGCTAGTAAAAAATAGGGGTTGACTTTAAAATCTTAAAAAGTGAGATTACTGAAAAACGATTTTTCGGAGGAGCGGTTTTATAGTGAAAATCCTTTAGTCTTACCAACTCTTGCTGAGCAACGGATGCTGTAACAGCCGAAGTAACTCTGTATACAGGGTTGTTTCTTAGTCTCCAGCCAAATTTAAATTTTATTTTCTTTGATATGATATAAACGTACCTGCATATTTATTTTAGTAACTTCGATTTATGGTACGATAGCATACCAAACATCAGAGCCGCTGTAACAAAGCAATTATTTTTAAGCGCAGAGCGTCGTGAGTGAGCCCATGTCATACTCTTTTTTTGTTGATTTTAGTTTATCAATATGTTTTATTTATAAAACGTGTTTTAGTGTATAAAATAAAAAAATATTAGTGCATAAAAATTTAATTTACAAGTGAAAGCTAAAGCGTTATCTTCTGTTTGATAAATTTCTTTAATTCTATACTTTTATTGTATGTGAAAACTTCTTCGTAGCCTTCCTTCTTTATATACTATCATTATTTAATTGTAACTAGCTGTAAGTTTTCCTTTTAAAATAAAATAAAAAATAAAATAAAATATTATGGCACCACAAACTCTTCTACAAATAGTCGCTGTTGATGAACATAGCTACTACGACGCGGCATTTCATTGATAATACTACGACGTAGTACTACAAAATATTTTGTAGTAGCGCGTAGTCGCCTTTTTTTAACGTTATACATTCATAATTTAGGGTGACTATGCTTTGCTAAAAGAAATCCACCTTTTTTTGGCAAAAATCGTTTCTATAAATGATACTTATTGTATTAAAAATTTGGCCGGTAACTAAAAGGCAGCCCTGTATTCATTAAGTGTTGAAAATTTTAAATGATAGCTTTTATTGACGACCTGGGTGTAGTGGTAACTTACATTGCCTTCTATGCCAGAATTCCTGGGTTCGAATCCCGGCGGCGGCGGATCTTTGTGTGATGAACACAGATATTAGTTGGCAAGTCAGTTTATATTCTCATAAGAATATGTATTTATTCAATATGTATGTTTATATATTTCTTAAGTGTATCAGTTATCTATATCCATAACACAAGTTCTTAAAGGAACTTAATTTTGGCTAGATAATGTTGTGTGAGTGTCAGAAAAAATATTTATTTTATTATATTATTAACTACAAAATAAACTTACAAACATCTGTTCTCCCAGAAACAACAGAATGTCGTTTCTTTAAGGATATTTCTGGTTCTTCATCCATCACGCTCTTCTTCAATATACTGGGTATTGACATTTCTTGAATAGCGCTTTTAAGAATATTTTACTTGCTTTTCGTATTTGGAAAATTATTAGTTTAGAAGACACATAAAAAATGGAAATTTGAGAAAAAAATATTAAAACTGCTTTCAGGCAGAAACAAGAATGAAGGTGGCATTTATCATTGACCTCATTTTTGAATCATAAAAAAAGAAGCTTTTGTCTATTCTAAATTCAAATGATATAATTTCAAATAAACACAAACGTAGCCTATAAAGTGTAGCCTTCCTTATGAGTTAGGTGACCTATCAAAAGAATAAAGAGTCTGACAAATACTTAGTTTCAGTTTTAGCACATTTAAACAAACAAACTTTCAGTTTTTTTTTAATATTTCAAATAAACATAAACGTAGCCAATAAAGTGTAGCCTTCCTTATGAGTTAGGTGACCTATCAAAAGAATAAAGAGTCTGACAAATACTTAGTTTCAGTTTTAGCACATTTAAACAAACAAACTTTCAGTTTTTTTTTTTTATATTTAGATATAAAATCAGGTTTTTTGGAAAATAGCTGAAATAAGTATGTTCTTAAAAGAAGAAGGCTTTATTCTGCTACTTTTGTCAAATAAAATAGTAATTAGAGTCTGGCTAACGAAAGTAGACAATGGGGGTTTTTGCAAACTTTTTATATGGCAACTTATTCTGGTGTCACTGTTGTCAATCGAACGGTTGTTGGTGGTTTTGATAATTGGATTTTGGAATTTCCATATTTGAAAATGAGTAAAAAAAATAAAAATTGGATAGTTTCATAACCAATGTAGGAAACAGCGCAGCGATACCAGTGATGACGATTCATTCCATATAGAATTGCGGGATTCAGATTTTGATTACAATGAATAAAAATAATTAGGTATTGTATTTTATTGTTTTATTTTTAAGCCTGATTAATACTGGTTGTGTATCATTTTAATTATATCCTTCTCATCAAAAAGTAGGACAGTTCCAATATTTTTTACGATAATTTTATAAAAAAATTAATCAAGTAGGTATCATGTTTGATCAAGTATCAAGTCGTACTATAGTATTTCGCCAGATTTTTTCAATCTCTACTTTCATTAGCCAGACTATATCTTTTATTCTAGCTTATGTTTTTTTTAATCTTCTTTTCAGATAATGGAATAGGAAAATCTCTAAATATAAATTACCCGTATCTTGGCGATATGTTTATTTCGGTAAAAACGAATTGGTAGCCATTTGAGCTTATTGGGTTTATTCTGAAATGTGACCATATATGCTTATGCCAAATACAAATGTTAAAATGCAGAGCGTAAACAAGAAATAAATGTAGATTAACGATCGTACTTTTAACTTTTGATCCCTTAGAAATTTCGTCATAAAATATTGCCTTTAAGTTCATAATTTTATTAATAGCCTTCTTTAAGGTTAGTTACCAAAAAATTTTGACTGTAGACACGTAATTTCTGATTCCGTAGGGAATACACGATGATACCAAAAGGTGTAAAATAAAACACGTTCTAGCCTGATTAATCGCATATTTAAATATTAGGTACCTTTTAACTCGACGTTTCAATGTCTTTGCAGACCCTGTGGTCACGAGCGACACGAACGACGGCGTCTGCAAAGATCTGTACCAAATTTCATCAAAATCGGTTTCGTAGTTTAGATGTGATATCATACCTAAAAGACAGACTTACTTACTTCCATATACAGGGTTACTGGTGAAAAATTTTAGATAGGTACTAAAGGAGAGCACTCTGTACTCGATTCTGGTCATAAATATAATAAAAGTAGGTACTTAATTTTTGTGACCTGGACGCTACCAATGTTAATGTAACCATGCGTTGCGTAATCAATTATTTACTTTCGGTTAAGTTTGAGTAAACTAATAGTAAATAATTAACTTTTATTTTTTATTATATTTTTTTCTCTTCATGTATGATTTCGATCTATCACGTCCTCGAATTTCAAAAGTGACCCACCAGTCACCCTGTATAATATGAAAAGGGATTGAAGGCGATAGCAAGTATATTTATTGGACTGATTCGTCCTTATACTCAACTAGCCACCGCGCGCGGTTTTACCCGCGCAACTTTTGATCCCGTGGGAATTTCGGGATAAAATATATCCTATAAGCTTCCTCAAGAGTTGGGCTATCAAATGCAAAAAGAATTTTTCAAATCCCACTTGTAGTGTCTGAGATAAGCGCGTTCTAACAAACAAACAAACTCTTCAGCTTTATATATTAGTAAGTATAGATTTTAGGTCAACCTTATGTCAACAAGGACTAAATTCCACCTAGACCTTGCCTTCCGTTTTTAGTTTCCGACCTACATTTACCTAAACATCTACTTAACACAAGTTGTCACATGATACTCGACTTTAATAAAACGCGTGTGATATAAATCTCCACAACCTACGCCACTGCCACTTAAAAATAAACCTAAACAGTAAAAGTTTAGAGTTCAAATGGACTGATTGAGTTATACTCTGGGTTTTAGTTAGAAGTGTACGCGGAATTGAGCTTTGTGTATATAGTGCTAAGGTTTAAATAAACATTCGTTTAAAATCTGCATTTCATTTGCAACGAGAGGGTTTAAAATGGTCCCTCAGGTATTCCGCAGTGACCACTGGATGGTTTTATGCATTTATTTATTGACAAGTTAAAAATTATGTTTGTTTAATTAATTATTCTTGTACTAGCAATGACTTTGCGCTATTTATAATGGCCAAAAGTTTTCAAAGGTGTAAAGAAAGTCAAAAATAGTGTACCCAAAACTCATAGGGTTGTGTATAGGTACCTTCAGTATTGTTTTTAGATAAGATTTTCTAGGAAACATACTTAATTGTGCTGCATATAATGTTGCTGAATTGACACTCTTTAAAATATATTTAAAAAAGTGAAAGACCTTTTTGTGGTCTAGCCAGCGGTTTCAGTCTCGCACAAGCTATATCGCTATCAAAAATATTCTCATACTAATAAATAAACGTTGCTTATTGGTTAGTATGTAATGTCTATTATATAAGTTAAAAATAGCTTAAATATCAACGAAACGAAACGATATCAGGGTTATTTTTGGGTTTTTCACACTAAATAGTAAAACTAAGACGCTCCTGAGTTTGTGCAGCAAAATTAACAAAATGCAACCTTCCATTTTAATTACTCATCATTTTCAATAAAATACCTTTTACCCCGACGAAACAAACAGTCACTCGTGCGTGGTGTGAGTTTAATTAAAAGAAAGCACAATAAAACGTAAAAAAACGAACTCCACTACATATTCTTGCACAACACCATCCAATCAACACTGCCTACACTTTTATATGTGGCCTGCCTGTGTCTATGACATTTGTGGGTCATATTAAATGGTATTTCTCCGTGTTATTTAACACATAATCCTGTATACCGTACAGTACAGAGTAGGGCATCTCACGTTACGTACAATCAATATTTACTGGCTCGGCTGGTGACGTGCGTGTTTAGGACTTCCATTTTCTTGGCATGTTTTTGGACATACTTTACATCTCTGGTATTGTTTAAGTTAACATATCAGTTTTTGCGACTAAATACATAGTTGTCACGATTTATAAATTAAAAAAGACGTGTGTCACTCGGAGACTGCCGCGGTAAAGCTATTGCATCGCATTTTTTATCAACTTATGCAATTATAATTATTTATTTATTTTATTAATGCAGTAATGTTTGATCTAATATGAAGTTCCACAAGTTCCTAGTAGATTGCGCTGATTGTTTACTAAAGCCCGCATGTAAAGTTATGAAATCAAAGTATCACCGCTGTGCCGGTCGGAGTGGGGGGTGTTAGGTTTTTTTCGTTACGGAATTTCTGGATTCGGTCCCCACGTTCAAGGCCCACGATAGAAGCTATGCAGTAGCTTAAAAACAATTAAACACAATAAAAACGAGGATTTTCAACTTAGTTATTTGCGGGTAAACACATAAAACACAATACCTTATTACTTTACAACTTAAATCCCTTATCGCTTGTCGCTAAACTCTGCTCCTAGTTTTAAACTCAAGAATCGGAACAAGACCCACAATCAACATTTGGAAGCCATTCAAAATCCCGTGGCCTAGAAACTTCGTTTTTAATACCGTAGACAGAGAGTTTAAATCCCTTGTTGACGTATAATACAGAGCGGTGTTACTTCAGAAGAGGGATTAGCAAGAGGTGTCATATTTAGGTATTTTTCAACCGACTTCCAAAAAAAGGAGGAGGTATAATACAGAGCGGTGTTACTTCAGAAGAGGGATTAGCAAGAGGTGTCATATTTAGGTATTTCTCAACCGACTTCCAAAAAAAGAGGAGGTTCTCAATTTGTCTATATGTTTTCTTTTGTGTCTTTGTTACACGATATTTCGGACAATTGTGAATTGATTTTGAAAATTGTTGATTCATATGATAGAGGATACTTCATAGTTGTTCCCATTTAAATTTCATCGAAATCGGTTGTGTACTTCATTAAAAATTTCAAACTTTTGAAAAAATATGTATGATTTCGGAGAATGTTTACGTTGATGACATTCTCAACTCAGGCAAAGTTTTAACGTGAAGGCGGTTTTTTTAATGCTTTGCATAATAATAAATAATACCTAAATTGTTTATTTCAGAAATGAGGTACATAAAATTATACAGTAAAAATACAGTTTGCTGAAACTTACAGTTAACACTTATTTACATTATTTTTACCGAGTGCACTACTTCCTAAGAAAGGGCAGAGCCCTGTAGCCATAGGATAAGTAGTTTTTGCTCAACCCATATTAATCTTAACTAAACCAGTTATCTATTTCTAAAGTAATTACATATTGGACACCAAAAACAAACAATAATATATTATTTGAAAAATATTTAAGTTTATTAAAATTATATAAAAGAAATTGTCAAGAGAGCATCAGTGTGGTAATGTTGTGTGTTAGTGTGTGAGTGTTTGTGTGTGAATGTGTGTAACTACTATTAAATATGTTTATACGATAGAATTATTATTATTATTTATAGAAATATGCTTCTACGCTGGACTCTTCGCGGGCATACTGTAAAAGTCAGTTAAGGGACCGAGGTGTTATGGGAGGCTTTTTTGTGGGCGATAGGCTGACCCCCTGTCACTGCAATAGGCTCTCTCCATTATTATAATGCCTCCAAATTTGTCAAACGTGACATCAGATGGTTTTATTACCTCTGGTGTTCTGCCTACCCCATACGGGATACAGGCGTGAAGATATGTATGTATGTATGTAGAAATTGCATTCGTTGATTATTTTATTTATCGGTTACTAACAAGCGTTTGACCTTAAAATCAATTATTCAATCTCACCCGTAGATGAACGGCCAACGCTGCGTCACGCTTGACGCAATTTCGCTAGTAAAATTGAATTAGTGTCCTTGATAGTCGTGTCAAAGGAATACTTAACCTCATTTAGTTGACTAAACTTCGATTAAATAAAATTGAAAAACGATTTACGGCGTGTAGTTCTACGTGCATAATATTTATTTATTTTATTTATTTATTTGGAAATCAACAGCGTTACATAGTTTAATTACAAAAGTACTTATCTCTAAAGCTTAAGGCTAATAACAGATTTCCCACAAAACATATTATAAGTACATCGAGGCATGTTGTTTGAACCACTCTAGTAATATACATTTTAAATATGGCCACACAAATATATACACATATATAATATGCTTATACATACGTAAACAAACATAATACACATACATATACACATATGCATTGTGAAAAAAATATATACATACATATATATATATAGGTAACAGTAACGCACAGAGATTTCAGTTTACATACTTAGCGTTGGTAAACTATGCTAGGTAAGAAATTATATTATTTTTAAATTTAATTTTGCTACTCGCAAAGATATCTAATTGGTCAAACATTGTGTTATAGGTATGTGTTAAACGTGAAATAACTGTGTTCTTAGCGTAGTTCGTGCGATGTGTTTGCTCGTGCAACAAAGGAGTGTGTCGAGTTCTATATGGTGGTGTTCGGTACGTCACCATGGTCACCAACTCAGGACAGTCCACTCGGCTGTTGCGATGTCATATAGGAAGCACATATAATATAATATAATAATATATATAATATAATATAAAATGCAGTTATTAACAGTTAAATATCTAACAGTGACAACGAAAAAGGATAAAGTTTTTCTTTATTTTCTTGTATCAATACCACCCGTATGTATGTAATATTTCTAGAATTGCCCAGTTTTCGTATATGCTAGTCTAAATCAACGTCTGAACAAATGTACCAAATTTCAGTAGTGTATGTAAGTTTTTATGTTTGTATTCGCATATCTCCGGAACTACATGTCCGATTTAAGTTTTTTTTTGTTGTACTAGGTATTGTTCAACTTAGGGTACACCATAATCTCATCAAAATCGGTTCAGTAGTTCTAGAGATAGGGAATTTCAACCGCCTTTTTTTGCCAGTCGAAGCTGGCATCATCGCGCAACTTGCGATACACATTTCAATCCGTTAGCGATATCTCACGGTGGTATTTAACCGTAATAAGTATATAATGCGGTTAACCGTTAATAACAATAAATAAATAATAATAAATATTTCTGACAATCACACAACATTATCTAGCCCAAATTAAGTTTCTTAAAGAACTTGTGTTATGGATACTAGATAACTGATATACTTAAGAAATATACATACATACATATTGAATAAATACATATTTTTTATTAGAATAAACTTAAATAAACATATAGACATCCATGACTTGACGGCTAACATCTGTGTTCATCACACCGATATCCGCCGCCACCGGGATTCGAACCCAGGACCTCTGGCATAGAAGGCAATGTATGTTACCACTACACCAGCCGGTCGTCAAATATAAAGGCATATTTAACCGCGTGGTTGAAATCGTTAATAACCTGCTCACCTGCTAACCTGTTAGATGAGAAATCTATAGTGCCGAACGTTACGTCCGTAGCAGTTTTGTATGAGTACGAGCGTGACGCAACATTGGTCCGAATATGACGTCTTAGTGACAGCACACGGGCTTAGGAAGAAATTAGTTTTTCATAAAACAGTGCTGACACTCATATCAAGGGTGGTCCTAAACCAGGCTTACCCCGAAGGTCCTTCCATCAAGTTACCCCCCGTTCACATATGGTACGTTTTACTGGATACGTTTACCGGATACGTTTTTTTCATCGATGGCGCATGGAGTTGTATGGGCGACTTCACATATGGCACAGTATTCAGTATACGTATTTTCGATTTTCATCACAGAGGCGACGAAGATAGGGAAGACCTGGAGCGAAATGAAGCGCGAAGCTCAAGACCGAGCGGGATAGCGAAGCACTGTGGAAGCCCTCTGCCCCAACTAGGGGACATAGGAACTTAAGTCAAGTAAGTCAAGTCATTTTCGATACAAAAAAGGTATCCAGTAAAACGTATCATGTGTGAACGGGCTGTTACTTCGATAAAATTACTCGGTTTAGTGGCCTTATCCAGGGGAGGTGCGGCTGTTTTAGGCCGACCCTACACGTAGGGTTGCCAACTATACTGTTTTTCACGACATTATACTGTTTACTGTTTAAAGTATACAAAATACTGTTTTCAGCATAAAAGACTAAACATTTTAGGTATATGATGGACTTTAATTAAAAACTTGTGCAAAAAGCTCTAAAAATATGTGTTACACATAAATAGAATACTGTTTATTTTTCCAAAATACTACCTCAGACGCCAGTGGTTGCGGGTTCGATTCCCGCACGGAACAAGAAAAAAAAATCCGTGTCTGGGTGTTCATCTATTTATGTAGGTATTTATATTCTAGGTTCCTCCCTAGTTCGCTACGTGGTAGCCCATAACACAAGCTATGCCTTCTTTGGGTCCATGTAGTTGGTGTGATTTGTCTGGGGATTTTATTATTATTTATCTAATATATAAAATTATCGTGTCACAGTTTTCGTTGCCATACTCCTCCGTAACGGCTTGACCGATTTTGATGAAATTTTTTGTGCTTATTCGGTATCTATGAGAATCGGCCAAAATCTATTTTTTTTATATGGCAAAACAACGTTTGCCGGGTCAGCTAGTTTATTATATTTCTTTTCAGTCTCAAATATGCTTTATTTCTGGATAAAAAGTTGGCAACCCTATCTACACGGGCTAAAAGGAGAAAACATGGCCGGAACTCATGTGAAGCTTTGTCATTAGAGTCTAGCTAACGAAAGTAGACATTGGGGATTTTTGCAAACCAGTATTTTTACATGGCAGTAACAGCATGAATCCAGTCAAAGTCGTTTTTCTGGTGTCACTGTTATCAATCGAACGGTTGTTGGTGGTTTTGGTTATTGAGATTTTGGAATTAACGTATTTGAAAATGATTGAAAAATAAAATTTAGATAGTTCAGTATCAATGTTAGAACCAGCGATACCAGTGATTCTGACGATTCATTCCATATAGAATTGCTGGATACAGATTTCGATTACAATGATAAAAAATAATTATGTATTGTATTTTGTTTTTTTATTTTTATACCTGACTAATACTGGTTGACTATCATTTTAATATCTCATCAAAAAGTAAGACAGTATCAATTTTGTTATTTTTTACCATACTTTTAAAGAAAAATAATTAATCGAGTATCAAGTTTGTTTAATCCATGTATTTCGTACTATTGTCGGGGTAACCATGATGCTATTTTTTATAAATTCGCCAGGTTTTTCCAGTCTTTTCATTAATCAGACTATAGGAAGAGAAAACCCGAAATTAATTCATGAATCAGGCGTTACTTTGCGGAAATCCATGACAACTGCTATAAACGAATATACGAATGATTACCTTAGCGATACTACCAGGCGAAACACTGTTAATCTTAACTATTTATATATGTATTATAATATTTAATATATATGTATATATGGTATTTATGTTCATTATGTAATTATAAGTATATAGTTTATTTATTTATTTTTACAAGCCGTGCACCCGTCCACCTCAATTTCCTTTAATCCTAAATCCTAGGTTACCTGGAAGAAATCGCTTTTGAGCGATAAGGTCACCTTTGTACAAATGTATTTTAATGTAATTTTTCCTCTGTAACCATGTTGGTGTACAATAAAGAGTTTATTATTATAAAAAAGTTACCTTGATAATACCACGACTTGTACTTGGTTCAGCGCCCTTCCTCCCTCAAGCAAGAAGCAAGAAATGCAATGAACGCACACTTGGAGTAATGTAACCCACACTATCACCGACACGTGTTTCGCTTCAATCAGAAGCATCTTCAGGGTGCAACGAGGTTCGGTGGATCCTGCATCACTAGTGCAAGTTGTTTTTTCGTATAATGAATTTTTTTTTTTTTATATTAATAATGACCTCTTTTAAAATTTGACAGTTTCATTTTTCTTTTTTATATAATTGACATTCTCAATATATATTTATAGAATATATAATATATTTTATTAATCAATTTTTCAATTAATTATTTTTCAAATCCATGTATACATTTTTTTTTCTCCTTACATATAATTTTTTATCAGTATCTCATAATTTTAATGTTTTGAATATAATAAATTGTTACTCGTCAAGAAGAAACACAAAAATTATGTAAATCCGTAATTGGCTTTAAGAATTATTCTCTATATTTTATGTATTAATTAATATTAAGAACTGTGGATTTTGTGAATGAATAAATAAATAAAAGTACAAGTCGCGGAGTCAGCTAGGTAACTTTGTTATAGTAGTTAATCTTCATAAGCCGAGAGATACACACTTCTCGACGGAGGCCTCCCCCAGGATTCGTCATATCTCCGTGGTCATATCGTCCGGACCCGCACCGCCCTCATCCAGCATTTGACGTTCGTAAAGTGTATAAAATTACCTACTACGAATAAAAAAGTTTTCAACACACTTGCTCGTAAAGTGAGCGTTATTCTATTGAATTTAGAACTATAAACTGGGCCATAAGTCACGCGTGCATAATATATTATACCCTAGTGCATAATATAATGAATCCTACAAAGTTGAATTGTACCTTCGTGCAAATTACATGCGAGTAAACAGAGCATATTTTATTGATCCGGGTTATACATTAAATATTTTCAGAAACAACAAAGAGTATTTATACCACTTCAAATCCATATACATTTTTAAATGTTTGCACCTTATATTAGTAAAACAAATTTGTATATCAAACAAATTATTCACAATTTACAATAATTTGTTATAAATTATTTGCATTTACCACTCCAAATTAAACATTTTCACTTAAAATAGGCTGTATATGCTATACAGACATTGACACATTTGGCGGAAAAAAAAAAACCTACGGGCATGCGCGAGGTTCGGCGCCATTTTTCAATCACAATTCACAGCTTTGTTATCAAGTGTGTTTGTTATTTTATGACCACGTATGTCTGTCTTTTACTCACAAGTGTGTTGAAAAACGTCGTATGTAACTCGTGAGCGTTGCTAATTACAGTCTCGGCTCATTATTAAGGCAAATCACAGCCTCGACTGTAATTAGCAACTTAGCTCACTTGTTACATAATATACTATTTCATTTTCATTAGAGGACTGTCGCGGATAGGTTCCCGCCATCATGGACTAATCTCATAAGGAAAGTCTCATTTAAATTTGACTCTCTTTGTTTGCATGACATGTAATGTAATTGAATACCTAATCTAATGCTAATTTAATGATAAATCTCAATTTGAACGATTAACTTAATTTTTATATTGATTTTGTGACTTAACTTCCGTATTTAATTTTATAATTTGTGTAGGTACCTAATTAGTTAATCTTGACATTTGCCTAAATTCAAATTAATTCTGTAATAATTAAATGAAATATATTTATACACATTTGAATATAACATATAATTTTATAATTAGGGTGTTGTTTTCATGAGTAAATTTAATCTTCATTTTATCAAATTTGTTATACTTACCTATTTATTTTGTTTAATTGATCTGGTTTGTTTCTATCTTTAATATATTAAGTGCTTAAGAAATAATAAAATTAAGTTATTATTTATAATAACTCGAGACACTGTCAGCTCATTTTGTGTTAACCCTGAACGCTACGCTCGAAGACTGAGAAATAGATGGAGATGATGTACATAACTTTTTTCCACTATCAATCTGACGCCTGACACGTCAGTCGCTCGTGACCACGGGGTCTGCAAAGACACCGAAACGTCGAGTTAAAATGTAAAATATAAATTATACGCGATTAATCCGGTTAAAAAGTAGTTTTATTTAAATTATGAATCGTGAAAACTTAAGACAATGCTTAAGATAATTTGTAAACTATAATTTTTATGTTGTGTATGGTCTATAGGTAATTGTCTGAAATAAACGGATTATTATAACTTTACGACACACTTATAGGTACTGGAGTATTAGGGTAATTCTAAGGAGAATTTTCTCTATATGTCAGCGTTTTTGGGGCGTTGAAATGGCTTCTGACAAACTCTAACGACCATACAAGTACAAACACACAGTATCGCCTCCGTAACTCGTGATAAAAGAATGGTCCGCAGCGCGGTAATATTATCTATACAGTATTTTAACTCAGCCGAATCTTTGAAATAAACAGTGCCGCGGTACGTTCACATGCGATAGGCCTGCTCACCTTTAATATTTTAATTACATTTTTCTACTTTGTGTTTCCCTCCATTTAGCCTTGTGATTGTAAATATAAAAAAAAATTTAAAAATACTTTTTTTATACAGAGTCACTTTTGAAATACAAAGACGCGATAGTTTGAGATCATACATGAAGAGAAAAAATATAATACAAAATAAATGTTAATTATTTACTGAGTAAACTTCATAGAAAGTTAAATAATTGATTACGCAACGCATGATTACACTAGCGTCAGCAGCGATCCGCGAGCCAGGTCACGTGCCGCGATTGACCCAGGCGTATGTAAAGTATGTAGTTAGAAAACTTTATTTATTTATAGGGAATTCTGGTGAAAAATTAAGTAAAAAAAATAAAAATAAAATCCCCAGACAATCACACCAACTACATGGTCCCAAAGTAAGCATAGCTTGTGTTATGGGATACCATGTAGCGAACTAGGGGGGAACCTAGAATATAAATACATAAATTAAATAGATAAACACCTAGACAAGGAACATTTTTTTTCTTGTTCCGTGCGGAAATCGAACCCGCAACCACTGGCGTCTGAGGCAGAAACGTTTACCCCATCGCCAAAGTGGTCGTCAAAGTACCTACTTTTATTACATAATTATGATCAGAATCGAGTATATTGCGCTCTCCTTCAATATCTCTAATTTGTCACCAGTCACACTATTGTATAAACAAATAAAATACTTTGTGAATCGTATAGGAAGTTTTCAACAAAACTTCGTTTTGTGTCAAAAAACATGTTTACGTTTGAATAACAAATCGGTCTTATAAATTGACGACCGAAAAATACTTGCGCCTCGACTGAAACGTACGAAATAATTATCATTAAATTTTAAAATATGAAAATCCGCGTTCTAATGTAAAGGTCAATCAAAACAAATTTCGGCATGCAGATAGTCCGTTTCTATGAAGTTGAAATACTGTATCGATAATATTACCGTGTCTGCGGTCACCCCTTGTAGTATATCGAATGATATTCACAAAAAAAACTATTTGAATAATCAGAATTTCTGTGCATTACCTTTACCTATGGCTTAAAAGTGTCCCTTTCACGGATTAAGCGTAGGTATATCATAACACTGCTGTTGATACAGGCCTCAATCACAATCGTTTCAAAAATAGAATGAGGAACAAAATTTGAAATTGGAAAAGAACTAAAAAAGCTCTACGTCATAGACCCGGGATTTGGGTCCATAAAGCTTCAAAATTGGAATGACCGCCTTTATGAACGCTAACTGGCCAAAAACGTTTATTCTGGCCGCTTTTCGGGTGATTGGAAATTATTGATGTACCGATACATAACAACATGTTCCTAAATTAAAAACTGCACTGTTCGTATACTTTTTATTTCTACCAGCAGGGTTATTCTCCTAAACTATAGCGTCGAGTTCGTCCAGTAAAACGTATCCAGAAAAACGGATAATGTCTGAACGGGCTGTTTTTTGATTATTCAGTGGCAAACTCAAGAAATGCTTATAGCTTTGATACATCGTTCAGAGTGTTTAAAATTATAAAACAGTCAAACTTAAAACAACTTATAATTGATTAAATTAGGTATTCAATGTAAAATGAAATCAAGTAACCCTCGATGTCAAAACTGCAACTTATTCAGCCTGAGTGAAGAGCTGAGTACGATAGTTTTCTAGCTTTTTTGCTCCTAGATATTACGTACTCAAATTATCTGTTTATATTAATAAAACTGAAGAGTTTGTTTGTTTGAAAAAAAAATATCTAGGAAAGTGGCATTCCGAATTTTAAAATGATTTTGCATTTGTTTGCCCGGCTCTTTTAATATTCGAACACGAAAATGCGAGTAAGTATGTGGAAAAAACTGAAACTAGCAGACACATTTGAGAAAAATAAAATAGACTTGAAAGTTTATGATGAATGATGGATGTAAGTTACTCTGACTCGCTTAAATGACTTGAAGAGTTAAGACAGGCGGCGCGTCTTAGGGCCTCGTGCGTTTTTACTACATCGCCGGCTTTAAGGGGCAGCTAGACTGTTGAAAACACGTTGAAAACCAATGCTTCCAAACAAGGTTAAGGAAGGTTAAGTTGTTGATAACCAATTCCGAGTCATCCACACTGTTACAAACGGTGGTTGCCAACAAGGAGACAAACAAGAACACAAGTCAAGGTCACGCTCTCGTGTTGGCAACATCTTCGCGATGGCAGTTTTGTACACAATTGAGGATAAAGTTTGAAACGCAGGCTAAAAAGTTACAAAACTCGAGTCATTTATAGTTAGAGTTACAAAGTAAAATATACAATAACAAGCGTACACACTGTCCTAAACACAGACATACAACTACATGGATAACGCAAATGCATGTTCTTTGCGTGTCCAAACCCCGACCAAGCGTCAAGGTTGGACGTCTCTAGATTTAATCTGCGTGTATGTATGTCTGTTAGAACATCGAGTCCACAATATCAATATCGTTCTTAGTATTCGATTTCATCGGCGGCATCGGTGTCTCTGAATCATTTTGTATTTCCCAGTAATAAATATCAGCTGTGAGGTCACAATAGGTCTTAAAACGTCGGCACGCTTGGTTCCAATACAAATCGTGGCAGTTGCGTTGTCTATATAGATGTATGTCTGTGTTTCTAAACACCGCCGCAAACAACCCGCCAAGGCCATGTAATTTGGTTGTCAACAGCCGTCTTCACTGTTGTAAACACGTAATAAACTAGCAAGTTCACCTTGGTTTGATGTTTTGTTTCCAACAGTCTAGCTGAGGTCTTAAGTGTAAAGCCGGCGACATAACGAAATCGCGCGAAATTCCGCGAGACGCGCCGCCTGTGCTTAAACGATAGGGCCTAGCCTAAAATGACATAGATATAAGATACTTTTTCTCCTAACATTCCCACCAAGTTTAAGAAGTCTGACGTGGGTGCAGGCACGGTAAATAACTAGAAGAAAATAAATTATTAAGTACTAGGAAGGCACTAAGTGAGGCTTCTGAAGTTGCAAGAAAAACTTCATATCGATTGTAGTTTCTAAGAAAGTGTAGAAATCAATAAATGACCCCTTTTTTAAGTAAATTGTCACGTATTTCCACATACATTCACCAAACTTATATACACACTCACTAGTAAAAAAAAAACAAAATAATATATTAACAATACTTTTTGGCACTTCCCATAATATAACTTAAAAAGCACTTGTTTTTTTTTTTATATTAAATCAGAAACTCTTTGCTGCACTAAATTGTTTTTTTTTTTCAATATCACTTAGATATAAACTTTTACTGCAATCCTTTTTTGTTAAATGCCAGTTGTTTTCACTTGTTTTTTTTTTTTCAGTATCACTTAGATAAAAACTTTTTACTGGTCTGGTCTGGTTTCAAAATTAGAACACGTTCAACTTTAGCAGCGCACAAAAAGATGTGGTGAAGTAAATATGAGTACCTACATGATTTGCTGCAATTACGAGGCTCGCAGGTATGGAGAATGATGTTTGTTATTTTATATCTATCGTTGACTAACCCACGTTTGACTTAAATCTGCCCTGATTGTAAGTAAAGATGAGGTCGACGATACGGGTTAAAGAAGAAACTTTTGCTTCATCATCATCATCATCATCACAACTTTTTGTAATGAGAGGTAAAGAGGAGGTATAGGCCATAATCCACCAAGCTAGCCCAGTGCTGGGTGGTGGATGCCAAAATTTTTAGGGCGCCAAGTTGGCTTCTGACAAACCCTAACAACTACTGTATACAATTATACAACACCCGGGACCGACTGCTTAACGTGCCCTTCGAAGCACGGAAGCCGTCATGAGAAATGAATGGTCGGCGGTCACCCATCCAAGTACCGACCCCGCTGAACGTTGCTTAACCTGTGATATCGTATGTGATACACACAGTAACTGCGGCGTCACGACGACTTGTTGATTTATAAAATATAAAAAAAATCTGGGTTTATTTACCGATCTGTGTTTTCTTTATGTGTAAATGCAGTTTACCTTGATAATAAAATAAATAAAATGGTTCCTAAGAACAGGTGGTGGTATGTTTCTTAGTTTTAGACTATTCTATACTAATCGATCTAATCGGTCCAGTGTTTCTAGTGTTTATTTTCATAAAAGTGTGGATTTATTTCAATTCGTTTCGAGGAAAACTTGCGATTTGACGCCAAAAGGCAAAGATACCTCGGCAGACAAAAACGAAGAAATCACTACATATAACATTTAAGGCAAGCAACAGCTAACGATACACATGGCTGGAATGGGTCCATATCGGCTCACATAAAATTCTAAATCGTATTCTTTGTTTTACTACGGACCGATTTGTGTTCATAATAATTACTCTTCGTTATTTTGCAGCCTTTGCAGCAGTCAAAAAAGTGCTATCAAAGAACGACGACCACTATGGCGAGGAGGTATCTGCCTCAGACGCCAGTAGTTGCGGGTTAGATTTCCGCACGGAACAAGAAAAAAAAAGATGTTCCGTGTCTGGGTGTTTATCTATATGTGTATTTATATTCTAGGTTCCCTCCTAGTTCGCTACATGGTATCCCATATCACAAGCTCTGCATAGTTTGGGGTCATGTAGATTGTGATTGTTTGGGGATTTTAATTTTTTTTATTAAATTTAATTATCGATTCGTATGTTTGCGAATTTTAAATGTGATTACACTGCAGGTTCATCTTTACATCTTAGGTATACAGGGTTGTTTTTTAGTCGTCAGCAAAATTTAAATGTTATTTTGTTTGATATGATATAAACGTACTTGCATATTTATTTCGCCCACTACAAAAAATAAACATATGGCACTATAAACTTTTTAACAAATAGTCGCTGTTGATGAACATAGCTACTACGACGCGGCATTTCATTGATAATACTACGACGTAGTACTACAAGATTTTTGTAGTAGTGCGTAGTCGTCTTTATTTTAATGGTGTCTACTCATAATTTAGAGTGACCATGCTTTGGTTCATATGTCAGCGAATATTTTAATTTTCTTGTAAATCATTACCTTGCGTACATTGGAGTAAAAAAAATTTGGCCTTTCTATAAGGAAACGTCTGTCCGTTTGTTCACCCCTCTTCTTTCGTAACCAGGCGCGGTCTCGGGGGGGGGGTCACAGGGGGCATGACCCCCACCAAAATCATGAAAATATGAACCCCTTAAAGAGAAAGAGGAAGAAAAAGATACTTCTGATACAAAAAAATTATCGTGACCCCCCCCAAAATTCAGTTGTGACCCCCCGAAAATTTCAGTCTGGGACCGCGCCTGTTCGTAAATACTGTAGAAACAATTTTTGACCTGTTAGCACCAGTCTAATAGTAGTTTTTCGAGCTCACTATAGGCTAATAAACACTACGAGTTGAGTAATCACGCGTTTTATCAACTAATGGCCGGATTCAATAACTTACCAAAAAGTAAAGTCTTGTGTCAAATCTGTCATTTGAGTTCAAGAAAGCATAGGACTTTCTTTACCTTAACTTTTTGGTCGGTAGAAGCTTCGATTTAAACATTTTTACTTCAACTGCAAATAAAGCAACAGCATAAAGCCAAACTGCGTAAACTAACGCAATAGGGTACTACATATAATTATATTTTAATAGAATAGAATAGAAGTACATTTATTGACGGACACAACACATTACAATAGTTAGAAATATTCAATAAGGATGCGATGTTTATTTTCCACGACACCCGATGGAAAATGATCATAAATTAAGTCTCCTTGTGGGTACATAAATTATTAAAGAAATCAAAATAAATGACACGTCCATCCAAGAAAAACCTATAAAAAAGTAATTAAAAAAAAGCCGTCTCCATGTTAGCTAGCCGCCGCAGTAGGGTCTGCAGAAAATTGCTTCGTGAACTTAAGGCACGATTCGTGGACAAACTCCGTCGCATTGACTGCCGGCCAACGCGACGCCTGACAACATGTACGTTAAATATTAAATAAGTAGGCATACTTGCTAACACATTCAAGGTTTTTCAACCGACTTCAAAAAGGAAGAGGTTCTCTATTCCTGTGTATGTAGCTTTTTGTTTGTTACGCAATTTTTTGGAAAATTATGAATTGATTTTGAATATTCTTGTATCATTGGCGATGGGGTAAACCTGTCTGCCTCAGACGCCAGTGGTTGCGAGTTCGATTCCCGCACGGAACAAGAGAAAAAAAATTTCCAAGTCTGGGTGTTTATCTATTTACGTATTTATATTCTAGGTTCCCCCCTAGTTCGCTACATGGTAGCCCATAACACAAGCCATGCTTTCTTTGGGGCCATGTAGTTGGTGTGATTTGTCTGGGGGTTTTATTTTTTTATTATTATAGGATACCTATAAAGGTATAAAGAGGTCCCGTATAAAGAGGTCCCGTATAAATTTCATCGAAATCAATTGAGTACTTTTTGAAAAATATGAAACTTTAAAAAAAATATGTATCAATACAGTGAATTGTACGTTGATGACCTAATACTTCAGCCACAGCTTTGACTAGGCTTTAAAAATGTTAGTGAAGTCGGCTTTTTAATGTTCTGTGTTCGTTGATTATTAATGCTCTGCATTCGAGTTTTCACTTAATTGAAATATAAAAAAGTTTCTTCCATGCTGGACTGGGAGCGAAAGAAAAACATAGAATGTGCCAGCTGCTTCTCTTCTCGCGAGCAAACTGTAAAAGTCAGTTAAGGGACGGAGGTTTTAATGGCCTTTTTGCGGGTGATAGGCTGACCCCCTGTCATTGCAATAGTCTCCTCTCTCCATCATAATAATACCTATCTCCAAATTTGTCAAACATCAGATGATTTTATAGCCTCTGGTGTTCTGCCTACCCCACAAGGGATACAATCGTGAAGTTATGTATGTATGTAAAAAAAGAGTTTTTGAACCGGACTGTATTGTGTATTGTTTTACCCGGATAACTTTGTTCCCGTAGGAATTAAACAAATCCAGTCTAATATTAGAGTAGAAAAGGATGGAGGATAATGAACCATGATTTATGACCCACTTTGCACATTTGTAATGATTTACGACGTTCGTTTCCCGCACGGAACATGAAAAAAATGTTCCGTGTCAGGGTGTTTCTATTCTCTATTTATGTATATATTTATATTCTAGTTTCCCCCTAGTTCGCTACATGGTATCCCATAACACAAGCTATGCTTACTTAAGGGCCATGTAGTAGGTGTGATTGTCTGAGATTTTTTTTATTTATTTATTTTATTGAAATATAAAAAAAAAACTTTTTGAACTGGACTGTATTATGTATTACTTTACTCGCATAACTTTGTTCCCGTAGGAATGAAACAAATCCAGTCTAATAATAGAGTAGAAAAGGATGGACGATAATGAACGATGACTTATGTATGGCCCACTTCGCACATTTGTAATGATTTAGTTCCTATGGCACTGAATGCACGTGATGGTAGATAAGTGATGTCTGAAGATACCCACGGATATAATTAACTAGATTTTATTTTTATTTTATTTGGGAAACTAACAATACAAACAATGAATAAATAAATATACAGTTACACATAAAACTTATTCCTATTTACATTTGATATTACGTAAACCAGTGAAGTTTCCACGGTTTAATTAAACATATTTGAGCGGTATATAACAATCTAAGTACCTAATGATTGCGTTGAAAAGCGTTGTTATATGAACTTAAAAATCAAATCTGAAACTATGTATAATTTTCTCAAAGTATTTTATATAATTCTTTTTTATAGCTATTCCACACTCTCGCGGGAATCTCGCGACAACGCGAGAAACGAGAATGTGGAGCCGATTCTCGTATTCTTCTCATGTTCTCGCGTGTTTCTCCACTTTTTGTCGGTTTTTTGCGCGAGAACACGAGAACAAGCGAGAGTCTCGCCGCGAGAACGTGCATTGATTTCAATATGGCCGAATGACCTTGAAAGAAACCATTCGAATGGATTAGTTGAATGACTGAATGCATTGACAGACAGCTTTTGCCTACGGTTTCACCCGCGTAACTCCCTTAGAGAGTGACAGAGTTTTGAAGTAACTCGTCATAGATTTAAAGAGTTTTTGTTTACTTTTTATATTGTTAGTATTGAAAATGGTCCAGGAGGATACAAACTAATTTCTAATATGTTTGATTTGTATATTCACTAACAAATAAAGATAAATTGTTATAATAACATTTTGATATCAAGGCTTTATATTCTATGTGTGCTTCTTTTTAATATACGCATAAGTATAATATGTGAACAATTAACTTGCCGCAGCGGTCACTTCAGCGTCTATCGTCATCGAGCGGGAGAACTGCACTGAGAACTTTGAGAGTGTGGACCCAAAGAAGTTCTCGCTACAGTTCTCGCGAGAAACTCGCTGAGATTCTCGCGAGAGTGTGGAACAGCTATTAAACTTTGACAAATCAAGCGTAATCTAATCCTAACAGATTTTTATAATAATTATCACAGGATCTCTTCAAGAAAACATATTTAGCATAAGTAGTTAGTTTTGCTCATTGGGACATGAAACCAATAATTTGCGTCTACTATTTGTTGTTTAGATGCATTTTTGCATCAACGAAATGCAGCTATGGTCATTAACAGCGACCATTTATAAAAACGTTTGTCGTGTTATAGGTATCGTTTTTTTTCTACTGAGCGCTATAAAAATAAATATACAGGTACCTACGTTTATATTGTTTCAAAGAAAATAACATTTAAATTTGGCTGGTGACTAAAATACAACCCTTTATACAAGGTAAATCCATAAAAGCTTTTAAAGCTTCACAAAGATTCTGTCCCTTAATCAGGCAATGGGAATGTAGCTCCCACCAAAATTTTGAACCTTGTGCGTTTGAAATAGGGGCGACTGTGTACCGGGGGGGGGACAAAAGCTTATTAGCTCGGTTTCTTCAAAGATAGAGACTATCTAACGGCAGGCCCTAAACTTTTATAGTAATACCACTTGACGTACGCAACTTCTCACATTTATTATGTTATGAAAAAATAAATTATTTTGCTTTGTAAATAAATGCAAACTGGTTTTTATAGTACATATTCAAATGTGGTTTTTGTTTATTTTAGTGTGCTGGTAAAAATTCGTATACTTTTCTTTTCAAAACAAAATTTTAATGAATTTTAAGCTATGAATGAAGCCTTGTCAACGTCAGGTGTGTTTGTTTAATTTCAAAACACCACCACAACACAATATGGCGACTGCTATCTGCGTACGCGCGTGTCTGTACTTTCTGTTGCTGTTTTGTGTTTATTCCTGAGTTTAATAGTGATTTTAAATTCCATAAAGTCGAATCAATATTTCTTAGAAAATTTTGAGTTTGAAGTCTTGAAATTGGATTTTAGAGGGACTTAAAATTAGAAAATGCAATGTCGAATACGGCTCATTGCCTACATACCTATATGTACGTATTTATACGGAGATCTACATATAATTACATTAGTTTGGGGCCGATTCACAGGTAGCGTTAGTAGCAAATGGGATCCCAAAAAATCTGCAAGAGGGCTCTCTATTCCGAAGTATAATATTTCTCTATGCTGTGTACCCACCAAAGACCTATTATGTCATGGTTCAGTACCCTGTTGTATTGGGTTTTTATATGAGTATGGTATGACGAGCACATACATTAGCCGTCAAGTCATGGATGTGTATGTTTAATGCTAATACGATCAATATGCATGTTCATATACTTCATAAGTTAATCTAGTATCCACAACCAAAGTCCTTAAGGAAACTTAATCAAGGCATAACAATGTAGTCTGAATGTAAGAAATATTTATTTGACGTCCGGCTGGTGTAGCGGTAACATACATTGCCTTCTATGCCAGAGGTCCTGGGTTGGAATCCCGGCGGCGGCGGCGGATATTTGTGTGATGAACACACAGATATTAGTCGTCAAGACATGGATGTTTATATGTTTATTTAAGTTTATTCTAATAAAAAATATTTATTATTCAATATGTATGTTTATATATTTCTTAAGTATATCAGTTATCTAGTATCCATAACACAAGTTCTTTAAGAAACTTAATTAGGGCTAGATAATGTTGTGTGAGTGTCAGAAATATTTATTTATTATTATACAATACGTCGTCCTTCCTTCGACCCAGACGACTTTCTTAATGTAAATTAATATAACCTTACGTCATTCCACATTTTCATCAAATACTAAGGCGTTTGGAGCCATTTATAAAGCTTCGTTGTTGACGTCATAAATGACGTCATAGAGATAACGTCAACGCATAACAGTTCTATCGAATGTATGACGTCAAGGAAATGTCTAGACAGCGATTAAGTTCACAAGCAAGATTCTTCATATGTGGGTAGATAACTTTTCCTCTTTTTCTACTATTAATGTACTAATATTATAAATGTGAACGTTTCGATGGATGGATGGATGTTTGGCTGTAAGGATGTACGGCTCAACGCATTTGAATGAAATTTGGCAGACCTTGTGATAGAATATACAATCTGGAATAGCACATAGGCTAGTTTTTATCCCGACATTCAAGCGGAAATGGAATTGCAGTTGCCGTTTCGACCGCGCGGCCACGTGCGAATTTTAAGGAAAAAGTTATATCACAATTTAGCCGAAATTTGTCGAAGCCGAAAGGTCAAATTTTGTAATTGTCGAAGCATAAATAAAGGAGTTATAAGGGTTTGAACATGGCAGCGCGGTTGAAACGCAGAGAACGGCGCGGCCATGGAGATCTAGACTTCTATAAGGTCAAGAAACAGATACAGTAGAATCCGTTTATTATGACTCCGCTTATATTGACCAACCGCTCATTACGACGTGTTTATTTTATACAGTGAAGTTTGGTTTTCATATAAATTATATAACTAAGTTGGATATAATGACTTCGCCTATAGTGACATATCGCTTATTGTGACTCTTTTTTATCAAATTTTGTCCGCTTATAGTGACCGACCTTTCTAAAATCCTTTCTAAAATCTTTGGCAGTGTTCGTGAGAGTAACGTTATACCCAAAGACTTTCGGCGCGTGAAAGGCTTTTTTGATTTGAGTCTCAGAGCGTAGATTTACTTATTGAGTCTACTTATTAATATCTACTTTGATTTATCTCTATTTTATTCCTCTATTAAAATAAAGTGTAAATATCTTAGTGTAGGTATTGTATTTAAGTATTTTATTATTTGAATATTGTTTTTGTTACGCACGCACTGATTTTGTTTCAATGTATCTCTCCAGTGACAGGTCTGCTGGAAGAAATTTCTCTTAGAAATAAGCTGTACCTTTGTACATATATTAGTCTTTAAGTATCATTGTATATTTTAAACTGTGTATACATAAATAATTAAATAAATAAATAATAAATCACATACTTAAACAGTTTATTTATTCTTGCAGTAGTTACCTATGCTTTGTATGACGTCCGTTTAGTATGACTTGTTTCTTAACCTCTTACTATTTGTACACGCGGCAGCAAGCCACGTCCCAGGTAAGCGTAGCGCGTTCCGTACGTCCGTACCGTACGCGCGTAGCAGTTTTGTATGAATACACGCATAGACACGCGTGACGTAATCTAGGCCCTAACAGCCCGTTCACACATGATCCGTTTTACTGGATACCTTTTTGTATCGTAAATACGTATACTGTGCCATATGTGAAGTCGCCCATACAGCGCCATCGATGAAAAAAAAACGTATCCGGTAAAACGTATCCAGTAAAACGGACCATGTGTGAACGTACTCTAACTGTTCATTTAATTAATTTAGTTCCGAATGCAGTGTCATAACTTTTGGCGCAGCTTCTTTCCTAATTGACTCTTTTCATCCCTCTGAGTTTCTCCACTCCAAGTTTATAAATTCCAAGTATAGCCCCTTTCTACAGAATGAATATTGTTGAAAGGATATAGAAAATATATAATCCAAGCTGTGTGAACATCAGTCAATGAGCGAATCCTCTTAACCGCCACAGCTGCATAAGTCTAACCACCCGCTAGGTATAAGATGTGAGCCTACTCAATCAAGGTGAAAAGCGCGAGAAAATGTGTGGAACTTAATGGAAATGAAAATGAACCCTAACACTGAAGTCCCTGTTCCCAGTTTGTAATGTTCGTATTGTGCATCCATAGCTCATTGCACCTGCTATGTAAGCAATTTGGTTGTGGCATGACATTGGCTCTCACAATTTGCTATCTTGTGTTTGTTTTTTTTTCATGTCACGGTCAATTTTTACTGTACCTATTTGTATTAATTTGATAATTCTGACTGAAAAAAAGTGCCAAGAGTTTTTTCCGCCGGCTTTTTTTGTCTCTTGGTCTACTGCAATATCTTATTTGACAATTATCAACAACTAGTCAAAGCCGAAGTATGTGATGACTGACTTCATTAAGTGTTTTGTGAAATTCCTAAGATGAATAAAACTTTTTGAATTTTTGTTTTGAAGAAACTGTTAAAATTTAATAGGTATTGATATATCGTTTAGAAATGACTTTAGTTTTATTTACTTTTCAGTATAACTTTTGACGGTTCTTCGCTAGAACGACTTTAGTACCGTAGTCGTGAAAGTTCGATCGTCTAATTTTGCAATATCGTAACAGTTTATTTTAGTGAGTCGCTACCTACTGGTTGAAAAGGTAAAATTCAACGAGCGTTTGCCCACGACTTTCTACGCACACAAACTTAAAACTCCTATATTTCCCGTTCGCGTACGAATTTAGAGAATTCCTTATTTAGTGTCGAAACAATTTTTGATTGAGCTTTACGTTAATATGCGGATTGTTTATACTTTATAATTTCGTACACCTCAGTCGCGGCGCAAGTATTTTTCGGTCGCTAATTTATAAGACCGATTTGCAATTCAAACGTAAACATGGTTTTTTGATACAAAACGTAATTTTATTGAATACTTCCTGTTTAATTCGCAGAGTATTTTATCTGTTTATATAAAAAAAATATATTTGCTGTCACAAATCTAAATGGAAGTAAACACCAAAGTAGGCAAATGTAATTTAAATGCTGAAGGCGGGCAGCCCTATCACATGTGAACGGACCGCGGCGCTTTAGGCGTTTAAGATGAATTACTTACTGTAAAATCTGTACCGTGCCAAAGTAAGCTTTTACATAAAAGGAAGGTGTTATGTAGACCACACAGCGGAACTAGGGGGTATCTTAGTAAACATACCGAGCCGAGTAAGTTTCCTAAACTGGCCCGAATGGGATTTGAACCGTGGACTTCTCACGCTGTAGACTAACACTTGACCAATGAGCCATGGAGGCCGTAAAAAAAAATACAGGATGGCATTTTTCTCCTGTTCACATTCGCCAGTAGGGTGACTGGTGGGTCACTTTCGAAATTAAAGGACGTGATAGTTTGAGTTCATCCATAAAGAGAAAAAAATAAATTAAAATTAAATATTAATTATTTACTGAGTATACTTAACCGGAAGTTAAATAATTCATCACGGAACGCATGGTTATACTGACAACTACTTACCACGGACATACGCACCAGCGCTATCCACACAGAATAGGTAGGTAGGTATAGACAACTTCATGAACGGTCTTCGAGCCGTGAAGCATTCGTGAACTCTTTATTTAATATATAAAATTCTCGTGTCACAGTTTTCGTTGCCATACTCCTCCGAAACGGCTTGACAGATTTTGATGAAATTTTTTGTGCTTATCCGGTATCTATGAGAATCGGCCAACATCTATTTTTTTTTTTATTTATTTATATGGCACAGCAACGTTTGCCGGGTCAGCTAGTTTATTTATAGGGAAATCTGGTGAAAAATTAAGTATCTTCTTTTATTACATAAGTAAACGATAAGAATCGAGTACCTACAGAGTGCTCTCCTTAAATATCTAAAATTTGTCACCTGTCACCATGTATAAAATAAAAAATAAAATCCCCAATCACACCAACTAGATGGCCTCAAGGTAAGAAATGCTTGTGTTATGAGATACCATGTAGCGAACTAGGGAACCTAGAATATAAATACATACATACATACATAACTTCACGCCTGTGTCCCTAATGGGGTAGGCAGAACACCAGAGGCTATAAAACCATCTGATGTCACGTTTGACAAATTCGGAGGTATTATTATGATGAAGTGAGACTATTGCAGTGACAGGGGGTCAGCCTATCGCCCGCAAAAACGCCAATAAAACCTCCGTCCCTAAACTGACTTTTACAGTATGCCCGGGAAGAGAAGCATCTGCCACTTTCTATGTTTTTCTTTCCTTCCCAGTCCAGCACGGAAGAAAATACATATAACATATATAGATAAACGCCTAGACCCGGAACATTTTCTTTTTTTGTTCCGTGAAGGAATCGAACCCGCAACTTCACGATTGGCGTAATAGCGCCTAGATCACTGCACCACGGCGACCATTAATTCTTTAGTGTGGTGACCATCGTACTTAAACTGTTAAGATAATTAAATAACCTGTTTATGGACCCAGAGATTATCCAATTATAACGTTACGATCGGCAATGCGCCATAATTAGATAGAACTTCTGGTTAATGACATCTTGACGACCACTTTGGCGAAAGGGTTAACCTATCTGCCTCAGACGCCAGTGGTTGCGGGTTCAATTCCCGCCCGGAATAAAAAAAAATGTTCCGGGTCTGGGTGTTTATGTATATGTGTATTTATATTCTAGGTTCCCCCCTAGTTCGCTACATGGCATCCCATAACACAAGCTAATGCTTACTTTGGGGCCATGTAGTTGGTGTGATTGTCTGGGGATTTTATTTATTATTATTTATTACATCTATCTGCACGAAGTACCGGCCAAGTTTTACCGAAATCAATTATACCAAAGATCTATTAACAATGGAATTCATGACTGACTGTTACAGAAATTTAGGAAGATAATTTGTCTGTAAAGGCAAAAATGTAATGCTGACTTAGGCAGCCCGTTCACACATGATCCGTTTTACTGCATACCTATTTTGTATCATAAATACGTATACTGAATACTGTGCCAAATGTTAAGTCGCTCATACATCTCCACGCGCCATCGATTTAAAAAAACGTATCCGGTAAAACGTATCCAGTAAAACAGACCATGTGTGAAAGGGCTGTTACAGTGTAGGTACCTATAGTCTGCTCCCTCTCACAAGAGATCTTTTTGTTTATATTTTGGTCGGAGCCGAAGGGCCGAAAAATTTGATTTATTGTAATTAAAATTAAGGATTTTCGTATGAGTTTCCATAAAGGCGACTAATTTTTATGGCAATAAGATTAAAAAAAATTAGTATAGACGTCGTCGTAGCTTTTGTGTACATCAATCAAAATAAGGTTAAGTGAAGCTCGGCGCGTGCGGTATAAAGATGGGTGACCGCAGACCATTCATTTCTCGCGACGACTTCCGTGCTTCGAAAGGCACATTAAGCAGTCGGTCCCGAGTGCTGTATACTTGTATACAGTAGTCGTTAGGGTTTGTCAGAAACCATTTCGGCACCCTGAAAATTCTGACATTCTCCAACTAATATTGAGACAGCTTGGTGGTACATGGCCTAAACCTCCTCGACGCCCAAAATAGAGACTCATAGCCCTGCAGTGGGCTTATTACAAAGAGTTGTAGCTAATGAAGCATTCAAGTTATTTATATTCCGATTCCGAGTAAGAAGCTTCCCCTATTTTAGGTCGATATTTGCAACATTTTTCATTTAAAATCTACCTCGAAACATATTACTTACTTAATTTGTATGATTCTCACATTATAAATAAACTGAAAAACGTAATAATTCCTTTATTTATGCTATTTGGTAAACAGCATTATAAAACGAACGAAAATAACTTCCTTAAATTAAATTTGAATTTTCCTTATATAATGAAAAGACAATAAAATGTTTTTCCAACTCAATTTATTTCATACGCAAAGCAATCGTGTAGGGAAAAAAGTTTTATTGCAAAAAGTTTAGTCCCAAAATGGGCGCCAATAAAATTATTACGGCTTCGTCTAAATAACGCTCGCATAGTAACTAAATAATAGTAATTAATGATTTCTATTAAGTCTTATAAAGATACTGATGCTTTTTATTATATATGCAAAGTTCGTTCTAAATTTATATAAAATTTAAGTACCCTGAATGGTGATAAAATGAATAATGTATTAACATTATTGTTTATTTATGAAAATGAACCAAGGCTATCCTCTTAGTAATAATGTACTCTAAAATACTCAGATTAGGTACTTAATCTGAGCTAAAATACAAGTAGTTTGTTCTCTACAGCTACCAACATAATAAAACAAACAACCCTGAACAAAAATACTTACCTGTTGTAAGCCTTTAAGTTTGCATTGTAATTAGTGTCCTTGAATAAGTCCCGTAAGTATAAATGTTCACGCAAAATTATGTTATGTAAACATAAAAAGTTAGGTAATTAATTTAGTAAGGTACTTACCCGTATAGGACGTAGAACTGTAAGAATCTGCAGATGAAGCCGACAAGGATCGACTTCTGTAACGAGCTGATTTCTTTAGAGCACCAGATTTCACTCTTGGTACCTCGAATTTACAGGCCCCTGAGGGACCTTCGCTGCTCACCCCGCGGACTTGGCCAGGATCGGTCACTGGACTGTCACTTGGAACATTAGCCGCAGCAACGCTGTCCTTTCTATTTTGACTCGGCTCCCCTTGTGACTCCGACATTATTTTTGGTTATTTTTTACGAAATTACGCAAGAAATTACTAGCCGTTATACTTAATCAAAGTATAGCCGGCTTTTATTGAAATTAAAAGAAACGATTGAGCTAAGTTTGCAAGGGTGAAATAAATAAAGGGGAGCAAACAAATCGAAACGAGGGGGCAAAAACACGTCCGTGGAAAATCACTAGAGCACTTTCAAGACATTTTTTTATGTAAACTCCTACATAAATTGCAATATTAATTGCAACATTTTCTCGCTTGAAGTGATTGTTTTCATTTGAGAAAGAAATATGTTAGCAGTAGAACACTGAAAATCTGATGGAAAACCACTGTTCACGACTTATCCGTCACTTCCTTTGCTTTGCTTTCCCTCCCCCTTATAATCTGAAGCGCTATTGGCCAATGAATTGTCACTTTTTTTCGATCGCGTAGTGTTTCCAAAAACCGGTGTTTATTTTACAACTTTATATAAGTATGGCAGCGTTCTGAGTCCTTGGTTTTACGTAAGCAACTATGTAGTTTAGTACATTGTAACGAGATTTAATACGATTTATCTTTAAAGATAAGATTATTTTCTTCTATTTCTCGCTTCTGATACTACTAAATACGCTGTAGTAAATAAATAAATAAGCTATATTCGATGACAGTACGTTCACTTTCTAGGGTTGTAGCTTTGTGTATGACAACAATTTACAGCGTTGAATCAATTGTGCTCCGTTATAAATATAAAATTACTATTTATTTATACCGAACATTGACATTATGCATTCGTTTCGAATACTTTCACAAGGATCACCAATTTATTTTAGAACCCATAAACATTTATTTACTTATTATCGTTATTAGATTATACACTGTAACTTATAACGCATATAAATTTGCAGCATCCATTTTAAAGAGGACACACAATTTAACACTCAAAAATATCGGTGTTTTAATAAATCGGTGAGATACCGAAATTCTATGAAAAAAGGGCAACACTGACTATTCCAATATGGAAGTGAAACGTATGACAACTGTATCGTCAAACAACTGAAATTTATTTGCGTGTTTGTTTTAATTTATCTCTGTTTTGGTGAGTAAATACTTTACATTACAACGGATTGAAAAACTAAAATGCTACAGAATACTATCCTAAGTTTTCCTGTAAGTTTTGTACAAAAGAAACGTGTTTTTAGTTCGTCACATTTAATCGTTTACCGGTAGTATATTTCGCAAAAAACAAGAAATTCTGCATATAAACACGTAATATTATTCTGGACAAGTCATGAATAAAAGATTTTATATAATCCTCCAAACTTTCATTTAGGTAGTCTGTCCAGCTAGTTTGTAATCATTTCCTTGTATTTATTTGCATTTTGCTACTGATAGTCTTGATATTCAGTTATTTCAATTCTTTAATTATTGCACTACTAATAAAATTTGTAGGTCGCTGTATGATGAAAATTTAAATCTTATTTACTTTTAGTCTTGTAGTTTTCATGTTGATGTGCACTTTGACACTCATGTTTTGTTTCAACTTTGTTTCTGATAAGTACAATTTTAATGATATAGAGTTACTTAAAAATAAGGTCTTGAACAAAAGGCTATTCACATGACCACAATTAGTCATTTTATATAATATATTAAAAGGAATCTTTTGTTACTTGTAGTAAAAATGTATATTACAATCAACATAAAACCAGATAAAAAATCTGCATTAAGGAGACTTTAGATAAGTTATTTATTTAGATATTATTTTAGATTTATTGTTATGATAAAGTTGATCAATGTCTCAAATATAATGGATATATAATAATGGACTACAAAGAGATTAACAATGTATTTCTTTATTTAAAGTCTTTAAAGGAAACAAACAAAAGGATTTTTTTACAAATGAATAATTAATCAGTATTTAATTCCTCAGCCTGATATTTTTATTGCAGTAATCAAAACATTTCTAACCTTGTATATTTTAGTGGGCAAAATTTAATTTTACCTACCATAGCAAATACATTAATTTACTTACACTATTTGTAATTCTTATGCAATTTAGCTTGGTTAAGTAACTGTCCCTTTTATGTCATAAAAGTAACTTAATGATAGCAATAGTAGTGCATTGTTTGAATGTGGCAAGAGTGTTCTTGCGCTAAATACAACCAGGCTGAATATTTAGCTTGCTGATGGAATAATTATTTTAATATCAGTGCCAATGAAAACCATTGCACAAAAAACTTTTTTTGATTAACATAATCTTAAACAAAAATTAAATACTGGTTTTTAATGTCCTGTATTCTAGTTCCAATATAAATAGAAACATAATTCATGTTTATTAAAACAAGTAAGCTTTATTTTGAGTTTTGAGAGTTCAATATAACATCCTCTATCTTGAGAAATATTAGAATTATAAATACTAGCTGTATCATTAGCTACATTTACCTTTCTAGTACATCACTGGTTATTGTTATAGGTATTCAACAAGTGTGCTATTAAATGTATTAATACTTTTTAAAGACTGTTACATTCAATCTTACATTACTCTAGTCTACTTATTCTTGGCATGCTAGTTCCTCTAGAAATCATAGATATGGATTGTAATATGACAATTTCGAGTACCTTTTGGTGTGATAAAACGCTACCACCATTCTTATTTTGGAGAGGCAGGATCATGTTAGCTGAATATCTCTCAGCTCTGAGACCTAAGATTGTGTGGGTTTGCTCCATAAAACTGACTGTGCTTATGAGTTTACGGATTTAATGACAGTATTGGGAATTTTGAAGGAGTGCCGAGCAGTAGCAAAATAAATGGAGAAGAGTCATGGAACCTAGGCCAAAGTGGATATGCAAATGTTCAACTAGCATTGTCCAAAATTAGGCCTTGTTAAGAGTTCAGATATTACTTGAGTTGAATGTAATGTTCTTGCTATTTCATGACAAATCATCTTTAGATTTGGTTGTATACGCTATATTATAACTTGGCTTGTTTCTAGTACTTATCTTGAATAAATATATCATCTATGAATATTAAAGTTCACACAATAAATCTGCTACCCAATAACAATAATTGACGACCGGCTGGTGTAGCCCCGGCGGCGGCTGATATTTGTGTGATCAACACAGATATTAGTCGTCACGTCATGGGTGTTTATATGTATATTTAAGTTCATTCTAATAAAAAATATGTATTTATTCAATATGTAAGTATGTTTATATATTTTTTAATCATATCAGTTATCTAGTATCCATAACACAAGTTCTTTAAGAAACTTAATTTGGTAATGTTGTGTGAGTGTCAGAAATATTTATTTATTTATTTATGCTTCTACAATAGTGCATTGATTCTGTTTAATTAAAACTTACAGCTAGTTGAAAACAATAAAACATAAGAAGGCCATTTAACATGTTATAAGCATGAACATAGAGATATAATATGTTACATTGTTTTGATAGTACAGTCAACAAGTATAGAACCAAACTATGATCTAAAAATTTTGTTTTTTACTTTTAAAATAGTATCAATACATAGATTTTAGTTAGTTCTGTCAATTGGCCATAATTTAGGTTTTGAAAATGGCAATTTCTTCAAAAAAATCACTCCGCTACGGAACAAAATCACAATTTATGAATGTTCAAAGGTACAGAAAGAATTTCGTACGTCACTTCAGTAAGCTTTCGAACTAACTTACATCCTGCTTCTATACTTTTGAACTTACATAACAGGTAACCATCTGATGACACGTTTGACGAATTTGGATTTATTATAATGATGGATAGAGACTATTACAGTGACATCACTGGATCAGCCCATGGGATCAGCCCATCGCCCGTAACAATGCTAACAAAGCCTCTGTCCTTTAACTGACTTTTACAGTATGCCCGGCAAGAGAAGCAGCTGGCACATCCTATGTTTTCTTTCGCTCCCAGTCCAGCATGTTAAAATAATACTTTTCTAAACCTATTTTAACTGAAATATTGCCCTAACTATCATCACGGTACCGTTGATATATAGTCCGCTTTTCGAATCGACTCTACGCAGCAAAAAAATTGGAGGTTAATTAATATTTCTGGCGGTTTTCCAGCGTAGAATGGCAACCCCCGGACGCGGGCGCGGCTACTCAGGGCGACATCACCTGCGAGAGACGCGACCCGGCGACGAGGCGCCAGAGGCTGTGCGCACACTGGCCGAACTCAGTCCGCACGCTACAGGTACCATCATCAAAACTCTTGAGAGCCCACTACAGGTATCATCATTATCATTTAGCCAGGGGACTCTTACTGCTGGACTCTGCCGTGTAGGGACGGCTTAGAATAGCCTGTTGGACGTGTCTAGCTCCCACGTGTCCTACACTACTCGTTTTGCTGATGACACTATGACTATTTTATTCCATTCTTGTTTAAATACTCTGGTCCCAGTTTATCATGTTCATGTTGTGCATCCATAGCTCAATGCACCTACTATGTAAGCAATTTAGCAAGTTAAGAAGTCCTCGTGGAGACGTGGTTACTGTGCATATCAAACGATATCGCAGGATAAGTGAGCTCGGTGTGACCGGTATTAGGATGGGTGACCGCCGACCATTCATTTCTCACGAGGACTTCCGTGCTTCGGAGAGCACGTTAAACGGTCCCTGGTGCTGTATACTTGTCGTGGGTTTGTCAGAAGCCATTTCTTCACCCTGAAATATCTGACATCCACCAAACAGCACCGGGCCAGCTTGGTGGATTACGGCCTAAACCTCCTCGTCACCCAGAGGAGAGAGTCACAGCCCTGCAGTGGGCTCATAACACGGAAAATTGTGATGATTACATTGGCTCTCACAATTAGCTGTCTTGTGTTTGTTTTTTTTTCATACGATGGTAAATTTTCGTACCTATTTGTATTAATTCGTATAATTGTGACTGAAAAAGAGTGCCAAGAGATTTTTTCCACCGGCTTTTTATGTCTCTTGACATCTTGTTAAAGCCGAAGTACAAAATCGTGACGTCATTAAGCGGCCATTCGATGGCCTTACGATGAATAAAAATTTGAGTTCTACACTTTACGTACATCTTTTTAAATTTTAATCGAAGTTTAGTCAAATGGTAAGAGGTTAAGTATTCCATTGATACGACTGAACAAGCAAACTAATGAAATTTTACTAGCGAAATTGGGTCACGCGTGCCGTATGGGCGTACGATATGGACGTATGATATGCGCGTAGACACGTGTGTCGCAGAGTTGGCCCTTAGCCAGGAGACGCTCACTGCTAGACAAAAGTCTCCCCCAGATTCTCAACACCGATCGGTCCCGCGCTGCCCACCTCCAGTGTTTACCGGTGACCTTGACCAATCGTCCACCTTGCGGAGAACCTATCTACGCTGCGCCTCCCAGTATGTGGTCATTCTCGAGAACATTCCTGCCCCAACGGCTATCCGTTCTGCGAGCTATGTGCCCTGCCCATTACCACTTCAGCTTTACAACTCTTCTGGCTATATCGGTAACTTTGGCGCGCCTGTGATCTGATTCGATTCTGCAGGGAACCACCAAGCTCTTTCCATTACTCGCTGAGATTTTTTAAAAGACCCATTAGTTTGCGCTTAAGATGACACGTATCATCATTTACCCTTTTTAAAGAGCCCTTTATACTTTAGAGGTGGTTTCAAACACCATAGTCAATGAAGTACTTTCCGATAAGTTTTCATCTTCATCATCATCCACAGCCAGTAGACGTCCACTGCTGGACATAGGCCTCGCCCAAGGTTTTCCACGTCGCTCGGTCACTCGCTGCCCTCATCCAGCGTTTACCGGAGACTTTGACCAGGTCATCGGTCCATCTTGGGGGGGGGCTGCCTACACTGCGTCTCCCAGTACGTGGCCACCACTCGGGAACTTTTCTGTCCCAACGGCCATCTGTTATGCGAGCTATGTGCCCTGCCCATTGCCACTTCAGCTCTGCAATCCTTCTAACTATGTGACTTTGGATTGCCTGCGAATTTCCTCATTCCTGTATCGATCCCGAAAGGAAAATCCGAATATTGCCTTTTCCATTGCCCGCTTGACTTAAGCTTGTTTATAAGGCCCATAGTTAGCGACCAAATTTTTGAGAAAAGTTTTAATATTTCGAAAATAAAAATAACAAAATTCCTAACTTTAGTTTTCTTACAATCAATGTTTGAAAGAGAAAAACTGGATTTCAGAAAGAGAAGGAAAAACAAAAATGTAGTAAAATTCCATTTTCGAATTACATTTGAACTCAAATTATTGCAATAACCTCCCCTACGTCGCCTTTAAAGAATCCGGTCTTTAAATTAATAATATTAATTAATAATAATAAATTTAAATTACCCATAGCTCTGTAGAAAAAGCTTCCTTAGTACCACATAGTTGCTGTATCACTTTGGTTAATTTATTTACTCATAAATCTTATATTCCAGCACCCCTACCCGAAGTGAAACCACCAATGGACCAAAAAGACAAGGATCCAGGTGAACTCGATGATGCTGACCCTCCGGAATACAACCCGAGTGATGATGAAGCGGTGATGAAGACACTTCTTCATATTGATGAGCAGTACAGCCCGTTGCTGGTTTTGGTAGGTCTTTTCATTTTGGAAATAGTATTTTGGAAATAAATAAATTAAAATAATACGGTCATCCTTATAGGTGCTAAACCTAACGGCGCGGCGGTGTACCCAAAGAACAACTTTCTAACAAGTTACAACAATTTACTCAACTTACCCTAGAATAGCACATAAGATACTTTATATTCCTATATGCCCACGGTATTAGAAGTTGCGTATTTGAAACAGCTAGTATACAAGGTTGATACAAATGAGAGGCATTTAATGAAACCATACATACATACATAACCTCACGCCTGTCTCCCTTTGGGGTAGGCAGATACAAGGGAACACCAATTGCTTCGATCCATACATACCTCTTTCGCTTCCTCCACGTTCATTAATCTTTTCATACATGATCGCCGGTTACGGGTACTTTTAACTAGGCCCTTTTTAACACTTTACAGGACAGAAAACTGAACTCTAATTACACAGGATGACACTCCGGTTTTCCATACAAATAATCACCACGTCTATAGCCGTAATTGTTTAAATAAGTACTAGAATACCGATGTATGTCAGTAACCACGGGCATAACCGCTGTACGGCAACAACCGGACTGTTATTATAAATAGTAAAGTTAAGCCATCAAAACAGTCAGTACGGGATTTACCGTACAACGGGCAATGCTGTACTGTCGGAATAACTAATATTATTAAGCCATCATAATAGTCAGTACGGGATTTACCGTACAACGGACTATGCCGTACTGTCGTAATAACTAATATTATTAAGCCATCATGACAGTCAGTACGGGATTTACCGTACAACGGACTATGCCGTACTGTCGTAATAACTAATATTATTAAGCCATCATGACAGTCAGTACGGGATTTATCGTACACGGAATATGCCGTACTGTCATGATGAATAAAAGAGTAAAACTGACAAAAAGATCAGTGCGGCATTTACCGTAGCGTAAAGGTCCCTAAACATTCTCTGGTCAGAAGAAATTTACAAAAATAAACTCCTTAATACTGAAAATAAATCAACTTTATTCATATGTGCTTACGCACTCAAAAATACAAATTACAAACATAAACATCAAATATTCTAACTCAAAAACATAAAGTACGATTCTTTAACATTACGATTCACAGCAAGGCACTTTGGTTATCATCATTATTAAAACAACTCCCTAATCAAATTTTTACGAAAATAATCAACTTATCAGTCAGTCTCCAATTTGTGTGTACACATAATTATGAGTACTAGTTTTTATAACATCAAAAAATAAATCTTATATTGCAATTCGTATGCATAGCTAGTATTAAAGTACAAATGTATTAAGTAGGTATATTATTATTAATCTAAATCACAGTCAATCATTTCAAGTAACATGCTAATCAGTCTTATAGATTAAATTTTTAAGGGCGTAACTTAATCAGTTTTACGGTTGTGCCATTCTTCAAAGCAGGATGGACAAAGAGGTGGCTTTTTTTCACAGCCTTTGGAACGATATCTTGTCTCCTTGCGCTTTTTATTCTTCGTACAATTCATGCAGTTAAGATATTTAATGCCTCTTTTTGCATTTTCGGGAACGGGAATTTCTTCTGGCCAGTGTTCAAAGTTTTCTTTTTGCCCTTGGTCGTTGAAATCATCTGGTTCATTCACATTTATGACCGGCGGAGCAGAGACGCGCCTGCTAGCATAAATGCTGCCCTTTCTGACCACATGCCGACCTGTTATATTTTTGCCAATATTACATAGCCCTTTTATCAGATCATCCCGAAATGTTAAATATTGGTATCTTTTAGACCTCGGCACAAAATTTTGCTTAAATATATAAAAAGCATTCCAAATCGATATATCTAACATATGAAAAAATACTTTTTTGTACCACCGAATGGTCTTCTTGGGAGATGAATAGTATGAGACCATTTGATCCTTGCGGTCAATGCCGCCCATATGATCATTGTAATTGATAACTTCTTCTGGTTTTTGCACGACTTTTCCAAATCTATTTGTCACAACCTTCAATTTTGGATGATTTCTTGTTGTAATCATGTTAACCTGTCGTTTATCCTTCCAAACTGAAACATAGACTTGCTTTTTACGTAGCCAGAAGAAGTCACCTTTTTTCAATTTCTTGTTCATCAACATTTTTGGGTTACTTTTTCTATTTTTACGTAAAGTTCCATTAGTATGGGTACGAAGATCTAATAGCTTCTGACTTAAGTCAACGTCATTGTAGAAGTTGTCCGTATAAACGTGATGTCCTTTCATGAGATATGGCTGTATCAATTCCATTACAATTTTTTCTGTTTTCTTGATTGCAGGGTCTGAATCTATTTCTTCATCTTTACCTTTGTACATGAGTACATTCAAAACATATCCATCAGAAGTAGTCAATACAAAAAATTTTATACCGTAACGAGCTTTTTTTGATTTAATAAACTGCCGAAAATGTAATCGTCCACGAAACAGAATTAGCGATTCATCAATTGAAAGATTGACATCAGGGCCATAGATTTGCCGAAAATTTTCACATATAGCCTTAATAAAATCAGAAACTTTCTTTTCTCCTTTAGCATTAGCTTCAGACAAACTAAGACATCGCAATATTTGTTCAAACCGACGCCCCGACATAATGTATGAATAAAATGGATGAAAATATAAAGGATCGGTGAATGAGAACAATGATCTCCTACTAGGCCCCTTTACTTGACCTTGCAACATACACAAAGCCAAGAACATCTCCATCTCATTTACTGTTACTGCTCTAAAAGATTGGTGTCGGCTATGCCTGGTATGGGGTTTATTAGAATTAGACAAAAAATCGCCATATGCATTTGTCCTGGCCACCAAATATTAAAAAAAAAAAAAATAATCCCCAGACAATCACACCAACTATATGGCCCCAAAGTAAGCATAGCTTGTGTTATGGGATACCATATAGCGAACTAGGGGGGAACCTAGAATATTAATACATAAATAGATAAACACCCAGACACGGAACATTTTTTTTTTTTTCTTGTTCCGTGCGGGGATCGAACCCGCAACCACTGGCGTCTGAGGCAGATAGGTTTACCCCATCGCCAAAGTGGTCGTCAAATCGTTCGTTTATATTCGAAAATCGGTCGTTTATATTCGAGTAACTCTAGAGAAAACACCCGTCTAAATATGTCTAATGGGGTAGGATTTTCATTAATATTTACTCTCAATCCTTGACTGCCATAATCAAATCCAAACTCGGGGATTGGTTCAGTAGTAGATGTCCATTCTTCTTCAGGCCCCTGTGCTTCTGTGTTTTGAGAAAATTGAAGATTTGGATTTCCTTCAGGCTCTTGCTCTTCAAAATTTTGATTTACAGGATCTTCTGGACTTCCAAGGCCCGATATTTCATGAAGAGGAATTTCAGGCGATGCAGCTCTTGAACTTTGTGCCGAATTTATTGGAAATGGGGATTCGGATAGGCTTGGACATCCCATTAAAAAACTATTTTCCGTTCTCACGCTCATCGTATCTGATGGTTCGACAAAATCTTGAGGTTTATGGAATGTAATGGGACCACCAAGAGGTATTACAGGACTTCCAGATACATTTTCTAGGGGTAAGTGTGTGGTCGCAACAGTACGTAACGGTATTATTGGACTGTTTTGGTCAGAAATAGAAGGAGAAGGTGGAACAAATAAGGCAGCTCTGTGTCCAGAAGTAGATGGCACAGTATCCGTTTGCTTATTATTACTGACCTTTATATGACTAGGTTGACCCTTAGAGTCTCTAGGATCTTTCTTTGATTTAGCCTCATGAACGTCCACAGCTTCTGAGTCATCCGATTCACTGTTTGGCACATAGTCTGTATCCGTGCCATATTCCCCGTCGTTATCCTCAAATGGGTCTGTTTCCGTTTTATCTGATGTGTCTGAAGAACTATCATTGTCAGAATCTTCCGGGGTCGACACATCCTCCAATAACTTTTTGATACGCTCTTCGTTTTTATTCATCTGTGAAAAAGGGAACAAAAACGGTAACTTATATGTAATAATACCATATTTTTAAAGAAATAACAGGTACGTGAACGGGACGGAGCCTTAAACCGTTGAAGTTTCGAAGAAGTTACATCCATCGTTGTTGCAACGTACTCGTTGCGAGAGCTTCTTGAGACCACGACGGATGTATCTCGTTCGAAATCTCAACGGTTTAATAGAGGGTTCGTGTTAAATCCCGTTAATATACATGTGTTTTAAGCGCGAAAGTCTAAAAAACATGTACGTAGATATATCCTGAGTCTCTGTTTTCGGAATGAAATGTTTTGTATACTATGTACTTTTCTAAATTTTAAACTAATTCCATATCAGATTTCATTAAAATTAATAGATATAATTAGGGAATGGAAGTGTGTAATCAATAATACAGCATAAATTTGTAAATCTATCGCATTTTTCTTATAAGAATGAGCAAAATACTTACTTTTTCTGCCACAATTTTTTCGCGCGAATCCACGTGTACACAACCATCACGGGCGCCAGGCAGCGCGACACTGAATTGGTGTTCCTATAAATTGTCTAGGCGAACAAAGCGGTTATAGCCGTAGTGTCACTGGTACTACCTACATATTCGTACTTCTATACAATGTAGATATGTATTTATTTTAGTTCTTAGATTTGACAGAACCAGTCTTTGATTAACTTGTAGATAGACAGTAAATATTGTTCTATACAATGATAGTATGAACCCAGCACGGCAATCACCGTAGCGCTCTTTACACTATCTTTTTTAGCGACGGCGATGCCCGTACTGTCAAATTACTGCGTTTTTATATAACTGCTATAACCGTACTGTCCTGTAAAGTGTTAAGAACGTCGCCAATTTGATCGGCGTACGTTCGCCTGGGGCGGCCCCTTCCGACAGCACCATCCATTCTTGCTCTGTACACCTCTTTCGTAAATCTACTTTCACTCATCCTTTCCAAATGTCCAAACCACCGTAGCATACCCTTTTCAATCTTAGTCACTACATCTTCTTTCAATCCGCATCTCTTTCTTATTTCACTATTGCGCACCCTATCACTCAATTTCACTCCACACATGCTTCTCAACGCTCTCATCTCCACAGCATTAATCTTGCTTTCATGTCTCTTCTGCCACACCCAAGATTCACTTCCATACATAAGCGTTGGCGCCAAAACTCCCTCAAGTACGGCAAGACGAGCCTTATTTGGTATAGTTTTGCTTGCCATTATCGAGTATATGGCGCCATTAATACAATTTCCTGCTTTTACTCTCCTTTCAATATCACCTTCACACTTCCCATCTCTTGTAAACAAGGACCCCAAGTATACAAACTCTTTCACTTGTTCCACTTTTTCATCCCCTATCATAATATTGCATTCCGTCATAACTTCATTCCTCTCCATAACCATAACTTTCGTCTTTCCAACATTCACTTTCACACCTTTTCCTTTAAACGACTCATGCATCACAGTGACCATTTGTTGCAATTCCGACGCTGACGATGCAAGTAGAACCTGGTCGTCGGCGTAAAGCAGAGTTTTGATCACTGTCTCATTCATTTTTAAACCCCATTCACACTCTTTCAGATCTTTCAAACAGCTATCCATGAATAGGTTGAACAGCCATGGAGACGCTACACAGCCCTGTCTAACACCGCGATCGATGCTAAACCATTCTGTGTAGTCATCATTCATCCTGACACAAGCACTCGAGTCCTTATATAAGGATTTGAGTGCTCGTATCAAGTCACTGTCCACCCCAAACTCGGATAGAGTTGACCAAAGTTCATTCCTCATCACACTGTCATACGCCTTTTCCAAGTCAATGAAGCAGCAGAAAACCTTTCGGTGTTTAGCCAGAACCTTCTCGGTTACTGATCTTAAGGCAAAGACTTGATCCGTGCATCCCATCCCCTTTCGGAATCCCGCTTGCACATCCCAGATCTTGCTTTCTGTTTCATCCATCACTCTTTCGATTAATATCTTTGCATACATTTTGCCTACAATACTCAAAAGGCTAATGCCACGGAAGTTATTGCCTTCCTGCTGTGACCCTTTTCCTTTATAAAGTGGCACAATAACGACCTTGCACCAGTCGCCCGGAACACGGCCGGACCGCCAACACTTATTAAAAAGCTGGTACAACAGGTTTGCAGTGACACTTTCACCCGCCTTGAGCATTTCGGCATCTATTCGATCATACCCTGCCGCTTTACCCAATTTCAAACCTGCCATTGCTTTCATAACTTCTTCCATACCTATCTCACTTTCACGATTGGCCACAACACTCGAAGGTGAGGGCCTACTTTCCAAAACATCACTCGCACTTCGTTCAAATAAATGAAACCACATATTCCAAAAATTTGAATATTTCGCCTCCTACAGTTACAGTTCTACTCCTCCTAGACATGTAAAATCTCCAGATCCAGCTTCTCTTCCTTTAGCAACCGATCGTCAGAAGTAATATAAAACTAGGTTTGGTAGAACAGTGAAATTTAGACTTTAAGATTAAAGTATTGCTCTCCGTGGGGGGTGGTGTGCCGAAAATGTCGCTACTTTTATACTCTATGTAAATATTTGTTATAGTTTACTCTCGAATAGAAGAGATGTTATGTTTCTCTTTACACTTTCAGTTAATGTCAGTTTGCATTGTTATGCGATCATTTCAATGAGTTAATACAAGATATTAGAAAGCAAGAACCATCGATCCCGCATAGTCAGAGGAATGTTTTTGAGTTTTTTATTACACAGTTTAATTATACACCTTCTGTTTTCCCGATCACCTGATAGATAGTACTATAGGCATATTTCGTCATTCACCGCGAAATTTCAAAATGTCAGTCAAAATTTTTACAAACGATGTTTACATTATTGAGCTATTAATTAAAGCTCTTTGAAAAAAGTATCTTCGTATACTTCTCGTAAACAGTCGGCACGTGTAGTATATGTGGGTTCAAATAATGCCTCTTGTTTGTATCAACGTTGTATGTGCTGTACATATGCTAATAATATACTAACTGAATCGCACCTGATGGTAAATGAAGATTAGGTTGAAGATGACCTCACACAAAGAATCACATCACTTAAGAAGGCGTGTAACTTTTAGCATGCCCAATTATAATATAGTAGATTATTGCATCGAAAAACAAAGTAATTTATTATTGCACCCAGTGCCTAGTAAGTGGCTCTAATCTAACAGGCACGAGGGCAATATAAATAATTTAAGGCGAGGTGCATAATCTGCTTCTCTTTCAACTATGCCTTAATTTCATCACAATCACTAAAAACTCAGTATAAAGCGAGTCTTTAACGCTCTAGAGCAATAAAAATGTACGAAATTTCATTATTGTACAGTTTTATTGCTCTAGAGCATTAAAGACTCGCTTTGTACTGAGTTTTTAGTGTGATTGTGATTAAATTAAAGCATAGTTGGAAGAAAAATTCTTTATTTGCCAGTACAAGCGTTACAACAGATGTTTACAAAAAAATTTAGTTCGATCATATACTGCTTTAATCATATAGCGTGGAAAACAGTTTCATTTCATAAATTTAGACATTTACAAATTATACTTTTTAACTAACCTACTGTTAGTTAAAAAGTATAATAAAAAAAAGCAATATGTCATAAGATAAAACAATAATTAATTAATTCACAAAATAAAGCCATTTATTTCCGTTGGATCCCACTTTTTTGATCCCATTTTTTTGTTAGTTCCGTTGGGTCCCATTTTTTATTTCCGTTGAATCCCATGTTGAATATATGTACACGTAACGACACAAGTCCAAATATTTTGAATTAAAATATCTTAATATTAATAAATTAAATATAAAGCTAACTAAGCTATCCCATCAACCTGTTCTAATATAATTCGAGTTTTACAGGTATCGATTTGAGGTCACATTAAAAGTGCCTTAGAGTTTATTACTTTATAAAAGTTAAGTTTACTTTCGTTGCTTCGTATAGTTTATAATTTCAACCTTCGAACCACATTTACAAACTCTTCGCCGTTTAGCCAAAACTCAACCATATAATTTTTTTAACTATACAGCGTGACTCGTGAGTCACTTTTGAAATTGAAGGACATGATAGTTTCGACCCTACATGAAGAGACCAAAATATAATAAAAAATAAATATTTATTATTTACTGAGAAAACTTAACCTAAAGTTAAAGAATTGATTACGTAATGCATAGTTACACTAGCATTGGCAGCGATCCGATCATGCCAGATCACGTGCCGCGATTTACTTAGATGTAAGTAAAGTTAGTAGTAACAAAACTTTATTTATTTATAGGGAATTCTAGTGAAAAATTAAGTACCTACTTTTATTACATAATTATGACCAGAATCGAGTAAAGAATTCCCTCTTTCAGTATCTAAAATTTGTCACCAGTCACTCTGTATATTTTAGGGTTTATCGGGCAATCGTATTTTATACAGGTTGGACCATTTAGACCGGTCAGTATGGGAAATTCGGAACTGAAAAACATACGAAGATCTGTTGTTTGAAGCCACGTCATCAATTTTACTAAAAAGATAATTTCATTCATAAGTACATTCATAAAAACTTTGTAATCGGCTCGGGAATCGAAGCCGAAACTTTTGAAAAATGAAATAAACATTTAACTTCAATGTAACTTTTCAATTTGTATTTTTCAGATCACGGTGTATTTTATTTTTTGAAATCCCGAACCTTCACCTTCCCTCACTGAAGTTTAAGGATTTGCCTCAAAGTGTATCAGAATGTCGAGTTCATTGTTTGTGATTTGGTGCCTCTGTTATGGTAAACGGTGATCGAAACATCCCGAATTCAATAGATGAAACACCAACCGTTTCATTATAAATCGAAATGGTATATTTCTATAAGGATATCTTTCACGGTGCTAATGTTATGTTTTTATGGTTCAAAATAAATATTTCGATACGCTTTGATACATAAGACATAAAATCACCATATTGTATTATCAGAAATACTAAAATCAAAGTCACAGAATCAAAAGAATAAAAGTTTGTAAATGAAATGGAATTACTAATTATACAAAAAAAATACAGGGAATTTGCTTCTTAGTACATAATTCTCTGAGGAGTTAAAGTAACTAGTGGCTATACCAGCATATTGTGAGCAGTAAGAAGCACAAATTTGACACCTATACATAATTAAGTATGAGGGCATTCAAAAATTTCAAGACAACCAGGAGTTTTTCAAATTAACCTAAAATTAAAATATCTTAATAATGTTTCAGTTCCACCTATGAGTATCTGTGAAAAAAAGTTGTAAATGAATAATGCTCTAATAAACTAGCACCCTGTATACAGCCAGCCGAAAAATAACACAGAAAATTCAGGATACGGCAAGAACTTCATCTGATAGAAATTCATCTTTTTGCATACAACATATCATACATCAACCAACACTTTTGTATAAATACCTAGATAATTATATAATTTCAAGCTTGATATGTCTTGATCAAATACAGTCTTTTAATTTTTGAACCCAATTCGTTTGCAATAGTACCTGCATTCACATTTCTTTAGAATTTGGGATCGAATGGTTATTATTTACTTTGAGTAAAAAGTGGGATCCAAAAGTGGGACCCAACGGAAATAAATGAATAAAGCTACAAATCATTAAAATGAAAATAAAGGAATATGTCAATAAGGAAAAAGTATAGAATGTTGTATGACCTAGTCAAATCTAAGAAATTAAAATATCAAAGTCAAATCTTAAAAAATAATATAATATAAATAGATACTATTAATATCAATGGTTCATTTCAATTTATTCATTATTCCTTTAGACACATGGTAACTTACTATAAATTCGGATCGCCATACAGTGGACGTTATTGCTATACACCGACAGTTTTTGAGTAGATGTGTACTGTTTATCTTTGTTTCTGACGCGTCTGCCGATCACTTCATTGTTGGTTCCAAATATTTGTCTATTCCGTTTGACAAAAACAACAAATTTCGAATATATACAGTGACTGAATCGGCAAGATATTTAATTTTGCAAATAGTCTGCTACGATCTAAAAAGTGTGCTCCACAAATCGATCAAACACGCCTTTTTTGGAGCAATAAAAGCTTTATGAGCCTCGACTGTATTGCCCCATAGAATCATAGGCGAGTTTTGCCGCCGCAACCCATACAGTCTGAACTATTTGTTTTAAGACGAAAATAAATCAGTAAATTTTTAAGCAAACATGACTAACGTGGTCCTTCTAATTACAGTGACTGTCTAATATAACACCCAAAAATTTTGTTGAATTCACAATCTAATTGAATTTTATTTGGCGGCAATTTTTTTTAAATTTTAATGTAAAAATATTTCATCCCGGTTGGTGAAGCTGCAAAAGTTCTACCATAACGTGGAGTTACGATAGAATAATATTTTTTATGGCGTCTGCCAGTACCCGGTAGCTGAGAAGTTGGAGTACCAGCCCGACTTGTAATCCCGTGGTAATATCGACATAAAAAGTATCCTATGCTCTATTCCAGACCATTCTTTGCCAAATTTCATCCAAATATGTTCAGCTGTTCTGTGGTAATTGAGGAACAAACATCCATACTTCTATACGTCCATCCAAACTTTCACTATTAAGTTTTTTTTTTTATCTTGAATCATTTTAAAATGTAAAAAAGCTATGTTTACTATGCAGCTCATATTGTCTTAACCATACATTTGTTTTCCTGTTTCAATATTAATTTGTAAATGTATCTATTACAGTTAGAACAATTTTCTCCCGGAGAAGACGGAATACAGTTTAACAGAAAACTAAGACAGTTTGAGACTACCATCACAAACCTGTGCCCTGATGACACCAGACTTATGTGAGTAGTAGTTATTTTTATAAAAGGCGTTCCTCTTGAGTTCCCATAACTCTAGGGTATTAATGAGACCATGTAATAGATTCAAATAACATGTGAATAGTTTTTCATTTTTCATTTTTGTTTTTTAAGCGAAGTATGACAACGTGGCATTTTCTATCCCTTTTTTTATCGCGCAGGTACAGTTCGCAACATTTTGCGTTGTTCATTAATGCAATATTCCTTCAATGTCTAAATTGTTATTGCTCATTATTGTACGGCTTCAGTGACACGCGTCTATTGAATGAATGTTAAAGAGATTTTACAAGGGTGATAATTTATGAACTCATTATATTAAGATTGATGATATCTTGGAGTGTATGCACTTTTGAACCACATATTCTTTGGCAAAAAGTATTATTTTTTACATATGTAATACATAACTTTACGCCTATATTCCTAATGGGGTAGGCAGAACACCAGAGGATATACAGCCATCTGATGTCACGTTTGACAAATTTGGAGGTAGTATTATGATGGAGAGAGGCTATTGCAGTAACAGGGGGTCAGCCCAAAATAAAACGCCAATAAAACCTCCGTCCCTTATTATTTTTTAGTAAGGAACAAAACCTTAAAGTTATGGTATATCAAAAAGAACACCTTGTATAAGTTTTGAATCTATATATATTACTAGCTGACCCGGCAAACGTTGTTTTGCCATATAAATAAATAAAAAAAAAAATTGATGTTGGCCGATTCTCATGGATACCGGATAAGCACAAAAAATTTCATCAAAATCGATCAAGCCGTTTCGGAGGAGTATGGCAACGAAAACTGTGACACGAGAATTTTATATATTAGAGATAACATGTGATATTGTATGAAAGTTAAAGAATTGATTACGCAACGCATTACGCTAGCGTTGGCACAGCGATCCGCTTGCCAGGTCACGTGCCGCGATCGACTCAGTTGTATGTAAAGTCAATAGTAACATAGCAGTATTTATTTATAGGGAATTCTAGTGAAAATTTAAGTACCTACTCCTACTACCTAGTCTATTTAAGTTTATTTACATACATACATAACTTTACACGTGTATCCCTTATGGGATAGGCAGAACACCAGAGGTTATACAACCATCTGATGTCCCGTTTGACAAATTTGAAGGCATTATAATGGTGGAGAGAGACTATTGCAGTGACAGGGGGTCAGCCTATCGCCCGCATATATTCATTCATTATGTATTTGTTAAGTTTTTTCATCCATAATCTAGTATCCATAACACAAGATCTTTAAGGTTTTAAGAACCTTAATGTAGGTTAGATAATGTGGTACAATTGTTAAAAATATTTCTTTATAGTGAAGCTTTTTCGTTAATTATCTCGTATCCATAACACAAGTTCTCTAAGATCCCCATCCACACCAATCGATCGACGGTCGACCGATGGCGTAGATCGGTTTTTTGGCCTAGTTTTTTGGCGGTTTTTTTTTGCTGATGATACTCTATTTTATTCCATTCTTGTTCAAATACTCTGGTCCCAGTTTGTCATGTTCGTGTTGTGCATCATGTTCATTTTTAAATGTTTGCGCCTTATATTAGTAAAACAAATTTGTTAACTGTACCTTCAACAACTGCTTCAAATAAATTTTATGACCACGTATGTCTGTCCTTACTCACAAGTGTGTTGAAAAACATCGTATGTAACTCGTGAGCGTTGCTAATTACAGTCGAGGCTGTGATTTGAGCCCGAGCCGCAGGCAACTTAGCTCACTTGTTACATAATATACTATTATTCACCATTAAACGTAACCATCTTTTATTTATTATTTAATCATTTATTTCCATTACCATCACTAGGACAGCTAAGTAGTTAACCAAAACCTCCTTGTCACTTTCGAGACTCATAGCCCTGCAGTGGGCTCATTACAAAGAGATAATGATAGTTGATTTATTTACCGATTACAGCCAAGTATTCGCCACATTCCGCGCCGCGTCACTCCAGAATTCCTCTCTTACCCGCAAGCTATCGGGCGTGGGAGCTTCCTTCACGAGACAACAGAAGCAAAGGGCGCTAAGGGCCGCATTATTGGACGTTATGCAGGATACTTTTGCTAGTAAGTAGATGTTACAAAAAAAAATCACGACATATTTTAGAATTATTGTATAACCATAAATTTAATTATTATTAAATAAAACACTTTTTAAGCGGATTTATCGCGTATATTTACATTTAAAATTTTTGACTCTACGAGTCACGAGCGACTGGTGACCACGGGGTCTGCAAAGACACCGAAACGTCGAGTCAAAAATTTTAAATGTAAATATACGCGATAAATCCGGTTAAAAAGTGTTTTATTTAATAGTATGAATCGCGAAAACTTAAGACAATATTAGTTTTTATTTTTTATTATCATATTATTTTTAATTTAATGATTATATTATTATAAATTATATAATTGATTCACAATATACTTTTAGTTACTTACTAATATCATTATTAGTAATAAGGTATGAAATATTGTGTCGGTAGTGTAGGTATTAAGTATACTTAATTGAAATTGAAATCACTATGACTGTTTTTTTCCTTTTTTAATTAAAAACCTTATTTCACTCACCGCATACCCTTAAGGTAATAGCTGCTAATCAATGATTTGCTCAGCTGATCAAATATGAACATTGAGCTATGACCTTATGCAATATTACACACACTAGTTAATATGAAACGTTACCACAGAATAAGTAATAGTTGGTACAGAAGAATTACTCCGCAAGAAGATCTAAATAAATTCGAGTCTTGCTACGACGCGATACGGTGGAATTCAGCTCGCACAGCATTACGTACCTGCAAATTTATATACCTAGAAGTTTTGTCTCTTTCTATCGCATGCCTCTTATCTTTTCTTACGCTGTTAGGGTTGCTGCCTAGTGAAGAATAATTAATCTCCTTATTTGTAATTAAGTATCTACCGATGTAGGTATTACTGTTATTCTACCTTTGTAAAAAATATTGTTTAAACTTACCTACAGTACCAAATGAAAAAAAAGTGACGACGAATAATTAGTAATACTACATATGTTTTGTTTGCTAAATTGAACATAATCAAATCCAAACATAATCTAATTGAATATTTGTTTCTTTTTATGTCCATTTTTAAATACTATTTGCGACCTCGATCATAGAATTACTGTGAGTGCTATTAGGTAGGTAGGTATCTACAACGTCCCGACGGGCGCGCGCGTGATACACGACCCATTCGAGTTGCGCCGGCGGAGCGCTTCGCTGTAGGTAAATAACGGATGTACCGCGCGGAGTGAGCCAGGCCTGACGTTACTTATGTTGATTGCGATCTATATTTTTTTTAAGATTCCTAAATTATAAATTTTATTAGTTTTAAATGTCTTGTTTTGTACAGAGGTATTGTTTATTTATAATGCATGCTGTTTTTTTTAACTTGTAATTTTTGTGTGTATTAATGCAATTAACTGATTCTATTCTATTCTATGTATTTATGTATACAGGGCGTCCCAAGAGGGACATCAAGGGGAAGAAAGTACCTTAAATATCTTAGATATTTTATGATGCCAATCGAAAGAAAGGACAAAAACTTGTAATTCCTATTAAGTAACATAGTATTTTAAAAGAAACTAGCGAAAAATTAATCATTTTAATCAAATTAAAAAGATACAAGCAACTTCTGAAGCCAATAAAGTGAAAAAACACGTGAAATCTTTAAATGCAGAATTCCATACATACATAACGTCACGCCTGTATCCCTAATAAACCACCAGAGGTTACAAAACCATCTGACGTCACGTTTGATTAATGGTGGATAGAGACGCAGTGACAGGAGATCAGCCTATCGCCCACAAAAACGTCGAAAAAACCTCCGTCCCTTAACTTACTTTTACAGTATGCCCGGGAAGAGAAGCAGCTGGCACATTGTATGTATTTCTTTCGCTCCCAGACCAGCATGGAAGGTACTGCAGAATTACTGATACTCAAAAATCATGTAAAGTCTTCTTTCAGTAAAATACCCTATCTACGATATTTACGTTACTTTCCTTTGATGTCCCATAGTCTTGGGACGCTCTGAATACTTATAACATTAGCTATCTGTGAGTGAAAGCCCGATCAAAATCGGTCCAGCATTTTCAGAGATAAACACTATAGTCAAACTTTTATTAAAGGCTAAGCCCGCGTTTACCTCAACCTCACCTGATGGTAAGTGAAGATGAGGTCGAAGATGACAGCACACGGGCCTAGGAAAGATCTGGCTCTTCATAAAATATTGCCGGAACATATCCCCGCCGGAGCGGTAATATGTGGCGGCAGATTTTATATGCAGGGTGGTCGCTAGCCAGTCGGACCCTGACGGGATCCTACCACCAAGCGGGGGTCACTCGGATTAGTCGCCTTTTACGACACGCTTATCCTCGGGTGGTAGGGCTGTTCTAAGCCGACCTACACTGACAAAAACCTGATTATAAATAAACATTTAAACAAACAAACACTTAGTATAAACAAGTTAAAATCCCAAAGAGGGTGTGGCAAGTATACTCTGGCAAATAATTCAGTGCAGTAAAATTACTCAAACACGAATAATTATAATGTCTCCCTAAAATCTTTAAAAAAAGAATCTTTCACTTAGATTAATCACGCCTTCATCTGAGGTCTCGTTTGACAAATTTAGAGGTATTATAAAGATGGAGAGAGACTATTGCAGTGACAGAAGGTCAGCCTATCGCCCACAAAACTGTCAATAAAACCTCTGTCTATCCCTTAACTGAATTTTACGGCATGCCCGGGAAGAGAAGCAGCTGGCACATTCTATGTTTTTATTTCACTCCCGGTCCAGCATCGAAGAAAGAATAATGTAAATATAGATATTAAAGCCTAATGGTGCGTACAGATTGCTAGTAATATAGGTACATTACTAGCAATCTGCACATTGCGTACTTGGATGTGTCGTGGGCAGAATGTTACAAGTTCCATTACAGCAATCTGTTTACAGTTTAAAACTGACTACATCGGTTTTCACTTTTATGTTTTTATGGGCACTGTTGGTCTCTTTGTATAATTACTTTGGCTAATTATAAATTTTATACAGGGTGTAAACAAAAGTTCTTTAAACCACGTGTTCTATATGTATAATAGAGTGTGGTAAGCGATAAATTAAAATCAAAGAAGGCAAGCCTATTTAAAGTTGACCTCGCAGACTATCACGCATAACAGTACCTCCGCGTACCGCGAGATAACTTTGTTCATCAAGATACCTACAATGATACCATTTTTAGTTTCCTACCTAAACCCTTAACTTGCAAAACTGCACTGATTAATGTTAACCTTGAATAGGGATACCTACTTGAGTTTATTTTTTAATTAATCTGAAAAACTCTAACGACTACTGAATACAAGTATACGACACCCGAGACCTGCTTAACGTGCCCTCCGAAGCACGGCAGGTATTCTCAAACTCAAACTCAAATATTCTTTATTTCGTAAATATTTAAATACATTTGAAATAAGTCAAACAATTTACAAATTGAACTGAATCTACCACCACTTCGGAAAGTCGAACTGTTGAGAATAAATAATAATAATAAGTAAATAAAATCCCCAGCAATCACACCAACTACTTGGCCCCAAAGTAAACATAGCTTGTGTTATGGGATGCCATGTAGCGGACTAGGGGGGAACCTAGAATATAAATACATTTATAGATAAACACCCAGACCCGGAACATTTTTTTTCTTGTTCCGGGCGGGGATCGAACCCGCAACCACTGGCGTCTGAGGCAAATAGGTTAACCACATCGCCAAAGTGGTCGTCAGAAGAAGTGGCAAGAAACTCAACAGCTATCATCTTTTAAAAATAAGACAAAAAAATACACAATAACAATTTACAGCCAGGGAATCCCATCTTCTGCTTTTGGTATTCTGCTGATAATAAGACCAATGAACCTTCATTGAACTACTATTTAACTGTCAGCTGTCTGTTCTTCAATGTAATTACAGTTGGAATTCAATTGTGTAGTAAAACAATATGACGTTATGTTTCTTTAAATTCAGTAAAATAAAGTTTATCAAGTATAAGATACAAATTAAATTGAATCTATACTAATATTATAAAGAGGAAACCTTTGTATTTTTGTATGTTTGTATTGAAAAGGCTCAAAAACTACTGGACCGATTTCAAAATTTCTTTTACCATTGCTTAAAGAGATTCTTCCGAATCCGTATAGGCTACTTTTTATCCCGAAAATCCCGCGGGAATCGAAATTGCGCGGGTAAAACCGCGCGCAACAGCTAGTTTATAATAAACTAGCCACCGCGCCCGGTTTTACCTGCGTAACTTTTGATCCCGTGGGAATTTCGGGATAAAATATAACTATAGCCTATAACCTTCCTATCAAATGCAAAAAGAATTTACAAATCCCACTTGTAGTTTCTGAGATTAGCGCGTTCAAACAAACAAACAAAAAAAAAACTCTTCAGCTTTATATACTAGTATATATACATAAGATGGGAATTTATATCAAAAAGGAACTACCTAATTTGTGTGATGTGGATGTAGCAAGCGAAACATATTTTAATGTATTGAATATTATTATTTTCAGGACTGGAAGTGCTGGAGCGGTCAAATCCCCTCTTTCTTATCAATGCTGCCAATTTAATGGGAGACTATTTCGCAGGTAATTTAGGTTTAAAACCGACTGAGATACATACATTTTTTCATCAGCAATTAGTGATTTCCAAAAGACCTTAATTTAGGGCTGATTATTCATTATTATGCAGAATAAACTTTAGACGAGGTTGAAGCTGTTGTGTAATATTTTATTCATTAGATAACTTTTCAGGCCTTAATAATGCATAAAAACTATATAAAACATAGAAACTTAGAGTAATAATGTTAGGTATCTATAGAGCGCGCCTATTGCATTTTCCGCCTAATGCGTAGCGTAGGCAGATGAATATTATCACAGAAAGTGTTGTGAATCTTATGCAAAAATGTTAATCATTTTATCGATAACGCTGCGAATGCATGAAAACCCCCAGACAATCACTCCAACTACATGGCCCCAAAGTAGGCATAGCTTGTGTTATGGGATACCATGTAGCGAACTAGGGGGGAACCTAGAATAGAAATAGATAAACACCCAGACACGGAACATTTTTTTTTTCTGGTTCCGCGCTGGCATTGAACCCGCGCAACCACTGGTGTCTGAGGCCAAAGTGAGGCCACCGCCAAAGTGGTCGTCAATATTAGTTAGGTATACCAATTGCAAATCTAATATATAAAATTCTCGTGTCACAGTTTTCGTTGCCATACTCCTCCGAAACGGCTTGACCGATTTTGATGAAATTTTTTGTGCTTATCCGGTATCTATGAGAATCGGCCAACATCTATTTTTTTTTTCTTTTTTTTTTCATTTATATGGCAAAACTACGTTTGCCGGGTCAGCTAGTAAAATATATATTTCCTCATCAATTTACTTATTTTTTAAAATCAAGTAATTTGTTTCACTAAAAATAAACTAAAAGTGTTGCAGTGTTACAGATGTTATCAATCAACATACGTTGATATTTTCGATGAACATTAACATTTTTATTTAACGCGAGGCAAAGATTAATTTATTTAGCAACAAAAATACTGACGGCACAATAAATTAGCTGCGTAGATGACACCGATTCTACGAAGTCGTATAATACGCTATTATGCGACAGTAGTTTGATATGACAGTAGTGCTAATAAAATCCTATAAAAAAAATTGTGATGTGGTTTAAGTGAATGAATGTAATCATTTTTTTTAATAATAATATCGTTATGTATGGTAAAAAAATACTTTGGATCCTAAGATTTTATTTCCTTATGGTGCTATTAATTTCATTTTCAACGACAAAACGAATTTATAAAGTCGATTTTACATCTACTGTAACCGTTTTAAAGCACAAGGTATGTTTGGTAATTAATTAATTACATTAAAGTTACTTTAAAGATATAGTACATAACTCAAATTCAATTATTTATGAATTTCTTTAAAAATTTTTCAATCATTCTCATTCAGTACTTACACTACGAAGTTTTTAACTTTATCATTATTTTTCTATTTGACATTTCGATCTGTCAGTTTACTGCATTGAATTGTGGGTACCTTTGTGAAAAATTAATTAAAACGGTTCACGCATACCACGTTGTACAGAAGAGTTAGTTCGTATAATTTACTATGATTGTGTGAAAATTCATTAATTTCCTTTAAGGGATGTACAATTTCGAAAAAAAGACAGCCGTGGCCCAAGTTTATTAACTACTAGCTGCTGCCCGCGACGTCGTCTGCGTGAACGCTATGCCGCACCAAACGCACCTACGATTATAACACTGCTAGCGTGATAATATGTAGCCTATATGTTGACCCGACTTCTTAACTATCTTCATGCCAAATTTGAAGTAAATCCATGCAGTACTTTTTGAGTTCATCCCGGAAAGACAAACAGACAAAAATTCTAAAAACTAAATTTTGTTTCTGTTTCGATTGTAGATCATACCCCAAGTATTCTTTTAAAAAAATATTCAATGTACAGTTTTGACTTTCCTACCATTTTATTATATGTATAGATAGATTTTTTACAACACGGTCCAGTGGTAAAGCCTTGAAAGCGTAACCGTTAAACAGAAAGACAGACAGACTTTCGCATTTCAAATATTAGTTTGGTAATGTACTGTTTTTTTAAAATGTGCGTTGTATTTAATTTGATATTAAATCATAAAACTACTGCAATGTGATTTCAATTGTATATCAGCCTTTTAAAAGGATGAAAAGCTGTTAGAATTTCAAGAAAATAAGTGTTCTGCATTGAACAATCAATAATTACGTAGGTATGTACTATAACAAAGATTTCAAGCAATCACAATTACAGACTTAAGTCCCATCCCAATCTATATCAAAATATACTTATATTTTTGAAGATATTTGATATTGTTTACCTTAATTTTAAACAATATCAACCGAATTCAAACTAACCAATAATATGGTTTCGGCGGCATTACAATTCAACCAATTATTGTATGCAGCATCGACCGCGTCACACTCCATGTCATTTTATGTCAAAGAGCAAAGAAAATACAGGGTGACTGGTGACAAATTTTAGATACAATTTTAGAGCACTCTGAACTCGATTCTGATCATAATTATGTTATTAAAGTAGGTATTATATTTTTCACCAGAAATCCCTATGAATAAGTAAAGAGACCTTACTACACTTTTCCCGACGCGCCGCCTCATTCAACACGCTCACTATCTATTGCATTACGCTTATGAACCATGCGTTGCGTAATGAATTCTGTAACTTACGGTTAAGTTTACTTAGTTAATTATTAATAGTTATTTTTCTCTTCATGTAAGATCTCGAATTATCACGTCCTGGAATTTCGAAAATGACCCACCAGTCACCCTGTCTAATCACTAGATCAAAGAGGCAACAGAGCAGCGCGGACTTTATTGTCATGCTCCCCTTTCGCGTCTGCTTCACCCCCTCGGCGATTGATTTTTTTGTTCAAAATATATTATAACTATTAGTTATTTATGAAATGTTACATCAGAATTATATTTTATTTGTTTCGGGGTATCGTTTTTGTACGTTCGAACCGCACATTTAACCATTTTAATGTGTTAAATATCGAAATAAACACAGAAATTCGTTCCTGACATAAACATGTCGAGCTCTCAATAACGACTAGTTTTCAAATGATTCCTATGACACTGACAGTAATTTCCACAACATAACCTTGTAGTGCCGTCACCGTTACATCAGAATCGTATTGGAGGCTTCTAAAAATGGCATTTATTTATTTTATACCTTACGAAGTAACTTTTGCAGAACGGAAACGTAAAGTGTGATTGATGTAATTTCTTGCAAATGTTATGAATTGTTATAATTCCAACGGAATATCATTTTATTGGAATATAGCTACGTAAAATAAATAAATGCCATTTTTAGAATTTTCTAATTTCTAATGCAACGGTGACGGCACTACAAGGTTATGTTGTGGAAATTATTGTCAGTGTCATAGGGATCAAGATTCGCCGCGCCGACTATAGTGCTTGCGGTGACAAGACAGCGTTGTTCTCACCCGTGCCTACTGTTCCCACTTGGTTATGCGTGCTCTATACTTTATTATTATTACTCTAAGGTTTGAAACCATAAAACCACTGTGCTGTTACTAATCAAATATCATAATATTTCAGAGGCTCGGCTCTGCAATGGAAACAAAGTGCACATATTAGCAAGTCCGCTAATACAGTACATGAGGGCGTTACTGTCCAGTGACGATATAAGAGCACACCGTAGTTTAGCAACTCAGGTATGTATTTATTTTTATGTTATTTAAAAAAAACAACAGTGATACAACACAAAACAAATAGAGAGTTTTTTTGTAACTTGGTATGGTAACCCTTGTAAGGTTGAGTTAAATAAAATAATTATTATGAAATGCCAAAAATATAAATGTTAACTTATACAGGGTGTTATTTTATAAGATCATAATCTTTTAAGGTCATTTTCAACATTTTCCTGTAAACTCATAGGCTGAAATAAGATATTTAAATTTTAGTGTTCCATTCGAAAAACTCCTCTGTGGTAATTTAAAATTTAAAGAGAAACTAGTTACATATCCAGTTCATAAAGTGCACAATAAAAACTTCCAAATTTAGGGAAATTAGTTCATTTGTACTAATATTGCATGCAAATTTTCCCCATAACATAACAAGTCACTCTGACAGACTTATTGCGCATGTTGTAAAAAAACATATCTGTTCGAACGCTAAACATAAAAAAATGACAATGACAGTCTACCTATAGTAACTGTTTTATGCTCGCTTTTATTATTATAATGGAGCAGGGAACGAACAAAAAAGATTCATAGATGCAATACTTCTAAACTGCAACTTGATAGCAATACAAAAAGGATTATGTTCACATAAAGTAACACCCTGTATATTCTAATAAGCAAATATGTACACTGTGTAACTTCGTTCCTCAACACAATTCTGTTCTCCTTCACAGTTGATGCAAAACGGACGCGAACTCCTCTCGGTACTTCCACAAGAGTTGGACGATCTCTCCATTTCAATCCGACTCCGATTGCTTAGTCCCCCACCGGTCAGCATCATATGGTTGCTTCTCTCCGCAGACTTGTGCCTTAACAGATTCCTACCGCTACCAAACACTCTACAACAGTTCTATGCTGCACATTTAGAACTAACATCAGATGATAACTACAGCGAAGTCAGCTATGGATCATGGAAAAAGAGCCCTGAAAAAGATTTTGCACCGGACACGAGTCAAGACTTAGCCGATAAAGTCAGTCTGAACGTCTCCCAAATTAGTTTAAATGAGAACGGGGAACTGAAACCCAAATTGAGACCTATCTTAGGAGCTGGTGCTGGTAAACTCAGACAAGAACAAGTTGGTGTTAATCAAGATGGCTATGAAACATGGACTCCGAAGAGCCTGAGTAAAAGATATGACCTTAACTCCTGGAGACAGGAAGAAGAAGAAAAACAGGAGGAAACACCAGTGTTCAACCCAACTGTTTTACCTCCAACCTTGCCTAATTTCACCGTTCCACCTCCAAACATTAATAGATATAGCTATCAAGAAACCTATCCTAACTACCTACAGCAAGGCGACGGTGCTTATATACAGAGCCAATTTCCAATTAACAACACGAATTTTACTCCGCAAGGTGATTTTGTTCCTCAATACTCTGATAGACCAAACTCAACCCCGGATAGAGTCACTAATGAAACTCAGCAATCCTGTAGCAGAAAAACCAGTTTTAACGCTGGTTCTGGAGACTTCATACCCCAGCCGGCTCAAACAGAAACTCCAGTGAACAAAGAAAAATCCGGAAGCAAACCTATAGAGAACTGGCGTAAAGAGAAAAGTGACTTAACCGAAGATGCAAATAAAAACAGACAGCGTAATTGGTCAAGACAACGTTCCAACGATGACATTACCAGCGAAGAGGAGAAATTCAAAAGTACCCGAGCCTCCAGAGACTCAATACCGGGCAATTCAAGGAATAGACAAAGTAGACGTAATAGTACAGATAAGGAAACTGGCAATTCTGGTAAGACTCCACCTAGAAGACACGTTTCTGATGTCCCGAGGAACAATAAGTACTGGGATCATGATGACCGTTGCGATAAGGATTATAACAGTTAGTGAAATTTACTAAGTCAGTACTTTAGTAGTTTTTGTATAAACGCTAGCTATTTTTACTGTCCAATGGGTGGTTATTGAGAAATTTCAGGTGTTCTTTAATACGTTTTAATGGTTCGCATGTACATAAATATTTGACTTAAGGACGAAGATATTTTATAGGTGCGTTCACATGAGGAACGAATAGTTGCATACTTTTATAGTCATTATAGAACATTTCAAACCCAAACTGCCTATGTACATGTCTAAAAAGAAGTCATTGTTTGAAAATATGGATTTTACTGAACGTCTGAATGTAAAACTCAACTGAAAAAGACGAAAGACAAACATAGCACTTGTGTTTGTGACCTCTCACTAACTGGGATAAACATTTATGGCTCATCGAGTCTTGGTAAAAGGCAATGGAATTTATTTTTGTTTCTCGTCTTTAAAAATATTAAAGTGTTATTTTAGCACTTTATTCAATTACAAAATTCAAGATAATTATTTATTTCATTGTCTAAAATTATAAAAGAATACCCCTAGTTCCGCTGTGTATTCTCCATAAAACATGCATGCACACAAGTATGATGCTATTTGGTCTGAGCGTTGGTTTGGTTAATAAATTAAATACAACATAATATTATTTAAAAAGTCCCATGGTTGAATTGGAAGATGACTTTGTTTTAATAATAAAGATTTTTAAGCCTTTGGAAACTCAATGAAAATATTGAAATAACCTATAAAAAAGGTTCAAAGTTTCGTTTCAGCCTTATGCCAATTCGATGTTAGAAATAAATTAGATAAATTAATGTATAATAGACTTATGCTAGTTGAAGGATTAACTACAATTAAAATATTAGCACCACTTTCAAAGCCTCTTTTCTCATTGGTTAAATGTAAAAAACGGAAAACTAGTTAATAAAACTAAATAAAGAATTAGTCATAATGTTTGTATGAATGAAAGATTATGTGAATATATTGTAATATTAAAATAAAATTTAGGTACCTAATTAAGTTGCATGATTAGATAAATTAAGTTAGTTACTCATACAGTTCTCGAAATGTGCGGAGATGGATACACTTTTTTATTTTTTTTATTCGGAATAAAATGGTTCAGGAAATTACTCAAATTGGTGCTACATGCGTTTTTTTTATTTTGAAATTTGTACAAAGTGTAGTGTATAAATTATGCCTCTTTTCTATATCTAAATATCTTGTATTCTTCCAGCCTTAAGCTTTGCATTGATCCACGTATTTTTTGTCCCAAATATTCGAGTAAAAAGATATTTTTAAAATCATTTTTTTCTTATTTGTCTTTAATATAAAACGGCATTAAAAAATACTAAAAGAAACCTAAAAGTGTTCGTTAAAAAAAAACATTGAAAGAAACTTCAGAACGTGTAATTTATATAGTTACTTTTAATGAATAGGACAAGTAACAAAAAAGTGACTAGATAATTGGTTGCCAGTAGAATGTATCAAAAATAGGATTTTCTTTTAACTATTTTATGTTACTATAAATATAAATAGGAAAAGCTCAAATTGTTCTCAATTAGACGTTATTTAAGATTTTTTTTTAACTTAACAATTCGTAGATATACAGGGTCTGTCGTAATGAATTGATAACCCGTTATCTGGAGTTGGAGTTCCGGATGTAAGACTGTAACAATACTGTATGTATTTATCGGAATACTCAGCCATATAAAAATGGTGGCGACTTTTATACTTTTTCATAAATTTCCGGAATTTTTTCATTCAACTCGCTGCAATTCATTTTCATCAAAGAATTTTGGTCACCGTCCATACATTCAAAAACCTGTCACTTATTTTATTGACCCCGTCTTGAATTCGTTGGTGCTTCAAACGGTTGTTTATTGTATTAAATATATAAATCTATTATCAATATTTTTGAATTCGATGCAGAAATAAAATTATTTCATAAAATAAATACATACCCTGTCAATGTCAGACGTCAATTCAGACTCAGACTTATAAAAATAACAATTGTGTTAGTTTCGCAGCCGAATTGTATTAAATATCAGGATATTAGCTTAATTCTTGCGTAATAATAAGCCTACTGCAATGTAAAAATAATTAACATAATAGACAAGGCACACAAAGGACTGCAAAAAAATACATATCAATCAAATCTGACGTTGAGGTCTGATTTATATATTTGAGTGACAGAACCCGCATCTCATATCTTATAGCTACGTTCAGCTTAAATATTTAATTACAATAATTAAAAGTATGTATTTACTGACATAATAGTATTTTTATTTTTACATTATCTTTGCTCTAATATCATTTTTAGTTTCGGCCCTTCATAAGGTTGATTTCTGTAAAACTTAAAACAATAGATTGGCTGCATTCAAAAACAATATTTCTCGAAAGTATTTAAAAATTATTTTCTTTTTTTCCATGGACTTTCTGATTACGGGTTTAATTTTTTTGCGATGTATTTGAAACTAAGACGCGTCTTGCGGCTATCAATCACTTCAATTAGTTGACAGTTCATAATTCGCCTGCCTTCTTTAAGTATTTTTGTTTAATTTCTACTGAATTATATTCTTAAAGAATTGTTTTACTTTATTTTATACAATTTTAGGTGTTCTTAACGTAAAACCTTTTCAAAATTATATCAACTTACAACAAAACTTTAATAATGTTTTTAAGTTTTTGCATTTAAAATGCTCAATTATTCTTAAATAAATGAAAAATGTGATAAATAAAAGTTATCCTGGTCGGGTAATTTTTATTTATCACATTTTTCATTTATTTAACAATACTTTACATAAGCACTATTCAGACACTAACTAGGATATTCAGAAGAAAACCAGATTTGTGGAATAAAAATACCGTAACTCCACGATAATAATGTAACGAAAGTGAACGAATTTAAAATTGTCAGGCTCTAATAGTTTCATGCGAAAAACATGTTGCGAAATGTTATTACAAAATTGAAAAGGATCACGAGGTAAAAAACGGTCAAAAACGGAAATAGGAGCACACTCCCTGCGTTAAAAGGATGGTTAATCACTTGTAAAGTATCTTTATATAATACAACAATTACGACCAAGTTTTGCAACAATTGTAACATTACTTGAAAAATGAAAATTCTGACCTTGATCAGTGGTCTCGCTCCTGTAATTTAATGTTGCTTGTAAACCACACATAGTTACACATAGAATCTACACATACTAGACAAGTTTTTAAGATTATGGGCAGCTACACTTCCATTCTTTTTTTTTGTCACAGTAGATGATAAAAATTTACACTATGAAAACTTGCAAAAAATTATTAAAAGTTAAAAACACATAAAATTGTATAAAAATTAAGTAAAACAGTTCTTTAGGAATATAATTTAGTAGAAATTAAACAAAAATACTTTAATTTGATGAAGTGGCAGCTACATGAATGAAAGAATTCGGGAAATTTATAAAAAAGTATAAAAGTCTCTACCATTTTTATATGGCTGAGTATTCCGCCAAAAAGATACGATTTTCTTACAGTCTTACATTCGGGCCAACTCCACATAACGGGTTATCCATTAATTACGACAGACCATGTAAAAGGTCTTTTTCCGGTGATACATAAAAAAATTAAATACTAAGTTACTATTTGATACTAGATGATTTGATAATTCAGATATCGAAATTAAATTATACCTTTAACTTATTTCAATTTGAACAAGAGGCAGAAGTACAGCAGTATGAGTTTAAGAACTGATTAAAAAAATATTAAGTAGTACATTTTATAGCTACGTCTGTAAAGATTTTATCTTTCAAGGTCTGTAGATTAAATGGAAAACTCTTTATGTAAAATTGACGCATTCGATGTGCTTGGCTTGTAGCAAACGGCTTCATTTTGACATATAGTTTTCATGAGATGATATTGATTTTGAAAACCAAAATTGAGCCTTAACACTGGGCTCTATAAGACTTGAAATTCCTTAGTTTTAAGCCTCCGTAATGTTAATCTATAAAATCAGATTTTGTAAACAACTGTTGAGTTTGAATTCCCCAAATTTGACATTAGAGAGTGAAATGACAAATAGGGCCCTCTGATTCTCTCAAAATTCTTTCTTCAGAAAGGATTATTCAATATTCCATATAAATAATAGTCAAGCCTTGATATTTTTTTCTGATGTTCACACAACAACGGAATTTTTTGTTTTCGGCAGTATCAAGCTCATATTTTAAAAATAAATATTACGAAAACAATTATAATTTGCAGTTTAAGTTAACGTTTCTCATTTTACAACTTAATTTAAATTAAAGATTTTCATTTATTTCTATCTCGAGAAGATTAAATTACATTATATTTGAGAATCAACTTAGTGAAATTGGAAAATTGATTGTTAAATAAATTATTTATAGTTTTATAATTTAGAATTATTTAATATTTTTGCGATTCATTGGCTCGTAAAATTGTAATATGTAGTTTGTCAACTTTTGATGTGATATGCGAATGAGTATAAGAAATATTACTTTTGGAAATATTTATTATTGCAAAATTTCGAGTATTTTTTCAAGCCAGTACGACTCAATATTAGATTTCTACACTGAAATGCTAACATAATAGCTTCGGTTGGAAAAGAAAAACTAGAAAAGGTTCTTATAATTACCATAAGTAGGGACATAGTAAAATGGAAAGGTTATAAAATAAGTAAACCAATGAAGTGACTGCAAGCATTAAAAAATGATATACAACGTTATTTTTTGTTCATGCGAAACCTGGTAACAGTTTGTTTAGAATCGGTAGCAAAATCAATTGTTTTTATACCATGTTATATTTTAACTCAATAATCTTATAGCGCCTTAAATTATGTACACACTCACTCGCACGCGATCCTAGGATGCAAGGTACCTACGTCGTATGAAGCGGTAGCGAGCGAGAGCCGCGAGCGTGGTGTCCTCACTCGCGCGTCAAATGCAAGGCACTACAAGAGGCTTGAAACTTGCTGAGTTTTTAAGATAATACCATAATTTTTTGATCGAAAAGATTTCGCATGAACAAAAATTGACGTTTGTATACACGGTGTGTTTTTTATTAGAGCATAATACTTAAAAATATTATGCCCTTTAAGGATTATGCTGTAATAAAATGACACCCTGTATATTTGACTTTAAATACTTTATAACATTGAAGACACAGCAGGCTAGATCAATTTATAATGTATGTTAGTATTAGAACAATAAGATCTATTATGTCTGAAATAACTTTGGTGCAAAGGTACTCATGTCTGCTAAGTATAATTTAACGGAATAAGCTAGATTTATAGATTTTCTAAGAGATGTAATAAGCCTTATAGTTAATAGTAGTTTTATTTCTAAACATTTTGAATATTTTGTACTTAAATTTCAGACTTATCTGAATGGAACAGAACTCGATAAAATATTGAAATTTTCAGTCTGAATTTCCAAAAAAAAAAAATTTGGAAAAATAAATTTATTTTTCATTATAGAGATGGTTGAAAGATCAACCATTGTATAACCATGCCAAAATAATGTATGAAGAACCCATCTATACCTACAACTGTTTTAATTTAATTGTAAAAAAAAAAGTCAAAAGTCACCCGCTTTGTAAATAAATACATATTGTCTATGATTTATTGGCAAATTGACATTTCGTTGACAACTAGATTGAAAGAAACACAACTTTTTAAAATACCGCCACAATCAGAAAATAAAGACGTTTTTTTTTCTTTTGACTTGATATCTCATTTGTTGATATTTAGGTTAGTTTCATAAGATTTTGCTCAATAGATTTTCTTTAGAATGTCACTAAACTAACACAGATGCAAAACTTTCAAAAACAAAAAAAAAATATTTTTTTTTTAACTTTTTTTTTAACTATTTACTAAACAAAAACCCTTAGCTCAAACTAATGTCGATCAATTTCAATACCTATACAATCATGGTTTCCTAGCGTCCAAGTTTTTAATGTTTGTTTATTTGGTTTTTATAGTAGCGCTGACATAATAAGAGACCGATATGAATTATCGGATTTTATGAATTATCGATAAAATCGTTAAAAGTTGTACAGTTAGCGTCAAATGTCAAGAGAACCAGAAATAGGCTATGAGGATTGTGCAGTACACATTTTTTTGTATTTAAAATTGCTATCGTGTAAGTCACATTATTCTAAACTCTTGTTCTACTTATTTGCTGCTATTTATAATACTGTGAATATTCAGTCTTTGTATTAAAATAGTATGATTTGAGACTTTAACAAAGCTTGACTTATCTTCCCAATTAATGTCAAGGTTATTCAAGTCATGTGCCTTGTGTAACTGTAAGTTTGTAGGCAATCGATTGTATGAGCCCTGCAAGTTGATATTGCGCTCCAACCTTGTCGGATTAAATTCCGTGTGACGTCATTCAGTGCAGTTTCCATGCTTATGGTTGGTCAAAGGTACTGAAAACTCAAAGCGGCATCGTCATTCTGACGTCATAGTAATGGTGGAAACCCACATTATCTATTTGCGAGGGTATACACATATTGAAATGGACCGAAGTTAAAGACTTTGTATTTTGATTATAGCTTTTATTCTGAAATTCAACTGTAAATAAAGGATTTTATATCGTTTTACATGGAGACTCGACATCGAATCTATGAACCATGTTCAACTTTCAGAATATGAGCCTGAAATGATTAAGTGGGTTTATTTCGTACGTTTAACTTAAGATAGCTCCCAGAGTTGAGAGTGTGTTTCAAATTTGAGGGCCTTAAAGACTGAAGCAGTCCCAATTGAAATTAAACTGAACTCATAATAAAAACCGCCTCATTTACGTGTCAAATATTTAAATACAATACTTGTATGATGTGTACTTAGTCCCTTTTAGTTGACAATGATTTACGATAAAAAAATATGTATGGATTGGCTCAAATATGTGAATATTTTACTTGTGACTCTTGGCTCCTTGCAAAGCCCTTCCAGATTACGATGTTACAATTGAATTGTGAATGTGTAACGTCAAGTCGCTAAAAGTCCTTTGCTTTATAATTCATACTTTTATAATTTAAAGTATGTTTTATAAATTATATTTATATACCTACTATGATCGGGTGAATTCAATAAAAGTCGATGTTTCATTCGTATCAATGTCATTGTTGTAAATCCTCGCAAATAACTTGGGCAAGATTGTAGTACCTCATGGGTAATAATTTTATATACAACAAAAGTGGGCCGTAGGTACTCGACTACACACTCTAATTTTAAATCTCTGTAATGTCAAACTAGGCTTTGTAAGCAACTGTTGAAGTGTAATTTGAAAAATTAGAGAGTAGTCGAATTGAGCTAAATGACTTTTGACCTCTCATTTCCATGCTCTTGTTCTAGTTATTTGCGCGTGACTGTATGTACTATCGAACTAACTGAATCATAACCCACAACAAGCTCATTTTGGCAAATCGTCTAAATGCTAGCAGGTCGAAATTCACTTGAAGATAGGTTTCCTTGGTGACGAACTTATTATATGCCCGTATACGCAGCAGGACCCTGGATAAAAATTTAACTACAATAGTTAGGTAAAAAGTTATAATGCACTTTTTTAATACGCGATAGACCTTGGTACAATTTTAACCGTTTTAAACGAATTTTCAGCAAAATGGGTCAATTCAGTTGGTTCGATGGTACTATTATTGATTTGGATAAAGGACTTTTAATTATGCTTCTATAAAACCACCCACTACAACTTTTTTTTGTTGATTATTATTTTATAGTATAACTTTGCAGTTTGTTACTCCAAAGTTTGTATTTGACAAATTCTGTGTATTTTCTAAAACGCCTCTTTAGGCGTAATTTATGTGTATTGAGTAATGTGTTTATAGCAAGTTTTTTGTTATGCATTTAGCAAAAAAGGAATATTATGTTTTCGTGGCGACTTAGAATGTCGTTGAGATGGGTTACATATAAAAATTATGTATTAATAAATTGAAATTTGATTTCTTGAAGGCTTTTATTTTCTCTCTTTACAAGCAATTTTCTTAACCTAATAAGCGGAGTATTTTATTCTTAAAGCTAATTTGGACAATATTTTTTTTACTTATACTAAAATAGATACTGAATAAAAAAACGAAAAAGTTAGGGCAGACTAAGGATAAACATAATTAGAATAACTTTTTGTGTTGTAGGTATGTATATAATTCTCTATTTTCAACAATTAGCATTATAAGCTCGCCCAGAACCCAATTGGGTTGAAAACTGCCTACTTTTTTCACTGGAGGCGCGCTTACGCTTGACCCATAACAACTGTCAAATACCGAATTGCGGACCCACCGGCCATACGCCTGGTGGTATGGTGGGACTTGACCATACCACCGTGCTAGTGATGGAATTTGAAAAAAAAACACCATTAATATAATAATAGTTATATAGTAAAAGTTAATTTTATAGTGATTTTTATCAAAATATTAGAAATTCATCATTGCGTAGTTTATACAAAATGGATACCCAGTTTCTCTGAGGATTTACACTTGTGAAAGTTGTGGATGTACTTGATTTAAATGTAGGTACATAGTACGGTTTACATTTTGATACAGTTACAAGTTGTTATATTGAAATAGGTACCACAAAAAATAACACTGAACGAGCAATTTCGATTACAACTTGTTCATTTGACAAGGGTCAAGCATATAAAGTGTCATCTATTTAGTTCGTTTCCTTCTCCATTAAGACATCTTGGCAGCTTCTGAAATTCTATCGGACATTTTCCATAGAAATTTTTCAACATACTTACTTTTTAGGGTAGGTTCAGATGACAAGCGCTCAACGCGCGTTTTGATAACGCGCGTTTACAACTACATACATTTTATTCAGGCCGTACACCTGCTAACGCGTGTTTTAGTAACGCGCGCGTTCAACGCTGCGCTAGCGCTCGACTGTTGTCAGCGCGCGTCAACGCGCGTTAACGCGCGCTTTGAGATCATTGGTTTTCTATGTTTCCGTTCAGTTGAGCGCGCGCTTTCGACGCGGATAGACGTATTTTAGGGTTCGTCAAGTTCGTCCGAAAATCGTCCGAAATGGAAACCGAAGCTTTTAATACGGAATTATTAATTGGTGAAATAGAGAAACGTCCTGCGATATGGGACATGACAAGTAGCGATTATTCAGATAAGAATTTGAGAAGACGGGCTTGGGAAGAACTCGTCCTTATATTTTGTGAAGGACATGACAATGAAGAAAAGAAGAAAATATTATGTGAGTATATATATTTATTTACATTTACAATCGGTTTGTGTTACAAGTTAAATATAACGATCCTGCCAATCTACTTTTCCTTCATTAATGAAATAGTTTGTTAAATGTACTCGAACATTATCCGCCTGTCGCACAGCACGTCCGGTATAATGTGAGGCTAGATTTTCCAGGGGTGGCGTATAAAGTGTGTCTTCAAAATTGTAGCCATCCCTGATTCTGACATAATTATTTAGTGTACATATCGCTTTTACGATCTTTTCTGCAAAACCGATGTTAACATCTAACGGCTTGTGTAAAATGCGCCATTTATTGCACATTATGCCAAAAGTACATTCAACATACCGGCGTGCTAATGTCAAACGGTAATTAAATATTTTTTTAGCATAAGTTAGTGACCTTCCCCCATATGGACGCATTAAATTCTCCATCATGCCAAAAGCTTCATCAGCCACTATCACATATGGCAACGTTGTCGGTCTATTTTGTATTAACAATGCCTTTGGCTCAGGTAGATCTAATGACCTTTCTGTCAGCTTTTTGTACAATGAAGAATTCTTGAATATACCTGAGTCACTGTTTTTACCGTAGGCACCTATGTCAACCCACAGAAAACAATAGTTTGCATCCGTTAGCGCCAATAAAACTAGCGAAAAATAATTTTTATAGTTATAATACATAGAACCCGTGTGTTCAGGCTGGATTAACCGTATATGTTTCCCGTCCAAGGCTCCCAAACAATTGGGAAACTTTGAGTTCTTTTCAAATATCGTGGATATTTCACACCACTTTTCTTTCGTTGGTTCACTCATAACAACGGGCCTTAATTTTTTCCAAATAGTTTCACATACATGTGGTATTATAGTAGCCACAGTAGATTTTCCAATTCTATAGTCGTAGCTTAATGTCCCAAATGAACATCCAATGGCCAAATATCTGGAAACAAACATAAACTATTACTAAATACTGTTTTTTTTTCAGCGTCAGCCCTGCAAAAAAAGTGGAAGAGTTTACGGGATAATTATATGAGAGAGGTGAAGAAAATAAAGACTGTCAAATCTGGATCAGGAGCTTCCAAATCTTCGACATATATTCATTATAATAGACTACGAATTCTACAGGCATCAATTGCCAACAAAGATACAGAAAGTAGTTTCGATGCAGATAATGCATCAACTTCGTCAGAGGTTGCTGAAGTAGAAATAAGTTCTGGCTTAAAGTGTCCTAAATCTACTTCAAGAAAAAAACAAAAATTAAATCCTGCTGATGAAAGATTTGCAAACATATTAGAGCAGAGTTTAGCACAGAAAAATGTGTCTCATCCAAAAGAAGGTGACGATGAAGACAAGCTGTTTTGTTTGTCACTCGTTAAAGAGATTAAAAAAATTCCGGAATATAGGCGACTTCAAACTAAAATTGCCATTTATAATTTAATTTTGCAAAACCAAAATGAATTTCAAGGACCACAACAACAGACATATGAAAATCAAAATTACCCGGTATCACAACGAAGAAATTATTCATCACAAGAGCAGCGTCATCAGTCATCAGCTTCTGTTGAAGGCTTTCGTTATCATGATTATAGATCACAGCAGTCTAGTGTGTCAAATAATTTTGCACATTATGGTTATACTACAGCAATGGGGTCTCCATCGCCAGTAACACCTACTCCATCGCCAGCACCAACTAATGTCAGCAATGAATCAGAGTTATTCTGCGAGTAACAAAATGTTATTTTTTCTTTAAAAAAATTGTTCCTAAACAAGTTGATTTGATTTATTTGATTTATAGATTATGTTGATTATTAAAAAACTTACCTCAATGTAATTATGAGTTTTTCTTCCGGTGAAATGCTATATCGCACAGCGTTTTTATCTGCTACGAGTTCATCGTTTATGAGAGTCAGTAAGTCATCAAATGACTTGATGGACATTCTGAAGTAGTTAAAGAATTTGGGCTCAAATTGCCTTAACTTAGGATATAAAATAATGTACTGACTTTCAGTCAGCCTGGTTGACAAAATTGGGTGAACCCAATATCTCCGTCTTCTGTTGTGTCGTTTCTGCCGTCTGTATAAAATCACCGATAAAACTGTTTCTACGTCCATCTTCGACAAATGTAGAACTCAAACTGGCCGCAACAACGCGCGTTTAACGCCTGACAAGCGCGCACTATACAAAAATTCAACGCGCGTTCAACGCGCGTTGAGCGCTTGTCATCTGAACCTACCCTTAATTTGCGAACTCCGTTACGTAAACGGGTTTTGTTTCTTTGTGCAAGGGCGCCAAGCCCTAAACTCGAGTGTTGATTCTAGCCCTAGCATTGTTCTGGAAAAGTACCTACTGGCGTTGAAACCTATTAATAATAACAATGACGTCTTCGGAGAGTTCGATTATTTGAGTTATTTTTACACAAGCTTTATGCCTGCATACTTTGACTTTTATTACAAAAGCTAAACGAAAAGACAAAGGGTGTTTAAATTTTGAGAATAAAAAGAGAAGTACTTGGTTGGTTAACTTCTTCACGTTAGTTTAGTTGAATGAAGCTCATGTCAAGAATGTGAAATTAGGACACAAAATTACATGATTGATCCGTCAGTTAATCAGACGTCAGATTTAAAAAATGCTCGTTACAGATGACTGACATAAGCCCTGTGTACAACGCCATCTACATATTCCACTTTTTTTTTAATTTACAATTTAAGACCCTTCAATGAGGAGATAATTAATATATTTTCTATTATTAATGAAGTTACATAGGTATTATACTCATTTATAACTAAACGCATTTCGAAATTGGCAGGCAAATATAACGATGCTTCTGGCAATTTTTGATCTGAAGCTTGCCATTTTTTACTTTTAATAGTGGGACAGCGCTGTATACCTAATTAAAAAAATTCAATGGTAGATGATTTACAAAATATTGTAAAGAAGCACTAAATTCTATTTTATGTAACCTGCAATAAGGGCGGGGTCGAAACTCATCTCAAAAACACCATTGTTCCGCAGATTTAATAGATTATAGCCCCAAATATTTATTTCTTTAGAGTCTGACCATTGAAAGCTGTCCAAGAAAAAAGGAGGTAATTTTGAAAATCAAGATGCGCTACCTGGCTTCACGCTGCTTAAACGATGTTAATACCTACTATTGCACATACATCGAATAAATAACGTCCTCCTTTATCGTAGTCGATAAATAAATAGTCTATACTTCATTTGGGCAGGGTAAAACCAGCATTGCAAATGTTGACTTTTTAAAATTCGCGCTTTTTTTCGTGGACAGCTTTCATTGGTCAGACTCTACGTATTGTATTTTTTTTTTAAATTGTGATCTCAAGCTTATGCTAAATCTATTAATCCACGATATTCTCAATCATTCAAGTATCATAAAGTTGGCTTTATTATCTATCAATACTTAATATACTTACATTTCAGTTAGTTGAATTTATACATAATTCCTTAAAGACAAAGTATTTAATAGAATGCATTTGATTTCAAATTCACATTAATGTTAGTGAAAATTTCAACAGTCAAGAATTATTATAGCGCTATGGGCACACCTAGCAAATATGACAAGTGATTGATCATACTAAAACTGCAAAGGATCATTTCAGTTTTATCCTTCAACTATACCTGTCTCGACTTATAGTTTCTTTGAAATTAGGCTATATTTTCATCACTCCGAGCAATTAATAATAATCGTTTTGAAATTGAATGCATTCGATTGTGCTTAAAAGTTAAAAATACTAAAAATGGACAGGTACGATCAAATCACAATGTACGCTTAAGCGTTATCAATACTTTTTTTTAAATAGAAGTAGGTATATAATTAAATCGTCAAATGACTTGGCAATCTAACTTTTACATGTACTTAAAGAGTAAAGTGTGCACTTCTTAAGGTCTATAGTCCGGTGCTAGTTCTTAAAAATTAAATGTAGATTTTCATCAGTTATATAACTGGCTTGTAAACAAATAATACCAAAAATGATGATAAAGCATGCGCGCTTTAAAGAATAGACACAGATTATTTCTATAATTTTTTGCAAATTTTGATTACCTATATGGAAATAAGCACAGCCTCTGTAGGCATTTAACCTACCTACTTGATGTTTTTGCTTATTTATCTGAGTACTTACTTAGGTTCATAAATTGATAAACAATTTAAAAGATTTGACCATTGAAGATCGCATCAAGAAATAAAAAAAACTGTTTTTTTTTCGTAAATGAATCTCCCCTTTTTGGCATGAAACGGAAGTTGTCAATCAAAGTTTTATAGACTATTCGATGTGTTGGATACATTTACTAAGTTAGCTTTTACGAATCACATTTATTTTAAGTACTTAGACGAGTGGCGCAGAAAAACATGTAATGGAAGAATGCGTAATCTATAACTACTAACTAATATGATAAAACTAAGGCCTTTTTTGTTTTAAAACGCAAATCTCATAAACCTACCAGTTGGATTTTTTTTTATTTGATGGATAAGCTCTTGAAGAAAGTTTTAGGGAAGGCTATATTTTATAAGTTATTTACTAAACATACACGGGTAAAACCGCCTGTGGCTTACATACAATAGCGAGCTTGTATTATTTCTATTGAACTTTAACTAACCTAACATTAAAATGGGATTTCTTCTGTTGCTTTTTATTTAACGAACTAGAATCTGCCATAGATCCCATGTAAAAGAAAAAAATATTAGGTACTTTTGTTAATGGCAGCAACGGAAGCCATCTTCTATTGTTTTAAATAGCTTTTTTTCAATCTTTTATTTAGCTTTAGCGGGATATTTTAAATATACTTAGTACTTTAATAACTATAAAATTCTATTCACAAAAATCAAGGAATATGAATAGTTCCTCACCTACACTAAACATGAGTACTCTAAGCAAGTGTGACCAGTCAATTCCTTGGCCATTTACAATTACGCAATAAAGAGTTAAGGTCTATTATTACCTAGATCTATTTCAATTCCAAAAAGGAACATCATTTTAAGCAAAGATCGTTTTGTATCAAGTTGAAGCTAATATTCAAGGTTTAATTTATCTGTGGCTCATAAAATCTTTTAAGTGGCCAATAAACCATAACTTATTGCTTCATTTGCATTAATACCTACAGTTATTTATGCTCACCCAAATCATAAAGTATGTAGATAAAAAAAAGCAAAATCGCATTTTTTATATCAATTCAATACTGTTTAATAGATGAGTAACTGAGACAGCAATACTTTCCGATCTTGACATGTCAAACCTATTTATTTTGAACACAGCGCGGTTTCTACTGAATTGAACAAGTTATCGGATGGTTTAGCAAATAGTTGAGTAGAGCAGGGGTTCCAGCTGCTACTTCCAGCTGTAAGCTAGCGTCGTCTACGTCATCAGAGGAGATGGACATCTTCTCCGCGAACCGTGGAGGTGGTTCGGCTGCAATGAGAAGGTCTGTAGAAGTGTTGTCGTCTGGTACTGTGTCAATGAACACCTGAAATTAAATTAAATTGCGTTTTAGACCATTTTATGTGCGCAGTCATATTTCATTTTGCACATTTTTTTACTATTAGAGTTGTAAGAAGAATATATTAAGTTCTTGCATTTAGGCTCAATTTTTCAGATACCTATATCAGAATAAAGAAATTATCTAGATTTCTACCCAGCTTACATACTAGCTGATAATAAATCAAAAAGAGTTGGCGTTTTTTTTACGGTGCTTAAATCACTTTCAACATGTCTACAACCATATTATTCTACCACCAAACGGGTGTTACTGGGATTAAACCCCTGGATGAACAAAAAAAGTTTGATTGCTGACATGAGTACAGTCAAAGTCAAAAGAATCTTTATTTCGTAAGTATTTAAATAATTTTAAAATAAGTGAAACAATTTACAAATTGAACTGAATCTACCACCACTTCGGAAAGTCGATCTGTTGAGAAGAATTGGCAAGAAACTCCACAGCAATCATCTTTTAAAAATACACAATAACAATTTACAACCAGGGAATCCCATCTTCTTGCATCCGGATATCTTATAAAACTTTTTATTATAACACTTATCCTTAGATCTATCGAAGGATTAATCTTTAATAGGTATTTTGGAATTTTATTATAAAAGCGTAACATTGACCCATGATCGAGTTGGTGATCTTCTGAAGTCTACTATTATATTATAGTACTAGCTTTTGCCCGCAACTTCGTACGCGCATAAACATTGTTTATATTTAACACAACCAGTCATTGAAGAACCTTTATATCAAGTATTACATCCATGCACTGAAGAAATAATTGTTCATACAAACTAAAAAGCTTAATATTTCGTGTTCCCGTGGGAATGGCGGGAACTTCTTTCACAACACTAACATTTACTCACTGGGGAACCTTTATACTAAGTATCACAACTCACTCATGCAATATATTTTTTCATACAAACTATAAATCGTATATTTCCCGTTCCCGTGGGAATTTCGGGAATTCCTTTCATAGCACAACCAGTCACTCTTTGAAGAACCTTCATACCAAGTATCACAACCATGCACTCAAGGAATAAGATTTTTCATACAAACTAAAAAGGGTCGGACTTCCCTTGGGAATTTCGGGAATTCCTTACATAATACAAACAGACTCTTATTGAGGAACCTTTATACCAAGTATCACATCCGCGCACTCAAGGAATAATTTTTTTTTCATATAAACTAAAACATCATATATTTCTTGTTCCCGTGAGAATTTCGGAAATTGCTTTCATAACACATCCAGTCATTTTTTGAAGAACCTTTATGCCAAGTATCGTATCCGTGCACTCAAGGAATAAGATTTTTCATACAAACTAAAAAGTCCAATTATTCCCATTCCCGTAGAAATTTCGGAAATTCCTTCCTTAGTGCACCCCTACATCCCCTAAAAAATGTATGTTCCAAATTTCAGCTCTCTACGCCCAGTAGTTACGGCTGTAACTTGTCTGTCAGTCACTCAGTCAGTAACGGAACAGTTTTATATACAATTGATTATGAGGTAGGTACTACATTTGCAGAACCTTTGCTTTTCGCATTTTATAGTAAAAACGTTTTTTTTTTTCACTTTTATTTTGTTATTTCTGTAAAATTTTTTCGTCATCATAATAAATTTTATTTAATTCATGCACTAACCTCGTCATCTTCATCATCCTCCATCTCTTGCTGTGGCTCTTGCGTTTGTGCTTGGTAGTCCTGCAAGTATCGGGAGTACTCGCTGTCGTCAGAGCTGTAGCCTTCGCTCTCGTCGCACTCAAAATATCGACTCTGTGGAATTTAAATGAGCATTAGCTGGTATAGCGGTAAAAAAACATTGATTTCTATGCTAGAGGTCCTGATATATGTGCGATGAACAAAGTTTTTAGCCGTCAAGTCATGGATGCTTTTATGTTTACTTTAAGTTTTTTTCTAAGATTTAAGTATATACTTATTTAATAAGTGTGTTTTTAGATTTCATAAGTTTATTTATCCATTAGTAATTATTCATAATAATAATAATTCTTTATTGTACACCAACTTGGTTACACAGTTTAAGTTAGACTAGAACGATGACAATTATACACATTTATACAAAAGGCAGCCTTATCGCTGGAGCGATTTCTCCGAGGCATTATGTAGTATACTTATTAATAAGGGCTATCACACTATTTTTCAGGGGTATGTTGCGTTCCAACTTCGAATAAGTGGAATAAGTTGCTTTATAAGCTGTGGACCTTGAGCATGCGTAAAACCCACTGACCTCTATATTTACCACTGGACTGGCGGCTGTCAAAGTGCTTTTGTGCCCGTTTGATAATCGCCATTTTGGCGCTGTCGGACATAGTGAGCAGTAGCGAGTGTCTGTGGTACTAAAACTAGTCGCTTACACATATGTCACATGTCCTCATTCTTGATAACTTTTATATAATGCTTATAACAATAACAACATAAAATTCGAATTAATATTTAAAAAATATAAAATTACTTAACAATAAGCAAGCACTTCTCTGGCGGCCACTTGCAATATACGTCAAAATTTGTTCTGCGGACACTCGCTACTCGCTAGTGGCGCTTCAAATAGGCACAAAAAAATAGCTGTCAAACTTACGGAACAGCCAGTCCAGTGGTAAATATAGAGGTCAGTGGTAAAACCGGTTCGCTACCAACAGTCAGAATTATTTCTTCATTCCTGTCAAAGTCAAGTCAGTAAGATTGAATAAGCACTTATGTCAGTCATGTCAAAAGTCATTTATCTTTGTTGTTAAAATTAATTACTCATACAAATCTCGTAACAAGTAGTTCTGTGACTGTGAATCACAATACAAAGCAGTATGATACGCAATAATCTTAGTTAAACTCACCACATGTAAAATATCAAAAATCGTATAGGGAAATGAAATATACCAGTGCTTCCTTTGTGTTCTAGTTAATTTTGAGACGATGGCTGCAGCCTTAGCCAATGATTCGCCCAAATATCGAAACAGTTTGATATGCTGTAGCCCTAGAACAGCAGAGGCTAGTTCGAATTCTCCATCGTCGTCTTCCGCATCAGGTTGTGTTTCTGCTGATGACAGTTATGACTCTAATTACATCCCAAAGTCGATAGCAAACAAGAAGTTGAAAATTCATAGTTCTGCGACCAGAGAAGAATTAGAAAAAGCGATTACCACTGGCACGGAGCTAATTTTAACGAGTCCACAATGTTCAGAAGAAAGAAAATGGTTGATACGCTACATAATAGAATTACGCCTACGATTAATGAATTTGAAGGACAGTGATGGGCAGTGGGCTAAAATTTCCATAAAAGGACATCATTTTGAGCAACAAACTACTCCAGGCAATAGAAAACAGTACTGTGATCACTGCAGTGGAGTTATATGGAGTATAGTTCAAGGATCTTATGTTTGTACTGACTGTGACTATTTGTGTCATTATAAATGCGTTGACCATGTGTGTAGGGTGTGTGCCCATGTTGTTATTACAGAAAAAGGTCAATATGAAATGAATATTTGTCCTGAGAAAGGATTAGCAGCTCAGAATTATAAGTGTGTTGAATGCCATACAGCCTTGACTTTCAAGGATGCATGGAATGAGCCAAGACTTTGTGATTACACTGGGCACTATTTCTGCACTACATGCCATTGGAATGATTTATCTGCAATACCAGCTAGAGTAGTACATAATTGGGATTGGGAGAAGCGCTATGTATCCAGACTTGCATATCAAATGCTAACAATTTCATGGCCTCGCCCATACATAGACATAGAAAGTATAAATCCAAGGTTGTTTAATTTTATTGCTGAGCTTGAGTGGATACAAAAGATGAGAAATGGTTTAGATTGGATGAGACGTTACTTGTGTGCTTGTCCAGAAGGCACTTCCTTGCTATCCCCATTGTTTGTGCAATTAGGAGATGTTAATAAAAAGTACAGCATGGCTCAACTTCAAGCAATAAATGACGGCACTCTTGAAACTCAGCTAACAGAGCTCACTGAAGTTTGCAGATCACACATAACTAATTGCCAACTGTGCTCAGGAAAAGGATATCTGTGTGAAGTCTGTTCAAACAATGAGATTTTATATCCATTTGACAATGGTGCAATAATGTGTGATAAATGTAACTCACTGTACCATAGAGGTTGCTGGCTGCGAAAAGGACAAGTTTGTGTAAAATGCCTCCGATTAGAAGAAAGAAAAAAGAGTGTTATAGAACCTGAAGATAACACAGATTCAAATTTGGAATATGACATAGATAAATTTGTTGACTGATCAGGCAGCTTTTATTGTACCTGACAACATTATTTAGTTTTTAAGCTGTGACATAAACAATGTATTACTAACACTTAAATGTACAACATTTTATGACTTCATGCTTCTGTGATTTGAAATGCATGCTTTGTAATTGATAAATCAATAAAGATCCAAAAATGGTGCTGTATTCTTTTGTTTTATTTATCATTATTTATCTAGACAGTCATCAGTATCATAAGGTCTAAATAGAAGTTAACCTTATTGGTACTAAAAATCTGGGTGTTTATCTATATATGTATTTATATTCTAGGTTCCCCCCTAGTTCGCTACATGGTATCTCATAACACAAGCTTCACTTACTTTGAGGCCATGTAGTTGGTGTGATTGTCTGGGGATTTTATTTATATTATTTATTTGAACCAGTTTATGTCTAAGAACACTCTTAAAAGTCTTTGGCATTTAGTATGCTAATTTGCGAGATCAAGGTACATTTCGCAAAGAAATTCATTGTGTGTTAGTATTAAACTGGCTTTTATTGCATAATATTTATTTTACATTGTATTCAATGTTTCTTTGCCTTTTTATTGGAATATTAAGTATATGAAGGTCGCTAGCCTTCAGGAATCCTAAAGGGTCCCAACCACCAAACATTTATTAGCAGGATACACTCGAGTTTCAGTGTGTGGTCTCTATAACAAATCACTTCCTCCTTATAACGCGCGTTTTATATTTATTGACATTAACCACAGTACAGGTATCTACAGTAATTCAACTCGGCCGCATCTTTGAAATGAATGCCTAGGGCTGCCCGCCTTCTGCATTTAAATTACATTTGCCTATTTTATGTTTACTTCCATTTAGATTTGTGACTGCAAATACCTATACTTTTTTTATATGAACAAATATAACACTTTGTGAATTGAATAGGAAGTGTTCAACAAAAATACGTGTTGTGTCAAAAAAACCATGTTTACGTTTGAAAAAAATACTTGCGCCTCCACTAAGATGTACGAAATGATGTATAAGGTATTAAAAGTTTAAACAATCCGCATAAAGTAGACTGGCCGCATGCCGAAGATCGAGCCGCGTAGGTATAGCTCGCGTTTCGTCCGTTTGTATGTGTGCGTCCATACTGCGAGCCTAAGGCAGTGGCGATGGCGGGCGCGAAATATCAAACATATGTAACCAAACTGTAGTGTCCACACTGCAGTGACTAAGGCGGAAGCCTAGCGCGACCGGACTGAGCGAGTCAGCGTGCGTAAGTTTCAAACGTTGATATCCGCGCTTTCTGGCCACTACGGGCCTAAGCAACAAGCGACCTAATGCGCATTTGGCGGGGTAACAAACCAGTTCGGTAATAACTGAAAAATTTGCTAAATAAAAAAGTTATTACAAAAACTAAGAAACCCGACTGCTGAATACGGTAAGTTTGAACTAAAAAGTACAAAAAAGCAATACCTATTACTATAGTCTTAATGGGAACAGGTTGAACCTAGTAGATATATCTGTTTTTCTTGGAATATCCTTAGATTATAAATTGCAATGGGGCGCCCATATCTCACAGCTAGCGAGTAGACTTAGTTCTGCAGAGTTCGCGGTAAAGAAAATTCGCTGACTGACGCCGTATTGACTGATGTTAATACGGCGAAGCTGGTATATTATAATTATTTTCATAGTATAATATCTTACGGCATCCTACTTTGGGGCAATGCCGCAGATATAGACACGATATTTACACTGCAGAGAAGGGCTATTCGTGGAATGTATAAACTTGGAAATAGAGAATCTCTAAGAGAAAGGTTTAAAGAAATTGGTACCTATCTTGACCACAGATATATTTACGAAAACATTTTGTATATTTATAAGAATAGTATAAAATTTTTACCTACGTTATACCCAGAAAAAAGTGCACAAGATGTAAAAACCTATGAAACAGGAGCTCAGCGAATGAAAATAATATGTTATAATACTTATTATGAATGCCTTTCAGGCCGATGAATATTTAAAATTAACAGGCGTTTAGTACTTACCTAAAACTTCCATCAGTGTTCAATTCTTTTTTGGTTTATCAGTGAAAATGTTAAATTTAAAGTATACATATGTACTTGTATATATATTTAGAACAAACTGATAACAGCTTTCATTTGATACAAATCTTTTGATACCTCATATGTTCAAATCCATCCATCCGTTTAGTAGAAATCAGGGAACAAGAAACAGACATACATACATACGCGTTGAAAATATAACCCTCATAACATAACGTGCCGCAGTTCGGTAAAAATGTACTTTTGCAAAAGTTTGTACCTATCTTATGAGTTTAGCAGATATTTTACTTAAAATGTAGTCAAATGTTGACACGGATATTCGAGTGAATTTAAAAGAAAATTGGGTTACGTCTCAATTCTTCATACAAATTATAAAATTCTTTAATTTTTTTTTCAATCAGAAATAAAGAAATACTAAATCGTCGTCCGTGACTTTCAACACCTGATATAAGTCCGCCCACTACAAGAGCTTGCGCTTCACTGTGGCCAGCTCCTTAGGCTTAGGCCCTAGTCAACGCGCATCCAGTGTGGCCGCACACTATGAAGTTGAATTACTGCATATAGTATTACCGTGCATCAACGATCACTGACATACTGTCGCATCTTGTAAACATACTTATTTAGTCGCTGTGCGCAGGCGTAAGACGTAACAAATAACAACAATAAAAATAATACTAGTGCAGTGGGTCGTCGTCTTATCTCTAATTGGATAAATTAACATTAATTAAATTGTTAAGTATCATGATTAATGAAGAACTAATTAAAATGAATTTGTAGAGATACTTATGTAACTCGATGCTTTCTTTCATGCTGGACTGGGAGGCAAAGAAAAGCATAATTATCTACATCTAACTAGGGCTAGCATGCAACCATCGATAAATAGTCGAATCGACAAGATAAATATTATTTTGATAATTAATCCTATTATGTGAGCTAATATGCGCACCATAATAGATAGAATTACCTACTTCATATATGTCATATTCTTAATAAATTACATACACTAAATACCATATTCTAAGAAAATATCGATAAAAGGCCCGATTTATCGTTGTCGACGGTAGCATGCTAGCCCCGCTGACGTCTTATTAGGTTTTACCACCGGTGGGTTAACCTTAACCACCATCGAAGGGTTAGGTAAGTATAGGATTAACGAAACGACGATTTTATTTAATTCTTAATTTATGACAATGCAAAAACATTCCAAACACAGGCGGGGTTGTAAAGCCAAGTACCTCAACTGCTGCAGCTAACGGAGAACAAGTTTAGCTTAGAGATGGACGCAAATTTTTGGATTTATTTTGAATGCTACACCGTGATACATTTATAATAGTTATCAAAAAGATTTTGCGGCGTTTCATCGCAGGATTCTATATTTCTAAAAATAAAAAGGTAAAAATAAAAAAAAAATTACCTGACTAAAACTACTTAGATCATTTATAAAAGAGAATGATCAACGGATTCAGGTTGAAATTTTGTGAAATCTGGCGGTCCCAGAGGGGGCGTCACAGGGGTCATGACCCCCACAAAACCATGAAAATATGAACCCCTTAAAAGAAAAGAAGGTAGAAAAAGATACTTCTAATAAATAAAATACTTAGTTAAAATTAACCGCGTCGGATTCTAAATCTCACCTTTTGAGATTAAAGTTGAGGTTAAAGATAAGAGCGGTATAACTGGCGCTTCATATAATAGCCGAAACATGTAACTGCTGAATGATCATGAAGGCCAGGCGAAAACGGTTAAGTATGCGTCAACTTATCACTGTCTGGGTATTTAATTTTGTATCCTTATTTTATTTATTTATTTATTTACACTTTATTGTTAACCTTATATTATAAAAATTTAAAAATACATTCAAAGTGACTGAGATTACACAATATAATCCTTTATACTATAAATCAAAGAATTTTGGAAAATTTTGGAAATGTAACGATAAGCTTAACCCTAAAACGAACTTACCTGTCAGTGTTGACAATGTAAGTGAGCCTAGTGAGATAGCCAACCTCTTCATGAACCACTTTAAGGTAGAGCCTGGGTGAAATGCAGGTGAATGCAGGTGGGCGGGTGTTCGATGCTGAGAGCATAAATTCCAGCCCTGTAAAAATTACCGCGGCAGACATCTCCAAGGCTATTTGTGACATGAAAAGAGGCAAGTCACCGGGGCACAATGGTCTCAGCATCGAGCACCTGCAATATGCAGGTGTTCATCTTCCTAGAGTCCTTGCAATGTTTTTTACTATCTGCATATAACTTCCTACCTAATTATCTAATGAAAACCATTGTTGTTCCAATCATCAAAAGTAAGACCAGTGACGCTTCTGACAAATGTAAGACCAAATTATACCTAATTATAGACCAATCTCACTTGCTACTATTGTAGCAAAAATACTTGACTGTGTTCTATATAAGCACATAAACCAGATAATTTTGAATGACGCCCAGTTTGGTTTTAAACCTGGGCTGTCCACTGAGTCAGCAATATTAAGCCCTAAGCATACTGTACGCTACTATACCGATAGGAACACACCAGTATACGGGTGTTTTCTGGACCTGTCAAAAGCTTTTGACATGGTTGTATACAACAAGTTATGGAACAAATTATACTCAGATACAAAATTGCCTTAAGAAGTCATAAAACTGTTTAAATACTGGTATGACAACCAAAGAAACCAAGTACGATAGGCTGGAGAGTACTCTGAAGTTTATAAGATGCAATGTGGTGTAAGGCAGGGGGGATTAACCTCACCCACATATTTAATATGTAAGAATGGGTTGATTGAGGAGCTCAGCAGTGCCAGGGTGGGTTGTTCAGTAGATGGGGTTTTTGTTAATAATATTAGCTATGCTGACGATATAGGTTGCTGTGCCCCTCAATCAACGCCTTAAAGGTATTATTGGGTATATGTGAAAAATACGCAGTTACTCATGGTCTCAAATATAATGTCAAAAAAATTGAGATATCAGACTTTAAATCAGGCACAAAAACCTATACTGTTCCAACAATATCATTGTGTGGACTTCCTCTTCAAACAGTAAAAAAAAAACATATTTGGGACACTGGGTCACAGACAGCCTAACAGACGATCTTGATTTGGAGAGGGAACGCAGAGCGCTGGCGGTGAGGGGTAATATGCTGTCTCGTAGGTTTGCACGATGTTCTCACGAGGTACACGTGCAACCTATGGAGCAACTACACCAAGAAAGCCCTAAGTACTCTGCGGGTCCAGTATACCAATATCTTTAGGAGGTTATTGGGGCTGCCTTGGCGCTGCAGCGAGTCGGGTGTGTTCGCTGTGTGGCAAACAGATGGCTTTCAAGCCATTATTCGAAAGAGAGCTGCTTCGCTATGGGCGCGGGTGCTGGGCAGCACCAACACTCTCTTAAAGGTAATATGGATGACAGCGGCAAGGATGGACAGTCCTTTAACTGAACATTGGATGTAAGTACTTACATGAGCAGTCAAATGAACATTTAAAATTTTACTAACATAGTTGTTTAAGTTGTGTTTTTTACTAATATTAAGTGTATGGATAACTTTGTCTGAAATAAACTTTTTTCATTTCATTTCATATAATCAACGAATGCAAAGCATTAAAAAAACCGACTTCACGTCAACACTTTGGCCGACTAATAATGTCATCCACGTGAACATTCTCCGATCTCATACATATTGTTTCAAAAAATTTTGAAACAATAACCAACCGATTTCGATGAAATTTATATGGGACCAACTATGAAGTATCCTCTATCATATTAATTAAGAATTTTCAAAATCGATTCATAATTGTCCGAAATATCGTGTAAGAAAGACACAAAAAAAAATATACAGATGAATTGAGAACCTCCTCCTTTTTTGAAAGTTGGTAGAAAACATGAAAAATTTGCGTGTCCTATCTATTTAATAAACGGTTTTATCTTTCCATTATTTCAAAATAAATGATAGTTTTTAACAATCATTTACAATAATGGTTGTCTGTAAGAAATCGCTCGTCAGCGATAAGACCGCCCAGTAGTACTTACACAACACACTGTTTTTTTTTCTCATTTACTATCTGTACTGTATACTGAAGTGTAAATAAATAAATAAACATTGCCTTCGAAAACCTGCGGTGAGTTCCTTGACTATGAATTACATCGTGGTTAAGGTTAACGGGGCGTTATCGACCTAAAAGCGTTATCGATATAAAAGAGATAACCGATACCAACTTTTTCTCTCCATTTAAATCAAATTATGCAATCAATTTCCGTAGGGTATCAATAGATAAAATATTTTTTATGTACTTATGATAAGAAAAACATTTTCACATGAAAAACAATACAATCACTCATACATAACGCAATTTTATACAATTTGCAGGTACATAATCATGTGAAAAGGACTAACTCAGCATATGCCAGGATAAGATAAGTATTTATCTGTTCTAAATACCTAAGGGTAAGTTTGTTTGAACGCACCAAGCTCGGAAACTGATCAATGGTATTTTTAAACTTTCTCTTTGCTTTTTCTGCCGAAAGAAGCTCCACCTACCTTTGTACGTTTGTTTGCTAACTTTATGGTCTGAGATTTTTGTCGTGCCACATTTAAAGGAAACGGCCTGATGGCTTATTATGGCGTTTCGAAGTAAAAATTGCTGAGTAGGTATTAATAATAATTACTAACTAATAATAATTACCTAAATAAAATCCCCAAACAATCATACCGACTACATGGCCTCAAAGTAAGCAAAGTTTGTGTTATCCGATAGCACGTAGCGAACTAGGGGGAACCTAGAATATAAAATACTTACATACATATTTATACGGGATTACGTTTCAGTCACCAGCCAAATTTAAATGTAAATAAAATGCCTGCTGGCAAACGGGCACTGGACCCCCTTGCTGGTAAGCAGTTACCATGGACATAATTAATTAAATATTTTAATTAAATAGTCGGTACCAGTTCACCGCGGATCTGGTCAACCTTTTGGGCTCCCAGCCCTAGTCATTCTACACTTGCGTTGAGCTTTACAGTGTCTTACTACGGGTTATCCGTCAGGATGCCTGATGCGCCGCCCTGGATCCCACGGGGTGGTAGCTCATTACACGATCTATGAATAGCTCTTGAGTTAGGGATCGGAGAAGGGGGTGTTTAGTGAGTAGAAGTCTCACACTGGCTGGGTATACGGTGGCATTCCGTCGGCGAGCGGTTGCTACTGTCGGCGGGGATTTATCCCCGTGCAGGGCCCAGTGCGTACTAGGAGTATTCACCCCCTCCCTATCTGTGGTCGCCCTTTGGGGCGCCATAGTAGGGTGTCATTCTTTGGCAGGAAAAAAAAAAAAAAAAAAAAAAAAAAATTAAATAGTTAATTATATTTGAGATTAATGACGCACTGCTGATCCAGGTCTTCGGCTGGTAGAGACTTTTTCCTGTTACTTAAAAATTTGTGCACTGCACATATAATATAATATGTAAGAATATTATTTTTATTTTTTATTTTTTTATTTCCTTTTATGTCCTTTTTTTTTTTCTTCTGGGGGTAGTCAAAGAAAGCATACACATTGAATTTGCTCTAAGAGTTTTTATTGTAAATAATTAGTAAAAATAGTTTTTTTATCTAAATTTATATTTATTTTAATGTATAATTAAACAAATACCCAACCAGCTATATCACTCCCATCAAACAATCATCATCACTTCTTACAATATCGATAAATACACAATGGAAAGTTTTAAACAATCACTTGGCAAATTACAAGATATGATGTCCGCACGAATGACTAAATTTGAGGCTGATCTCCAAGCTAGTAAGGACTCCAAGGCACCTACTTCTTCCACAAGCATTTCCCAAGAGTTTTTTGAGTTCAAATCTTTTGTGCAATCATGCTTTGTACTCCTGCAAAATCAGGTAGATTTTTTGGCAAGAGACTGCGACAGGCTAGAGATGCAAGGCCGTAGAAAGATTTTACTGCTTCACGGAGTTCCAGAGGATCATAAGGAAAATCCAGTTATAACAGCTTCTCAAGTGATCCAGAACAAGGTAAAAATTAATGATTTTTCTGAAGCTGAGATTGCTCGTGCACATCGTTTAGGCAAGCTAAGAGAAGGTAAAGCTAGGCCCCTGCTGATTAAGTTCAAGGATGTTGCTGTTCGTGATAAGATATGGCTGAGTAAGTCTGTACTAAAGAACTCCGGTATAACATTGTCCGAATTTTTGACTGCAATGCGCCATGAAACCTTCCTAGCAGCTCGACAATGTTTCGGTGTAACGAAATGCTGGACCCAAGGCGGCTGTGTTTTTGTACTGGATCCCGACGGTGTCCGCCGTCAAATTGTTACAATGGCAGACTTAAAGGCAATTCAAGGCACGGCTACTACATCTCTAACCACTAGTCCAAATGTAACGAAGCCAACGACTAAGACCGCTGTGGGGCCGAAAAAGCGAACAATGAGACGACTGTGAGTTGGCATTGCACGTTTCCTTTTCACTATATCTGTTAATTAACATAAAATTATTTCAATAACACCCTACGTAAAACAATATTATTCCTCTGACATTTCCCAGTTTGATTGAATACTGCATTGCGAACTGACAGTTGACTGACTATAATGAAACGTGATTGATTGAACTGCGTTCAAAAATACTTCCTTTAGTTTATCTGTAGATCGATTTTTTTTTTATTTTTTTTCGTTTCTTTTCTGTTTTTAATATTGTGTTAAAAATGTTATTTTTTTTGCTTGTTTTAGAATTCATATTTGTGTAACTGTATTTTTTTTTCTCATACAGCTGGTGGGTGATATTGACTTGTAGCTGATTTTTATTATCGTTTTTATAGAAATACATATTTATATTTATTTTATTTATTCGTAGAATTATTAATCATTATATACATATTCATGTCTTGTACTAGCAATGATGATGACTCTGACCAGTCTTTAAATTTTACGTCATGTTCTTCAAACGGATTGAACAGTTCCGATAGTTATAACAGCACTTTTCTTTCACTCTCTTCTAACCTTGATTCTCAGTTCTCAGGTTTACTGAAAAATTTTAATGTAGTTCACATAAATGCACAGAGTATTCCAGCCCATTACTCCGATATGCTGGCAACGTTTGACTCTAAGAAAATTCATGCCCTATTAGTCTCCGAGACGTGGATGAAGCCCTGCCTACCTTCAACTTCATATGCCTTACCTGGCTTTAAACTTATCCGCAATGATCGCATTGACCGAACCGGTGGTGGGGTGGCTATCTACTTACGATCTGACATTTCCTGCAAAATAATTAATACTTCTTCTCAAACCTCACTTAATCCACATGCGACTGAACATCTTTTTGTTGAAGTTTTGATATCCAACACTAAAGTTCTTTTGGGAGTAGTGTATAGTGCATCCCCCAAAGCAAATTACTTTCCAACGCTTGAGATACTACTGGAAGAACTTATTCCTCTTTATAATCACATTATTATAATGGGAGATTTTAATACGTGTCTCTTAAAAAAAGATGTTCGCGCAAATAAATTAGTATCAGTTATTAATGGATGCAACTTGAAAATATTACCTTCCTCGGCCACTCATTTTTTCCCCAACAGCACGCCTTCTCTTTTAGACCTTAAGATTGTTTCCTCTTTGGACCACGTTGTTCACCACGGACAATTAGAAGCAGATGCTTTCTCATACCATAATTTAGTGTTCCTTTCGTATAAAGTAAAGCCTCCCAAACCTAAACCAAAAGTCCTTTTGCAAAGAAATTTTAGTGGGATTAACTACGACAACTTGCTTCGTGATGCGCAGGAAGTCGACTGGTCTGAGGTTATAAATGCTGAAAACACCGATTCGCAAATTGCTATTTTTAATTCTCTCCTTCTTCAGCTTTATGACCGCCATGCCCCAGTTAGACCCGTTAAGGTGAAACATTTACCTGCCCCATGGTTGAACGATGCAATCAAATCCGCTATGGCTAAACGGGATAGAGCGCGGACTAAATACAAAAAGGACCCAACTGAAGATAACCATGAAAGGTACCGCCTCCTACGGAATCGCTGCAATACTATGTGTAGGGATGCACAAAGACGCCATATTCACAAATCTGTTTCGAATGGGGTTCCAGCAAAAGTCTGGAATTTCCTCAAAACCTTGGGCGTAGGCAAAAATAAATCAAATCCAATTCCTGATCATATTAATTTAAATGCACTCAATTCACATTTTACATCTTCCTGCACTATAAACAGCGCACAAAAAGCTGAAACAATACTCAAAATTTCATCTTTACCTATGCCCCCTCATGAATCGTTTCACTTTACTCAATTCACTGAGTGTGATGTTAGGAGAGCAATTAACTCAATCGACTCAAATGCCGTTGGTTCCGATAGCATCAGCCGCAAAATGATTGTTATACTAATCGATTTCCTCCTTCCTATCATTACCTACATCTTAAATCATTCTATCAGTACCTGTCATTTTCCTTCGTTGTGGAAAGACGCTCACATTACCCCACTTCCTAAGAAACCTCTTCCTACATCCTTTCAAGACCTTCGACCTATATCTATACTCCCTTTCTTATCCAAAGTCCTAGAGCACCTAGTTCATAAACAACTAAATTCCTTCCTACAAAAAAATGACTTGCTCAATCCACTGCAATCTGGTTTTCGGCAAGGTCACAGCACGGTCACAGCATTAGTTAAAATATCTGACGACATTCGCTTAGGCATGGAACAAAAAAAGTTAACAGTCTTAGCATTACTCGATTTCAGCAATGCCTTTAACACTGTGGACTTGGCTATCTTGTTACGAATGCTTCGCTCTCTTAACATATCTCCACTCGTGATTGACTGGTTTCGTACTTACTTGTGTGGACGCCGGCAGCGTATAAGTATCGAAGAATCCTGCTCAGATTGGACCGATATCACAGCCGGCGTCCCTCAAGGTGGCGTGCTATCTCCCCTTTTATTTTCCATTTTTATAAACTCTATTTCCAATAACTTAACTTCTTCCTACCATATGTATGCAGACGATCTCCAAATTTATCTGCACACTGACCTTGCGGAGCTACCACAGGCAATAGCAAGTATGAACAACGATCTTGACAAAATATCATCTTGGAGTCAAAATCATGGTTTGACTGTTAACCCATCAAAAACCCAAGCAATAATAATAGGGAGCCCCAAAATTATTGATAAAATTGACTGGAACATGTGTCCCAAACTTGTTTTTAACGATGTAATAATCGAATATAGTAAATCTGTTAAAAATCTGGGCATTCTATTTGATAGCAAACTTTCTTGGAAAGCACAAGTGGATGAAGTGAGCCGAAAAATGTTTGCTGCCACAAACTCTTTAAAACGTTTGCGCAATATCCTACCTATACCCACTAAGATTTCTATTGCACAGTCCCTTTTTCTCCCAATTCTTGACTACGGTTCTGCCTGCTATCTGGACATCTCCGAAGACCAAATTAATAAACTTGAGCGCCTTCAAAACTTATGCATAAGATTCATATTTGGATTACGTAAATATGATCACATTTCTGAATATCGCGCTAAGCTCAAGTGGCTTCCGATTCGCTTTCGCCGGAATACTCAAATTCTTTGTCTGCTTTATCGCTTGCTGTTCAATCCCGTCTCACCGGAGTATTTAAAGGAAAGATTTAGTTTCAGACATTCACAGCACCTACGAGAGTTACGTTCTGCTGACAATTTAATGTTACTAACACCACTACATAAAAGTGATTTTTATGGGAAATCCTTCACTGTCCATGCTGTATCACTATGGAATAAATTGCCACTTGATATTAAGTCTGCCCAAACTATCGAAACTTTTAAAAAATTGGTCAAACGTTTTTACTTTACTAAGTCATGACATTATAGTACAAGTTAGTCACACTATTTATAAATTTATTTTTATTTTGAGTTAGTATAAACACACATTGTATATATTATATTAATATTTTATGTTTATTTATATTATTGTGTATTATTCGTATGTTAGATTATGTAAATGCTTTATGCCTATATATATATAATTATCTTAAATCTTATATAGTATATGTACGCCAAGGCACCCTATAACTTAGTATCCAATTTCTCACCCAAAGGTTGTCTGGTAGAAATTGCTCATTAGTAATAAGACCACCTTTTGTGCATTCCTTTGTATTTTAAAATTTGTAATTATTATATTCTGTGGTGTACAATAAAGTATAAATAAATAAATAAATATTTCGGTTGTCAATCTCAATGTACCGTGAAAGTGTGACGTCACAAGTCTGTCAGGGTTGTGACCTATGCCCAATAGTGAATCTGCGCTTGATGCTTATAAAATAAAGCTTTGCGTGTTTAAATGCAATAATCTCAGATACTATCCACGAGAAAAGCTATAAATGAATTCCTATGGGATCAAAACAGTAAACAATGTATTTTATTTCCACGGTATAACTGTACAAATTATCTTATACTTAGTTCATAAATACTCACATGGTGTAACATACATTTCATACTATACACATCTGTAGAAAAACGGAATGCTTTCTTTTCAACTGCAGTTTAAAAGAAGTACCTATCCACCACTTAAAGCTACATGCTTTTTTCAAAACGGTGTTCAGACCCATGCTTAAACACGGATGTTAAGGCGAGGATGCAGCGTTTTCACAAGTTTTTTGAACGATTATAAACCCTGTAATATGATGACCGATGAACCCGGATGATTTCCTTAGAAGCGCGTAGAAGTCTTCTAGACATGCTTTTTGTGTCAAAAATTTTCACAAATAAAATTGATTGTCCTCAATTACTAAATAGATTTACAATCAGAGTACCAGTAAGGCTTCCAAGGATTAAAATAACCCCTCTCTATCCACCACTTCGTAAGTCAGTGTTTGGGTGTAACTCCCCTGTTCTACGAATTTGCAGGTTGGTAAATCAGTACAGCGATCTCAATCAAAGACGTCCATGTAGACTCAACAAACAAGATTCGATCAGACCTACATTTCAATAATATATTTTCTACCCTTTTTGTTATTTTTTTTTATACTTATATAATAATAATATATATATATATATATATATATATATATATATATAGATATCCCTTTGGGCACTTTGTGGCTCCAACGTGCCGTATAGGTAGTAATTAGTTGATCCATTTTCACTTGTTGATCCGGGTGTCCTTTGTTGATCCATTGCCAGCTGACCCTAAATATGTAGCTCGGTTCGGAGCCACAAGAGTCACGATGAGTAATAATAATAATTATGGGATTTTTATACAAATCTACCTTTTTGGCGTATAAGCAGTTGTTGATCCAATTCAAATGGGCCAATCAGGGCGCATCATTTGCCAAGGGCTACCTCATTGGCACGTTTGGGCTACTATATTACTGGCTATAGTAATATAATAATGACTAGCTAGTATTTCAAATTCTTCTCAAAGTAGTAGAGAATCTTGTCTTTATAAAAGGATAACTCACAAGAAAGTAGTGGAGCGACTCATCTTTAGGCATGAAAGTGCTTGTGTTTATTTTGTTGATTCTGAATAAAAAACTTTATGTTGATCGAAAGAGATTATATTTTCGTTTTCGAAAAATAATAAAGTAATTATGTTAACAATAAAAAAAAGACAATGGTAATTTGCAAAGAGTCATTCATAATCATATCATAAAGCTGAAACTTAAAGGAATTGACGTAACTTAACTTAATTTGACTCAAAACGGGAAATCTCACCAGGCCCAGACACCGGAAGGATTGACAGATTAACAGCTCTTTCTTGATTCGGTGGGTGATGTTGCATGGCCGTTTTTAGTTGGTGAAGCGATTTTTCTGGTTTATTCCGGTAACGAACGAGACTCTAGCCTGCTAAATAGGCGTCGTTATTTCGGTGTGCGTGGCTCCGTCACGCATCTCACTGACGACGTATTAAAATTCTTCTTAGAGGGACCGGCGGCTTTGAGCCGCACCAGATTGAGCAATAACAGGTCTGTGGTGCCCTTAGATGTCCTGGGCCGCACGCGCGCTACACTGAAGGAATCAGCATGTTCTCCCCGGCCTAGAGGCCCGGGCAACCCGCTGAAACTCCTTCGTGCTGGGGATTGGGGTTTGCAATTATCCCTCATAAACGAGGAATTCCTAGTAAGCGCGAGTCATAAGCTCGCGTTGATTACGTCCCTGCCCTTTGTACACACCGCCCGCCGCTACTACCGATTGAATGATTTAGTGAGGTCTTCGGACCGACACGCGGTGGCTTCACGGCCGTCGGCGTTGCTGGGAAGTTGACCAAACTTGATCATTTAGAGGAAGTAAAAGTCGTAACAAGGTTTCCGTACGGGAACCTGCGGAAGGATCATTAACATGCTATTCGAACTATCCCATCTCGGGACTGTGAGAATCCGTTATGCAAGACACAATAAACACTCTCGTATCATCGAGAGGAAGCGCTTTGCCTTCTCGCGTTAAAAAAAATTAACAAACGTACACACCACCATACAAACTTGCACGCCCGATACGAACCGGAGTGTTTTTCTACACGCTGTAGTAGTATAAGGTGGGTGGGTACCGGACGGGAAGCGGCGGCGGCAAGCGGTATTTGCTGGCGTAGGCGGCGGTGGACGCTCCTTACGTCTTGGCTGCCCTATCGCTTAGCTGCCCCGGGTCCGAGGGTAATATGTTTATATGTACGTGTATGTATACCTATATGTGTAAATAAAGACATCACGGGTTCCGAGCCCGATATCGTGCACATAGCTTCGCGGTGCGAGCTGTGTCTGTGCGTGTCGTCCTCGGTTGCGTGTTTGGCGTTACTTACTGCATGTATACAGTAAAATACGTGTATGTATATCATATTTTTGTATTTCCTTCACCGTCACTGACGCGAGTTGAGAATGTAACGTCAACTTTATGCAACCTCTTATTCTTTATTTATATTCATTCGACATTCACACGTAAAAATCCTAACGGATTTTTAAACAATCACCCTGGACGGTGGATCACTTGACTGCGCGTCGTAGTGTGAACTGCAGGACACATTTGAACATCGACATTTCGAACGCACATTGCGGTCCGTGGAGAAACATCCAGGACCACTCCTGTCTGAGGGCCGGCTGTATAAATAATATACACCACATTGCGCCGTAACAATGTCTGTATGTCTCTTGTCTGGGTCCAAAATCCATTATGTTTACAGTTTTCACTTGGAAAATAGGATATGAGCAAAATCGTAACAAGTAACTACAAGTAGCCACCATTTACAATTAATTTCCAAATGATAATTGCTTATGTCAAATTCACGATTAAGAAAAAATCTGTGCTCGCACCGCTGAAGCCTTATAAATACTAACATGCTTTTAATATACCTAGCTAGCACGCAACATTCACAATTTTTATGTAGGTATTAGTCACACACGAAAATTTCTCATAATCCAAACCTAAACTTGCCTTTATAGGTATTACAAACCATACATTGACAGAATTTCGACAAGATACCTTTTTTTTAGTCGAGGAAAACGTGCTAACACGTCCCCGACCGTCCAAGGGGGAGCGACGGGGTATGTGGGGATGAACCGGCAGAAGGCCAGACCTACCCACTAAAAACCTCAAGCCCTAATAGCCGCAGCAGTTCCCCTCAACCGGTAACGGCAAACGGTACCGGTACTCGGCACCGGTAAACGGCTACCGCCTCGAGTTCCCACGGGGGGGCGCTTGCCAAGACGCAGACAGCCCCATGGGAAATCGAGTGGTACCCTCGCGATGCTCCAACCGCCTTGACCGTCTACGGCTTCCGCAGCAGGGCCCTATTTTGGCGGTTTAGGGCATCCTCCCAGATGAGTGCTCCGTAGAGGGCCATACTTCCCACAATACCGAGGTAGAGGCTACGGCATGGGGATTCAGGAACCCCCACATTCGGCAGCAGCCGCTCCAGTGCAGCCACCACCTTGCTGAGCCGTTCGGCCAGCACCTTAAAATGCTGACCGAAGGCCCAGCGCCCATCAAGGATGATACCCAGATACCGCATTTCCCTCTTCAGGGGTATCCGGGTCCCATCCACCATCAGCGTCGCACCTGGAGAGGGACCCTGCCGAGGCCCGTGAAACAAAAGGGCCTCGGTCTTCTCCAGCGCGACCCTGAGGCCCAACCTCCTTATACGGCCCACCACTAGGGCCGCACCCTCCTCCATCCTAGTCTGGATACCTAGTTCAACTAAAAAAATATATTTTAGAATAGATAGTTGGAACGACGTGTAGGTATACTTACAGGATTATATAACAATGTGTTAACAGTCAAGTGGGCTTTTTAAAAAAAGGGTAAGTTTAATTTAACTTAATTTTCAACTTCATGCATTTTTTAACGACAGCAGATTAACAGCAGATTTAATTGACAGTTAAATGTAAGTGACAGCCCTTCAAACTTAATTGAATTGGGCAGTTGATGCACTGTATTTTATTAAGCTATTGCATAGCTTCTATCGCGGGCCTTGAGCGTGGGAACCGAATCCAGAAATTCCGTAACGAAAAAATCCTAACACCCCCCACCTCGACCGGCACAGATTATAATTGCATAAGTTGATAAAAAATGCAATGCAATAGCAGCTTTACCGCGGCAGTCTCCGAGTGCCACCCTTATTTTTTATACTATGATTTGTTAATTGATACATGCAAATAATTGCTACGAGAGCATATATTATTTATTATCGTAACTACGTAACTTAACCAACGTAGGTACGTAACTTGGTATAAGTTCTTTACTTTAAAACTTATAACTTCTCGTTTCGGGACATCAAATAGAAAAAATCGCTTAACTAGGTACTAAATGTAAAGCACATACCTTGACCTTAATTTTCGTCTTCATGTTACAACCGAGGCGGATCTAACAATGTATGGAGCATTGCGAATGCCTATTCGGATCAAAGCAAGTACCTACTAATGGAAGTACGAGTATATAAATGGATAAACACAAGTAATTAATATTTGAAATATATTCGGAGCCAAGTAGTCTTCGTACATGCAAATAATTGCCAAGGGACCATATATTATTATCGTAACTACGTAACTTAACTAACGTAGGTACCTAATTTGGTATAAGTTCGTTACTTTAAAACTTATAACTTCTCGTGTTGGGACTTCATTTAGAAAAAATCGCTTAACTAGGTACTAAATGTAAAACACATACCTTGACCTTCATTTTTGTCTTCATGTTACAACCGAGGCGGATCTAACAATGTATGGAGCAATGCGAATACCTATTCGGATCAAAGCAAGTACTAATGGAAGTACGAGTATATAAATGGATCAGCACAAGTAATTAATATTTGAAATATATTCGGAGCCAAGAAGTCTTCTTACATTCAAAAAATTTAGCCGTTACGGATCCACAATTGCATGAAACTGTTGAAAAAATATTTTTCGAGTATAGGTTCTATCGACGAATACATTTGGCAACAACGCATAATAGAATGCTACGTTGCCATTTCGCCCGAGAAATACGCAACTGGATTCAAGTTATTCGGTGCAAAAGGTGGAGTCAGCAATGTACGGGGTCGTGGCTGGATCGGCAGCCACGACCCCATACCTTGCTGACTCCACCTTTTGCACCGAATAACTTGAATCCAATTGCGTATTTCTCGGGCGAAATGGCAACGTCGCATTCTATTATGCGATGTTGCCAAATGTATTCGTCGATAGAACCTATACTCGAAATTTTTTTTTTCAACAATTTCATACGATTGTGGATCCGTAACGGCTAAATTTTTTAAATGTACGAAGACTACTTGGCTCCGAATATATTTCAAATATTAATTACTTGTGTTGATCCATTTATATACTCGTACTACCATTAGTACTTGCTTTGATCCGAATAGGTATTCGCAATGCTCCATACATTGTTAGATCCACCTCGGTTGTAACGGTTAAGGCACGTGGGGGTAGCGAAGATAAGGGTACGAAGACTTCTTGGCTCCGAATATATTTCAAATATTAATTACTTGTGTTGATCCATTTATATACTCGTACTTCCATTAGTACTTGCTTTGATCCGAATAGGCATTCGCAATGCTCCATACATCGCCTCGGTTGTAACAGTTAAGGCACGGGGGGGGAGCACCGTACCACATCCCGCGCCCTTTAGGCCTTGGTCTCTGCTTTGCTGCGCTATTTTGAATCTCTCATGTTTTACATTTAGTACCTACTTAAGCGATTTTTTCTATGTGAAGTCCCGACACGAGAAGTTATAAGTTTTAAAGTAAAGAACTTATACCAAGTTAGTTAAGTTACGAAGTTACGATAATAATATATGCTCCCTAAGCAATTATTTGCATGTATTAATTAACAAATCATAATATAATAAAATACAGTGCATCAACTGCCCAATTCAATTAAGTTTGAAGGGCTGTCACTTACATTAACTGTCAATTAATTCTGCTGTTGGCACATTGCTGGTAATTAAACTTTTTAGACTTTCTAGACTTTTTAAACTTTGGTAGTTAAACTTCGTTAAAAAATGCATGAAGATGGAAATTAAGTTAAGTTAAACTTACCCTTTTTTGAAAAAGCCTACCTTTACTGTTAACACATTGCTATATAATCCTGTACACGTCGTTCGTTCTATTCTAAAATATTTATTTTTTTTTGGTTGAACTAGGTCCAGACCAAAGTTGCAGAAAAATTAAGGACCTGTTTTGTCTAAATTCTGTCAATTTATGGTTTGTAGGTTGTGTATGAGGTTGCGCGCGTCCGTAGGAGTGCCAGGAGAGCAATACTTAGGGGGTGGGAAGAGTCCCTTGTCGCGCCCGCTTACGGGGCCTGGACGATCGATGCGATTCGTCCGGTCCTCGTTGACTGAGTGCAGCGAAGGTGGGGACTCTGACCTTCCGCCTTGTGCAGGTATTGACCGGACATGGTTGTTTCGGTCACTACCTGCACAGGGTCGCCCGAAGGGAGGTGACGACAGAGTGTCACCTGCACAGGGTCGCCCGAAGGGAGGTGACGACAGAGTGTCACCATTGTGTGGTGGCCGACGACACAGCGGAACACACCTTAGTGGTGTGTCCGGCAGGAGGTCGGCTGCGGCACGAGTTGACGTCTGTCGTCAGAGAGGACCTCTCGCTTCCTAGCGTGGTAAAAGCCATGTTAGGGAGTCGAGAGGCTTGGGCGGCCATGACCTCCTTCTGCGAGGACGTTATGTCGTAGAAGGAGGTGGCGGAGCGGTACCGGGAGAATGACGCCTCTTCGACACCGATTTGCCGTAGGTGGAGTGGGGACAGAGAAGGAGATACGCTCACCTTCACCCTCCCGATGGCCGGCCGTAGCGGGTGAGGGGACCTGCTGTGGCTATTACAGCTATGTGTGGGGAAATGGTCTCGTGTGCTGGACCATTTCCTATATGGGGGGCGCTCGGTTAAGGCTGAGCGAAATCTGTCGGGGCTCGCGGGTAATGCCAATGGCGGTACCGTGAGCTCCACTTTGGCAGATGAGGTACACCTTGAGGTTTTTAGTGGGTAGGTCCGGCCTTCTGCCAGATCATCCCCACATACCCCACCGTTCTCCCTTGCGTGGTCGGGGACGTGATTGCATGTTTTCCTCAAGTAAAAAAAAAGCTATCCAGACCAAAGTTGCAGAAAAATTAAGGACCCTACCTGTTTTGTCAAAATTCTGTCAATTTATGGTTTGTAATATATATAAAGCAAAGTTTGGGTTTAGATTATGAGAAATTTTCGTGTGTGACTAATACCTACATAAAATTGTGAATGTTGCGTGCTAGCTAGGTATATTAAAAGCATGTCCATATTTATAAGGCTTCAGCGGTGCGAGCACAGATCTTTTCTCAATCGTGAATTTGACATAAGCAATTATCATTTTTGAAATTAATTGTAAATGGTAGCTACTTGTAGTTACTTAGACAGTAGAGGCTGAACGTGCTCGTGGCGAACCGGCACGATTCGGATTTGCACCGGCCAGACGCGCCCCCGAGCGAAGCGCCTCCTCTCGATGATACGAGAGTGTTTATTGTTTCTTGCATAACGGATTCTCACAGTCCCGAGATGGGATAGTTTGAATAGCACATGAATGATCCTTCCGCAGGTTCCCCTACGGAAACCTTGTTACGACTTTTACTTCCTCTAAATGATCAAGTTTGGTCAACTTCCCAGCAACGCCGACGACCGTAAAGCCACTGCGTGTCGCAGTGGTCAACTTACCAGCGTCCGAAAACCTCACAAAATCATTCAATCGGTAGTAGCGACGGGCGGTGTGTACAAAGGGCAGGGACGTAATCAACGCGAGCTTATGACTCGCGCTTACTAGAAATTCCTCGTTTATGGGGGATAATTGCAAACCCCAATCCCCAGCACGAAGGAGTTTCAGTGGGTTGCCCGGGTCTCTAGGCCAGGGAGAACATGTTGATTCCTTCAGTGTAGGGCGAGTGAGGCCCAGGACATCTAAGGGTATCACAGACCTCAATCTCGTGCGGCTCGAGGCCGCCGGTCCCTCTAAGAAGAATTTTAATACGTCGTCAGTGAGATGCGTGACGGAGCCACGCACATCGAAATAACGACGCCTATTTAGCAGGCTAGAGTCTCGTTCGTTACCGGAATCAACCAGATAAATCGCTTCACCAACAAAGAACAGCCATGCACCACCACCCACCGAATCAAGAAAGAGCTGTTAATCTATCAATCCTTCCGGTGTCCGGGCCTGGTGAGATTTCCCGTGTTGAGTCAAATTAAGCCGCAGGCTCCACTCCTGGTGGTGCTCTTCCGTCGATTCCTTTAAGTTTCAGCTTTATGAGATGACGAGCGTTTGCCCGCGACTTCGTACACGCATAAACTTAAAAGTCCTATTTTCCGTTCCCGTGGGAATTCCGGGAATTCCTTTCATAATACAAACAGACACTTATTGAGGAACCTTTATACTAAGTATCACATCCGTGCACTCAAAGAATAAGATTTTATCATACAAACTAAAACATCATATATTTCCCGTTCCTTTGAATTTTGTGAATTCCTTTAATAACACAACCAGTCTATTTTCGAAAAACTTTTATTCCAAGTATCATATCCGTGCACTCAAGAAATAAGATTTTTCATACAAACTAAAAAGTCCAATAATTCCTGTTCCCGTGAGAATTTCGGGAATTCCTTACTTAGTGCACTCCTAAATCCCCTAAAAAATGTATGTTCTAAATTTCAGCTCTCTACGCCCAGTAGTTACGGCTGTACGTTGTCTGACAGTCACTCAGTCAGTAACGGAACAGTTTTATATATATTAACGAGCGTTTGCCCGCGACTTCGTACACGCTTAAACTCAAAAGTCCTATTTTTCGTTCCCGTGGGAATTCCGGGAATCCCTTCCATTATACAAACAGACACTTATTGAGGAACCTTTATACCAAGTATCACATCCGTGCACTCAAAGAATAAGATTTTATCATACAAACTAAAACATCATATATTCCCGGTCCCGTGGGAATTTCGGGAATTCCTTTCATAACACAACCAAACACACATTGAAAAACCTTTACACCAAGTTTCACATCGGTGCACTCAAGGAATAAGATTTTTCATACAAACTAAAAAGTCCAATTATTCCCGTTCCCGTGTGAATTTCGGGAATTCCTTCCTTAGTGCACCTCTACATCCCCTAAAGAATGTATGTTTCAAATTTCAGCTCTCTACGCCCAGTAGTTACGGCTGTACGTTGTCTGTCAGTCACTCAGTAACTCAGTCAGTAACGGAACAGTTTTATATATGTATATTGATTATGAATAACTCTTTGCAAATTACCATTGTATTTTTTCTATTGTAAACATAATCACTTTATTATTTTTCGAAAACGAAAATATAATCTCTTTCAATCAACATTAAGTTTTTTATTCAGAATCAAAAATAAACACAAGCACATTCATGCCTAAAGATGAGTGGAGCGACTATTTTCTTGTGAGTTTTCCTTTTTTAAAGACAAGATTCTCTACTACTTTGAGGAGAATTTGAAATACTAGCTAGACATTATTATGTTACTGTAGCCAGTAATATAGTAGCCCAAACGTGCCAATGAGGTAGCCCTTGGCAAATGATGCGCCCTGATTGGCCCATTTGAATTGGATCAACAACTGCTTATACGCCAAAAAGGTAGATTTGTATAAAAATCCCTTAATTATTATTATTACTCATCGTGACTCTTGTGGCTCCGAACGGAGCTACATATTTATGGTCAGCTGGCAATGGATCAACAAAGGACACCCGGATCAACAAGTGAAAATGGATCAACAAATTACTACCTATACGGCACGTTGGAGCCACAAAGTGCCCAAAGGGATATCTATATATATATATATATATATATATATATATATATATATATATATATATATATATTGTATATCATCTTTTTTACTATAGCACAAAAATATGTAAGCATGTCTTACCAAAAAGTTTTTTTTTTTAAATATTGCATGATGTATTCGCCTATAAGAGTTTGTTACACCTAGCTAGTAAGTTTATTGTGATATATACCCATTTGTATGTAATGTTGTAAACAAACGTTGGTGGATCAATAAATAAATATGTAGGTAATATTGTGCCTGAAAAAAATATTCACAAAAATTGGCTCGCTAAAAAAACACAAACATAACACTAACTTACAGTTTCAAACGAATATTTCTACGAAACGCCATAAAATGGTTCAATTACAAGTTACATAAAAACATAAAGTATAGTTTTTCTTAGACGGTGGGTAAAGAAAAACTTGTAAATAAATAATAAATAAATAAATAAAATAAAATCCCCAGACAATCACACCAACTACGTGGCCCCAAAGTACCTAAGCATAGCTTGTGTTATGGGATACCATGTAGTGAACTAGGGGGGAACTTAGAATATAAATACATAAATAGATAAACACCCAGACACGTAACATTTTTTTTTCTTATTCCGTGTGGGAATCGAACCCTCAACCACTGGCGTCTAAGGCAGATAGGTTTACCCCAACGCCAAAGTGGTCGTCATAATTTTTGCTCACGTCGCGTCGGCGAATTTGTTACCGATATTCTGGGCTGGGAGTATGGTGCGCTTGAATTCCTACACACCACTCTACAAAGGCCCTGAAGTAAAGTTACAGGCAACTAAACTTCGCAACCAGTTGTGAAAAAGGTGTTTTAAGAACCCTCGATGGGAATAGTGAATCCCATTTCACCAGCGGCAGGTGAAAGAGTATACCTGGCAATAATATGGAGCTAGATACTATAACGTAAGTCTGCCGCGTACGGGCTCTCAGTCTACTTACTTATGTCGCAACTAGTCATCATCATCACAACTCCGTGTAATGAGCCCACTGCAGGGCTATGAGTCTCTCCTCTGGGTGACGAGGAGGTTTAGGCCGTAATCCACAAAGCTGGCCCAGTGCTGGTTGGTGGATGTCAGATATTTTAGGGTGCCGAAATGGCTCCTGACAAACCCTAACGACTACTGTATACAAGTATACAGCACCCGAGACCGACTGCTTAACGTGCCCTCCGCAGCTTGGAAGTCGTCGTGAGAAATGAATGGTCGGCGGTCACCCATCCTAATACCGGCCACACCGAGCGCGCTTAACCTGCGATATCGTTTGATATGCGCAGTAAACACGAAGCCACGACGACTTCGTTGCGCCGTGGTTACTGTGTTCAACTAGTTCGTTCAACAAGTTGCCAAGAAAGAATATAAAATCATAGCGGATAAAGTTTTATTTGTTAGCAACTAGTTGTGTATAAAGAAAAAACATCTTTATCTGCAACTATGTAGTTGCGGACAAAGAATAAAAACTCCTGTTTCACAACTGGTTCTGAAGTTTAGTTGCCATTGCGGCCGAAAGGGTAAAGTCGAGGTTTAATATGAAAGAATGTGAATTAGAAGTCGTCGTGGCGCCATGGTTACTGTAAGTATCATACGATATCGCAGGTTAAGCAATGTTCGGCGCGGTCGGTATTTGGATGGGTGACCGTCTACCATGCCTAAACCTCCCCGTAATCCAAAGATGGATGAAACTCTTAGCAATGCAGTGGGCTCATTACCTACATAGTTTTTATGATAGATAAAGACCAGTCCCCCACGCAGAAAATCGTCTTCGTGACGTAGGTACGTAGTTGATCCTGTACACCTGTCCTGCAGGGCTATTCGGGAAACTAAAATAACAGTTGATTGAATCAGGCGTTACTTTGCAGAAATCCATGACATACTATAAAAAAGTTACCTTGCTAATTCCGCGACTTGTACTTGCACTAGTGATGCAGGATTTTCGTGCGTTGGTTCACCGCCCTCCCTCCCTCAAGCAAGAAGCAAGAAATGCAATGAACCCACAATTGGAATACTGTAACCCACACCACAAGCTACCACCGACACGTGTTTCGCTTCAACCAGAAGCATCTTCAGGGTGCAAGTTCGGTGGTGGTCGTTGGTGGTGAACAAACGCACGAAAATCCTGCATCACTAGTGCAAGTACAAGTCGCGGAAATAGCAAGGTAACTTTTTTATAGTAGCTAAAATAACAGCGCTGTGCTTGACGACGAGCTAGTCGAGGAAATGTCAAACAGTTCGACGAATGTCAATACTTACTTACGCCGTCATCAGTGGCGAGCGCTGGGGTCGAGTTATGTGTTATGTGAATACCAATTATTATATCACTCGTGACTAAACTCGACGCTGTTGTGAAGGAGAATAGCCATGTAACAATGGGCGTACATACATACATACATACATAACTTCACGCCTGTATCCCTTATGGGGTAGGCAGAACACCAGAGGCTATCAAACCATCTGATGTCACGTTTGACGAATTGGAGGTATTATAACGATGGATAGAGACTATTACAGTGACAGGTGTTCAGCTTATCGCCCGTAAAAACGCTAACAAAACCTCTGTCCCTTAACTGACTTTTACAGTATGCCCGGGAAGAGAAGCAGCTGGCACATTCTATGTTTTTCTTTCGCTTCCAGTCCAGCATGGAAGAAATAGCAATGGGCGTCTGCTGACTAACTGATGATGATGATGATGATTTACCTGGCAATCCAGACATCGGCAGGCTTCGCGATAGCTGCAGACAGTTAATGCGCTCTGCAGCGCGTAGCTTTGCGCTTCGTTTGGAGTTTTTGCGCGTTTGGCGAGACGCGCTAAGAACGCAATTAGAGAGACGCGAGCTCTTGGTTTGGTTTTTGGTGTTTCACTGCGAACAAAAAGAACTTTAGGTTAGGTATTTATGATCCTACAAGTCTTACTCATATTATAAATGTAGAGATTTGGATGGATAGTTTTTTGTTCCACCATCCATCGGGAAAACTTGGTGGTTTCCTGTCTAACCTCCTCATCGACCAGGGGAGAGACTCATAGCCCTGCAGTGGGCTCAGTCGGCCGCAGTCACCTTCAAAGTATTAACAGACGATCGAACTTGGTACGGGCCGGACAGCGGATTCGGTACGCTCCATACCATATCCGTTCGTCTGGAGAGTTGTCTGCCGAACATTATTATTCGGCAACATTATTCTGCAGACAATGGAGACAGTATGGAGCGTACCGAATCCGCTGTCCGGTCCGTACCAAGTTCGATCGTCTGTTAATACTTTGAGAAATGTATGGTCAGCGGTCACCCATCCTTGTACCGACCGCGCCGAGCGTTGCTTGACCTGCGACACAGTACAGATATCTTCAGTAATTCAACTTCATACAAACGGACGAAATGCGAGCTATACCTACGCGGCTCTATCTCGGCATGCGCTCAGCACGCGGCCAGTTGCGAGTTTCTGCATACCGAAACAATTTTTGATTGAGCTTTACGTTAATATGCGGATTGTTTTTATTGACTTTAAAATTTTATAATACATATTTTCGTGCGTCTCAGTCGAGGCGCAAGTATTTTCCGGTCGCAAATTTATAAGACCGATTTGTTATTCAAATGTAAACATGGTTTTTTGACACAAAACGTATTTTTGCTGAACACTTCCTATTCAATTTACAAAGTATTTTATTATTTTATATAAAAAAGTATATTTGCAGTCACAAAACTAATCTATTACATGTGAACGGACCGCGGCGCTGCAGGCATTTATTTCAAAGTGAATTACTGTAGATATCTGTGCTGTGCCTGCGATATCAATTGATATACACAGGGACTACTTCGCCACGACGACTTTGCTCCACGAAAACTTTAGTCTTTTACGACACGATTATCCAAGGCTGTTCTATAAAATACGCGCAAATTCTTAAGCAGTAGGTATGGTACCTACGATTTCACCAGAGTTTTAATCTGATCCCGTCAATTTTGATAATATACCGGGTGTACCATTAAGATCTTGTCATCAAATAGAACAGCAAATAAAGTAAATTTTGTCGCTTAACATCTTAACATCTACCTACACAATCAATATCAATATTTGTGTAGGTAGATGTTAAGATGAATAATTTATCTCAAAATATTTATCTATATATATATATGTATAATATATTTTGAGATAAATTATTCAAAATTTCAGGCCGCGGTTCCTGAGCTAAATATTCAGTTTTTCTTATTATAAAAATCGATGCCATGTCATTATGCCTAATGGTGCAATCAAAACATTCTGCAAAACGTATTTGGACGTGTAGTGCGCAGAATGTTACATTACAAGTTCCATTACAGCAATCTATACCCACCATAACAAGAAATCTTTCTTCTCTTCTAGTTTCTAAATGACCCACCCTGTATAGCTTGGCAAAACTAGTTATCTCAAGGTAGAAATGGGCATTGTTCATTTTATTTACCTATTTTTTATTGTGTTATTAATAATCTTTTCAACACACTTGCTCGTAAAGTGAGCCTTATTCTATTGAATTTAGAACTATAAACTGGGCTATAAGTCACGTGTGCATAATATATTATACCCTAGTTCATAATATAATATTGTTGGGAGTGGAATGTTCCAGTGGTTGTGGCCAAGACACCGCGTCACCGCTGTGACGTCATACTGGAGGAGCGAGAGGGGACTGAGGACTGCCATTCGATCGCGCGCCTCCGTTGAGAACAGTCGCTAGTTAGCTTGCTTACCATTTTGTCATTTTGTTTTAGTTATTTTTGCATTGTTAATTCTTTTCGTTAAAGTTAATAAAGTTTGATTGTCAGTTCTTTTATTTTTTTATTATCTTGAGGTTAGTTGCCAAAATCAGAAGTGGGATAGGATTCACATGCCTATCCGCTTTTGGTTATCCTGGTGATACAGTTGTATAGTTTAAAAGCTAAGTAAAGTTAGAAAAATGGTTAATAATTCACGTAAAATACAAACACGGAGTGCGCAAGCGATCGATATTCAGGAGCAGCTTGGGACGATTTTGCAACGCCTTAATGCGCTGGAAAATGCCCCTAGCAGCACGCCTGTGGCATCTCAAAGCACCGTTGTGGAACCACAGGGCGAAGCGACGCGTGCTATTTTAAGTTCAGAAATTAATAACTCCTCCATTCAATTACAGCCACCAGTTGACTCGCATATTTCTGAACGTTCAGTCTCCGTTGCAGCCTCGGAATCTCACGTTTCAAGTATCGACGCAGCGGACAGGATCATTGGAGCGTTAAGTGCACTAACTAAAGTAAGATCTTCCCATTACTATGTTTCCAATTTCGATCCGAGTGTTAATGACATCGATTCTTGGTGTAGTGAGGTAGACAAAGCTTGCGAGCTGAATAACTGGAGTGACAACGAATGTTTGTCACGAATTGCTAATTGCTTAAAAGGTGATTCTCGGAACTGGCTTAATGATTGGGTCAGTGACGACCGCACCTGGAGTAATTTTAAATCAGAATTTAAGCCCCTTTGTTGTCGAAGAATCGATGTCGCTAACATATTATTTGAAGTTATGTGTACTAGCTCGGATAGTTATACAACCTATGCCGAATATGCGCGTCGAACTTTATTGCGCTTGAGCATTGTAAAGGGCTTGAGTGACGAGCTAATTGTTGCCATCGTTCTGCGTGGCATTGATGACGCGCAAATTCGTGCAGCGGCAACCAATGCTAAATTGATGCCACGTGATCTTGTGGAATTCTTGTCAATTTATGTTAAGCCTAAAAGTAGTGTCACTTCCTCCCATGATTCTGTACGCTTGCCGAGAACAAGACATTTTGATACACAAAATTCTCGTAAACGTGATTTTAATAGTTCCAAATCATTTAAGTCGGAAGTAAAGTGTTATTCATGTGGACAGGTTGGGCACACCCAACGTTTTTGCTTTAAGCGTCCTAAGATCGAAAATACGGCACCAATCAGTGATCATAATGGCTTGAATAGTGGAAAGAAACCATCGATTTGTTCGTTCTGTAAGAAACCGGGCCATGACGTCAGCGTTTGTTTTACAAAACAACGTTCCGAACTGAGAAATAAAAATAATGTTAATTTTTGCCGGGAGTTGATAAGCGAGTATGCAAATAGTGACGTCACGACTGCTGTTATACAGGGCATTCCGTCTGACATACTTATCGATAGCGGTTCTCGAGTATCTTTGATCTCGGAAACAATACTTAAACATTTTAATTGCTCTAAAAAGCCAACTCATCAACTGCTAAAAGGAATAGGTAATCAAAGCATTGTGGCAACAAGTTACGTAACAGTTATCATTGAATTTCGTGACATTTCTTTGGAAGTAGATTTGTTAATTGTACCCGAGAATGTTATTAGTGTACCAATCTTGATAGGGACCGATGTTCTCAATCGCAAAGGCGTGGCGTACATAAGGACATACGGTTGTCAACGACTCACTCGCGTTGACAGTTCAGACTGCACACACTCAGTCATGCAAGTTGTAAACAATACTGATTTTGAAATTAATTCGCCATTGCAAGGTTCGGACAGACAAAAGTTAATATCTATAATACGCGAGTTTAAGGATAGTTTTATTGCGGGAACGGCCCTGTCTACTGTAAATACTGGTAGTATGCATATTCAGTTAACAGATAAAACGCCCATTCATTACAGGCCTTATAAATTATCTATTGACGAAAAGAATAGGGTGCGCACTATAGTTCGTGATCTTTTGGAGAAGGGTATAATACGCGAATCTGAGTCCCCTTATGCTAGTCCGATAATTCTCGTGAAAAAAAAAGGACGGTTCAGATCGCATGTGTGTAGATTACCGCGCACTCAACGCTGTGACTGTCAAAGATCGTTTTCCGTTGCCGTTGATTGACGACCACATAGATCGCTTGGGTAAACATGAACTGTTCACTTGTTTAGACATGGCAACTGGCTTCCATCAAATTTCGTTGGACAGCGAATCTGTGCCTCTCACAGCATTCGTAACACCGGAAGGGCATTACGAATATCTTAAAATGCCTTTTGGCTTAGCAAATGCGCCAATTGTATACCAACGAATCATTTCAAAAACATTGAAAAAGTTCATTGATTCCGGTACTGTTCTAGTCTATGTCGATGACGTGTGCCTCCTGTCACACACTGTCAACGAAGCACTGACTGATTTACGAAACGTCATGTTGACGTTGACATCCGCGGGTTTTTCTGTCAATCTAAAGAAAAGTACGTTCGCATCCACGGAAGTCGAATATTTAGGTCGTGTAATTTCTCGAGGTCAGGTTAGACCGAGCAGTCGCAAAGTAAAAGCTCTTGTTGATTCTCCAATACCGACAAATGTTAAACAGGTTCGTCAACTATTAGGTTTGGGGGGTTATTTCCGTCGGTACATTCCTGGTTATGCTAGTCGAACTTCATGTATAGCTCATTTGACGCGAAATGGTGTTCCATTTGTTTGGGGCATAGAACAAGAAAATGCACGGAAGTACCTTATCGATCGGTTATGTGACGAACCAGTGTTAGCAATTTTTGACCCGAACTTGCCAACGGAATTGCACACGGACGCAAGTTCAATAGGTTACGGCGCCACACTTATACAACAACACGCCGATAAGAAAAGACATGTGATCGCTTATTTCAGTAAAACTACCCAAGGTGCGGAACCACGTTACCATTCATATGAACTTGAAACTCTTGCTGTAGTTAAGGCCCTGCAACACTTCCGTCAATATTTAATCGGGATAACATTTAAAATAGTTACAGACTGTAATGCGCTAAAATTAACGGAGCGTAAGAAGGATCTTTTGCCTCGAGTTGCAAGATGGTGGATTTACATGCAGGACTTTAACTTCACCATAGAGTATAGAAAGGGCTCATTAATGTCGCACGTTGACTATCTCAGTAGAAACCCTATGGTAGTTAATCATATAGACAGACCAAAGTCGTGGGCCCAAATAGCTCAGTCTGCGGATGAAGAAACGCTTAAACTCATAGACAGGCTCAATAACAATGAATTAGATTCATCAAGATATTCGGTTCAAAACGACCTACTATATTATAAGTACTGTCCTTTGGGTGACGAAAGTCGCTTGCTATGTTTTGTACCCAAGGGTCATAGATTAAGCTTATTAAGACTTTTCCACGATGAACATGAACACATTGGGGTTGATAAAACTACAGATTTGATATTAAGACATTTCTGGTTTCCAAATTTAAGAAGTTTTGTTAAAAAGTATATTGGACATTGTGTAGTTTGTCTTTCCTCTAAAGTCGCCAGAGCCTCGCACATGCCTATTACATCTTGGTCAAAACCCGACACTCCTTTTAGTACGATTCACGTTGATGTTCTTGGTCCATTGCCGGAGTCTAATACCTATAAAAATATCCTTATAATTATTGATGCGTTTAGTAAATTTTCTTTGTTATACCCCATGCGAAAACAAGACACCGAAGAGTTAAAGAAAATAATAAGTAACGCTATTTCCCTGTTTGGTACACCTAAATTACTAATATGCGATAGGGGCAGAATGTTTGATAGTAAAGTATTTCAAAAATGGGTATCTGAGTTAGGATTTACATTGCATTTTATAACACCCGAGATGCATCGTGAAAATGGTCAAGTAGAGAGGTACTGTCGTACTGTTCTCAACATGCTGCGTGTTGAATGTACTCTTAGAAATAACGAATGGTCCTCGACTCTTTGGAAACTTCAACTGGTGTTGAATAGTACGAAGCACAAGACGACCCAGATCTCTCCGCTCAAACTCCTTATCGGCATAGATGGAGTAACTCCCCTAGTACGTAACCTCATACGTGACGTAGCTCTGAACGATTCCAGCCCTAACCGCGAAGCATTGCGTGAGATGAGGAAGCAGAGAGCCTCTCATTTATTAGACGATAATAGGCAAAAACAAGACATGTACGTTAATAGGAACAGAAAAAGTATTCGTAGTTTCCAATTAAACGATTTCATCTTTGTAAACAAGAGCTCTCAAAAAACTGGAAAGCTGGATTCTGGCATTCGTGGTCCATACCGCGTGATCAAAGTACTGCCACATAATCGTTACGAGCTTCAATTGTTGGGAGGGTCATATGGAAAGGCTACCAAAGCAGCGGCCGAATACATGACCCTTTGGAAGGGAGAGTGGACTCCTGAATCTTGCGCTGCATTCTTTAGCGGTGAGACACTTTCTCTTTACCTTTTTCTTAAAGAAATGAAATTTGTTATTTGGACATGCGAACTGGGTGCCTCTGTCTGGGTTGTGTGGACATGCGAACTGGGTGCCTCTGTCTTGGTCGTGTGGACATGCGAACTGGGTGCCTCTGTCTTGGTTGTGCGGACATGCGAACTGGGTGCCTCTGTCTTGGTTGTGTGGACATGCGAACTGGGTGCCTCTGTCTTGGTTGTTTAGACATGCGAACATGGTGCCTCTGTCTTGGTTGTGTGGACATGCGAACATGGTGCCTCTGTCATGATTACATAGACATGCGAACTTGGTGCCTCTGTCATGATTTTTTTAGACATGCAAACTTTGGGCCTCTGTCATTGTTTATTGAACAAACAAACTCTGAACGCCTGTTCGTGTTACTGAATTTCTGTATACTTTGTATAAAATATAAAGCACTAAACCTTATGTTGCTATTTAAAGTTACTGAAATCATGGCTTTGGTGACAAGTTACGATTTTCATAGCTTGCTTTATACTTATATGCCTTACGTACATATTGGTAAAAGTTCATGTTAATTAGTTGCTGTTTAAGCTGTAAACATAAATCATTTCACTTACCTACCATACGATGAAGTGATTATTTTGAATACATAGTTGAAAACGCTTAATATTCATTATTCACTGTGCATACTTCACCTAAATCTTATTGTGCTTATTAAGTGACACTTATAAAGTGGTTAACCTACGCACATGATGCCAAATGTTCTATGGCAGTTTGATACAAGTTGTTAAAGATAATTTTAATGTCTATTTCAGCAGATTCTGATGAGACAACAGTGGAAGAGAGCACAGGTGATGCAGATTCCTCTGATTCAGAGAAAACGCCTAATGAGTCCAGAACCATAGAAGTGGTCGCGGACGTCCACTCGTCAGGAGAGGCCGTGTTGGGAGTGGAATGTTCCAGTGGTTGTGGCCAAGACACCGCGTCACCGCTGTGACGTCATACTGGAGGAGCGAGAGGGGACTGAGGACTGCCATTCGATCGCGCGCCTCCGTTGAGAACAGTCGCTAGTTAGCTTGCTTACCATTTTGTCATTTTGTTTTAGTTATTTTTGCATTGTTAATTCTTTTCGTTAAAGTTAATAAAGTTTGATTGTCAGTTCTTTTATTTTTTTATTATCTTGAGGTTAGTTGCCAAAAATATATTATACCCTAGTGCATAATATAATGAATCCTACAAAGTTGAATTGTACCTTAGTGCAAATTACATGCGAGTAAACAGAGCATATTTTATTGATCCGGGTTATACATTAAATAAATGAGCGCGCGCGTCCAGGCGGCATTCACTTAGAGCCGAAGCAGAAGAAGTTTTGTCCTGGCCTTGAACCACAACTTGGATGTAGGGGTGCACTAAGGAAGGAATTCCCGAAATTCCCACGGGATCGCGAATTATTGGACATTTTAGTTTGTATGAAAAATCTTATTCCTTGAGTCTACGGATACGATACTTGGCATAAAAGTTCTTCAAAAAATGACTGGTTGTGTCATGAAAGGAATTCCTGAAATTCCCAGGGCACGGGAAATATATAATGTTTTAGTTTGTATGAAATAGCCTTATTCCTTGAGTGCACGGATGTGATACTTGGTATAAAGGTACCATAATAAGTGTCTGTTTGTATTATGGAAGGAATTCCCGAAATTCCACGGGAACGGAAAATATAGGACTTTTGAGTTTATGCGTGTACGAAGTCGCGGGCAAACGCTCGTGTAGAATATAAGTTTGTTAACTGTACCTTCAACAGCTGCTTCAAATAAATTTTATGACCACGTATGTCTGTCTTTTACTCACAAGTGTGTTGAAAAACGTCGTATGTAACTCGTGAGCGTTGCTAATTACAGTCTCGGCTCATTATTAAGCTCTCGCCTGCGGCTCGGGCTCAAATCACAGCCTCAACTGTAATTAGCAACTTAGCTCACTTGTTACATAATATACTATTACCCTATTTTGAGAGACTTATTAGAACAGTTTTATTTTTAAGTGTGTCTATTAATTTATACTGATTTATTAAATTAGTACGTAATGACGTCATCAGTGATATTAACTTTATGAACATGTGTCGGTCAGTACAAAAAAACAGTAACTGTGTCTGTGTGCTAAAGTCATGTAATGTCACCAAATGGATTGTAAACAAAAACATTTCAAAAATTGATTCAAATCAACATCTTGACGCCATCAAGGTTAAATAAAGGTCAAATGCATATTGTTAAAAATCTATAAATCCTCATGTTTTTAAATGTTTAAACTCGACTAAATTAATCAGAAACATTATTCCTCAAAACGGTTTTTCATATGAAAAAAATAAAATAATGCCTATTATAATAATTGTATAAGTCTTTAGGACTATTCATTTTAACAATAATTTAAAATTTCCTCTCTATAATATAAACGCACTAAACATAAATAGGTTAATAGGTAACACTCTTAGCAGGTTAATGGGTCAAGGGTCAACCCAATTACCTAAATTGTAATGATGAAGTTTTCTTCTACATATCGTGTTGATTTTCGCCAATATTTTACAAAGAACCAGAACCTTTCCAAACTCGTGTGCTGTCAAATTCGTACCTACCTATCTTTACTTAGGCACGGCACTGATATCTACAGTAATTCAACTTCATACAAACGGACGAAACGCGAGCTATATCTACGCGGCTCGATCTCGGCATGTGGCCAGTGGGGAGTGTATGTATCGGGCAGCCCTATCGCAAGTTAAACGGACCGTGGCGCTGTAGGCATTTATTTCAAAGATGCGGCCGAGATGAATTACTGTAGATATCTGTACCGTGACGTGATCATTAGGTGAGATTGAAGTCAAACGCGGGCTTATGTCAGTATAAATTCTGTTGAAATATGGTAAAACGATTACCATATTTACGATTATTATAGTATTCAACTTAAAGCCAATATAATAGATCTAGAAATAGAATAACGACGATTGACGACCATTTTGGCGAAGAGGTAAACCTATCTGCCTCAGACGCCAGTGGTTGCGGGTTCGATTCCCGCACGGAACAAGGAAAAAAAAAAAGTTACGTGTCTGTGTGTTTATCTATTTATGTATTTATATTCTAGGTTCCCCCCTAGTTCGCTACATGGTATCCCATAACACAAGCTATGCTTACTTTGGGGCCATGTAGTTGGTGTAATTGTCTGGGGATTTTATTATTATTATTATTAATAATCCTTGAAAAATTCATATTTCAACCTTTTTGATGCACCTTTCGGCTTTGATAATGAGTAATAGCTGCTGTTAGAAGAAAACCTTATTGACCAATTAGTTCTTATAATAACTTGATGGATATAAAAAATAATCAACGAATGCAGAGCATTAAAAAAACCGACTTCACGTCAAAACTTTGGTTGAATTATAATATCGTCAATGTAAACATTCTCTGAATTCTTCAAAAAAATTTAAATTATCCATGAAGTACTCAATCGATTTCGATGAAACCAGAACTTTCAAAATCGATTCATTATTGTCCGAAATATCGTGTAACAAAGACACAAAAAAAACATACACACGAATTGAGAACCTCGTTTTTTGGAAGTCGGTTGATAAATAAGAGTCATCTTAGAGCAGCCCTACCGTTTTAATTGCTTTAAAGCAATTATTATTCTTAACGAATTTGGTGGCAGCCAGGGTTGTCAACTTTTTTTTCTAGAAATAAAATATCCCAAGTAACCAATAAATATAACTTTACTTTCTTAGTTTCAAGTTTACTTTCTGAAAAGAATATCAAACAGTATTTTGGAATAATAAACAGTATTTAATTTATTTAACGTTTTGATCACATAGTATTAGAGCTTCTCGCACAACTTATTAATTTTAAGTCTAACACATACAAAGTGTAGCAAATTTATGATGAAAACAGTATTTTGTAAGTATACTTTATTTTTGTTCAACAGTAAACAGTTTAATGTAGTGAAAAACAGTATAATACTGTTTTCAACCGACATCCAAAAAAGGAGGAGGTTCTCAATTCCTCTGTATGTTTTTTTTGTGTCTTTGTTTCGAAATCGGTTGGTTACTTCAAATTTTCGAAACAATATGTATGATTTCGGAGAATGTTTACGGGGATGACACTATTAGTCGGCCAAAGTGTTGACGTGAAGTCGATTTTTTTAATGCTCTGCATTCGTTGATTATTAACAGTATGGTTGACAACCCTAGTGGCAGCCTTTAGGATTCCCCTGGCGATCGCCAGACATATTAAGTAGGTATGTATTCCGGCCATATTTCTGAAGAGCCCACTTTCCTAAGCCCATGTGTCACCTTCAACCTCATCTTCACTTACCTCAAGGTCAAACGCGGGTCAAGCAATGTTCAAACGCAAGGCCATAACTTTGAGGTTTTGTTGCTTACTAAAAAATAATGGGTGCTGTATACTTGTATACAGTAGTCGTTAGGGTTTGTCAGAAGCCATTTCGGCACCCTGAAATATCTGAAATCCACCAGCCAGCACCGGGCCAGCTTGGTGGATTACGGCCTAAACCTCCTCGTCACCCAGAGGAAAGACTCATAGCCCTGCAGTGGGCTCATGACACGGATTTGTGATGATGATGATGATGAAAAAATAATACGTTTTGCCAAAGAACATGTGGTTCGAAAGTGCATACTTTCCAAGATATCATCAATCTTAATATAATAAGTTCATAAATTATCACCCTTGTAAAATCTCTTTAACATTCATTCAATAGACGTCACTGAAGCTATACAATAAACAACAAAAACATTTTGAACGTTGAGGAACGTTGCAAGCTGTACCTGTGCATAGCGATACAAAAGGGATAGAAAATGCCACGTTGTCATACTTCGCATTAAGGTGTTTTACATAAGATTGTTTTAACCCCCGACGCAAAACGAGAGGGGTGTTATAAGTTTAACGTGTCTGTGTATCTGTGTATCTGTCTGTGGTATCGTAGCGCCCAAACGGATGAACCGATTTTCGTTTAGTTTTTTTTGTGTTATAGATAATTTTATCCCGAGTGTTCTTAGCCATGTTTCATGAAAATCTGTTCAGCCGTTTGAAGATCATCAGCTCTTTTCTAGTTGATGAGGGGATCTGACTACCTTCCATATGTCCTTTCAATGCGAAATTTGGTACCGTATTGCTTCAATTATATTGAAAGTATATGGTAAGGTAACCATGACCTGATTAGCCGTTTGAAGGTCATCAGCTCTCTAACAGTTGATGAGGGGATCTGACTAACTTCCATATGTCGTATCGATTCGAAATTTGGTGCCGTATTACAACAATGATATTTAAAGTATATGGTAAGGTAACCATGACCTGATCAGCCAATTGAAGATCATCAGCTCTATAATAGTTGATGAGGGGATCTGAATAGCTTCCATATGTCGTATTGATTCGAAATTTGTTGCCGTATTACTACAATTACATTGAAAGTTTATGGTAAGGGAATCATGACCTGATCAGCCGTTTGAAGGTCATCAGCTCTCTAATAGTTGATGAGGGGATCTGACTAACTTCCATATGCCGTATCGATTCGAAATTTGGTGCCGTATTACAACAATGATATTAAAAGTATATGGTAAGGTAACCATGACCTGATCACCCAATTGAAGATCATCAGCTCTCTAATAGTTGATGAGGGGATCTGAATAGCTTCCATATGTCGTATTGATTCGAAATTTGGTGCCGTATTACTACAATTACATTGAAAGTATATGGTAAGGGAACCATGACCTGATCAGCCGTTTGAAGATCATCAGCTCTTTAATAGTTGATGAGAGGATCTGACTACCTTCCATATATCCTATCGATTCGAAATTTGGTACCGTATTACTTCAATGAAATTGAAAGTGTATGGTAAGGTTACAATGACCTGATCAGCCGTTTGAAGATCATCAGCTCTCTTATTGTTGATGAGGGGATCTGACTATCATCTTCCTAATATTAAAACCTACTTTAAAAAGTACAAAATAAAAGTAAAATTAAAAATTTTAAAAACCCCCCGACACAAAAAAAGACCTTAAAAACTAACAAATAATATTTTAAACCTATTCTAATTATTATCGTCTCATATATAATTGACTGTAAGACTTGTACTTTAAAATATTTTTATTTTCCGAGCGTCGTCGCCGCGTCGGGGGACCGCTAAGTGAGAAAAACAGTTGTCAGTTGCAGATTGCATCAAAAGAATTCACTCCGAAAATTCGTAAAATCGACACAACCGTCAACGTCGTCTGCCCGTTCGGGTCGCCGCACTTGGTGACGCCCACCCCCGCGCCGCAAGCCGCACACCGAGCTCGCCGCGCGCGGCATAACGTAGAGCGTAGACTATGCATGAAACTTAAGATCGCTCATACCTAAATGTAACAATAAATTTGCTGTTGTTGGCTTAATACTTTATATACTTGAGCGGTCCCCGACGCGGCGACGAAGCTCGGAAAATAAAAATATTTTAAAGTACAAGTCTTACAGTCAATTATTATATATGAGACGATAATAATTAGAATAGGTTTAAAATATTATTTGTTAGTTTTTAAGGTCTTTTTTTGTGTCGGGGGGTTTTTAAAATTTTTAATTTTACTTTTATAACTTAATTGAATTATTTTGTATGAAAAATAGAAAAATTATTCACGTATTAGACAACATATTTGATTCTATTACATGCTCCCATTAATACCCTAGAGTTATGGGAATTCAAAAGGAACACTTGTATAGGACATAACTCTTTTCAATATTTATCTGTCTTACCCAGGTCTTACCTATCTAAATGGTTAAGAAGAGCAGGTTTCATATCATTGTCCACCTCGCACAGTGTTATCTCACTCGCACACCGCTTCGATCTCCTTTTTACTGAAGATCCCATTTCTGTATTGCAGTTGTCATTGGCTGAAACAATGGAATATAATATTAGCGACATCTATCTTCTCTACCATGCAACAGCAATGACGATAACATTAAGGGTGTAATGCATGTTATAATAAACAGCAACCAATCTTTATTTGTACATACATAACTTCACGCCTGTATCCCTTATGGGGTAGGCAGAACACCAGAGGTTATAAAACCATCTGATGTAACATTTGACAACTTTGGAAGTATTATAATGATGGTGAGAGACTATTGCAGTGACAGGGAGTCAGCCTATCCCGCGCAAAAACGCCAATAAAACTTCTGTCCTGTAACTGATTTTTACGGTATGCCCGGGCAGGTAAGCAGCTGGCACATTCTATGTTTTTCTTTCGCTCCCAGTACAGCATGGAAGCCTTTATTTATATTTATTTGTTTTCGCGCCGGAGCGGAATTTGGCAGCAGATTTAGTCGCTAGCCAGTTGGAACCTGACGGGATCCTACTTCCAAGCGGGGATCACTCGGATTAGTAGCCGCTTAGCACACGCTTATCCAGGGGCCTTTATACAACGTGTAACATAATGAAGAGATAATACTTAAAGGGATTGTATGTTTGATGATGTAGTTTATAAGTAACAGTAATTTGGTATGAAAATGAAAAATTAAAATGAAAACTGTTTTATTATTTTTTCTCACATAGAAAGTATTTAAACTTAAAATTAATTAAAATTGTCATAACAAATAGCAATTTATATTGATAATTTAACTAAGAGCTAAACAGTTCCAAATTAAATCTAAGTGCAATTCTACGGTATATCTATGCGAGAGACTGGTATCTGTACTAGGAGACCTGCATGACAGATTACCAGCCTCTCCAGGCTCCGGACAAGTGGTTAGTAAAAAGAAATGGGTTAAAATATATATAAAAAAAAAGAAATACAATGATAACGGCGGTGCTTATGTATCAAGGTGTATATGTAGTTTGTTATAGTGTGACTTGTATTACTGATAAAGTGTGTGAGGTTGCGTAAGTGTATGTATCCTTACAGTTAGGCTGAAAATAAAGTTCAAAGTTTAGATCAAAATATCTAAGTGTCAACCCTAAAACAGCTGTTAGCTTCTGATGAAATCTATTCGATAACAGATGGCGTAAAAATAAAGTGATGGGTAACTAAGACCGATACTACGAAGTTCAGCCGGTGCGGGAAAGGTCATAAGGTCAATGACTGAGGCACAAATCTTGTTTTAACTTATTAGGTTGACTAGGGCAGTCAAAAATTATGTTGTAAAATAATTAAATAAATTTGTATGAAAACCTATACCAGCACTGATCATGCTATTTTTTTACTTTATATTCTACGTATGGTGTAGAAGTAACCCTTAAGTTTTATCTCTCCATTTTGTTACACGTTGTATAGTCTTATCCCGCTCCAGCGGTGATGTGTTCTGGCTATATTTTATGAAGTATCTAGTATAATTTTTCGAGCAAGCAATAAATGGCTTTAGAGCTAAATTAAATCGGGATAACCGTAATTTATTATTGCCGTCATTAAATTAATGAAAATATCAGAAGTCTTTGTGTTAACCACCGTTCGGCGCGGTCGTGACAAGGATCGGAACATTGGGTAATTTCTCACAACCGGCACTTCGGAGGGCGAGTTCAGCAGTCGGCCCGGGTATGTATTAGTGCCTACCCAGTATATGTGTGGTTCTGACGTAAACCAACCAGCACAGGGACAAGCTTATGTCCTAAACCACCTTGTCATCCAGGGGAGGGACTCATAGCCCTGCAGTAGGCTCTTTTTAAATGGGTTGTGATAATGACAATGAGGACAAAACTGGTGCCGTAACATATTTTATAGAAAATGGATGGGACGTTTGTCTTCCATGATACCTGGTGTTAAGTGATCACGAAGACCAAGGTGGTACACGTATCTACGAGAAACTCGACGCTTAAAAGTACTAGAACTATAATGGTCAAGAAAATTATACGCAGGCAGTTCATTCCACACCTTGGAGACCCTTATCAAAAAGGAACTGTAAGGCTGCAAACTGGACGGCAGCGACAGCGAGAGCAACAGCAACGCGGGGAATCTAGGCCGTTCTCAACGCCATCGGGCGCTGGAGCGATTTGTCGCGGTTTCATACAAACTCAATACTTTCTATCGTGTCGCGGAAATCGCTGCCATCCAGTTTGCAGTCTAAAAGCGTTACGACTTTTCGGAATGTCCACCGCATAAGGATGGAAGTTTTGTCTACGTTTAGTAGTCCGATGGTAAAAGGGTGTAGGTTTAATTTGTTCAAAGATATATCCTGTGAGGCCCGTGTGCTGTCATCTTCGGCCTCATTTTCACATACCATCAGGTGAAATTGAGGACAAACGCGGGCTTGGTTTTAAAAAAAAAAAGAAACAAACAATTTGAATGAAAATTACCTAAGACTCCATTAACTTCACAATTCAAAGAGTTGTCCACTTGATTGTTTGTTTGTCCGTCATTCCAAACCTCCTGAGTTGCTGTGTTCTGGTATATCGTTTCAGTGGAAGCGTTTCCATTTTCTACATCGTAAGATCTGTTGTCTGGTGTCTGTAGAACCTGAAAAATTAAAATTACATTCGGTTATCTAATTGTTGTAATATGAGTTATCTATACTAGGTTATGTGAAATGTTTGTTTGAAAGAGGATATATGTCGATTTTTATACAGACTACTATGATTAATATTACAATAGAGTTCAATTCAGTTTATTCGACATATTTTTTTTAAGTCGTCGTAGCGCCGAGGTGACTGTGTGTACGATACACAGGTGAAGCAACGTTCGACGCGGTCATATTAAAACTCTTACTTAGTAACACACATAGGGATTAAAATGTTCTGATATATATGTCTAAACAGGTATGTACAGCATTAGATACCTACCTACGGTAACTATAGCACCCGTAACCGGCGATCGATCATGTTTGAAATGATTCATGAACGTAGAGGAAGCGAGAGAGTTATTTCGGGATCGTAACAATTGGCGTTCCCCTGTCTTTGCCTACCCCAAAGGGAGACAGTGAAATTTTGGATGGTTGGACTATAAACTAGTCTTAGCTAGGGCATTATTGTAATGTAGATTATGATTTACCTGATAATGCGCTCTCGTGCCAAGGAAAAAGACCGCTCCAGTACCCGTGCTCGTCATTGTGAACATACAGCTATCCTTAAATCTGGAAATGTAGAAGCGTGTGTTTTAATATGATGAGACTAATAAACGAATTTTTCAACACACTTGCTTGTAAAGTGAGCGTTATTCTATTGAGTTTAGAACTATAAACTGGGCTATAAGTCACGCGAGCATTAATATATTATACCCTAGTGCATAATATAATGAATCCTACAAAGTTGAATTGTAACTTTGTGCAAATAACATGCGAGAAAACAGAGCATATTTTATTGGTCCGGGTTATACACTAAATATTTTCAGAAACAACAAAGAGGTTTTATACCACTTCAAATCCATATACATTTTTAAATGTTTGCGCCTTATATTAGTAAAATAAATTTGTATATTAAACAAATTATTCACAATTTACAATCATTTGTCATAAAATATTAAAATATTTGCATTAACCACTCCAAATTAAACATTTTCACTTAAAATAGGCTGTATATGCTATACAGACATTGACACATTTGACGGAAAAAAAAACCTACGCGCATGCGCGAGGTTCGGCGCCATTTTTCAATCACAATTCACAGCTTTGTTATCAAGTGTGTTTGTTATTTTATGATCACGTATGTCTGTCTTTTACTCACAAGTGTGTTGAAAAACGTCGTATGTAACTCGTGAGCGTTGCTAATTACAGTCTCGGCTCATTAGTAAGCCCTCGCCTGCGGCTCGGGCTCAAATCACAGCCTCGACTGTAATTAGCAACTTCGCTCACTTGTTACATAATATACTATTATACCATAACTACTCTCGAAAGCTTATTTTATTCACTGTTTTGGTGTTTGAATTTGGAACACAAAAATATACCCGATCTCAATGCTTAGACAAACTCCTTGCGATAAGATTCGAAATTCAAACTCTTTGGTGCAAATAAATTCTCGAGATTTGATCGGTCGATATTTGCGACAAGGAGTTTGGCCTTAGATTAATAAATATTGTTTCACAAGTTGACTACTCTAATGGTAATAATAAAAAAATTACGCCTAATTTCAGTCATTGCTCTATTTTTAATGTCCATTTCAATGAATGTAACATTTCTTATTTCTTGATTAAATTTCTATTCTCGCTTAAATTATGTCTTTTTCTCGTAGTCATGGTATAAAGTATTGTATGCAACTCCTGAATAAAGTAAGAATTTATATCGAGGGCCATGAATCACTCGCGTCGCTCAGGATTCATCTACGGCCCTCGCTTTAAATCCGTCCTTTATTCTATAGTTGCATAATATACTATTTCAACACACTTGCTCGTAAAGTGAGCCTTATTCTATTGAATTTAGAACTATAAACTGGGCTATGAGTATTATACCCTAGTGCATAATATAATGAATCCTACAAAGTTGAATTGTACCTTAGTGCAAATTACGTGCGAGTAAACAGAGCATATTTTATTGATCCGGTTTATACATTAAAGGCGGCGCGCGTGCAGCAGCAGCGGCCCGCACAGCGCCTCCAAGCAACAATAGCGTGTGTACATACGAGTAATGGGACAGGGCTACTGACGCGCAGCAGCTAACAGCTGCTTCAAATAAATTTGATGACCACGTATGTCTGTTTTTACTCACAAGTGTGTTGAAAAACGTCGTATGTAACTCGTGAGCGTTGCTATTACAGTCTCGGCTCATTATTAAGTATCATAATTATCAAATCACAGCCTCGACTGTAATTAGCAACTTAGTTCACTTGTTACATAATATACTATTATTTAAGTGGTTTTTTATAGGGAACTAATCCAAAGCACACGGGTTTCGTAGAACTAGCTCTTCATAAAATACGTCCGGGATACATCATCGCTGCGCCGGGATCCTACCACCAAGGATCACTCGAATTAGTCGCCTTTTGCGACATGATTATCCAGAGGTGGTAACGAGTTGAGACTTTTAAAAACTTAAAAAAATTATATTGTAACGTAAATTTCTAGAAATTGAAATAACTCCAAAACGGTAATTTTTGGAGGCATTTTTCAGTAGTGAAAGTTTTGTTTTGATCTACTCTTTAGAAGTCGTCGTGGCGCCGTGGTTACTGTGCATATCAAACGATATCACAGGTTAAGCGCGATCGGTGTGGCCGGTATTAGGATGGATGACCGCCGACCATTCATTTCTCACGACGACTTCCGTGCTTCGAAGGGCACGTTAAGCAGTCGGTCCCGGGTGCTGTATTCTTGTATACAGAAGCCATTTCGGCACCCTGAAATATCTGACATCCACCAACCAGCACCGGGCCAGCTTGGTGGATTACGGCCTAAAACTCCTCGTCACCCAGAGGAGAGACTCATAGAGTGGGCTCATTACATGGAGTTGTGATGATGATGATGATGATGATCACTCTTTAAAACCTCTCAATGGATGCGGGTTCAATAAAAAATGACCCTGTATAATTGTGAATTGGGGTCGATTGTTTATTAGCTTTATTGCGATTTATGAAAATTCATTGCCCTTGTTTATACGTCATAAAAAAAATATGTTCTTTTATATTGGAACGATTCTCACCTACTTTTTAAAGTCGGTTAAATATTAAAACGGAAATTGCAGTGAAACACAAAGAAAATTAATTGTTTTACACTTTGTTCACATGCATAAACTGTGTATTGTATTGTTTGTTGTATTAGTTTAGTTGACAACATCAAGTTTTTTGTTTCTTTTACATTGGATAGAGGTTAGTGCTTTGAAAAATCAATAAAATGTAGAGTCATATAAGAATTTGAGTAAGGTAGGTATAATAATCAGTTGTTATTTAGTGTTAAGTCAACATCACAACAATTTTAAAAAATTAATAAAGAATCAAAACTTTGAGAAATAATTTAATTTAGTTTATAGAATTTGAAAGAGATCCCTTACAAATTTAAATAAATTTTGACATTCTACTTCCTAAATAAATTTCGTGTGTTTTGTTTTTGCGATATTGTTTATTTTACGTAAACACAATAAAAATAAACTACACAATGTCTATTTTTGCAGTGTGATACGATTGTATAATGAATAAAATAAAAATCTACCAATCAAAATGTATATTTACCTTATGAATTCAACGTTCTCTATTATTATTTCTTCAATAGAAGATTTTCTTTACTAGATTTTTAGGTTAGAATTTTCCTTTATAGCTAAAAGGTGACATTTCTAGGACATGCGCAAAAGCGGCGTTGCGTTGCGCCTGTTTTTCTGCTTACGTTGCCTTTTTTTGTAATAATTTTCCGTCGAATTCTCAGAAATTATTTAATAAGGCGTATTAATACTAGAGGGCGTGTGTTGTAAGTTGGTTGTGAGTTAAGTAGACAAAATTATACAAGTATTAATAGGAATGACTTTTATGGGTTATTGGGAAATCATTAGGGGTAAACATTGTTCCGAAATGATGTTTTTGCAATCTAATGAATTTTATAACTTTAAATACTTTACTTTTTTCTAACAAGTCTAGCTACTCATATCTCGAAGTTTCCATACAGGACCCTTACCAAAAAGGAACTAATTTCATACAATTTTTTCACAACTATAGGAACGGAAGTCTTTAATAAAAATAAGAGCAACGGCGCACTATCCAATGAATCCTAAATAGGTACACCAATAAAAAACCATACGTCGTTGCTTGAGACTCTACATTTTTTTGACGACCACTTTGGCGATGGGGTAAACCTGTCTGCCTCAGACGCCAGTGGTTGTGGGTTCGATTCTTACACGGAACAAGAAAAAAAAATGTTCCGTGTCGTGTCTGGGTGGTCATCTATTTATGTATTTATATTCTAGGTTCCCCCTAGTTCGCTGCATGGTATCCCATAACACAAGCTATGTTTACCTACTTTGGGGCCATGTAGTTGGAGTGATTGTCTGGGGATTTTATTTATTTGGATATTTATTTTGTTAATGTATTTAATTTCTTCTCATCATCACTTTACAGGACACATTTTTCTTGTAATTTACAGCCGAGTTCCAAGCACTACCAAAACGTGTTGTAAAAGGTAACAAATATTGCTTCTAAGCCAGAGGTCCTGCGTTCGAGTCCCGGCGGCGGTGGATATTTGTGTGATAATGAATGTTTGTATGTTTATCTCAATTTATTTTCTAATATTTATACAGGGTTAATTTTAATTAGCGCATTACCTATTACTTGCAGCCTCTCCACATCAATCCCAACTACATTTGTTCTACGACTTTTTAAAATTAATAGTTTTTTTAAATTTTAGTTTTCTCTTAAAAAATATTTATAGCTTAGGTGAAGAGGAGTAACTCTATTTACTCTGAGCGTAGGTATGCCACGCATCTTGCGTTATAATATCGCTTCATAATAATATTAGGTACTTCTTACAAAATGTAGAGTAAGGAGCAAACATTTTTTGTTTTTCATTTTCGTGTTATTTATCAAGATTTGTAAAAAGTCGTAGAACAAATGTTGTTGGGATTGATGTGGAGAGGCTGCCTGCAAGAGGTGATAGTGAGGTGAGGTAAAATTAACCATGTATATTAAATATTTACCTATGTTATTCTTTATCTGTAATCTTGTATCCATATTGCGTTAAATAACATGATGGAAATATCTATTTATTAATATGATGTATTTCTTCCATGCTGGACTGAAAAAGAAAAACATACAATGTGCCAGCTGCTTCTCTTCCCAGGCATACCTACTGTAAAAGTCAGTTACGGGACAAAGGTTTTATTTAAGGACTTTTTGTGAGCGATAGGCTGACCCCCTGTCACTGCAATAGTCTTTCTCCATCATAATAATTCCTCCGAATTTGTCAAACCTGACATCAGATGGTTTTACAGCCTCTAGTGTTCTGCCTACCCCAGAAGGGATACAAGCGTGAAGTTATGTATGTATTGTTAGTTATGATTTGTTTACAAATAAATATTTTAGATATGATTAAGTTTGATCGATGTTTGTAAGACATTTTGTGAGTGTTGCTAATTCTAAAATTATAAGTTCAACATACGGTACCATCAAATATTGTCGTTGATTGATGGGCATAGACAATTGCTATTTGGTTTTAAACCGTGTTTTAAACGCTATGGATTTTAAGATTGGTAATGTCACAAAAGGTTATATAAATAAGGAGAGAAAAAGCGGGAACCGCCCTCTTGATCCTGTGAACTCGTACGAATAAACTGTTTGAGTGAACCACCAGTGTATTCATTATAATTCATCCTAACAGTATGTATTACGTTGCAGACTGTAGTCAGCCTACAGTAAGTGTAGTTAATTAAATAAATCAAAAACTAGTCAAATAAAAGAGTTTTCTCGCGTACTTTATTAAATTAATAAATAATAAAATCCTCAGACAATCAGACCAACTACAATAGACACTCCAAGCTAAACAAAGCTGTGATATGGGATACCATGTAGCGGACTAGGGGGGAAGCTAGAATATAAATACGTATGTGGAATAATCAACGAATGCAGAGCATTAAAAAAAAACGATTTCACTAACATTTTAAAGTCCTAGGCAACGCCTTGGTCAAAAATCAACGCACAATAGGTACACCGTATTGATACATATTATTTTCGAAAGTTGGAAATTTTTCCAAAGTACTCAATGGATATTGATGAAATTTATACGGGACCACCTCTGTAGTATCCTCTATTATCTACACTAATATATAAAGCTGAAGAGTTTGTTTTTTTGTTTGTTTGTTTGAACGCTCTAATCTCAGAAACTACAACTAGGATTTGAATAATTGTTTTTGAAGGTTATAGGCTATATTTTAGCCTGAAATTCCCACGGGATCAAAAGTTACGCGGGTAAAATCGCGCGCGGTGGCTAGTATGAAATAAGAATAGTCAGAATCGATTGATATTTGACCAAAAAATGTATAGTGTAAAATCATAAATCAATTTAAGACGACCGCCTGGTGTAGCGGTAACATACATTGCCTTCTATGCCAGAGGTCCTGGGTTCGAATCCCGGCGGCGGCGGATATTTGTGTGATGAACACAGATATTAGTCGTCAAGTCATGGATGTTTATAAGTTTGCCTATCCATAACACAAGTTCTTTAAGAAACTTAATTTGGGCTAGATAATGTTGTGTGAGTGTCAGAAATATTTATTTATTTATATAACAAAGAGTAAAAAAAACATACACACGAATTGAGAACTTCGTCCTTTTAGAAGTCGGTTGAAGACAGCCTAACCGGGAGCATTTTTTGGTCTTTCTCCGTGCGAACCACAGGTGCGAACTCACGAATGACGTAGCAGGGCTTTACAGGAATGCGCCACCAAGGGCGCTATAAAAAAAAGTGTTAACCTTTGCCAAAAAGGAGTCAATACCATCACATCGGTGCTGCAAGTCATCATAATTAACAAGTCCAATCATTCGCCATTCTACAAGTCCTTTGGGTATACTCAAATACAGACTAGTTATGAACTAGATCCGACAGAATGTCAAATGTTGAAGTTTCTTATGTCAATTTGTTGTTTGAATTGAAATTCTAAAGTATTAGCAGTTGATTGAAACGGCTGCTTCAACCGTTTGCCCGTGTGATCATGGACTCCCCGATTGCACACTCAAGTTGGTTCTATATATGCTGTTGGAAATAAAAACTTTGATAGCGAGAGTTACGGATGTAGAGTAGTCTTGGAAGTAGAGGTTTCATTTCAAAGTATATAACTTATACAAAAACTTTGTAGGTACTAATTTTGATCGTCCTAAAGTAAGTAGCTACCTACCTAAACAAATGACTTAAATGAATTGTAAAAGATGTTTGCTAATATTAAAAAATAAAATAAAAAAAAATCCCCAGACAATCACACCAACTACATGGCCCCAAAGTAAGCATAGCTTGTGTTATGGGATACCATGAAGCGAACTAGGGGGAACCTAGAATATAAATACATAAATAGATAAACACCCAGACACGGAACATTTTTTTTTTCTTGTTCCGTGCGGGGATCGAACCCGCAACCACTGGCGTCTGAAAAGATAGGTTAATGTAGAGTACTTTGCTTTGCGATGAAAGCCTACATTTTATGTAGCCCTCGCTTATTGAAAATATACTTTATCTTTTCTCTAAATAGTACAAGATGTCTGCCTCTATTTTATTCTGGAGTCAGAACAAAATGTCTCAGCCATACTTCAGATTTCAGTAGCTAAATACCTAAGATTTTTTTCTAATTTGTCAATAGTTTAAGTTTTTATTTTACATAGTGTAATTGTATAACAGGTACTTATGTCAGTTCTACTTTTGTACGTTTAACTTCACTTTTGAATTCGATCGCTTACTACATAGATAGTCTCTGTTCGCGACTACTCTACACGTCTCGACTCACTGCAATTCCGACGTCAAGTTACCGTTATAAGTACGCTCAGTAAGGGGCACATATCTTTTATAAGCAAACTGGTTTCTTTGTTCGTACTGTTTATAGGGTTTAGTATTATTTGTTTTATTATCGTGTATGTGAGTACAATATTATGGTTAAAGATCCTTGACCTCTTTGGATTACTTTGCTTGCCGAGATCGTTATTGTTTCTTGGACCTTTTCGTTTTTGATTTCGAATTCCCGAGCATTAATAAAATAATAAAATAACTAGGAATAATAATAAATATAAGTTGGAGTTTTTTTTGACGTTTTTGTGGGCGATAGGCTGACCCCCTATCACTGTAAGTCTCTCTTCATCATTATAATGCCCCCAAATTTGTCAAACGTGACATCAGATGGTTTTATAGCCTCTGTTGTTCGGCCTACCCCATTAGGGATACAGGCGTGACGTTTTGTATGTATGTATGCATAATAAATAAGTATTTCTGAAACTCACACAACATAATCTAGCACAAATTAAGTTTCTCAAAGAACTTGTGTTTAAGATACTAGATGACTGATATACTTACTTAAGAAATATATAAACATACATATTGAATAAATACATATTCTTTATTGGAATATAAACTCAAATAAACATATAAACACCCATGACTTGACGACTCATATCTGTGTTCATCACACGCCGCCGCCGGGATTCGAACCCGTCCTGGGTTAGAAGGCGAGGTTTGTTACCACCGTCTTATTTATTATTAATTGTTCTTATTGACGACCACTTTGGCGTTGGGGTAAAACTGCCTCAGACGCCAGTGGTTGCGGGTTCGTATCCCGCACGGAACAAGAAAAAAAATTTTCCGGGTCTGGCTGTTTATCTATATGTAGTTCCCCTAGTTCGCTACATGGTATCCCATTACACAAGCTATGCTTACTTTGGGGCTATGTAGTAGGTGTGATTGTCTGGGGATTTAATTAATTACTGTAAGTTAAATAAGTAATTTGTTAATTTAAATATACCCAAACTGTCACACCAGGTATATGTCCCTAAAGTAGGTATCCATAGTGTGGAACTAGAGGGTTTTCCAGTATACGGACCGGAGCCAGTTTAGTTAAGTTCATTTGCATAATCAACGAATGCAGAGCATTAAAAAACTGACTTCACGTCAAAACATTGGTTGAAGTATAAGGTCGTCAAGGTTCATACATATTCATTTTTTGTTCATGAAGTACTCAATCGATTTCTGAACAACTGTGAATTATCTTCTATCATATGAAACAAGAATCATCAAAATCGGTTCACCCAGTCAAAATGATGTATGAGGTAACAAAAATTAAAATAAACACATACGCGACGAATTGAGAACCTCCACCTTAAATAAATGAAAAAATGTGTGTTAAATAAAAATCACCCGACCAGGACTCGAACCAGGGACCTCTCGTTTGTCGAGTCCTGGTCGGGTGATTTTTATTTAACACATTTTTTCATTTATTTAAGAGTAAATAAGCATTTTAAATGCAAAAACTTTAAAATACTATTAAACCTCTTCCTTTTTTGAAGTCGTTTGAAAACTAGTCGGGCTGGGATTCGAACCCAGGAACAATGCTTACGGAGTCCGTCGATTGGAACTCAAAAGTCATCATACCAACACGCAAGATTCGAGAGTCGGATTCCTCGAAGAAATCAACGAATTTAAAACGAGTTTCAAGCAATGTTTAATACTACGGCCACACTACCTTACCGTCTACCGGCAATAATTATGGCATTAAATTACCGTTTAAACTGCATGATATGTCAATAAATTCGGCCTCCATCTTGAAAATATCACTTTTTCAAGATGGAGGCCGAAGCTGCAGCTGTGTTGTGTTTTATGAGTGCCAATTATTTTTACATGAATCTTTTAAATTTCAACAAAGCTAAAAGAAGACAAAAAAACCCTTTTAAAAACCCAAAGAGACGGTTCGGATTGGAATAATTCTAAAAACTCGAGCGCTTTTTCATTTGACCACTCCATGTCGGTCGATACGTGCGTCGCCGGTGAGCTCATATTGCACACTGGACAAACGGTAGTGTGGCCACAAACGCAATAATTACTGCGGTAATTTTCTTTGATGTGCGAAAAAAGACCGCCGCCGGAGCTATTGCCTACCGCCATTTGATTAAATTATGGCCATAAATCGTGGTTACACCTAGGTGTTGTTTAAGTTATGGCAATAATTATTGGCATATCACGGTAGTGTAGCCTAAGCATAACAGTAAAATGTTGCAGTTACATAATGACTAATCGTATCGTACAACGGTTAGTTAAAACTGTCTTCGCCGAATGCTCGTTTCGCTGAAAATATCTCTAATCAACCGACTCCAATTTATGAATCACAATTATGAATCGATGATAGATTGTACTTCAGAGTTGGTCCCATTAAATAAACATACATACATTAAATATACATTTTATCGAGTTATTCCGGTCCGATCCACCTTGTCGTGATCCACCTTTCGTTATTATTATTAACAATTTCCGGATTAGTCTCCCTTATGTTTTGTTCGTCCGGATTGATCCACCCTCATTTTTACAATATAAATACGTATATAGGTACAGTCAGAAAAAAAAACATATTGTCAGAAATCAACATTAATTTATTTGATTCATTGTTTGTTACAGATATAAAAATAAAAGTAAATAGAATCGTCACCACCACCGTTTTAATATTAATATTAAGGACTAGATACAAGACAACTTTTCTATTTTATTTTCTATTTTTCTTTTTTTAAACATTTTTTTTTTAATATAAAATTCACCCATCTCCACATCTTTTTTGTGGTATTCTGGTAATCAGCTCGCATTAAAACAGCACCACCATTCCTCTGAATAATCATTAGCTGCCCACAGTTATTCTGTGAGGTCGATGGCATACAATTCTCTTCTGACATTCCAAAGAAAAAAAAATGTTCTTTCAATAACGTTAAAAAATAAAATCACTTGGAGGAAGGTCACAAATAAAATATATGCTCTTTTAACTGTTTTGTAAAAAGATGTCAATCAATTATTTATGAAACTAATCTATCATGCTTTTGTAAAAAAGACAGTATGAAATAATTCTATCGCTATAACGAATATTACAAGGCACATAGGTACTAACTTAACTTGTTATGCACTACAACACATCACGCAAGTCACCATAAAAACACCATTTGTCACATTGAGAGCTAAATCATGACTAGCGACTAGAAAGATAACCCTATCTCTACATAAATTAGTTTTAAATAGATAATAATCAACGAATGCAGGCAGAGCATTAAAAAACCGACCTCACGTCAAAACTTTGGCTGAGTTTTAATGTCATCAACGTAAACATTCTCCAAAGTCATAAATATTTATGAATATTTTTGAGAATGTTTACGCAGACAGAACTTCCATCCGTATGTGGTAGATATTCCGAAAAGCGCTTTGACAGTTCCTTTTTGATACGGGTCGCCAAGGTTTGGAATGAACTGCCTGCGTCTATTTTCCCTCACCAGTATAGTCCTAGTACTTTTAAGCGTCGAGTGAATAGGTTTCTCGTGGATGGAGGTGTAACACCTTAGTCTTCATGTTCACTTAACATCAGGTGGCATGGAAGACAAAGGTCCTATCCATAATTCATAATAAAAAAAAAAATTAATTTCCAATGAAGTAATTGTATCATATGAAACAAGATTTTTTTCAATCGAGTCATAATTATCTGCAATATCGTGTAACAAAAACAAGAAAAAAAACATACAGACGAATTGAGAATCTCCTCCTCTTTTGGAAGTCGGTTGGAAAAAACCTGAGAAAAGCATCAATACCCGTCGGTGATTGGTCATAAGACAATCGCGACGTCAACGCGCCGTTTTGCAGGTAGACAAAGTTTCATGTGTGTAGGGGCTGTTGCGACGCAGTGATTACCTATTATTAAATAATAATAGTAATTGATAGTTTTATGCGCAGTTAAGGTTATTTAAAAAAATCTAATGGAAGTGGACGTTTAACCTTCGTTGCTGACTGTACGGAAATTATGTTTATAACGACTAAGTAGGTGGATCAGACCGGACCCAAAAATAATTTTAAATAAAACGGTTCCTCCGGAAAAAAACCGGAACTACTCATTTTTATCGAAATCGATTGAGTACTTATGGATAATTTCAATTTTTTCTTCGGAGAATGTTTACCTTGGCGACATTATAATTCAACCAAAGTTTTGACGTGAAGTCGGTTATTTAAATACTCTGCATTCGTTGATTAGGTATTTTATATCTCATTTCGCAACAGGTGTGGCGTAAAATTAAATGCAGGTTAGGATATATTAATTATCTAACTGAAGGCTATGTCAATTTCAAAGATATAAAACAAAAACAAAATTTTATTTTCGGCAAAGTTTAGCTTAACGTTGTACGCTCTCGTTTATAAGATTAACTCTTATAATTTCCTTTAGAGGTGACTGTGTTTGACCACCTTACCTGATAGGGAAGTCGAATATAAAAGCACAAGGGTTAAGCATAGATTTTACCCGATTTTGTTTGTAAATCTGTGAAGGCAGTTTATCTTTTTACTTACCTACTAAAAATCAATGACATACGGTACTCGTTCCTAAAAACAAATCTTTGCATATCCTTTAGTTTCGGAGTTTCCCATACTTACAGATCTTAAGCTTTTACCTGTAACTTGGTTTCACCCTGTATTTGTTTGCTATACAGGGTGGAACCAAGTTACGGGTAAAAGAAGCAATTAAAAACAAACTGCTGCGGACACGGACCTTTTTGATGACACATTTAGACAATTTTAAATACTTATAGCATATTAAAACTTTACCTGTTTGGTGAAATAGTTATAAAACAATTAGTTAACACAAATACTCAAAAAATAATAAATAAATGGACCGGGGTTTCAATGCGGGTGATAGGCTGATCTCCTGCAATAGTCTTTCATTGTCAAACGTGACATAGCCTCTCATAAGGGTCTTATAGCCTTTGGTGTTCTGCCTACCCCATAAGGGTTACAGGCGTGTAGTTATGAATGTTTGACTGTCACATATCAGGTTTAGTACTTATATGTATAGATGAGGTTTTATTAAAGGAACTCTATGGTAAGTGGACGTGTAGTGTCGGCATTGAGTAGCCCTTCCGCACCTGGATAAGAGTGTGTCTCTGTCTCTCTGTGTCTCTAGTAAGTGCGAGTCACCTGGTTTATGAAGAGCCAGGTCCTAAAGCCGTGTGCTGTCATCTTCGACCTCATCTTCGAGATGTAGGTAGAAATCTGTAATACTTGCTTTTATTCTCCATCTGCTAATAACTAATGATTCTCATGATGGAACCCATACATACCCATGAGTGTCCTACTGTCAAGGTAGAGTCACTATATAATCCCGTGTAGAGTTGCTGATCACCCATCCGGCGCGTCCCCAGGTGGCGGATAGGGGAAAGCCCCCCAGAAATGTGGGGTACCGTTTCGACGGCGCGGACCAAAATCAGCTGCGGGGCCGACACGCGGTAACCGATGAGGGCTTGGGGAAGGGGAACGCTGGTTGGAGCCACCAGCTGCTCGGAGGGACGGCAGGCTTGTATTGCTTCGGCGTCCGAGCTGTCGGCCGTAATCCTGGGCAGAAACAGGACCGGGGGCCTAACGGCTGCGAGGAAGACAACCTCTGTAAAAAGTTACCCTAATCCCCGGGTGCCCGAGGTGCCTCATCCGTGGTATGGATGCCTTTGGGGGTCAGTCCATCTGCCGAGGGGACACCCACCTTTTCGAATACCCTTTGCGGACATCCGGATTTCAGGGATCCAACGCCTGAGCGATTTCCCCGGATGATGGCAGGCAAGGTAGCCGGATGCTGGTGGTCTAACGCGACGTGATTCCACCAGATTGAGGCGCGGCTGGGGGGGTTAGATTCTGGTGATCTAAAGCGACGCTATTTCACCAGTCCCTAACCCTTTCCGGCCATAGTGAAGTCCTTGGGCAGTGGATACGGGGGTATCTGCCACCCCTGCTCAAGGGGATTCGCTGAGGTGCGGCGTGCCTGGTGTTCTCGGTACGCTGCATGTTGAGGGTTCCGCGCAAGCCGTTGGCGCCGGCAGTTTCGCGGTTGAATGCAAAAAAAGCTCACTAAAAAAATACAAGTGGATCGAAACCTCCTACCCCCCCCCCTCGCACACCTGCTTACTGGCTTGACCACCATTACTGGAACTCCCTGTATAGTTCAATGATACGGTCATCCAGAAGCGACATAACTATTTTTGGCGACTATATACCTACGGTCAAAACTAATTGAGTAATTGACGTGTTATAATATTTTATTAACCGACTCCTAAAAAGGAGGTTATCAATTCGACTCGTATGTATGTAATATTTCCAGAACTGCCTAGTTTTCAAATATGTTAGTCTACATATATTAGCGTCTGAACAAATGTGCCAAATTTTAAAAGTGTATGTATGTGGGTCGATCAACTTTTAAAGACCCGCTTGTCAAAAAAGCTAGATTTTAATTTTTGGTCTCCGATCGTTACTGAAATATATTAGTCTTATAGATAATCTACTGAATTTTAGGATTATGTTAAAAACCCTAAGCTATATTGTATTATTATCGAGTTTTTACGAAATTGCCTATGCTGGGGAAGGTATAAGCGTCTTCTTAGATGATTGATTCAGACACAGTTTTAGTGAAGTATTTATAAATTTACATGACTTTTTTTATTGTAATTATAACAAACAATATATTACGATATCATGCTTTTAATTTTGGTAAATTCTCCGTATTTTCAAGTAATTTCTGAGTTTTATGGTCTCTTGGACAACCATCGGCTAATTTTCAACTTAAACTTTTGAATAAAATTTTGAATAACCTGGATAATGAAACAAAAGTTATTGTTTATATTAAAACATATTAGATTCAATTTATTTTACGTATCCAAATTAAACTCACTTGATTAGGTAAAGAACTATTTACCTGCAAATGCATTGGTAACTCGGTTGTCCAAGAGACCAAGTGGTTGTCCGTGGGAAGTCCCTTTACCTTCAAGGCTAATACTATACTATTATTTGATTATATTAGATTCATAGTCATTAAAACACAAATATAAAGGTTCTAAAAGAGCCATTTATTCATTAACAATCAAAGTGAGACTAACAAAAACTTGTGTCAAAAAACTTAAAAATAATGAACGCTTTCTACGTAACAGAAACCAGAAATGTAATTAATACTAAAACCTAACAGTCAAGTCATTGATCTAATCAACACTCTTAAACCTAATAAAATCACATTTGCTTTCTTCTCAGTCTTTGAAAGTGAAGTAAAGTTAGATAAGAAGGTAACTACTTTTTGAAAATACTTTAACTATTAACCTAAAGTATTCTAATTGAGATCGATATAAAAAGTCGTAATATTAACCATTATTTTTCAAAAACATTAGTATCAAACGCAAACCTAAAATAAATCACTCCCTTTTTTTTACTTGAATGTCAGGATACGGAAGTTTCTTAATAATGTCTTCGTAAGCTACAAATGAGACATCTTTCTCGTCCAAAATAAATAATATACCGCCCTTAACACATTTGAGAAAAGTCACCTCAACGTCTCCGTCACCTTGAATATCGCTGTGGGCTCTGCATGCGTAAGTATAATAAGATTTACCTTTAGCACCATAAACCTTAACCAGCAGATATTCTCCCATTCTTGGTAAGTCTGGATTTTTTTCTGATACCGAGGGTTGAGGTTCTATGTCAGTATCTTCGTCGGATGAGCTTGGGTGGATTAACTAATGAAGCCAAGACACTTAAAGGTATGTCGTCGTCGCTGGTTATATCCTGAGACTGGTCGGCTAAATTGTGGGCAAAGGTTGGGAGGCTTCTAACAGCTGGTACAGGTGAGTATACCTGTGGCTTTAAGCAGGCACAGAATCCCCTAGAGTAAAAGCAACTTAAATTCCTATACATCAATTGGCCAACGGTGTTTGAAAAAATTTGTTGGATATCTTTTGTTCCAGATAGAGGGATAAGATTTTTCGGAATGTTTTTCTGAACATTATCAATTTCTTCTTTTGTTATGTAAAATAATTTAACTTTACTTGAATTCTTAAGGACTTGATAAAAACTAAACGCATCAATAATGTATCCTCCAGTAGCTACTTTATTATCTGCAGCTCTTTTCAAGTAGCCTCCTATTCCATCTGCTGGTCCTCTACCATGCCCAGCTTCAAAAAAATTCTGCAATATTTTTGTTCTTCCGGCTGTAAGTTCAATATTGACGTTTAATTTCTGCGATAGCTTTCCCTCTTCTTTCTCTTGCGTTCAGCTAACTTCTCTGGGTCTGCCTTCAGCCTTTCTCTATAACGCCTTGATTTTTCTTTTTCAGAAAATGGCATAATCTACAAAAAGAATGAACCAATATAATATTAATAAATAATTAAGTTATTTTCAAAATTTATTTTAATAAATCCATTAAATCCAGTCACTGATGCCTTTTCTTAGCATTTCATATGAAACCTAATTGCGCTATGTATAAATAACCATGGACAGCTTAATTACCTGATACAGAGAAGTCACAAAAAATAGGATTAAAAGAAGATTTTAAGATTTTATTTTAATAATATGAAAATAAAAAAGAATACTGCTCATAGAATCTTGACAAGTAATTTATAAATTCTTGCCTCTAGAAAGGCTTATAAATTGTCAAAAAAGATAGTTTTAATACGTTTATGTTTTTAATGTCCTCAAGACAACCAAATTGTCCTACGGACAACTGATTTAGTTGTCCAAGTGACTGGTAGTCCCTAGGAAATATTTAATAATTAAAGGTGTATTTCATAAACCTACATAATTTTGTACATTATCTTGCTGTTCTTACAAAATAAGAGATAAAACTCATACTTCTCCAGAAAGTATTATGAATATGTTCATTACCGTAATTTTAACGGTGGTCCGACGGACATGTAAAAGGCGCGTCCTTCACTCGCGACGGTGCTCGGGCGACTGACGCCACGTCTTTCGGCGGCTCAGTGCAAAGATCCCGCGCATTAGTTACCTATAAGTTTGGTGTCCTTGACGGAGCGAATCGAACGATCGTCCTATAACTATTTATTAATATTTTGTAGTGGTCCGAGGGACAGTACGAAATGCGAGACCTGCGAGGACAAAAGTTGATAGTTTTTTTTTAATAATAGACATTTAATTAATTTGTAAATTTGTACATTATGAAGGTAGTAAATGTTCTTAATTATTATATAAAAGTCATAAATTTGAATCGGTAATACATTTATTTTTTAGCGTTTAGAAAAATCTAATTGAGTCCTACCAGGGGGACAACCTAAAACTTGAAAAATCTACCGTCTTGTCCATCAGACAACCATTGTTTTGCAAGAAATTACTTAAAATTATCATTCTTTTTGGCTTGATACCGTTATTTATGCTATAAAGAAGATACTAGAAAGAAATGAAGTTGTGTTTTCATACATATATAGAATTATTGCCCCGGGACACGACAGGAAGACGACGAATCTTTAAAAGTTGATTGGCCCATGTATGCTTTTATGTTTACTTTAATATACCAACTAAGTATTCTTTGAAGTCGGTGCCTGCCCGAATTAAAGTAAGAGTAGGTAATAAAATGAAAGCATAAAATCAATCCTTAAAAGGCACCGACTTCAAAAAGTACTTAAATACTTAAAAGTGAGTTTGTAATCGTTTCTATTTTTTTCATTTTGTCTCAATTTGAAGTCTGTTTTATTTTTATACCACGTCATTTTAGATTCCTAAATAATTTCTTGATCTAGTATAATATATAACCTTCCTTAAGAACTTGGCTATCATAAACCAAAAGAATTTTTGAAATCCGACCTTTAGTTTCTGAGATGAACGCGTCCAAACGAATAAACCCTTCAGTAGGCCAATTACGGTTCTTTCATGACATGACATGATAAACAAGATTTCTATGATACAGTGATCAACAATGATGGCATAGTGAAGGAACGAATTCCCTATACATTTGCATGCAAAAGGCATTGCATTACCTTTCGCAATGACAGTTTCAATGATGTCATCTATGACCTAAAAACGTCAATTGAAAAAGGTGAGATCGCACCCATCTCTATGATATGTTTCTTTCTTGATTTCATTTGTGTTTTTCCATTTCATATGCTTTCATACATAAATACTGAGTATATTATTATATATTGGGATTATTGTATTCAGTCTACATGGCAAGATCTTAGCTAAGAGATTTCGCCGAGGAATAATACCAAATAGTGATCGCAAATAGTGAAACTATGGGCTGTTCCGGACCTATCCACCTTCTTGTGATCCACCTCTCGTTATCGTTATTATTAACAACATTCATATGTTTATAAAGACTAGGTGGATCAGACCGGAATAAAGTTTAATCTATACTAATATACAAAAGCTGAGGAGTTTGTTTTTTTGTTTGTTTGTTTGAACGCGATAATCTCAGAAACCACAAGTGGGATTTGAAAAATTCTTTTTGCATTTGATAGCCCAACTCTTGAGAAAGGTTATAGGCTATATTTTATCCCGAAAGTCCCACGGAATCAAAAGTTACGCGGGTAAAACCGCGTGCGGTGGCTCAATTTAAAATAAATATAGTTTAAAATAATATGATCCCCCTATAACAACAATAGAGCAAGAGGGATAAGGCCGGAAAAGTAAATAATTAAAAATAAAACAGATTTCCCTGCAGCATCACAACAAGGTGTATCGGTCCGGAATAAGTCAATATTTCGTGATATCAACGCATGGTTTTGAGATCCATAATAGGCCTTCAGCTCTATTACTAGTATATTCGTTTTAATATACTAGTAAAAATTCGTTTTTAATAACCTTGATAGTTTAAGGGTTTCTAAGTACCTACCTACGTAAAGGACATGCCAACCCTTGACCTTGGTCAATTGTCCTACCGTTCATAATAGCAAGGTAGGAGCGTAGAATTCATCGGTCGGTACGTTCATGTTTATTTCTTTTTAATGTTTTCTCCTTTTACTGATAAAACTATGGAAACTACTTTCAAGATAAAATCGAGATAAAACTATGAAAACTACTTTCAAATTGAATTGAAAACTATAATTTTGAATTGTATTTTGTCTGCCCCTTCCAAAGCTTTGTAAAGATACCGTTTGATCAATATTATTCAATAACGTTGGTTGTTATAAATTCAATTGATAAACAGCCACATGATATTGTCTCGGTGTCGTAAAACATGTCTTGACAATTTGATGATGTACCTAAGTAAGTATACTTAGTATGTAGACATAAATAAATTCTCATGAAAATAAGCTATTGATTCCCTGTAAGTAAGTAGTCATTCCATACTCTAAAGATAACTATTTATAAAGGATGTAAGATACGTTATTTGATATAATGATTCATAGAGTAATAAATACATCAGTTTTATTTAACTAGACTAGAAGGTCAATAACCAACGCCCTTAAACGAACGCCTCAGCGTCCTTAGTTTATTTGCAGCCAGACACATTCTACGTAACGTAGAGTTGACGTAGAGCACTTTTGCGTTGCGCAGTATTCCACCAATCAGATTATTAGCTCTACATCGCGGCATTAACTTTTTTATTTCGACACGTATAAATACATGTCCTTTTGAATGTAGATCGGGGAGTCCTATGCTACATGGGTGACCGGTTGTGGCGAGGAGCCGACCTAAGTCCTCGTCAACTGATTTTATCGTTTAATGATGAAGATGAAGATGATTAATGAAAGGTTTAATAAACAAGTTCACATTGTAATACTGCAAAATGAAAACGAGAATTATTCTCATCCACACCAATGTAGCGACTTCGACTCTCTTTTTTTTAAGTTTGGACGAAATATATTTACTTTTGCGTTGACAAAGTCCTAAAATAATAGAATATACTTAATTTATTTATACCAGAACTATATTTAGTACTCTATAGCGCTCGGATACGGTTTTAAATTGCAGTTAAAAGTCTCATTATTTGTTACTAACGTAATATAGACGTATGTTTGAAGAATATTGGCTATAATAATGTTTTTAAGTTTTTGCATTTAAAATGCTCAATTATTCTTCAATAAATGAAAATTTATTATTTTCGAATCCTATCCTATTATTTTCAAATTACCCAGGTTCGAATCCTGGTCGGGTAATTTTTATTTATCACATTTTTCATTTGTTTAAGAATAATTTAGCATTTTAAATGTAAAAACTTAAAAACATTATTAAAAACATTGCAATGCTTCACTTTAACTGGGATTCACAATTTCTGTAAACAAAATTGGTCTCGGGTGGTCTTAGCTGCAAAGCTATACCATAAGATCGAGCTACGTTAGCAATATAACGTGAAAATATAATGTGGTAAGTAATTTCGAGGCGTACCGCCGCCGCCAGGCCCCGGTACCTCAGTGGAAGAGCGGACGAGTCCGGCAAACGAAAGGTCCCAGGTTCGAATCCTGGTCGGGTAATTTTTATTTATCACATTTTTCATTTATTTAAGAATATTGGCTATGTTGGCTTGATGCCTGAGCTGTATAATTTTACTAGCATTTGTTTTTATGGTGACTTTGCGCACTCATTAAGTATCTATATTGACTATAGTAGTCTTTTCAAATCATGAATAAGTATATTAAATAAATTTTTAATAAATTTATTTTCTCATCACAATAATGTTTACATATAGGCAATTAATCTATTATAATATTTTTAATTACAATATTGTTATTGTGTGAGACTGGTGAGTTAGGATCGAAGCCTGTGTTGCTGGAAATGACTTCGTTGATATGATATTGATTTGACTTCGTTGAAAAAATCCATGATAATTCGGCTCTCAGGTGATGAAATGTTATTTTGAGCTCCGAGAACTACTCTTGATAATAAGTAATTATTATCATTGATAAAACGCTCTCAACTCTGGCGGCAATCTTAAGATGGGTAAGTAATTCATACTTTTATCAATACTTAAGACCGTTATTGGAACTGAGATCGATTTATAAATCGAGTCGTAATTACGGAGATTTCTCCTAACAAACGCACAGACACTCGATCCCTTTTATTATACACTAGCCACCGCGCGCGGTTTTACCCGCGTAACTATTGATCCCGTGGGAATTTCGGGATAAAATATATAGCCTATAACGTTCCTCAAGAGTTGGGCTATCAAATGCAAAAAGAATTTTTCAAATCCCACTTATAGTTTCTGAGATTAGCGCATTCAAACAAACAAACAAAAAAACAAACTCTTCAGCTTTATATATTAGTATAGATAGATAGGTACATACACACATTCATAAAGTTTGAATGGGGTAGGCAGAACACCAGAGGCTATAATACCACTTGATATCAGGTTTGACTTTGGAGGTATTATTATGATGATGAAGAGACACTGTTGCGTATTCGTCATTGCATTTTCTTATTTTTAAGTCTCTCCAGTGTCAAATTTTACGACGTGAAACGTGACAGCCGCATACAAAAACAATTTTTTTCTCTTTCTGTCACGGCATCAAGAAACTCTTAAAATAAGAGAATTCAATGTCGAATCAGGCCCATTATTATTATTATTTGTAGAGATAACCTTAAATGTGTGTATATATATATGTATATATATATATAGGCGTAATGTCAGCCGTGGTGGGCATGATAGAGTCTCAATCAACCATTTGTTCTCACAAACTTTCACTAGGCACCTAACTAGATATAATATTATGAACGTCGATATGATATTTTCAGCTAGGAGACGTCCAGTACTGGACAAGGTTCTACAAATTCCAATTAAAAAAAACTTTGTTTCGTCATTAAAATGCACTTGATATTAGCACAGAATAAGAAATAGTTGGTACAGAAGAATTACTCCGCAAGAAGATCTAAATAAATTCGAGTCTTGCTACGACGCGATACGGTGGAATTCAGCTCGCACAGCATTACGTACCTGAAAATTTATATACCTAGAAGTTTTGTCTCTTTCTATCGCATGCCTCTTATCTTTTCTTACGCTGTTAGGGTTGCTGCCTAGTGAAGAATAATTAATCTCCTTATTTGTAATTAAGTATCTACAGATGTAGGTATTACTGTTATTCTACCTTTGTAAAAAATATTGTTTCAACTTACCTAAAGTACAAAATGAAAAAAAAGTTACGACGAATAATTAGTAATACTACCTATGTTTTGTTTGCTAAATTGAACATAATCAAATCTAAACATAATCAAATTGAATATCTGTTTCTTTTTATGTCCATTTTTAAATACTATTTGCGACCTCGATCATAGAATTACTGTGAAAGCTGATAGGTAGGTAGGTATCTACAACGTCTCGACGGGCGCGCGCGTGACACACGACCCATTCGAGTTACGCCGGCGGAGCGCTTCGCTGTAGGTAAATAACGGATGTACCGCGCGGAGTGAGCCAGGCCTGATATTAGGTCAACATATTTTACAGGTATATGATGAACTTATTGAACTGCCTCCACTCTACCATCACTTCGGAAAGTCGATCTGTTGAGAAAAATGGCAAGAAATTAAACAGCAATCATATCTTAAAAATCTTAGGTGAAAGTTTGGATGGATGTATGGAGGCTTGTTCCTCAATCACGGCAGAACAGCTCTACAGATTTGAACGAAATTTGTCTTAGTGATAGAGTACCTACAGCCTAAAATTATGTGCTATTTTGGCTTCTTTTTATCACGATATTTTTACCGCGCGATTCTTGCATCTAATAGTAAGTAGTCTTTTTCATACAACAATACCATACAAATTGTTTTAATCTATCGAATGGTAAATCTTAAGTATTTTTTATCGTACAGTGGAATCCGTTTATAATTACATCGAAGGGAAATAAGAAACAAGTTTAGTCATACTAAACGGACGTCATACAAAGCATAGCTTTTTTTATTATAAATTATTAATGGGACGTTTGTCTTCCATGCCACCTGATGTTAAGTGAACATGAAGACTAAGGTGGTACACGTCCATCCACGAGAAACCTATTCACTCGACGCTCAAAAGTACAAGGACTATACTGGTCAGGGAAAATAGACGCAGGCAGTTCATTCCAAACCTTGGCGACCCGTATCAAAAAGGAACTGTCAAAGCGCTTAGTTCGACTTTTCGGAATATCTACCACATACGGATGGAAGTTCTGTCTGCGTCTAGTAGTCCAATGGTAAAAGGGTGAGGGTTCAATTTGTTCAAACAGAGCACTGGCGCACTCGCCAAAATGTATCCAGTAGTACACGGTTAGACACGCAACCTTACGACGGTGCTCTAAGTTCTGCAGTTTTTTGGCTGTGAGGTCGACGTCATTAATTAGTTTACGGGCTCTTCGGTCAACGGAGTCCAGCGCTTCTAGTTGATATTTGGCTGAACCATCCCAAAGATGACTATGATAGCTACTGCAAGAATAAATAAACTCCTGTTTAAGTTAGTAGGTATGTGATTTATTTTAATAGAGTTAAATCAAAGAAGATATTAATAAGTAGACTCAATAAGTATATCTACGCTCTGAGACTAGAATCAAAAAAGCCTTTCACGCGCCGAAAGTCTTCGGGTATATTTAATTTTCCTAACGTGACTCTCCCGAACACTGCCAAAGGTGCTAGAAATCATACGGTCGGTCACTATAAGCGGACAAAATTTGATAAAAAAGGGTCACAATAAGCGATATGTCACTATAGGCGAAGTCATTATATCCGACTTAGTTATATAATTTACATGAAAACCAAACTTCACTGTGTTAACACGTCATAATGAGCGGTTGGTCAATATCAGCGGAGTCATAATAATCGGATTCCACGTTCTATCCTGATAAAATAAACTGAGTACATATCTAATAGGTAGGCAGGCCCCCAACAAGATGATAGTGACACGAACGACGATCTGACTAGGGTCGCAGGATGAGTAGGTATGGCGAAGGACCTAGCGACGTGAAGTTTATAATAAAGTTCCAAAAATACCTATATCTTGGGTATGGATGGATCCACAAGAATAAAATATTTACTGGAGTCTGGCTAACGAAAGTAGACACTGGGGATTTTTGCAAACTTTTTATATGACAGTACGTACTAGCATAAATATCAAGGTCGTTTTTCTGGTGTCACTGTTGTCAATCGAACGGTTGTTGTATGGTTTTGGTATTTACAGATTTGAAGATTTGAAAAAATTTAGATGTGTAGATTCATAATCAATGTAGGAAATAGAGACACCAGTGACTCTGATGATTCATTCCATATAAATTTGCTGGATTCAGATTTTGAATAATTTTTTTTATAACTAACAAATACTTGTTGCCTATCGTTTTCATAATATACTTCTCATCAAAAAGTAGGACAGGACCAATTTTGTTATTTTTTACGATACTTTTATAAAAAAAATAATCAGGTATCAAATTTGTTTAATTCATCTATTTCGTATTATTGTCGGGGTTACCACGATGCTATTTTTTTTAAATTCGCCAGGTTTTTCCAGTTTCTACTTTCATTAGCCAGACTATAACATTTTTTTTATTTAACAGTATTGAGGTTAAATTGTGACCTGGGGATCTCTGGGGTAGACTCTGGGGGAGACTCCGTACCTACTGGGTATTCTGGAAAATGTAGCTTTCTCATAGTCTAAAATATATTTTGGTAGATTCATTCAAGTATTTGTTAGGGTGGATGAGCGCGGCGCGGGACCGAGCGACATGGAAAACCTTATGAGAGGCCTATGTATGTCTAGCCGTGGACATCTACTGGCTGATGATGATGGTTCAGAAATAAAATTTTAACCTTTCATCTTTATAATATTAATACAGTAAACATAAAAAAAATTGGTTTATAAATATCACAACAGGTTAATGGATCAAAGGTTTTTTATTTCATTTTACACTTTTAGGAAAACTTACAGCTATAATAGTACAGTAGTGAAGAGAAATGGATTGTTTATGGCTATTTACAAGTTTCCACTTTTAAAAAAATTTCGTTAGATACAAAAAAAAAAGTCACATCCCGCCGTCAAAATCACGCAGTCATCACTCAATAAATTCAACAGATTCGCTAGTTAGGCGACAAACAAGAAAGGTTTATCTATACATATAATAAAATGGTAGGAAAGTCAAAACTGTACATTGAATATTTTTTTAAAAGAATACTTGGGGCATGATCTACAATCGAAACAGAAACAAAAAATATAGTTTTTAGAATTTTTGTCTGTTTGTCTGTTTGTCTTTCCAGGATAAACTCAAAAAGTATGGATTTACTTCAAATTTGGCATGAAGATAGTTAAGAAGTCGGGTCAACATATAGGCTACATATTATCACGCTAGCAGTGTTATAATCGTAGGTGCGTTTGGTGCTGCATAGCGTTCACGCAGACGACGTCGCGGGCAGCAGCTAGTTATACATATAATGTTGTCTTAAGTTTTCAAAATTACCTATTCTATATAATTTCTGGCCCCGCTTGGTGGCAGGACCCCTTCAGGGTCCGCCTTGCTAGTGACCACCCTTGGTGTTGATGTGTTCCAGCTAGAGTTGCCAACTATACTGTTTTTCACTACATTATACGACCGGCTGGTGTAGCGGTAACATACATTGCCTTCTATGCCAGAGGTCCTGCGTTCGAATCCCAGCGGCGCGGCGGCGGATATTTGTGTGATAAACACAGATATTAGTCATCAAGTCATGGATGTTTATATGTTTATTTAAGTTTATTCTAATAAAAAAATGTATTTATTCAATATGTATGTTTATATATTTCTTAAGTATATCAGTTATCTAGTATCCATAACACAAGTTTTTTAAGAAACTTAATTTGGGCTAGATAATGTTGTGTGTGTCAGAAATATTTATTTATTTTTATACCGTTGAACAAATATAAAGTATACAAAATACTGTTTTCAGCATAAAAGGCTTTACACTTTACATGATGGACTTTAATTAAAAACTTGTGCAAAAAGCTCTAAAAATATGTATTTAACACATTAACTAAATAGAATACTGTTTATTTTTCCAAAATACTGTTTGATATTTCTTTTCAGTCTCAAATATACTTTATTTCTAGAAAAAAAGTTGGCAATCCTAGTTCCAGCAGTACTTTGTGAAAAGCCAGTTTTTTCCGTGTGCTGTCATCTTCGACCTCATCTTCACTTATCATAGGGTGAGGTTGAGGTCAAACGCGGACTTAGTCTTTAAGAAACAAAATATACATTTATCAAAACAATCGAACTAAACAATATTACGATACCTAAGTACAGTAATTTATGTCTATGAAGCAACAAAACGTCACGACGACGCAGCAAATAAGCTTTGTATACAGGAAAGTGCTGAGTTTCAGTCACTGTTTGCGAGTCTAACACAAAAAGTAGGTAATGTATCAGCAAATTTAATGAGCACTTTATCAAACAAATTGTTACTCTGCATTATAAAATACACTAAGTAATGGTTACATTGATCGCTTGATATGAAGTGGTTGGTATTTTTAATTCCGCCATTCAGCCCTTATTTGAGCCTCTTAGGCTGCAAACTGGACGGCAGCGACAGCGAGAGCGACAGCGACGCGGGGAATCTGGGCCGTCCTCGACGCCAGCGGGCGTGAGAGCGATTTGTCACAGTTTCATACAAACTCAATACTTTCTATTTTCTTTTGACGACTTTTGACGAGCGGCTGGTGTAGCGGTAACATACATTGCCTTCTATTCCAGAGGTCCTAGGTTCGAATCCCGGCGGCGGCGGATATTTGTGTGATGAACACAGATATTAGTCGTCAAGTCATGGATGTTTATATGTTTATTTAAGTTTATTCTAATAAAAAATATGTATTTATTCAATATGTATGGTATATATTTCTTAAGTATATCAGTTATCTAGTATCCATAACACAAGTTCTTTAAGAAACTTAATTTGGGCTAGATAATGTTGTGTGAGTGTCAGAAATATTTGTTTATTATTTATTTATTTATCTATCGTGTCGCGGAAATCGCTGTGTCGCTTAAGGGTTATTAGTGCTAATATTCATTAAATTCGGTCAAGAAGTTTAGATTTCTCATAAAACTTTCATAAGGTTCAATGTTTGACCCTTAGTTTCCTACTATCTTTATTCCAAACTGTACCAAATCGGTTTATTTGCAACAGCATATCAGGCAGACCTTTGGATTATCTCTTAGTATGAATAAAAGATACATATGTTTTAAAAACTGATGAGACAGATTCCATGCTGGACTAGGAGCAAAAGAAAAACATAGAATGTACCAGCTGATTCTCTTCCCGGGCATGCTGTAAAAGTCAGCTTTATTGGAGGTTTTTTTTTGTGGGCGATAGGCTGACCACCTATCAATGCAATAGTCTCTCTCCACCATTATAATGCCTCCAAATTTGTCCAACGTGACATCAGATGGTTTTACAGGTAACGTCTGATGTTCTGCCTACCCCATAAGGGATATAGGCGTGAATCTATGTATGTATGTATGTACGTATTTAGTATACCTAGGTACTCTACGCAGACCGGCTCGCTCTACGAATTAAAGTAAATTAACATTTTAGCCTTAATCTTTAAGTACCATATTAACAATTATACTAAAATATAATTTAATTAAACTATTCCTAGTAAAAAATAAAAATTAAATTAAGACATTGGTAACAAACCGAGAAAAAACTCTACATTTTATTAAAGAAAAAAAAAAAATATCATTATTATTTATTAAGAAAATCTAGAAAAATTTGCTTCCATGCTGGACTGGGAGCGAAAGAAAAACGTAGAATGTGCCAGCTGCTGGTCTTCCCGGGCATACTGGAAAAGTCAGTTAAGGGACGAAGGTTTTTTGTGGGCGATAGGCTGACCCCCTGTCACTACAATAGTCTCTCTCCATCTTTATAACACCTCCAAATTTGTCAAAGGTGACATCAGATGGTCTTATAGCCTCTGTTGTTCTGCCTACCCCATAAGGGATACAGGCGTGACGTTATGTATGTATGTATGTTTAAAAATATAGATCATTCAAGTAAGTGATTACAATACCTACCAGAGTAACCTTTAACAATACAGTTACAGTTACATGTTTGTGTGTTTATTGAAACATACTTCTCAAAAAATATTTTAAAAAAATAACGTCAAAATTGTAGGTACGTACATAAATAACTTAACTAACTACTTATGTATGTTTAGAAAGAATATAACAGAACTAAAAAGTAAAAAATAAAAACGATAACTTCTATCTTCATAATATATAAAACTGTTCCGTTACTGACCGAGTGACTGACAGACAACGTACAGCCAAAACTACCGGCCTTAGTGAGCTGAAATTTGGAACATACAATCCTTAAAAGTTGTGTGTGAGCACTAAGGAAGGAATTTCCGAATTTTCTTTTTTGACTTTTTAATTTGTTGGAAAAATATTATTCCTTGAGTACACGGATGTGATACTTGGCATAAAAGCTCTTCATAGAGTAACTGGTTGTGTTATGAAAGGAATTCCCGAAATTTCCCACGGAAACGTGAAATATATGTTTTTTTAGTTTGTATGGTAAATCTTATTCCTTGACTGCACTAATGTGATACTTAGTATAAAGGTTCCTCAGAGAGTGAATGTGAAAGAATTTCCCGACATGCCCACGGGAAGATTAAATATTGGACTTTTTAGTTTGTATAAAAAATCTTATTCCTCGAGTGCACGGATGTGATACTTGGCATAAAGTTTCTTCAATGAGTGACTGGTTGTGTTAAATATAAACAATGTTTATGCGCGTACGAACTCGCGGGCAAAAGCTAGTCTTAAATAAATTCACAATGTAGGTACCAGCTAACTATTTTTTAGAAGTCGGGTCCTTTTGAAGTCAGGTTCTTTTAACGATAGATTTGCATGCTTTAATTTCATTACTCTTACTTTCCTATACCAAATTCTACATGCCCGATCATCTACTTTAATTGAACTTGTAGTTCCGGAGATATGCCAACACAAACATAAAAACATACATACATCACTTTTATAATTTGACACATTTGTTCAGACTAACACGTACACAAAAACTTAGCAGTTCTGGAAATATTACATACATACCTACATATATACGAATTGATAACCTTATTTTTATGAAGTCGGTTAAAACAGGATATCTGAGTTTAACCTGTGCAGTTTCACCAGAACTTTCTAGCGCTTTCTTCTTAGGTAAGTAGGCCATTTTAGGTACCTAGTACCAGAATGGTACTTATATCTCCCTGCGTAAAAGAAAGTTTTAATAATTGCAACTTTAGATGCTTGTAATTAGGTTTTGAATTGGATTGTATAAAATTGTCCTAAGTTTTCGCGAATTATCTTAAATGAAACACGCTACTGTCTGCAAATACACCGAAACGTCAAGTTAAAATGTAAAATATAGTTATATCTACATGATATATGCGATTTAAAATGTTTTACATACATAGGTACATAACCTCACGCCTGTATTCCTTCTTTATAGGGTAGGCAGAACACCAGAGGTTATAAAACCATATGCTGTCACGAATTAAAGAACTACCTAGAAACAAATTTAAAACTGCCCTATTTAATTTATGCTTAAGAAAAATGTACTATAGCGTCAAAGAATATTTAAATAACAAAGAAGTGAATTAATTTGAAATTGCAATCAAAATATACATATATTTTTTTTTATAAAAAGATGGTTGACATTTGAAAAATCGCCGACGCAACGTTTTGAACGTTCAGTGTTTTGCGCAACCACAGATAAGAAAATATTTGTGCGCAACTTCGCAGCGTCAGGACGTGTCACATGTTGCAATTTGCGATTACGAAGCTTATTGAAGAATGTTGAAGAATGAAACGATGTCGTGGGTCATTGATACGGAATGTTAATTTAAGAATAATAATAATAAATATTTCTGACACTCACACAACATTATCTAGCCCAAATTAAGTTTCTTAAAGAACTTGTGTTATGGATACGAGATAACTGATATACTTAAGAAATATATACACATACATATTGAATAAATACATATTTTTTATTAGAATAAACTTAAATAAACATATAAACATCCATGACTTGACAACTAATATAATATATTCATCACACAAATATCCGCCGCCGCCGCCGGGATTCGAACCCAGGACCTCTGGCATAGAAGTCAATAAATGTTACCACTACACCAGCCGGTCGTCAAGAAGTTGATGATTTATTTATTTATGAAAGAAACAAATCGCTTAAAATATTACTTATAAACAGAATTAACAATAAATATTTCAATAGCCAAAATAGTTTCCAATTTTAATTTAAAAGTCGTAATGAAATAATATTAATAGTACCCAATCTGGTACAATTTCAATTTAGAACTGACAATAAAGGAGATATTTTAACTCTACTAAGTACATTTTAAATTACTTAACCAAATTTTAAATTACTAAACTAAAATTTAAATTAATAAACTAAAATTTAAATTAATAAACCAAATTTTAAATTACTGTAAAGAATAAATCGTGTTGTATTACTTAGGTGAGAGTTAGATTTTTTTTACAGACTTAATGAAGCCGTTTAAATTAGTATTAAATATATCTATAATTTGGTAACGCTTATTATGTGTGCTGCAAGTTCTTACTAAAAATCAATTTTTTGAATAATTTGTTTTGCAAGTTTTTATATTTTTTTATATAATTTTGTAATATAAGTTAGCCAAAAGATCTAAACTTGTCTTCCGATGATTGTTTTGAATTAATTATTTTATTTTTGTCATTTTCCTTGTTTTACTTACCAGAATGTAACAGTGACCCTTATTAGTGTACTGCTTCATCAAACACAATACCTGTACAAGTTATTAAAATCTAATTTAATTATATCAGTACCCAAATAATATACCTATACCGAATTAATTTCTGTAGATGTTTTAAGTACAGAAATATTTTAACCTATTTAATTTCTGTACCGAAATGTATAGGTCAGCATATGTGAGCTGACCTTCATAAAATGACCCTACGCTTCATAAAATAAAATTTTAATATCAATATTTATATTAATACCGGAAACTTTCAGTTAACGGAAAAAAATCAGTTATGCTACAATAATAAAAAGGTACACGAATTATTCAGTATGAATTCCTGTATTGTTATTTTTAAATACACCTAATTTAACGGTATGACGTCATACAGAAAAAAAATTACAGAAATGCATACCGCAGTCCTTGGTTTAATATAAGATTTCTTCCAGTTAAGTACCAACACGCTTCTAGACGCCAGGCGTGAAAATACTATCTCTACATAATAAAATTCTATCTAAATAAGGTTGTTTTTCATATTGTATTTTTTTTAAGTAACGGAATATGGCACAATGTTGTAGGTATAACTTTTTACCATTTAGTTACTTTCTGATTGACACTACAAAGCCCTAAAAATATCATCTCTACATTATAAAATTCTGTCTAAATAAGGTTTCTTTTCATACTCCAATTCTTGATCTGTCAGAATACAGATAGCTGGTACAATAATGTTCGAGGTACTATGCAATCAGTATCACCTCTACATTAAGTAATTAAGTATAAATTGTTAAAACTATCGCGAGATCAAATCATAATAATCACGATAGGTTAAACTACATACCTATATGAGATCAATTAAAGCTAAATATGCTTGAGACAAAAATATAGAGACATCCATTGTAAATCTATAGTTATTATGAACTTCAGTCAGCCATTGTAAACACATGAAATACAAAAAGGATAAAATGTAGAGTCACCCTATATAAATCTTCGTACCATCTATTGTTATAAAACAAAAAGTGTCAGAATTAATAAAACAACTCAACCCGCTCCAATGGCTTTGTTTGCACAGAAAGTGCTCTACAAAAATACCGCTATCGAGATATTGTACGCGGTTAGCCGTCTGACGCACCAAACAAAACAAAACATGGCTTAAAAATAGCTAATATTGTTTTTTTTTATTGTTCCAAGCATACCAACCTTAACATGTAGGTTTAGGTTATGAAAATTTGAACAAATCTATAGAATCGGTAGTGAATTGCATTAAAAGTTTGTAACGATACAAAAGACTTACAAAAAGTATTTAAAAAAATTAAAACTTTACTAGGATTAGCTGTCAGACTCTACATTTATTATTGTTTATCAAATAAATAAAATCCCCAGACAATCACACCAACTACACGGCCCCAAACTAAGTAGAGCTTGTGATATGGGATACCATGTATCTTACTAGGGTGAATCTAGAATATAAATACTTACATAAATAGATAAACAAGATAACAAGAAAAAAAAAATCTAGTTACGTGCGGGATTCGAACCCGCGACCACTGGCGTACGAGGCAGACAGTGTTACCCCATCGCCAAAGTGGTCGACTTTAAAAAACATAAAGAAGGTCAAATCAGCTACTACCGTGTGGATGAGACCTAAAAATAGCTAATATTGTTTGTTTATGGTTCCAAACATAACATGTTAAGGTTTATGAAAAATTGAATAAATCTACAGAATCGTTAGTGAATTGCATTAAAAGTTTTTAACAATACAAAAGATTTACAAAAAGTATTGGAAAAAGAGAGTTGAAAATTACTTAGAATTTGCTCGATTCATTATTGTTTATCAAATAACAAAAAGAAGGTCAAATCAGCTACTACCGTGTGGATGAGACCTATATCTCTCTTTATCATTTTCTGACATATTTGACATTATTTTACCATATATGATTGCTTTCTATGCTTCAACATATTTGATGGCAAGGAAGCAGACCGGCTCCTTGCCAGTACCGGCCCACGTAGTAGCTACGGACCTCCCATTCGCATCGTCGACTCGTTTCTTTATATACTCAGCTAGAATAAAAACTTTGATGCCGCGATGTAGAGCTCCTCGTCATTTTAGTCTTCTGTCGTAATTAAGTGAATGTATGATGACATCATTGCACTCCAACTAAAAATATAATTCAAGGCGTATTTTAACAATGAATAATCATAGTTCTGTGAAAATAGTTTCAAATATAAAAGTAAAACGACTTAGAAATAAAGTACAATGAGGATGAAAGAGATAGTTACTTTGAACTCTAATTTCAAGGCCCTAACTCTACATCAGTGTTGTCTTGCTCTACCAAGCAGTATTGATTTTAAGAGTAAGATGCTTATACCTATCTATAGTCTAAAGGTGTAAATTTGCCGTATGGCTGCCACAATCACAAACATTTAGGCCCCCAATACATTGCCCCTTATTTTGGGTTATTTATCAAGACATAATAAACAAATAAAAGCGCATCTAAAAATAGCATTAGGTACTTTTGTTCGTCGACCTACATTAATTTTGACTGTCACTTGTCATTGTCAATACTTTAGCTTTGTCATCTTGACATAGACATGTGTATCTGAACAAAGTTTTTATGATGATATATTTGTGGATTTTGGTAACTAAAGTAAGGGATTAAAGTATAATTTTAATTGATTATTTAAGAAGATTTCGTTTTTTTATTTAAAAAAGAAAACAAATAAAATTTTGTTTTGCCGAGTTTGTTTGTAGTTGGCAGCACCACACTACATAAAAAAGATGGCGGCGGTTCTGTAAAATACCACGTATATGCCATTATTATTTATTTTCTATCGATTAAAGTGACTTATTACCAGTTTTTCAAGCGTTAAATGCTATTTTACAAAAACTAAGTGTTCATATAAACAGTGCTACCTTATCTGCAAGTGCCGCTTTATTGTTGCCATTATTTTTATTCATGTGAGTGTTGTTGCAATCATCATAAATTTTCAATAAAAAAATAATGCGATAAAATAGAAACACTGTTTTTAACCAAAATAAAAAATTGTTATTGGCGCAAGGAATGGTTCATGTTTTGAATATGATCCAGCTGTTTTGTTATTAGTTCTGTATTAATATTTTCTTAACATGGATGGAAAACTATTACTTTCTTGCTTACATTCTAAGATTTGTTTTGTTTGATAGGTTTCCTAAGTGATTTTGTTTGTTTACCAATCTTAATTTCACTACTCGTCGAAGCAAATGTTATATTTTTATTTAGGTATCTTAACAGTGATCTTTAGGTACATCCAAAAACTTGGAGTAAAGTAGAGTCATGGTTCCTCAAATTGAAAGTTAGCCTGTTGGCAATTAATAATTTTTACACCAGATGCTTCTGAAACTGGCTTGTATTACCTACAAATATTCATTCTTAGATATTTGTCTTTTACCGTACCTAAATAATAATTATAGCTTCTTGGTGCTTAGGTATTATAGTTCCCAGCATTATTTATTTCATTATTATGTCTAACCTGCAGTTTAAATTAATCTTTCTTCCTAAATATTTTCAAAATTATCTTGTTCATAATTAATTTTAGATATTGGTATATTAGTAAACATTAAATGAACTAACCATTTTAAAATATTAACCATATCAGAACCGGTTAAATTTGGAGTAATTCATTCAACAATAAAAAGGATTAGCCATTTCTAAAATTTGCAATGCCGAACTTTATTAATGAAATTTTTTTATTCTGATATCCAGTTAATAAGTTTGGAAGGCGTCTACGACATCCAGGCACATGGATACTATTAAATACAGTTGATTGAATGAACTATGTATTATCTTTAGAGAGATATTTATAAGATATTTCTGTTGACAATTAAGAGTATTTATTATTATTATTATTATATATCCGTCAAGCTTATTTATGTAACTCTTGGATACTACTTCCATTTATTAACTATATGTATAATGCATGAATAAGCATAATTTTAGAAGTGATCAAATAGGTAGTGCTTCATAGAGTACTCCGTCTGAATGACTAAAACTTGAAAGTATGCAGCAGTAATATTCTCATCTAAAAGAAACCTATTTCTTCATCATTTATTACCATTCTGTACAGTAGTCAACTAAAAATAGACATGTACTTGATCTACACAAGTCTAATATCAGAACATTGATACGGAAAGTGCACAAAATGAAAAATTTTGTATTTTCTAAGTTCAGTCACTTGTGATGAAAGAGTATGAAAAAAACTGTAATATCAAAATCTAAGTAAATCAAGTTAAAATCTTTCTACATACTGTCTTCTTTTGGGGCAGGCAGAGACTAAGGAACACCAATTGCTACGATCCAGACATACCTCTTTCACTTCCTCCGCATTAATCATTTCATATGTCTATTAAAATATAAAGCTTATTCTGAACAAACATGAGTATTGAGATCTGTTTTTTTCATTGTAAATCTTTGAATGCTAAGTTTTTTGATAAGCAAAGTCAAAACAATGTCTAACTCCAATGAGATAATCTTGATGATTATTAAATTTAGAATTATTTTTACTACATTATGAAATTTGCAATTGTTAAAGACATACTGAGTTCTCATTGGTATTATTTTGCTATCAGAAAATGGTTTTAAATAACCATAAAATAGTTGCTTTATCAAATAAATTATTTTGATAAAACAACTAAGCACTGGTTAACCAAGGCCATGGCACATGGGTTAACCAAGGCCTTAAGTTGTGAGTGAGATTAGAACCACAATTTAATAAGCTGAATTATATTTGTTAAGTTTCTTACATGCTTCTCTTCCCGAGCATACTGTAAAAGTCAGTTGGGGCCAGAGGCTTTATGTGAGGTTTTCTTGTGGGCGATAGGCTGACCCCCTGTCACTTCAATAGTCTCACGCCATTATTCTAATGGCTCCAAATTTGTCAAACGTGACATCAGATGATTTTTATAACCTCTGGTGTTCTGCCTACCCTGTAAGGAATGCAGGCGTGAAGTTATGTATATTTGTTAAGTAAATATAACATTCAAGTTGAGCTTCCTGATGACTTATCCAAGTTAGACCTAAACCTTACATGGTAAGGAGCAACGAGGTCGCTCTTAAGTTCAGGATCTAATTGACCATAGTTGATGATTAAAAACTTTAGGATCACATGTGCCATACCTATGAAGTATCTTTCAGGTGTATTCCTATCCTAAAAGTACCTACGTGAACACTATGCCGGGGCGTATCGCAGCGCAATAATCCGCCTGCGTCATTCTCATACATTTTATATGAAATGCGGCCCGCCCCGCCCCGTCACAGTATGCTATAGTTCATATAAAATGTATCAGAGGCTCGCACGCGAATTTTTCGTTGCGATGCGAGCAACTATGCGCGAACCTTAAAAGGGGTCTTAATGGGAGGCACTCAGTTTCGCTGCTTACTCACAATGACACAGGGCTGGTAGCACTATCTTAGCCGGCCCTTCACAGTGATTTTGGTAGTAGTTTGTTTTTTCTGTATGGCAACTTCAGAGAACCTGTACCGACCTATGATGTTAGAATGGAGGTTTTTCAGTAATCTTAATTTCTTGATCTAAGCTACCTCAAGAGGGGAGAATATCTAAAGCAAAAGAACTAATATAAAAAGTTGCTTTGGTAATTCCGCGACTTGTAGGTACTTGCACTAGTGATGCAGGATTTTCATGCGTAGGTTCATCGCTCTCCCTCCCTCAAGCAAGAAGCAAGACATGCAATGAACACACACCTGGAACCCACACCACAAGCTATCACCGACACGTGTTTCGCTTCAACCAGAAGCATCCTCAGGGCGCAACGACCACCACCGAACGTACTGGTTGAAGCGAAACACGTGTCGGTGATAGCTTGTAAAAACGTCGTATGTAACTCGTGAGCGTTGCTAATTACAGTCTCGGCTCATTATTAAGCCATCGCATGCGGCTCGGGCTCAAATCACAGCCTCGACTGTAATTAGCAACTTAGCTCACTTGTTACATAATATACTATTTCCAGGGACTAGAGGGAAGAATAGCCCTGTCGCCCTTGGATAAGTGTGTCGTTTAGATCCTGCTTGGTGGTAGGACTCGATAACCACCCTTCATATAAATGTTAAATGTCCGCCATTTTCAAACGACTTCCAAAAAAGGAGGAGGTTCTCAATTCGTCTTTACGTTTTTTTTTTGTTATCCGATACTTCGGACAAGTATGGATCGATTTTGAAAATTCTTGTTTAATATGATAGAGGATACTTCATAGTTGGTACCATATAAATTTCATCGAAATCGGTTGAGTACTTCATTGAAAAATTTCGATTTTTGAAAAAATATGGGTGAGTTCGGAGAATGTTTACGTGGATGACATTCTAACTCAGCCAAAGTTTTGACGTGAAGTCGGTTTTTTAATGCCTGCTTTCATTGATTGTTTGACTTTGACATTTATCACTGCTCCTGCGTAGATGTGTTCCAGCAATCTTTTTTAAAGAGCCAGTTCCATCCCAAACTCGTGTGCTGTCATCTTCGACCTCATCTTCACTTACCATCAGGTGATATTGAAATCTAATGCGATTTTACTAAAATCATCATCATCATCACAACTCTTTGTAATGAGCCCACTGCAGGGCACGAGTCTCTCCCCTGGGTGAAGAGGAGGTATAGGCCATAATCCACCAAGCTGGCCCAGTGCTGGGTGGTGGATGCCAGAAATTTCAGGGCGCCAAGATGGCTTCTGACAAACCCTAACGACTACTGTATACAATTATACAGCACCCGGGACCGACTGCTTATCGTGCCCTCCGAAGCACGGAAAACTAAAATAAAAGTTTCAATTACAAAGATATCAACGATTTGAAACCAAACTGCATCCGAGCTGAGCCAGGTGCTAGGTACTACTGCATCATCATCACAACTCTTTGCAATGAGCCCACTGCAGGGCATGAGTCTCCCCTGGGTGACGAGGAGGTAAAAATAATAAATAGGTAAGTCAGACAATCACACCGACTACATGGCCCCAAAGTAAGCATAGCTTGTGTTATAGGATGCCACGTAGCGAACTAGGGGGGAACGTAGAATATAAAAACATAAACATCCAGACTCAGGATCATTTTTATTTTCTTGTTCCGTGCGGGAGTCGAACCCGCAACCACTGGCGTATGAGGCAGACAGATTTACCCCATCGCCAAAGTGGTCGTCATATATCTTTATATCTATAGGGTTGATTTGTAGTCACCAGCGAGTTTCTTTGATACGACATAAACGTAAGAAATATGGAACCACAAACTTTAAAAAAAATAGTCGCTGTTGATGGACATGTCTACTACGAAGCGGTATTTCATTGATAAGATAACACTACGATGTAGTGCTACAAGATGTTTTGTAGTAAGTAGCGCGTAGTAGTCTTTTTTTTAATGATAATTTAGAGTGACCATGGTTTGCTTAATATGTTAGCGGATATATTTCTTTCTTTGAAAAAAAAAAATACTTTTTTTTTGCTAAAATCGTTTCTATAAATGATACTTATTGAGTAAAAAAATTTGGCCGGTGACTACAAATCAACCCTGTATATTTTAAGTAGGTATGTTTTTTTTAGAATATTGCATTTTTATATATAATGGTGCGCATTTTATCTAACATGATTGGATAACATAATATTTATCTTGTCGATTCGTCTTTATCGATGGTTGCATGGTTGTCCTGCAGAATCAGTTTACAAAGGATCGAAACTGGCCTGACTAGGATTGAGATCCAGAATGTTTAAAATGTTTTTTACACACATAAATAACTTCACGCCTGTATACCTTATGAAATAGCCATAATATCAGAGGTTATAAAACCATCTGATGTCACGTTTTACAAATTTGGAGGCATTATAATGGTGGAGAGAGACTATTGCAGTGATCCCCTATAACAGCCATTGGCCCCAAAAATCCTCCAGTAAACCCTCGGTCCCTTAACTGATTTTTATAGGATGGCTGGGTAGAGAAGCAGCTGGCACAGTCTACGTTTTTCCTTTGCTGCCAGTTTTTCAAGCGACTTCCAAAAAAGGAGGAGGTTCTCAATTCGTCTGTATGTTTTTTTTGTGTCTTTGTTACACGATATTTCAGACAATTATGAATAGATTTTGAAAATTCTTTTTTCATATGATAGAGGATGCTTCATAGTTGGTCCCATATAAATTTTATCGGAACCGGTTAAGTACTACATTGACTATTTAAAATGTTTGAATAAATATGTAGGATTTGGGAGAATGTTTACGTTGATAACATTATAACTCAGCCAAAGTTTTGACGTGAAGTCGGTTTTTTAATACTCTGCATTCGTTGATTATTAATTATATTATTTTATGTTACAGATTAGGTGAGAATGTCGGAGCCAGATCAGCTGTGCAATATAAACTCCTCTGACTCTGATTCCCATGTGCTCAATGCGGAGTTTACTGATGGTAATACCCCATTTTTAACTTTTCATCAAAAAAGGTCCAGTCAATTTTTTCTTGAAGCGTTTTCCCATAACAATAGCAGTGGGTAAATTAAGTATTTATCTTAGTTCAAAATGTATCATTCTAGTAGGTACCTGCATAAATAGAAGGGGTTATGCGAGCTGTTTTTACCGTTTAAGTGCGGCCGGTGGGACATAGCTTTTTTAACTTTCGAATCGGAAATAAACTTTATTCAGTGGACATAAGGAGCTGTCAGGAACGCATGCTCGCAACGGCCGGTCTCTAGTTACCAACGGTAATTTATCGGTTTGCAATGTTTTAAACTTTTTGAGCTTTATTTTTATTTTTTTAAACAGTTAAGTTACAGTTCTTTTTTTTACTTTTGAATGTTAGACAATACCTATCGAATAGCCCTTTGAAAAATCCCATTTTTCAATGAGACCAGTGAGACCAATATTTGCTAGATATGTCGTATCTGTATGTAACATATGTTCAACATTAAAAACAAAATGGCTGCCACATAGAGGGGGAGGGGGTTAGGTTTCACTTAGTAGTGTATTTATGTATAAATAAAAATACAGTGGAATCCGTTTATAATGACATCGAAGGGAAATAAGAAACAAGTCATACTACACGGACGTCATACAAAGCATAGGTACTGCAAGAATAAAAAAACTGTGAAGTTAGTATGTGATTTATTTTAATAGAAAGGAATAAAATAGAGATAAATCAAATTAGATATCCATAAGTAGACTTTATAAGTAAATCTACGTTTTGAGACTCAAATCAAAAAAGTCTTTGGGTATAACGTGACTTTCCCGAACACTGCCAAAGGTTTTAGAAATCATACGGTCGGTCACTATAAGCGGACAAAATTTGATAAAAAAAAGGGTCACAATTAGCGATATTGTCACTATAGGTGAAGTCATTATATCCGAGTTAGTTATATAATTTACATGAAAACCAAACTTCACTGTAAACACGTCCTAGTGAGCGGTTGGTCAATATAAGCGGAGTCATAATAAACGGATTCTACTGTAGTTGTTAATACCACGTACCAAGAATATCGCCAGTTCATAACCGGACTAAATATAAAATATAAGTAAAAAAGCTTACTTTAGTGACATAAAGTTGGTGTTGCCAGCTTGGATAATTTATTTATTTATCTAAAAGCTCATACTTGCTCACAAATTTTGATGAAATGGAAAGGTCACATTTATCTCATTAAATATAAAACTCATTCTTTCAGGACAACTAAGGATAGTCGAGGTGGCCCCATTTGAGAATGACAAGGTAACGAATGTAGTTTTAAATTACTTAAAAACATCTAAATATAGGGGAGAGTTGGATAATACCGCGCGGCTGATAATTTCGCGCATCCAGTACCTATATTTCAAAGTCTATCAGATAATTAGATTTAAAATCCTAAAATGAAGTTTGATACTAAATTATAATAAGCAGTACCTAAATTAAATTATGTAAAAGTTTATTTTCTTTTCTTAAAAAAAAAATATTTCCTTATTTATTTTATATTTTTATCTTAATATTTATGTTTTAAATATTAACACGAAATCAAATCACCACTAAAATATAACTCCGATATTAAAAATAGTCTATAGTATAATCAAAGCTATTTACACAAAAAAGTGGCAAAGTTCTTAGTATTAGTGGTCGTAGTGGCTAAACCTTGCTTCGTCATAACTCCGCTGTCTGCCGAAACCACCCGAATGATGACACGCTAACTTGCTCCCGTACATTTCGCTGTTCGCAAAAAATATAATTGTAAATCTACCCACGATAGCACTGTTTTAACATTTTAAGTATTGGAACATAGTCTTTATTATTCAATGTTTGATTAACTGATTATTGATGACCTAAATTCAAAATTGTAATAAAAATTAAATATGGATATGGATGTAATGTACGAATACTAACTGGTGTTAAATGATGCGATCGATTCGGAGTAATGTAACTTATGTAAGTGTATTTTATGATTTATTTTAATGTTAATGGTTATTAGTAAAACAACCCTCACAGTCCTATATCACTTAGGAAGGACTAGCAACTAAGATACAGGCTATGCCTAGTTTAGTTGTTAGCACACATAGTTTTAAATGTATACCTACCTACCTATTTTATTAACTGATTATAAAAAGTGATTGTAAAGTGTTCTATGTATGTGTATATGTTCGACGACCGGCTGGTGTAATGGTAACATACATTGCCTTCTATGCCAGAGGTCCTGGGTTCGAATCCCGGCGGCGGCGGATATCGGTGTGATGAACACAGATATTAGTCGTCAAGTCATGGATGTTTATATGTTTATTTAAGCTTATTCTAATAAAAAATATGTATTTATTCAATAATATGTACTTTTATATATTTCTTAAGTATATCAGTTATCTAGTATCCATAGCACAAGTTCTTTAAGAAACTTAATTTGGGCTAGATGTGTGAGTGTCAGAAATATTTATTTATTTAAAAAATAAAATATGTGTAATTTAAATAAATGAATTATAAAATTATAATTGTACGATACAGTGAGTACACCCTCCATCGCACAGCATCAGTTTGGTCTCTGCAACGATTTGGGGACTATGCACTTTAGAAGCTTTCGTCGTCACTCCTTCTAATTTTGTGTGTAATTTCGAAAAGAGGTAAATTATCCTGTAGGTACTCGTATTGTAATAAAGGGAACCAATAGAATTTGAATGCTAATATACTGTTTAATTAATGTCAGATTATTTTTTGCTATTAATTTGACTTTTCATTATTATTTTTAAATTATAAACTGAAATGACGAAATTTGATAATTTTGCCTAATCGGACGAGGGCTTAACTGTTAAATATAAAAAATATGAAAAAATGTTCTATTGACATTGCCTTGTTATTAACCCCCGAAAAAAAAAGTTTTATTTGTACCAAATATGAGATTTTCATTTTTTAAGATATTTTCCGAAATTTACAGAAGTCTGTTCATTTGTTCATTGATGAATTTAAATCATTGCAAGCGAGGCTGCAACCATTTTTTTGTTATTTATTGACTATACCTACGATAAACCGTTTTATGTAAGTACTAGCTGATGCGTGCGGTTTTACCCGCGCAATTTCGATTCCCGCGGGATTTTCGGGATAAAAAGTAGCCTATACGGATTCGGAAGAATCCCTCAAAGTAATGGTAAAAGAAATTTTGAAATCGGTCCAGTAGTTTTTGAGCCTATTCAATACAAACATACAAAAATACAAAGGTTTCCTCTTTATAATATTAGTATAGATTACTGTTGTTGTTATTAATAGGGCATATTTTATAAAATAAATGACTTACTTACAAATTTCTACGCAATTAATGTGGGCACGGTTTTATCCGACCAGTTTGACAATACCGCGTTTCACACTGTTTTGTAATTTTACAATAACTACTTTTTATTTAAACTTTGTCCATTTTGCCACACGGTATGATTAAACGAGTGGCACGACAATAAGTCTGACATAGGTCAAATTGGTAATTAGTCAAGTTCATTTGAAAGCCAAACATGCCATTCGTCATATCCATGTACAGTTACTTGTATTAATATGTACACACTTAAAATAAATAAAAAAATATATATTTCTGACACTCACACAACATTATCTAGCCCAAAATTAAGTTTCTTAAAGAACTTTTGTTATGGATACTAGATAACTGATGTAGGTACCTAAGAAATAAATAATAAATAAACATACATATTTTTTATTAGAATATACTTCCATGACTTGACGACTAATATCTGTGTTCATCACACCGATATCCGCCGCCGCCGGGATTCGAACCCAGGACCTCTGGCATAGAAGGCAATGTATGTTACCACTACACCAGTCGGTCGTCAAAATGTATACATAGCATTAGACGTGACTGTAACATGGTTCTACTTACTATTACTTTTTTTATAAAGTAACGATGGTCGTTTGTCTTCCATGACACCTGATGGTAAGTGAACACGAAGACTCAAGTGATACAGTTGAACTATCTCTTTGGCGACAACGGTTTGCTTGGAAGAGAACTCTTTTTAAAAGTCCGCCTGTTGTACAGATGTTTTGCATTTTTTAAATATTGATAGGTTTTTACTTCGATAGTCCATTTTTGGTACGATTCATCAAGGTATGAAACGAACTGCCTTTGTTTAACTTGAAATTCAAGTAGAACTATAATGAGCATTCGTACTTTCTAGCATCGAGTAAGTAGGTTTCTCGTGGATGGACGTGTTAAACTTTACAGCCCGTTCACACATAGTCCGTTTTACTAAATACGTTTTTGTATCGTAAATACGTATACTGAATACTGTGCCATATGTGAAGTCGCTCATACAACTCCATGCGCCATAGATGAAAAAAAAACGTATCCGGTAAAAAGTATCCAGTAAAACGGACCATGTGTTAGTCTTCAATATTTCTTTCCACATAGCTTAGAAGACGGATGTCCCATCATTTTCAACCGACTTTCTCAATCCCTATGTTATTTTTTTTTTGTGTCTTTGTTACACGATATTTCGGACAATTATGAATTGATTTCGAAAATTGTTGTTTCATATGATAGAGGATACTTCATAGTTGGTCCCATTTAGATTTGATGACATTCTCAACTCAGCCAAAGTTTTGACGTGAAGTCGGTTTTTTTATGCTCTGCATTCGTTGATTATCATGTAAATATGTTGTAAGCAGGGCTTACCGCGTACAAGTCGGGTAGAAGCTATAAGTCGTTCGGCTTAATAAGGTCGGTGTCGTAAAAAACCCGCTTGGTCGTAAGATCTCTTCTGCCTGCTTCGCGTCCACCCTTCTTATTATAATCAACGATGGCAGAGCATTAAAAAAAACTGACTTCACGTCAAAACTTTGGCTTAACATACTCCGAACTCATACATATTTATTCAAAACTTTTAAATTGTCAATAAAGTGCTCAACCGATTTCGATGAAATTTATATGGGACCAACTATGAAGCAACAAAAATTTATGTAGAAATGTCGAGTAACAAAGACACAAAAAAAAACATACAGACGAATTGAGAACCTCCTCCTTTTTTGGAAGTCGGTTGAAAATCATGTGCTCCGATACTATTTTCCTTTCTAAGCCAGTGTGCTGTCATCTTTGACCTCATCTTCACTTACCATCAGTTGAGATTGAGGTCAAACAAACGCATATTTTGTCACTTCTAAAAAAATGTTTTTTTTCTGTCTACAGGATTTAGAGGAAGGAACTCTTACCTTGCAAAGTATCATACATGAGTCATGCAACGAGCCGAACAGCAAACTTCTACAAGTGCTGGATCAGAGCAAAGCGCTAGGCATGCAGCTGGATATGCTGAACTTAACACTCGTCAGGTAATTATTATTTCATACATACATAACGTCCTGTATCCTTTATGGGGTAGGCAGAACACCAGAGGTTACAAGACAATCTGATGTCACGTTTCACAAATTTGGAGGTATGATAAAGATGGAAAGAGACTATTGCAGTGACAGGGCCTTAAAAACCTCTGTCTCTTGACTGAGTTTTACAGTATGCCCGGGAAGAGAAGCAGCTGGCACATTCTACGTTTTTCTTTCGCTCCCAGTCCAGCATGGAAGAATGAATTATTAAAAAAGTTAAAGTGATAAAAAAGCCTATGCGCTATTCCAGAATGTATACTATCACTATGCCAAATTCCATAAAAATCGGTTGAGCCGTTTTGCCGTGACTGAGGAGCAAACATCCATACATCCAAACGTTCACATAATATTAGTAACATTTATACTTCATTGAAAAGTAATGATGACAGACATTCTTATAATATGGTTTATAAATAGATTGTACCTGCATAAATAATATGCAAGATTTAGTTATCACATGTTAATAGACCCGTAAACTACCATATTCAGGTACTAGCCACCGCGTGCGGTTTTACCCGCGTAACTTTTGATCCCGTGGGAATTCCGGGATAAAATATAGCCTATAACCTTCCTCAAGAGTTGGGCTATCAAATGCAAGAAGCATTTTTCAAATCCCACTTGTAGTTTCTGAGATTAGCGCGTTCAAACAAACAAACAAACAAACAAAAAAAAAAACTCTTCAGCTTTATATATTAGTATAGATTTATAAGTGAAACATGGGGCAAATATTTCTGCGGGAATGGGTCTTTTTTTGATGAAAACATTTTAAGAGCAGGTTAAGAACAACATGTGGATTCAATTTATGACAAAAAAAAAAGTTATATATTTTTTTTTAAATTGAAATTTTACAATTCGTTTAAGTGACCAAATTTTTATGACTATTGAAAATTCAGGGCTTAACGTATTTCTTAATAGAAATAGTTGGAAAAACGCTTTTATATCTTGCTATTAAGTCGTAAATAACAGATTACACTGAAATGTTGTTAACTTATGAGAATTATAAAATGTCAATTTACCAAACAAAAAACATTTTTTTTTCATGAATTGAATCCACACATCATTGTTAACCTTCTTCTAAAATATTTTGATCTTCATAAAAAAGACCTTAAAAGTATTATTGTGGCAGACAATCTTAACATTGTGTGAAAAATTTAATAAAACTACGAGGGTGGATTGAAAAGTTCGCGGCCTAGTCAAGAAAACAGAATAAAGTACATACAAAAATATTTTTATTTTTCGACGTAATCTCCATTTAGCTCTATGCACTTCTTCCATCTGCTTTCCAGAGCTTCCATACCTGTTTTAAAAAAAGATTCCTCAAGGTCTTCAAAATACAGGTTAACAGCGGCTTCGACCTCTTCATTCGTTAAAGTTTCTGCCCACCGAGGTGTTTTTTCAGGTTTGGAAACAGATGAAAGTCCGAAGGTGCCAAATCAGGAGAATAAGCTGGATGTGGCAACAATTCGAAACCACAATCACGAATTTGAGCCATAGACTCGACAGACGCGTGGACTCGGGCGTTGTCCTGGTGAAACAACACTTTCTTTCTCAGTAATCCTGGGCGTTTCTGTTTAATTTCTTCACGTAAACGGCGCAGAAGGATGCTATAGTACGCAGAGTTTATTGTTTCGCCTTTTGGAAGGTAGTCCACCATAATGACACCCTTAGCATCCCAAAAAACCGATGCCATCACCTTGCCAGCCGACAGAATTGCCTTTGCTTTTTTCGGAGTTGGTTCACCTGATTTTTTCCATTGTTTGGATTGTTGTTTTGATTCTGGGGTATAGTGGTGGACCCAGGTTTCATCCATTGTCACAAATCTGTCAAGAAAACCTTGTGGATCAGCCTCGAACATCTCCAAACAGTCGCGAGAAATCGTGAGTCGAATTCGCTTTTGCTCTACTGAAAGCAATCTGGGGACCCACCTAGCCGGAACCTTAGAAAAGCCGAGTTCATGGACAATGATGTTTTGCGTTTGTTCATATGAGATGCCTATAGTGTCTGCAATTTCTCTGATAGTCAATCTACGGTCTTTCAATATGAGATCACACACTTTATTGATGTTTTCTTCGGTCGTAGACGTCATTGGCCTGCCGGAGCGAGGGTCATCTTCGATGTTCTCTCGTCCACGTTTAAATTCTGCAACCCATTTTTTCACAGTGGTATAAGACGGGGCAGATTCCCCTAATGTTGTTTGCATGTCATCATGGATCTCCTTTGGTGTTAAGCTTTTTTTAAACAAATATTTAATCACAGCACGTTGTTCAAATTTCTCCATTAGTGAAAATTTGTTCTACACACGTATTTATATTGTTCGTAAAATTTTATTTAAACAAGATATCAAATTGAAAATTCGCGGGCTGACAATTGAATAATGACAGTTCAGAATGACGGCAGAAAAAATAACAAAAGTTTTTTTTTTAATGGCCAGGCCGCGAACTTTTCAACCAATGTAGTACAAAGGCATAATTTGTTTACCTGTCTAAAATAATGGTTATATGTATACTTACACTAGCCACCGCGCGCGGTTTTACCCGCGTAACTTTTGATCCCGTGGGAATTTCGGGATAAAATATAGCCTATAACCTTCCTCAAGAGTTGGGCTATCAAATGCAAAAAGAATTTTTCAAATCCCACTTGTAGTTTCTGAGATTAGCGCGTTCAAACAAACAAACAAAAAAACAAACTCTTCAGCTTTATTACCCACGACGGAAGTGAGACGGTATATGCGTTTGGGGTGAGAGGGTGTTTGTGCAAACCAATGTTACCATTTATCTCCAGAACCACTGGTCCGATTTTAATGCGGTTTTCAGTAATCGCTTTGGATTTGATTGGTGCATGTTCTTAGATAGGTGTAGCGGTAACTACTCACCAGGGGGCGCTGCAGTAAACATTTGTTTGTAAAAGCCAATGTTACCGTTTATCTGCAAAACCATTGGTCCGATTTAAATGCTGTTTTCAGTGATCGCTCTGGATTTGATTAGCGCATGTTCTGAGGTAGGTGTTACGGTAACAACTCACCAGGGGGCGCTGCAGTAAATATTTGTTTGCAAACCATTGGTCCGATTTGAATGCCGTTTTCAATTATCGCTTTGGATTTGATTGGTTTGAATGTTATATGATATCGAGTTACGTTACAACAAAGCCCCAGCAAAGTTGAGCCACCAGCAAAGTTGAGTTGTAAATACTTATTATAATACTTCACTATGTATTTAAATAAACTACATGGGTTTTCCAGCGGTGGTGGGGACATTAGAGGGCTGATGAGGAACGAGGTGTTGTGTATTGTAATGTATGGTACCTATATTATGCTCTTTAAAAAGTTTGAAATAAAAAACAAAATAAAAATTTTGAAAAACCCACGACGCGACGTTTAAAAAGTAATTGAAAAAGAAAAAAAATATTTAAAATCCCCCGACTGAAATGATTTATGTGACGAGAGATAATTAACGTGAAAAGCTTTTTTAAAAGTTCACTTGATCTCACACAGAGTCGGCCATATTATGAACAACATACTATTCGTTTTCATAGCACTTCCCTACGCTAACCTATTCGGTTCTCGAAGATGTAGATGTCGCAATAACATAGGTTTTCAACTCCCTATGAACTTTATAAAAAGAGCAAGAAAATCCGTCGAGGGCTGCCATCAATATTTTAAATTTCAATATAAAACTACAAAATGAATTCATTCAATGGCAGCCCCAGACGGATTTTCTTGCTCTTCTTATAAAGTTTATAGGGAGTTGAATATTATAAGGAGTTTTTTAATTATGGTAATAAGTATAATATTTTTTTTTCAACAGATGTGAAGACAGCGAGGGAACCTACAGACTCGTGGCTAACGATAATGCAGACATTCAAAACCTGGATGACGCAACAGTCACAGTGCATCTGGATTCTGATGGTAAGGCAATCTTATCTTGTCATATCCCCTAAGAACCTGTAATTTATCGGGATAAAAACTATTCTATTCTAGATTATGACCAAACTCTTTGAAAAAATTCCTCAAAAGCCGTTTAAGTCATTCTGCCGTTATAAAAGAACTAACTTCCATACCAGTTTGTCATGTTCGTGTTGTGCACCCATAGCTCAATGCACCTACTATGTAAGCAATTTGGTTGTGGCATGACATTGGCTCTCACAATTAGCTCTCTTGTGTTTGTTTTTTTTTCATGTCATGATCAATTTGTACTGTATGTACCTATTTGTATTAATTCGTATAATCCTGACTGAAAAAGAGTGCCAAGAGCTTTTTTCGCCGGCTTTTTTTGTCTCTTGGTCTACTGTAATATCTTATTCAATAACTATCAACATCTTGTTAAAGCCGAAGTATAAAATTGTGACGTCATTAAGTGGCCATTGGATGGTCTTATGATGTCTTATTTTTTATTTTCATTTACATTCATTCATTCATTCAAACATACACTTTTATAATATAAGTACCTAGGATATTCCCCGCGTATGGTCGTCTAAGAATAACCCTAAACGCCCCTGGAAAAGCGTTTCATATAAGGCTTCATATAAAATCTGCCGCTAAATGTTTCGTTTAGTCGTCAATAAAAAGAAAAAGGTTTTTAAGTAACTTAGTTTGGGCTCGGTAATAGTGTTTGAATAAAATAAAAAATAAATAAAAATAAAATCCCCAGACAATCACACCAACTACATGGCCCCAAAGTAAGCATAGCTTGTGATATGGGATACCGTGTAGCCCCTGACATGTAATATAAAATACATTATATGCATCTTCTTCCATGCTGGACTGGGAGCGAAAGAAAAACATAGAATGTGCCAGCTGCTTCTCTTCCCAGGCAAACTGTAAAAGTCAGTTAAGGGACGGAGGTTATAATGGCGTTTTTGCGGGCGATAGGCTGAGCCCCCGTCACTGCAATCTCCATCATAATAATACCTCCAAATTTGTCAAACACGACATCAGATGGTTTTATAGCCTCTAGTGTTCTGCCTACCCCTTTAGGGATACAGGCGTGAAGTTACCTATGTATGTATGTATGCATTATATGGATAAACACTCAGACCCGGAAGATTTTTTTTCCGTGCGGGAATCGAACCCGCGACCTCACGATTAACGCAGTAGCGTCTATGCCACTGCACCATATTTATTATTTCATACAGTATTTTTTTGAGGTAGATACCATCTTATGTCACTTTTGGCATAGAGATAAGCCGCGCCGCGCCGGCGCGCCGCCGGGTAACCGAAAATTTCACGCCAATCTCGAAATATTTAAATTTCGCAAGTACCCTGGTCAAAATTTTACGCCTAGGGACAACTCTGATATTCCTAGCAGTGTTATTCCTTCAAAGCTCATTGACGTCTTCTTCAACTAGAATCTTTTCCGATCTATCTCAGCTGCCATGGTGCGTACAGATTGCTTGTAATGCAACTAGTAATGTAACCTACAAAAAAAAGTTCCCATGATTTGGACGCCTCTCGAGCGTGAACTGAGCCGCTGTAGAACGCGCTCGTGGCCTGTTCTAAGTTATCCGTACATTTTCTGTTTTTTTAAAGGCGGGTACACATTGGTGTAGTGTAACTAGTAATGTAATATCCAGCGCTCGATGCCTGCGCTCGCTGTATTTGGACGTGTATTGCGCACGAACTGAGCATTCAATACCTGCTGATCAATCCTGAGTAAAATTTTCGGAGTCAGAATATTAAAAAGCTCTTTAAAATTTAAGCGTCCGCCTACAATGAGACCCTGGTATTTTATAGATCGGCTCACGTGTCAAAAGTGGCGGTTTCTGACCACGGTGGAATGTATAGAACCACAAAGCCTCGGTTAACCCCTTCTAGAATTATCATGTCACGCCGGCGGCGCCGCGCCACGCCGGGTTCAAACATCGGCGCGACGCTGCCGGCTTTCCAGGCCGCGGCGCGGATCTCTAGTTTGACACGTTTGGAGAAATCATAAAGATGGAGATAGACTATTGTAGTGGCAGGGGATCAGCCTATCGCCTACAAAAACGACAATTCAACCTCCGCCCCTGCCACATTTACAGTATGCCCGGAAGGAGTACCAACTACTATGTTTTCCTTTCTATGTTTTCCTTTCGCTCCCAGTTCAGGATCGAAAAGCCTCGTCTGTTCTGCCTACGCCTTACCTAAGGGACACAGGCGTGAAGTTACGTATCTGTATGTATTTTATATAAAAAAAATGTCTTTCCTTACAGGACAAATGCAGCAAGATCAAGACACATATGTAATGATTGAAGGGGATGATGGAGAGACGATGATTCTCCACACTTATGAGGAGAGCAACGAGGAACTACAGACAGAGATACAGGGTGAGGGCAAAGAAGAGCGCGTCGAGATTGATATACAGGGTGAGAGGAGTTGACTTTTTTATTTAAGTTTACCTTGTGTTTATTTAGGTTGGATTACGTTGAACTAGCAGGTTCGTCGAGTTGTTATTATTAACTTATACAGTGTGAAATTAAATGTTGTATATTTTAAAACCAAACAAAAACACAAATACGAAATTTTTCATACATGAAATAAACAATAGAAAATAACTGTCAAAAAAGGTCTCAATTTTCAGACAAAGTAAGGTGGGTTAATAACTTAACGCTAATTTTCTTGCCCAAATAACAAATAAATACAACAAAAGAACAAAATAATAATTTTTATTGTAGCATAATCTATCTTTGTTTAAAACTTATATTTCGGCTCCTGGCCTTTATCAGAAGAAGAGTTCATTCTCTTGTATTTCTATAGATTCAGTTGCGGGCGAACAATGTTAAGAGTGTGGATTTCATTGTAAATGTATTTAGATAACAATCGTAAGCACTCTCATTTCATGCGACAGTCCGCCGTGCATATACCTAACGCCAAACAGCTAGATGTATTAAGATCCCCTGATGTTATTACTCTCGTATTCTTCATTGCTGTCCATCTTATAATCTTGGCTGTCATTCGTCACCACAGCTTGGAGTTCTGTCAGAGTGCAACTACATTATGCCTGCCAGGCACACTCTCAATATACAGGGTGACAAATTTTAGATACTGAAAGAGAGCAATCTGTGTTCGATTCTGATCATAATTATGTAATAAAAGTAGGTACTTATTTTTTCACTAGAATTCGCCATAAATAAATACTACCTACTATGTTACTATTTACTTTACATACCTACCACTGAGTCGATCGCGGCACGTGACCTGGCACGCGGATCGCTGCAATGCTAGCGTAACCATGCGCTGTGTAATCATTCTTTAAGTTTCGGTTAAGTTTACTCAGTAAATAAGTAATATTTATTATTTCTATTATATTTTTTTTCTTGATGTATGATCGCAAACTATCATGTCCTTGAATTTCAAAAGTGATCCACCAGTCACCCTGTTGAGAGATGATATGTTAGTTTATTCTCATTTACTACAATTGATCTAATTTACTACGATTTTTGATTTTTGTTTCGCGAGTTTACTTTTTTTATTTTGCTGTTGAAAGCACCATGATCGCGGGCTGGTCAGCGGGGCTATTTGCTTAACTAAGATGTCAGCGCTGTGCTCGACGAGGAGATGGCAGATTTCATCGTCGAGCTCACAGATGTTACATGTATACCAAAACCTAAAGACATGCCAAACATTCCTTACTCACACCATATTAGCGAGAAGCGCCGGTGTCGTGTTATGACATTCCTAAGTGAATACTAATTATGTCACTCGTCACTGACACATCTATAAACTCAACGCTGTTGTTTATGAGAGTAACCCTGATGATCAGAATTCATTAAAATATAGTGAAATTACTACAGTAATTTAAATCAGAAATTATTCCTATTTATATTATACGTAGCATAAGCATAAATGTGTATTCCTATCTTTCGTAGAACTCACTGAAGCAGAGAATTCCGTAGCAGGAGACTCGCACACAGCTAGCATCAAAATAGAGAAGATAAATGACTTAGTGGAGAGTGACAGTGAGAAGACAACAGGTCCGAGTGAGAGCACGCGTGAGGTAGAAGAGGATGGAAATAGTAAGAATGTTGTCTCGAATGAATCTAAGGAAAGTGTAAGTGATAACCGGTTCAAATTTAATATTACACTATCCGATTAATATTATACAACGTGTAACAAAATGGAGAGATAAAACTTAAGGGTTAGCTTCTATACCAGACGTAGAATATACAGTTAAAGAATTAGCATGATCAGCGCTGGTATAAACTTTCATACAAATTTATTTAATTATTTTACAACAAAATATTTTGACAATCCTAGTCAATCTAATAAGCTAAAATAAAACTTGTGCTGCAGTCAGTGACCTTATGACCTTTCCCGCACCGGCTGAACTTTGTAATATCTGTCTTAGTTACCTATCACTTTATTTTTACGCCTTCCGATATGGAATAGATGTCATCAAAAGCTAACAGCTGTTTTTAGGGCTGACACTTAGATATTTTGATCTAAACTTTGTACTTGTTTTTCGGCCTAACCGTAAGGATAGCAAATTTATGTTACTGTTACTTATAAACTAGATCACCAAACATACAATCCCCTTAAGTATTATCTCTTCATTATGTTACACGTTGTATAGAAAAAAATATAAATAATGATTTTATTTATTTGTTTACAGAAATCCTCATTAACCCCACTGGAGATATTGGAAAAAGTCAAGGCGTTACGGAGGACAACGTAAGTACATGAGATTTTAAGAATCATTACCATTAACCGTGCGTTGAAAACTGTAGGTAAAGCACTCTATATGTAGAGTAGGTAGGTATGGACGTGATAGTTTGAGAGATCATACATGAAGAGAAAATTTTAATATTAATTATTTACTGAGTAAACTTAACCGAAAGTTAGAGAATTCATTACGCTACGCATGGTTACATAAGCGCAATGCAATAGATACTTAGCGGGTTGTGGTGTGCGTGTGGCGAACACTGCTGTGTGCGTGTTGACTGAGGCAGCGCGTCGGGAAAAGTGAAGTAATTCTTTATTTATTTATAGGGAACTCTGGTGTAACATGAAGTACCTACTTTTATTACATAAATATGATTAGAATCGAGTACAGAGTGCTCACCTTCAGTATCTAAAATTTGTCACCAGTGACCCTGTATAAATGTGTAAATGAATGCATTTATGTTCATTCCTCGATCACGGCAGAACAGGATCTGTATGAGACTTTGCGTAGATATAATATAATAATATAGTTTTCAACACACTTGCTCGTAAAATGAGCCTAATTCTATTGAATTTAGAACTATAAACTGGGCTATAAGTCACGCGTGCATAATATATTATACCCTAGTGCATAATATAATGAATCCTACAAAGTTGAATTGTACCTTTGTGCAAATTAAGTGCGAGTAAACAGAGCATATTTTATTGATCCGGGTTATACATTAATTTTTTTCAGAAACAACAAAGAGGTTTTATACCACTTCAAATCCATATACATTTTTAAATGTTTACGCCTTATATTAGTTAAACAAAATTGTATATCAAACAAATTATTCACAATTTACAATAATTTGTTACAAAATATTAAAATATTTGGATTTACCACTCCAAATTAAATATTTTCATGTAAAATAGGCTGTATACCTATGCTATACAGCCATTGACACATTTGGCGGAAAAAAAACCGACGCGCATGCGCGAAGTTCGGCGCCATTTTTCAATCACAATTCACAGCTTTGTTATCAAGTGTGTTTGTTATTTTATGACCACGTATGTCTGTCTTTTACTCACAAGTGTGTTGAAAAACGTCGTATATAACTCGTGAGCGTTGCTAATTACAGTCTCGGCTCATTATTAAGTCGACTGTAATTAGCAACTTCGCTCACTTGTTACATAATATACTATTATAGTCTGGTTACAAATATCTACGTTTTAGATTTTTTTCAAGTAAGAATTTGGTTTTGAATTTAAACGCAAAAAGTCGCATGTTAGTTAATTTTTAATTGTGACTTAATGTTTGAATTCAATCTCACCTTATGGTGACAGCACATCTGTTTAGAAAGGAACTTTCTCAACATTGCCTACGCGCTGATACCTTACGGCAGACTTTATACCAGCCAAATTTAAATGTTATTTTCTTTGATACGTTATAAACATATCTGCATATTTATTTTAATATCGCTCAGTAGAAAAAAAATAAAGATATGGGACCACAAACTTTTCTACAAATCGTCGCTGTTGATGAACAAAGCTACTACGTGGCATTTCATTGATAAACGTAATACTGCAAGATATTTTGTAATATCGCGTACTAGTCTTTATTTTAATGGTATTCATTCATAATTTAGAGTGACCACGCTTTGCTTTATATGTAACTTTAAAAAAATATATACACTTTTTTGCAAAAATCATTTCTATAAATGATACTTACATACATAACTTCACGCCTGTATCCCTTATGGGGTAGGCAGAACACCAAAGGCTATCTGATGTCATAAAACTATCTGATGTCACGTTTCGAGGCATTACAATGATGGAGAGAGAAACTTGCAGTAACAGGGGGTCAGCCTACCGCCCACATAACAAATCTCCAATAAAACCTCTGTCCCTTAACAGATTTTTACAGTATGCCCGGGAAGAGAAGCAGCTGGTACATTCTATGTTTTTCTTTCGTTCCAAGTCCAGCATGGAGGTTAAATGATATTTCAATTCAATTCAATCATTTTATTTCGGATCATGTCCATATGTGTTAGTTACAAAAACCTTACTACCTATGTTAGTACTACATGAAATTAAGAACAACAGGAGATAATGAAATAATTAAATCAATTAAATTGTTCTAGGTAAAATACAAATCAATTTATACGAAGAGGTAAATTCAATAGTTATAGATTGCACTGATACAAGTCAAAAAATTGGTAATAATTAAATAAGATTTCAAATAAATTAAATTTTATAAGCATTATATTTGGTATTGAATTACACCAACTATGCCAATAACGCTGTTATCACTCGAATCACAAGCACATACAACAAACATTTCGATCATATAGATCCGTTTGTAAGCTCTAAATCTAGGTTCAAATCGGATGTCGTGAGTGCATTAATGGACAAAAAGTAATTAAGTTATTAGTTACAATTAGTGATAATTTTGAAATCAACATATGTATTAATTTTCAGATTTAAAATTTTTGGTTCTTTTATATAAAAAAGATTCTTAAACAATAAGCTTTGGATTGAAATAAAATATTCATTTATAATTTGCTTAACGATTATGAAATGGACATGATACATATTTTTTGTTTAAATTTTGTTTTTGTTTTGTTATTATGGAATTTGCTATTACATAATGTAAATAAACTTTTTTGAATCATTTAAACGTGCCTACAACCCTATACTAATCAATTTTCAAATAAGGAAAACCTGTTAGCCATGCTTAAAGTAAATACAAATGTATTGTAATTGCAATTATATCGCAGTTGGTTTTCTAATAAATAAATAAATAAAAATTAACAATATTATTAACTACTAAGATAAGGAAAGACGCACATGCCTTCTCATCCAGCCTTCAAGCATCAGTGAGTCCCAGCGGTGGGCCAGCTCTATTTATTGTGTAAAAAAAAATTTGGTCATCGGACTAAAAAGCAATCCTGTATGAAGTGTGTTTGCTAGTTAGACGACCGAAAGAGTTCTACTACAAAACGGGGGTCGTTCGGTTGGATTAATCGCCCTTAACAACAGATTCGATAATTTATTAAATTAAATAAATTTATATTTTCTATTTCCAGAGCTTTAATATCCCGCCCCGTGTCATTCAACAAACGAGGCAGAAAACGCAAAGGCGAGGTCCCATCGCCGCAAGAACTACTGGCCTCACCAAACCTCAAGCTGTACCTATATTCATGCAAGCTGTGTAACTTTAAGTGTAATGCTATTAAAGACTTAAAGGAGCACCGGGTACGTTGTGTAGTAAGTATTTAGTTGGGTTTTTGGGTGGACATCCAAAATTATGAATATAAATCTTTCCTTAGCCCATAGGCTTTCATCTTTGACCTCGTAATTATGTAAAGTTACCAAAACATGCCTAAAAAGAGACACCCTTTATTAAACGTTACCTTAAAAAAATAAAATCTGTCATTGGTAGTTTCGAAATATTGTTTAGAGTACATACATACGTACATAACTTCACGTCTGTACCCCTTATGGGGTAGGCAGAACAACAGAGGTTATAAAACCATCTGATGTCACGTTTGACAAATTTTGAGGTATTATAATGATGGAAAGAGACTATTGCAGTGACAGGGGGTCAGCCTATCGCCCTCCCAAAAAGCCTCCAATAACTCAGTCCCTTAAATGACTTTTACAGTATACCCGGGAAGAGAAGCAGCTGGCACATTCTAAGTTTTTCTTTCACTCCCAGTCCAGCATTTCAGTATTTAAGTCTCTACGTTCATTAGAGTCTGGCTAATGAAAATAGAGACTGAAAAACCGGTTCAAATTTAAAAAAATAGCATCTTGGTAAACCCTACAATAGTAGGAAATACATGGATTAAACAAACTTATTTTTTAAATAAAAGTATCGTAAAAAATAACAAAATTGCTACTGTCCTACTTTTTTATCAGAAGCTCAGACCAAATCAAAAAGTTAGACGGAGCGCTACGTACAACAAAGTGAAGCCGGTGAAAACTACGCCTTACTGTGTATTTACCACGGAGGAAATATCAAGTGAAGCCTATGGGCGGGGTGCGGGAGGGGTAAGCGGTGAGTAATGGCCAATCATAGACAAACAGGCGATGGCATTAGTCACCTAGTAGCGAGTAGTAAAAACCGGTTGAAACATAAGGATAAAATATTCACATGATCATCAAAAAAGTTTACTAGGTTTTAAAGAAATTTCATACGTTCCAAATCTGTCAGAAAAAAACCGCGAAATAAAAGTATTTCTACTTGACGCTAGATAGCACACCATATTTTCGCGGCATAAAAATCACCTAGGCAACAAATAATAATCTGGAATTTTGGACATAAATCATTGGAAAACAAACAATTTGTAAAAAAATATTATTAATGAAATTATGTTCGTGGTAAGTTAATTTAATTTGGTTTGTCAATGTGATTCCTTTATGAAAGTGTAGAAAACTAAATTTTACATCAAGAAACAATGTGTGTGAAAACACGTGTACATACTTCACAGAAGTCAGCGACGAACTGACGCCAGTGCCTCTAGTGCGGAATAGCTTGAACTAGAGGCTGTGACGTCAGGACAACCCAAATTGAAACTGTGCTTACAGCAGCTCTACTATATATCTGCTTTATGGTATTTACACACTAACACGCACACACGCAAAGCGAAACTACGCCTTGCCTTGTCAGCTGTTATCGTTATCAGCTCCTCGTAGGAGCACAACCGTTTCGAAAATAATTGTGAACGTAGATTTCGAAGATCCACTTTTACTTTTATAGATTAGCAGCGTTATTTTGTAATTAAATAATCTTTTAGGTTTATTTTGGAGTAATTTGAATAACATGGCAACACTGACACACGCACCACATGCATAAAAAACTGGCTTTACTTAGGTTGTTCGCAGCACTCCGTCTTAACTTTTTTATTTCGTCTGAGATCAGAAGTATATTATTAAAACGATAGGCAACTTTAGTTGAATTCTTTTGAAATGATTTTCGTGACAGGTCGAAATCGTCAATCATAGTGAAGTTGCCCTAATGAATTTGTTCGATTTTAAAATCGATTGTTTCTAAATAACGATTCAGTCGGTAAAAGAAATGGGATAAAAGATTATAGAATTCAGCTTTCTTCTTATAAAACGGGTACCTAAAATTGTTATAAATTATAGAATAAAGACCATTGGTTTACAATTTTATTTAAATACTTTTTAATTTTTATCCCTTCACTTTATTTATTTTTTATTACAAAAAGTATGCGCTAAATGGAAGATGAGAACTGTCACAAAAACCATTGAAAAGAATTCAACTTTAGTATCAATCAGGTTTAAAAATAAAACAACAAAATACAATAATTATTTTTATTCATTTTAATCGAAATGAATCCTTCAATTACAATACAATACAAAATTGCTTTATTGCCATTAACATAGAATCACACATTACAAAAAAAAGGTAACAAAAAAAGTAATGGGATTTGGGCGGAAATCAATTGTATATGGAATGAATCGTCAGTCAATGGTATCGCTGTTTCCTATATTGATTGCGAAATTATCAATTTTTTTTTTTTATTACATACATACATACATAACCTCACGCCTGTCTCCCCTTGGGTGGGGTAGGCAGAGACAAGGGAACACCAATTGCTGCGATCCAGACATACCTCTGGATCGCATCGTTCATCGATCTTATCATACATGATCGCCGGTTACGGGTACTTTTGACTAGGCCCTTTTTGAAAATGTCGCCAATTTGATCGGCATACGTTCGCCTAGGCCGGCCCCTTCCAACAACACCATCCATTATTGTTCTGTACACCTCTTTTGTATATCTAGTCATTGTTTATTCATTTTCAAATATGAAAATTCCAAAATCTCAATTACCAAAACAACCAACAACCGTTCGATTGACAACTGCAGTGACACCAGAAAACGGACTTTGACATCTATGCTAGTACTGCCATATAAAAAGTTTGCAAAAATTCCACTGTCGTTAACCAGACTCTAGATAGTTTATAAAAAAAACGGCAGTAAGACCAAAACGTTTATTTCAACTAACATTTAAATCTTAAAATATATTTATTAATATTTCAGACCACTGAACACGGAAAAACAAACAAAAAACAGAAACCATTCTTCGAGGCGTACCAGTGTGATAAATGCCCCAATAGATATACTACTGGAGTTGCGGTAAGTTGGAAAGAATCATCAATACAACCCCTTTATAGATGACTAGCCACCGCGCGCGGTTTTACCCGCGTAACTTTTGATCCCGTTGTAATTTCGGGATAAAATATAGCCTATAACCTTCCTCAAGAGTTGGGCTATCGAATGCAAAAAGAATTTTTCAAATCACACTTGTAGTTTCTGAGATTAGCGCGTTCAAACAAACAAACAAAAAAAACAAACTCTTCAGCTTTATATATTAGTATAGATAAAAACATGATAAAAAAGTACTAAGTATGCGAAAACTTTGAATTGGTGCGTAGAGGTTAAACCACGGAGGAAATAAAATAAACGAATTCCAAAAAAGGCTTCACTAATAAAAATCAGTAAAGCGAGAGAAATTTCGATTTTCTACAAAAAATTGCAAACAAACAAATTTTCACTCTATTACGTTATTCATATTAGCACTTTACATGCGCGAGCTAATTTGCATTGTGCTGCTATCTATTAGTGAGCAGCTGTACTAAATATAGCATACAGAGCTTTGCATAATATTTACAACCTGAACATTGGTGTACATTTTGTTTATTTATAGTTAAAACTCACTGTTTGTTTTCCGAATAAATAAAATAGATGAAATCGCCGCAACTGTCGTTTTGTTTTTATAGCACCTATACATAGGGCTCGATTCGACATGAGATTCGCTAATTTTAAGTTTCTCTATTGTCAAATCTTATTTTGTCAACCTACTTTCAAAAAGAGGAGGTTCTCGAGGTATGTTTTTTTTTATGTCTTTGTTATACGATTGTGTGGACAATTATGAATCTATTTTAAATATTCTTCTTTCATATGATAGAGGTTACTTCAGAGGGGGTCCCATATACAACGTGTAACATAATGAAGAGATAATACTTAACGGAATTGTATATTTGCTGATGTAGTTTATAAGTAACAGTAACGTAAATTTGTTACCCTTACGGTTCGGCCGAAAAACAAGTTCAAAGTTTAGATCAAAATATGTAAGTGACAACCCTAAAACAGCTGTTAGCTTTTGATGAAATCTATTCGATTACAGATGGCGTAAAAATAAACTGATGGGTGACTAAGACAGATACTACAAAATTCAACCGGCGCGGGAAAGGTCATAAGGTCACTGACTGCGGCACAAGTCTTGTTTTAGCTTATTAGGTGGACTAGGGATATCAAAATATTTTGTTGTAAAATAATTAAACAAATTTGTATGAACGTCCATACCTACCAGCACTGATCATGCTAATTCTTTTACTGTATATTCTATGTATGGTATGGAAGCTAAACCTTAAGTTTTCTCTCTCCATTTTGTTACACGTTGTATATTTCATCGAAATCGATTGAGTACTTCTTGGAAAACTTCAAAATATGTCTGAATTCGGAGAATGTTTACCTTGACGACGTTATAATTCAACGAAAGTTTTGACGTGAAGCCGGTTTCTTAATGCTCTGCATTCGTTAATTATGTAGCTTCTAAGTTTGACATTAGAGAGAAGTCGTCGTGGCGCCGTGGTTACTGTGTGTATCATACGATATCACAGATTAAGCAACGTTTGGTGCGGTCGGTGCTTGGATGGGTGACCGCTGACCGTTCATTTCTCACGACGACTTCCGTGCTTCGGAGGGCACGTTATGCAGTCGGTCCCGGGTGCTGTATACTTGTATACAGTAGTCGTTAGGGTTTGTCAGAAGCCACTTTGGGGCCCTGAAAATTCTGACACCCACCACCCAGCACTGGGCCAGCTTGGTGGATTATGGCCCATATCTCCTTGTCACCCAAGGGAGAGACTCATGCCCTACAGTGGGCTCATTATAAAGAGTTGTGATGATGATGATGATTAGAGAGACTGAGAAATTAGAGATTGAAATGTCGAATACAGCCCATAAGGCTGCGTTTACACTGACGCGGAGCTGAGCGGAGTGGAGCTTAGCGGAGCGGAGCTTACTATTCGCGAAATCTCTGCTGTGTTTCAATGGAAACCGAACGAGCATAGTGATTGGCCTATTCAGGCACCGCTAAGCTCCTCTCAGCTCAGCTCCGCGTCAGTCTAACGCAGCCTAAATATTGTTAAGTTTTATGGAAATAAAGTTGCCTTTTATATTTTTAAATTAGTGAGCTGTAGGTATTATAAAATATTTTTTATTCTCATTTTACCACCCTTTTACACATATGAAATTGTCTGCCCTAAGGTTGTCTGGAAGAGATGGCTTTTTAGGGATAAGACCACCTATAAGATTTGTTTTTCTAAACACATTGATTACAGTATATTTATAAGTTGTGCCATAAAGAGATTATTATTACCTAAGAGACGCCAAACCTAAACTTATATTAGAACTTGTGTTATATTATGTTTTTTTTTGTTACAGTTGGAAGACCACATACAGAAGATGCACACATCATATAAAAGTAAGTAAAGAACTACCATAACATAGCAGTTCTGATAATATTTTTAAGTTTAAGCATTTAATGTCATCAATTATTCTTAAAAAAAAACTGAAATAATATGCTAATATGACCCTGGGTGACGAGGAGGTATCCGGCCATTATTAACAAAATGACTTCTGATATTCAAGTATACAGCACCCGGGACCGACTGCTTAACGTGCCCTCCGAAGCACGGAAGTCGTCGTCAGAAATAAATGATCGGCGGTCACCCATCCTGTTATCGACTTCGATTTTTAATTGACTTACCTATGATTATATTTTATTACTTATTTGACTTGTACTGACATAATATTTATATTATGATTTAGCCTTGTTCGTCAAAACTAAAAACCATTATTTTTACCGAAGAAATAGTCGAAAGACATCAATTCTGATTCTGATTTAAACTAAAATTAGAGCGTATCACTTACATTAAGTACCTGCATACTCGAGAGCTCTTATTTCGTACATTTCGCCATACAAGCATAGGAGCCTCATGGCGTCACTATTTGCAGTTAGACTCCAAAAAATAAGTTTAATATAATTTGATCTTTCGATGTTTTAGTTGCTAGTCAACATTATGGTTAAAGAAAATATAAGATTATGATCATTGAAAAAATCATATTTCAACTTAAACCCCAATTTTAACGCAACTTTTCGCGTAAATAATTCTAGGGATGCAACGATATGGCTATTACGATACCGATACGAATGGCGAATGTTTCGGAATAGCGAATACGATAACGAATGCATTACGATTATTTAATTTACATCTAATAAAACAAGTCAATTGAGTAAAATCAACTTTACTTAAGTTTTAAGGACAATTTACCACCTAAATGTCGTAATTAAAATCAATTGCTTTCAAATCCTTGTTAAGAAAACGTAAAATTTTTAAATTATCTGGTTTGAGGCTGTTTCTTATTTAACAATCTTAACAATCTTTCTGAATCCACTGTTGCTGGTTTGATGGACAAATACTTATGGGCCAATTTTTTCAAATTAGGGAATACAGTATTTTTTTCTCCAATAACTTGAATAGCTTGTATCCATCTCTGCATTGGGTGCATTTAAATAAGCATTAATTTAAGCCATATAGTTTTGATATGAAGCAACAAATAAATAAATAATATAATAAATAAATATCAATATTATGTAGGCACATTATTTCATTTCATTAAAATGATATCTGTTAACTAAGCAGTACTTAGTAAGTATTGTATTAGAGTCTACTGAGATTGTTTTTGTTTCATTTCAGTTTAAAAAAATCAAGTCTGTAAAAAAAAAAAAAATTAAAAAAGTTTTATTCATCTTAGGAATTTCACAAAACACTTGATGAAGTCAGTCATCACATACTTCGGCTTTAACTAGTTGTTGATAGTTGTTAAATAAGATATTACAGTAGACCAAGAGACAAAAAAAGCCGGCGGAAAAAAACTCTTGGCACTCTTTTTCAGTCAGATTTATCAAATTAATACAAATAGGTACAGTACAAATTGACCGTGACATGAAAAAAAAAAAAACACAAGACAGCTAATTGTGAGAGCCAATGTCATGCCACAACCAAATTGCTTACATAGCAGATGCAATTAGCTATGGATGCACAATACGAACATGACAAACTGGGACCAGAGTATTTGAACAAGAATGGAATAAAATAGTCATAGTATCATTAGCAAAACGACCTGGCACCGCTAGCAGCACCCGTTCACGAGTTAACGCAAGCACCAGCCATCACCCTCCTCAACCATATTTTAGGGAAGAGGGTGACCCGATACCCGACGCTACCACTAGCCATGCCGCCTGAGGGAGCATGACGTTCTTGCTGATGTCTTGACAAGAAAATAAGTGAGTGGGACAGTCATCAGCATGTCATATATATACTGCACAGCCAAGCTGTAAACTAAATTATTAAGTAATTAGAAACTTTTAGAAATATCCTGTTGTGCTTAACCCCATGCCTTTTTATCATCTAAGTAATCTTTAGTTTTATAATAAGCTTTTCGAGATAGAGTGTTTTTAATGATTAATTTAAATTTATTGAATGGCAGGGATTGAATTGACTTCGGAATTTTGTTATATATACGTATTGACATTCCAATAAATGATTTGCTGCTTTTAGCCAGCCTTAATTTAGGAAACGCTAACTTATGGTCGTTCCTAGTCCTTACAGAGTAATTTGTATCATGATTATCTTTCCTAGTTTTAAATTTATTACTATTCTTATAAATATACATAATGTTTTCATAAATATATTGTGATGCAAGGGTCAATATACCAATCTCTTTAAACTTTTCTCGAAGAGATTCTCTGTTTCCAAGTTTATACATTCCACGAATAGCCCTTTTCTGCAGTGTAAATATCGTGTCAATATCTGCGGCATTGCCCCAAAGTAGGATGCCATAGGACATTATACTATGAAAATAACTAAAATATACCAGCTTCGCTGTATTAACATCAGTCAATGAGCGAATTTTCTTTACCGCGAACGCTGCAGAACTAAGTCTACTCGCTAGTTGTGAGATATGGGCGCCCCATTGCAATTTAGAATCTAAGGTAATTCCAAGAAAAACAGTGTTATCTACTAGATTCAATCTGTTCCCATTAAGCCGCAGATCAGACTCAACTTGTTTTACATTTGGTGCAGAGAATTTTATACATTTAGTTTTTTTATCATTGAACGCTAGATTATTTATATTGAACCACTGAACAACATTTGCGAGAGCATTGTTTACATCGTCGTAGTTTATTTTCTGTCTTATCATTTTAAAAATTAAAATACAGTCAGCAAACAATACAATCTCATGATTATTGCCTACCATATAGGGTAGATCATTTATATAGACTAGAAACAGAAATGGGCCCAGAATTGATCCTTGAGGCACTCCCATTCTCACAACCGACCCAGCCGACCTTTTCCGGTTAACCGCAACCTTCTGAATTCTATCACTTAGATAAGAATTCAAAAGTTTGAGGTCAGTGCCTTTGATGCCGTAGTGATGGAGTTTCCTGATGAGAGTGTTATGCTGAACACAGTCAAATGCCTTAGATAGGTCACAAAATACACCTAGGGCATCCTGTGACCTCTCCCAGGCACCAGTGATTATTTCAAATATTTCAACACCAGCATCAGTTGTTGAACGGCCCTTTGTAAATCCAAATTGTTTATTATGAAGTAAATTGTTATAGGTGAAATGGGCCAAGAGTTGATTAAGAATAATTTTTTCAAAAATTTTACTACAAGTAGGTAGAATTGAAATTGGTCTAAAATTAGTAGGGTCTGTAGTGCTACCCGACTTAAATAACGGTATAACCTTACTATGCTTCATTAAATTAGGAAACTCCCCACTAATAATACAGTTGTTAAATATTTCAACAAGGCAAGGAGCTATTACATCTATAATAGAATTTAATATTTCAACAGATATGCCCCACAGGTCAGTTGTCTTTTTAATATCAATTGTCTTAAATGTTTTAATAAAATCCCCGGTGTCTATGGGTTGGAACTTGAAAGACACCTTGCACTCACTCACATGATTTTTGAGCAATGATTCAGCCGCCACAGGTGATGAGCTTAATGATTTAGTAGTTGAAACTGGAATGTCAGCAAAACAGCTCTCAAATGCTGTCGCAACATTTTCATCTGCTTTAATTATTGTATTGTCAATAACAAGCTTAAACTCACTATTGCGATTCTTAACTTTCCCAGTTTCAATATGTAAAAATTTCACTGATTTATTAATTAGCATTCACTGAGTACAGAATTCGTACAGTATCTAAAATGTCCTAAGTGCATTATACGGGATAGACCTTACAAGTTTGACCGTTTCAAACGAATTATCAGCAAAGTGCGTCATGCATTAGTTGGTTCGATGGTACATAATAGATTTATTTATCCATATTTTTCCTAGACGAGGCGTTAAGTCTGGATTCCATTGGCGTATCGGACGCAGATATTCTCGTGTGCGGCGGGTGCGGGTTTGAGTCCGCGTCGCGGCTGCAGTTCAAGGTTCATATAGAGAAGGAGCATCAAGCCTCTAGGAATTTTGTTGATCAGGTAATTTTTACTAAGCGTACAAGAAGTAAACATAAATAATCATAATGAGCTGAATTTAACGTTGCACTCTCTAATTTAAATCTCCAATTAGTCTTATAGTCTAGCAAATAATGAAAGGCAGTAAAATGACAGTTCCAGTGTGCCCACTTTAGGGAAGAAAAGGAAAGATATGGTTTAATTGAATAATCGTAAATATTATTTTATAATAATATCGTAATGTGTGGAAAAATAAATATTTTGTGAGCCAAACAAAAAAATTTTTATGATTATATTAGCAAAGTGCAACTCTTCTTGAAATTGCATTTTTGACGACTAAAGAAGTTAAAAAATATAGAAGTTATCAAGTCGATTTTACTTCTACTGTAACCGTTATAAAGCACTAGGTATGCTTGGTAATTAATTATTTTCATTGAAGATAAAGTACACGCCTTAAATTCAATTTATTTACATTGCTTTAAATTTTATGCAAAACAAATGACAACAACTCGTTCATTTTCAATCAATCTCGTTCAGTACTTACACTACGAAGTTTTAAAGTGGTATCATTATTTTTCTGTTTGACATTTCGAACTGTCAATTTACTGCATTGAATTATTTGCCAGGATATAGGTTATTTACTGTACCACTTGTTCCTCTCGGCTGCACCCGGGTAGGTGGAAGGACGGCCTTGCTAACGTCCACTATTAAATAAAATCTGTCACCTGTATTACCGCTCCGGCGACGGTGATGTGTTCCTACATTATTAAATAAAAATCCAACATCTGTGGGCCTAGTGCGACTTTATTCGAATATAAAAATAAATAAATAAAATTCCCAGTCAATCACACCAACTACATGGACCCAAACTAAGCAGACCTTGTTATATGGGATACCATGTAGCGAACTAGGGGGAACGTTCTTCAACTTCGATCCCATACAAAACGGAGTTAACGTTAACGCGATGGTAAAGTTAAAAAACTCGCACTAGGCACTCGGGTGAGATTGAAAAAGCAAGTTTAATCTCTGTTAACAGAAAATGCAAATGTCAGAATAAATCTTAGGTATTTTTTATACCAGGGTATGCTCTCTCGGTGTGCTAAATTTCATCGTACTTTGCCAAGGAATCTACACAAACGTTCACATTTATTTGTTCAGCAGAGTTTTATAACAAATGTTCTTATCTTGTTACAGATATTATCTTCATAGCTTTACATTCGTGTGAAGAGCTAAGAAATCTGGTGGAAAATTAAAAGTAATTTAGTGATATTTTGTAAATATTGTATTTAAAACCTTATTTTATGGTTATAATAAACTCATATGATCTTTCGACTGCTTTCTTATTTTATAACTAACTGTAGTGCCCGGGTCCGCTCGTGTGCGATTTGGCTCTAAGTTGTATTATGTTATATTGGTTTCATATTAGCTGGTAGAGTTGTTCATCTTAAAATATAGATGGCGCTGATAGTTGATCAAATCGTGTGAAAATCAGTGGCTTGTATACCTTTGTGAGTATTTATTGGCTGCTCCCTTCCATTTTTTGGAACATTTTATTCAGCACATCACATGCTGTTATTAATACTGTCTTAATGAGGGATTTTCTGACAGCTCATAAAGATTAGTTGCAAAACCTCTATAGATGGCACTTTTAAAAAGCCGAAGGTGTTAGGTCTGTATACTATAATGTAGGTAAGTGGTATCTATCATAAATGGTTATTTATAAGTTCAATTTCTGATACAGACGAAAATTAACTTATTTTACTTTTAAAAACGCAGTGTGGAATAAATTGCTATATGACAGACAAGACTTCGTCTTTTGTAAAGCGCCACCTATCGAAGCCTTTTGCACCATTTTTGTACCGTTTTGTTTTTTTAATGAGCTGTCAGAAATCTCTCATGCGTGAGAGATTTTCTGACATTTCTCATTCAACCTTCCGCTGCGCGCCGAGGTGCCAAGCACGCAGCTGTACGTGTCTCGCGTGCACCATGCCTTCACGGCGAAGGATGTAGTGGAGTATCTGCACGCGAAGACAGGACTCAACATGAGGGTCGAGGGGTTGGAGTCCCGCCACAGAGTGAGCTTCAACTCCTTTGTGGTGAGAATGCCGACCGAACATCTGTCGACCTACGTGAAGGAAGAATTCTGGCCGCAGGGTGTCGTATTCCGTCGTTTCCGAGGACGGTTACTTGACACAAATATGTCGCGTCCCCCGTCGCAGCTCACACTTGGGAGTTGAAGTGTAGTTTTAAGTATATTGTATGTATATTAGGGTAAGGTATATATTTTGTATGGGCCTTAGATTTAGTATTTAACATCCTGTACTATTCTTATGTTGCCTGAAATAAATGATTTTATATTAATAAAACCAGATAGATAGATAAATGATAAATTCTATTTAACAAAGAATACTGGTCGGTGACCGTCCATACATTCAAAAACCTGTCACTTAATAGTAGAAAGATAGTAGACACAAAGTAATTTATTATTGCACCGAGTGCCTGATTTAGGGCCCGAGCGTACGCAAAGGCTCTAATCTAATGGGCACGAGGGCAATATAGCGAGCGAGGTGCATAATCTGCTTTTCTTTCAACTATTAGGTACCTATAGGAATAGTAGATAAAAGAAACTCATATCAAACAGTTTAAATTGAAGTTTAATAATTGAAATTAAAAGTTATGCTTGAGCAATTATTAAAAGTAAGGTTAAGAGTTTTTTTGGGCAAATTTATATTTAATTTTTAAATTAGAGTTAGCAGCAATCATTTTTTTATTTTGGAACAAGTAGGTAATATTACGTACGTGAAAAAAGTATTGATATCGGCTGGCTGAATAGAGCTAATCCATTGAGATTGGCACCTTTCGGTGCCGTTAAAAAATAACTGCAATAATGAATTTTTCATAGGTACATTTTTATTGCTCTTATTATTTTTAGTGTGATTGTGATGTAATGAAAGCATAGTTCTTTTATTGACCCCGTCTTGAATTCTATGGTGCTTTAAACTGTTCTTAATTGTATAAAATATCTAAATCTACTAGGTACCAATATTTTAAAATTCGATGCAGAAATACAATAATTTCATAAAATAAATATATAAACCCTACCTGTCAATGTCAGACGTCAATTACGCAGACTTATAAAAATAACAATTGTGTTAGTTTCGCAGCCGTAAGTTTCAAATATCAGGATATTAGCTTAATCCTTGCGTAATAATAAGTGGCCTCTTGCAATGTAAAAAATTAACATATGAAGGCAAGAAAATACATATCGATTTACTGACTTAATAGTGTTTTTATTTTTATATGATCTTTGCTTTAATATAATTTTTAGTTTCGGCCCTTCATAGGGTTGCTTTTTGTAAAACTTAAAACAATAGATTGACTGCATGCAAAAACAATACTTCTCGTAAATATGTTAATAGTATATTATGTAACAAGTGAGCAACGCTCACGAGTTACATACGACGTTTTTCAACACACTTGTGAGTAAAAGACAGACATACGTGATCATAAAATAACAAACACACTTGATAACAAAGCTGTGAATTGTGATTGAAAAATGGCGCCGAACCTCGCGCATGCGCGTAGGTTTTTTTTTCCGTCAAATGTGTCAATGTCTGTATAGCATATACAGCCTATTTTAAGTGAAAATGTTTAATTTGGAGTGGTATGTAAATGCAAATATTTTAATATTTTATGACAAATGATTGTAAATTGTGAATAATTTGTTTAATATACAAATTTATTTTACTATTATAAGGCGCAAACATTTAAAAATGTATATGGATTTGAAGTGGTATAAAACCTCTTTGTTGTTTCTGAAAATATTTAGTGTATAACCCGGACCAATAAAATATGCTCTGTTTTCTCGCATGTTATTTGCACAAAGTTACAATTCAACTTTGTAGGATTCATTATATTATGCACTAGGGTATAATATATTAATGCACGCGTGACTTATAGCCCAGTTTATAGTTCTAAACTCAATAGAATAACGCTCACTTTACGAGCAAGTGTGTTGAAAAATGATTTTCTTTATTTACATAGACTGTCTTATCAAGTTAAGGTTTGAACCAAAAATAGTGATGAAATAGTCGTATGAAACGATAATTATTTTGGACTGATTTAATTTGAAAATAAACACTTTTTATTTTCCCTACTTTTCTTTGTCGGATAGTCGCGTACAAAATCATTATTTATCTTTGCCCTCTTTTGGTTTGCTAGTAATTTTTGTTAACGTTTATTCTTTGTTGTCTTGTTTGTAGTTTTGTGTTAAATAAATTTGTGAATTTGAATTTGTAGATTGTGCTCTGTAATGGATAATTGTATTAAGTACGGGGAAGAGTACTTACTTAGTAACCCTTAAAATTAAAAATCGAACATACAAAGTGGAGTTTTTGAGGGTTTGACAACGATTTGGATTTCCATACTGTTTTCTGTACCTTGGTGGTAGGTAAGGATGTATAAATGTGTCGTTCTACGGGTCAAAGAAAGTATGTAGGTACCTTTCGGTTGATAAACAATGAATAGGTACGCGACTGTCCGCCATAGAAATGTAGGGAAAATAAAAAGTTTTTATTTTTAATTGAAATCAGCCCAAAATAATTATCGTTCCATACGACTATATCATCACTATTTTTTGGCACAAACCTTAACTTGAAATTCGAAGGCGTTCCGGAGAAATTCGAAGTTCCCTCACCAGGGTACCTTTATATCTCTGAAGTCGTTAGCAGGTTGTTTATGAGATTTGGCATATCGTTATATTTCACGACTATTTTTTGGAACCTAAACCAATTCGATAGACCTTACCGTTTACGTGCACGAAAGGTGATGATCACAGCTTGAACGTCAAGCCTATAACTATACCGCCGACACTATAATTACGACACTTTTTTTTATGCGTCACTATTTATGAGTATTTCCTCACTATTTTTTGTCATAACACAATAACTGCAGATGCGATGGCGTATCCCACCCATTCCACTGCTGAGCATAGTTAGTTTTTGTTTTGGCGCTTTCAGGAGAATTTATGCTTACAACTTAGGCGCAACGTGGTTAAATTTCCCTGAAACGCTACGCTGGAATTTACAAATTGCACTTGCAATGATTCAATTGCAATCAATCTAACAAAATTAAAACAAATAAAATTAACAATAAGTATACCTTTTGCGAAGAAGTAATGAATAAGTTTTTCAATGCCAAGGTAATTGAGAAGATTATTTAATATTATTTTTGTGTTATAACACGCGTTTTATAAAACGTCGACATGAATTTAACTTCAAGCTTACCTACCTACCGTATCATAAATCATGAATCGCACTGTAGGTAACTACCTATTTTATTCGTGTCAATTACTTTCCTTTACTCTTTTCACTTTATTTATTAAACCAGACAACTTTTTTAACTGGAGATAAAATAAAATACCTAACTACTTATCCATTATTAAGACACAAATTTATGTATGCACCTACTAGGAAGCAAAATTATTTTAAAGTTATTTTTTACTTTCAGAATTTCCAGGTAATCTAAAAAGAGTTATCTCTGGATGCGTTATTGACGAATTCATGCAACCAAAACTAACACAATATATCCTACTCGTTATATTGAATATAATGTAAAAATGTGTACTTCAACTTATGTTTAGAAAACAATCGCGCGGTTACTGTTACAAATAAAACAACGCACAGTACGTTCGTCACAGCAGCGGCGGCAATCGCGACTGTCGGCATGCCGAGCGCTTGCTGAAATCGAGGTGCGTAGGTATAGCTCACGTTGCGTCCGTTTGTATGAAGTTGAATTACTGATTGATAGTTCTACTGTGTGGTGTGGATGATACTTTATTGACAGAACGGAACCCACGTCTTAATTTTTATAATATTAAAAAACAATGCGATTGAAGATTATATAAAAACGTTTCCATTTCGGTCCGCATGGTGTCTCTTTTGGTGCTGTCACTTTAGAGTAATAATATTATTACCACTGACCTCTATATTTACCACTGGACTGGCGGCTGTCAAAGTGCTTTTGTGCCCGTTTGATAATCGCCATTTTGGCGCTGTCGGACGTAGCGAGCAGTAGCGAGTGTCCGTGGTACTAAAACTAGTCGCTTACACATATGTCACATGTCCTCATTCTTGATAACTTTTATATAATGCTTATAACAATAACAACATAAAATTCGAATTAATATTTAAAAAATATAAAATCACTTAACAATAAGCAAGCACTTCTCTGGCGGCCACTTGCAATATATGTCAAAATTTGTTCTGCGGACACTCGCTACTCGCTAGTGGCGCTTCAAATAGGCACAAAAAAATAGCTGTCAAACTTACGGAACAGCCAGTCCAGTGGTAAATATAGAGGTCAGTGATTATTACTCTTAGGCTGCCACCTACCCACTGACCTCTATATTTACCACTGGACTGGCGGCTGTCAAAGTGCTTTTGTGCCCGTTTGATAATCGCCATTTTGGCGCTGTCGGACGTAGCGAGCAGTAGCGAGTGTCCGTGGTACTAAAACTAGTCGCTTACACATATGTCACATGTCCTCATTCTTGATAACTTTTATATAATGCTTATAACAATAACAACATAAAATTCGAATTAATATTTAAAAAATATAAAATCACTTAACAATAAGCAAGCACTTCTCTGGCAGCCACTTGCAATATATGTCAAAATTTGTTCTGCGGACACTCGCTACTCGCTAGTGGCGCTTCAAATAGGCACAAAAAAATAGCTGTCAAACTTACGGAACAGCCAGTCCAGTGGTAAATATAGAGGTCAGTGCACCTACCCATAGATCTCTATCTCGCTGCACCTACCTAATAGTTCCTGCACATTCCCTATCAAAATCCCGCCATTTTCACATTCATTCGTTCGCTCGTTGCGCTGTCTCTTTTCATTTTCTTTCACGAACGAACGAAGTAGTAAAAAAACTTACCTAACTTTCTTTTGTAAAACTGTTTTCTCGTATCGAGTGCGAAGTGAGAACTTAATTGCCTAAATTGGTGAGTAATTAGATAGTTGATTTACTTTATTCAAGCCAGTTTTAGCACTGACATATTCCGTTGTGAACTGATAATGTAGTGGCTATGTTACAAAATTGGTTTTTTGGTTTATCAAACTTCGTTGGTCATCTTTTTGTCCATCACTGTGACCAGCGGGGCTAGCATGCTACCGTCGACAACGATAAATCGGGCCTTTTATCGATATTTTCTAAGAATATTGTATTTAGTGTATGTAATTTATTAAGATTATGACATATTTGGTTCTGTGGTCTTAATCATTGTATCAAATCGAGTAATTCTATCTATTATGGAGCGCATATTAGCTTACATAATAGGATAAAATAACAAAATAATATTTGTCTTGTCGATTCGAGTATTTATCGATGTGAGCATGCTAGCCGAACAGGATCAGCTCGTTTTTTATATAACTTATGTGCAAACCTGCTAAAGTATTAGCTATACTTATATTATTTTTATAAGTAGGTACTTATTTACAGTGTAGTGGCGACTGCTTCTAATATTAGGTATCACAAAACTTACTTACGTATACTTATATCGTGCAGCTATGTGAATTGAACACAGTATGATCTCTAATTCACTTCTAGGATCAACTATTTTGTGTTATAGATATTGTACCTATTTAAAAGTTATAGGAAGATTGTTGAGGCTTCAGCCACTTACTGCAGCTATGCCAGCCTCATAGAAGCTTTCAAACTTAAACCTTTCAATACCCTTATTTATAATATTATGGTCGGTGATAACAACCATGTCAGAAAACTTTATAGGAAGCTAAAAAGCCTTAAAATGTGTATTTATCCAACACATAAGTGCTAGGTCATCAATGGTGTTGTAACTTGCAACGTTTTAGTATTATAAGGAACATAATATGCAATTGATCCCTATTTATATACATAGGTACAAAATTTATTTTCAAAGAAAAAAAGTTTTGATAAATGATTAGGTATATCATGTAACGCACAATTGTTGTTACAAATTTGAAACTTTCTATCTCTATACCATAACTCTTCATTATCTCAACTGGCTTGATGCATTAGGTTCATTTAATATATGCAAACATTCCTAAACCGAGGTAGCTTTCATTGTCTTTAAATGTACTAATTAATATAAAAATACTTATGTAATATAATCTTATAATCTTGCCTCGCCAAGCTGAAAAAAAACCTCACCTGAATCAATATCACACACACAACCTTGCAAAAGTTGTCTTAAAATGTTTTCTCATGTAGAGTAGGTATTTATACCATTATACTTGTATTTGTTTAACTACTCTTTTAACTTCAGATCTTTTTTATTTCCCCTAGACCACCAAGAATTGTCATATTCTAACCCTTAAAACCATAATGAATTCACATCTACATAATAATAATCTATACATTTTTTTATATGTATAATTAACTCTGTGGTGTTTGGTATAGAAGGCAGCAGATCAAGTGTTACATTAACTGTCAAATTTCCCCGACCAATTTTTACTTAATTTCGTGGGCATAGAGTTCAGATTCAAGTAATTTTTCTTGACAGATTTGTAACGTTTGATGTGCTGCTCTCTGTACTTCCATGTACAATACAAAGTACTTGTTTTTCAGTATGAGCATTTCAAAATTGGTATAACATCATGGGGAGGTAGTAGCAAAGGTTACATGATGAACGTGGAGAGAGCTCAGCAACTTATTTTGAAGATATCGTTCTGCAAACCCAGACTTTATCCCACTAAGGAGCTGTACAAACTATGCGATGTGCTATCGGTACGGCAATTGTACATACTAGGTACTGTCTTACTGAAGCACAAAATCATTGGTTTTGATAAAGATAACCCTAGTCTGTCCCAAAGGAGACACCATGATATCTGCTACATTCCCATAACACAAACATTTTTTGCACGGAAATTCTTTAACTACAGTGGAGCAAAATTGTATAACACAGTAAACAGAAAACTTAAAATATATTCTCTACACAAAACCGAAACAAAATTCAAATTAACCGACTGGCCCAAATCAATTGATTACTTAGAAACTGAAAATATTTTTGAACGACTACAATAGTTAGAGACATCACACTAAATTTCTACCCACACACACACACACACATCCAGTCACACTTCATCTCATACACTAACCCCATACACATACAGACATCTCTCACACACATACTGATATACACACTCCAAATAAATATCACACATTTAGCTTTTAAGAAAAAATCTGTCAACGTAATGTAAAATAAACTTAATGTAGCATAATACTTAGTCATTGTTTAGTCTTAGTTTAAGAACTATGGTACTTGGCACGAGGGAAGAGCCTGGTGATCCCCAGTACAGGGAAACCTAAATGGGGCACCAGTCTCCCACTTCTCTTAATATTACCTCTTATAATATATATAGTTTTTAATTATAGTATGTAAAATATTATTGTGGGAGAAATAAATAAATTTATTTAAAAAAATTAAAAAATTAAAAAAAAAATTCTAAATAAACCAAAATGCTGTTTTTCATATACAACATGTAACATAATAAAGAGAAAATATATAATAGGGAATTGTATGTTTGGTGATGTAGTTTAAAAGTAACAGTAACATAAATTTGTTATCCTTACGGTTCAGCCTAAAAACAAGTTCAAAGTTTAGATCAAAATATCTAAGTTTCAACCCTAAAAGCAGCTGTTAGCTTTTGATGAAATCTATTTGATAACAGATGGCATAAACATAAAGTTATGGGTAACTAAGACACAGATACTACAAAGTTCAGCCGGTGGTCATAAGGTCACTGAGTGCGGCACAAGTCTTGTTTTAGTTTATTAGGTTGACTAGCGTTGTCAAAATATTTTGATAGAAAATAATTAAGGTGAGTGGGGGCAAGACCGAACGGTTTTTTAATGAGATGAGGAGTGTTGTTTTTGAATCCTTGTGAAGCACTACATAGCACTAAAAAAATAAACTTGATGTCTTATGAATGATGATCCGAGAGTATATATTTAAACTAGTTTGTTAAATTTCATTTAAATCTATAAAGTAATGAATACCACACCAAACATCATTTGCAATCGACAAAAATAAAAAACGGGAAAGATGGAAAGGTGATGGGGAAATATCAAAGTAGGTACCTATTTTCTAAAATCGTTCAAGAGAATGAGAGAAGTTGTTGGTCAATACTAGTCTGTGGAATTTAATGCCCTGAAAACAAAATAACAGACCCGTGCGTCAAAACGCCTAAGGAAACAAAGACAAGACAAATATTTTAATTTTTGTATTTCAATCTTACCCCACCGGGGAAAGATCGAAGTGGATGTTCTCAACCATTGCTGAGCGATTGTTTAAAGTATCATTGATAATAAAAGTTAACGGCAAAATCAGCAACAAACAAAAAAATCTGATATTATTAGATTTGTGATACCTATATTGTAGCATAATATTATTCCAAATATCTTACTCGAAAATTGATATGTTCATCTTACCCCATCAAAATGTAATGGGTAAAGATAGAAAATTGTGTCAATTCCTAAAATACGAGTAATGGCAAAAAATCTTTTTAATAACTCAAACGTAAATAAAAGTAATTATTAAGTATCCAAAAGAATCAGTTGTACCTAGCTTTTAATGATAGTTACAGGATTCGGGGTAAGATAAAAATACTTGAAGAAACACGCAAAAAGTCAGATTGTATAATTTTGTAAAAAAAGACATGTTTCTGTGCAATAACCTTCAAACATTGACTATGACATAGGAGAAAATTAAATGGCGGCTTAAACAGTGCTACAAACACTTCAAAAAATCTGCTAGATGTGGTGTTATTGTTGACTTTCTGTCTTACCCCGTTTTCCATCTTCCCCCCACTCACCTTAAATAAATTTGTATGAAAGTCTATACCAGCACTGATCATGCTAATTCTTTTACTGTGTATTCTACGTATGGTATAGAAGCTAACCCTTAAGTTTTATCTCTCCATTTTGTTACATGTTGTATTTATTATGTTAACAAAATCGTTTTTTAAAGAAAATACTAAATAAAATTTCTCTTGTTTAAGAGATCATTAACTTCTCATTTCTTTAACTAAAGAATAATAAAAATAGGACAATTTGTATTATATTTGGCACAAATATGTTAAGTTTTTTTAAACAAGACTCTTCACCTAGAATGTTTCTTTGTATGCGTTTTGCAAAGCTAAGTATTTATTTATACTTTATTGTACACCATAGAAAAAAAAGCAGAGAAAACAAAAGAACAAAAATATAAGTACCTAGTACAAAAGTAAGTTTTGTTAACTGTATAGTATAAAACAAATACTTTTCGGATTTATCAGTAACAGATACTTGTACTTAAAAAGGCTTATAAGACCAAACGATAGCTCATTTTATTTTTATAATGGATAGTGCATTCAAAATGAAACTTACAGAATATGTACAACAAAAAACAATAATCTTGGCAAAAATTTAAGAAATGTCATACTTTACCTAAGTAAATTTGTATTATCTTAGTATTACCATAAGCCATCATCATAAATTACTACCTATTCTACATCATGAATTATTATTCATTATCACTTATTAACAAATAAATAGCATAGCATGATCTATATATCTGAACCAATAGATGGCGCTGATTGTATATTAAATCGCGCATGTAACTTTCAGAATGCCCCAATGACTACTCGCCGACGACGTAGCGAATTCATACTTACCTGGCGTAGGGGATACCGTGATCAATAAGGCGGTTCCCCCAGGGCGAGGCTTGATCATTGCACTACGATCGGGTTGACCCTTGCGATTATCCCTAATGTGGATAACTCGGACGCGTAATTTTTGGTAGTGGGGACTGCGTACGCGCCGTCCCCTTCATCATAAAGAAAACTCTTGTCTGTTAGACTGATAATGTTAACCCTTGATAGCGTTATAAAAACAAGCATTGCAAGCAAGATAAAATACAAAATGCTTTTAATTAATACATCTAAATACACAATGGGTAAGTATAACCACAGGGTATAAAACGCACGGTTCTTAAGGTTCATTATCATTTAAGAAAGGGATCTTAAATGGCGGATTGTACTTGCGTTGACAGACAGTACAGTTAGCATACAAATATTCAAAAAAATTTTTTATTTGAAATATAATAAAAACAAGATCACGTTATCAAACTATACCTTGGCAAATAATTTAATGTACCTAGTAAAATGACTCATCTAGTGTGCCCGCTTTAGAACCGCGAGAGAACATGAGCACCGCCATTTCCAATTCCTTTCATTAATGAACCATGTTATACCTATTTCGTATTTGCATTTTAAATAGAATTTTTAAAACCTAATCGCATCTCCGACTTTCCTTTATTATCTAGTTTAAAGTTTCATATACACTAATAGTACAAGAATTTTAGTCGGGGATGTAGTTCGTAGGTACCTACTTAAATCATCTAACTAAATACTTCACAATATAAATAACTTCTTACTAGCAGAAATTTCTTTCAAGCAACTAGTTCAGTGCATAACATAAGTGTACATCATTGAAAACTTACTAAATAGAGATATGAATTAATAAATTATTTAGTTGGTATAGAATGATGTTGTTAAAAACGACTTTAATATTGACAATATTTTATTAATGTATGTGAAAAATATGTGAGCTGCTGAGTTGTGACGTCACGACGCGGTGTCTACGGCGGCGGCGTGTTACCATCTGGTGCGTTACTCGTCTGTCCGCTTAGCACTTTTTAAAAGGGAGGTTAAATTAAATTAAAATATGTTTGTTAGCACGAGGGAAAAGCATTACTTAAAAGATTTGTTTATTTATTTACACTTAAGTGCACACATTAAAACAATAAGAAATACAATAATATTCATTTACTTTCTTGGTGCATCATGGTGGGTTCTTACTGAAGAATTATTTCTTCCAGTCAAACTATTTAATAAAAATCATTAGTATCACATGAACATGAAACTTCTTTAATTATATTCTATGAATGCATTATATTTATTTATAAAGAAGGTTATTTGAAACTGATAAACTAAAAAATATAAGTACCTACCTAAACATTAGCAAAAATATTTTTAAATATGATTTTTTTATGTTTAAATGCAGTTTTGTACATAGAAAACTCAAGGTGGAAATGATTTTGTGCTCCATACGAGCGTGCCGATCTTTATAACACGTAAGATAACCAAAGAGATAATATCCTTTCGATACACAAGATGGCAGCACAAATACATTAAAGCGCGTATACAACTTTCAGAATGAAATAATGACCTCACCCAAATCACGAATTTTGTATTAAGACCTTACTTCATAGGATCATTTCTATAGTAAGCTCTTCACCAGAATTCCACGCTATGTGAGATTCCAAACAACCACGAGGATGAGACGTGGCGCGGTGCCCTGAGCGTGAGGCCGGCGAGGGAGGCACTCTTTCAGCCATCGATGATCGTTCACTCTCGCAAGAGGGCGAGGGGTGCTGTCGCTTTCTGAGTGGTTGCTTTTTGAAACATTTTCTAATTAAAAGTATTGTCTTTTCAATTTACGTTTACGTTCTGCAAAAGTTACTTCGTCGGGTATTTATTAAATCATACCTTATGAAGTAATTTTGCAGAACATAAACGTAAAGTGTGATTAAGATAATTTCTTGAAAATGTTTGATTTTTTTGAGATGAATTGTTATAATTCCAACGGAATATCATTTTATTGGAATATAGCTCCGTAAAATAAATAAATGCCATTTTTAGAAGCCTCCAATACGATTCTAATGTAACGGTGACGGCACTACAAGGTTATGTTGTGGAAATTACTGTCAGTGTCATAGGGATCAAGGTTCGCCGCGCCGGCTATAATCTTCAAACATAGTGAACGTCTCGATCGTACCGCAGGCAGAGAAACCATTGAGTTCTATTCTATGGAGGCGCCCTTGTCAACATATAGCATTTATACATAAACAAATATCATTCATATATGGTAAAGAACAATAAATATATATATTTTTAGATAATATGTCAATGAGAGAAATCAATTCGATGGAAATTGTTTGCGCTGCTCACTAGATGGAGCTGTTTGTATAATAAAGCCCGCAAGACCTTTTCTAAATGATTAAATGACGGACCTCAAATTTCACTTTTCATGTTATCGCTTCTCGGCCTTTTGGCTAAGATCAAAGTGTAGTATCTGTTCTTTTCAGCTTAATATCTGAAAGTTCCCTCATTGAGGGACCAGTATATTAAACTGATTTTTGTAAATCGACGGGATGTTCGGGGCTCGCTCCACTCCCGTCACGGGTCGGCCCGGCATTGCAGTGCCGCCGGGATCGGCCCACTTAATTCAGAAAAACCCAACCCTCAGGAAAGTTCTGTGAAATGGGTCTTATAGTCTAAAGCGAAATGCTGGTATTAACTTTCTATACTAACAAACCTATAAATAATTAATTTGGTCCCGCTGACGGCTACATAATAAAATTGTCGTTAAACAATTTGTTCTAACAACACACTTATGAATATTAACATTTATATCCACATGGTCTATTATAGACAAATGACTATTGTTGCATTGTTTAGTAAATAGGAAAATATGTGATGACTGACTTCATCAAGTGTTTTGTGAAATTCCTAAGATGAATAAAACTTTTTTTTTTTTTTATTTCAATACGTACCTACCTAGTTATAGTTAAAAAATAATAAACAAATGCACAAAATAACAGTCTCTACAGGCGCAGTACATATTCGGAACTAATATGCGTACGAGAACTTATTTAAATGCTGTAATATTTGTTTTGTATGAATACAGTATATCTATAAATATTCTTTTAGGTATACTGACGTCATACATACAGCAGAACCTAGAATTATAGAACTGCTATTTAAAGAAGGTAGTTGCCAACGTCCATACCACGTTGAAAACACCGGTTCTCGTCCGATCACCGAAGTTAAGCAACGTCGGGCGCGGTCAGTACTTGGATGGGTGACCGCCTGGGAACACCGCGTGATGTTGGCTTTTTTGCTTTTGTTACTATATTTTATACGTTAGCATTTTAGCTTTGTTTCACAAATAAAGGGTTGATTTTTGATTTATTTTTGGCTCATAGCAATTATAATTACAAAACAATGATACCCTTACAAATTTGATAACATTATGTTATTACCAAAATAAATGCGATTTTTTTTTTATATAAAAGTTTACCTTTTTTGTTTCGTGATATTTTGATTTAACCTCTTTACTTGAAACTTTGTAACTATCTTGTTTTCTAAAGTTTTATCTAATGCAGTTTGAAAACTTATTGTTTCAGAGCGTCAAAAAGTGAGTGTGAACCAATCGCTCGAGTGGACAATATTGTGATGGCGTACGACGCTGATGTTCGCCAAAGATGGCAGGTTGATAAAAGAAGATGCCGTCTATCAGGCCAGAGATCTACTCCTTCCTGAGACCGTCAAGGGAGAGCTCAAATCCTTTCAATCCATTAAATCTCCTTCATCAGAACGTCTAGCTAGAGCTCAACTTTAGCGGAAAACCAAAAGAAAACTGTCAATAGTTCTTACTTACGCCATCTTCAAACAGCGCTAGTGTCGCTTTAACTATCTTAAACTAAATACCTACATTACTCGATCTGTCAGTATGCACATAACGTGCTAAACTTTATTGGATCATTTGAGCATCGAGGTAATCGAGAAAATGCGTTAAACTACCCGCCAAGTTGAATCTTTAAGAAAATACTCTCAAATTCGTTCTCCCTTTTTTGTCACTAGATGGCGCTGTTTCGATCCCACGCAAAACGAAATTAAGGTTAACGTGATGCCGTTACAATTGAAGAAACTCTTACTAGGCACACGACTTGGCGATAAACTAGACGCTATTTTACGAGAACTGCAAGTGGTGATAAAAAGGCTCTTAATATATTGTGTTGGTTGTTACCATTTACATGCTTATTTTAATATTATTTGTATAAATAAAACATTTATCCTTTGTAGAGAATAAGATTACAGGTATAATGAGAAAAAAAGCATTAATAGAAGAGACAACAAAAAAAACATTTAGCTAAAGCGAAGCGATCGCAAAAAGCTCGATTTTGCCTGAGTGACTTTAATGCCATATGAATGAATTAGATTCCTCAAGAGTCGACCGTTTAAATGAAAAAAGTTTTTAAGCCAAGAAAAATCTTCAGAAGAAGCAAACAAAGTAACTATTATTTTGCCAAGCAGTTTCAGCACATCATTTATAAATGTCTTGTGAAGTAACTAAATATGCCGCTAGATGTCACTAATAGTCGATTAAATCGCGCATGTAAGATGATCAATAAAATGATGACACCCCTGTAGAAACAAATTTTCAATAACTCTGGTTTCCCTTCAAAACGTATAAATCTTTCGCCTTTTACTAAAGATTTCCGTGGAGGGGAACACTCAAATGAGTCTTACTCAGTTTTTGAAAACTTCGCTTCGGCAAAGTTAATAAATACAAAAGTACCCATATGCATGCATAGGCCCGTATGCACTAAACTAAACTTAGCCCCAATTTTACCGATGTAATAAAACGCGATCAATTCGAGTTGAACTCAGATTACATATTAAAACGAGTTCCGCCTTCAAGTTTCGTTTTCATCGACATAAAAAAATCTTAGATTAGCTTAAATCTGGATTAGTGCCTAAACGTCCGATTTTCGCCGTTTAGCGTGTTAAAACGCGTTTAGGAGCTGCCTGCTGTCATTGTCAATGTGTCATATGAAACTATTTGTTTATAAAAAGCTATTTTCGAAGTTATATTAAATTTATGTTTCTCCGTATTTGTTTATGGATTAAAAGGGAAGGGAGAATTGTTTATATTTTTGAGATTTATTTATAAACTTAAAGTTTGTTAGAACTAAAATGAAAAGAGCCTTGGCACTAGCTTTTGGCGAAGATTTTGATGAGGATGATTTTGCTGTTCGTCGCTCCAGATGGATACGCGAGAGAGAAGAACACTTCGACACTCTTGATGATAAAGATTTTGTAACCAGATTTCGTGTAAAATTAATAAATTTAAATTAGTATACGTAATGTCCTCTGTGCTGACTATTAATGATATTACATATATTTCAGTTTTTTTTAAATAAATATCCTTATAAGCGAAACATTTGTATATATAAATTTTGAACATCTAGAACTAATAATTAAAAAATATCATGATCTGACTTTCTTATTTCGTCATTTGAGAAGGATTTTTTTTATTGCAACACTTTGAACGCATCATTCTTTCGTTCATTCCTAGTCATAGATGTTACAGCTAAACTAAGTTTTATGAAACGAGAATACAACGAAGCCCATGAAATCCGTGACACGTAAATCGCGATCAAAACTAGCTTCTGATCTTGTTCTGATCAGATCTGAGATTTCGTAATCTCGGATCGAAAGGAAATCGGTGAAATCCCCCCTTAGACTTATCTGCACAGCCCGTTCCAGTGTTGAGCAGGACACGAGTTGGGAAAGAGTTTGTAAGTGTTGCCTCATTTTTGTAATGAGCCAGTAAGTACAATGTATGTACCCCTTCAAATGAGGCGAGGTGCTTTGTACTAGTTATTTGAAGTGACTGACACGAATAAGACATTTGAGGAGAGGCTCATCGGTTGTAGCGTGGTAATTCATTTGATTGAAGTAGGTACTTACGTATATGACAAATGAGGCGCGCATTGACGCTAGGTGATTTGTTTGTACTCACTATTTGAAGCACCTAACACTGCGACATTTTTTTTTCATCTAAGTATTTTCTTCAGCGTCCACTAGCTAATTTCCAAATCTGCTAAACTGAGCTAAATTGTTACGTGTAAGACCATTAAGATCGGTCAGTGTAGGAAAGATCTGTTCTTAGAACTATGTAGGTATGTTATCGGTTTTAATAAAAAAGATAAACAACATTCACACTAATAGAGTTGAGTGGGGATGAAAAATAAAACTAAAACAATTTCTATTTAGCTATCGATTGTGTAGGTGTTCGGAAGTAATTGTTACTAACCAATGTGATAAGTATCTAAATAAGTAATTTGCATTTGTTATAACTCTAAATCAATACAAAACTTAAAGACCTAAGAAATTTAAAAAAATAAACAGAAATAACTAGCATAATGTATTAAAAACTATTAAATGTAAAAGTTGTCTCAAAACTGCAGGCTCACTACTCATTCAAAATTATTAATAATAATGATGTATTTGAAAAATCAATTCATTATTTTACTATTTGCATACCTATTACAAAAGACGTAAGAGTCAAAATTGATTGCAACGTCGCATTACTCGGTGCAAGTGCAAAGAAACGCGTGCGTCCGGCTGTCTGGACATTTTCTCGCAGAGCGTTGCTGCTTATCTAGGTGGCTAAGTCATCGTTAGTGACGACGATCTGTAAAGGTTTCATCGTTTGTGACGCTATAGTTTCCTCAAAAAATCGAAAAAACTTTGGCCAGCCAGCCAGAATTTCGCATTTTCCAGCATTCCAGATCTCAGCCCCCAGAGGGTTTTGAGGATCCAGCTTGTATATAAAGGTATGTGACGCGATATGTGACAGCAACTAAAGTGGTTTTATCAAGTAAAACGCCATAATTTTCGAGTTAACACGAAAAACAAGTGGCCAGCCAGCCGGACGTTTCTGGCTGAGCCACTTTGTTTTTTCCTTATATCTCAGTAATTAAAGCAATTAGAACTGAGTTTTAAGTTTAAAAGGAATGTGACGCGATATGTGACAGACCTCATATAGTTTAAAACATACCTGACGCATGTGTTTAAGAGTTATTTCGATAAAGATTTTGATGACAGATGACAAATGTCCGGCTGGCTGAGCCACCCATTCCAGCGCTTGCAGACGGTCTAGAAAGCTAGATTCTTATCAAAAGGAATGTGACGGCGACGAAGACAAGAAATCGTCGTATGTGACAGCTCTAAATACTGCCAAACAAAAAATATAAGCGATTGTTTATTCTTTCATACAAAGTCAATTAGGGTGACCATATTTTACTGCTGTACATTGTCATCCTTATAAAATTCTTAATTTCAAACATGACAAACAACTTGATCATTACGTTGCTCTAATTAAGTGGGTAAATAAAAATATTATTTCATAATGCATCATGTATTTATTTTTTATTAATTTACTTTTTGTTTGTGTTTACCATTTAATAAAATCAGTCTGGGATTAATGTAACATGTTGAAAAAACTTAGTAACTATACCCTTCTCGTATACAAACTCTTCAGCTTTTGACTTGATATATTATTTTATTATTAATCTTGACATTAAACCACGAGAACATAAAACGTGTAAGTAATACCTACCTACGCAACAAATTGGTTGGTTGGTTGGTCAAAAAGTTGGTTGTTGACAATAACTACCTGAAGTAATAAATATGATAGCTTAATATAACAGATATAGTGTGAATTGTCCTTAAATATTTCTTAGGTTATAGTATGATATACAGTGCATAAATTAATTTTTCGTAGGGGAAGATAATGCAGTGCGAGTTATTATTTATTATATAAATAATGCGAGAATTATTTATACAGGTAATTTATATGTAGGTTACTTATTACTATTATAAGGGCGTTGAATTCAAATCCCAAGAGGGGAAGACGGTGTTTTCAGTGTTTTATAACACAATTTTAACTAGCATTCAGCAATACAAATTAAGTCCTGTAAAAACACTATGTTGTAACACGGAAATAACTTACTTTCATAGGTAGCTTGTAGCCAAAAAACTACTTTACTGTAAGTACCACTCACATAAAATAATTCTACTCCGAGCACTTCCATGGCGGGCATAGACTGACATGTTTTAAGTAACTACGCACTAAAAAAGCTACTGACGCGCGCGCCCATGTACAAAAAATCTGATTGGCACTGACTGATGACTGAACCACTAGCCACGGACTAGTTAAACAACTTTATTGAAATGATGGTGCTTAAATAGCAATATTAAGTTTTAGTGTTGAATAAAATATTTATGTCGATTTCATTTTGACATTTTCTTCGAAACAGGAGAATACCAGAAAAAAAATCCGAATTAATCAAAAATTTATAAACTTACGTGTTACTTGTAATAGAGTGCGGCCGTTGCGGGAATGCGTTCCTGACAGCTCCTTATGTCCACTGAATAAAGTTTATTTCCGATTCGAAGGGGTAAAATCTATGATTTCGACAGCTGTCAGGAACGCAAACTCCCGTGATTGAAATAGATGTATGGTATGCCACCTTGCCTGCTCGCATCAGCGAATGTAAACCAACAAGTAGATATCTATAAAAAATATCGTAATGCCTCCTATAAGAAGGGTTTTTTGGTTATCAGGGTTTTTAGTAGGTAGAAGTTATTTATTTAGTTAAATTATGTATGTTTAACATATAAAATGTATTACATCAAGGTTCAACTTCAGTAACCGTGGTAAAATATGGTCTCTCTAATTCACTTTTCACGTACCTTAAGTGTTACTTACCTTATTGCAACTGTAAAAATGCAAGTAGGTAAGTAACACTTAAGGTACGTGAAAAGTGAATTAGAGAGACCATATTTTACCTGCGAAGGGGTAAACCTATCTGCCTCAGACGCTAGTGGTTGCGGGTTCGATTCCCGCCCGGAACAAGAAAAAAAAAATGTTACGGGTCTGGGTGTTTATCTATATATGTATTTATATTCTAGGTTCCCCCCTAGTTCGCTACATGGTATCTCATTACACAAGCTTCGCTTACTTTGAGGCCATGTAGTTGGTGTGATTGTCTGGGGATTTTATTTATTTATTATTTTATTTGTTGCGTTATATACCTACTTACACGTTTTATGTTCTCGTGGTTTAATGTCAAGATTAATAATAAAATAATATATCAAGTCAAAAGTTGAAGAGTTTGTATACGAGAAGGGTATAGTTACTAAGTTTTTTCAACATGTTACATTAATAATCCCAGACTGATTTTATTAATTGGTAAACACAAACAAAAAGTAAATTAATAAAAAATAAATACATGATGCATTATGAAATAATATTTTTATTTACCCACTTAATTAGAGCAACGCAATGATCAAGTTGTTTGTCATGTTTGAAATTTAAAAGAATTTTATAAGGATGACAATGTACAGCAGTAAAATATGGTCACCCTAATTGACTTTGTATGAAAGAATAAACAATCGCTTATATTTTTTGTTTGGCAGTATTTAGAGCTGTCACATACGACGATTTCTTGTCTTCGTCGCCGTCACATTCCTTTTGATAAGAATCTAGCTTTCTAGACCGTCTGCAAGCGCTGGAATGGGTGGCTCAGCCAGCCGGACATTTGTCATCTGTCATCAAAATCTTTATCGAAATAACTCTTAAACACATGCATCAGGTATGTTTTAAACTATATGAGGTCTGTCACATATCGCGTCACATTCCTTTTAAACTTAAAACTCAGTTCTAATTGCTTTAATTACTGAGATATAAGGAAAAAACAAAGTGGCTCAGCCAGAAACGTCCGGCTGGCTGGCCACTTGTTTTTCGTGTTAACTCGAAAATTATGGCGTTTTACTTGATAAAACCACTTTAGTTGCTGTCACATATCGCGTCACATTCCTTTATATACCAGCTGGATCCTCAAAACCCTCTGGGGGCTGAGATCTGGAATGCTGGAAAATGCGAAATTCTGGCTGGCTGGCCAAAGTTTTTTCGATTTTTTGAGGAAACTATAGCGTCACAAACGATGAAACCTTTACAGATCGTCGTCACAAACGATAACTTAGCCACCTAGATAAGCAGCAACGCTCTGCGAGAAAATGTCCAGACAGCCGGACGCACGCAAAGAAACTAATCCAAAATGTATTAAGTCATTACAAGCCACAAAACATTTTCAACTCTAAATGTAATGCCTTAGGAGTTATTTTATGTTTTACTTTTCATTTGTCATGCTTCTTTGTAGCTTTCTTTTACTAAGAGTAACACCACGGTAGCACGGTAGTAAAACGACGACCAATCGGGACAAAAAATTGAAGTAGTACAAAATAAAATTTTGAGCCGCTGCTCTTACATTTTGACGTCTTGTCCGGGACAAATGTACCACCTCTTGTATGTCCTACTCAACACTATTGTCCGTTCATCGTAAGATGTCCCCTGCCGTTATGTTGGCACTATTGCTTGTCAAGCTGTTTTCGTTATCTGGGATAGTGAATTAATCCTTTTTATTGATTACTTGCCAAAAGGGCAAACGATAACTGGATCCTATTATGCAAACTTAATCCCGAAATTACGTGAAGCAATTAAAGAAAAACGTCGTGGGAAATTGTCATTGGGCGTGTTGTTTCTCCAGGATAACGCTCCACCTCATCGTTCGGAAGTCGCGCTCACCCCTATATTCCGAATATTCTCCTGACTTAGCCCCGAGTGATTTTCACTTATTTCAAAAATTAAAGGAGCATATTCGTGGAACTAAATTTGACGATGATGACGCGGTTATGACTGCCGCAGAGGAGGTTTTTAATAGTCGAGAAAATGATTTTTTTGCGGAAGGAATAAGAAAGTTGGAGATGCGGTATTCTAAGTGTATTAGATCAGAAGGAGATTACGTAGAAACATAAAATATTCTTGTTTAAATTTTTTTTTGTTTTAATTCTAAGAATTTTTCTATTCGCCCTCGTATAATATAAATTGTGACGTCATTCAAAACCTTCCTAGTCTTATAGTTGTTTATTATTTACAAATCAGAAAATTAAACATATATGTATTTATTCGTGGTAGGTATAAACAAAGTTAGATTATGGGGTTAAAATGGACACATATTATTGGTAACACTGCTGCTACAATGCTGCCAACATCAGCAGGCAGGGGACATCTTATAGTGAACGGTCTGTAGCCGTTCACAGTTGGCTTACCCCTGACGTATGTTTTCTTTATGTTGTCCCTACTGTCCAGTGTCCCTGAAAGTTTTCATAAAACTTTTAAATAGCCTTCTTTACTCTATTACAACAAGGTATACAGGTAATTGCTGTAAACTTTCCAAATACCTACATATTGTAAAAAACAAAACGAAATATTATGCTCAAATATAAAATAATATAGTGTACTAGACGTTCAAAAATATAGGTGCATACATTATTAGTAATACAAACGGTATTTTGTGATCTAAATTTAATACGGCAACCCAAGACTGATTGCAGGCAACCAAACAGCTGGAGGTAAACCAACTGTGAATGGACTGGAAACTGATTTTTATTGTAATTTGTCCTGTCTGACGGTGGTTGATTTGACACGATACGCTTAATTTCTTGCCTAAAGTAATGATTAGTTTAAAAAAATGATGTTTATTTTATTAATATTTTACAAAGTCTATTTAAAAAAAAACATAAACAGCCAGACAGACTGGACAAATGACGATAAATGTCAATCAGTTCTCGTTGCACGTCATAATACAGATTTAAGTATCAACTTAGGATTAAAGTTTAGTATAGACGGGCATTAGCATTTTCTTAATCGATGTAAATAGCTGCATCAACGATTCATTGTATTTATTTTTTATAACCATTTCGATTTCGTTTTAGCTTGAAAAAATATCTTGTACCTACCTACATACACTGAGCAAGTAATCACTACGTTTTAAGAGACGGGGCATCCATAGTAAAGAAAGAATCAATGCCAATCTATGATACACATGGATCTGTTCAGTGCCAAACAAACGAATCAAACTAATACGTCAACAAATCAATATTGCCAACGTGAACCAAAAAATAGGGATGCTAGTATTATCGATAAAATGAGATCGATCATCATTATCAAAAGCCTCGAGACGCCCACAGCGGGACAATGGCTTCCCCCAAGGTTCTTTACGTCGCTCGATCGAATTAATACTTATTCTCATACATACATAACTTCACGCCTGTATCCCTTATGGGGTAGGCAGAACAGCAGAGGTTATAAGACCAACTGATGTCACGTTTGACTAATGAGGTATTATAATGATTGCGAGAGGCTATTGCAGTGACAGGGGGTCACTGCAATAGCCTCTCAACATGCGCTCGACATGCGGCCAGTCGCGTGTCTGCATACCGAAACAATTGTTGATTGAGCTTAACGTTTAATTGCAGATTGTTTATACATTAAAATTTAATAATACATCTTTTCGTGCGTCTCAGTCGAGGCGCAAGTATTTTTCGGTTGCTAATTTAAAAGACCGATTTGTTATTCAAACGTAAACATGGTTTTTTGACACAAAACGTATTTTTGTTGAACACTTCCTATTCTATTTACAAAGTATTTTATTTGTTTATATAAAAAAATGTATATTTGCAGTCACAAAACTGAATGGAAGTAAACACAAAGTAGGTAAATGTAATTAAAACGCTGAAGGCGGGCAGCCCTATCGCATGTGAACGGACCGCGCCGCTGTAGGCATTTATTTCAAAGATGCGGCCGAGTTAAATTACTGTATATATCTGTACTGTGATATTATAGACTGAAACGGTCTGAATGAACTGAAGTCTTACTAATTGTAATTGGGTTGTTTTTTTATAGCCGCCAGTCAAAGGAGATATTTTTTTTTTGGCAAACGTTACATCCCCACGCAGTATTTTTTTTTTTTTTTTTTTTTTTTTTTTATTCTAGCACCTCCGCCAAAAAGGGCGCAGATTTTTTATAACAACTCCTTTCATTCCAGTTCTCGCAGTTTTATGCTTCTCGTACTTCCATTCTTCATACTTTGTTTCCTTTCATTCATCATATCTTTTATGCTGTGCGGGAGGATATCCCGTCTTACATTAACTTTAATTCTAGTTCTATTTTTACTGGTATCTCATTTCGGGTGGGATTTCCCGTTTACCCTACTCCTACTTCACAGGCTTGGGATTGTAGCCAGGGGGGTTAATAATTGGGTTTTACACTTTTCATTTTCTTACATTTTTCTTACATTCGGGGTTTTTGTATTTACGATCTATGCTTGTTTAACAACTTATATCTATACTTATTACTACTTCTACATTTCAATTTTATACAATAATACTACAATTTTACATGTTATGCTATCACAAAATATTTTATATATTTTTGAAGCATATACTTTTTCTTATACATTTACAATTTTTACAACTATTATACACTTCCTTGTTCTACTACACATAATTGCTTATAATTAATTTCTTATTACAACCAGGCTTATATGCCTATCCCTTATATTATTTACAATATTTGGTAGGCAGTATACCTAAGGTTCACTATTTATTCCTGTCTATAACATTCTTTGCGACAAATGTGCAATATTCCAAGAAAATGTTTCTGTCTTTGCTAAGTAGTAACTCATGAAGGTTGTTTTGGACCATCTTGACGCCTAATTTGTGTTCGGTGTTATACCTTTGCAGATCGTAAACTGGACACTCTAACAATAGGTGCGGTATTGTTTCGTCTTTGCCAGGCTCACAAACGCACGCTGGGTTCTCCTTACATCTGAATCGGTACAGATATCCGGAGAACCCACCGTGTCCTGTCATCACTTGGGTGATTATCCCAGATGGACGGATCTTCCTAACAATTTTGTACGCTGCTATCGTGTTGGGGAAAAAGATTTTGGTTGTCCCGGCAGTGTCTCCAGACTGGTATCTTTGGTTCCATTCGTCAAGCGATTGCATCCGGATGCTTCGCTTGACGAATGAAACCGGGCACAGATCGTATTTAGGCCTCTTCTTCGAGCTCAGTGCTGCTTCTTTCGCCAACTGGTCCGCTCTCTCATTCCCTGCTAAACCTGCGTGTGCTTTAATCCAAAACAAATCTAACGATTTGCCTTGTTGATGTAAAGTCTTTATGTTGGATCTTGTTTTAACCGCGAGGGAATGAAAGCATGCTGGACCAGTTACCGTCTGAAGTGCAGCTCTGGAGTCACTGTAAACAGCGTACTTCCTTTCCTTACGTCGTAGAATTTCCTCAACCGCCTCACATATAGCCAAGAGTTCCGCCTGATAGACGGTACAATACGATGGCAGGGCAAGTTTGATGGCTTTGGTCTCGGACTCTCTATTCCATAAGGATAGAGAGGCACCGACCCTGCCATCAATCTTGCTGCCATCGGTGAATATTCGAATTTCAAAATCACTGTTAATGTCTAACTGCTCCTGGTCTATCAGGGTGTGGAACTCAAGGCTTACATGCTCTGCGGGATGAGGGGCCTCTATGAAAGGAATCGGTCGCTCGACGTCTCTTCCTGCTAGTTCTGGCACTGGGAATCCTTTTCTGGCTTCATATAGAGATGCGCATTCTCGGACGCGAATGTCCAAGGGTAGAAGACCAGACAGCACCAGTGCCGAGTTAAGTGACACAGTTTTGTAAGCTTTGCACACTTTTTGGGCGAATCCTCTTTGGAGCCCGTTTAGTTTTTTCCTGATGCAGAGTTTTTTCGATTCTCGTTTTGAAATAAATGTTATCCTTACGATTAAAAATCGATTTGGTATAAATGGTATGACAAAAATTGTATCTGTATCTGCTTTGGGAAGTTCGCTGTTTCATACCAGTGGTAGATATGAATCGCCGAATCGCGTTTTTGAATGGGTCGACATAGGTGGTCTGGATCCGGTTTTCCGATCCATATACCGATAGAGACAACCAAGGGAAGA